>OU862927.1:37282457-38590057 GCA_917880885.1 Limnephilus marmoratus
TACAAGCCATCTGAATATGAGTATGAAATGTCAGCCTACTATCAAACATGATTCCAAGGTCCTTCATGGTGGAGACACGTTTTAGACTTCGGGCGTCCATCGTATACCGGTAATACCAGGTATGACACGCCCTAGTGAATGACAAAATTAAACATTTAGATATATTGAACTCAATCCGATTTCTTTTACTCCAGTCAATAATTCTATCAATATCTGACTGGAGTCGATTGCAGTCCTCTAGGGTTAGTATTTCTAAGAATAATTTCAGGTCATCAGCAAAAAGAAGAAACCTGGAGTGCAGAATTACTTCTGAAATATCATTAATAAATATGGAAAAAAGGAGTGGGCCTAAATTAGAACCTTGGGGTACTCCTGATCGTACAAAAAATAGAATAGACTGGAATAGTCCATGAGATACAAACTGTTTCCTGTCTGTAAGATAGCTAGCAAAAAAGGTGAGTAGTCTCATTGAGAATCCTATTTCAGCCAGCTTATTGAGTAAGACGTCGTGATTAACAGTATCGAAGGCCTTTGAAAAGTCGTTATACGAACAATCTACCTGATGGCCTTTATCTAAAGATTTTGATACGTAATCAGTAAACACCAATAAGTTGGTTTCTGTAGATCGACCTTTTCTAAATCCGTGCTGTTCTGAAATTAAGTACGGCTCCACTTTTGGCAGTGTGTATTTATGAATAATCGATTCGAACAGTTTGGCCGGTGCAGATAGTATTGCTACTGGCCTAAAATTTTCTACAGAGGTCTTTGTACCGCTTTTATAAATCGGACAAATCTTCGAAATTTTCCAGGAATCAGGAAATACACCGGTTTCCAGGGAAAGATTAAATAAGAAACTAAGTGGCTTTTTTAAAAACTCGGCACAACCTTTAAGGAAGAATACTGGAAGAAAATCTGGACCAAGTGAATATGTATTTTTCATTTTTCTAATGGAAGTTTCTATATCTGATTCATCAATTTGATTAATATCGATATTCTGGGCTCCCTTTATATTCAACTTGGCAGCAATATTTGTATTTAGTAATGGAGACTCATTACTATACACGGATTGGAAGTGTGTTGCAAAAGCGTTAGCTACGTCTACTCCACGAACTTCCTGATCACAATGCGTCATGGTGTCTTGAATACCACCATCTTTTCTCAGTGATTTGACGTAGTCCCAAAACATGTTTGGATCATGCTTGATTTCGTGTTCAATAGAATTTACATATAATTGGAAAGCAGTGCGTATATTGCGCTTAACCACGGCTCTATGCACACTGAACAAATCATAGTCACCTCGACAGCCGGTAGCCTTCCATTTTTTATGGAGAGCATGTTTCTTCCTAATGCTCGCGATGGTATCTTGACAGAACCACTTCGGATATCGACGACCACCTCTACTGGGAGGTTTCCTAGAGAAACAGGCATCAAAAATATTGTAAATACAACCATAAAAATGATGTACCGCCTCATTTATAGTGCTAAAATTGTACAGTTCTTGCCAATCTAGTTGGCTCATCATATTGTACAGTTCGTAAACATCGCCCTGCCCAAAATTCCATCCACGCAAAGCATTCTTGTCATTTTTTGGTATGTTTGTAGTTTTAATGTTTTTTTTGCATGAAAAAATAAATTCTAGCGCAGGGTGATGTTTATCTTCGATAACAAGGGGAGAATCGGAATGAATAACATTTATGGATATGTTGCATAAAATTAAATCTAAAACTCTTAAGTTTATGTTTTGAACGTTATTATATTGGGAGAGACCAAAAACGGCGCATAGAAAATTAAGGTCGTTTTCCGTTTCTACGGAACCGCTTGCGGAGTGCATATTGAAATCTCCGAGAACAATTACATTCTTTCCACCAATAACATCTACATTACGTTGTATTGTATCAAAAAATAATTTATATGTTTCAAAGTGAGATGCAGGTGGAAAATAAACTATAGATATAAAAGTTACACACGATTTAAATGTAATTTTGACCCACAAGTCCTCGTTGACAGTTTCCAGAGCAGGTAAGTGCTCTACCTTAATAAGGCCATTCGCACTCTTTACGGCTAATAGACAGCCTCCTCCCTGTCTACGGCCACTTCCACTGTCTCTGTCTTTTCTAAATACTTTGAAGCTGTCATCGAAGAGCTCTGGATTGAACACACTTGAGTTTATGATGGCGAAGATAATAATGATGTGTCGCCACAAATATGTATTATCTATTCTTTCAATAAAAAAAGGCATGTACATATTGCTACACATTTCTTCTGACTGATTGGCGGATGGTTTGAGAACTCAGCTATCGAGGAGAGCATTCATTTCTAAATTCCCGATGGATATCTCTGCCACCAACAACATAGACTGTTCTATCTTCCGGCCTGAAGGACTAACTTGCCAATGGTCATGCCGGTTGGGAGAGCAATCTTGCTATTAAACAGAATCAAATCAATCGGATATCGACATGCATATTTAGCATCTAAAATGCAAGCACTATTAATGCTAGTAAAGTTGATACGCATTGTTACGATGCACAAATAAGCCCCTACTAATTATTCACCCACACCACTGCACAGACTACAGTTTCGCTCTTTCGCCGCAAGCGCGCCGCGCGCGCTAGTGGAGCCAAATGCGAGCAACGGTCGGCGAAGCCACCGACTCTCCACACTTCCTAGGCAGAGCGCTCCGCGAACAGTAGATTGTTGTGTTAAGGAGAAATTCTCTCCGCAGGGCACCTTTGTGGCCCGAGTCATCCGCGACGCAATATGGCGTCGGGAATTTAATACGCAAATGCGTGTTCTAGATGCTACGGCAGACAAGGCCGAGGCGTAATTTAAAGTACAGTGACAATGTTTACGTGTGTGGGACGTTTCACCTGGAGACTCCTGTTGGAACGAGATCCCCTCTGCTGCGGACGAGGATTGGACCTGCCGCCTCCATCGCAGTAAGCCCCCCTTAAATTAATGTGTTCTATTTGCCCTCGCGATTTTACCTGAGCAATGACGACCCCAGAAAGGACAGGTTGAGAGACTTACCGTGTAGGGACATTCTAGCCAGGAACTGCCTTTTAACCTTGTATTTCTGTGTTTTCTCACAATACATTTTGTTTGTTTTACCTAAATACCGTTCTTTTATTGAGGAGATTGTTCGAGGGTGATCACGGCCAGTATTTCCCCCCCATGTAAAACATTCCAAACAGCCTACCGGCGACCACATCACCCTGATGACGGGGGTCTCCCCTGCTTGCCGTTGGTTCGAGCTAGCCGCCCGCAAGGTAGGTCGGAGCCCGCCCTGTGGTGCCGCCCTCCTGGTGGCACCCGGGCCCAGCGAGGTTCTGGTTCCTATACGGGGCGTAGTCCCCGAGCGCAACTCTGACGCCATGTAGCCGCTGCCAGGTTGTTAGCAACATACTGCCTACATTTTATGTAATATTCTTTTACAAATATATTTAAAAATGCACTAAAATTTACAATGTTGTAATGTTTTAAAAATAATTAATAAATTGAATGGAGATGCTTCTGCTTTCACCATTTTCTAAATATCAATATCGGTTTCTCCATCTCTCGTAAATTTACTTCGTGAATACACAAACTCTTCCACTTGCTCTAAGTATTCATCATTCGTAACAATATTACACACTGTTTTCTTACTCTCACTTTCGAACACCATGATTTAGGGCTTAAGTTCATCATTGATAATTACTCGTATTGATACATAAATAACAATGTGTACTTCGATCATATACATATATGGTCCAATATTCCAAATTCCAAATTCCAAAAATTCTATGTTCCAATATGCATACTTCGAATAATTTATTTATCATTAGTTGAATCTATTATAAGGTACGGAATTTCAGCTTGGGGACTTTCCAATAAAACAAACGTAAAAATAAAAATAAAGTTAAATCATCCTAGACACTAGACTGTAGGGTATAGATTTTGCGTTGTTAGTAATCAGTCCTAAGAAGTGTAACCCATACCGATGTGAAAGAAACCTTATTTCGCCAAATTCCATAAGACCCAGACAAACTGATGAAATTGATTATCGGAAAATGGGGTGATTTTGACAATTTTTCAAGTTAGTAAATAAGTTATTTTTTATAAAAAACATTTATGTCGGAAATATGTCCCAAAAGAAAGTATATATTTTGTGGATCGATTTAAAAAAAAGAAAGGGTTCTATCCAAAAAATGTTTGTTAAATACTAAAATACACAATTTGGGAATTTATTTCTTAAAAATAATATTGTCTAAATGTAAACCCTCGCGTTCGCGGAATTAATTAATCGAAGAGTAAAATTTTTCATCACGGCTCGGCAGGTAGGCTTCGTGATGGCCGCCATTTTGTGACGGATATTTTCTTTTAATTGCATCAGGGGAAGTCGTATTTTTGGTGTACACAGTAGACTTGAGATAACCCCACAGGAAAAAGTCCATAGGCGTTATGTCAGGACCACGAGGAGGCCAATTTATGTCACCTCTCCTGGAGATCAATTTGCCAGAGAAAATTTCATGAACTCGTGGCAGAGACGTATTGGACGTATGTAATGTTGCTCCGTCTTGCTGGAACCATGTTCTTTGGTTATAGCCAGTAAGTTTGTAGGGGTGAAGATGGACACATACAGGTAAGGGTTCTATCGAAAAAATGTTTATTAAATACTAAAATACACATTTGGAAATTTATTTCTGAAAAATAATATCGTCCAAATGTAAACCCCCACGTTCGCGGCATTCATTTAATCGAAGAGTAAAATTTCTTATGACGGCTCGCCAGGTAGACTTAGTGATGGCTGCCATTTCGTGATGGATATTTTCTTTTAATTGCATCAGGGAAGTCAGATTTTTGGCGTACACTTTAGATTTGAGATAACCCCACAGGAAAAAGTCCATAGGGGTTATGTCAGGACCACGAGGAGGCCAATTTATGTCACCTCTCCTGGAGATCAATTTGCCAGGGAAAATTTCATGAACTCGTGGCAGAGACGTATTGGACAAATGTAATGTTGCTCCATCTTGCTGAAACCATGTTCTTTGGTTATACCAGAAAGTTTGTAGGGGTGCAGCATTAGGTATTTGTGCAAAATGCTGTGTAACGATGATCTATGCACATTTAAAGTACTTGCGCGCTTCCGAATCGAAAAGTTTGAGTCGTCACGAAAAGACTGATACACACTCTCTACGTTTTCTACCGTTCTCGATGACCTTGGTCGCCCAGATTTTGGTTTTGCCAGCGTTGTACCGATCTCTTCAAACTTTTTGAACCATTTTCGAATGAGAGGAATGCTTGACGCATCATTGAATTGACGAAAACCTCAAATGTTGCAGAATCTTCTACGTGCTACAGTAGCCGAACCGCCATTTTTGTAAAACTCACGCACGCACAACGTGCGGTCGCTCCCGAGAAATGCTTTATAGCGACTAAATTCCCAAGAGCCAGACTACTGATTGACATATCCCCCGCGCCCCTCGGAAAAGTTGCGTTCACACAGAAAGCAAAACAAATATATACTTTCTTTTGGGACACCCTGTATTTATACACAGGGTGTTAACCAGTGATTCCTAACATTATTTTGAGTAAAAAATGTTAATGAAATTTTGTTCTCTGGTGACATTTTAGATTTTTTTTTGTTCAACTAAAAATCACCATCTATTGGAGGACGGAGTGAGGATTGTGCGGTTATTTGGAAGACTGACGACATGTGAAGAAAAAAATGACATCAAGAAATTAACGGATTTTACCTATAAATTTAATTTCTTTTACCTTTTTTACTCCAAATAGTGTCAGGAATCATTGGTTAAGGTAAGTCATGTATATTTTAACTAACTAACTAACCATCACGTTTCCCCGCAGGGGTAGGCAGAAAGGGCGGTCCGCCAAACAGCTCGGTCTCATACATGCTCTTCTATTATTCTCTTCACATGGCCCGACTCAAGTATTTGATTCACTTGGTCGTGCCATCTTCCTCGGGCGTCCCCGACTTCATCTGAGCGTCCCTTTGTTATTATCCCTCATTATGCTTACATCAGCCTTGCATTCTTCGCGGATCTCCTCATTTCTCACACGATCGTACATGGTTTTACCACATATACGCCTCAGGGATCTCATTTCTACAGCATTCAGTCTACTTTCATCCTTCCTGTGCCAGTTCCATGCCTTACTGCCATACACCAGCACTCCATTATGGACGGCTAACTTCGCTTCTTTGGACAGTTTTTTTGTTGGCGCCAACGGCGTTCAGCCCTACATTAATAGAGTTGCCTGCATTTACCCTTCTTTCGATATCTCTGTCAGCCCTCCCATCTCCCAAGTACACAAACTCATCCACCTGCTCCAAATACTCATCATTCACAACTATGTTGCACATTGTTTTCATACTCTCTCTTTCAAATACCATGACTCTAGACTTACTATACATTATACATGTCCCATAACACTCTGTTGCCGAAAAAATCATTAAAAATAAGCCCTCAATTTCTGAGTGGCAACACTTCTTCAATTTCTGAGAATTAAGAGGGCATTACCAGAGAAAACCAGAAATATGTCATTTTCAAATCAGATTTTAGACGTATTGAATTTTTTCCACAAAAATTTATAAATGGATTTCGAAAGATTGTTCTTTTATCTAGCATTCGCATGTAATAAATTTTGAGAAATTTTTTAAATTTTTAGTATAATAAGGTTATTCCATAGGTCGTTGGCAGATTTGTTAAATTTTCAAAAAAGGTTTTGTATTATACCACACCCATTTCAAATAATATAATCATGCAGTAAAATAAATCAATATATTATCTAGCAAACGCATGTTTTAGAATTTTAATTTTAGTTTCAATAAAATCATTAAAAAATATGTACGTACATGTGTTTCTTGACGAAAATTAATCCATTTGTGTATTTATTTCGGCACTTACAAACTAATATATTTAAAAAAAATTTAACATTCTTATTAAATTTAGACATCATTGAAAAATGATAAATACTTATAATCAAAAAATAATTACAAAAAGTACATTATTTTAATAGTTTTATCATCACGCCTTTCAGCATTTTTGGATGAAGGTGTAAATTAAAGCTAATTTGGATTGAAATAAAATCGATATTGAGTTATAATTTAAAAAAGCTGGTACGGAGAATAATTAATCTTTCTCATTGTAACCGCCCTGCACGATCGTAAGAATAACTTTCGACGAAATGTGGATTTTCGTCCGCTGGCTGGTTAAACGCTCTTGAGCAGATATCCGGGATGATCAAAGAGGCACCTGATTCAAAAATCACCCCATACCTGCACAAAGAATTTCGACATTTTAAAATAAAAGAAAATATTTCCATTGTCTACTTAAAGTTATATCTAAAAAGTAAAAATTCCATAAACATGAACTAACTCCACACGTTTAGCAAAAGTTTTTTTTAGTTTTTTTCTTTTTCCACTTTAATCTGCTGGAAATTTATACCTTTACTTCCTCCCCATAAATAATACTATGAAAGATTGGCCGCTTCTGTTTCGCAAATATAAACACAATGAAACACGAACGTTAAACTTTTTTCCTGTTTTTATTCACCTCATTCTAACAGCACATAAAATTAAGACATTAAGGTTTTATCGTCTGGAATCTGCTGGTTTCCAACGTCTAAATCTTCAAGTGAACGCTTTTATAGTTTCTGTACAAAGTTAGCTGTACTCTGTACCACAAAGAGGTTTTATTGTTAAGAGGAAAGTGTGCGCGGCCTTTTTCATACATAACTTAATTTTGTATTTGAGGCTAAAATAATAATAATAATATATCTTTATTCAATGAAATTGGCAACATTACAACTAAAAAAGTACATGTTCAATGTAGATTACATCAATACAAAAAATAAACAAGTAGAAAGTAATAAAAGATCGGTTACACATAAGTACCATAATTATACAATATTTTTAGTTGTGCATAGCCTGTCTCACTAGGTGAACCTGTATTGAGGCAGAATTTTTTGTGAATTGTTTCTCACAATTTTATCTATGGTTTTTGATAAATGTATAGTGTAGGTTTCTATACAGCAAAAACTTTATTTTAGATTACATTATTGTTTGTATATACACAATAAAAAAACTAGATTAACAACTGTTAATGACAGGGCGTTTGGGTGAGAGCATCAGTATAGGCTCGATCATTAGAATATATCCAATTTTTAACATATCTTTTAAACTCTTTCTGTGTTTGACTCAGTTTGATGTTTTCTGGGAGAATGTTGAATATTTTCGTGGCAAAGTATCTAAAGCTACGTTGACCAAAGGTGGAAGAGAGCGCTGGAACTTGCAATATGTCTTTGTTGGAATTACGTGTAAATCTTAAGTTTTTTCGTAAAGCACATGTTTGTTTTTAAAGAGATGAATGAGGATGGTTTTTACATAGATCTGTCAAACATCAAATACTCTCATTATTTTGAATATTAGGTCACTGTTTGCAGTTAGAGGAAGTTTCGGAATAATTTTCATAATAGTTTTCGGCGCCTTTTCGACAGGACCTCGAGCTGATGAAGTGCCCCCTCCCCATGCAATGATACCGTACTCAATGATAGATTGGGTGAAGTTTTAAGTTAAGAAAGTTCCTTATGGATCTGAAGAAGTATATTGTTTTTCTAATTTTATTTGCAATGATCTGGGTGTGTAAGTTTTAAGTGTTTAGTTGTGAATTTTAAAAATAAAATACGCAACTAAACTGAATAATTTAAATTTAATTATAACTAGCTGGTACCCGGCTTTTGTTGCAATGCCATTAAGATAAAGCCATAGTAAATAATGCAAAATCACACAAAATCATATGTTTTGTTTTTAAATATTTGATCGCTTAGAAGTATTATAGATGCTTCAATTAAATACTGCGTGTAGAACATACCTTGGCCCTCAAAAATATCGGTCAGTTTTTTTATACGTCTTTTAATAAGCCTATACAAAATAAAACATAAAGTCTGTAAATAACACTTTTAAGTCCGAACTCTCCTATTTTTAAACCCCTTTTCGGATATGGTTTTATTGTTAAATGTAGCAAATTCAGTTTCTTTTATAATAATCGCAAAAAAAAAATTGATTTTTACGCCCGAAGTTCGCAAAATAAAATAAAATATGTATTTTCGCGTTGTTATTTTACAATACGGCCGGCAGTAGACTAATTTGGATTTTCAAAGTGAACTCTATGCCGTCCGCCGAAGGACTAGATAACTGGTCACGCCCGTTTTTTTATCAGTTCGTCCCCGAACGGAGCGGGAAACGGACGCTAGGCTCCACGTCGCTTTGTTCCGTGAAATCAATTTTAAAATTCTGTTTTATTACAATAAACAATACGTAAAAAATTAATTAACGTTTTTTACAGGCCTTTACGAAATCAACTTGTAAAAAAAATTCTCAAATACCCTTTCCAACCTTTCCAAAAGCTTTTTCTCAAGTATTTTTAAACTCCTCCCATAAAAAGGCGTGAATTCCGATTTCTCATTTTTCCTGGGCTATTGGATCGCCTTAAAAGAAATCTGCATGTCCTTTCCGGTGCACCCCCGTTCCCTTCCACCTTCCCCACCTTCCCCCTGCCTTTCCTCCCTGCCGCTAAAATGTATGAAATACACACATATTCATTTGTACAAATTTCATAACGCACAGAGCATACCATTATATATAGCCCATGTTACTCGCTGATAATGTAGCTTCCTATTGGTGAAAGAATTTTTAAAATCAGTTTAGTTTGTTTTTTTTACAGCTCCACTCAGGAGGCCCTGAGGAAAATAACTTCCCTTAGGGCCTATATCATCTTTGGGGATGCTGTGTGGAAGGTTTTTTTAAAGGAAAGGAAGGAGAGGAGAGTTCTGGGAAGGAAAAGGCTTTAAGGGGTGGGTGGGAATTTGGGGTTCAGTGTATCCTGGTCATCCGCCTCCAAGACCTAGACAAACCTCACCCCACGAACCCGGGCACCCCTGCTAAATCAAAAAACGTAGCGAACCACTTGGGGTGACCTATGGAATATGGAATGTTGGTTAACCAATAAAGGTTCCCGAGGCGGTGGTACCCATTCCCGCCTCCCAAATTGGTTTAGGTTTAAAAGTGTAACAAACAAACACACGCACTTTCGCATTTATATTATTAGTATGGATATAAATTTCACTTAACAATACAATGTAATAATAAGAATTATAATTGCAGGCACAACAAAAAAATTATGTCTACAAAACACATATAAACCCTAACCAAAATCAAAATAAAATTTAACTGAATGATGAAAATAAACAATAGTCACTCAACTGTCACGGAATCAATAATTCGATGAAAAATGTATTTAAATATTTGTTATACCTTTTTGGTTCCAATTCTTTTGTATTTTAAGTACCGGGTTTCCACCTTCTTCTTTCTTATATTCATGATACGGTGTCAATTCTTAATAATAAGATAAGATAAAATATAAGTGAAAGATAAAAATATTTTAAAATAAAAAATTTCATATCATCCAATTTAATGTAGATCTGGATGTAATGGAATCTTTCAGTTCAATTTTCATCCACTTCCCGAACTACCGAAACATATGAATTGAACGATATATCGCACATGTAATAAAAATGATTGCAATACAATACATTAACAAAAATTAACTTATATTAAAGTTTACTTTGCTTTATTAGTTCGTGATAAACGTGTTTTTTATATTTTTTAGACCATTTTTTTGTTACCTGCCGACGCCCTCTCTGTGCAATCTCAACGCCCCCTAATTTTCTCTGGGTCTTCTACTGCCCTCCTGACAGTCTCAACCACCCCTAATTTCCTTTGGATCTTCTACCGCCCCCTGACAGTCTCAAACGCCCACAAAGGGGCGTTATCGCCCACATTGAGAACCTATGATCTACATCTACAGGATTCTGCTAGAGAATGACATAGTATAATTCGGTCCTTTTTGTGCAGTGCTTCGCAGCCTATCAGTCTCCTCTGCTTCGTGGTCTTCCCACTCTTGTCTACTTTAGTTTTCTGAAGGTTTCACTTCTACCGCATGTGAACTACACATAATTTTTTTAAAGTGAAATCTTCTCTGGCACTGTTGTGATTTGAAACTCGAGTAAACGCAAAAAGGCGACACTAAAAAGAGGTAAACACACGTATATATATATATACGTGTGTTTACCTCTTAAAAAATATAATAAATAAATATAAATAGGATTTAGCCTGCGAAAGAATGAGATAGTCTCCTCTTTGGTTTATTTATTTTATTTAAAATTTAAAAGAAAGACAAACATTCCCGGGTTACGAATAACCCAACAATGTTTGAAAATCTCCTACTACCACCACAGAAAGCCGAAAATGTTGCTTGTGTTGTGATGGAGGACTTAGCCAGCCGAAGAATCGAACACGGGACGCCCGGGTGAGACCCAAACGCGATGCCCACTCAACCACTGACCCGTCTGTGCTGTGCTTCGTAGCCTATCGGTCTCCTCTTTGTGTCACAATCTCCCCTCTACTTTAGTTTTCTGAAGGATCCTTTTACCGCGTATGAACTGCACACTCTATTTTCTAAGCATTTTTTACCAAAAGGTTGACTGATTGCTGTTTAGATATAAATTTCTATATAGAGGTTAGAAAAAAATGTGTCTTTGTGCATTTAATTAAAACAAGTTATATTGTTACCATTAATCAAACATTAATATAAGAGTAATCGATCACTTAATCAATGTCCAATTCAAGCATCAATCTCTTTTATAGAAACGTGATTATCATTCCAATCTAATTATCCCCTCTCTCTACGGAAACTGGAGTTTCAGTGATCGCAATCACGATCATGAATCATGACTTGGCCCAAATAAGGCTTAATTGATTATTCGCTGTTATTTGATTGGATTGTTGGATTGTTACGGGGTGAGAATGAGCTCAGACTTTGATAAAACGATTTGTATAAATCACCCTATTTTTTCGCAATCTCGCATTGGTGCCCAGTGGAGGTTATCCACCACTTACCCGCCCTGGTATAAGTAACAGATGGTTACTCCTTCAAGGATCTCGCAAGATTCTAATTTTTTTGTTAAACGAAGCTACATTTATTTATTTTGAATGAATCTCGACCTCCAGTGTCCCTGCATACGTTGTTAGAAAGCAGTATGCAAGTGCTTAACAGGAAAATAAAACATAATACAACAAATCGGGTTAGTAATACAAGCAAAATAATATTTAAGGCAAAATAAAACTCACTCAAGAAGCTCATGAGGCAGCATTGCATTATGTGAAAAAACCCTGGAAGCACTCATTTACATAATGAACTTACCGATATTAAAATGGCATCTATCGACTACAAGGTAATCAGTTATGCAGATGACACGGTAATTCTATTCAAAGCTCCGAGTTGGGAAAAGGCCTTCAAAAGTGCGGAAACTGGTATGTTAGAAATAAAAAATTGGCTGGACAAAAATCTACTTACCTTAAACATCACCAAAACAAAATACTTAACATTCAGCAAAACCACTACCGGGCAACCAAAAATCTTTCCGCCTTTATACCTACACCCTGATATTACCTCAAATCCCTCAAACCACAACTGCGAAAAAATAGAACATACTGATAATATCAAGTATCTAGGCTTAACAGTGGACTGTAAATTAAACTGGGAACTTCATATTAACTTACTAAATAAAAAAATCCGTAAACTATCATTTATTTTTAAAACTATTAGAAACATTATGTCACTAAAACAACTAAAAAATCTTAACTACGCTCTTTGTCAAAGCCTTCTAACTTATGGAATTTCTGCTTGGGGGGGAGCTGCCGACAAGTACATTAAACCGCTTAACACAACTCATAAAACATTAATTAGGATCATGTTCAAAAAACCTTATCTTCACCCAACGGAAAACATACTAATTACTAATAACATACTAGATATCAGGAAGCTGTTCATTAAAAAGATCATACAAATAAACTGCGTAAAATCCTCACCATGCCACATAACTCACCCAAAAAACACAAGAGCTAAATCGTGTAATCTACTTCTAGTGCCTAAAACTAAATCAACTTCTGCCCAAAAGCACGAATCTTACCTCGCACCTCACATTTTCAACACCTTCCTAAAAGAAACCACCTATTGTACCACAAAAAACAACCTAAACTGGTTATACAAACATTTCAATACATGGTTACTACACAAAAAAAGGGTAAGCATCACCAAGTTATTAGTAATCTCATCTTAGTCTTTAATCCTCACTCGTTATTTACTTATATGTGTTGGTTACTTATAGAAATTTTATCTTAATTATTAATACTGCTTTTGTTTTACGAATGCTTATATTATTATTACCTCATATGTATATTATTTTGTTGAAATCTTATAGTTCTAGATTTAGACGCTAGTATTACTATGTGCATTCATTTTGTTGATATTTAATACTTCTAGATTTAGATGCTAGCATTACTATGTGTATCTGATGAATTTTTGGTTTTATGGAAATTTGTTAATTCCTTGATAACTGTATTTCAACTCCCAATAATTCTTATTTGATTATATGTATTTATGTTTTAATATGTATCTATGTGTTCGATTATGTACACGTATGCGAATACCTGTGTGTAAGTATGTGCACATATGCGTGTATGTGTGTATGAACATAATTGTGTTTATGTATGTGCATATATGTCTAAGTTTATATATATATATATACCCGCCTCGGAACAGACTTAGTCTAGTGAGGCGGGCTACTAACTTGTGTGTATATGATTATTATTACATAAAAAAAATTAAAAAGCCTGTATAAATAGATAGAAAACATATAATAAACAATTAAGTCTCAAATCATGGCAAGTACCAATAAAAAATGTAAATGGCAATTCAGCCTGATATAAACCACACCCAGCATCCGTATTCCTTAACCAACCACCCAGTGAAACCTCAAAGAAAGTTAGTTGAATAATAGAGGTAAAATACCTGACGACTTAAAGAAAAATTCAGTGTTGAGTGATCGGGACAAAGGAAAGTTAAGGCCGTTTAAGCAAGTTTCAAGCCTCACATATTATTGGGGGCGGCGCAAATAAATTTGAGATGGATCTGCAAGAAAAACATATGTAACTAAACATGCAGGAGGGACGAGGTCCAGTATACTCCCATATGGGGATTAATTAAAAAAAAAAGTTTTTGGTTTAAGCAATGGTGCCCAAGTAATAAATGATCAGCAAGTGCCAATTTCGATTTTCCGTTCAAAATTATCATTCAGAATCGAAGCGTTGCTTGAAATAGCTCTAGCCGTCTTTGGTAAAACTATCCGCCAGAAAACATTGACCAAATCAAACCAAAGCATTCCAAAACCCAGACTCAAAAACTAACTACACACAACATTCATTTTTCAGAATGACGTGCACAAAATATAATATCATTTCGTGCGCTGATATTTTCAATTTGTCCTCAGGTAAATTTACTAAATGAATATTAAAAAAAATTCAAATTGCTATTTAGGAACCCTAGGAGTTATTTTTTCATTCTTATTCTCTTGTTTTTTTTTTTATATCTTTTTTAACTTTGAACATAGTTTAAGGCTCCGCAACTGGTTTCAAAAAAAAGAAAAAAGCGACAAAATCGATTCGAAAATTGCGAAAATGTTTAATAAAACACGACTCGTTTAAAATAGAGCAAAAATCTCGCGGGCATTGTCTTAAACAGCATTTAAAGAAACGCTGTGATTTTTTTCATACATATAACTTGTAAAATAACTGAAACAAACGTGTTTATAATAATTTTTGGAGCATACTTTGCGATTTTTTTCTTTCGAGGGAATTTTATATAATTTGCCTTTCGGCGCGGGCAATGTCTAGATATTATCTTCAAAAATAACATATATTTTTTTGAGCTTTGAAACTTAACGCGTTTAAGGGAGATATGTAAGAAATCGATCGAAATTCGGGTTGCGGGCCCTTAACTAACTAACCATCACGCCGTTTCCCCGCAGGGGTAGGCACAGAGGACGGACCGCCATACAACTCGGTCTTGGCACCCAGTCTTTGCCTCACTCACATTCATCACTCACATCGTCTCATACATACTCTTCTATTATTTTGACATGGCCCGACTCAAGTATCTGATTCATTTGATCGTGCCTGTATTCCCCGGGCGTCCCCAACTTCTTCTTCCATTCTCATTTGCGTCATATATTCTTCTCACACTATTTTCTTCTTTCATTCGCCCTACATGACCAAACCATCTGAGGGTTCCTTTCTTAATCTTACTCATTATGCTTACATCAGCCTTTGCGGATGCATCATTCTTTGCGGATATCCACATTTCTCACATGATCATACTTGGTTTTACTACACATTCGCCTCAGGGATCTCATTTCAACAGCATTCAGTTTATTTTCATCCTTCCTCTGCCAGTTCAAAGCCTCACTCCCATACATCAGGTTAGGTACCAGGACTCCATTATGGACTGCTAGCTTCGCTTCTTTTGACAGTTTTTAATTAGCGCCAATGGCATTCAGTCCTCCATTAATGGAGTTACCTGCATTTACCCTTCTTTCAATATATCTATCAGCCTTCCCATCTCTCGTAAACATACTACCCAGGTACCCTATGTGGTACCTGGTATATGGTACTGGTACTAAAGTAAGCAATACACCTTACCTGTTCAGGTCTGCCTGCGCAGGGGGTGAGGTTTGTCTAGGTCCTGGAAGCGGATGACTAGGACACACTGAACCTCAGATTCCTACCCACCCCTTAAACCCTTTTCCTTACCAGAACTCCCCTTTCTTTCCGTAAAAAAACCCTCACACAGTATCCCCAAAGATGACATAGGCCTCGAGGGAAATTATTTTTCTCCTGTGTGGAGCTCATGTAAAAAAAATGGTAGTCTTTGCTTTTGATCTGCTAAAGACACGGATAAGTTCTATATATTTCAATAAAATCTTCAAGCACTTTTTTAGTTGAATCTGCCATTTTTGCGTGCCGAATTACGGTGGCGTTCGATGCGGGACGACCGTCCGGGACAGATATTAAAAACAACTGACGCGACCTGCGCAGGCGACCGGAGTACAAGCACACACACGCAGGTACACCGTACGGTGTAACCCGAAAGAAATGATTTTCGATTTTGCACCGGTCGCCTTCGCAGGTTAAAAAAAATCCACAGGTCTATTCCCACACACGCTCCGGTCTACCTGCCCAGGCATACCTGCACAAGTAGACCCTCCGGTAGACCGTAGTGTGTATGGCTGCCATAAGGTTTGCTACCAAGGTACCCAGGTAACCTGTGTTTTTATTTTATTTTTATCTGACAACTATGTTATGCTGAAAAATTGCCGGTTTTTGCAACCATGTAATCCGTAATTATTTGAACAAAATATTTATATTTGTTTATTTCCCTAATAAACTAAAAAAAATGCATTATTATAACACAGAATCTACTTTACAGTGTTACTAACTTTAAACAATGTCTCGGTGCCAAACCACTCCAGTAAATTATATTACACATTTAAAAGTTTTCACTATTAGATACAATATAGCCTACATGAATAGGTGCTCTGTACGAGTATATTTGTAATCTGTTCGCATTTGTCTTTGTTCTCGAGACCAAAGACATTTTCTTCTAGGAAGGTTCACGTATAATATATTCTGTCACATGAAAGCTTAGTTCTGCTATTAATACCCCAACGACCCTGAATAGTAAATTTGTTTTTCGAGTTCTGTTGGGGGCCGCTATGAGTTCCGTATGACAACAATTGCGTTTGTTTGAGTGCGAAATTAATTCATTAATAAATTCCTACCGAGTTGAACATTTTTTTTAGAACTGCACATCATAGCAATCGATTGAATCTATATAATCTATCTATCTATCTTCTATCTATCTTCTATCTGCGCAGGTCCAGGTGTGGTTCTCTCCAGATAGCTGCAGTCAGTTTGTAAGGCTGAGCTGCCTTTGTTTGCTTCCTTCTGTTCCACACCGAGGAACCGTACAAGAGTGATAGAGTTTGGTATTTTGAGGTAATCCTTTGTAGTAAAAAACACTTGTGTTGTGATACTGGATGTATGCAACTGTTTATTCTGAAGAATAAATTTTACAGAGTGATTTTGTCTGAACACTTGACTGTGACAATAATTTAGACTAGTTAATTTACAGAAGTGAACGACGGTTTGCTAAACGCTTAAACAAGCAGAGTTTAAACGAGGATAGAGAGAGACTGTTTGTAAGTTTTTTAATGTTTTCAAGAGAAGAATGACAACAATCGTCAAAACACGCCATTTTATAAACACAGAAAAGTGAAAGTTTATGTGCCATAGACACCAGAGAGTAATAGACAAAACATTTATGGCGATCTGTGAGTAAAAGGTGGCATAGACGCGAAAGTTTAATATAAAGGGCTCTACACATCGAGATTAAAATGAATGAAAAGGAAATGTTCAGTGCTACATGAATTTAAATATAGAATGGACAATCACAACACACAACATCCAACACTATCTTCTTCTTCTATCTTCTATCTATATAATTAAAAATGAATCGCCAACATGTATGTACGCGCATAACTTCCGAACGACTGCACCAAATTGGATAATTCTTTTTTATTGTGTTCGTTATTGTCAGAACAAGGTTTGTATAAAACTGCTGGTGAGCTCTGACAGTACGAAATTTGTATAAAAATGAATCGCCGAAATGCGAGAACGCGCATGACTTCCGAACGAATGCACCAAATTGGATAATTCTTTTTTTGCTGTGTTCGTTATTGTCTGGTGGAAGTTGACGCGGGGGAGGAATGGGGGGAGCGGAAGGGGAACGGGACGAATGGGAAAGGACACGCAGGGAGAAACAATTTCTTTATTAAATGGCATAGCAACGCATGCCGGGTACCAGCTAGTCTTAACATAAATTCAAATATACTTCAGAAGCCAAAATACTTTCCTAAAAATTAACAAAAAAATTACCTAAACACGGTGTCCGAAACTCATAACTTTTTTGATTTGAGCATTCGTTTTTGAGTAAATCGAATTAAGAATTGGATTTTTTTTTCGAAATTTGAAAAAGGACTCGTTTAGTTTTTTAAAGAGCAGACTCGGCCTAAAAGTTTAAACTAAATAATGTTTTACGTTTTTTTTTTTTGTTTAGGTATACCCTTTTAGCTTACTAGAAAAAGTCGTGAATGTTGTATTCAATTGATAAACGACCGAGTATGTGAAAAACTTACTAATTAGAAACTGACAAAAAATAGTTCATTGAAAGATATCTTGATACATTGCTTATTTAGTCTAAGAGTTATTGTATATAATTGTTTTATATAATGATTTCTCATCGAAATTCTGAATTTTTCCATGGTATTATTTGTAACTCTTATTTTTGAAGATGTCGTAAAAACAGATACCATTTTAGAAGCTCGATAAAATTCTCAAAAACTTTCAGATTTTTACAATTTTAAATACAAGTACTTTAGTGTACTTTTAAAATTACAACATTTTAAGTTTCAAAAACGAAAAAAGTTGAAAAAAAACCTTACCCCAAACATTCTAAATAAAACGTTGAAAAATTTCTTAATAATCAAAATTAAAAAAACACAGTGTTTTCATTTCAAAAAATTGCATCAAAACTGTTAGGTACTTCTCTTTTTATCTCGTTAATACAATTAAAAATTATAAGAAAAATATAATTATAATTCCCCAAGAATTACCGCAAAAATCTAAACGGTTGGGATGTGTTTTTTTATAATTAAGGCTGTTTGTCGAACAAAACGCCACTATGATTTTTTTTTATATTTTTCTTCAGGCTGGTAGGTCACATACTATTGAAAAGCTTAGTCAAAGTTGGCCACCTAGCCTAGCCACGAAGGCTTGCTTGAATAATTAAGTTGATGCAGCAGATGTCCAAAACCGGAACGTACTAACAAATTTACAGGCAGGTGAAATGCCAAACGGTCGAATTAAAACAGGTGTTCGTTACGCCCAGTCATAAATATATATTGATGGTGTAATTTTCTGAATGCGTTTCATTTATAGAAATTATAAATCAAACAAAACAAGCACGAATGTGTGGTTGGAAAAACCTAATGAAATTCTTTCTGACATCTTTGCGGTATGTATGTGCGCTAGTGGTTTGGCGCTTGGTAGGGGAGGGAAAGGAGTGGGGGGGGGGGATGGGGATGAATTCGGGAGTAATATTAAACGCCACGTCATCCCCTAAATCCCGAGCACAATGAAAAAACTTTTTTATTACACCTCCAAAATACAAGGAAACTTTTAATATCGCCTCGCAGTTGATGGCCAAGTACTTAATTAGATGTTTTACAATCATACGTACGTGAAAAGGATTTTTTTTGTGTAAAAGTTTTTCAGTACCCAAGCGTGCAGGTCTAAGTCACTCCAAACCGGTTATATCTGTATGTATGTCTAGTTAGAAGTCTAATGGAATATGACTCGGTAGTTTGGTCTCCATCTTACAAAATTCACATTAATAACATTGAGCGAATACAAAAAAAATTTCTGCGTTTTATAAATTTTAAATTAAATATCCCACTAGAAGACTTGAAATATAATTTATTATTAAATGTTTTAAAAATACACACACTAGAAGACAGACGTAAAATAAACGACTTAACATTTTTATTCAAACTCTAAATTTGACTGTTGCGAACTACTGCAACTCATAAACTTACGAATACCGACAGTAACTACACGACAAAATACACTATTCTACTGTAGCATTCATAAGCGGAACTACATTGCCCACTCTCCGATACAACGATTTCACACTATGGGAAATCAGTAGTTAGGTGATATTGACATATTTGACATAAACTTGGCGAAATTTGTTGATCTTTTAAAAAACTTATTATTCCAAAACTATTCCTAAACCTATCTGTTTTTCTGAAAACCTATGAAATCGCTGTATTTTTGTATTTTTATGACTTGTGTGCTTTTTTATCAAATTTTGTTTTTATTATTCTGTATATGTTAAATAATCTGTCATGATTCATTTTTACTACCAAAATGTAAAAGCCCATTGGGCGTTAAATAAATAAATAAATATGTCATTTTTAAATCAAATTTTTGCCGTGTTGACTCTTTTCCACAAAACAGTATAAATATTGATTTCGAAAGATTGTTATTTTATCTGGTAAAGTTATGGTATATATTATGAGAATACATTTTCGTTATTTGTTTTTGGGGTATTATGCCGTGTTGCGCTACCTCCTTCTTTAGCCAACGTTTCGGACATCTGATGATGGACACTGCAACGATGTCCGAAACGTTGGCTAAAGAAGGAGGTAGCGCAACACGGCATAATACCCCAAAAACAAATAACGAAAATGCTTTTGGCCGTGAAAATCTTAAAACTTATCTATGAGAATACATGTTTATTTTTAGCATAATAATGTTATACAGTAGGTCGTTGACAGATTTGTTAAATTTTCAAACAAAATTTTGTATTATACAAATCATACAATCATGCAGTAAAATAAATCAATAAATAGAGAACTCGAGTCCAATTTTAATTTTTTTTTTTAATGAACCTTCTGACTTAAAAAACTGCATTTTAATTTTTTGTTTAGAATTAGTTTTAATATTTAAAATAATTGTCAAAGTTTTCATTTTTCAAGATCCCCCTAAGACCACCGTATGTACGGTGAATCGCGTGACGTCATCACTCCTGAAAAATTACTATAGGATTGGGCAATCAGCTGATCAAGTGCCGCCATTTTGAATACCATTATTCGAAGCATTCTCCCTAGAAGTAGCATTACTATTTTTTTGTGCAGTATTTTTTCAATATTTTAAATAATAGAGATTAACTAATAGAGATACCTCTATTTTTGATACTGAATTATTTAGGCTTAAATATTGTTTCAATAAACACAACAAATAAATCTCTATAATCAGTATGAAATAACGAATAACATGAAATGTTGTTAATACTGATGGCTTATGTCATACCTACATAATCAAAGATTTCAATACAATGACTGGTGGCGCGTGACGTCAGCACTAACCATTCAATAATACCAACTTTACAGTGTGTTTTGACGAGAGGTTTAAAAATGCACTTTTTAATAATTTTTAAAGAACTCTACGTTTAATATTATGAAATAAAACTTATATATTCTGAATCACCGTTTATTGGTCTATATTCTGTATGAACAATTTTTTTTAAAGCCATAATATTTTTCTCTGGAGTTCCTTATAATCTTAGAAAGCTAAGTTTCAGAATTTTAATTTTAGTTTATTTCTAAAATTTGAAATATGAGATTGACTACTATGACGGTTTGACAGTAGGGCGCAATGGTGGAATTGGTAAAAAACGCACGTCCCGGATAGACGAGAGGTTCTGGGTTCGAGTCCCAGTTGCGACCATTATCTTTTTCTGTTTTTCTATGTCTTGTTGTCTTTCATATTTTCGTTAAGATTATTATTATTATCTTCTTGTACAATGATATATTACATTGCTGGGAATAACCTTCAAAAGTCATGTAAAGAAAGTTTTTATTATAAAAATTGAAAATATTTTTTTTTATATTTTACTTTTTTTACACCCATAGGGATTGTTGAAACGGTGGGCTCTGACATCTTGAAATTTGAACCGCCTTTTCCGAATCCAATATCTAGGTAGCATCATCTGAATATACAGGGTGTGAGTACACTTACTTACCACTTACCCGCGATTCCTAAGCATATTTGGAGTAAATCATATAATTGTATTTTGATGAATAATTTTTTTTCTATCACACGTCGCAACTGAGTAGTCGGGTACTAACGGGTCACGTGATAAGAATTCTCGGCTCGTTTCAGCACCATGGCAACACACGAAACAACGCGCGAATCACGTGATCTCGTCGTGACGTGTAGGAATGTGCTCAGTGGCGACGTGTGATTAAAAAATATTTTTGTATCATTTTTAAAAGAAAAAAACGAGTGTGCTTTAGACCACACGACTGAAGTAAAACTTCACTAACTTATATCTGCCTCTCATCTTCCGTTCGCCTCGCCCGATCATTCTTTTCATAACGCTCTCGTCACGCATTCACAAGCTTACTCCCCAAGTCTAGCGTTCGTAAAGGCCCGACCGTTCGCCTCACCCGATCACACTTTTCGTAACGCTCTCGTCACGCATTCACCAGCTTACTCCCCAAGTCAAGCGTGCGTAAAGAAGTTTTACTTCAAAAAAACTCATCGGACAACAAAATGACACTTGATTTTTATACTCAAAATACGCTCAGGGGGTACCTGTTGTTACACCCAGCATAACTGGATGAAAATCTAATAAATTAGTGAATACGCAAACAAATACGGGAAATTTGATGCGTTACGTGCGAAAAGGTTCGGATTTGTGAGAAAGCATGCGAAACTTTTTCACAAAATTCTACAAATTTTTTCAAATTTTACAAAATAATCACAAAGAAATTGTGTAATAAACTAACACAGACCCGTGAAAAACATGTTATTATTATAATTTCAATTTTTCAAAATACAAATAAAAAAAAAACCATTAAAATTTTGTACAGGTAGGTTGCTCCAAACAAACACATCTAATTTTGAAAATGATGACACATAAATTGGCAACTTAGGTAAAGTGTAAACCACTTAACAAAAACAAAGAACATTCGATTGCTTTTTTTATCACCACTGGGAAAAAGAGAGACGGGAGAAAGCCCTACCTTCAAATGTTTGTACAGTTACACTCGGTGGTTAACATAAAATATCTCATATAAAACGTGTATGAGAGCGATTTTGCGAGAGTTTTAACCCATTGGCCACAAACCCCGGCAGCCTGCCGGGTGTGCAACTCAGGTACTTAACCACAAACCCCGGCACGCTGACGGGCTAGAGTAGGTCCGCCAAAAAACGGAAAACGTGCTCAACAATGACATTTTTGAATAAAATTTTAGTTGTCGAACATTCTGTAGGTAATTAATAATTCAATTCGTAGAATTGGCAATAAAATGTTTCTTATGTTTTGTCCCTGATATTTGTGTTCCAAGTTTTGTATGCTGCCAGCCACCATTTAATTTCTTCAAAATTGCGAGTGGTTCTAGGCTTTTGGTAGTGACCCTGAACGTTCCTGATTGCTTTGAGGATTATCACACCAAATTATTTTATTAGTTATTAGTACACATGTATGTAAAAAACTAAAATTATTATATATTTGTAAAAAGCATTAACTTTGTGGCTCGCCATAATTTAAAATAAAAACACATATAAATTTGTCTTAGACCACTTTTTATTTTATAAACACTCTACCGGTTTTGGAAGCACCCTTCCTTCGTCAGGAGAATGTTATAATATTTATTTATAAAATAAAAAGTGGTCCAAAACAAATTTATGTGTTTTTATTGTAAAATTATTATTGTTCGATTTATGAAAATTATATTTTTTGTAACTTTTTGAATAAAAATGTGGAAAAAAACTTACTAAAAAGAGAAGGTTATATTTGTATCCTTATTTACACATATTTTAATTTTATTTTAATATTTTTCTTTACCTTAATCGAATATATGAATTTAAAGAAATTAATTCATTTGAATATATGGTTTAAAAGTTACAATAAATTTAGCAAACCAATGTAGGTTTTCAATTTTTGGTACAAAATTAACTAAGTGGTGAAGGCCAATTTTTTTGCTCATTAATAAGGAACTTCAGTGAAAAATATAATGGCTTTAAAAAAATACGTTCATATAGACCAATAAACGCTGATTCTGAATATATAAGTTTTATTTCATAATATTAAGCGTAGAGTTCTTAAAAAAATATTAAAAAGTGCATTTTTAAACCTCTCGTCAAAACACACCGTAAAGTTGGTATTACTGAATGGTTAGTGCTGACGTCACGCGTCACCAGTCATTGTATTGAAATCTTTGATTATGTAGGTATGACATAAGCCATCAGTATTAACAACATTTCATGTTATTCGTTATTTCATACTGTTTATAGAGATTTAGTTGTTGTGTTTATTGAAACAATATTTAAGCCTGAACAATTCAGTATCAAAAATAAAAGTATCTCTATTAGTTTATCTCTATTATTTAAAATATTGAAAAACTACTGCACACAAAAATAGTAATGCTACTTCTAGGGAGAATGCTTCGAATAATGGTATTCAAAATGGCGGCACTTGATCAGCTGATTGCCCAATCCTATAGTAATTTTTCAGGAGGATAACGTCTCATGATTCACCGTACATACGGTGGTCTTACGGGATCTTGAAAAATCAAAACTTTGACAATTATTTTAACTATTAAAACTAACTCTAAAAATAAAAATAAAAATAAAAATAAAGTTATTTAAGTTAGAAGGTCATTATTCAGTTAAAAAAAATAAAAAAATGGACTGGAGTTCTCTATTCTGTGGCCAATGGGTTAAATAACTGGTGTGATCACGATCGAGACAATATTTCAACTATCTTAACACGCGTACGTAACGTGTTATAACCGACAAAAGTAGGTAGTGCTTTTTTGTCATCTTCTTCAATTCCGCTTCCCAAGTAAGGCTTTGTGAGGAAAGGAGAGGGATAATGGAAGATGACAATACATTGAATACATGAAGAAGTCCCATGAAGGATGCATGAAGAAGTCCCAAAGCTGTTTCAATACTATACAAGGTTTTTACGTTCGGTACACAATGTTTAAATTTTTTTACATAAGGTTTAGTAATAAACAGCAGGTGTTGCATCTGAAACTGGGTTCGAAATGACAGTCTCAAATGCAACATGCAAAATGAACTGTAAATCATACAAAATACGAACTATGTTTGTTTGAAGTTGGAGGATTATAAGTATGGCAAGACTATGGACTACAAGGAAGTGGGAAAACCAAGCACTTACCAGTTAGAAGCCGGACACAACACATAACAACTCAACCAGTTAATTCAAATGTCACAAGTCATCTCGAAGTCATACTTTAATTTATTTTTATTTTTATTTATTTGGGAGACCAACAGTTTACATTAACAACAAAGTATATAATAATTGAGTACAATAATTGAACCATTTACAGGTTTCCACATGAGTATTGTATACAAGTGTGTAGTGAATTCAGAGATATTTTCTAATAAAAAATTACATTTCAAGAGACGAGTTATTTAGGTGGGAATAGGAAAGGGGTAGGATGGGGGGGATCGGTTAAGTTGAGGTATAGTAATAAAAATATGTGTGACAAAACATTAAAAGAGCAAAAAAAGGAAGTTTATAGAGTGGTGGTTGTATCAGAGAGTATCTATAAGTATTGTTATTGTAGAGTATCGAGATAGTGTCTGTGTGATTTTAAGGAGTGTGGTGCAGAGTTAAAAATGTCAAATTGTGTATAGTGTGTGTTGAAAGTGTTGGATGCACGATAGATGAAAGAGTTCTGCTTAGAATTAGTGTTGCACCGAGGGAGGCTAAGAATCATGTCTGATCTTGTTCGTCTGTTAGGAACTCGTATCTGTATTCGTTCTAGGAGTTCTGGACAATCTACGATGGATCTGGCTATTTTTTGAAGAAAAAGTACATCGGCCGAGCTTCTTCGAATTTCAAATGATAGTATATTGAAGTACGCGGCTGAATCTTGGTGACTTAGGTGTGGGCAGTAGCTGCGGAAATCTAAGTATCGTAGAAAACGATTTTGAACACGTTCTAGATTTTCCACGTATGATTTGTATTGCGGATTCCAAACTTGTGATACGTATTCTAGTAAGCTACGGACATAAGCAAAATATAGGGTTTTCATTGTTCTAAAGTTATTAAACAATGCACTCAATTCGATTGTTATTGTTCCCTGCTTTCTTTAGCAAGGTGACTTCGGTAGAACTACACATATTATCATTTCAAAAGCAAACAGTAGGTTGATACAAAAAATTTCTAACATTTCAGTGCAATTGGATAAATTTGAAGAAAATGAAGTGATACACAACAATAAACCGAAATTATCAGAAACTAACTGAAGTTCCTGGCGATGCCCGGGCTTTACACAGAGTTTTCGAAATCAAATCCACAGTGCCTGCTTGCCAGCCCGCTAGACTACCTTAAACAGACATTCTCCTTAACCAATTTACACAAAACCTTGACAAATTATATACTTAAATCTTCCTCATAATTAACTTTTTCTATTGGTGAAAACCGCATGAAAATCCGTTCAGTAGTTTTTGAGGTTATTGCGACAGACGGACAGACGCGGCAGAGCACTTTAATTTACAATATGTAGAGATAATACGTTGACATAAAAAAAAATGATTAAGTGTGTTTTACGTATAGAAATTGTCACATTAAAAATATCATTTGTATATTTGTTTGCTAAACTATATTATAAGCGAGGAATAAACTGTGTTTGCTACATACATTAAAGAAATAGGTCTTTAACCCTAGTTAGTCATAAGGATCTAAATACCTACTTGAAGGGATACAACGTCCCAAATATTCCCTAATATATCCTATCCTTGCTTGTCTCTTACTAAACCACCCATTACACCATTACCATAATAGAAAATGATAATATAATCAGTGGCGGTTTTCTCTAAAGAGCGTTTTTGCAGTGAGCACTCGTAAAAAAGGAAATAAAATTGTTTTTTAAATAAAACACACTAAACAGCGCCCTATTCCATTCCGTGCTAAAAACCACCCAATCTTATTAATAAGGGTCGACCGAGATCTCGGTCTCGGTCTCGGCATTCTCGGCTACAAATTCTACCGAGAACTCTATCTCGGTTCTCGGCTAAAAATCGCCGAGATTCTCGGCCATAAAAGAGACAGTTGTAAGTAGGTACGGTGCAGGATAATAGGATTCAAATCTACCGCGCGCGTCCACATTCGTCGCTAGGTGTCGGTGCGTGAGAAAGCTGTCGATTGTAATTGGTCGACTGGCAGCGAGGCGGATGGGAGCCGCGCCGTTCGTTCATTTTACTACTTTAGTAAACAACAGTCGTAGTTAAAGGAAATTTGTTTGAATTTTGTTCGTAGTAGAAAAAAATAAGTTCTTTTATGTGTTGTGATTAATTATAATTACTAGCCAGAATAACTACATAAACTAGTTAAGTGAATATCAAGATCAATACGTATTATTTTATACGTATGTTGGATATTTGCATAGCCGGTCAATTATACAATATGAGGCGACACTCTTTGAAGGGTGAAAATGCGGAAAAATTGCTTCTTATGTGCAACAACATCATGTTGTTCAATTTTGATTATTAAAACTATTTAAAACAAATTACACAGGTCTACAAAAAAATAAAAATTGAGAGCTGTTTTGGTTTTTTTGCGCAATTCTTATGTTTTTAGGTGTGCTGAATCTGAAAATGACTTTCATTTTGTCACAGAACGTCACGTTTTCTGACAATTTAGGTATCTATGTTAAACAAGTTATCATCTTAAAATAAAGGTAAAAGACTAAAAAAATATATTTTTTTTTATAATTGCGTAACAAAACTATTTTTTTTAATCTAAAATACACTGATTAGTAAGCACTAAACACATTTTTTTTCCCAGTGAGACTCCTTTTGGTACAGTTTCGCTTGTAGGAAGCATCTGGAAGGTCTCTCTGAAGCGTCCAACAGTAGTCTGCAATCATTGAGATGCTCCATCTTCCCTGGTATCTTTTTTCCATCTCCTTAATATCTTGGTGAAATCGTTCACCTTGCTCTTCACTCACATATCCTAAATTTTCTGGAAAGTAGTCTGGTGGGAATGAAGAAAATTTACTTTTAAACTCATTAGGCAACCTAAAGCTTGAAATGCTTTTAACGATTTGTTTGTAGTTAGGGTCTTTGTTATTGCCTAAAAATTCAGGTTACCCTCCCCGATCCCTAGTTCCCCTCCCCTCCTCCCTCGAAACCCCTACCCGTGTTCCCCTCCCCCCTCCCACATTCCATACATTCAGTCCCGGTACATTCAGTCTTCACAGCTCGCGTGCCACCTATTACTATTTTTTAAACAAATTTCATAATGCCAGAGCTCACCAGTAGTTTTATACAAACCTTGTCTTAACAATAACAAACACAAAAAAAAGAATTATCCAATTTGGTGCAGTCGTTCAAAAGTTATGCGCGTACACACATTTCTGAGATTAATTTTTATTTAATTAATTAATTTTTATGTAATTTCATTATGCCAGCGCTCATTATTGTATACAGAAATCACCGCGGGCATGCACACATCATATCCCCAAAGTTTCATCGCAATCGGATGAATGGTTTAGCAATGAAATGTTTATTGCCAGAGCTCACTATTGTATGAACTATCCATCTCTGTATATATATGTATACCGTTTTGCAAAATAACCTGACGTTCTGGAATTTTTTTGAGTATTTTTCTAGTTTTCAGAACACCTAAATACATAGAAATCAGTTGAAAACATCCAGATAGCATTTTTGTTGTAGACCTGTGTTATTATTACATTTTTAAATTTACTATATTAGGCAAAAATAGTGCATTTTCATTTTTTATTCTCTATTTAACTAATCCCGGTCTCGGCTCTCGGTCTCGGCCGAGATTTTAATTTATTCTCGGTCTCGGTCTCGGCCGAGAACCGAAAAATCTGTCTCGGTCGACCCTTACTTATTAATCTTGTCCGAAAGCGAATCTTAAATGAATTCCACACGAGCGTTATGAATTCAGCGACAATGGGGCTTTCTTTTCTAAGAAATAGTTCAAACAAAACCTACTTACTAAGTGGCGCTTTAGCGGCAAACTGCGCGAGCTCGCAAACTTCAGAAATTTGTTCTGCCCGGGTGCGCAGCGACTACAAGAATTGTTTTTTTTTTTTTAATTTTATTGTTCTTCAACGTACAATCCCGTTAAGCTGCAAGCAGTTTTTTTTAACACGATCAATGTTCTATTATAATGTTTACAATTACAATGATTATTCAATTACGATTCAGTTTGTTCAATTACAGTGTAAAACATACATAGGTACATAATATTATTATTAATTATAATATAAATATACAGATTGTCACAATTAATACATATGACTTAGTACAAAGCATTTCTATTTAGTAACCATGTTTTCAGCATATATCTCTTAGCAGGCGTGCCCGGATTCATGGGGTGAGGTTTGTCTTGGTTTGTCTAGCCGGAATCTCTCGACTCCTCGCCTTGCACTGCGGTTGGAGGGATGGATTCATACTTCCGTTACGCCTGTGCACACTGAACCTCAGACTCCTACCCACCTGGGAGAGAAATTATTTTCCTCAAGGCCTACTGTGTTGAGCTGATGTAAAAAAATAAAATATACGTATATATTGTCACATCACTATTGTTGTATGTTGCACATCACTAGTGATGAACTACTTCTTATAATTATTGTCATCTGTGGTCTATTGGGAATTAATGTCAATCATATCAATGGTGTAAACACGTCTTCAATAAAAAGTCTTTTATAAAATAATAACAGTGTTTTCCATATTAAATATATAACTAAACATAGTGTCAGAAGTGGGATATTAATAATATAATATATTAAAAATTAATGGTAAAAAAAAACAAGATGTCGAAGGATGCGCCAAAGTACGTACAACATGATTTTAATGCGTTGTCAAATCTGCACACATCATCAAATAACATAAATAACGATGGAATATGGAAAAATTGGTGGCAAAGTTATGAAATATATTTGGTGGCATCAGGTTTGGAAGAAGCCCCAGAAAAACGAAAAATAGCAATTCTACTTCATTCCATTGGCTCCAAAGGTATGGAAATGTTCAAGTCATTCTCATTATATATATAAAAAAGTATTTTACTTAAATTGACATTTCCGTATAAACTAGTTTTGTATGATGAAATCTTGGGAAAAATATGTATAGTATGTACTTGAAATGACCATCATAGGATTAATAGATAAATGATTTTAAAAATCCTTTTTTCAATCTCTGATTGAACTCCCAATGAGTTGGGTCACGAACCGCCACTGAATATAACATACAATATTATTTTTGGTCGCTACAAACCGAAATGGAATAATGTAAAATGTATAACTCCCTTTTCACGCGTGAAATATTCCACAAGTAGGTCTGCGTATCTACGAGGGAAGACCGAAAAGTAGCCTGAATTGTTTTATGAAACAACGGTATTTGCCACAATTTGAAGCATTTCTTGAACAAATGTTAAAGCCTTCTCTAACCTTTAGGTCTGTATATCTGAGAGGGAGCACCCAAAAGTCACTGGAATTATTTTATAAAACAAAAGGTAATTGCCCCGTTGAAACCCTCTCAAATCTTTGAATGAAGTTTACTAATAGGGACGTAGTGAATACATAGTTCACGATATGTCAGTTAGTTTCAGATGTTCGTCAATAGTTTGACGGTGGTCTCTTAAGCGTCGATGACACAGGGCGAGTTTACAAGCTACTATCTGGGAAATTCACTATCTGTTAGTAAAGTCGCCCAGTGTCATCGTGTTACTTGCTAACTAGCAGATTGTTGACAATCTACGAAAAAAAGTTGAAAGGTCGTCAACTTTACTCGCCTACACGCTTGCTCCGCTTGCTCGTGATTGGTTTATTTATGTTTCCAATATGGCTTCCGATAAACAGCTGATTTCGACTGTCAAACATCTGAAGAATTAGTTCACGCAGGCGTCGTTATTCGTGTTACTGGCGCTGGCAGCGTCCTCAGTTTCCTACGCTTCTGAGCGAGTGGACAGTTTTGTATGTCATCATAACAATCTCACTCGCCGATTTGCCCGCTTTTAAACTTAGTAGAAAGTAGCTTGTAAACTCGCCCTGTGTCATCGACGCTTTATTGGGTTGTTTAAAAAAATTTTACTGATTCAAAAAAATTTGAAGTTAAATTTATGTATTTTATTTATTTATTTATTGCTTCTTCACAATTTATATACATATATATTTTAGCATGTAATTATTAACCCCACTAGGGTTTGCCTGTATCGGGGTATAATTTTATATTATCCTGTGTAAGTTCTATTCAGGTTTTGTTATAATATTATTAGATGCGTAATTTTGTTAACTCGTTTGTTAAGGGTGGTCATTTATTTATTTTATGAAAAATCCCGGTTGCGGAGCCTTAATATTTTATAAAAATATTAAGGCTCCGCAACCGGGCTGCGTATTTCCAAAACCTATATTGGTTCAGTCGCTTTACATTTTCAATATCAAAATTTAAATATTTAGAAATAAAATTATTAATTTCTAATATACACATTGGAAAGATTATTTTATCTAGATTTTAGAACAATTTTTGTTTTTGCAAAGCGTTAAAAAATTATCAATATAGAGGTATATTTAAAAGTTAAATTGTCGCTGACTGAATCGGTATAGGTTTTGGAAATACGCAACCGGGCTCGAAAAGAAGAAGATGGAGAGATACGAAATTACGAATGTTAGAGGAGAGCGCTAACATTTACGGCGTCAAAATCGATGCGAAAATGTTTAATAAAACACGACACGTTTAAAATAGAGCAAAAATCACGCGGTCATTGCCTTAAAAAGCATTTAAAGAAACACTGTTTTATACACATTTTTCTTACATATAATTTGTAAAATAAGTGAAAGAAACGAGTTTATAATAATTTTAGGGGCATACTTTGCGATTTTTTTCTATGGATGGAATTTTATATAATTTGCGTTTCGGTGCGGGCAATATTAAGATTTAAAACGTGTTTAAGGGAGATATGTAAGAAATCGGTAGATATTCGAGTTGCGGGCCCTTAAGATGATTTTTTTTTTATTCACACAAAGATAAATAAATTACAATAAATTTTATACAATAATTTATTATATTCTTCTTCCTGTTGTGCCTTGTCCGTTCAACGGACGTCGGCTATCATGTTGGCTATGCGGACTTTGTTTACTGCGGCCCGGAACAGCTCCACGGTAGACTGGCCAAACCACTGTCTCAGGTTTTTCAGCCATGAGGTTCTCCTTCTTCCAGGGCCCCGTCTTCCGGCAATCTTTCCCTGCATTATGAGATGCAGGATCTCATACTTCTCTGGATGTCTCATCACGTGTCCAAGATATTGAAGTTTTCGGATTTTTATAGTTTTAAGTACTGTCATTAAAAATCAGGGTTTGCTTTGAAAGTATAACACAAATAACGTGGTTTCTACCGAGAATATATATGACCTCCGTAGTCCAGTGGCTAAGACTCTTGACTCACATTCCGGAGGTCGCGGGTTCGAACCCGGCATGCGCAAATAAATTTTATTTGATTAATTTGTGTTATTTCACAATTAATTCATTTAAAATAATATATAGTATATTTGCGGCATGTTCCAGAGTGGAAGATACTATCAGTATCGCCCTGGTGTAAGACCACCATTCAGAATTGAAACGTTGCTTGAAAATGGCTTTAGCCGTGTTTAGTGACCAGATCTGAATAGCCAGGTACTTCCCAACCTTCCTCTTCCCCACCTCCTTCCCCCCCCCCCCGCTACCTTCAGCCTCACAACATACCCCAATTGGGGATGCCATAGTCTCACTGGCTCCAGACGGGAGCAGTTGAGATTCTTGTGCGGTATTCACTGTAAAAAAAAAAAAAAAAAAAAAGGCACGCTGATGTTGAAGGATTCATAGAACACTCACCTAATGGATTCGGGTTTGTACTATAAAGGGCATGCCCGCCAGAAGAGGATTCCGTTTACTTTTCGGTTCTCCCTCGTACATTTATTAAATATATGCCAACGTCTTATGGGATATTTCCAAGCCGATGTCAAGGGACTAAACCCTTCTCGTATTATTACCACTGTGGTTATATTAGACAGTTGGTACATTTACTGAAAAGTAACACAAGATTAGTTAAATATTTGTTCGCCAGGGATTTCGCGTCAGCCATTTTGGATGCTCTACGTCTTAGGACATCTGGAATGCGGCATTTTTGTAATATAACCTTGTATGTAATCAGGATAATAATATATATAATAATGCAATTATCAGGCACTTCATACACGTATCTATATTTTTCATCTAATATCCGGCACTTTGTACAGGTATCTATATTTTGCATCAAATGTCAGGCACTTTACAGGTATCCATATTTTTCATGTAATATCAGGCACTTTATAAATATATCTATATTTTTCATCAAATCCCAGGCACATTATACAGGTATTTGATTTAAACAGGTATTTTATGTTTTTCATTTTCAGGCATCTTTATTTTTTCGTCTAATCTCAGGAATCTCTTAAAGAAGATGATTCTGAATTCCCGAGCATTATGCACCTAAATGGCAGCCATAGCAATAATACTGATGGTATTGTTAACTTGTTTGCAAAATTTTTTAAAAGTGTTTATTCAACAGACGCAAATAATGCTCCTCTTCCATCAACAACTCTAGATGAAACTCTTGATATTTCGCAGTGTACCATAAGTCTCTCTGATGTAGTAACTAAAGTTAAATCATTAGATATCAACAAATCTGCAGGACCGGATAATATCCCCACAATATTTATCAAAGAATGTATCAAAGTAATTGCTCTTCCATTAACCAAACTTTTTAATTTATCTTTATCCAGTGGAATTTTTCCCGATATGTGGAAAAATAGTTATTTGACTCCAATTTTCAAAAAGGGCGATAAAAGTGATGTTTGTAATTATAGACCAATATGCATTCAATCCACCATACCGAAACTATTTGAAAGCCTAATACTTGACAAACTTTTTGCCCAAATAAAACCTGTAATATCACCTTACCAGTTTGGATTTATGCCAGGTAGAAGTACACTTTCTAACTTGATTATTTATGAAAATTTTATAACCAATGCTTTTAAAGAAAAAAAAACAAGTAGACTCTGTCTATACTGATTTTAGTAAAGCCTTTGATTCAGTTTCCCATAAAATTCTCATTTGGAAATTAAAAAAGCTTGGTATACGTGGCAGTATATTAGCCTGGTTTGAAAGCTATCTTACTGGAAGACAACAAATTGTTAGAATAAAATCCTCATTGTCGGAAAAAATTTATGCAACAAGTGGAGTTCCACAGGGTTCACACCTTGGCCCAATATTATTTATCTTGTTTATAAATGATCTTACAAAAATATTTCATGATGTATTTATCTTACTTTTTGCTGATGACCTCAAAATTTTTAGAATAATTCAAAATATTAACCATTGCAACATTCTTCAAGATAATATCAACAAATTGTTAATTTGGTGTAATGAAAATAGACTTTACTTAAATATCTCAAAATGTCATATAGTTAGATTTTCTCGAATAAAAAATCCAGTGATCTTCAATTACAACATTGATAACAATACTCTGGAGACACTAACACAAATTAAAGACTTGGGCATCACTTTTCAATCTAATCTTTCATTTGTTAACCACATAACAGAAATCTCTAATAAGGCCTTAAAAATGTTGGGATTTATAACTAGGCTAACTAGAAATTTTAACAATATTAAGTGTATAAAACTGTTATATTTTGCATATGTTAGAAGTCAACTTGAATACAATTCTCCCGTCTGGAACCCATATTACAATATACATGTACAAGCTGTTGAAAGAATACAAAACAAATTCTTACGTTTTCTTAATTTTAAAATGGGTATTCCAGCAATTATGTTGAACTACAATACTATTTTGAATGATATGAATATGCTCAAATTGTCAGACAGAAGAACTTTCACTGACTTGGTATTTCTGTATAAAATTCTAAATGATTTAGTTGACAGTCCGATATTGCTCGAATTGATAAGCTTCCGGATTCCAATACGTAATACTAGGAGTCAGGATTTATTTCAGTGCAGTAATTCTGGAACTAACTACCATATGTATTCCTCTTTGCCCAGAATACTAATGGAGGGAAACAATTATACCAAGTCAGTGGACATCTTCAATTTATCTTTAAACAAATATAAAATATTGTTACGAAGGCAGTTCAGTTATGTACAATAAATTCTGTGTATTTCTTACTATTTCATATGTAAAAGCCCCGAAAAAGGGCGTTAATAAATAAATAAATAAATAAATCTCTGTAGAGGCATCTATATTTTTATTTAATATCAGGAATCTGTATTTTTCGTCTTATCTCTGGCATCTCTACATAGGCATCTCAATTTTTCATGTAAAATCAGGCATCTTTATTTTTCATCTCCATTTTTAGGCATCTCCGTAAAGGAATCTCTATTTTTTCACCTTATCTCAGGCACCTCGATTCAGGCATCTCTATTTTTCTTATATGATATAAAGCATCTATATATTTTTAAAAAGTTAATCTAATAAAAATATAATCTAATTAATCTACGTTATGGTCTCCCTTTTACAACATTCATTCAGACAACACTGAAAAGATTCAACGGAAGTTTCTAAGGTTTATAAACTATCAATTGCATATTCCTATACTAAACATTGATTAAAATTATCTCATGGATAAAACGTGTCTATTGAAACTTTCAGAAAGAAGAATAAGCACAGATTTAATACTATTACATAAAATACTGCATTACAAAATTGACTGTTCTGAATTACTTCAATTTATCAATATCCATGTTCCCCAAAAACCATGTCGACATTTATTACCCTTCTACTTCAATAACACCAGGACACTAGCTTATCAAAATTCTCCGTTTCCGAGACTTCACAGTCTCGGAAATAAATATTCTAATCTAGGTGATATATTTCATCTTAAAACTAATCAGTGTAAACGTTGTATATTCTATCACTTTTATTCTTCTAGGCACAAATAGATTTACATAATTTCTTCAATTTTTGTTTATATTGAATATGAGACTCCGTATAATTTTTACATAAAATGTATTTTTATTTTATTATTCGTTTTGTTGTTACACTGTATTGTGTATTTTCTTTTCTCATTGTATTATATTTTCTTCATTGTTTGTTACTCAACTTATAAATTACAATGTAAAAGCCCATCAGGGCGTGTAATAAATAAATAAATAAATAAAATAAATATATTACAACATACCCCTATTCGGGATACTATAATTTCACTGGCTCCAGACGGTTGGTAGCAGTTGGGACTCGCGATACTCACATAAAAAATAAATAAAAAACATTCTCCATATATACTTCCTTTCACAGGAGAGACCGTAGATTTAGATTTTCAGTACTGCCGGAACTAAAAAATCGTTAAAGCACGAATCAGTGTTGTTTCATTTTTCACGTTTTTCCAATCTTTCTAAAGAAGATCCACCCTCTATTAACCAATTTATTGAATCGTAAGATTTTGCAAAGGAATGGAGAAATATCGAGGGTATCTTGCAGAGTTTTGCTTGCAGTAATATTCTTTAGAGATTTTACAAATTATATCTTGGCACGGTTGGGTGCTCTGAACCAACTTCGCTTGCCAAGTTTTTGCTGCATTTTCCAATAATTGCATTTTACAACCCCGCTGCAAGACCGGTTTAAAGCAGTTGGCGATTGTGAGATAAGTTTGTTTTCTCAGATTGATCGCGGAGAATATTATATTTTAATAATGTAGTTACATAATCTTCAAATAGAGTAGATCAGTAGCTAGCATATACAGACTGCGACTTGAAAACGTGCTGTATCTATCGATCTATTTATCTATCTACATATCTTCTTCTATATCTATCTTCTATCTTCTATACAACGTGTCCGGAAACTCGTAGTAAAAGCGGGAAACTGGTGAATCTACATCATGTAGAGAACCCAAAAAACTTATTTTTTTCGATCTGAGCATTTCGATTTTAATATTATTTTTTTTCTATTTTTCCATTTTTTCGGCAACTAAAGGGTTAAAAAATTTTTGAGCCCGGTTTACCCTTCGTTGCATTTTATAAGACATTAAACAGCTGAGATCAACCCCCTAGTGAAAATTTTTTTCAAATTTAACGAAAAAAATTCCAACTTCGGACCCGATTTACTCGAAAACGAAAGCTCAAATCAAAAAAAGTTAAACCACAAAATCGACTCCAAATGTGATGTGGATTCTCCAGTTTCCCGCTTGTACTACGAGTTTCCGGACACCTTGTATAAATAAAAATGAATCGTCGAAATGTATGTACGCGCATAACTTCCGAACGACTGCACCAAATTAGATAATTCTTTTTTTGTGTGTTCGTTATTGTCAAGACAAGGTTTGTATAAAACTAGTGATGAGTTCTGGCATTATGAAATTTGTATTAAAAAATTGCAATAGGTGGCATGCGAGCTGTTTGAAAACTGAATGTACCGGGAATGAATGTATGGAATGCGGTAGGAGGAAGGGAACTCGGGTAGGGGGTTCGAGGGAGGGGGGGGGGAGGGGAATTAGGGAGGGGAACCAGGGAGGGGAACCAAGGAGGGGGAGGGGTACTGAAGTGGGGAGAGGGAAGGTGGAGGAGGCGGAGTGGGAACGCGAGAGGGAAAGGGGACGCGGAAGAGGAAGGGGAGGCGGAAGGGGAACGAGACGAATGGGAAAGGATACGCAGGGAGAATCAATTTCTTTAATAAATGGAATAGCAACGCATGCCGGGTACCAGCTAAACATAACTTAAAGCATAACTTCCGAACGACTTTACCTTTTTCATTCAAACTTTGGGACTTGATGTGTGCATGCCCGCGAAGGTTTCTATATATACTGGTGAGCTCTGGCCTCTGGCATTATGAAATTTTGAATTAAAAAATTGAAATAAGTAGATAACACGCGAGCTGTATAAAAACTGAATGTACCGGGACTGAATGAATGGAATGCGGGAGGGGGGGGGAGGGGAACCCGGGAGGTGGGAAGGGAACTCGGGAGGGGTTGGGGAACTCGGGAGGGGGGTTCGCGGGACGGTGGAACCAGGCCAGGGGAAGGGGGAGTGTGAAGGGGGAGGGGGGAGTGTGAACACGAGAGGGAAAGGGGACGCGGGAGAGAAAGGGGAGGAGGAACGGGAACGGGCCGAATGGGAAAGGACACGCAGGGAGAAACAATTTCTATGTGAGATGTCTTTGCGTTGCTAAACCATTCGTCCGATTGCAATGAAACTTTCGGAACTTGAGGGGAAGGGGAGGGGGAATGGAACAGGACGAATGGGAAAGGACACGCAGGGAGAAACAATTTCTATGTGGGATGTCTTTGCGTTGCTAAACCATTCATCCGATTGCAATGAAACTTTGGGGATTTGAGGGGAAGGGGAACAGGACGAATGGGAAAGGACACGCAGGGAGAAACAATTTCTATGTGAGATGTCTTTGCGTTGCTAAACCATTGGTCCGATTGCAATGAAACTTTGGGGATTTGAGGGGTAGGGGAGGGGGAAGGGAACAGGACGATTGGGAAAGGACACGCAGGGAGAAACAATTTCCATGTGAGATGTTTATGCGTTGCTAAACCATTCATCCGATCGCAATGAAACTTTGAGGATTTGAGGGGAAGGGGAGGAGGAAGGTGAACGGGACAAATGGGAAAGGACACGCAGGGAGAAACAATTTCTTATTATGTGGCATAGCAACGCATGTCGGGAATGCTAGTATAAAATAATTTTACCCAAGACACTATCTAGATAGCATTTAGTTCGGGTTTGAATCTCGAAATCATACATACTCGTAAAGATAGGAGCCAATAAAAATATGCGTTGAGAAAATGAAGATAATCTTATTAAGATAATTATTTAGAAAACTTGATTACGCTGTTACTTATTATAGCAAAAGCGTTGTGGGTACAATTCCTTGGCTGGCTGTCCCCCATCATGATACAATCAACATTTTCCTCTTAAAGTGATAATAATAATAAAACATTTATTCGTCAATTATTTTTAATTTAACTTTTATTTTATTTTCGGAATTTTTTTACATTAGATCTGCAATAAACAATTTCCCTCGGGATCTATATCCTCTTTGGGGACGTTGCGTGGAGGGCCTTTTTAAGGAAATGAAATAGAGGAAGTGCTAGGAAGGAAAAAGGTATGAGGGGTGGGTAGGAATCGGGGAATCATTGTGTTCAGGAGTGACGGACGTTTGAATCCATTCCTCCCACTGCGGTGCAACGCGATGGGTCAAGAGAGTCCGGCTGGAGAGGTCTAGGTTAGGTCTCCCTTAACCAGTCTCTCCCAATCCGGCCCGCTGGTACAAACGCATTCGCTGCCAAGACCTAAACAAAGCTCACCCCATGAACTCGGGCACCCCTGCTACAAATATGGCAGGGGCACAAAATACATATTTTCCGGTGTATTTTTTCTACTGAACTAATGTGAAAACTTAACAATGATTGTCCTCTCCCAAACACAAGCAGCTGCTTTATTAGGAGAGTGATTGAAATATTGATGTTATATTATGTTTTAAAATTGTAACCTTGTTAAATGTTTCAATAAAAAAAATTAAAAAATACTTCCGTCAACCTCCGACCATGCCAAATCTTATCGAAAATAATGGAATCTTGTCGAATGCCACAGGACAGGTTGCGTCTTGCGGTCTTAACAAGTATAATGATATAAAACACATAGTAGCGCTACAGATATCATACCTTACGATAAGCTTGTACCTATGCTAAACGCCAATGTTGCAGGTCTTCAAAATTGGGTGGATGTACCAACCTCCAACCAAAGTGGAGCTAATTCTTTCGCCAAGTGCCTCATCTAATTATAATACATTTACCGATGAAACAGAGAAGAAGTCTTCATTTCACTCCGATCCAAATTACGTCCATAATCAAACATCTGATACAATCCAAAAATAAATTCCCAATTCGTTCAACCTTGATTTTCCCATTTGAATAAGACGTTCGAAAGAAAATTCTCCGCCTGGAAAATATAAATAAATTAGTTTCGCGTTTCCACCATAACGAGATTGGGAGAAAATTGACGAATCTTTCAGGAAATTGACATTTTCAGAATGTGCTTCTCTCGAGCCGACTAATTCAGATTCGGATTTCGGCAGATTGAGACGTAATAAATTTCGGCGTATTGAATTTGAACAAACATTAAGAGAAAATATTATTTAATTTGTAGAACTCCATGATAGATACGTTTTAAGATTTTCACGGCCAAAAGTATTTTCGTTAGTTGTTTTTGGGGTGTTATGCCGTGTTACGCTACCTCCTTCTTTAGCCAACGTTTCGGACAGTGTTGCAGTGTCCATCATGACGACCGGCGTAGTGCAGCGGTAAGGCGCTTGACTCACATTCCAAAGGTCGCGGGATCGAATCCCGGCGTGGCAAATAAATTTTATTTGATTAATTTGTGTATTTCACAATTTATTCATTTAAAATAATATATAGTGTATTTGCGGCACGTTCCAGAGTGGAAGATACTCTCAGTATCGCCCTGCTGTAAGACCACCATTCAGAATTGAAACGTTGCCTGAAAGCCTTTAGCCGTGTTTGGTGACCAGATCTGAATAGCCAGGTACTTGTAACACAGGGTTAAATTTGACAATCAATGGTGAAAAAATTGGAAAAGTAAATGAAATCAAATACCTGGGTGTAATACTCAACTCAAAACTGACTTTCACAGCTAGCTTTGAATATGTGCTAAAAAAGGTATCAAAAAAGGTAAATTTTCTTAGAAGACTAAGACGTAAATTAAATAGAAACACTACGGAGCTCATTTATAAAACTATCGTTGCTCCACATTTGGACTACTGCTCTACAATGTTATATTTGGCCAATGAAGGAAGTTTGAACAAACTAGAAGTTATACAAAACAAAGCTATGAGATGTATACTGGGGAAAGGCAAATACGCAAGGATTAATCAAATGAGAGAGGAGCTAAATTGGATTCCAATAAAAAAGAGACTACTATTTAATGTGTTAATTTTTGTGCATAAAATTATGAAAAACCAAATGCCAAAATACTTTAAGGATGAAATTGTTTTTAATAGAGACATTCATAATTACGAAACAAGAAATATAAACAGAGTTCGATTGCCACAAATGAAGAAATCAAAATCACAGAACAGCCTAATGTACGGAGGACTAAAGATGTATGATGAAATGCCTGAAAGTATGAAGAATGAAGAAAGAATGATCGTATTTAAAAAGAAATGTTATGCTTACTGTAAAAATATTTAAATTTATCAAATGAAATGTTACATTGTGCTTATTAGTTTATATTCATGTAGTATAAACTAACTCAATAATTAATAAAAAAAAAATTAAAAAAAACTTCCCCACCTTCCTATTCCCTATCTCCTTCCCTCCCCATACCTTTAGCCTCACAACATACCCCAATTGGGGATTCCATAGTCTCACTGGCTGCAGACGGGAGCAGTTGGGACTCTTGTACGGTATTCATGTAAAAAAAAAAAAAAAGATCCGGCAGATTGACACATCTACCGGATTTGCCGGATCTGCCCTGATGATGGACACTGCAACGCTGTCCGAAACGTTGGCTAAAGAAGGAGGTAGCGCAACACGGCATAACACCCCAAAAACAAATAACGAAAAAACTCCATGATATTTTTTGCAAGACTCAAAATTGTCTCGCTTTACTTCGTATAGAAGTAAAGTGATTGATTGAAAAGTGTGTATATTAATAGATTTTTGTATTGGCATTTTATAATACATCGAAAATCTTAGGTTTCTCGGAAAGGGTAATCTGTAGTAGCATGTTAAAAACCTGCTCCGCAGGTTCTTACTGCTAGGCCCTGCGGGCGGCTTTTGGTTCGGCTTCGCCCAGTTAGTGTTGGTGACAATGGTGACCATTTTATAAATTCAATAGGAACTGGTTTCAAAAATAGCCCCTACTTCGGATCCACTGATAACTAGTCACCGGGACAAAGTAACCGGCACAGGCCATGACCAGTGGCTCGTGACTTTTGGGTGTGCTGATAGTGCTGATATTAAAAAATGGCATTATTGATGTTGTTCTAGCCGAAAATTTTTTTTTTTTTTTGAAAATCAGTTTTTTGTATGAAAAAGTCACGAGCCGCCACTGGCCATGACGTCATATGTAATCCTCTATGTCCATCATAAGTCCGCTTGATACAACTAAGTAATACCGTCAATCTTTCCATATCCGGAGAGATACTAAATATTCATAAATTCTTAATAGTTATAGCTAGGGGGGACACGTACCCATCCGACCTGCTGATGAAAGTAGCAACATCTTGTGACGAATGCTTGTATTAGAAACCGAATTACAACGTTAGATTTGTTTGAAATTCCACGTACACAGATGTTATATGTGTCACGGCGCGTAAGGCATGGCGTCAGACATGCAATCGAAGCCGGGTTCTGAAATTCAACCACGCAGACGGAAGGTTATTAATACTGTTTGATTGATTTCTGTAGCTGAGAAATCCATCAATCTTCGGCTTCTCATAATGGCGACACTATTTAAAGCATTATTTTTTTTGCTTTGATCCAGACTTAAAGAAAATAGCGGAATAATCTTGATGGTGACTAAGTTTGAAATATTTTCCTTAAAAATAAAACACTTTACACAAGATTGAACTTTAAAATCGTGAATTCTTAAATAGATAATGAGAATTTGTCTATGCAAACTTTGACACCTCGGAACTTGGTGAGGTGAAGTTGGAACCCTATCCAACAAAAGTGATAAACTACTCTCCCCTCCGAATTTTCGCGAATATTCGCTTATGATGTCTCAATCGAAATGACATTTTACGAAGTCTTTGTGTTATTACCGCTTCACAATTAAAGCTCTATAAATGAAACATTTCTGAATGTAGTCGAATAGTAAAAACTGTTTTAGAAAGGTTACAAAATAAGCTTTCGAATTATTATATCACAAATGAATATTAAGATTTGTAAATATTAAAATTTAGAATGCAAACATTAAAAAAAAGTTAAAATGACTCACGTGATGTTTTTATGTAAAAACAGTTCTAAAATCACAGATTATGTAAACAACAATACTTATTCAATTGTATAAATGTATAATAAAGTACTTTTGTAACCTCACTTTTTTATCATTTCATATAAAAATATTTTATAAAAATTAACAATGTCGAGCGCGGTCGAGCCGCCCGTAAGAAATTTGGCGGGATAAATTATGTGTCAGACTGCGCGAATGACAGAATATTCTTGTTATGTATTTCTATGGACAACTTGAATAGAGATGTACAGCTTGATTCACTATCGACCTTTTACTTTTTGTTTTAGGGATGTCACTAAAAGAATAACGGAGTTAGAACGATTTCTATCGAGACACACGCGTTGACGTTTACACACGCTTATTGTACTTGACTGCTATCGTATTTTTATCTGTATGTACCTACTTGACCGCTATCATATATCTGCTTACGTTGCTGACCGGTTTTAACAACGAGTAACTAACTGTGAGATATAAAAAAATTGCAATTGCAAAAGGTTCAAAGTTTTGGCTGGGCTGTTTTGATACATACTGGTGAGATCTAGTATTATGAAATTTGTATTAAAATTTTACAATAGGTGGAGCATGAGTTGTTTCATATAGTTTAGCAGCAGGGAAAAATGTAGTGTAATTTATCAGTAGAGAGGGAAGGCGGGAGGGAGAGAGAGTCCGGGAGGTTGGGATGGGGAACAAAGGACTGGCAGGGTTTCGCGGGACGGGGGATGAAGGTGAAAGATGAACGCTGGAAGGGAAGGGGAGGCGGAAGGGGAACGGGGACGATTGGGAAAGGACACACAGAGAGAAACAATTTCTTTATTTAAATGGCAACTCGCAAGTTTCATACAAATACATTTAGGTACTCAAATAATGTAGTTTTTTATCTTCGTTTGAATTATTGACTTCTCAGCCGTATAAGAAACATTAATCACCGAATACAGGAACATTTATCTCCCAGGCAAGTGTTTAGCTACACTTTTATTAATACTTATACTGGCTCTCAGTTCGAGCGTTGATTTACGGTGAAATGTTATTAATTTTTTATAGGGCAAGTTTGTTCTCTCGTGTTAGACGATAAAACCTACTCGAAGATTGATGACTTTGTGTTGCCAGTTTAGGGGTTGTTGCGTAAAAAAATACTGTATCTAAATAATAATATTTCCTATGTAAACCATGTAGCGAACTGCTAATTGGCTAATATTCGGCTTTAGACGCAGAGATCGGGTGTTTAAATCCTGGAAGGAGAACTATGTTTGATGCATTTTTAATTCAAACTTGTTTATATTCATATACATTTAAAAACAAAAATTAACTCCTCATAAAATAATTTGTGCTATGCTGTGTTTAGGGTCTTTTTGAGAAGAGCAAGTTTTATTAAAATCTTGAAGATACCAATGTTGCAGAAGGAAGAAAACGGAGAGGCCGACAAATCTTTCCACAGCCGAGCTGTTGAATTCAAGAACGAGTCGTAAAAACGATCCATTCTCACGTGTCAAATGTCAACCATGTACAAATGTAGAGCGCGCGTTTGGCGTATTTCCAAACTATGTATGGGCGCCGAAGAGATCTATGACGCTAGCATCTCCCATTACAATACCGGTACAACATTTTTTTTTCATTAGCTCCACACAGGACGCCGTGAGGAAAAAAATCCCCTAGGGGCTATGTCATCTTTGAGGATGCTGTGTGGAGGGTATCTTTAGGAAGTTCTGGGTAGGAAACATATACGAGGGATAGGTGGGAATCTGGGACTCAATGTGTCCAGGGGTGACGAACGTATAAATCCATCCCACCCACAAGACGATGGGTTAGGACTGCCTCAATCAGTCTCTTCCGATCCGGCTCATCACGCAGTAGGTGGGCAAACGCAATCGGCGCCAAGACCCAGGCAAATCTCACCCCATGAATCCGACCACCCTTGCTAAGTCACCAAAAGTAGCAAACCACATGTGGTGACCTACGGCACGGGTGTTGGTTACCCAATAAATAGTTCCCTGGCAGCGGTACCCATACCCGCCTCTCAAGGTGCTATTATAAAATATATAAAAAAATAATAATACAAATTATGAAAAAGTATATACGTTATATCGTTTTAACGCACCAGATTTAAATGTCCGGGTTAAATTTTCCCCACAGGAAAAACTAAACTCTTTCACACACTTCCCAAATGATCATCTAGTCAATCCACGCTATGCAATTGCACTATATAAGTATTTTAAATACAAAACAATACAAGAACAATATGTCAACCTACCGAGACCAAATGGGAAAAAAATTCACCGACTCCAGATATTTTCATATCAGAGGGTTCGGCTCTGTGGAACTCCTAATTGAACCTATAAATCCCACTAATTCCTCAATATAAATAAATATTTAAAAAATCTTTTGTAATCCTATATGTATTTAAAATGACTGATTTTTGCATTTTATATATAAATTAATAGATAATATTATAAGTTAAAGTAAATATTTTATATTAAAAAAAACCTATTTAAGACATCTCGTTTATTCACAAAAATTAATTACCCACGGCAAAAAATATGCAGTTCGTCGTGAAAACTTATTCATTAAGGAAACTTTTCATTAAACTCAAGAAGGTCGCCTAGATTTTAAATTAACTAACGATGTGACGTGATTCTTAATTAGAAATGTTATGAAAAAGCGTATTTGCTTTTTTTTATAAAAATCTGCCTTCACCGTAAAAAATATAAAAAAAATACGAAACATGAGTTGTGCTACGTTTTTGTACAGAATTATATTTACTGAAATTACTTTTACGAGTTTTCAAGTGAAGGTTGTATTAAATTTAAAAAGGAAATATCTATTATTCCCAATATAATGATATTTCTTCATCAAATACGTATAACGCTACACACGCAAGCCGAACCACGAATTACGTAAAATGAACGAAGCAGCCGCAAACGGCGTGAATCGTTGTGTTACACGTGGTCGGCTTTGTGGTTCGGCTCGCACTTTGATTCGCAAATGTATACGCAGTATCAGATGAATCTTTTTGAAGTTACTCCCCGTATCGCCCTGGTGTAAGACTTGAAATTGGTAAATAATGCAAAAAAATATAATTTTATCGTAAACTAGCTGGTCCCGGCATGCGTTGCTATGCCATTTAATAATGAAATTATTTATCCCAGCGTGTCCTTTCCCATTCGTCCCGTTCTCCTTACGCCTCCCCTTCCTCTCACGAGTCCTCTTCCCCTCTCGCGTTCCCACTCCGCCTTTTCCGCCTTCCTTCTCTCCACTCCCCTCGCCCGCTTCCCCCGTCCCGTGAACCCCCCTCCCCCCGAGTTCCTCTCCCCCCTCCCGAGTTCCCTCCCCACCCCTCCAACAGGCAAATGTGGAACCTAACACAGCTACATATTTAAATATCCATAATTGACTATTCAAGTATTAGAAAACTTTAAAAAATATTAGCATTATTTTATTTGCTTCAATTCGAGTGGACCCGAGTCTACCGTACCGAAGGGACGAACGTCAAATGTTTGATGGAAAAGTAGGTAGAACAGTTTATATGAGAAAATAAAATTGTGGTTTTCAATATCTTCCTCGCAATTTTTCCATATTTTCTCACCGTTTAAACCTTCCCTGGAATACGTCAAACATTTCAGAACCAAAATTAGCTAAATTGGCCCAGCCGATTTTAGCGAGACAAACGAACAGCAATTGATTTTTATGTATATAGATATCATTTGAGGGGATCAATTGTCGGGGGATTAACTGTAGGGTCACCATCTTCTTCGATTGTCTTGCACACCCTGAGTATTTATTATCTACTTGTACAATAGAGACGTTAGTTCAATCCTTCATATTTAACATCTTTTACTTGTTTAATTTCATTTATTATTGAATAAACCTGTATTGTTTTGACGTAACCTCTTTCTTTTCATTTTATTATAGTAGGAATTACTTCTTTAATTAATGATTTTAATAATTCTCTCGTTTATAGTCTTAATATATAAAAAAAGTCGGGTTAGTTACACCATTTATAACTCAAGAACGGCTGGACCGATTTTTATGAGCTTTGATTTGTTGGATTTGTCTCCGCCCCGAATATCAGAATAGCTATTAAAAGATCGGAAAAATTCACGACAAAACAAATTATGAAGAAAATTCTTTTCCTCATACATTTTGTATGGAACGAATTCTCATATTTTGAAATAACTGCAGCAATATTGTGATAAATATTGCTGCAGTGGAATATGGAACATATTATAATATATAACAAAATATGATATATGGAACTGCTCTGGAAAACAAAAAAAGCTGCCAAAGAAAAAAACTATTCTTACGTTTGGTGTAAAGATGGAAAAATAATGATGACTCGAAAAATGCCAAACGAAAAAATAATCTACATCAAACATATAGATGAAATTAAAAATATTGTGTAAAAAAGGCACTTCGAAACAACATTTATGAATTAAAGTAAAAAACGACTGACACTATACGAACCTCGGAACCAAATGACCTATCAATGATAAACAACAACTCTTTTAATATATTGCACAAAAATATAAGAAGCATCAGAAAAAATTTTGATGAATTACAAATTTTACTGAAATATTTAAAAGTTAATCTACACATAATAATACTTACTGAATGTTGGATAAATCATAAATACATGAATTTGGAAATAGCTGGATATACCACCTACTCAAGTTTGAATAATAAAAGACAAAACGATGGTGTAATTATATACATTAAAAACGAAATAAAAGCCGAAGTTGAGGAAATTATTATCACAGATGCCAATTGTCTAAAAATTAAAATCTGAAAAGAAAAGGCTATATTAGCAATCTACCGATCGCCTTCAACTTTTTTACTGGAATAAAAACATATGAAAAAGAAAAAAAAAAAAAAAAAACAAGAAACATCGACCCATTCCTTAAATCCGTAGACGAGGAACTCTGCCTTCTAAAAGACACGAAAAACATATTTTTTATTGGAGATGTAAATATAAATATCCTAGAAAATGGACATCCCAAGAGAATTCAATATCTGCAGATGCTAGCATCCCATGGACTGGTAAGCTTAATAAATGTACCTACTCGAAAAGTGGACAGCACTGAAAGTTGCATAGATCATATAATGAGTAAAACAAAAGATATTACTCAAACTATTGTATTTAACTCAACTATAACAGATCATTATACAACTATACTTTCAATAAAAATAAACAAGTCAAATAACATCAAGAAAAGACCACAAGCAATAGAAAAAACTGAAATAAACTGGAATGATATTAAACATAATCTATCATGTACCGATTGGAAAAAACTGCAAAGTATGAACAACGCAAATGCTGCATGGAATTTCTTCATAGAACTCTTTCAGAATAATATTCTCTCTAATACCACAAAAAATATTAAGAAAATCTCACATAAAAATGTACACATTAAACCATGGATTACACAGAATGTTATAAACTGCATAAGAAAAAGAGACGAGTTACACAACAAACTAAAAAAAAATCCGTACGATATACGCATGTTAAGATTCTACAAAAGATATAGAAACATTTGCAAAAAAGTTATTACATATACAAAAGAAACCTACTACAAGAAAAAAATTGTAGATTGTAAACAAAATCCCCGAAAAATGTGGCAAATAATTAATGAAATAACCAGTTCTAAATCTGCTACCATGACATCAATTGACGTGCTGAATATAAACAATGTCCCAAGGACATACGCTGATAATCCTGACCAAATTCTTGAATACGTCAATAAATTTTTCATAAATGTAGGATCAAATCTAGCAAAGCAAGCTACACAATGTAATGACGCTATACTAATAAATGAACCCCTTGAACAAGGAAAGAAACTCGAGTTTAAGCAAATTACAGCTGATGATATCAAAAACACAATTTCTTCTCTAAAATCAAATGTTTCTTCGGGGGAGGACTTAATCACAACCAATGCAATAAAATATCTCTGTAAAGAACTTATCGTACCTCTAACATACTTAGTCAACCTGTCTATAACTGAAAGCATATTCCCTACGGCTCTCAAAAAAGCTACTGTTATAACAATTTTTAAACAAGGATGTAAAAATGACATAAACAATTACCGACCAATAAGCCTACTCAACACATTTTCAAAAATATTGGAGAGAATATTAAAAAAACAACTCTTATCCTACTTAGAAGACAATAAAATATTATCGGAAACACAGTATGGTTTTAGGGAGAACTTAAGTACTAGTGACGCCATAGAAAAAATTACAGATATGATCACTAAAAGTTTAGACAGTGGAGAAAAAACTTTGGCAATCTTCATAGACTTACAAAAGGCTTTTGATACAATAGACCACAAAATACTTTTTGCTAAACTTACAAAAATTGGTATGACAAATACAACACTAAACTTGCTAAAAAGCTATATGATGGAGCGTACACAGAGCGTTCAAATTAATAAGAGAAAAAGCGAACCTCTCCTAATCAACCATGGCGTTCCGCAAGGAAGTGTACTAGGACCAATATTGTTTTTGATATACATCAATGATATCTGTAACCTAGAAACAAGAGGAAAAATTATTAGTTTTGCTGATGACACAGTAATTTTATTTAACGAAAAAGATTGGATAAATACTTACAAAGAAGCGGAACACGGGCTTAGTCTCCTGCAAACCTGGCTTAAAAGAAACTCCCTCACGCTTAATGTTAATAAAACAAAATATCTTACATTTTCTATAACAGCCAGAGGGCAGCCGTCGGAGGACTTAAATCTCAAATTACACTCATGCCAAGGAATTTATCAACAAAATCAAGGCTTATCATGCCTCTGTCCCACTATAGCACACTCCAAAAGCATCAAATATCTTGGAATTGAAATTGATGATAATCTACGATGGAACTCACAAATTGACGTAATTACAAAAAAACTAACCAGGTACATATACTTCTTTAGAAACATTCGTAATATTCTCAACATAAACGATATTAAAAAAGTATACTATGCTTTGTGTCAGTCACAAATAGAGTACGGTATAACTGGATGGGGGTCTGCTTTGAGCACTCACACAGAGCGACTCAATATAGCCCAAAAAGGAGTACTGAAGACAATACTGAAAGTTCCGCTTAGAACTCCGACGGAAGAAATATTTAATAACTTTCAAGTCTTCAATGTACAGAAACTTTATTCAAAAAATATTTTATTTAAACTGAAAAAAAACATATATGTATACTCCACTGCCGAACATAAATACTCAACCAGGTCAGTAAGCAATAACATCCTGGTTACTCCCAGTTTGAACACATCTTTTGGACAGAGAAATAATAAATTCCATGCTATAAAATTATACAATGCTCTACCAGATCAAATCAAAAATATAAAGGAAATGAATATATTTAAAACAAAAGTAAAAATATGGCTGAGAGATCAAAGAGATAATAAAATTACAAACATCATGAAGACGATATAAAGACAATCCATAACCAAATACAAATATTTTAAAAAACTACAGGCCACCTCAGAACAGGAAATCCTAGTGAGGAGGTCTGTGAAAAAAAAAAAGAATCTATACTTATTATATATATCATACATACATGTACAAACCTTGTTATTGAAACTAATAATAAATAAATAAATATAATTTTGAACAGTGAGTGAATTCCAAAAATTCAAAAACGTCAAATGTCAATGCACTGATTGTTTAAAACATATTATAATGTTGCCCCTCTTTCTTACATACTAGATATCAATAGTCAAAAATGAGAACGTATAGAAAACGGCGAACGTATGTCTGCACCCCTCCAAAGGAAAAAAAAACAATCTATATAAATAATTCAATTTGGGAGGCGGGAATGGGTACCGCCGCCCCGGGAACCTTAATTGGATAACCAACACCTCTGCCACAGGTCACCCCAAGTGGTTCGCTACGTTTGGTGATTAAGCAGGGGTGCCCGGGTTCATGGGGTGAGGTTTGTCTAGGTCTTGGAGGCGGATGACTAGGACACACTGAACCCCAGATTCCTACCCACCCCTTAAACCCTTTTCCTTCCCAGAACTCTCCTCTCCTTCCTTTCCTTAAAAAACCCTCCACACAGCATCCCCAAAGATGACATAGGCCCTGAGGGAAATTATTTTCCTCAGGGCCTCCTGTGTGGAGCTCATGTAAAAAAAATAAAAATGAATCGCCGAAATGTACATACGCGCATAACTTCCGAACGACTGCACAAAATTGGATAATTATTTTTTTGTGTTCGTTATTGTTAGGACAAGGTTTGTATAAAACTACTGGTGAGCTTTAGCATTGTGAAATTTGTGTAAAAAAATGCAACAGGTGGCACGCGAGCTGTTTGAAAACTGAATGTACCGGGACTGAATGTATGGATTGCGGCAGGGGGAGGGGCACTCGGGTAGGGGTTTCGCTGGAGAGATAAGGAAGGGGAAACAGGGATGGAGGAAGGCAAAATGGGTGGGGGAAGGGGAACTCAGGAGGGGGCTTCGCGGGACGGGGGAAAGGGGAGTGAAGTGGGCAGAGGAAACGTGGAGGAGGCGGGGTGGGAACGCGAGAGGGCAAGGGGACGCGGGAGAGGAAAGAAAGGCGGAAGGGAACGAGACGACTGGGAAAGGACACGCGGGGAGAATTTTTTTATTAAATGAATTTCTTTAAAAAATGCCGGTAACCAGCTAGTATATTAGGGATCGTCCATTAATCACGTGAGGCTCGAAAGAGGGGAGGGGGTTCGGAAAATATCACGAGGGAGGGGGGGGTATAATGAGATATCACGTGTATTTATAATATTCTGAAAATCTTTGTACTAAAAAAAATACACGTGATTTTGGGGAGGGGGAAGGGGGGGGGGGGTTAATAAGAAGTTGCTAAAAAATATCACGTGATTAATGGACGACCCCTTATAATTTAACCATTTCATTATTATACGCCACATTCTAGAACAATTAATTTATCTGAAATAAAGCTCTTCAACACAAAAAGAAAAATGACTGATTTCACGGATTAAAATATTATATAAGAGCTGTACCCTGTGTTCACAAATCCGAGCAAACTTCGTTAGGATATAGCAAGTTTATGTTCATAGTTTAAAATTTTCCGAAGTTTCTTCATTCAAGGAAATCTGCGTGGAAACCTGATTAAAGGACGGATAACGAAGAGAAAACTCTAATGGATTTACATGCATGACTTTGTAGCTTTTCCCTCTTTTCAATGTGGAACTTTTTAAACCATATTTAAGTATATCTTCGATGATAACGTCACATATGAGAGGAAAATGTATTAGTTTCAGCTATTCATCATCAAAACTTTGAAATGAAATACACTGTCTATTCGAATATTGACATCGTGCTTCAAGATGCTCTGCGGTGAATGGTTGCTGACTGCACAGTCAACCGCACAACATCTTAATTGACAGAATTTACAATTAAGGCGATCCACTAGTTCACTACTGTGCCGTGGACAGTAGTCCTTCGGTGGACGCCATAGGGGTCACTTTGAATAACCGAATTCGTCGACTAGCGGCCGTATTGTAAAATATCAACGCGAAAATGCATATTTTATTTTATTTTGGGAAGATTGGGTGTAAATATCAACTTTTTTTGCGATTATTATAAAATAAACTGAATTTGCCACATTACACAATAAAACCATATCCGAAAAGGGGTTTATAAATAGGAGAGTTTGGACTTGAAAGTGTGTTTTTTAGACCTTCTACTTTATTTTTTTATAGGCTTATTAAAAAACTTATAAAAAAATGACCGATATTTTTAAGGGCCAAGGTATGTTCTACACGCAGTATTTAATTGAAGCATCTACAATACTTCTAAGCGATCAAATTTTCAAAACAAAAACATATGATTTTGCATTATTTACTATGACTTCATCTTAAGAGCGTTTAACCAGCCAACGGACGAAAATCCACATTTCGTCGAAAGTTGTTCTTACGATCGTGCAGGGCGGTTACAATGAGAAAGATTAATTATTCTCCGTACCAGCTTTTTAAAATTATAACTCAATATCGAATTTATTTCAATCCAAATTAGCTTTAATTTATACCTTCATCCAAAAATGCTGAAAGGCGTGATGATAAAACTATTAAAATAATGTACTTTTTGTAATTATTTTTTGGTTATAAGTATTTATCATTTTTCAATAATGTCTAAATTTAATAAGAATGTTAAAAAAATCTGAAATATATTAGTGTATAAGTGCGCAAATAAATACACAAATGGACCAATTTTCGTCAAGAAACACATTTTTTTTTTTTTTTTTTAAAGAAAGACAAACATTCCCGGGTTACGAATAACCCAACAACGTTTGAAAATCTCCTACTACCACCACAGAAAACCGAAAATGTTGCTTGTGTTGTGATGGAGGACTTAGCCAGCCGAGGAATCGAACACGCGACGCTCGGGTGGGACCCAAGCGCTATGCCCACTCAACCACTGACCAATCATGTGGGTACATATTTTTTTATGATTTTATTGAAACTAAAATTAAAATTCTAAAACATGCGTTTGCTAGATAATGTATTGATTTATTTTATTGCATGATTATATTATTTGAAATGGGTGTGGTATAATACAAAATCTTTTTTGAAAATTTAACAAATCTGCCAACGAACTATGGAATAAACTTATTAGGTATACTAAAAATTAAAAAAATTTCTCAAAATTTATTACATGCGAATGCTAGATAAAAGAACAATCTTTCGAAATACATTTATAATTTTTTGTGGAAAAGAGTCAATACGTCTAAAATCTGATTTGAAAATGACATATTTCTGGTTTTCTCTGGTAATGCCCTCTTAAGCAATACCTACTTCTGTTCTAACTTCAATGTGTGAATTTTTATATTAATGCTGTTTGCTTTTAATTGAATTTTGATTCACGATTTAATTCATGATTTAATTTTTAATTTGTTTTATTATTTATATTATTTTATGTGTAAGAGATTTGATTTTATGTATTTATTATTTAATTCTTTATTTATTTATTCAACGCCCAGAGGGCTTTTACATGTTTGGTAGTACAATTAATTCATGACAGATGATTTTTAAACAGATAAAGAAATAATAAAAATAAATTTAGATAAAAAATGCACACAAGTCACAAAAAATACAGCGATTTGATAGGTTTACAAAAATACAGATATGGTTAGGAATAGTTTTGGAATAAGTTTTTTACAAGATCCACAAAATTCGCCAAGTTGAGGTTAAATATGTCGACATCACCTAAGTACTGATTCCCCATAGTGTGAAATCGTTGTATAAGAGAGTGGGCAATGTAGTTCCGCTTGTGAATGCTGCAGTAGAATAGTGTATTTTGTCGCGTGGTTATTATTTATTATTTATGTGTAATATACATTAGGATATACATACTTGGTCGAAGGTATTATAGATATGCATCACTAGTTAGAACGCAAATTGAATATAACTCTGTGGTTTGGTCTCCATCTTACAATATTCAAACGGATGTAATTGAACGAAATGGGCCTCCTCTAACGCCTTCGGAATCAGATTCATTTGATTGGTTCCAATCGGAACGACACATTACATGGTACATTACATTAAGAAAAGTTAGTAATGACTGATAAAGTATAAGGAAGTTATTATGGAGTAATGATTTTGGAATTTTTTACAAAAAAAATCTGAAGGATTTGAGTTGATTGATTATGTGTAAATTATATTTTTACCCATTTAGTCTCTTATTCCGATCATGTGATCTTTCTGAAGTGATTTTCCTTGGATTAAAGTACATTTTTTCTCGCCTTTATGCGGGTTAGGGAAGACTTTGGTGATATAGAAATTGTAATAAAGACAGGCTTATAATAATTTGATTTGCTTCAACAGGAATACAATTTTAGTAGAAATGCTATCGAACGTGCTAAAGTAAAAATAATGACATTTTGTCGAGTCAGTTTTAAAAATGAAATTTATTGAAATAAACATTAACTTAACTATTTTTCTAAGTTAAGAATTTATTTTTCTGTAATTTTGTTAAGTAAATGGGCTTCTTCGATAAAATGGTCGTGTAATTCGTCCGAGCTATTCAAACTTGTATTTGAGGACTTGTCAACAAACTGCATTCTTACGGACTTCCCGCATCCTTGTGTACGTGGATTGCCGACTTCTTGAGGGAGAGGTCGATTCAGATGGTAGTCGATGGTTTCACCTCTTCCTCACACTTGATAAATGCTGGCGTCCCGCAGGGATCGGTTCTGTCTCTGACTTTGTTTTTGTTGCACATCAACGACTTTTTGTCATGTTCACCAATTCACTGTTATGACTGTACAGTTCATGATAGCTTTTTGTTTGACAAGCAACCGAAAGGGCTCACAAACTCCAACAGCTCGTAGGGCTTTGAAGCAAAGAATGGACGGTTACCTCGAGAGTGTTTTCTCTTGGGGTAAAAATAATCTCGTTGAATTTAATGTTTCAAAGACCCAATCTTGTCTGATTACGTCTAAAAGGGATCGAAATGAATATCTAGTCTCTTTCAATGGAATCAATCTTCCGAACAGGCCTTCCATTGATATGCTTGGTGTAACCCTAAGTGACCAGCTCAGGTATGGGGGCTCCATCGAAGCCAGAGTAAAGTTAGCCTCCCAAAAACTGGGCGTACTGTACAGGGCCCGCAGATACTTTAATAGTACACAACTGCTAACCTTGTATAAATCACAAGTACGCCCCACGGTTGAATTTGGCAGCCATCTCTGGTCTGGAGCTCCAAAATACCTGAAAAATACCCTCGACTCTGTGCAGAAACGGGCGGTCCGTTTGATAGATTCTCCCATCTTAACAGACGGATTGCAATCTTTAGAGCACAGGCGTCGGGTGGGAATGCTATCCTTGTTCTACCGGTATTACAATGGAAGGTGCTCCGAGGAACTAGCATCATTGATACCTTCGGTACCGGTGCATAGTCGGGAAACACGCCAAACGTGTGCAACATTTGTACACGGTTGACATTTGTCACACGAGAACGGGTCGTTTCTTCGACTCGTTCTTGTGTTCAACAGCTCGGCTGTGGAATGATTTGCCGGCCTCTGGGTTTCCTCCTTCCTACAACATGGGTCTCTTCAAGACCAATGTTCATTCCTTCCTCTCCTCAAAAAGACCCTCCACACAGCATCCCAGATGACATATGCCCTGAGGGAAATTATTTTCCTCAGGGCCTCCTGTGTGGAGTTAATGTAAAAAAACAAAATTTTTACCTACAAACATTAGAAAATAAATAGTTTTTGTCCGTGTGAAAATACGGGTTTGGTTTGGCAGCTAACCCTGTGAACAGAATAATTGATCCACAGTATAAACCCACAGTTCCACTCTTTACATTAAGAATCTACAAATTATTTTATAAATCTGACCTTAAGTAATTAAATTATGACCAACTAGATGAAGTCCCCGGCGATGCCTGGGCTTTACAGAGAGTTTTCGAAATCAAATGCTTACAGTGACTTTTCTCTTGTTTTGAAGGTCACATGTGCAAAATTTCGTAAACCTTGATATAAAACTGTAGATTTGAATACGAATAAAATCCACACCGCCCGCTTGCCAGGCTTCTCGTCCACCACATAAAGACATTCTCCTTTATATATGATATACTTCAACCAATTTACACAAAACCTTGACAAATTATATAGTTAAACCTTTCTCATGAATCACTCTATCTATTGGTGAAAACCGCATGAAAATCCGTTCAGTAGTTTTTGAGTTTTTCGCGATCAGCCAGACAGACTTTAATTTATAATATGTAGAGATGTGCTCGTGTTCAGAGTTAAGAAAAACGTATTCTTTTAAGAAGGTTTGCCCGCAAATAATGACTTTGGCGTTACGAAAACATGGCTCCTCGATATAGTTCGTAATCGAGAGATTTTCGATAATAGATATAACGTTTTTAGACGTGACAGAAATTGTAGTATCACTGGCCAAACGATGAAAAGCGGTGTTCTTATTGCCATTCAATCCAAATATAACGTCATCACCCGACAACTTGGTCAACACGAGAAGCTGAAGACATATAGCTAAGCATTGCTTCGACTGCTCCTAACAAAAGAATAAATATTTGTTGTTCTTACCATCCCCACGACGCCAAACATACTAGCACTTTTATAAATCATTTTGAATCCGCTAATTATCTCAGGCTAAATAATCCCGATGATGACTTCATACTCATAGGAAACTACAATATCTCATAATTTGTCTGGATTACAAATCTTAATTTAAATCAAATGATTCCACAAACAGCCACCGATGAAGCCGGCACTCGCGTGATAGATTTTCTATTACTCTATGTTTGTTTTTGGTTTTTCGTGGTAGAAGATCTTCAATAATGACGCAAAAATTCTTCACTGGCTAACCAACTGATTAATTAAATTATTAGCACATTTTATTTATTTATTTATTTATTTATTTATATAATACATGTTAATAATTGTGGCATTTACATAAAGTAGATTATTGAATCACCATACTAGGCGGCTGCCTGTTTCATGGTGACCAATGGAGTTTTGTCGCTATGTATGAAATTTAAAGTTTAAAGTAAAGTGTAAACATATGGATTTAATATAAATGGTGCTAAAAGTTGGAAAAAATTTAAATAAAAAGTAGAAAGTAGAAAAAATAGGAATTAGAAAGTACACAATAGAAAGGAAAAGTGGAGTAATTTAGCATAAGATTATAAAAATATTTTAAAAAAGATTATAAAAATGTACATAACCTTATTCTTTTATTAATATATGTGCATGTGCATGCAAGCACTCATGTACGTGAATAGATACACACATGCATATATACATACATGTCCACGCACATACACATACACATACACATACACATATATACATACACACATATACATATATATACACACATACACATCCAAGCATATACATATACATATACCAACACATACATACATACACCTACATACATATATATCCCAATCCTCACACATATAAACAAATATATTCACCTCTATCTGAGTATGAGAAACAGGCTACTAACATTATCACATTCACTCATCAAGAATTTCCCGAGCGATTTTACAATTATACAATTTTACAACAACACTTTTTCCTGACCCGACAAAGCACCACAAAAGGCCTTCAAACCATAACATAGTTGATTCTAGCTGTTTTCAAGAGATAATAAGCGTTGTATTCAACAGAACATAGTATTTACGAGATATTATTTGACGGTAAATACAAGCTTTGGACAAAGACACTACCAATATCACGCTATAAAAGCATTCAACACTTGAAAATAAAATTGAGGAAAACAAAAATAAATTCCGACACAAAATTACAAAATGGATTAAAGACCAAAATAGACAATACTACCAAAATATCATAGTATAAAATAAAAATAAAAAACATACAAGAAGCCCACAAAACCAACATAAAACACAAACACACAACACTTATTAAAAATATCGTTTTTAACCTTACATAATATTATTTATTTTTAAATTTACGTTAATTTTAAATCTCAACTTTTTAAGTTTAATTTATCATAATCGTATGTTTTTTATTTACTTTTTTCCGTTTTATCACCAATATTATATATATATATATATATGTATTGTGCATAATTTTGTATATGAAATGGAGGCCTCAGCACGGGTAACCACCCAGTGAGGCCAACATCATTGAATTGTGTATAAAATGTAAATATATTGCAATAAATAAAATAAATAAATAAATTTATAACCAAAAACTCATACCAACAAATAAACAATGACACACATATGTCAGACTATGATATACAGAAATCTGTTTTATCAACTATCACTACAACTAGCTTCGAAATTATACCGGCCGGTGCAGGTAGGAATCTGCACTAATAACTAGCTTCGAAATATTACGCTAGAGGTCAGTAACTTTCAATTTTTAAACACTCCATGACTTCCATCAATATAAAAGCTTAACATTAAAGTTAATAGCAAACGCATTCTAGATCTCATAATAAGTAATTTGAACTGTGCGCTAATACCCTGCTGTTCCCCTCTCTTACGGAAGATTCACACCCTCGTATCATTTTGAAAATCATCACTGTAACCGATTAATAAAAATAAACATAAAATAAATCAAAAATGAAAAACCTTAAAAAAAATATTTTTAATTTTGTTTCCAGAATTCCACAAAACTATCGTTTAACTAATACAAATACGAATAGATTACACAGTAATGATGTTTGTTCTGCCCTTCGTTGTGTTATAATAGCAGGAATACCAACAAATACCTTAACACGGGCATTAGCCTAGTATGGTAATCAAGAAAAAAACATAAAAGTGTACTTTCAAAAATTGTATGAAATAATAAAAAAAAAAAAAAAACGACAGAATTTTTCTTAAACGGCCACCATCTCTTACGACGAAAGCAAATTTTCATTACACGTAATTGAAATTTTGAATGCAATATTTGTCATTGCCCCGAATGTAAATTGTTGTATTTTATGGTAATCAAGGTGAATCAAAAGGTTTTTTCTAAAAAAATATTCGTATAAAGCGTATACGGCGATTTCCACAGTTTATCAACCAAAAAATGATTAGCTAGGCTTAGATTATATTATACTCTCATATTTGTCCATTTCAACAGCATCCCTAACTTGATTCCTTTGGGAACACCGACCAGTGAAAATACAAAATTTACTTTGCAACTTCCCCGGAGCGTAGTGCACCGCAGAGGTGCTGGGAGATTTACAGGGTTCCAATTAACCGACCCTCAACAACCCCACTTACCGCTTCGCATGGCCTACTGGCTGCTAATAAAGCTGACGGATAAGTAGGAAGTTAACTTACTTCCCCAGGTTGCTGAAAACTTGGCGTGAGGATAATTGGATGGATGTTGTAACAGATGAGAGTGGAGAGGTGTAGCAGAGTCAGAGGATAAAGGAAGATTTCAAACATATAAAGAGTTGGATGTTGAATAACTAATAATGCTATGTAGGTATACATCGCACCCGTGGGTAACAATGGCACCACTCAAAAAACCTCTTTTTTCCGGAGAGCAGTTTGAATATTTAGTGTGAGTGTATTAAATCAGTTGAATCCGTCAATGAAAAAAACATCATTTTACAACAGTTGAAAAGCTGTTCATTAATATTTTGTGTTTAATATTATAATAGTGGTATAATGATCATTATGCCACTATTTTGGCTTGAATTCGATTAAAACGTTATAATATAAAAACGACTTATTCGCTTTTAAGGCCACAATGACATTTTTAAGAATTGCGCCATTTTTATCGAAGATAGAATAGATATCCAGGAACATTTCTGCATACTTCACTCAAAAATACATTTTTTTTACTTGTGCCACTGTTATCGCTCGGGTGCGACATATATACAGGTATTGTAAACTTGAAAGTTTTCTCCTTATTTGTTTTTGGGGTGTTATGCCGTGTTGAGCTACCTCCTTCTTTAGCCAACGTTTTGGACAGCGTTGCAGTGTCCATCATCAGGGCACATCTACCGAATCTGCCGGATCTGCGAAAAGGAGGAGGTAGCGCAACACGGGATAACACCCCAAAAACAAATAACGAAAATACTTTTGGCCGTGAAAATTTTAAAACGCATCGAACATAAAAGTTCTTTCCTGAACGAACTTGAAGTCAAGAAATGTGCATTTTAGTTTATTTTAGTAATCTTTTTAAATTGAATGAATACACCTTTTATAATTTTCACATTTTTAGAAATTTTGACATAAGGTTTTAAAAAAAGGGACGTAGAATTTTTTTGTCTTTCTCACTAGGTAGGAGATTCTGTGCTGAGAGGAACCGGATTTTGGTTAGAGCATTTTTAGCTACTTCAATGGTTCATGGTTTGGATTATCTGTAATTTCTATGATTAATTTTTTAAATACTAGTCACCTTTTTTTCGCGGTGAGATACATGGTGGGGTAGTTTTTCATATCTTTCCTTAATAATACGAGGTTCTCCGCATCCGGTGCAGTCACAGCAAATTTGTATACGTGATGCATAAATGGGGTCTAAATAAAAATAAAAATAAAATAAAATTAGCCTTTATTGCTTCTTTTTTTGGGGATGCTGTGTAGAGGGTTTTTTAAGGAAAGGAAGGAGAGGAGAGTCCTGGGAAGGAAAAGGGTTTAAGGGGTGGGTAGGAATCTGGGATTCAGTGTGTCCTGGTCATGCCCTTCCAAGACCTAGACAAATCTCACCACATGAAACCCTTTTAAACTTATCTATAAACATTTTTCTAATCTAATTAATATATTTTTTTAATATTATTCTAAATTATCAGCGTTCGGGGCATTATTTTTAGAAACAGCTTGTCTTTCGACATAGGCCTCCTCTAAAGATTTCAATTTTTCTTTATCCTTCGCAACTCTGATCCATTCTGGACCAGCCACCTTTTTTAGAATCATCTTCCCATCTCTTCGTTTGTCCATCTTTATTTCTTTTACCGTCTCTAGGATACCACTCTGTTACAATTCTGGTCTATTTCTCTTGCCTTTCTCTCAACATATGTCCAGTCCATCGCCATTTTAGTATTCGATGTACAGAATGCACTTGTTTGAATTGAGTTCTGTTTAAATGGGGTCTAAATCATTCTGAATTATGTGAATGTGGCATATCCAAATAAAAAACACATTGTAAAAATAAATCCCTATCACAATTTTGTATGTGATGAACCAAATGACACCTGATGCCTTCGACCTGCTGAATAACCTCAGCATCTCATTTTAACTTCGACAACTCCTCTCTACGAATAAAGTAAAAATAAAATAAAAACCAAATAAAAAACCAACACACCAACCAAAACACTAAGCAAACTAATAGTCGCTAATGTGAATATGAAATAATGCACATATAATGTATTAGAAGAGCTTCCGATTCCAGTCTGAGTCTCCAATCAGCTAAGTGCTTTGTTGGTCAGAGAGTTGCGTTGGGAAGAGCGTATTTGTGCTTTATAGGAGGGTTGAGCCAAAATTCCGGCTCAAGAGTTGATCAGTGGGTTTGGTAACAATGCCGACAGATACCAGTAGGGAAAGTGCTTCGATGGCCGACATGGTACCCGAGTAGGAGGTGGCCCTCGAAACTAGTTCTGGCCAGCTTACCGCCCAGATTCAATTAGCCACTAGAATAGACAGGTCGCGTGACCTTTAACATAATTATTATAAATAAGTAAACTCATAATAAACCAGTTTTTTTTATCAAGAACCTAAAGTTGTTGAGAAGTACCGCCACAGAACTAATAGTGTTTGAATGTAAATAATACCCGACATTAAAGACAACCGAAATTAATGTTTGAGTAGCTAACCCGGGTTGTTGTAGCTAACGAAACACAACGCCATTACTAAACCTTTATAACCAACGCCATCTGTTAATTTGCATATAAATCAAATCCACACCGCCAGCTTGTCAGCCCGCTCCCTTTATATGTTATATATTCGGGTCAGTGGTTGAGTGGGCATAGCGCTTGGGTCCCACCCGAGCGTCGCGTGTTCGATTCCTCGGCTGGCTAAGTCCTCCATCACAACACAAGCAACATTTTCGGCTTTCTGTGGTGGTAGTAGGAGATTTTCAAACATTGTAGGGTTATTCATAACCCGGGAATGTTTCTTTCTTTAAAAAAAAAAAATCAACCAATTTTCACAAAACCTTGACAAATTATATACTTAAAACTTCCTCATGAATCACTCTGTCTATTGGTGAAAACCGCATGAAAATCCGTTCAGTAGTTTTGAGTTTATCGCAAACAGACAGACAGACTAACGCGGCGGTCGACTTTAATTTATAATAAAGAGATTATACAAGTAGGTACATAATTTCCTAAAGAGTTTTTCTGCTGAACCATGGTTAGCGGAAAATGAAACTTATTAAAAAAAAAGTCAAAATCAAATCAAATGTTTGCTTTCACTATATCGTCGTTTCGTGGAGACCTAATAAGTTTTTATTTTATTTCGCACCAAGTAAGTACTTACCTATTTTCGCACCAATAGATACTACCCACAAATATATTGTGGTTCCTCGACTCTGGCAGATATAATGTATACTCCGCTCGATCGGAATCGTGCCAGGAGAGTTGAAGACGAGGATCGGAGAGGAATTAGGAAAAATGGAATTCCTCAAGTGGCCTGAAGGACACTCCCAGAGATTAATGGCAGCCGATTCGATTGTGGGGAGGACTTTTCCCGAATTTCTTCCACAAATTCTTACTGCTTTTAACCTGGGAATGCGGACTTTTCCCGAAATAATTATAACCGAGGAATGTTTAAGGGTATTTGTAAAGTTTTCAGGATAAAATTTACCAGGTGAAGGTAATGTTGCTGCAATTTAAAGAATAATAATCATTATGTTGCGTAATTTTCTGGGCAAACGTCGAAAGAAGATAACATAAAAGTGATATCAAATAAATAAAGTGTTTTAAATTCGGATACGCATTGAAAAACGATAGTATTATGGCGCCATCCGACTTCATCTGTAGACAATTTCTGGCGTCCTATGCCATTCAGGGAGTAACAGCATGTACCCGGATTTTAACCAGCGATTCCTAAGCATATTTGGAGTAAAAATGTAAATGTCATTTTGGTGTTCAATGATATTTTTTTCAATAAAAAAATGTACGAAGGCTGTCTGAAGGCTGAAGGCTGAAGGCTGTCTATAAAATAAGGTCTGTGGTTCACAAAAAATTGTGCTATACAAATTATCCTTTTATTTTTTTACTTACGCACCAGATTTAAATGTCCGGGTTAAATTTTCCCCCAAAAAAAAAAAAAAAAAAGAAGGAAAAACTAAACCCTTTCATACACTTCCCCAAATGATCATCTAGTGAATCCACGTTATGCAATTGCACTATATAAGTATTATAAATACAAAACAATACAAGAACAACATGTCAACCTACTAGAGACCAAATGGGAATATAATTCACCGACTCCAGATATTTTCATATCAGAGGGTTCGGCTCTGTGGCATTTCTAATTGAACCTATAAATCCTACTGATCCCTCAATATAAATATTTAAAAAATCTTTTGTAATCCTACATGTATTTAAAATTACTGCTTTTTGCATTTTTATATACAAATTCTTTGACAAATCTAATATGCTTAAATTTTTAATCAGATTCCTAGGTATTATGCCAGTGGCCGAAATAACAAATGGTAATATTTTTATAGTCCGAGAATGCCAAATTCTTTTAATCTCATTTCCTAAATCTGTGTATTTTCTAATTTTTTCAGAAACAGTTTTTTGAATATTACAGGAATTTGGAATAGCTACATCAATGATATAAGTTATTTTTTTTAATTTTGTCATGTAAAACTATATCAGGTCTATTATGACTAATTGTTCTGTCTGTTAGTATAGTTTTATCATAATATATTTTATATTATTATTATAATTATGTGTAAAAGTTTTCTTTGCGATCATGTTTGATAATTAAATGTACTTTTGGCGGGCCATTGGCTATAATTCTGCTTTTATTATCATGGTTCGTATGGGTATTTTTAATTTAGTCCATATTCATTATTATATCACTAATTTTAAGAAAGCATGGAAAATTATTTATATCAATAAACAGCGATATCAGAATATTTCTATATATGATGAATAATAACACAATAACAACTCACAGTAAACGTGCCTCTTTGTGGCACGGGAGTTTACTGAGTAATCAGTTTTTAAATAAAGTTTGAAATATGTGACAAAAATGCACACAAACAAAAGGTCACAAAAACTAATAATGACAATGTCAAATTGGTTCCCTCTCCGTCAAGATAATATCCCACCTGCTGACCCGTTGACTCATCGTTACATTTTACATGAGAAAAAAATAATTACTATCTTATTTAAATCTTACATAAGAATAGTAATTACGCCGGAAGAATGTTTTCGGAATTCTTCGGGCATTTCCGTGCGCCGCACGGCGCGTAGCAATTTTTTCGATACGATTGTGTGTTTTGACGGTCTGAACATGTTGCTGGGGACTTCATACAAATGATAATTCCCAAACGGGGCGCTTCACTGAAACGCACGGAATGGTATGTACCTCGGATCCTAGCCGATATAAATTGCGAGCGGGAAGCTATGCTTTTGGATGCGATAATTATTCTCCACCAAATTTTTGAGTATTTAGATAGTTAGTCAATTTTTAAAAATTGTTTTTAAAGAATTGCGCATTTTTTTTGGCGGTTCGGCGCACGAGTACCTACAAGTTAGGACGTGCCGCGCTTGGTTGGTACCTTCCCATTATTTTTATAAGATACATTAATTTAACAATATTGTTCGATCAACATATTATTTTAAGTATTTAATAAAATAAAAACATAGTCTTCACCTAGATAGGTTAAAATTTAATTGTAAATAAAAATACCTTGTGAAGAAACAATAAACAATATGTTTTTAGCTAATTTTGACCGCTGAACAGCTATTTTCGGGTTAAAGGCGAAATGCGGAGAAAACGGAAAAATAATAAATTCGTCAAGAGGATGCCGCCATATTGTATTGGAAGGGAAGTACCATCCTACTTTACAGGCCTTGCTACCTACAAGAGAACAGGGTGTTGGGCCTAGGGCCTGGGACTGCAGGGCCAAGGCTTTCGTTAGGCCCCTTCGGTTGTACAGTCCGAGTCTGTTGACAGACGGATATCCATCCGAGTTTGTACGTGACGTTCGAGGGGATTCGTTAAATTGAAGTAAAACGCCAGTTTACGAAGGGGAGAGAAAATTCCCTATTTTATTTGGCGCCGAAATGCTAAGACTTCATTTCCTTTACCCATCTCAAAGATGGCAGCTAGTTTATTACTATAAAATTCTGTGTTATCGAAATTAAAACTATTATTAGACAGAAAAATAAATTTCAAATTTCTTGAAGGTTAACACTCAAAAATGGCCCCAAAAATCTCTTTTTGGTATGTAAATTCCAGCAGTACTATTAAAGATTTATCTGTAAGTTCTGTACGGGTAGTAAGGAAAATGTGTAAGTTTTCCATTGACAAAAATCATCAAACTGTAATCTTTTAAATTCAATCATATATATGCCAAAATGTTGTAGTTAGGTGCACTTTGAAAACCAGTAAAGGCAATAATTTCGAACGCTCTTCATAAAATTCTTGAACGTTTTTTTCATATTTTCATCAACAATGATGTTGACTTCAACTATATTCTAGAAAACATTAATTCCACTATTCCAATACGAAATACACGATCAAAAGAACTACTCCACACGCCACACTGAAATACTGAAATGCGTGACGAGAGCGTTATGAAAAGTGTGATCGGGTGAGGCGAACGGTCGGGCGAGGCGAACGGAAGCTGAGAGGGAGATATAAGTTAGTGAAGTTTTACTTCAGTCGTGTGGTCTAAAGCACACCCGTTTTTTAAAGTAAAACTTCTTCACGCACGCTTGACTTGGGGAGTAAGCTGACAAATGCGTGACGAGAGCGTTACGAAAAGCGAGGCGAACGATAGTTGAGAGGGAGTACGCTTCGTATATTACTGTAGGGGCAAGAGAGAGAGGTGCGAGCACACATTTTCTTTCTCTCTTTCTCTCATAGCCAGTAACGTTACACAGTGCAGGCCTATTGTCTGTATCACACTGTAGGAGCAAGAGAGAGCAGTGCGCGCGCATATTTTCTTTCTCTCTTCCTATTATATAGAATATATAGATGGAGCTGACGTTTTACTTCTTTTTTTAAATCTTGCGTGTCTTTGATCACTGTCATATGATGTAAATATGTATTATTTTTTTTTTATAGGTACGTAGTTTAATTTATTACATTATACATCCCATATACTTTAATCTGTGTTTAGTTTTTTATTTATTTTTCTTTTAAAAGATTTTCCTCTTCTTCGAAATACTCTTTGTGTTTTCCTTAATCGACTGCATTTTTCTGCATATAATATAAATTTCATGGTTCCTGCAACCATGTAACGTGCAATTAAATAAATTAAATATGTATAACTGTTCGATTCCCTAATAAAGTTTAAAAATCTGCTTTCCACTGGAAACATTTAAAATTTTCATAACCACCCGTATTGAATTTACAGATAAATTAATTCGTAAATATTTCTTTCGTTAGCAGACCATAAAATGTGTTTTTTGGGTGCCAACCAAAGATTTTGAAATATAAGTAGATGTGCTATCTGCTGTTTTTACTATGTGGGTCTGCGCTTCCGGATGTCGCCAATATTGTTTACCAATTAACAAATAAACTAAAAGAACAAATAATTAACGAATAAACCAAACGAACGTTAAACTAAATGAACGAATTCTTTCCTTATTCAAAATATATTGTTAACCAATACTAATGCACATTTTCAAAAAATCAACGAAATGAATAAATTCTTTTTGTATGAAAACTACGCTAATTAGCTCGTAGTCCGGCGACAGTTGCGCGGACACCATAGCATATCTCTTCTGTATTTGAATATCTTTGGTGCCAACAGTTAAAGGCAGCATTCCGAGATTCTCCAGACAAGCGTTGTTTATACATTTTTAAAGCAATTCTCCACAAAATATTTAATCCAGCATTTATTTTAGAAGAAATAAAACACTGCTTTGTTCAAATCGTTAGTTACTCGTATATGATTACACGTATGAGACGAAGTATGCACCTAAATTAAGCAAAGATGGGTGCCAAAAGGGAGGCGTCTCCTAATATCTACAGGAATTCCAAAAACTGAAAAAATCGAACTAATATCTATGAGGACCATAGTGTTGACGAATATTAACATCTCAAACTGTTGACTAATATCTATGAGAACCAAAGTGTTGACGAATATCTACAGCTCAAACTGCTGACTAATATCTATGAGAACCAAAGTGTTGACGAATATCTACAGCACTGGCAGAGGTTGGATTTGCAATTATGTGTAGCATATTGGAATAACGTAATATTGCGTCTGCAGTTTAAAAAACTTAATTTATGTAAGCATGTTTGTAAAAATCCCTAATATCGGACTATTGGACACATTTAGCTGATTAGTCCAACCTACGCTCTGTAGATATTAGTTCAACCTACGCTCTGTAGATATAAGTAAACACTGGGACCGTCATAGATATTCGTCCGACCTTAGCTCTGTAGATATTAGTCAACACTCTGAAGTTCGTAGATATTAGTTCAACATATGAGCTGTAGATATTCGTCCGACATACAGGCTATAGATATTAGTATCTGGAGTCTGCCAAAAGTAGTTGTGTGGTATTCCATCCCGTTCAGTTAGCTCTACACACAGTTGCTGTGTATTGTTTTTTTTAAATTCACAGGGTGTTAAGGTACGTACTTGACTTACTTTAACCAGTGAATCCTGGATCCATTTTTTGGAGTAAAAAATGTTAAGAAAGTTTAATTCTTTGATGATTTTTTCTTGAAATCCAAATCCAAAATAAAAATTTCCGCATGACGTCACTGGTTAACGCCCAATCCCTAACATGGACCCTACCTGTCCAATAGCTGATTTTTTTAATGTTTTAAGTTGAAAAAAAAAACATTAAAAATGTCACGTGAGTGTCAAATGTCGAAATTTCTTTTACATTTTTTACTCCAAATAACGTGAGGAATGAATTTTTAAAGTAAGTCAAGTACCTAACATCTGCTCTTACCAAAGATATTGAAATATAAGTAGATGTGCTATCTGCTGTTTTTACTATGTGGGTCTGCGCTTCCGGGTGTCACCGATATTGTTTACCAATTAACAAATAAACTAAAAGAACAAATAATTAACGAATAAACCAAACGAACATTAAACTAAATGAACGAATTATTTCCTTATTCAAAATATATTGTTAACCAATATTAATGCACATTTTCAAAAAATCAACGAAATGAACAAATTCTTTTTGTATGAAAACTACGCTAATCAGCGCGTAGTCCGGCGACAGTTGCGCGAACACCATAGCATATCTCTTCTGTATTTGAATATCTTTGGCTCTTACCATGCAGGTATGTATTTTTTCTAATAAATGTCTTTTCTTTGTTAACAGGTGAGTTCACATGCTTATTCAAGATATTATTTTGGTGCATTCTCTACGTCCTTCACAGGTAAAAAAACATATATTTAAAACTTGTTCTACATTTATTTTTTTTATTGTAACCGGAAAACTTAACAGTGAAACAGAGTATGAACAAAAGGTTTATTACATAAGGCTAGTTTCTTAAATATGTAGATATATATTTTTTAAATTCTTGAGTACTGCGTAAGTGTTCCAATCATTCCCAACCGTCTGGAGCCAGTGAGACTATGGCATCAACAATTGGGGATTGTTGTATGGGGTTGACGGGAAAAATATGGTGAAATACCTGGTTATTCAGATTTGGTCACCAAACACGGCTAAAGCCATTTCAAGCAACATTTAGATTTTGAATGGTGGTCTTTCAAAATTGCGATTCTGAGAACATCTTCCACTGACTTAAATTTACCTACTAGACACCTGAATATTATTTTTAATTAATTAATTGAGAAATATTTCTATTAAACAAATAAAATACAAATAAAAGACCGTTTAGGTTAAATTAGGTTAGGTTAAGTTTCTATGTCATCTTTGGGGATGCTGTGTGGAGGGTCTTTTTAGGAAAGGAAGAAAAGAAGTTCTGGGAAGGAAGAGGGTGTTAGGGGTAGGTGGGAATCTGGGGGTCAGTGTTTCCAGGAGTGACGAGTATGAATCCATCCCTCCCACTGCAGTGCAAGGCGATGTTCCGAAAGAGCACGGCTGGAGAAGTCAAAGGGACTCCCTCAACCATTCTCTCCCCCGGCCTGCCGTGTAGCTAGTGGGCAGACGCATCCGCCGCCAAGACCCGGACAAACCCCACCCCACGAACCCGGGCACCCTTGCTAAGCCACGAAACGTAGCGAAACGCTTGGGGTGACCTATGAATTCAATAAAAGTTTCCCGGGGTGGCGGTATCCATAACCGCCTCCTTATATATATATATTTTTTTTTTTACATGAGCTCCACACAGGAGGCCCTGAGGAAAATAATTTCCCTCAGGGCCTATGTCATCTTTGGGGATGCTGTGTGGAGGGTTTTTTTAAGGAAAGGAAGGAGAGGAGAGTTGGGTAGGAATCTGGGGTTCAGTGTGTCCTAGTCATCCGCCTCCAAGACCTAGACAAACCTCACCCCATGAACCCGGGCACCCCTGCTAAATCACCAAACGTAGCAAACCACTTGGGGTGACCTGTGGCAGAGGTGTTGGTTATCCAATTAAGGTTCCCGGGGCGGCAGTACCCATTCCCGCCTCCTTATATTGAGAAATATCTCGAATTAAGCCGACAAAATTTACTTGCGCCCGCCGGGATTTGAACTAGCGATGATCGTAACCTATCAACCACGGAGACCGTTTAGGTTAGATTAGGTTAGGTTAAGTTTTTTTTTTCCTTTACTTTTCTTCGCTTTTCTTGACTTTTCATCACTGAATCTATTTTCTCGTGTCATGGAAACACGTTTTTCCAGCTCGTGGGTAGTTAGTCAGTTCGAAGTGACGAACAGAATTTTTTTTTTTGATTTCTCTTTTCGGCAGGGTTTTCTTAAATCATAAAATTCGTAATGAACCATCTGAGAAGACTGGCGCAGAAAAATTGCGCATCATTCCAGGTTTTCCGTAAATACATCACTTAATTCGAGGAAAAACCTCGCGTTCCCACACACTGAGCGGAATAATTCTAGCCAAGACAGGCCATTTAAGCCGGGACAGGACCATTTATGTCGAAACGGACTTTACTTAGATGGGAACCGACCCACTTTGCCCGAAACCGTCTCGCTCAAGCCAAATGAGCCGATGTTTTATTCAAAAGTCAGTGCGGCATCATACCCCTTTGTAGCGCCCAGGGCCGCACCGGGAAAATACCTGATTGTTGTACTTTGTGTTACGGTCAAAGCCTGAAAAAGCCTTAAAATTTTAGCACTTAACCGAAATGCTTGTGGAAAGCTGGAATTGGAAACTTTGCTGCGCGCCGAGTGACTTTTGTCACGGGAACAGTTTGGTCAATGTTTTAAAATCCATTGCAGTATTTTATTTTAGTTTATTAGTGAAACAAAAAGTAATACATATTTTAATTTCAAAAAGTTAATAATCGAGTGTTTATGGAAATGAATATACTTATGCCATTTTGCTGTTCGGCGATATATATTTTTCGATTAAAAACGAAAAATATTTTTTCTGTCACATGTCGCCACTGATCACCCTGCGACACATTGTATTGTCTCGTCTGTTGCTGTGCTGCTGGAATGAGATGGAGTGCGTATCACGTAACTCGCTAGGCTGTAGCCAACTACCCAGTGGCGAGTAGTGTCAGAAAAATATTTGCCATTGGTCACCCTGCGACACGTTGCCACGGATACGCTTTCTGTCTCGTCTGGTAACGTGCTGCTGGAATAGGATGAAGTGCTTATCACGTGACCCGCTAGTCTGTAGCCAACTACCCAGTGGCGAGGTGTGACGGAAAGATGTATATTTTTTTGATTTTTAATTAAAAAAAGTGATCGAACAGCAAAATGACAACCACGTATTAAACTTCAAATATTCTCAAGAATAGTGGTTACACTGTCACAAAACAAGCGTAGTCGCATTGTGGAAAGAAATTACCTACCCACTTACATTTCTATAAAATTGTGTAATTTTTTTTTGCTTGCAACATCTCATGTTCATAGGTGATGGTAATAATATTATAAAGCAACATCATTCTGCCATTGGTAAACGAAAAAGTTTAATAATAATTTTAATTTTTTGAGAAACGCTAAAGATAAAGACCATAAATTGACTAATTCCGGAACATATAAACTCAAATTTAATGACTGTCCCTCATTTTATATTGGAAAAACAACTTCAATATTGGAAATCAGAATCAAAGAGTTCGCACCCATTATTTTGTAATTGTCAAATCAGTAATCAATCAGTAATCAGCAATCATTCCAATGCCCTTGATCCCATCATGAAAGCACAAAAACTAATCATAAAAATAATTCTTAAAATGCCGCTTACTACCAGCACTGATACTATCTTCAATTCCTTCAACGTTATGGACATAAAACAGCTCTACTCAAGATCCATATTACTTAATTTACACAAAAACAACAAAACACCATACAAAGCTACACAAACAATACACAATACCCGAGCCAAAAACAACGAACTTCTCCAAACTCCTTTTTTCAAAACCACCTTCGGGCAAAGACACTCTAAATACATAGCTTGCAAACTTTACAATACACTACCAACTACGATCAGACAAAGTGACTCCTTTACAAAATTCAAACAAGATATTAAAAAATGGATTATAAGTATTGGACGCCACACTATCACAAATATCTGTAAAATAAATCACACATAGACAGAAATAACTATTCACATACAACCTAACCCATATAAAATAAATGAAAATAATGGAATCCTGTCAAATTTAACCTATAAATAGATTAGGCAGAATTTATTTCATTACTCCATCTCCAACATTTATAAAATAACTCTCTTTAAAAGATTTACCACCCTTCCAATCACCCTTCTGTTTTAATTCTATTCATAATATGTATTTTACCTGAAATATCCTTGTAACTACTATATTCATTTATATACCTGTACGCCTGTCTCGACACAGGTATACCCTAGTGAGACAGGCATACAAATAAAACCATTGTAAATATATTTTATTATAGATAAATAAATAAATAAATAAATAGTATACGTTTGCCCTGAGGAAGGAACGGTCGTTCCGAAACCGGTCGGCTTTAAACAAATATAAAAGTGGTTCAAACAAAGTAACATTGTTTCATTTATGGATAACCACAAAGTTATTGCTACATTCAAAAGTAAAAATGTTTAAGGTTATTTATAGTAATTTGTGGTGTCAAAAACTTTAGGGTTCTTGGAGTGTGTGTCTTACACATTTTTAAATATCAAATTCAATCATATCATATAAACATTTCGGTAAATGCAGGGATTTACTCGTAAAACCTAAGTTTCCGACTTTTGGACTTCGACAGTAACAAATACGAGTACGTTGGACTGGTCGACCTTTCATCTAACTCTGATTTATGTTAAGTTGATGGAATAATCTCAAAGGGTTGTTTGTTTATGCTTAAGTGCCTGAAGGTGTCTTATTTCGACCAAGCTATATGTCTACTTATACCTTCCCTCCAGCAGTATTATCTCAACTACCATTATACACCCAGTGGCGGATACAGAGGGGGGGCGCGGGGGGCGCGCGCCCCCCCCTTGTCCCCACCCTAAATATAAGAAAATCTTTATTCAATCATTCGCTCTACATGTCTAAACCATCTAAGTGTCCCTTTCTTAATCTTACTTATTACGCTTTGCATTCTTTTCATATTTTTCTCACACTATCGTACATGACCTGCATTTACTCTTCTTTTAATATCTCTATCAACCTTCCCATCTCTCGTAAACATCCTTAGAGAGGAAATAATGGAAGGAAAAAGGTATGATAGGTGGTTAGGACTCTCTGGGTTAGTGTGTCCAGGAGAGATGGACGAACCTTTCCCTCCCACTGCGATGCGAGGCAATGGGTCGAGAGATTCCTGCTGGAGAAGTTAAATAGTCTACCTCAACCAATCCTTTCAAGCTCGCCACGCAGTATGTGGGCAAACACATCCGCCGCTACCTTGAAAAACCACATCCCATGAACTCAGGCACCCCTGCTAAGCCACCAAACTTAGCGATCCACTTGGGATGACTTATAGCAGAGGTGTTGTTTATCCAATAAATAATTCCCGTGGCGGCGGTACCCACACTCGCCTCCTAAATTGAAACTTTTGCTTCATTCACATTCACACGTCGTTTCATGTAAAGGTGCCCTTAACGTGGCCCGATCAAGGGAATCAAATACTGATTCCCTTGATTCTGGAATGCAGCTCTACTGCTCTCTGTGGCCAGCCAAGTTTTAAATGTGCGGTCCGCCAATCTGTTATTTATTTATTAAAGTGAAAACTTCTTTAGCACCGTTGTGATTTGGCAAACACATATATCTATATGTTTTAGCCTACGAGAGAATGAGATAGTACCTATAGTCAGTCTCCTCTTTGTGCGGTGATTCGTATTCTCCCCACTGTTGTCTACTTTTCAGTTTTCTTAGGTATATCTTATGTATATCTTATATATATATCTTATATAGCGCCCCCCCCTTGAGTTTTTTCTGTATCCGCCACTGTATACACCACGGTTATTTTCTCCACTGAATGTTGTATTTCATCAGGATAACATGGTAAGTGTCTTCTTGCTTTTCATGACGATCTTTAAAAATGTTCTTTTTGGTGTCGATTCGACGGAGGGGTTACTCGAAAAACATAATACCAAAATTAAGTAAATCATCATCACTATTGGCTCTACAACCCCTGGTGGGTCTTGGCCTCCTCAAGAGTCTTCCTCCACTCATCTCGGTTTTGTGCCAGCTCTCTCCAGTTTAGAAGCTCCAAGATAGATATGTCTTTGAGGACGTTGTCACTCTATCTTAGTCTTGGTCTTCCCAGGCTCCTTCGCCCTATTGGTCTTGAGTTCAGCAAGGACTTTGGTGCTTGATGCTCGGTCATTCTCTCCACATGACCCAGCCACCGAAGTCTTCCCAGTTTTATAAATTTTGCGACGTTTAGCTCCTTAAACAAAGTATAGAGCTCATTGTTATAACGTCTGCGCCAAAATCCATTTTCTAGAACCGGTCCGAAGATGCGCCTCAAAATTTTTCTTTCAAAAATGTCCAGTGCTCACTCATTCCTCTTAGTTAGTACCCAAGTCTCAGCTGCGTACGTAAGTACTGGTCTGATAAGTGTTTTGTACACTAATATCTTCGTGTTTCTGGACAACAGTCTGGACTTTAATTGGACTTTAAATTAAGTAAATAGTCAAGCTAAATGTATTATTATTTGAGAAAAGATTGCGTTTGGCGTGTTTCCCGACTGTACACTTGTGCCATGTGATCAATGACACTAGTTTCTCGAAGCATCTTCTATTGAAATACCGGTAGAAAAAAGATAGCTTTCCCACCTGATGCCAGTGCTCTAAATATTCCAACCCGTTTGTAAAGAGAATAATTTATCAAACAGACCGCCCTTTACTGTACAGATAAAGAGGAGGAAATTCTGGGAAGGAAAAGGGTATGAGGGGTGGGTAGGAATCTGAGAGTAGGTGTGTCCAGGAGTGACGGATATATGAATCCACCGCTTCCAATGCGGTGTAAGGTGATGTTCCGAGAGAGTATGACTGGAGAAGTCAAAGGGACTGCTTCAACCACTCCCTCCCAATCCGGCCTTCCATGCAACTGGTTGACAGACGCATCCACCCCCCAAGACCCGAAAAAACCTCTCCCCATTAACTCGGGAACTGCTAAGTCACCAAACGTAGCGAACCACTTGGGGTGATCTACGGCAGTTGTTGGTTATCCAATAAATGGTGCCCACACACGCCTCCCAAATTGAATTTAGGGGCATGTTAAATCCACGACTTCTTAAAAATACCACACGAAAGAACAATTGAGTAGCTCAGTATCAAAGTGGGACATAAGCCATTTGTATTATTTTTCAGTAGAGTGAGCTTCTTGTTTTGAATATGCTGGTATGAAATATCTGATATTTTTTCTACCTGCATAATCCTTGCGCATAAAGAATCACAAGCCATACATAACATTCTATAATTTAATACTCTAACTATTTTATTTTTAAATTTAAAAATGACTATGTCCGCTTTTGATACTAAAACGAGCAATTGTCCGTTTTTGAAACACATGAGCCTGCAAGTGTCCGTTTTTACAACAAAGTCTTACAAAGATCCAAGGTCCATAGTATGAAAGAAAAGGCTATTCAAGTTCATTATTATGAAGTTTATTTTTTATTAATAGCGTAATAATAAATTGTTACAAATAAAATAATTACTCACTTTGTGATAATAATAAGCCAACTCCGGTATAAACGCAAAATAAGCGCCGTAAACTCAATATTTAATTACTCAATATATTGCCATTTTTCAATTCTAATTTTAATTATATTCATCAAAATGGGTTTATTAGTCTCATAAACGTAGGATTCGAGGTTCTAATCATCGTATTTATATAAGAAAACTTCATTGAAATGAGCACAGATTTGAATTAGTATTGTGGGCAAATTCACTTACTTTAACGGCTTTTCTTTTGCTCGTTTCCAATTTTCAGAGTTGGTTACGCGCTTACAAGCATTAGTGATCGCCATTTTATCATATTTTGGTGAATTTGGTGCTGTAAAACTTCAATAAACCTCAAATTTCAGCCTAAAACTGTTAACCACGATCACATTCGGCGGTTGGTGCTTGACTCACTTGATTGTCAAAATAACAGCCGCCATGACACTTTTTGTAATGTTTTTGTTAATTTTTATATTGAATGTCCGAGTTTGTTGCAAACATGAGTTGTAAGTGTCCGCTTTTGAAACAAAGTGCAAACTTTAACATGCGATTTCTTGTATTAATTGTCCGTTTTCGATAGATTCTCTCAGTTATTCAGTTCGAGAATCAGACGTACTACCATAATCAATCAAAATATGCATTTTAGAAAAAGTGGCGTATGTCCCACTTTGATACTGAGCTCCTCAATTGTTCTAGCAGAGGATGACAAGAGGAATGGTGCTATTGAATGAAATTTCTATAACAATAGATATATTTAATTGTAAGTTATCTTAAAATATTTTTGAATTGGTTACCAGTCTACCCAATGAAATGAAAGAATGCAAAAATAAGAAATATTGTTAACTTTAACAAAATTTTCGAAGTACCAAAAATTGAAGACCTCTATAAAAAAGATTCAATATTACAAATATTCAAAGAAGATGTTCTCAAATTTTATATATAACATAACATCCAAATTCCTCTATTTTCAACACAACAAATGCACAATAAGTATATTAATAAATGCATAAAATATTTTAATAGTCTTCCAAAAGAAGTAAAAAAATTATAGATTTGGCATCATTCAAGAAAAAGTCAAAATATTCTTAAAAAATTAACAAACATAACCAATCAAAATGCTGTAACTTCATTTCAGGACATATTCAGTGGCGGCCGCTGCCCTGAAAACGTGATGGTTCACTGATAATCCGTAACAATGAGATAACGATTACTAAGCAACATTAGGTAAAAATGATTCCACTTGTCTTATTTGGAGAGAAGGTCTATTTTAAGCTGTTTTCGAAGTGCGAAAACTTCTACATATCGCTTTTTAATTAAAATTTTAATTTTTTTGAACAGATCTTTTTTCTGTACTAAGAAAATAGAAACACAATACAATTTTTTCGTAAATAAATCTTAAATTTCAACCCAAAAAACTCCTTTTTTTACAATATTTAATTTATTTTAATAAAATAAATTTGAAAGTAGCGTAAGAAGAATATACGACGCAAATGTGAATGGAAGAAGAAGTCAAGACCGAGTTATTTGGCGGTCCGGCCTTTCTGCCTACCCCTGCGAGGAAACGGCGTGATGGTTGGTTAGATAGTTTTATATTTCGTTATAAACAGGATACAAACAGTATTTATAAACAATGTATAAACAGCACGAGGGCAAAATTGTCAAAGTTTCATATAAAAAAATTGAATTCCTTAATGATCTGCGTTTTATAAATTAAAACACCAATCAATAAAAAAGCAAACATATGTAAAATTTAGGTATTTGCTTTACCATTTGATTAAAAAAAGAATTATTCAATTTGGTTAAGTATTTTTGCTTTAAATCCAAATTTAAGTTTGTATGATAAAGGCCGCTGGGTGGCACACCGATATAGCTTAATTTTTCATACATGTGGGCGGCGTTGCGCGCTGGCGATGTTTGGGATATTCGATATAAAAACATAATTCGTTCCGTTTGCAATCGGTCTGCACACCGGGGACAGGGTAACTTCGCGCGGAACTTTGAGAACTTGCTCTCCCTGATTCATATTATATTAGGCATTTTATTGGTAGGTGATATTTTTAATGAGATTCATAGATTTTATATTTTTCGGTAAGATATTATAAAGTAATTTTAGATGATATAATTTACCAGTGCTGCACACAAACACAATGTTCAACCAGCCGCCCTTGGACATATTATAACTTTTAACGTTACAAAATCTTAACACTTAAGATTATATTTAATGTCGTGACCCGACAATTGGTCCGGCGACAATTGATCCGGCGACAGTTGGTCCGCCGACAGCTGGCCCGACCGACAGTTCGTCCGGCCGACAGTTCATCCGGCCGAAAGTTGATCCTTCCGAAAGTTGGTCCGGCCGAAAGTTAAGATAGAAGATTTTTTCTGCAAGTAAGTGTGCAAAGATGATATACGGCCGTACAACCATAGTCGAAATTTTTATATCTGAAGTCGTCTTGAGTGAAAATCCGCCGTAAAAATATTTTTACTAATAATTTCGACTTTCTAGAGAAGCATGCGTCAATAACAAAATACGACATACTTATACGTGCAGAAAAAAACCGCTAAAGATTCCTACTTGCATATAATAATTTTTTTAATCTGAATATAACACAAGAGTCCCAACAGCTCCCAACCGTCTCGAGCCAGCGAGACTATGGCATCCCCAATTTTGGTATGGTGTGATGCTGAAGGTAGTGGGGAGGGGAAGGAGATGTGGAAATGTACCTGACTATTCAGATCTAGTCATCAAATACGACTAAAGCCATTTCGAGACGCGTTTCGTTCGAAAGTATTCATTCAGAATTGAAACGTTTCTTGAAATGGACGAACTGTCGGTCGGACCAACTGTCGGCGGACCAACTGTCGCCGGATCTATTGTCGCCGGACCAACTGTCATGGAACCACTTATTGTACACCCTATTATATAACTCGCTTAATGTGTATTTCACTATTTTGTTTTTTTTTCAGAGTATTACTGTAACAATGTTATAATTTAAACAATAAAACATGGAGAATTTGCCCGTGGCAAAATAATTTAATTAATCAAGTACAAGTTTTGCTTACTTTTCCAGTTCGCTCCTGAATTCCCAAGTCTAGCATGAAAGATAGTAATTTCGGGGAAACGCTTTTTTTCTTCTTTTACTTCTCGCTGCGTCCATACATTATTGATGGGAAGAGCTTCGAAGCTGGCGGGTGAGGGATGGACCTTATTTGTTGTCGGACTGGCCCGGGCGACTGCGGGTGTCGGGAGGTGTTGTAGGTAGAACGACCCCCAACCCTTACCAAGTCAACGGTGAAATAGTTTTAGAGTTGTGATACTTTATTTTTTTATCTTTTCTCGCCTATTCGAGAAACTGTCAACTACCGTCGACGATCTCACCCATTTCTGAGAATAACTGTCACTTATAAACGGAGAATTGTTACAATAACTCTGGAGATTCTCGCAATTCTCTGACATGTTTCATGAACAGACTAACACGTACTGATTGAGACTCTGAGTTATAAAAGTTTCGAAACTGTTATACCATTAAGTTATTTATTTATTTACGCCTTGATGGCTTTTACATGTAACATTGGTAAGTTGTACAGGAGCATCATAATAAGTATACGGTACAAGTACGGCGAAATAGATTTTCAAAAGTAAACAAAATGTTAAAGGAACTTTTTTTTTTTTTTTAGAAAGACAAACATTCCCAGGTTACGAATAACCCAACAATGTTTGAAAATTTACTACTACCACCACAGAAAGCCGAAAATGTTGCTTGTGTTGTGATGGAGGATTTAGCCAGCCGAGGAATCGAACACGCGACGCTCGGGTGGGACCCAAGCGCTAAGCTCACTCAACCACTGACCGGTCGAAAACTGAATTGGCTAACCGTGAAACAGATGCTGACCTAGAATACGATGATATTTATACATAAAATAATAAACAACATTTTACCAAAATAATTCTCAAGTAAAATTATATTCAACAAGGACATTCACAGACATAACAAAGGACGTGTAGGAAAATCAGGCTTCAAAAAAATAAATAAAATACTCAGAACAGTTTACTGTACAAAGGGATGAAGTTATATAACACGCTACCAGAAACATTAAAGTTCACACCAATTGGAAATTTCCAGATGTATTGTAGGAGCTACATAAAACTACATAAAATTTAGTTTGCAATATGAAGGCTCCGCAACCGGGCACGAAAAGAAGAAGATGGAGAGATATGAAATTACGAATGTTAGAGGAGAGCGCTAACATTTACAGCGACAAAATCGACTCGTTTAAAATAGAACAAAAATCTGAAGTGCATTGTCTTAAACAGCATTTAAAAACAATGTGAATTTTTTCATACATATTAACATGTAAAATGACTGAAACAAACGTGTTAATAATAATTTTTGGAGCATACTTAGCGATTTTTTTTTATTTTACGATTTGCTTTACGATTTTCTATCGAGGGAAATTTATTTTATTTTATTTTATTTTAAATACATAAACGGCTATACTGCCTTTTATAAATAAACATATAATAGAGTACAAAAGTAAGAAAAGTAATATCATTACATAATAGTAGTTTTAAACTTAAAAAATAACATACAATTATTTTGTGTATCACAACAAAAAATAACAAGAAATAAAAGTGAGAAATATCATCATTTCATTTCAACATGTCCATATTGCGTGTATAAAGTTACATTATGGAAAAAATAAAAAAAATAAAAACTGAAACCTAAAAATAACATACAATTATTTTGTGTATCACAACAAAAAATAACAAGAAATAAAAGTGAGAAATATCATCATTTCATTTCAACATGTAATATAATTATTTCATTTATATAATGTCTGTCTAGATATTATCTTAAAAAATAGTATTTTTTTAAAGAGCTTAAAAACTTCAAATGTTTAAGGGTGGTTTTCAAGAAATCGGTAGAAATTCGGGTTGCGGACCCTTAAGGTCCATTATTAAAAAAAAAATTAAAATCAATTTTATTTTCCCAGGGTAGCCAACGTCAATGCCGTCTGTGTTTGAGGAATGAGGTCCTCGGCAACGAATTCGGAGGTCGCCGGTTCGAATCTTAACGTCTAAAAATTTGAGTAATTCATACGAAATGGTATATGTTACTCACGTTTGGGGCAAGTTTCAGAGTGGTAGACGTTCTCATTATCGCCCTGGTGAAAGACCACCACACGAAATCGAAAAGTTGTTTGAAAAGACTTTAGTCGTGTTTAGTGATCAGACTGAATAGCCAGGTAACACAACATTCCCCATTCCGATGCCTCAGTCACACTGGCTCCTGATAATTGGGAGCAATTGCGACTCATTCTCGGTATTCACATTAGAAAAATACATCAAGAAAGACGTACGACATCTGTGGAGGTCTTCATTTAGCAGTAGAGTTGGATAGATAATTTAAAAAATATATATTTAAATTTCTCGTGTTTCTTATTATCATCACATGCATCTATATAATCCAGCGTTGAAGAGTTCTAAGGAAAGGTTCAATTTGCGCGATGACGGCGCAGAAATATCCAAAAGAAGTGTAAAAAATACGTAAAATTCGCTTTTCACGGTCCACGTAATGGAAACCGAGCGTGATACATGGACAACGGAAAACAGCCTTCGCAAGGCTCCCATTGTCGGCGGTTCAAAACCCTCGACCTAACGGCATTATCACCCTGAATTATATTGCCAGAAATTCAGGGTGATTTGGGATGGGTGAAGGGCAATATGGTAGTAAGTGAGGCTGTTGTGAGAGAAATCAAGTAGGGTTTTTGGCATGTTGAATTGAATCAATGCACATTCATTTGCTGTAGTAGTTGTGCTGATTCTAATTCTGAAGTTTCAACGATATCTTTTTAAAGAGTGATGGAAATAACAATTTTTTCTGCATTCAAAGATAGTAGATTGTCATCGAACCATTTCTTGATACCCTCTTTGTCATGATTGGCTACTTTGTTAAACTCACTCCATGTACCATTCTTAAATATTATTGCGGTGTCATCAGCGAAGGATATACGAATGTAGCATTTGCAATTGCATGATTCATTTTTTTTAATAAAAAAAAGATAGACAAACATTCCCGGGTTACGAATAACCGGACAATATTTGAAAATCTTCTACTACCACCACAGTAAACGAAAAATGTTGCTTGTGTCGTGATGGAGGTCTTAGCCAGCCGAGGAATCAAATACGCGAAGCCCTGGACCCAAACGTGATGCCAACTCAGCCACTGACCGGTCTACGATAAATCAAATATTTGATTTACATAAATTAGGAACAAAATTGGTCCAAAAACAGTTCCCGGGGGGAAACCGAATTCTGAAGTCTCAGCTTTGCTCAATGAGTTATTTAATTTTGCATGTTTTTAAGCTGATTTCGTGTACTATTCTCAAATATTATTTCGGAGTTATCAGCTAAGGACTTACGAATATACGTTTGCTAATTATAAATCAAACATTTGATTTACATTATTTAAGAATAAAATTGGTCCTACGACAGTTCCCTGGGGGATTCCGAATTCTGAAGTCTCAACTTTGCTTAATGAGTAATTTCATTTAACATGTTGATATCTATGAGCTAAAAAAAATTGAACCAACATACAATCTTACTTACAATATTGTTCAATTTGTTTATTAATATTGAACGTGAAGTACTATCGCAAGTTCTTAGCAAATCAATAAAAATAACTAGACTTTTTTTGACCAAGGTAAGATATATAATGTAATTTATGCAATAGCGGGAATAGCGCATAGCAGTATAATAATAATAATAATAATTTTTATTTTAGTTTGAACATTGAAGTTTACAAATTTCTAATTGATTAAAATATTTCATATTCACTATATTTTTTCAAGTTTTATGTAGCTCCTACAATACATCTTGAACTTTCCAATTGGTGTGGACTTTAAAGTTTCTGGTAGTGTGTTATACAACTTCATTCCCTTGTACAGTAGACTGTTCTGCGTATTCGCTTTGTCCTTTTTTTGTAGCCTAATTTCCTTGCACGTCCTTGTGTTATATCTGTGAATGTCTTTATTGTATACAATTTTATTTGAGAAGTATTTTGGTAACGTGTTGTTCAATATTTTGTGGATAAATACCATCGTGTTCAAGGTCAGCATCTGTTTCACGGTCAACCAATTTAGTTCCTTTAACATTTTAATTATTTTTGAAAATCTGTTTCGTCGAAGAATTATTCTCATAGCCCTGTTTTGGAGAATTTGTAACTTATTTTGTTCTCTTTCGTTACATAGGAAAAGTATACTCGAGCAGTAGTTGAAGTGTGGAGCAATAATTGAATTGTATATGGTGATTGCAGTTTTTCTAGAAATTTTTGGCCGAATTCTTCCAAATAAGTAAGTCATGAAACTGGTAGCGATAGGATTTAAGTTGGCTGAATTCTATAGAAATGAGATCCCCAGGGCGTACGTATGATAAAACCACGTATAACGTATGATGATAATAACTTATGACCTTTGAATTATTTATCTATCATCTTTACTCTCGTGAAATTTTCTAATAAATGCCAAAGTTTATTAATGAGATACAAAAGCTGAAAGAGGTTTTTACTATGAAATTCCTTTGATATCCGCAATATTTTTATTTTCACTGTTCGCTTTTTTTTTTAGACATAAAATATCTTGTTCTGTCGGACATTATTGTATTGAATCAGCATAAAGAAAAACGCCAAGGCTAGACATATGATTGAGTTGGGAAATATTTTATACAATGAATGTGTATTGGATAAAATGTTTTTCAAGTCTTATAACTCTCAACTAGAATTGTGAGCTACAAAAGGTTTAAAAAAATTATACCATACACTCGTATTTATTAAGTTTATGTGAAAAATTCATTATCCTATTGAATTAAATAATAAAATAAATAAATTGATTTTCTGCTATTGTGTCACAGGATATTGTTTATTCTTCCAACATATTATTTTATTTATTTATTTCATTATTTTCATATTACATTCATTATAATAGTGACGTATTGCCCATCTCACTAGGTGTGAAACGCCTGTGTTGAGATGGCAATTTACAGAGTGGTTATCTATTGTAACAGACGTATCAGCGTCGCCACAAGACTGAAAAATAGTACCGGGTCTCAGTGCATGAACAGGATGAAAAATGACAAAACAATAAGGGTACTGACCTCCCGTGCACCCAGTGCCTGATGAGTGGAGGACACTGGATGTGCCTAATCCTCTGCCCAATCCTGGTGCGTGGCGGCTTTCTGGAGGAGACTGATGGCACCAGGAGCAAAGCTTGGGCAGAGGTCGGCGGGGAGGCAGCGGGTGATAATAAACTTTCCCAGTGGGAATAATAACACGAGTTGACTGTTGTGGAAGAACTAATTTATTCACTAAAATGCCCGGTCTTATATACCCGATTTCGGGATGAAAACCGGTCACGTGGTACATTTTTGTGGTGGGAGGTTTTACCTAGCCCTTTACGTATATAAGGTGTGCCTTTCTGTGGGCCACCTATTTTGGCAACCACTTGCTTGAAAGTGGTCGTCTAAAATTGGTTTTTAAAAATAATTATACAGGTCATATTGAAGTATATACAATGTTTTCCTTAAAATTAAAGTAGTTCTACGGATATTCTCTATCCGTAGAATTTTTGTTTGCTGAGTTTAGGGTGATTTTATGCAAAAGTCCCGAAAATCTGCGCAAACGCTGATAGCGTTGGCAGTTTAAGAGTTACAAGGTTGATTTATGTTTCTTTGGATACCCCGTAGGACTCTGTACTGAAATATCTTAGTTTCAGCGTCCTACGGAGTGTGTACATGAAGTTATGTTACAAAATGATGATATTGTAAGTAAGATGGGGGCCCTTATGGGGCCGCCAAACTGGTTTTTTTGGCTTTGGAGCCAGGAAAAATGGCCCTGAAGGCGAAATAATAACGATGCTAGAATGTCTCCCGGTGGCAACTTGGTATACAAGCTTTATTTGTGTCACCGGGGCATTTTACATAACAAAAAGGATAACGACGATCAAATGTGTTTGACAAAAGATCGTTTGCTGGCGGCACGGTATTACCGAGCTTAGTGGCCAGAGCGTAGGGCCCTTAAAAGGGCCGCAATTAAAAAATAAAAGTAGCCGGCTCGGAGGAGCAGCTGGCTCGGAGGAGCAGTCCGCTTCCTTTGAGCCGGACAAATGGCCCGTCTCAGGGGCATGTATAAAAAATAAAAGGGAGGATAGCCAGCCTGGTCGCCTTTGAGGCGTAAATAAGCATAAATTAGCATAATTATTAAAAATATAGGATTCTAGAATGTCTCCCGATGCAAACTTGGCACACAAGCTTTATTGGTTGCACCGGGGCATTGTACATAACTAGTAAGACATATAAAATTCTAAATAAACAATGAGGGAGAGCAACACGTCGGTTACATTTATGATTTTGTTTAAGTAATATGTTGAAAAATATTATGAAAGTGACAGGTTGATATAAAATCTTTTTTTTTCTTTAAATGTACAAGTATGTAAGTATGTTACATATATATAGAAGATTACAGTAGCTACATGGTTACATATATATATATACACACAGTAGGTATAAAGGTAAGTATGTTATTAAATACTCGTGATGGTAATGTTTATTTGAGGTGATCAATGATTTTACTTTTGAATGCATTTTTGGATTGCGTGTTTCTAATTTCAGGAGGTAAAGAATTGAACAGCTTTGTTGCATTATATTTAAAACTTCTTTGCCCATAAGAGGTTTGACAAACTGGGATGTTAAAGGATTTTACATTTGACTCTCTTAAGGCTCTAGTGCTTATTCGTTCTTCAAACATGTGTGTATTTTTAAATTGATAAAGCAGGATATTTTTTGAATACAATTTTTGCAGGTTAGGAACATTTAATGTCTTAAAAATAAAATCAGTGCTAGTTCTCAACGGGACTTTAAGAATGACTTTCAAAATTAGTTTTTGGATCTTTACTAAAGGCTCCAGGCAAGTATTTGCAGCACTTCCCCAGCTGATGATACCATATTCAAGTGATGATTGTATAAGAGCATAGTAAACTTGTTTCAGTTGTTTTCTATTTAATATATCTCTAACATTTTTAAAGAAGTAGACAAGTTTTCTCAGTTTTGTCGTTAGGTTTGTGACATGTACGTTCAGGCCCGGACTGGGACCATTTGGGGCCCTCCGCTAAAACCTGTAAAGGGGCCCCCTAATGTGGGGTGGGGGGGGGGGCTCCAGAAAACAAAGGGTCCGGGGGCCTCCCCCGGAAATTTTTTGAAAATTAGATGCTTGAAAACAATGAAAACGCGTTTCTACGCTATATTGGCACCTATAAAGAAGAAAAAATTCAGATAGGTTTTTATACAAATATTATGATTTTCGACTTTTGTTGACATTATTATTTATTGAAATAAGAAATTCACAGTATTTTTAGGATACCACAACACTACTAAACACATGCTGTAGAACTGCCAATAATTATAACGGAGTTCAAAATAAAGGGCAGAATTTTATTAGCAAACAATAATATTTGACGTTGCAATTCCATACTCAGATAATTTAAATTTTATAAGCTCGTACAACGCAAGTCCACTTGAGTCATTAACAACTCCAATCTCTAAAAGTCTTTCATACACTTTTCCTTGAACGACATAGCGGACGCATATTGCCAATTGGTCCATGACAGCTACATCTTGGGTGCTGTCCACCATTACGCTGTAGATGATGCTATCCTGGAGTTCTTTCAAAATAATGTTTCGACCCATCGAGCTAATTATCTTGATTAACTTGTTAATGAAAGTCTTTGATAACAAAGTCAACATTGATCCTCGTCCAATGGACTTTTTAGATTGCTTTCCTGTGGCTTCTCTTTTGTCCTTTATTTTTATTCTGTGCTTTTTGCTGTCTTTGATACATTTTTTTACATGGCTTTGCAAAATTCCATCATAATTAGCCACCAACATGACCAGTTCAAGGAAATTACCATGATTTTGTAAAGAATCAAGAGCGTAGGCTGCTTCTGCTTTGTCACCTTTGTAGGCAATGCCTTGCCTTTCTATAAACAAAACTATGTCTATCAAACGTTGGATGACCAATCTTCTAGTTTGAAATTCACTTTCTTGCTGTTTAGTTTGGTTGGTATTCAGGAGATTTGAAATATCGTAGCCCTTTTGACTTTAAAAAGCTGCTTTCGCAGCAAGTTCATGATGGATAGAGTTTTCGTGTATTTCAACTGATTTATACACATTTTTCTAAGAAACATCATGACCAGTAATGTAGGTAGAGTCTCTGTGTCCTTTATCTCCAAAAGCCATACAGCACGAACAGTACACTTTATTCAGCTGAATTGAATATAACCATTTTCGGTGTATTTTTTCACCACTTGGCAAATGTCGGTAATAAAGTTTAGAAGGCTCAAATGGAAATTTTGTACCTTTTCCTTCTACAACTTGAATAGGATGTTTTCCCATGAAAGCTTTTTTAATCGTGATTGGATCACTTTCGTATGGACAAATGAAACACCCAAGTTGTTGTTTAGCTGCATCACAGGTCTCCTGATTTTCTTCATCATCTTCTGAATCAGAATTGGAGCTTGATTCGCCGACAAGAGACGATGGATGATGGTCTATATGTGGCTGATTGCAAGCAGGCGCCTCACCCCTCTCAACTGTACAAGAAGTTAATGCTGTTCACTAGGGAATCCCCTTTACTATACCATACTGTAACTAGAAATAATTATGATTTTCAAAATCATAACTACTTGTAGTTACAATATAATTAATTTAAAACATTGCTCGTAATAATTATATTTTGACCATTGATGAATAAACCGACAAACTACTATCCATATTTTGCATAAAGTACCTCCTAATGACATAGGCCTTAACAAATTTCTATTGTGAATTTATCCCCAATGTGAGAAAGTTTTTTATACAGTTTATTTTGTTTAAATTATAACAATTAATTAGCCCTATTAGTAAAAACCTTTAAAGTAAAAAAAAAAGAAAAAACTAATATTGTTAAGTTCTTAGTACGTGACGTAAAAATGTAGAATAAATAGAACTAAATTTCAAAAAATTACAACCCATAATAAAAATAATAATCTAAAATTTCTATGACCTTACCTACAGTCGTGTCATCGTTTATCTTTGAGGTAGAGCTTGATGGTTTTAACCACGTAAAAATTGAACTGCACACTGGAAATCTTCTTGTTTCTTTTTCTTATTTTCCTCTCTTTTTTGAAAACCACTCTTGTAAGTTCTCTTCATTGTTTTTGTTCCGTTCGTAATATTAATTAATCAAATAATGTACTCAACTCTAAACAAAAAAATTATTTTAACAATTTAACTAAAAAAAACTGCGCTGTAAGTTTAGCAAACCGCATCGCATAAAATCGACTTGTAGTGGCTTGAAAACAATAGTGTGGGGTGGATGTTATTATAAATGTAGGAAAGGGGGGAGGGGAAGGACGATATGCACTTGCGCGGCCCTACTGAGTGATCAGCTGATCTGATAGGACATCGCGGTGCAGTTGTCGGTATTAGTTCATTTATGAGTTGTCTGCTGGACGGTGGACACACGACACATGTCACCGCGCAGACGATGCGGATGACAGAGGATCGTATAAAGCTTTCGTATACACGGCGAGATATAAACAGTTGTTGGACATGTTCTACTTTTGGAAAATGTTTTTTTTTTCGAAAATGTAAACAAACATTACCAAGATAACAAAATAACTACCAACAAGACAAAAACTTTTTTTTTGTACGTTTTGTAAGGCCACTTCGGGGCCCCCTCGCGCCGGGGGCCCTCCGCGATCGCGGACCTGCGGACCTGGCCAGTCCGGGCCTGTGTACGTTCCATTTAAGAAGATCATCTATTTGAATACCAAGATATTTAATACTGTCAACTCTACTTATAGAAGGGCAGGTACATGGAGTTAATAACGGGTTACAGCTGTGAAGTTTAAGGCTTTGTTGTGAAGGCAAGAGCTTATTTGATATTCGAAATGTTAGGAATTTGGTTTTGTCTGTATTCAGGGTTAGTATGTGAGCGTTAAGCCAATCTTTAACAATACGAAAGCCATTTTCTGCCGTTTTGAAGACTTCACCCCAAGATTTGGCGTAAAATAGCAAAACCGTATCATCAGCAAAAGTAGTGATTTGTCCACAAATTTGTAGGTTACATAGATCATTAATATATATTAAGAATAATAGGGGTCCTAGGATGCTACCTTGTGGAACGCCACAAACTGTTTTTTGGGAACTACTATAGGTAGTGTTTATTTTAACACATTGCGTTCGATCAGTTAGATAACTATGAAATAATTGGAGAACTGTATCTGATATTCTTAAGTTTATCTAAATGCATTTTGTGGTTCACAGTATCAAACGCCTTTGCAAGATCAAGGAAAATTGCTAAACATTTATTTCCTTTGTCAACATTACTTATTATGAAGTCTGTAACATTAGCGATGGCGTCTGAGGTTGATAAGTTATGGCGAAAACCAAACTGATTTGCTGATAATATATTACTAGAGTCAAGGTAAGTAATCAATTGATTTCTCAGTATTCCTTCAACAATTTTAGAGAGTGCACTTAGAACACAAATTGGTCTGTAATTGGTAATTTCAGTTTTTTTCCCACCTTTACTTTATTTTTTTTTTTAAAAAAAAAAGCGGAGACGGTTTACCATTGGTTCCCGTGAGTACTTAGGCCATGGGCCCATTGTACTTTCTCCCATTTTACCTCAATCCTTTAACAATAACCCAGTCCCTTTAATAAAGTTCACCAGAGTTGTTATCGGATATGTGGCTAGGTCTTCTGGTTCTACAACATGTCTCCCCAGGTATCTGAGCCTAATTCCCACCAGGGCAGGACATTGGCACCATAAGTGAATTGGAGTCTCTTCATCCTCTTCACATTTTCTACATCTACTGGTGCTTTCCACTCCCAATAGCTGCATGTGTTTCCTGAGATGGCAGTGTCCCGTTAGTAGGCCTACCAGTTCCCTCAGCGAGTTTCTGTCCATATCGAGTAGTTTCCTGGTCCGTCTGGGGTCGGGTCCGTTTATGAGTACTTTGGATTGTCTCATTCCGGGTGCCCTCTCCCATTCCTTCCAGTGCTGGGATTTGACCCACCTCTCGATATGTAATTTGGTGTGGCAAGCTGCTACTCCTACGGCCGGCTCAGATCCCGCAAGTGGTGCTTTCGCCCCTTTCCTTGCTAGTTCGTCAGCCCGCTCGTTGCCCTCAATACCCTTATGTCCTGGTACCCATATCAGGGTTATTTTATTGATGGTAGCGAGTTCTGTAATAACGGTTCTACATTCCATCACCAGTCTGGAGTCGCATCGGTTACTTTCCAGTGCCATAAGGGCTGCCTGGCTATCAGAACAAATAGTTATGTTCTTATTCCTGTACCCGATACGTATATTCTCCTGTGCGCAGGCCAAGATGGCTTTCATCTCAGCCTGAAACACAGTGCAGTGTATTCCTAGAGGTATACTTAGTTCCCTCTTGGAACCCTGTAAACATACCCCAGCCCCCGTTCCTTCCTCCATTTTGGACCCATCTGTGAACCTGATTAGTTCCTGTCTGGAGGTTGGACCTGGGACCATGTCCCACTCCTCCCGGGTGGGGTACATCACATCAAACTGCTGTCTGAAGAAGTATTCGGCTTGTTTGCCGTCCTGCTTCATTCCAGCTGTCGGACTAATTACCCTCAGTCTTGTTCCGATCTCCGTATGACTGTTTTTGGGCAACTCACCTCTCCATTGACCTTTGCATTGTAACCTGTAGGCTGCCGCCATCGCCGCCCCCTCTATTTCTAAGTTTAGTGGGGGTAGATCTAGCAGCACTCCCATGGCTAGTATTGGAGTGGTTCGCATAGCTCCTGTGATTCCTCTGCATGCAAGTCCCTGTATGTGGTTGAGTGTGGCTCTCACTGTTTTCAGTGTTGTTCTCCTCCACCAGACCAAGGCTGCATGCATGAGTCTTGGTTTTACAACGGCTGTGTACAGCCATCGCATCATTTTGGGTTTGAGTCCCCACGTTCTGCCGCAGATTCGCCTAGTTGCCCACATGAGAACACAGGCTTTTCTGCTTACAGTCTCCACCTGGTTTTTCCAGCTCAGTTTGGCATCTAAGATGACTCCGAGGTACTTAACCGTGTCAGAGGGTTCTACTTCCTTTCCGTAGAAGGTTGGATTGCTCCATCCTTCTAGTTTCCTTTTGCGTGTAAAGATGACTAGTTCTGTCTTGTCTGGGTTGACCGACAGCCCTGTTTTTTCACACCATTCTTCCACTGTTGCCAGTGTTGATTGTATGAGGCCTCTGGTCGTGTCTGCATCCCAACACCTTATTATGGTTGCGATGTCATCCGCGTACCCTTGAGTATACAGGCCCTTGTTGTTGAGTTTCCTGATGAGGTTATCCACCACCAGGCTCCACAGCAAGGGTGATAAAACCCCCCCCTGTGGACACCCTCGCGTCACCAATACTCTGAGTATCACCTCACCCCTTTTCATCGTAAGAATCCGACCTGAAAGCATGTTCTTCAGCCATCTTCTAGTGGTTTTGTCGAGTCCATGTCTTTCTGCCGCTTCATCGATGGATTTAATAGTGGTGCAATTGAATGCTCCCTCTATGTCCAGGAAGAGTCCAACCGCTAGTTCCCCGGTTGCCTGCGCCTGCTCCAGTTTGTATACCAACCTGTGCAGTGCCGTGTCAACCGACTTACCTGGTTGATGCGCAAATTGTAACTCATGGAGGGGATTTTCTCTCAGTGCCCCGTCTCTTATGTGCCTATCCATTAGCCTCTCCATTGTCTTTAGAAGAAAAGAGGTGAGGCTAATTGGACGGAATGCGCCTGGTTGGTCGTAGTCAGTTCTCCCTGGTTTAGGTATGAACACTACCCTTGTTTTCCTCCATGGTGTGGGGATGTATCCGAGGGCGCAGCACGCCCTCAGAATCTTAGTTACCGGAAGCAAGATTGTATCTAGGCCCCTCTGAAGAAGTGCCGGAAAGATACCATCTTCTCCCGCGCTTTTAAAAGGGTCGAACCCTTCGATTGCCCATTTAACTTTGGAGGGAGTCACTATTTTAGCTGCAGTGTCCCAGTCCTTACCTTCCCGCATAACTCGGGCTGGTGGTGGCCCGGTGTCACCTGCTTCTAACTTTTTGTAGCCGGGAAAATGTTTCCCCAGCAGTTCCTCCAACTCCTCCTCGCAGTTATCGGTGAAGCTTCCATCGGCTTTCCGAAATGGGCCTTTAGCTGCCCCTGGGTCTTTAGCAAGGATTTTTTTAATTCTTGCCGCCTGCGGGATGGTTTCCACCTCCCTGCAGTACTTCTCCCAGGAGTTTGTTTTGGCTATCCGGATTGCTTCCTTGTACTCTTTCTGGTATTGCTTGTGAGCATCCCAGTTTCTAGATTTTTTGGCCCTATTGAAAGCTTTCCTTACTAGTTTCCGTAGCTCCTGCAGTTTCCTGCTCCACCACGGCGTTTTATCCCTGGTACTTGTCTTCAGAAGACAGCTATTTTCGAATGCCCCTATCATCGAGTCCCTCAGTATTTCTACTGCGTCCTCAATTTCTTCAGGGCAGCCGTATTTCGCTGGGAATCTAGTCATTCCTATTTTTAGTTCCTCTGAATACCGAGTCCAGTCAGTTGCTTTTGGGTTCCTGTATGTGTCGGTCCCCGTTTTATTTGTTTCTCCCTCTAGTTCAAATACTATGTGCCGGTGATCCGACAGGGATGGTTCATCCGACACTCTCCATCTTGCGACTCCCAAGGTTCCTAGAGTCAGGTCTATCACCTCCTGTCTGTTACTTATAACAAAAGTAGGTTCCCTACCTCTATTGAGAATCTCAAGATTCACTGTCATCAGGTATTCCAGGAGGTCCTGTCCTCGCTTGTTGATGTCCGTACTCCCCCACACAGTGTGGTGCGAGTTAGCATCTACTCCGAGTATCAGTTCCCTACCCTTCTCCCTGCAATCCTGGATGAGTCTCGTTATTTCCCTTGAGGGTGGTGGTTCCGCAGAGTCATAGGGCATGTATGCTGACGCCACCACTACTTCCCTGCTTCTTTGATCCAGAGTGACCTGTAGCTTCACAGCCACCAGGTCCCTGCTGCAGTGATCGGGGAGCAGTGTGCCTGCTATCCCTCTGATGAGAATGCAGGCCCGTGGTCTTTCCCCCGACTCCTTGTAGTAGAGTAGACCCTGGTCCATGTTTAGTCCTCTGACCTTCTCCCTGTAAGTCCAGGGTTCTTGAATCAGCGCGACATCCACACGGTCCCGGGTAACTCTTCTGTTGAGCACGGCAGCCGCTGCTGGGCTGCGATGTAAGTTTATTTGGATGAAATGTAAGTTTTTAGCCATTTTTTTTTTTTTTTTTTTTCCCCCCTAGTCCTTACCCTTTACATCTTGTATCCGCTCCTCGGTGTTGGGTCCGCGCACCGTGAAGGTGGCCTTCCTTATACCGACGTGCGCCGTCATTCCCATTTCCCGCAGCACCTTCACACTGTCCTCGTCCACGCTCATGATCAGGCGATATCTATCTTTCTCCCTGATCGAGTCGTGTACGATCCACTTTTTTGTGTGAAGCCGCGGGGTCTGGTTCTCCAGCTGTTGCAGCAGCCTCTCGGTGCTTACTGCACCATTTTCAGGGATTACCGCCTTTACCTTCACATACTTCGGCAGTTCATCTAACCCTACCACCTCCAGGTGGCAACCCTGCCATTTCCGTAAGGTCGGCACTATCTCCCTCAGCCATTTCTCTGACTCCTTGTCGGAGCAGGTCATTCTCAGGACGCCCTTCTGAATGAAGCACTCGTCGAATCCGGGTCTGAACTGTCCTTTTGGGATGCTCAGAATCAGATCGCCAGCACCTTCACTCACAAGGGCCTCCTGCTCCTTTGTAAACTCCTCCTCCCTGTTCCTATGGACTATAGCCACCCTTATTTTATTGTCAGCGGCTTCCGCATAGGTGGCAGGGGTGGGAGTTCCTCGGGGCTTTTTCCGGGCATTTTCCGGTGTTAGCCCGGAGGATTTACGTTCCGGTGAGGTCCTACTCCTCTTCCCGGCTTTTCGTTCCCTGGGCATTCCTGGTTGCTCCCGGTTACCCTGTAGGGTCCCCGTTTGCTTCCAGTCTGTCCCTGGTTTTTGAGCACCGGCATGACTATCCTTCGAGGTCCCTGGCTGTACCCAGTTGTCTTTAGAAGTCCCTGGTTGCTCCTGGTATCCTTTATTTAGTCGCCAGTTGGCTTCAGAGTTTCCCGGCTTTGCCCGACCGATTTCCTGTGCCAGAGGTCCCCGGTCGGAACCCCGCCTCTCCTTGTTGTATTTTTTCCTCGCAGCCCCACTGTGTCTTTTTTTGCGAATGCGAATTTTCCTCACGTCATCCGCAAGGGCATTCACCGCATCTTTCTCCGCGGTGGCTGTTGGACGATCCTCCTTTACGTTCCCCCTTCTCCCTCGGTTCCTCGAGGGTCCCGGTTGTTGGGGGTTCTTAAAGGAGTTAGTTTGCAGGTCCCGTGAAGGTCCCTGCTTACCCGCATCTGAATCCCTTGGAGGATCCAGTCGCGTTATGTTCTTTTGAGGTTCCTCTTTTCTTGGGTTCCCCGAGGGTCCCACAAGGGAAGAGTCCACCTCGATGGTCTCATCTCTCCTTTCCACACCTTCTCGGTTCCTCGAAGGCCCCAAGAGGGAAGAGTCCACCGAGGTGCCCCTCATCGTTTGTGGTTGTTTTATTTTTATTAAAGCTCATATTTGATCCCACGAGTATCTAGGGAAATAAATGGTCCACCCCAGCAGAGCCCCGAATGCTGGGGTAAGGTCTAAATACTCCGAGATTCGGTGTCTCGGAGGCACCGTTCGTGACACTGTTCCCCAGTGCCATTCAGCCCTGAGCACGGTAGCTAACACCTTATCTTGGGATGGCTATTGCAGGTCGTATTTCTACTCCCTGAGCGATGGGTTCGCCACACTCCCTACGCTCGGTCCTTTTACTGGAGGCGAGGGTTTTTCTGTAGGGGTTTTCCTTCCCTTAGCTGGGAGGTTCCGGTTTTATGGCGCCAGAGTTTCGCCATTCGCCCCCTCTCTGTCGGCTATGACCTAAATAAATGTAGCTTCGTTTAACAAAAAAAATTAGAATCTTGCGAGAGCCTTGAAGGAGTAACCATCAGTTACTTATACCAAGGCGGGTAAGAGGTGGATTACCTCCACTGTCGGCTATGACCGGAGATCACATTGCCCAGGGGTCGCGGGGCCATGATGACCGCTCGTGGACGCCAGAGAGTTGGACTTGTTGGTAGTGCTGCTGACGCGACTATGTCGTTTGTGGTATTTTTTTCGAGGCACACACCATCCAGCGCGATGTGTCCCCCCACAACCTACCAACCATTCGACCCCCTTCCCACCTTTAAAAATTGGAGAGATAATACCTTGTTTTAGTACATTTGGGAAACAGCCTTGAGTGAAGCTCTTATTAATTAAGAATTTGAGGGGAACGGCTACATGAGATTTCAGTGATTTTAGTAGTTTACTTGGTATTTTGTCATGTCCAGGTGAAGTCTTCTCTTTCAGTGAGTCGATTTCTTTGATGATATCCTCCATCGATACATCTTTTAGAGTAAATTTTGTGTAAGATTCTTCTCGGAGATTATCATCTGGTGGTGGAGTTTTAGTATTGCAGTTGATGTTTTCTTTTATTTTACTGGCCAAATTTGATCCAACATTTGTAAAAAATGTATTTGCATGATCGGCAATAGTCTTCGGGTCCAAGTTAAAATTCACATTCTGACCATCAATTGTAAGTTCCTCAATTTGATCTTTGAATTGCCTTGCATGTGTTATCTCTTTAAGAATTTGCCAAATCTTTCTGGAGTCATTATTACATTCAATAATTTTTCTTGAATAGTATTTATTCTTTGCTTGTTTGATTAGTTTAGTACATATATTTCTATATTTTTTGTAAAATGTAGTAAGTAAGTAATTATTTGGATCTTTCCTTATTTGTTTGTGAATGTTATCTCTTTTTCGGATGCATTTTAATAATCCAGGTGTAATCCATGGTTTATTGATTGAATATTTTTTGTTAGGTACCTCTTTCTGGTGGGTGTATAGATTTATTTGATTCTGAATAAAGTTGGTGAAATAATAGAATACTACATTTACGAAATTATAGAATACTACATTTCTAAAATCATTCGTTTGAGTATAAAATTAAGTTTATAAATATTATTTTTTTTTTCTTATTTATTTATTTATAAAGAGAAACAAACAGTACATTAGATACATTGGTGAAACAAAATTACAATTAATAAGTACGAGTATATTTCATGGTGGGTACCTGTGATGTGTTTCATTGTAGTGTCTTATTTATGGTATGTATAATAAGTACCTAATTATCGGGTGATGTATGTAGTGGGAAGGTGTATGTGTGAGGGTGTGTGTTAGACTATGTGTGTATGTATGCATTATGTATGCGCGTTGAACAATATAGGTATATTATTGATATAACGCTCTTTTTAAATTTGGGCAGTGAATCGGACAAATTGTCGATGTTAGAATTTAGACCAATATTATTAAACATATGAAGAGCACGATTGATTGGCGCATTAGATGCTGCATTTGTCTTGTAATTTAGCGTGTGGAATAGTTCTGTATGGCGTGTACGTCTTAACGGCATGTTAAAATTAATTAGGGAAACGAGTTCGGTACAGACAATGTGATTATTTAAAATTTTGTGTATATATGTCAAATCAGCTATTGCTCGCCTTTGTTGCAAAGTTTGAAATGTGCATTCAAAGTTATTATTGAATTTGAAGGTAAGATTTTTTATGAAGTTGTTTTGAATATGTTCTATGATATCTATGTATAATTTGTACTGCGGATTCCAAATTGGTGAAGCATATTCCACTGTACTTCTGACTAATGCGAAATATAACATCACTACTGTACGCGGGTTACTGAACTCTTTACGAGTACTTATTCGAAGAACAAAACCAAGCATTTTGTATGACGTGTGTACTTATTATTTCTATTATGATTCAATTTATTAAAAAAGTTAATTTTGCTGGTAAATTATTAATACTGCAATAATTATCGGATGTACTTCAAAAGGTGAAACAGCTGTCACGCGTATTGATAATACCCAGCCGAACTTGCTCATTGATTAACTGTTTTGTAAATAGGTTAATAATATTATTGATTATATAAAAGTAAAAAAAATAACAAACAATAATAAAAAATAAATAATTTTTGAGAAAAGCATAACCTTTTTTTACGTTAGCTCCAAGCAGGAAAAAAATCACTCAGGGTCTTTGGGATTCTGTGTGGAGTGTCTTTTTAGGAAAGGAGGGAGAGGAAGTTCTAGGAAGGAAAAAGGTATGAGGGGTGGTTAGGAATCTGGAGGTTGTTGTATCCAGAAGTGACACTGTACGACCTATCGCCTGCACTGCAGTGCTAGGCGATGGGTCACGAATGTCCGGCTGGAGAGGTCCCTCAACCAGTCTCTCCAGATCCGGCCTGCCACTCAGTTGGAGGGCAGATGCATCCGCCGCCAAGATCTGGACATAATGCACCCCATGATCTCAGGAACCCCTACTGAGTCACCAAAGTAGCAAAATTCATGGGGTGTGATATATGGCAGAGATGAAATCCAATAAATGGTGTCCGGGTTGGCGGTAAAACTGAAATATTCATAATTCTTTGTTTATAAGAAACAACATATCAAATGGTACGCTCTAGCGCCACGAAATTTGCACAGCCATTATGGTCTCACATTTAAAAATGACTAGCAGGTACCCGGCATGCGTTGCAATGCCATTCAAAGAAATAAATTGATTCTCCCTGCGTGTCCTTTTCCACCTTCCCCGCCTTCCCCCTCCCTCGTCTCTTCCCTCTCCGCGAACCTCATCTCACCTTCCCCTGCCTTTCCTCCCTGCCGCTAAAATATATGAAATACACACAATTTTATGTATACAAATTTCATAACGTCTGAGCTTACCATTATATAAAGCCTACTTTACTCGCTGATAATGTAGCTTTCTACTGGTGAAAGAATGTTTAAAATCGGTTTAGTGGTTTAGGCGTGAAAGCGTAACAAACAAACATACGCACATTCACATTTATAATATTAGCTTCGCTCGCATGGTATTAGGGAGGTTCCCACTCCGCCTCCTCCCTGCCCCCCACCCCTTCCCCCGCCCTCCCTCACCGCTCCCTACATACCCGTTACATTCATTTTTCAAACAGCTCGCGTGCCACCTATTGCAATCTTTTTTATACAAATTTCATAATGCCATAGCTTATTTGTTATTCTGATGTATCAGCTATATTATTGTACAGTTTCGTTAAAATCAATTCAGTAGTTTTGCGTGAAAGAGTAACAAACATACAAAGAGTAACAAAATCCAAACATCCATACAAACTTTCGCCTTTATAATATTAGTAGCATTACAATATTATTTACCGATCTACTTGCACAGATTAGAAATTTTTCATATTTTGTATTAGGTGTTAGGAGCTTGCGTTTTATTTTGTTTGAAGAGTGAATGTATCGTCCGTATTTTTTAAAAACTTTTCAAGGCATTTATTTTTAATTTTACTCGCTAAATATTTGCTTATTTTACATTAATGTTTGAGATAGCTAAGCAAATACAATTTATCATGTAAATTTAATCCATGTTTATATTCTGCTTTCTTGAAATGGCGAACAGAATAATATAATGTTATTGATAAAGGGATGTTGAAATTTAACCTACAGAAACTTGGAGAATACCGTAAATGATATAGTAATAGTAAGTTCTGATATTGAAGATCTGTCGGTATAAATAATTCAGATTAAATCAAGAATAGATACATATACCCTTCGTAAAGGGTTATATGTTAAACCTAAATATCCGCGTATTTGAATAGGTACATAATATTACGAAATGTAGATCCAAATTCGATAAGTAAATACACAGTCTACATTGAACGCATTTATTATTACCGTGACGATTAACGGTTACGGTACCGTGACGGCAAAAAAGGCAATAAACATACGTTCCTTATCGCCATAATGCTGCAGCTAGGGAATGCAATCTCGACTCGAGATCTCGGAATTTTCGGTGACTCGTTAATTAAAAAAAAATTTTATTTGAAATAAATCAAAAACTTTATCTTATATGTAAAAATGAATCGCTAAATGTGTTGCTAAGCGCAAATCTCGAGAGCAGCCGAACCGATTTCGCTATTTTTTTTTTAGAATATTCCTTGAAGTACGAGGATGGTTTTTACGGAGAGAAAAATTAAGAAAATTGCGCAGAAAATTGGATAATTTTAGAAAACCTAACGACTATCGCACGTTTGACAGTTCGCGTGTTTGAGAATGACATTTTGTAAATCGGGATTTTATTTTTGAAAATCTTTAAGTTGATAAATTTATTTAAATTAGGTACTCGCCTAATAGTTTGAATCAAATCAAGAATTTTAGATATTTTAAATGAGTACCTTTGTTAGGTACCAAATTTAGTACACATACATGAAAAATGGAAATTTGAATAAAAATTGTAAAAGGTGGCACGCGGGCTGTTTAAAAACTGAATGTACTGGAATTAAATATATGGAAAGCGGGAGGGAGGGAGAGATGGCGGAGGGAGAGGGGCTGTGAGAGGGGGGGGGGGAGGGGGAGGTGGAGGAGGCGGAGTGGGAACCCCCCTTACACCATGCGAGCGAAGCCGCGGGAAAAAGCTAGTTCTTTAATATTAGTTACTACATAATTTTGCGGATTGACATCATATGGACGTGTAAACCTTTTGTAGACCCGGATGTGGTTTTGAGAACAGCTTTACATAATTTGCATTGAGCAGTCAAATCATTAACTGCTTTCTTGAAGTATCTCCATACTGGTAAACGACTGCTAAACTCAACATACACTTGAGCTGGATTATTTTTCGACATTTTAAGGTATTAACAACGTAAGAATCCAAAAAATATGTTTATTTAACTCGCATAAACAATGCAAAAAGCATAATTTAAGAAAAAGTAATGACCATAACTGCACAACTAAAACAAACAAACGGCTGCCTGCACGCACCCGAGTATTTCTTTCTCACTCACTCGATACAGTTTTATATTATCTGTCAAACTCTTCATCCGTCGCTAATATTTGTAAATAGTCGGGATAGTTTTCTTTCTTCGATCGACACTCCCGCCCGACCGTCAGTTAGTCAGCGCACAACTCGCGCCTCGAGTGGATGTGTGTAGCGTCGCTGACTACTCCCGCCCAATCCCGTCGTCTCGAACGGGATCTCGTTATATTATGCTTGATGCCGAAAAATGTCACGAGTTCTTGCGAGATCGAGATCCCGCGAGACCGGGATTGCATTCCCTAGCTGCAGCTCTTTCAAAAGATTATATACACAACTTATGTAGGTCTGTTTCCTCCAAAGGAAAAAGTGGTCATTATGTTGCATCTCTCTCACAGCGCACCGTGACCTCTCCGTAGACCATCACAATACTACAAGCATGATGATAGTTTTGAAAGTACGGAATATAATTACGAGGACAATACTGATGTTTGAGTGAATTCCAAAAATTAAAAAAAAAAGTTAAATGTCAACGTGCTGATATTTTTGCTTTGCGTTTTTAAACATATAATGCTGCAATTCTTTGTTACACGTAAATAACAACAGTCGGAAAGGACGGTTTTTTCAAGAACTTTGCTTAAATAGGTAGGTCGGTAGTTTTTAACGTCATGTTTATCACCAGTCTTAAAGTTTGGTGTGATAACAGCTGATTTCCATTTGAGAGGAAACGATCCTTCTATCAATGATTTTTCATAGATGGCTCAAACCGGATAACAGATATTTTACTACGGTTGCGTATGAAAATTCCGGGCAGCCTGTCTATTCCTGGTCCCTTTTTAATGTCTATGCTTGAGAGGTATTTTAAGGCGATTTTTTCGTTTATTATGATTGTAGATATTAATGTGTTGTTAAGAAGATCTTCCTTATTTTTAGCATCATGAGTTGGAATTTCATTTGTAAAGACCGTTGAGAAGTAATCAGCAAAAATATGCGTGACTTCTTTGCTGTCATGTGCTGTCGTGGAATATGTCATGTGTTCTGGTATTTTTGTTATGGAGATTTTCTTTGCGTCTTGACATAACACCATATTTTTGTACACCTAAATAACAACAAACGGTGAACGTATATCTGCACCCCCTACCATATATATACTTTGCCGTATTTAGACTTCGCAAATTTGTTCATTACGGGGCGAGCAATTCGCGCTTCCATGTAAAAAGGTCTATTAATTCAAAAGCAGAGTTTACTTTTAAGAACTAAATGGTGATATTATAATAATAATAAATAAATAAATAAATGTTTATTCCGGTATGTGGGGAAAATAGTGCAATCCCACACATTCCACAAGGGATGCGAGATTCGAGATATGCTCTCAAATTGAGTTATCGACGAATCGCATATCTCCAAAGTCATCTTCCCGCTCTGCGCCCCGCTGTAGTTGTTGTCTACCCCTCACCTTTATGTTCTGGTCTACTAATATTCATATGTCTGTGGGGGCGGCAATATTTCACAACAAATGATAATAATATCTTGTAAAAATTTGACCCATCACATTTCATATTTCGGACAAGGTATACCTAATCGTAAGTTTTCTAAACCAATGTAAGTGGGATACATATATATATTTTTGTAATAAATGTGATTATTATATTGTAAAACATATATTTACTAGGTACATGACTTTTTTTATTTTGTAACCTGTACAGTACAGAATAATGATGATTGTTCTTGCCGAAAAGTTTTTTAGAATTACTATATATTTTAGTCTTAAATTGAAATACCTAAATAAGGGCGGCGAAATTTTTCTCCGCACCAGTCAATTACGCTACGCCACTCTCTGAGGGATTAATGAGGAAGTTCTAATGTGGGCGGGAAATTTCCAAATCGAACGCTCAGAAATCACAGTTGCTCGACTCGTTTTCCAATTAATAACGCGGTCGCTCGAGTGGTTAGGGGAAGTTTCACCACCTACCAGAAATGTGTCGAGTTCAAGGAATTTAAATCATACACGATTAGTGAAACAAATATTTTTTACTTGACGGTAAGCGGTGGTGAAACAGACAATAAATACATACGCTACTCGACGAGTAGCGCTTTTCGACTGTGTATTAAGAGCGTTCCATGCCAACTCAGAATGAAACCAACTCAGAACCACCTCAGAAAGGTCATTAGAAGCTATGAAAATATAATTTGCTGACGAGTAGCACTTTTCGACTGTGTATTAGGAGCGTTCCATGCCAACTCAGAATGAAACCAACTCAGAACCACCTCAGAAAGGTCATTAGAAGCTATGAAAATATAATTTGCTGCCCGGAATAGCTCCTCCACACTTCTAATGCTGGTCCACTCTCGTATATTTCGCAGCCAAGACGTTTTTCTCCTACCAGACCCTCGGCGACCCTCTATCTTGCCATTTAATATGAAATGGAGCAAGTGATACGCCTTTCCTCGAAGTATGTATATGACCCAGATATCAAATTTTCTTGATTTTTATTAATGTAAGAAGTTCTCTATCTGCTCTAGCCCGCCTGAGAATTTCTGTGTTGGTGATCATGTCGGTCCATGGGACCTTGAGCATTCTCCGGTGAAGCCACATTTCAAAAGCCTCTAACCTGTTCATGGTATTTACTTAATCTATTTAACCAATTTTTTATCATCACTCTTAATGACCTTTCTGAGTTGTTTCTGAGTTGGTTTGATTCTGAGTTTGTCAGTCGCCATTAAGAGATGGTAAAATACCACCTTTTTTACGGGGAGAATCATTTTATTAGAAACCTGTCTAAAATTCGTTTCATCACCAAAACGTGAGAATAGATATTTGTTTTCGGCACCCAATTAATACACTTTTATTGATGGATTCATATTATTTTTCTGAAAATTATATTTTGGTTCGCGGAAAAAAATTCCCTTTGAATCTTATTTTGTGATTGAACGCTTTTTCTCCGAAAAGCCGTGATTAATGTTTAAAATGAATAATTTCGCTTGATTTCAACAACGATTGTTCAGTATTCAAATTTTCAATGAATCCATTTAATAAATACAAAATTTCCAATAATTACGATGTGGGAACACACAACTCTCTTTTAATTATGGTAGATAGGTACTCCCAGTATCAGTGAAACACCACCACCATTCAGAATTTTGCTGAATGGTGGTGTTTGCTTGAAACCTTGCTTGAAATGACTTTAGCCATATTTGGTGACGAGATCGGAACAGCTACGTTTTTTCCACACTCATCTTCCCTCTCCGCTTCCTTCAAACTTACCCAAATGGGGCGGTGCGATAATCTCGTTGGGACTATAAGTTGGGACTCTTGTGTGTTTTTTAAAACACAGAATTTAAAAAAACACAGATAAAACTAAAAGCCTCTTTAAATATTGTATTACTAATACTAATTTGGTTGTGTCTAGGGATGCAACGATATATCGGAGAACCGATAAATATCGATATATCGACCCCTAAAAATATCGAGATACGCCGATATCGATATATCAATATCGAAAAAATTAGCACATCGTATCGAAATATCGAAAAACCCGCCCAAATTAAAATACCCACCAAATCGGGTAAAATGTTAGTATTACATTCTGCTCTTGTAAATACTTTAAAAGTAAACATTCATGAAACATGACAAGAGATGCAAGATACAAAAAGATGCATATCCCAATCTTTTTAAAGTGGCATTGAGTCATCTACCAATTGTGGCAACAAGTGTCCCTTCTGAACGACTTTTTTCAAAGGCAGGAGCCACTGTAACTCAAAACAGAAACCGGCTACAAGGAAGCAGTCTGTCAAAGTTACGAGTAGTATTGTTATGTTCGATAGCTGGTACAAAATGCAGGAATTATTTTTTTTAATAAATTTATGAAAAAAAAACATATTTTATATACCTATTTAAATTTTGTGATTATTCACATAGATAAGCATAAAAAAATATATACGTACATAATCTATAAAGGTTTGATGTAACTAAAACTAAATTGGATTTGTATAAGCTTTAAAAAAATAAGAAATATAGATTTATCGGCCTACTAGATCGATATATCGATATATCAATATCGACTTAATTCGATATATATATATATCGATATTTTAAAAACCTTGCATCCCTAGCCCATCTGCTTGGTTCAATATATTCGCACCTCACAATCCGGAAGCCTCGGATTCTGAAAAAAATTCTGAAACCGTCACTTTGGATCGAGATTGTTAAATATTTATGCAAGATAGCTTTCATATTTCAAAGACAATAAGAAGCATTATTTCGTTCTCTTTCTGGTTGAAAGAAAAATACATATGTTTGCATGAGAGAAAGAGAGAAAAATAGCTTTTAAAATGTAAGGTCACTCGGGACGTTTTTGGTCTCCCGAAAGTATAACGCGATTACACGTTTTGGGATGTATTTATTTCTAAACAAGCAGACGGGCTAGTTGTGTCTGTATCTTCGGTTCTAAGAACTCTAGCACTTTTGCTTTGAATTTAAGAATCATTTTCAAAATTGGAACTAATTGTTCAGATAAGTTGTGAAATAGGCACATAATACCTACCTACATATAAACAGATTCTTTTTTCATTATAATAATTTTACATTTCAAATGCGAATTTCTTTTTTTTTGTTATTTTAATAGATCACGTGATTTTTACTGAACTTAGTTGTTCTAACTTTCCGCAGTAGAGATACGAAGGCTTCTGTCAGTATTGGTCTATGCCACTCGCTTTAGAGTTGTCTTCTTCTTTGTGAGGAATTTCCCAAAAAACTCTTTCAGGATAGTAAGGAGAAATTCGTAATGCTCTGTGAGAATGGTTTTAGTGGCACGCCTGCCTTTTCAAATAAGCAGGAGCGAGACGGCAGAACTAGAGTATAAAAGGTGATGAATGTTCCTGCTCGCTCTCCTTATAACGTAGCACGTAGCTTATAACTTATATAGTGCAAATAAATGTTCATCTCGACGACGCGTCTATCATTTAAGATCTACACGATCACATCACACGCCTACACACACTAAAGTCTAAATAACAGTCTAAGTCTAAATCCGGCTGCCAAATTTCCGGGTGTCTTAGAGTCTATTGATTCTAAAGTGCTCAAGAATTCTCGGAAATTTACTATTTGACAGTACGTACCTTTTTTTTTATTTTTATTAATATTTATTTCTTTTACATTTACATAATATAACATAATATAGCTTACATATATATTCACTCTCCTAATAAAGCAAATGCTTGTATTTAGGAGAGGACCACTTGTTAATAACTTATTAAAAAAAAAATCCTTATCACAAACTTAAGAATTTAACTTATGAAGGGATCTAGACTTAACATATTTTTAATGTTTATAAGGGTAATTAAACAAGAAATGTATATGGGATGTACATAAAACATTAGGAATAACAAACAGTCAAAAACATATCTAGGAGAAAGTTAAAATTATATGGTGGAACTACCAAAATAAGATTTTTTTTTTAAATTTGTTGTAAATTTTTCTGTTCGCATATCAGCGGGCAATTGATTAAATAATTTTATTCCTTTATATACATAGTGATTCTGTGCTGTTGTGGTTTGTACGTGTGGTACAGTTAGTCCACCAATAGAATTATTCCTTATGCTAATATTTAGTAGTGGGGTAATATTTTTATTAAAAATAACTTTGTGTAACTTGTATCTTGTGAAGTAGTGCTATTTTTTCGTAAATTTTTGTAAGTGGGGGAACATGGAATTCTTGGAATACGTTTATTGTTGGGTAGTAATACAGTTTTTTAGGATAATTTTTATAAGAATTTTTTGAATTGTTTCAAGTGGGAGAAGGGAATTTATATGCACCCCCCAAGCTATGAATCCATATTGTAGTATAGAATGCGCAAGTGCAAAGTAAATTTCTTTTAATATTTTTATTGAGATCGTATTTCTACTACTCCCCAATTTCTTATACTCCATTTCTTATACCCTATTTCTTATACTCATTGAATCGTTTTCGCCAAGCGATTTTTTAGGGTCTATCTTGGATTGTGCTTTTAGTTACAGAATATTTTTCTTTTGTACCTTTAATGAATATTTTGTAACTCAGACATGGCCTTCAAATCAAATCTATGTGTATAAAAATGACTGTTTGTTTGTTTGTTCATTGTTTGCTTGCTTGCTTGTTTGTTCATTGTTTATGTATTGCTATATTAAGCATGTGATATGTTTGAAACTTTCAAAATATCTTCTTTCCACCCTTGCAGCCTCCTGGATTATTACAACCACGTGACAATACATCTGAAAAGTTTTTTAATCATTTCATAAACTCTTACGAAACTGTCAAAAACGTCAAAATTTGAGAAAAGATGTCTACAAGTGGCAGTTTTGCTTCTATACCCCTCAATTACAATATCGAGAGATTATTCACAGGTCTGCGCTAGTTACTATGAAATTAATTGGCGTTGTGTACAGGTTTCTCAGAAACTATCTAACGTCTGAAGACGAACGCTGTATACCAAGCTTTACTTTGATTTAATCATGTGTAAGATGATATTCCGCCTCCCAAATGATTTTCTACGTAACACGTAATATTATTATGTGAACATAGACATCAAGCAGACTTATACATAAAACATCAATATAATTGATTCTTCGTCTATGTTGCCAACGGCGAAATCGAAGATGATAAACATTTGGCCAATTAGGCCTTAAATTTTCGATACAAAACTGTGTTTCATTACCATTTCGAAAATCAATTGGGATATAAATCTACCATGTCAGGCGAGTGTAAGTGAGACAGAGCGCATGCTAAATTGAACATTTGTTCCCATTAAAATTTGTATGGAAAGCACTTCTATATTCTGTGATGAACACCCTATCAAATCGATTTAACTCTACAGAGTCTGTGGTCGACAGGTTAAGATCCTCGATTACGAATCATCAGATCGCTGGTTCAAATCCCGGCGCGCGCAAATAATTTTCATTTAATAAACTACAAATAATAAATGTTTTCAATATCTCCCCGATGAGTCTGTCACCATTCAGAATCGAAGCTTTGCTTGAAAAGGCTTTAGCTGTTTTTACTGAGCTGATCTAAATTGCCAGGTACTTCTTCTTCCTCTTCACCAAATCCTTCCGCTCTCCTCTACCTACATCCTCTTATCTTTCCCCGTTTGGGTCGCCATAGTATTACTGGCTCCAGACGGTTAAGAGCCGTTGTGCATAGTGTAGGCGGAAAGGTCCAATCTCCAGGCCTGCTAGGGTGAATTCGATCGTACGTTCGTCCAATACGCCGTGCTGCGGCGTATATTTGTTTACACGCTTTCTTCACTTACGTTGTTAAGATTCTCATATTATTTTTCTTCTTCTTCTTTTCTTTGATATGGCAAATTCGACAGTAGTTCCGTCCAATACACGGGTCACGAGTCACAATTTGTATACACGGCTTCTTTACTTACGTCGTTAAGATTCTGAATATATTTTATGGTACAGTGTCGTCTTAATTGTAATAGTTTTTTTCGGCCGGTTCATGGGTGGCCGGACAACTCGGAATGAATTCAACTCAACACCCCTGAAAGGACGTCAAAAGTGATGAATAAACAAAAATTTTAACAAAAAAAACGACTTAAAAAAATGCACTAAAAAGTAAAAAAAATAATTTCGTATTCTTCTACAACTTAATAATCAACTAACTTTTTCTACTCATCGATTGTTATTTTTGGAGTCGGTGTCAGTCAAGGTAGGTTTGTAACTACATACATAGCTATAGGTGAGAGTCCTTGTGTCGCACGCGCGACTTGACGAGACGAGAGCGGGGCCGCGGCGGGAGTGGAGCTGTCAAATGACCACGCCGGGCCGGGTACCTTGGCTGACACAGACTCCAAAAATAACAATCGTACCTACATATTAATGAGTAGGAAAAGTAAGTTGATTATTAAGTTGTAGAAGAACACGAAATAATTTTTTTACTTTTTAGTGCATTTTTTTGTTTGGTTAAAATTTTTGTTTATTTTTTGATTTTTAGTGAATCTGAAGTACACTAACTAATTTATCTGAATATGGGTAGATCTACTAAACGTGCTGTTCATATGAGACAGGCATTTACTTGACCATAACGACTTTACGTTAGGTGACTCAAAGGTCCGGATAGCCTATAAAAGATTCGGTCGAGTATCGTGAATTTGCTCCTAAGAATTGAAGAGTTCGATCCCATAATCAGAACCTAACCAAACTCTCATCAAACTACCCTTGAAGTACATCCTTTCCAATAAAAATAGAATCATCGAAATCGGTTGGCGTGATACTGAGTTATTCGTCCATTTGTCACGCACATACTTAATGCAAATTTAAGACATATATGGTTTTCTCATAGATGCCATTGATAAAACTGGACTAAATTGAAATGGGACCACACGGGAAGCACCAGCTTTCAAATAAAAAAAGAATCATCAATATCGGTTCACCCAGTCGAAAGTTCTGAGGTAACAAACATTAAAAAAAATACCGTCGAATTGAGAACCTCCTCCTTTTTGAAGTCATTTAAAAAATATATAAGATAATTTATAAATAGGTTAAGTTAGGTTAGGCTATGGGGGGGCTGTTTTTTATCATAGCTTTTAATTACTTTTTCAAAGAGGTTGATTCTGAGTTGTCATGGAAGCAAATAATGATATCTTTTGCATTTGCACAGCCCAAAATATCTCCCTTTTCTCCCACCTGTTTACAAAACTGACCGCCTAATTATAAAGTATGCACAGCCTCCCGATGGAGTCGCTAGTAGGTATATAAGGACGGGCGAGGAAAATTCTCCCCAGTTTCGACCGGAACTCCGAGCGGGGCGGACCGTCGCGTTGGTTACGGTTACCGTGGCAACCCTCTACGGAGATCGCGGGTGAAAATTTAAAAAGCGCGCGAAAATAATAATACTCGTGAAATTTTAATAACGATGTTTCTGAATTTTGTGGAAAGTATTTGATAATACTACAAAAAAGGATATTCGTTAGCATTTTTTCAACGTGTTTGTGACAGTTAATTGTTTTGTGTTGGTTTCATAATATTAAAAGTGAACAAATCGTTGTAAATAAATATTTGTGCTGGACGTTTAAGTTATTTGAAGACACAAATACTTATAATATTTTTATTTGAAGATGTCGACAATTGGATAAACGAATGTTTTTTATGGATGGTTTGTAAAATTTGTTTGGTTTTTATGGTTTGTGAACACGACGATTTTTGATATGATATTAGATTTTTACGGCCAAAAATATTATCGTGATTTATTTTTGGGTTGTCATGCCGTGTTCACGCTTTCTTCTTCTTTCGCCAACTTTCCGCACAGCGTTACAGTAGCCAACATCAAATTTTCTCTGATGGTGGACACTGCAACTGTGTCAGAAACGTTTGATAAGGAAGGATGAAACGCAACACGGCATAGTAACCCAAAAATGTATCATTAAATGTTTTTTTTCCGTCTGACATCTGCCCTGATGATGGATACAAAAATAAGGAAGCGCAACACAACAACAGTATAATAACGCAACATTTAATCACGATAAATGACATTTTTCGTCATTTCGAAAGGGTTGTTTAATTTAACCAACAATTTTTCTTAACAATTAATGTAATGTAATAAAATAAATGTACAAATCGCAAGTGTGCCCCACGGTTGAATTTGGCAGCCACCTCTGGTCTGGACCTCCAAAATACCTAAAAAAAAAACCTTGACTCTGTGCAGAAACGGGCGGTCCGTTTGATAGATTCTCCCATCTTAACAGACGGACTGCATTTTTTAGAGCATAGACGGCAGGTGGGAATGCTGTCCTTGTTCTACCGGTATTACAATGGAAGATGCTTCGAGGAACTAGCGTCATTGATCCCCTCGGCACCGGTGCATAGTCGGGAAACACGCCAAATACGCGCCCAACATTTGTACACGGTTGACATTAGTCACATGAGAACGGGTCGTCTCTATGACTCGTTCTTGAGTTCAACGGCTCGGCTGTGGAACAATTTGCCGGTCTACGTATTTCCTCCCTCCCACAGTCTCTTCAAGACTCATGTTCACTCCTTCCTTTCCTCAAAAAGACCCCCCACACAGCAGCTTCAAAGATTACATAGGCCCTGAGGGAAACTATATTGTGGAGTTAAACAGTGTGGAGTTAATGAAAAAAAAAATAATAATAAACATTTAAAGAATTTTATCGTTGAAGACAATATTAGAGACTCTGAAATGAAAATTTGAAAAAAAAATCATCAATTATCATCAATTAAGCCCTAAGCCACAAGGAGGAAATAACCCAACATTACCAAAATAAAATATCAGTAATCACAAACCTTTTAAATTATATAAATTCATGTATATTCATTTGTAGTAAAAATATCTATTTAATATGTAACATCATTCATAATTTTAATAATAAACTTTATAATTACCTGTATGTACCTAAAATTAACAAAATAACTTATAATACCTTAAAATTAATAAAATAGAAATATTAATTATATAGAGACAATGTTGTGTACCCCTGCCTAAGAGTGTGTAAATACCGTATCATAAGAATTTCAACTACCAGTCTGAAAATGTCCGTAATAGGATGAAACCGGTCCTGGTGAAATATAAATTAGTGGAAGAAAGTACAAAAGTGTTTTAATTTCAAATTCTAATAAAAAAAATCAGGAAAAGATTCGGTCGCATCCAAGAATTTTGAACCCAAGACCTTAGAGTGGCCGGGGCTCTGCTCTACCTGCTGAGTTTTATCCATCCTACCCCTTTCGGTCGTAATTAAATGTACCATGCTTCGACCAAGAAATACCAACATTATCTTCACGTTTATAATATATAATTGCAAGATTGTTCCCGAACTAAATGCAATCTAGATAATTTCATTGATAAATATGTAGGTAGATCCATTTTAATTTTTGTAATTTTTCTACAAGTTCATTTCTTTCATATATTTAATAATATGATTATTTAATTTATAAAAATAAACAAAAATTTTAACAAAACAAAAAAACGACTTCAAAAAATGCACTAAAAAGTAAAAAAATAATTTCGTATTCTTCTACAACTTTATAATCAACTTACCTTTTCTACTCATCAATATGTACGTACGATTGTTATTTTTGGAGTCGGTGTCAGCGGGAGAGGAGCTGTCAAGTGAACACGCCGGGCCGCGGGTACCTTGGTTGACACCGACTCCAAAAATAACAATAGTACCTACATATTGATGAGTAGAAAAGGTAAGTTGATTATAAAGTTGTATTAGAATACGAAATTATTTTTTTACTTTTTAGTGCATTTTTTGAAGTCGTTTTTTTGTTTTGTTAAAATTTTTATTTATTTTTTGATTTTTAGTGAATCTGAAGTACACTAACTAATTCGATTAAGATTCGGCCGAGTATCGTAAATTTGTTCTTCAGAATTGGAGAGTTCCGTTACTTTGTCATGGATCCCATAATCAGAACCTAACCAAACTCTCATCAAACTACCCTTGAAGTACATCCTTTCCAATAAAAAAAGAATCATCGAAATCGGTTGGCGTGATATTGAGTTATTCGTCCATTTGTCGCGCACATACTTGATGCAAATTTAAGACTTATATGATTTTCTCATGGATGCCATGGTCAGAACTGGACCAAATTAAAATGGGACCACACGGGAAGCACCAGCTTTCAAATAAAAAAAGAATCATCAATTCAGTTCACCCAGTCGAAAGTTTTGAGGTAACAAACATAAAAATAAAAAAAAATAAAAAAAAATAAAAAAAAAATACAGTCGAATAGAGAACCTCCTCCTTTTCGAAGTCGTTTAAAAAGAAGATTATTTATGATCAAGTTCTGATATGTAATTAATATTGCGCGTGACAGCTGTTTAGCCTTCTGTAGGCATACTCAAACTGTAACGATATATTTATATTAATTCTAGACAGGTTAGTTAGTTAGACAGTTAGTTTATCATCATAAGAACCTATCTAGAAATAGGTGCAAGGCGATGGGTCGAGGGATTCTGGCTGGAGAGGTCAAAATACCTCCTCAACAATTCTCTCGAGATCCGGCCCGCCATGAAGCAGGTAGGCAGACACATCGTCCGCCAAGACATTGACAAACCTCGCCCCATGGGGTCACAAAATAAGCCTACACCGCGTATCCGTTTGTTCATTATTCTATGGTCACTATGGTGATTGCCAGTACCTACTGGTTTTGAAACACAGGAAATCTGTGTCTACTTCAAAGTATTCATGTGGTGCGTTAGACACGGAAAGGTATGGTACCATCACACTTGGCCGATCTCTGTATTAAAGACAGTCATACCCCAAAGCCAATGTTCTCATTAATTTGGCAAGGCTGGTGCGACTGACATGGTTGATCAGTCTTGCGTGAATCCTTATAACAATATGTGAAACAGAAATCTGACCGAATCCTTTCAATGAACTGACTTCCATATCAATGGCTTAGGTTGGGTTGTTTCGTAAAATTTGAAATGTGAAAAAACTGATCAAGGTAACTTTTGCATCTTCCTACTCCTCATCTCCTACCCCTCTCCATTACCTTCAGCTTCACAACAAACCGGTAGCAGATAAATTAAAATTTAAGTAACAATTGTACATGGAAAGTAAAACTCTTCAAAACGGAATATTATAAAAGTATTTTGAAAATAAAAGTTTTCAGACTACTCGCATGCCCCTATTGCAATTTTTTTATACAAATTTCATAATGCCAGAGCTCACCAGAAATTTTATCCAAAAAAAAAAGAATTATCCAATCTGGTGCAATCGTTCGGAAATTATGCGCGTACATACATTTCGGCGATTCATTTTTAGTGTTAGATATTAATTACGACGCCAACATCGTTTCTACGGCAACCGTTTGTTATGCTTTTCTTCTGGCGTTTGCAATAACTCGATTTTCTTAGGGACCAGAAAACGTATGATAAATAATTTCATAATGCCAGAGCTTACCAATATATACAGCCTATATTCCTCGCAAATAATCTAGCGTTCTATTAGTGAAAGAAGTGCATTCAGTATTTTTGCGTGAAAGAGTAACAAACATACATACATCCATACAAACTTTCGCCTTTATAATATTAGTAGGATTCATCTGTTTTATCGGTTTAAAAAGTGCCCTTTTTCTAACAGGAAAATATTAATATATTTCTGATACAGTAAGTTTGTAACCGGTAGCGCCAATTTATGAATTTATTTTGTTATGTATGCATTTTTATTTAGTTTGCAACAACAAGATATAGTGTCCTTGAGGTGATTATCGTTTTCTTTCTTATATATTTAATTAGCTGACCAAGAAAACTTCGTACCGCCTCAGAATCAATAACTATAATTAAATTCAGTTTTTTTATTAAGTTGAAAATTACACAATGAAGCAATTATCGATGTGCATCTGTCCGTGTTTTGTTTTTGTCAGTATGAGAGATGACCTTGTGTACGGTTTTATATTTTTTATGATTTTCTTACTTTTCACTTACGGGAATTGCGTTTCATTTTCTTTATACATATTGCTAAGTACACCTACCTGAGGTGCCTACCTTCTGCAGACAGACTAGCTCAGAAAGGTCAGCAGAGCGGGGGAGACCATCATCAGGGTGGTAGGATCTCTGAGGCGTTTGTGGCGCATCCCTGAAATAAGCTCAAATCCTACGGGCAGGGGGAGACAGCGAAACAAGTGGCTACGGTAAATAACAGTTGTATTGGGTAGAATTCTTTCATAAACAACAATGGTACATAATGCAGGCAAGGTTAGAACAGGGTAGCATCAACAATCCTATCTAATTCGGGTACATTTGGCCCTAAAATCTCTCTGGGGGCGGTCATTTATCGTCGCGTTGAATTTACAAGGAACACACGCAATAAAGTTTTAATTAATTAATAATTTTTTTAATTAATAGCTCATGGTACTCACTGCAACCAGCGGCTTGGAGATCGGTGTGGTGAAAGGGAATTTAACCGGGCTTGGCATTCCCGCCCATCACTAGGCGAAATAACAATCGCCATGGCGGCTTCGTGGAATGTTCTGGAACAGTCAGAACGGTTCACGGTACACGTGCGCTTGAGGCGAGCTCGGGGACAGAATGCGGGGCGGCGGCTGACTACAACCGCCGTTGGCGCGCGGCAAGCTGGCGGAGAGGAAGCCGAGTAATTTGCAGGGGCTAGGTGAGTAATTTGCAGGGGTCTATTCGTGCATCGTAACAATATGAGGCAGATTTATTATAATTATTCAATTTTTCCTTTGCAGAGGTGCAGACATACGTTCACCGTTTGTCTTATTTTCGACTTTTGACAGTGTGTAAGAAAGAGGGGCAGCATTATATGTTTAAGATCACATGCAAAACAATGAGCGTAATGATATTTGCTGTGTTTGAATTTTTGGAATTCACTCACTATTCAATATTATATTTATCACAATATTGCTGCAGCTCTTTTAAAATATTAGAATTCGTTCCAAACAAAACGTATGAGGTAAAGAATTTTCTTCATAATTTTCTTTTTCTTGAATTTTTCAATTGTTTTAATAGCTATTCTGCTATTTTGTAGTCCGTCTACCCCTACGGGGAAACGGCGAGATGGTTAATAGTTAGTTAATTATATTAAAAACGTTTTATGCAAATAACAAAGATGAATATCATAATTATTTGCATAAAATTAATTAATTAATTTACCTTTCTCCGTTATTAATTTACTTTGAAAATATAAACGGCATTAAATTAGTATGAAAGTAGATAAAACGGGATAATATTAATAATGGTAAATCGAGAAAAGTTTATAAAATATTATTAGTATGGCCTTCACATTTCACTGATAAAACAACCCAAAATTTCAACTGGATCAAAAACACATAAAAACTTGAATGTTAGCATAATATTTGAAAAATTTTATAACAAAGTTTTTTTTAAATGCTCAAGCCAATTTACTTTTGATTTAAGAACAAGGACGAGTTATTTTTCTATAATTTCTTTCACATCATGTTTTTTTCTTCAAATACACGTATTTGTGTTGGTCTTACACCAGGTGATACTGAGAGTATCTTCAATTCAGGAACGTGCCGTAAATGTACTATACCTGATTTTAAATTAATATATTGTGAAATAATAAATAATGATGGATTTCATACGTAGGTATTTGTGTTCCAATTTACCATGCAGATCGGAGGAATCCAGAAGTTGGACTTCCGCACATTAAGTGTACTTACCTATACGGTGGACTAAGTCAAGTACCGCTATATCGCCAGTCTATCAACAACCATCGAAACAAATCGTAACGTGACATTTTGCTCGACGTTGAAATGTTATTTTCTATCAATCGGAAGCGTGTAATGTGAAGTATTATATCGCCGTCTTTACCGAATACTTCTTGTGAACCGCTTCATCGTATCGTGACTCAAACTATATCGTGGTTATAATAACCGAACAATCGTACGCCTTATGGATACACCTATGACCGTCACGTCGCCGAATGGAGATTAAGCTACGAGACACAACAGTGAGTATTGCTTAATCGTGTATACCGGATCTTGTTTTGGTGATTGGGCATAATTCTTATCGAAATCCATAAGCGTTTTATTTAGCATTCTAAACCCCCGTGCCATCGTGCACGATTCAACAAATTTGTGGCGACACATCATTATGAACTTCGCCACCAAAAGAGGAAACGAGAAACATCTTCTAATATCCGCGCGCATCGGCAAACCTACTTGCCTAGGTACCTTCGTACCTATACTGGCCGCGATGTACTTTCTCGCCTCCCGTGCCAGCCCGACGATAATAATACCGCCCCGCCTAGAAAGGTCTCGAGACAGCACCGTACAATATCTGTACGGCGCCGAATATTCTCGTCAACTGCGGAAGTGGCTCGTATTACCTACCGCGAGGTAGTTACTCTACCGCGGCTATATAAGCAGCCGATCGCTCGCCCGCTGCAGTTCAGTTCAGTTCAGTCTCACACTTACAGTCGGCCAACATCTCAACATGTAACAAGTGCTCCTGCATGGCACACATCCAGGGCAGCTTCCCGAGGTCCATCACCACGTCTCAGCTACAAGGCCCATCGTGTCTTCAGCTCCTGAGAACAGCTACATCCCGCGACTTATAAGGATTGACGCACCTTCAGCCAAGGGATCAGCTCACCACTTCATGGCACCCCGAAGCCCCTCCGTGCTTCGCTGCCATGGAAACACGCTCCGCCTCGCCAGGACTACCTGCTGGTGGCTCAGCTCACCGAGCCACACACCGTTCATCTCCGCGATTCAAAGCGTCGAGCAACGGCCTGGAAGATAGGTCATCTCCACCGCCATGGTGTCGAGCAACTCGCTGACCTTCACCACACCATCTCCGCCTCCGTACGCCTGCAGCATCATCTACGGCACCCTGCATTACATCTTGTTACCGACTACCGACCATCTACTACGTAGCCCAATAAACGACTGACTCACCACTTCGACATGACGACTTTCATTTCTGTCTCCCGCTCCCTCAACTGGTGACCCCGACGTGATCACGTCGCGCTCCCTCAAATTAATCAAATAAAATTATTTGTGCTCATAGGGGTTTGAACTAGCGACCTTCGGATTACTAGTTGAGAGCCTTACCCCTCGACCAGGGAGGCCGTCTCGTTTAAGGTCCGGCTTCCCGCTTTTCTACAGATTTATTACATATTTTCCTTAAATACTTTGAGTTTTAAAGCTCAAAAATATAATATGTTATTCTTGAAGATGATATCTATACGGTCCCCACGCCGAAACAGTAATTATATGAGATTCCCTCGATAGAAAAAAATGTTATGCGAGTGCGTATTAAAAATTCGCAGTATTTCTTTAAATTCCCAAGTGGTTCGCTACGTTTGGTGATTTAGCAGGGGTGCCCGGGTTCATGGGGTGAGGTTTGTCTAGGTCTTGGAGGCGGACGACCAGGACACACTGAACCCCAGATTCCTACCCACCCCTTAAACCCTTTTCTTGCGTTGCTTCGCCATTTAATAAAGAAATTGTTTCTCCCTGAGTGTCCTTTCCCATTCGTCCCGTTCCCCTTCCGCCTCCCCTTCTTCTCCTGCGTCCTCTTTCCCTCTCGCGTTCCCACTCCGTCACCTCCACCTTCCCTCTCCCCACTCCACTCTCCCCCCCCTTCACACGTCCCGCTAACCACCCTTTCGAGCTTCCCTCCCCCTTCACACGTTCCCTTCCCCTCCCGAATTCCCCTTCCACCTTCCCCGCCTTCCTTCTTCCCTTTCCCGTTCCCTCGTCCCGCCAATCCTCCTCCCGCGTTCCATATATTCAATCCCAGTACATTCAGTTTTTAAACAGTCCGAGTGCCACCTTTTACAATTTTTATTCAAATTTCCATTTTTCATGTATATTAAATTTGGTACCTAACATAGGTACCTATTTAAAATATCTAAAATTCTGTATTAGGGGAGTACCTACTTTAAATAAATTTTTCAACATTTCAAAAATAGAATCCTGATTGAACAATCATTCATTGTTTTGCAAAATATCATTCTCTAACACGCGAACTGTCAAACGTGCGATGTTTTCTGTTATTATCTAATTTTCTGCGCAATTTTCTTAATTTTTCTCTCCGTCAGAACCATCCTCTAACTTCAAGGAATATTCTAAAAAAAGAATTAGCGAAATCGGTTCAGCCGCTCCCGAGATTTGCGCTTACCAACAAATTTAGCGATTCATTTTTATATATAAGATAATTGTAAAAATGTAACTATTAACTCACTATAATAAGATTTTTAATGTAAAGAACTCGTTAGACAAACTGCTTAAAAGTAGTTTATCGGGACTTTTTGTCTTATATTTGTAAGGGTGTAAAATAAATAAATAAAAAAAATATCTCGTACACGGCGCCACTCAAAAGTCGAAAAACTTTGACAGCTCATTAAACTACTCCGAACGAGAGCTCGTAAGGACGTAATCGTAATCGGACGTTCATCGTCTTCCTTCTTAGGTGTCTTATTTAAAAACGAAAAATACTACTAAAAAATTACTAGAACTTTTACGTCAAGAAAGATCTCTCAATGGGACTAGCTTATATCTATTAGACATTTTACCGAAATCGTTTATTATGAAAGAAATAATTTCCAAAATTAGTTGTCTTTTCGTCGCCTTAGTTCTTAATTGTCCAAACGACCATTTTAGTTTTTGTTCAATCACCACTTTAAAATTAAAAATAAAGTATAAAAAATTATAGTTAATCACCTACCTAAGAATTATTTAAACTAATGAGATCTTCACCTTTACGATAATAGCTATATCTTAAACACCTATCATAATGTTTCATAGAAATAATGAAAGAAAACCTTCTCCTCCTGTAAAATTTTCTAATGGTCGCTTGGACAATTAAGAACTAAGGCGACGTTTTGTTCGACACGAACACATTTCCCACAGTCAGGTGCTGCCGTGCGTAGTTCTTACTTGTCTCATGAATATTACATTACACATCAGGCCCAAAATCACCGCGATTTAACCAAATTCTTATATTATAAAGCTTACCGAAACTTTCGTAATCCATTATTCAATAGTAACTATGGGAAAACGCAAATTCGATCAATTATACTGGAAGTCAGAATTTGATTCGGTTATTACTAAATTAATTATGGAAATTAATTCTGACATATTCTGTCTAATTTGGGCAAACGAATTGATATCCAATATTGTTAATATTCCCTAAATCATTATGATTATCACGGGGACCAGTGGATTTAACTTACTCTCAAATGGTAGAGAAAATACAAAATAAGTTTCTGAGATATTATATTAAATATTATGGACGGCCGGCGTAGTGCAGCGGTAAGGCTCTTGACTCGCACACCGAAGGTCGCGGGATCGAATTCCGGGGTGGCAAATAAATTTTCTTTGATTAATTTGTGTTATTTCACAATTTATTCATATAAAATAATATATAGTATATTTGCGACACGTTCCAGAGTGGAAGATACTCTCAGTATCGCCCTGGTGTAAGACCACCATTCAGAATTAAAACGTTGCTTGAAATGGCATTAGCCGTGTTTGGTGACCATATCTGAATAGCCAGGTACTTCTCCATCTTCCTCTTCCCTATCTCCTTCCCCTCCCCACTACCTTCAGCCTCACAATATACCCCAATTGGGAATGCTATAGTCTCTCTGGCTTCAGAGCATGTTGGTGGGAGCAGTTGGGACTCTTGTGCGGTATTCATATAAAAAAAATCTTAGGATGTGTTGTTTCAAAAAAAATTTGATGAATTCATCAAATATTTGAGGTTAATTTTCACATTTTGTGTAAGTTCTATTCAAGTTCTATAATTATTTTAGTTTCAAGCAGCAACTGGCCTATGATGATATAATAACAGAACTTGAATAGAACCTTCATAGAACGTAAAAATTAACTTAAAATTTTTAATGTACTCATCAAATTTTTTTAAACAACCCGTCCTTAGGAACTTCGGATATTATCCCTGGTGGTTCCGCGACTTTTAATTCCGTGACAAAAAATCCCTGACACAATATCAACGACAAAATATCCTATGGACGAAACATCCCCTAACAAAATATCTACTAAAACCTAACCTAACCTTACCTAATCTAACCTAACAAAAAATGGGACAAAAATAATAAAAACAATCTATAAAGACAATAAATTATTGTTCAAAAATAGTAAAATGGAACAAAAATAATGCAGACATCCTGTAAAGTTATGTTAGGTTTTAGTAGATATTTTGTTGGAGAATGTTTTTCCGTAGAATATTTTGTCGGGGATATTTTGTCGCGGAGTGAAAACGCGCAGTAACATCCCTTTTTAACATTAGCTCCACACAGAAGGCATTGAGGAAAATAATTTCCCTCAGGGCCTATGTCATCTTAGGGGATGCTGTGTGGAGGGTCCTTTTAAGAATGGGAAGTAAAGGAAGTTCAGGGAAAGAGAAATGGGTCGGAAAGGTCGACAGAGTCCGGCTAGAAAGGTTAAAAGGCCTCCCTCAATCAGACCCTCTCGATCCGGCCTGCCACGCAGCAGGTGGACAGACGCATCCGCCGTCAAGAACTGGGCAAACTTCAACCCAGAACCTGGGCACCCAACGTAGCGAACCACTAAATGAGAGGGTTGGTTATCCAATAAATGGTTCCCGGGGCGACGGTACCCATAACCACCTCCCAAATTGGTTATATACATCAGCCTTTTGGTCCGGCATGATGAGTATTAAAAGCCTCTTCCGCCTCTAGAAAACTGTTTTTCTGACAACAGCATACAATCTTCTAAACGGTAATTCTGTAATCCCAATATTATACAAAAAATGAGTTTTATGTTCCCGACAACTTCACAAGAGCGCCCAGGCAAAGAACTTTTGTTGCTCCGAGATGCAGAACTAACTTACTATTAGTAATGCCGCTCGGAAAAATGTTTCCGTTACTAAATTACTGGTCCCCTGACAGACATTTTTCAACTAAACATTCATTTATAATTATTTAATCAAATCCCCAAAGTTTCATCGCAATCGCATGAACGGTTAGCAACGGACGCCTGAACTCACTATAGATATAGAAACCATCGCAAGCATGCGCACGTCAAATACCCAAAGTTTCATCACAATCGGATGGACGGTTAGCAACGGACGCCTGAACTCACTATAGATATAGAAACCATCGCAAGCATGCGCACGTCAAATACCCAAAGTTTCATCACAATCGGATGGACGGTTAGCAACGGACGCCTGAACTCACAATATATATAGAAACCATCGCAAGCATGCGCACGTCAAATACCCAAAGTTTCATCGCAATCGGATGAATAACGTTAGCAACGCATAATTTCATGATGCCAGAAATCACTATATATAGAAACCTTCGCGAGCATGCGCACATCAAATCCCCAAAGTTTCATCACAATCAAATAATGGTTTAGCAACACATAACATCTCAAATACATACATAGACAGAATCAAACATATTTTTATTTTTATATTTGTATACATAAATCGATGGATTTACACCAACTAAAAATTAATAATTTAAAATAAAACAATAACTTTGCAAACACCACTTTTAACGTGTATACACCAATAAAAGTGGTGTTTACAAAGTTATTGTTTTATTTTAAATTATAATGTCACATCACAGCATCTGCTTCATATGAACAAATAAAAATGAATAAGCCTTCATATTAAGTTTAATGTCAAAATGTTGCATTCGTGCGGTTTTTTTTTAAATAGCCATTATTGAAAAAAATCGCTTATTTTAGATAACTGGTTAAAACACTTTAATAAAAAATGCATTAATAAAGTAATAATAAAAGTTTACACATCTTAAGTAGGTATCTTCATACACTAATGAAGATTTTTTTTGCATTTTCCCAACAATCAACATTTCGTAGTTACCACACTTTAACTCTACGCAATCGATATTACTAGAATGTACTATTAACTCTATTTCTCATTATTTACTTTGTCAGATCAGCTTTCTCAACTGAGACTACATCACTACCGAAGTCGCGACATTGGTACATTTCATACATACAAAGTGTTTTGTAACTTCCTCTCTGCACGTTTCCATTGGAGTCCCACATACGATATAGCCTTAAGGCTGTTTCCTTCCGGAATACAGCCTTTTAGACGCCCGCGGAGCCTGGCAGGCCTGGGGGGAGGCGGAAACGGAAATTACAAGAGATCGTCGCAGGATTGCCTCGTTAAAATGTAGTATGTTGTTGGAAAGTAATTTAAGGTAATTTCATCGTCTTTTCTAAAGCACAACTGTGCAATAAATGCGTGAAAATTCAAAAGGTTACTGATTTTTTGGGATTTTTTATAATTTTGTAATTACTGAATTTAGAATATCTCTTCAACAATTTTGTTCTACCACGGAGGGGTCGTCATAGAAAAAAGAAAATCAACATTATTCCACAAAGGTCGGACAAAATTAATTAAGTATATAAGATTTATAGATACTATTTTTAATTTTTTTAATTTATTGCTACGGAGGAATCCCGATAAGTTATAAAACTCATTTTGTAACGGGTGTAATTATTTACAATACACAAACGAGAGGTAATTCAATGTTACTTAGGCGTTTTACGATAAATCAAGATTATAAATTTCTCACACAATTCAGTTGAAAATGAGAAAAGAAATGTTAAGTGGAGCAAACAATAAGTATAAAGGAATAATAAACAAAGATAATATTAGAAAAACATTTCTTTGGAACTCTCTGACTTCTGTTCCTTAATGTATTCATGACTTATTTTTCATTTAACTGTGTTAAGTCTGTATTAAAATCTATTAGTTAGAAAAACATCAATAATGTCGTATTTTTCAATTTTAGCACTCTAACTCACAGAAAACGCACCTTTTTTGTTTGTGTTTTATGTGAATACCGCACAAGAGTCCCAGCTGCTCCCAACCCCCCGGAGCCAGAGAGACTATGGCATCCCAATTGGGGTATGTTGTGAGGCTGAAGGTAAAGGGGGAGGGAAAGGAGATGAGAAGAGGAAGGTGTGGAAGTACATGGCTATTCAGATTTTGTCACCAAACACTGTTAAAGCCATTTCAAACAACATTTCAATTTTGAAAGTTGTCTTACACCAGGGCGATACTGAGAGTATCGTTCACTTTGGAATGTGCGCAAATAAACTATTTATCATTTTAAATGATTAAATTGCGAAAACACAAATCAATTAAATAAAATTTATGATTTTTTAGAGCCTTGCCAACTACGGAGGCCGTCGGAGGCCACTGATACACATCATTTTGCATAAAGACCTAATGCTGCACCCCTACAAACTTACTGGCTATAACCAAAGAACATGGTTCCAGCAAGACGGAGCAACATCACATACGTCCAATACGTCTCTGCCACGAGTTCGTGAAATTTTCCCTGGCAGAGGAGAAATCTCCAGGAGAGGTGACATAAATTGGCCTCCTCGTGGTCCTGACTTAACCCCTATGGACTTTTCCCTGTGGAGTTATTTCAAATCTAAAGTGTATGCCAAAAATCCGACATCCCTGATGCAATTAAAAGAAAATATCCCTCACAAAATGGCGGCCATCACGAAACCTACCTGCCGAGCCGTCATAAGAAATTTTACTCTTCGATTAAATGAATGCCGCGAACGCGAGGGTTTACATTTGGACGATATTATTTTTAAGAAATAACTTCCCAAATTGTGTATTTTAGTATTTAATAAACATTTTTTCAATAGAACCCTTACTTTTTTTCAAATCGATTAACTAAATATAAACTTTCTTTTGGGACACCCAGCATTATTTACTTAATAAAAGATGTGTATGGATTTTTTTTTCGTTATCAGTAATTGTAGTTAGAAAAAACTGAAGGTGAGCCATTTTTAAACGTTTTTTATGCTTGCATTAAAAATTTTTGTAATAAAAATGTCAATAGAAATTTAAATATTATTAACAATCAAATTAATTTTGTGAATAACCCTATCTTAAATATATTTCCATTGTAATTTTTTGTCTTTGTTCTTCTAAGCACCCCCCTTTCCACCTCTCCCCCCCTCCCCCTTGTTGATCTTCTAAGCACCTCCCCTTTCCACCTCTCTCCTCCCCCACTACTTCCGTTTCTACCCACGCTTGTCTTTCTATATTTGATCATTTAGTTTTAGTACATATAATGTCCTGATGAAGAGAACATCGTTCTTGAAACATGTTGACTTTTAAAGTAAAGATTATCGTGGTAAAAACAAAGTGTTTTTAATTATATCATTAATAAAATGGTACCACAAAGTGAATTTGCAAAATTTGAAGAAATGAGAACATCGTTCTTGAAACATGTTGACTTTTTAAATAAAGGTTATCGCGGTAAAAACAAAGAGTTTTTAATTATTTCATTTAAAAAAATGTGTTTTTTTTTTTTTTTTTTTTTTTTTTTTTATTGAATGAAAAGAACATGGTTTCACATGGTTTAATGAATTTCTACGCCAATGAAGAGTACTAGCTCTTGAGCTTGGCATAGGAGTTATTTTACACTATTTCATTTTTATGACATACATTCTACTTACAGTATACAGTAAATATAAACTATATATAAATTTAATATATAAACTACCATTATTTCATTTTTATAACATACATTTTGCTCAGTGTATACAATAAATATGAACTATGTTGTGATGTTAATTTTGATTTGACATGAATTGAAGTTATAACATTTTGATTGGTGATGTTATGGTTGTTGTTTTTTTTTAAAGATTAATTTTACTTTTTTCTTGAATGATACGAAATCTGTAATTTTTTTAATTTCTTCGGGAAGACTATTAAAATGTTTTATGCCTTTGTAAATATAATTATTGTGCATTTGTTGTGTTGAAAACAGAGGGATTTGGATGTTAAATTTATGCCTTAATGATGAGTTGAGTTTAAATTTTTTAGTTACATTTTCTTTGAATATTTGAAGTATTGAGTCTTTTTTATAGAGGTCTTCAATTTTTGGTACTTGGAAAATTTTGAACAATGATGCTGAAGGGAATGTTGGTTGTTTTTTTAATATTACTTTAATAATTAGTTTTTGTACCACTTTTACAGGACTTACAATTTTTTCATATGCACCTCCCCATCCGATGATTCCATATTGAATTAGTGATTGGACTAGTGCGTAATAGACTTTTTTTAGGTTGTTTAATTTGAGAATATTTCTTAATCTAATGAATATATAGATACATTTCCTAATACGCTTAACCAGTTCACATATGTGTCTGTTCCATTTCATATGTTGGTCTACAATTACACCCAGGTACTTTATTTCGGTTACATGGTTTAATATGGTACATGAATTATTACAGACATCTTTGTTACATTTTTTGTTGTGTATAATTATATTAATGTTGGGATAAGTTTTGGCTTTATTTATTGAGAAAGGAATATAAACTGTTTTTTTTTTGCATTGATTGTAAGAAGGTTTGTATCGAACCAGGTTTTTAGGATTTGGATGTCATTATTTGCATTTTCATTTACAATTTTCCAGTCACTACCCTTAATTATGATAATCGTGTCGTCCGCGTAAGATATAACGGTTCCACTGAGGTTTTGTTTAAAAATATCGTTTACGTACATGATAAAAAGTAATGGTCCCAAAACAGTACCTTGCGGTATCCCAAAATCACTTGTGAGTGGTAGACTTGATGTGTGATTGATTTTTACAGTTTGTGTTCTTTTGTGAAGATAACTTTTTAGCCAATTTAGTGCTCTGTCGTTAAAACCCACAACCTTTAATTTTTGTATTAATTTGACATGTGATATACTGTCGAAAGCTTTTTGGAGATCTACAAAAATACCAACACATTTTAATGATTTGTCTAAAGCGTCTTGTATAGTACTAGATAATTTAGCAATGGCGTCTTTTGTGCTTTTGTTTTCCATGAATCCAAACTGGTTTTCGTGAATTATGTTGTTGACCTTAATGAAATGAGTTATTCTTTTTTTGGCAATTTTTTCAAATATTTTTGCAATGTTAGATAGTAAAGAAATAGGACGGTAATTGGTTGGTTCTTCCGGATTGCCGGTCTTAAATATTGGTATAATTACGGATTGTTTGTACATGGACAGAAATATTCCGGTTTGAAAACTTGTATTGATTATATGAGTTAATGGTTTTGATACTTGTGATTTTATACTTTTCAGTGTTTGTATTGTGATCCCATCAAAACCTGGGGCAGAACCACCTTTCATACTTGTAATGATTTGTTCGATTTCTTCTTTTGTTGTTGGTTGAAATAGTTCAAATGAATACTCATTATTTACTGTAGTGTTTGGGTGATTTGGGGTCAGGTCTTGTTGGATTTTGCTAGCAAGGTTTTTTCCTACATTAGCAAAGAAGTTGTTAAATACATTTGCGGCTTCTAAGGGTTTATCTTTACAGCAAATTTTTGAATCATTGTGTCTTATTGTGTTGACTGTTTTATTTTTGAATTCAAGTTTTTGTTTGTAGTAGTCATCCTTTATGTTTTTTATAAGATATGTAAGTTTTTTTTTGTAAGCTTTGAAATGTTTTTGTAATGTTATGTTTTCCGGTTGTTTTGTATATTGTCTATAGAGTGTTTCTTTGTGTCTAATTGAGATGATTAATCCTTGGGTTATCCATGGTTTGATTGGCTTAAATTTTGAGGATGGTTTTTGAGATGTGATATTCCTACAAGCATTTATGTGTACACTCAGTTTTTTATCAAATATTTTGCAGCATTCTTCTACATCGTTACATTGATATATTTTCAGCAATTCTTTTTCGTTACTTAGTATTTTGGTGAGAGAATTTATGTTAATACTATGTTTGAATTTATCAATATTATTTACCGGAGTTGTGGTTTGATGTTTGTAGTCGTATTTAAATATACATGCATAATGATCCGTTACAGTTGTTTTTATTACAGCAGATGATATATTTCGTATGTCTTTGGTATTGGTGAATATATGATCGATACAAGATGGTCGTTGTCCAAAAATGTTTCTAGTATATGAATTTATACATGAAATGTAATTTAATTCTGCTAACATGTTTAGATAGTTATCTTTATCGTTAGAGTAGTAATCATTAGCAATATTCACGTTAATATCTCCAATGATTATTGTTCTTTTGTTTTTATGATGTTGTAATATGTTTTTTAATTCTTCTATGTATGAGGTTAGAGCAGAAGAGTGTGTCCGATAAATAGCAATGATATTAAATGATCTATTCATGAAATTTATCTCCAAATTTAATAAATTAACATTATTCACCATTATTTCATCTACACTTGTGACAGCATAAATATTAGATACAAATACGGCAATGCCGCTATTTCTGTTAATTTTATATTTTGTGGCGTAGTACGAGTAACCCGGTATATTATAATTAATTTCACTCGATGAATGCGTCTCTGATAATATTATACAATCAAGTCTGTTTAATTGTCTAATAGTTATTAGAAATTCTTCAAATTTTTTTTCCAAACTTCTCACGTTCATGTGTATTATTATTAAGCTAGCTGTAGGTTTTACATCTATAAAATCGTTTGTTTTATTTACCGTGTCAAAAATTCTTTCGTCTATTTTATATGATTCATCGATTGCGTTTATTATAAAGTCATTCATTTTGAGGTAGTAATAAATATAATAATAATATTGAAATTCGGCTGGAAATACACTTCACATTTGCAAATATAGTAATACATGTGTAGACTTGTATATATACTAGTAACGTAGAACTTGTATATATGCAAGTAATTTAAAAGGTTAGTTTCTATGGTTATAATTATACTAATTTTGTATTTATGAATGAGGATGTTAAGATGATAGAAATTATTTGAATAAGTGGTACCATAGGTTTTTAAAAGTGGTAGTTCTAAAGATAAATTTTTACAATATATGTTCATAGTTATGATACAATTCCAGAGTTCAATCACATTCATATTGATATAAGTGATCATTTTCTGATACTGAGAGTCAATAGCAATAATAAATAGTTTATATTTTGTAATTTCAAAAGTGAAGTTTAGGTTAGGATTGTTGTAATGGAAAAATCTTTTCCTTATGAAATATTTTGAAAATATGTAATTATTGTGATTATTATATGCTGTTTTTATTGTTATTTTACTATTATACTATTATGTTTATTATATTATTATACTATTATGTTTATATTTTATTATTATATTTTATTATTATACTATTATGTTTATTTCGAATTATAAAATTTGAAATCCTATCTCATCACCTTTCAAAAACAGTGTTTAGTTTTTGAATGCATTCAGAAATATTCAATTTCTTTGGATTTTATTGCAAGGCGGAAATATTAAGACCTTCCCACAAAATAGACCCGAGGCCTGAGGGGTTAAAGGCTCGTTTTACTTGGAAAAGATATTTCAAAACTTGACACGAAAGATATCGGTTTCGATTGTTATACCCTTGGATATTAATTAAGATGTTTTGCAAAGGCATTGTTTTGATAAAACAATTTAGAAATTGTATTTCAGATATTTTACATTAATTCAGTAAAGGATATTGATGAATTTCAAAACGGAGTTCTGACTAAAACAACAAGGTGATAAATAATAAAAACAAGAACTATATTTTAAAAGCGGGTGAATAAAATAAACAAGGTGGTAAAATATTCCCTCTTAGAACGACTCAAACAAAAATTCTGATTAAATGTACCGTAAATTTCAATTTGGGCGGCGGGAATGGGTACACCCCTGCCAAAGGTCACCCCAAGAGGTTTGCTACGTTTTGTGACTTTGGGGTGAGTTTTGTCTAAGCCTTGGTGGCAGATGTGTTCACCCACCTACTACGTAGCAGGCCGGATCGCGAGAGACTGGTTGAGGGAGATTTTTGAACTCTTCAGTCTCTTGGCCCATCGCCTTCCACTTTCACTTACAGTGGGAGGGATGGATCCATACGTCCGTCACACCTGGACACACAAAACCCAGATTTCTACACAACCATCATGTCTTTTTCCTTCCCAGAACTTCTTCTCCTTAAAAAGACCCTCCACATAGCATCCCTTAAGATGACATAGATCTTGATGGAAAATATTTTCCCCAGGGCCGGTGTGGAGTTAATGAAAAAAAATTGCTGCCCATTCATCCCTCATACCCCTCATAACTCATGCCATACCCCTCGACTACAGAGATCGGTGAGGGGTAAGCCTCTTGACTCGCAATCCGAAGGTCTAGGAATCGAATTCCAGCGTGCGCAGTATGCAGTGTATTTGCAGCTCGTTCCTCAGTGGAAGATACTCTCATTATCGCCGTGTAAGACCACCAATCAGAATTGAAACGTGGCTTAAAATGACCAGATCTGAATAGCCAGGTACTCTCCCAACTCCTCATCCTCCCCGCTACCTTCGTCCTCACAACAAACTTCAATTGGGGATGTCATAGTCTCACTGACATCAGACGGTTAAGAGCAGTTGAGACTTTTGTGCAGTACTCACATAAAAAATAATATTATAACTAAATTTTGTATATAGACAAACAAATATGGAATAATGTAGGTACCCTTTGGAACGTGCCAAACATATAGGAATCGTATATTATTTTTAATTTGTGAAACACAAATTGATAAAATCAAATTTACTTACGCGCTGCGGGATTCGTAGTCGAGGACGTTACCCCTCAAACCACGGAGGCGTCAATCCCGCAATCCCACTGTTTCCGAATACTTACTCTCCTGAGCGGTATAAACATTAAAAATATTGATAAACGCCTTTACATAAATAGTAATCCGCCATTGAACCGAGAAAAGTTGATAAAAAATCCTAACTCGTTCATTAAATTTTTCTGACGAATTAGAGCAAAAATTTCAATGAAATAATAAAACAAAACTTTAAGAGAGCAGTGAAAAATTCTCTTTTTTTTAGACCTTATAAGCTTTTTAGTTGTCTAATTAAAGTTTGTCAATAGAGTCCGTAATTTAGAAATCGAATCAGAACGCGAACATAGATTTCAGAACACAGAATGTATTTGCAGTGCCGTTAAAACGAACAAGCAAAGCATAATTTTTGGACAAAAGAACACCTTTCGTCCTTTACGAAGGTACAGAGTTTTTTTTAACTCACCAATTGAAGCTTTCTTTGAAAGCTCTCGTCCATTGAAACAATGTACATCAGGTGGTCTTTTGCGGTACCGAAATAATACTCAATATTTTAACAGTGGAATAATTTTTAGAATAAAACAGAAAGTAGAATATAATCATTGAAGTCAAATGAAAAACAAATTCTCAAACGAAAAATTTTAAATTGAAAATTCAGTGAGCAATATTTCTAGATCGAATTTTTCTGATTTTTCTGTTCCACATATTTCATTTCAGAGATAATATTATCTTCACTGACAAAATAAACATATCTCTAATATATCAATTTGATAGGCTGGTATGGGTACCGCCGCCTTGGGAACCATTTATTCTATAACCAAAACCCATTCCATAGGTCACCCCAAAGTGTTCGCTATGTTTAGTGACTTAACAGGGGGCCCGGGTCCACGGGTGAGGTTTGCCTAGGTCTTGGCGGCGAATAAGTTTGTCCACCTACTGCATGACGGTTTGGGAGAGTGTTTGAGGGAGACCTAGTCTAGACCTCTCCAATCGGAATTTCTCGACACATCGCCCTCACCGTAGTGGGAGGGATGGATTCGTAGGTCCGTCACTCCTGGAGAAATTGAGATTCAGATTCTTCCCCACCCCGCATACCCTTTTCCTTTCCAGAACTTCCTCTCCTTCCTGTCCCTAAAAAGACCCTCCACACAGCATCCCCAAAGATGACACAGGCCCTGAGGGATTTCTTTTCCTCAGAACCTCCTGTGTGGAATGGTTTTTTGTGTGACTTGCCTCTCTTTGTAATATTTGTCATTTTAGAGAGCGTTTACATAATTTACTATTTTTTTATGTGCATATTATGTATTCTCCAACCGAGCAGATTTTTATAAGTTTTTGTACCTACTTATTTGTGTATTACCTGAGTTTTTATAATTGGATTGTGTAACAAGTGAAAACATCTCTAAAACCCAATATAAATAAATAAACAGCCGTGTTTGGTGATCAGATCTGAATAGTCAGGTAGTTCTTAACCTTCATCATTAATATCTCCTTCTCTTCCAATTCCTTTCAGCCTCACAACACACTCCGATTGGGGATGCGTGAGTCCCATTGAACCGCATAAGAGTCCCACATGAAGTTGGGACTCTTATGCGGTGTTCACATAAAAGTAAGTTTTGACGACTATCTATTGAAGAGAATGATTAATGAGCACCTAGAAATGAACTACCTGTAGAACAATCACAAAATTCTTACCTATTTTTTCGCAAACTTGCAGGGGGCTCTCCCAATATATTCAAATCCAATGCAGGATAAAATCCCGATGAAACGATAAAGGATTTATCGTACCGTTTTACGGCGGCAAAGGATTTCGTGACGGCACACTGACCGCAGAAAATCTCCCCTGCCTGGTCGGCCCGGCCAGGGGTTCCAAACAAGGGTCAAATCGGAACGTGTCGTTTTATTTGTACGGCACAATTGGAGATATAAAAAGGGTGTGCTTTTATTACGGGGTTCTGTTTGCCAACAAAGAAATAAGAGACTAATTTCAGATAAATTCCAGGTTTCACGGTTTTGTCTACACTCGACCCTGTACGTGACTCACTAACTCTGTGTACCCAACGTAAGCTTGGGAACACGCTAAACTAATATTAGATCAGTGCTGGTAAGTAAGTAATTGAAGGGAATTGGACAATCTAATGTTTCAACTGTTCGCTCGGTATTTCTATTTCTCTCAGTATTTCTGTTTTTCTGTTCTGCTATATTTTTTTACCAAAAAATATGTCATTTTTATTTTTTAACCTTCCAACACTCGCGCATTGGTCTCTCAGACCGACAAATGAATAATTCGTTGTTTTCTCAAAAATTAACAACAATGGGACTTTGAGGTTTTTAGTAGCGTCTTAATTTGTTGTTAGACATTGTTTAGTGCGGCGCACGCATTAGTGCTGAGTGGACGTGTCACACTCATTTACTGTTATCGGTTTTTTAGGTAAGTAACAATTACTTGCTTGGTGTAACCCTAAGTGACCAGCTCAGGTATGGGGGCTCCATCGAAGCCAGAGTAAAGTTAGCCTCACAGAAACTGGGCGTACTGTATAGGGCCCGCAGATACTTTAATAGTACACAACTGCTAACCCTGTACAAGTCACAAGTGTGCCCCACGGTTGAATTTGGCAGCCACCTCTGGTCTGGAGCTCCAAAATACCTGAAAAAAACCCTCGACTCTGTGCAGAAACGGGTGGTCCGTTTGATAGATTCTCCCATCTTAACAGACGGATTGCAATCTTTAGAGCACAGGCGTCGGGTGGGAATGCTATCCTTGTTCTACCGGTATTATAATGGAAGATGCTCCGAGGAACTAGCATCACTGATCCCTTCGGCACCGGTGCATACTCGGGAAACACGCCAAACGCGTGCCCAACATTTGTACACGGTTGACATTTGCCACATGAGAACGGGTCGTTTCTTCGACTCGTTCTTGTGTTCAACAGCTCGGCTGTGGAATGATTTGCCGGCCTCTGTGTTTCCTCCTTCCTACAACATGGGTCTCTTCAAGACCAATGTTCATTCCTTCCTCTCCTCAAAAAGACCCTCCACACAGCATCCCAGATGACATAGGCCCTGAGGGAAATTATTTTCCTCAGGGCCTCCTGTGTGGAGTTAACGTAAAAAAAAAAAAAATTACTACTCAAAAATCCTAAACTAACTAACTAACCATTACGCCGTTTCCCCGCAGGGGTAGGCAGAGAGGACGGACCGCCAAACAACTCGATCTTGGCACACACTCTTTGCCTCACTTACATTCATACATCCTTATACATATTCTTCTATTATTTTGACTTTTGATATGGCCTGACTGACCTGACTCAAGTATCTGATTCACTTGATCGTGCCATATCTTCCTCTTTATGGGCGTCCCCGGCTTCTTCTTCCATTCGTTTTTGCGTCATATATTCTTCTAATAATGATTAATTCTCATTTTTATAATATTTTATTTTTCTTGATAAGTACTTTCATTTATAAGATTTGAGAGTTTTTTTTTACTAACACATGGAAAAGTTAATTTATGTTATTAAAGTTAGAGTACAACAAATTACGTTCTTTTTAAAAGGCTGAGTTAAAAGTCTGTTTCTACAGAATTTTTTTTTAAATTCAATTATGTCTCCTTCTATATAATAAATACCAACAATGCTTAAAAGCATATAATTAAAATATTACAGACGAGATGAAATCTCGGTCTGAGACACCGTGCGCGAGTATAGGTATGTGTTATACCGTTGGGCGCCAGTATGCAAAGGTTAATATTATATAGTATTTTGAAGTGAAAATTTCTTTAGCACCGTTGTGATTTGAAACTCGGTGAAACGAAAAAGCGACACTAAAAAGAGGCAAACATCATCTTTAGAATTTAGCCTGCGCGAGAATGAGATAGAATAATCGGTCTCCGCTTTACGCGGTGCTTCGTAGCCTCCCCACTTTTTTTTTTTTTTTACAGTGAATACCGCACAAGAATCTCAACTGCTCCCGTCTGGAGCCAGTGAGACTATGGCATCCCCAATTGGGGTATGTTGTGAGGCTGAAGGTAGCGGGGAGGGGAAGGAGGTGGGGAAGAGGAAAGTTGGGAAGTACCTGGCTATTCAGATCTGGTCACTAAACACGGCTAAAGCCATTTTCAAGCAACGTTTCAATTCTGAATGGTGGTCTTACACCAGGGCGATACTGATAGTATCTTCCACTCTGGAACATGCCGCAAATATACTATATATTATTTTAAATGAATTAATTGTGAAATAACACAAATTAATCAAATAAAATTTATTTGCGCATGCCGGGTTCGAACCCGCTACCTCCGGAATGTGAGTCAAGAGTCTTAGCCACTGGACTACGGAGGTCGTCAAATTATTATCGTCCACTATTATGTACTTAATTTTACGAAGGTTTCATTTCTACCGCGTGTGAACTGCACAATTGTATTTCTTAAAATAATAATTATTATATGTAATTAGTGAATCATAAAAGCAGTCAATATAGTTATTCGTCATCATAAAGAAGTAAAGTTCTTTAGTTTGGTGAAATATTAAGGGGAAAGTTTGCACGATCTTTTTTATACAAAACTTAGGGTGGGTTTCTTCATTTACCGAGAATGCTAAATGCAATGCTAATTGTAAAAATAAACGATCGAAATTTAAAATTTTCTATGCATTTGACCGTTTACTTTTACAATTAGCATTGCATTTAGCATTCTCGGTAAATGAAGACACCCACCATGAAAGTATAGATTTGAGGCTAAAATACCTAACCAAACTGATTAATTCTTTTTTAATCAAGGCGTATAGCAAATATCTTGTACAATTAAGAGCTATTTTATTTATTTGTGTTTTAATTTAAAAAAATAGGTTATTAAAGAATTCAATTTTTCATTCCAGTGGCAAATTTGACATTTTTATGTGAGTTAATAATAGTAATTAAAATATATATTCTTGTCCAACTTACTGCTGGGGTGACCTACGGCAGAGATGTTGGTTATCCAATAAATGGTTCCCGGGGCGGCGGTACCCATAACCGCCTCCCAAATTGAGGCGCTTCCTTCAGTTTCACAACGTACCCCGAATGGGAATGACAAAGTCACGCTGGTTCCGTACAGTAAAAAGCAGGTGAATTTATGAGCGGGATTCAAATTTAAAAATATATAATCACTGGGATATTCGCAAAATGAAGCAATTTTTATTATTTCCAGACGAAGCAAGTTTCTGTGGAATTTGTATTCATTTCAGAAATGAGGTTTAATTTGATGATTTCTTTGAACCGAGCAAGGTAATCTAATTTTCAACTCGGCGGTTTTATTCGATAAAACCAACGGCCTTGTTTTCTTTTTAAAAATGGCTGAAAAAATACAGAAACGAGAATCTCACGGTTTCGGGAGATTTGAAAATATTACCAAAAGAGATGAAAAAGCTTGTCAGTTGATAAATGTCATGTCCGGGCTAATTTTAACTAATTATTTTATATTAAAAAAATGTTTTGAAAAAGAAGCAATCTCGATGAATTATAGAACTCGAGGGAGGGGAGTAATTTTCAAACACAAGTGGGAGGTAACACAACTTAAGATTTTTACAGTAAAATTAAAATTGAAAATATCGCTTACACGATGCAGTGCAATAATAAATTAGAAAATATATGCAATTCAACAAGAAAAAAGTACAATTAAAAAAGATGTTCCTATATATAAACCCAAATCCAAAGTAGGGATTTACAAAAAAATATCAAAATTTGCCGAAATGCATAATATAAATGATTACGTACGTGTTTCAGAAAAATAAAGTAGTAAGTCTAGTAGAAGAAATCGACGCGACGCGATGGTCCCGAAAAATCACCCTATTGGCTTATTATAATTTTTTTTGTTGATATCAAAGTCTGAATTTTCGGAAATTTGGATGAAATGAAAATAAATATTAACGTTTTTCTTATATTCACATTCTCTTATATTTTTCTTAAATTCATTCTTGATCTCAAAAACAGTAAAAGTGCAAAAACGAAACTTTTGAAACATGTACTGCAAAACTAGAAAAACGCAAATCTGACTTTGTTCTTTGGAACCGTCAAAAGGGTTATCATCTTACAAGTAGCAAAAAAATGGTACACAGAGTTAAAATTACATACATTTACAAATTATTTCACAACCCCTTAGAATTGTTGTTTTAAATTTGGACCTCATTTAAGAGTAGTCCATGGCATTCTTATTTTGGTGTATGTCGTGAGGCAGAGTGAGTGAAAGGGGGAAGGAGATGCGGGAAAGGAAGCTTTAGAAGTACCTGGCTATTGAGATCTGGTCACCAAACACGGCTAAAGCCATTTTAAGCAACGTTTCGATCCTGAATAGTAGTCTTTGACCAGGGCGACACCAGTCTACCATTATGAAACGTGTCCCAAATATACCTCCCACCATATTCATATTTTTTCCAATAAATTTAAACCTGCTTTAAAATACACCCTCAATCTTCTTCTTCCTTGCGCTGTCCCAACTCACTGTCCAGGTAGGCTGTTGGGATCGGCTCTTCTCGTTCTCAGGTTGTAATTTCTTCTGTTCTGAGTATCGCTTTCAGTCAGACCGTTTCTCTGAAGAATTTTGGAGCATTGAGTCATCCAGGAGTTCTTCGGTCTTCCTCTGGATGACTGTCGATGAAGCTCCATAGACATTGCCTGCTTCACTATGTGGTCTGATGGTCTTCGTCTTATGTGCCCATGCCATCTCAACTGTCGTTCCTCCAGCTTAAAATATACCCTCAATAATCCACATATATTGTAAAATTTCATTAATATAATTATGTTCTTTCGTATTTTTGTAAATTGTTCAATCGTATTGTTCAATGTATTGCATAAGCGTTCTTGTTCTTTCGTATTTATGTATTAATTGTTCAATCGTATTCATGTATTGCATAAGCGTCTCCATAAAATACTATAATTATTTTTAACAACGTAAATGGCGGGGGTGTTTTATATTTAGTAATTATGACTTTTTTTTACTATTGTCGTTGATGTTGTTAATCTGATAAATAAAGTATATTCATTAATATTAATCACCCCAAATAGGTTCGCCACGTTTAGCGACTCAGTGCGTGGCGGGCTGGACCGAGAGAGACTGGTGAGGGAGGCCTTTTTACCTCTGTTTTTTTTCGATTTACACGTCCATCACTCCGTCCAATAACACTCACTGAACCCCAGATTCCTACATACCCCGCAAACTTGACGGCCAGTGTAGTGCAGCGGTAAGGCTCTTGACTCGCACTCTGAAGGTCGCGGGATCGAATCCCGGCGTGGCAAATAAATTTTATTTGGTTTATTTGTGTTATTCACAATTTATTAATTAAAAATAATATATAGTATATTTGCAACACTTCTAAAGTGGAAGATACTCTCAGTATCGCCCTGGTGTAAGACCACCATTCAGAATTGAAACGTTGCTTGAAATGGCTTTAGCCGTGTTTGGTGTCCAGATTTGAAAAGCCAGGTACTTCCCCACGTTCCTCTTCCCTACCTCCCTCCCCTCCCCACTACTTTCAGCCTCACAATATACCCCAATTGCGGATGCCATAGTCCCACTGGCTCCAGACGGGAGTAGTTGGGACTCTTGTGCGGTATTCATGTAAAAAAAAAACTTGTTCCCTTTCCAAATCCTCCTCTCCTTTCTTTCCTTAAAAATACCCTCCCCCTGAAAGAAATCATTTTTCTTAGGGCCTCCTCCTAGGCAAAAAAAAAATTAAAATTTCCTTAGCGTCCTCTACTTAGGTGTTTTTCTTTAATTTAAATTTTCGTGGTTGGATTTACCTAGTTTTATTATCCAAATTTAAAATAACAGTGATAAAAGAAAGTTGCTACACAATTTAAAGTTCTTTGAGTCATGATTTCCTTTTAGAATTCTGATTATGAATTTTCTGAAAAATAATACAAAAAAGCGAGAAAGCAATTTTAAAATTTTCGCCCGGGTGAGGGTTATTTCTTTTTGCCTCTTTAAAGTCGATATGTTTTCTTCTGTAAATTTAAAAAAAATTTCATTACGTTTACATTTCGCATGGGCGGGTAGAAAATATGAAAAAAATTCTATCAGAGACCTGTTTTATTGGCAAGTGAAATTAATAGTAAACGTATTTCAGTTAGGCGTTCTTTAGAGCTTTTACAGATTGTATGATATATTAAAATGAACCTGCAATTTTAAATCATTTGCTGTTTATAGTGTTAATACAGGTAATGATTAAGAGTAATGTGATATATATATTCGATAATTTCAACAAAGCTTTTTTAGATAAATGAAACAATTTAACTTTGTTTAAACCACTTATATATTTGAGTAAAGCCGACCGGTTTCGGAACGACCGTTCCTTCTTCAGGGCAAGCGTATACTGATTTGACAGTTACGAAATATGGATGGGAACAGTGAATTATTATGGTGGGGGTGGAGCCGTTGCTACGTATTAATGAAGAGTGGGTGGGTAGGGGAACATATCCATGATTGGGCTGTAAGACAATATTTATTGTTTGTTGATAATAGATTCATTATTTTTAAGGGATTTTTTTTTTATTACCAAGGCTTCTAAGTTATCTAAACGTTTTCCTTTATGATTAATATGAAGAATATTTATCCCCGTATTTTTTTCTAAACTATGGTTATTTTCAATGAAATGGTTAGCGAACTCAGAAAAATTATTATTATTAAGACACCTTAAATGTTCTTTGATTCTGATTTCAAAATTACGAGTTGTTTTCCAATATAAAATGAGGGACAATCATTACATTTGAGTTTGTATATTCCGGAATTAGTATACTGTCAAATCAGTATACGCTCGCCCTGAAGAAGGAACGGTCGTCCCGAAACCGGTCGGCTTTACTCAAATATATAAGTGGTTCAAACAAAGTTAAATTGTATCATTTATCTATAATGGATAACCACAAAGTTATAGCTACGTTCAAAAGTATAAAGCTTTTTTAACCTATTGCCTGGAAATTTTAAAATAAACACGTTCTAGGTTGAAGAACTGACAAAACTTATTCTGAGAAGGCAAAACCGAATAGCGATAAACGGAACATTTTTGGAAAGTAATATAAAGTCGTAGTAAAGTTAAAAATAAAAAAAAAACTATTTTTGGAATAACCGAGTAAAACCTAAAACTGAAATATGTAATTACAGAAGACAATATTAGCGACTCTCAAACAAAATTTGAAAAAAAAAATCAGAAAAATATTCGATCGCACCTAGGAAATAAACCCAGGATGTCAGCCTTGCCGGGGCTCTGATCTCGCCACTGAACTAATTTAACCCTTTAACCTTTGGTCATACTTAACTGTATCATACTTCGACTAAGATCTACTAACGTTATAATCTTTGATTGGCTGCATCTTTCTGGATGTGACCGAATCTTTTCGGATTTTTCTGTTTCAAATATTCATTTGAGATTCGCTAAAATTTTCTTCAAGGATTAGAAAAAAAACTAGTTTAACTACGTTATATTAGGTTAGATCACTTTGTTTCATATTTATCAATTTTTAAGTAACCATTCATATCCATTCAATGATATGAATATGCTTAAATTACTAGATCCGAAGGATTTTTACTGACTTGGTAATTCTATAAAATATTATTAAATGATGTAGTTGATAGTCTAGAATGTTTGCATGGATTCCAATACGTAACACTAGAAGTCAGGATTTAATTCAGTGCAGAAATTTTGCGACTAACTACCATATATATTCCTCTTTGCCCAGGATACTAATGGAGGAAAATAATTATACAAGTCGGTGAACATCTTCAATTTGACACTAAATAAATACAAAATGTTGTTACTGCGGCAGATCAATTATATATAATATATATATTGTATAATTTTTACTATCCATAATGTAAAAGCCTCTTAAAAGAACGTTAAAAAATATAAATGTGGGATTTGTGAACGAATAATTTTCTTTTCGTTATTGTTTTTGGGGTGTTATCATCAGGGCAGATCCGACATATCCGGAAAACGCTGATCATTTATTCTGTATTATATTTTGTCTTGCTCTGTATGTTCATATATTCAAGCACACGCAATGTATTTTTGACTATATCAATTTGTTCCCTGATGATGTAAATACGAGCATTTTAGCTTCAATTTCATTTTCAACAGGGGTACACTTTCTATTATACCTTTCCTTTTTTATGATGGATAACGCGAAACCGGTCGGTCGCAATAAATTAAATAAATGTCGTTGTTACAAACGAAGTAATTGTATCATTTCAGTATTACGATAAACCACAAAAAATTGTTAAAACTTTTTATTATCGTACTTTATCTCTCGTCAGAATTATTCGTCAGTTCCAATTTTGAAAATGACACTTATTCAAAACAAACCTGAGTTCATTGAACGTGAATAATATCATGCAAGAATAATTCCCATTTCACGTACCGCCAACCTAAATTAGTACGTTTGATGGCTTTTCAGTACACGTGTGTTGCCAGATAGATACGAATACAATGCAAACAAATATTTTACGAGTGTTTACCTATTCGGGTAAAGTACTTACCTTATTTATTTCGTCCTTACATTCTTAGAATTTCCCAAAGGAGATGTAAATAAGCGGGATCCCATTTTCCTGATTGAAATCACGGAGTTTTCCAAAGGCGAGTGGACTGGCTTAGAGCTAAGGGGTTTTCATACATTGATTCCGAATAGAAGTATAAAGTTACTATACTTCTTGACTTCAGATATTGAATCCGTTTTTCAGATAGCTTCATAAAGAAGATGTTCAACATGTAAATTAATTTATCTGAGTATTTTTAAAGATAACATTCCCGGGTTACGTATCGATTACGCATAGATCAACAAAGTTCAGACAGGGCGTGTGGATTAGGGAATGCAATCCCGATCTCGCAGGATCTCGATCTCGCGAGATCTCGTGATATTTTTCGGGATCAATCCCGAAGCATAATATGACGAGATCCTGTTCGAGATCGACGGGATTGGGCGGCAGTAGTCAGCGACCTTCTCTAGCAAATATCTCGTATGGAAAGAAATTAAAAATATAATCAAACGATTACATCGTAAACAACCAGACTCATGGTACCGTGATTAATACCACAGTAGCAAACTCAAAAATCGAAGATGACTTGCCTCTTTCTATGACTAATACGTCACTTCAAGAGGAATTAAAAGAGACTCTGACAGTATCTAAAAGTCCTTTTACGCGTGTATCCTCGAGTTAGATAAATTGGAGTCAGCCATAAAAAAGACATGGATCTATTTGAGTGTGTAGGAACAAGGGGGAGATTTTTGCAATTTGCATATAATTGCTTAGTCAATAATTACAGTCAGTACCTAATTACTTTCTAATCTCCTTAAGCTATATCTTTCTTTCGAGTATTTTAATAAAAAAAAAACTGTTAATTATTTAGTAACTAATATTAAAGAATAAAGGTGTTTGTTTTCTTTCAAATAATATTTTCTTTTAACGAGACACCGAAAATTCCGAGATCTCGCGAGATTGTAATTTCTAATCTTGTGAGATCTCGAATTTGCGATCTCGAGTCGAGATTGCATTCCCTAGTGTGGATGTTAAACATGTCACCGAAACCAAAATTATTTGCTCCAAAATTGTTGTGCATTATTTCGCAGTCAAAAGATTGCAGGAATTCTTTTTTTTTTTACATTTTGTTTGTCTGCAAGGGCCAAATTTGTCCGCCAAGATATCATGCTCTCGAAGCGAGGTGAGGAATCAGATGGGGAATTTGGTTAAATTGAAAATATTTCAGTAGAATTAAAAAAATAATAAATAATAATAAATTCAAAAATTACATTATTTATATATGTTTTTTCATTTGAAATTAGAAACAACTTTTAAGGTTATCTGTGACAGTTTCCCTTGATAAACATTTTTTTTAATGAAATTATTCACAAAATCTCTACATATTATAAATTAAAGTCCTCCGCCACGTCTGGCTGTCTGTTTGCGATAATCTAAAAAACTAATGAATGGATTTTCATGCGGTTTCACCAATAGATAGAGTGATTCATGACGAAGGTTTAGGTATATATATATATTATTATTTTTAATTGTAAAACTAACGTTTTTAAGACAAGATTTTTTTATGCATAGCACAAAGGGTAACAATTATTATAAGCAATAATTATCAGCCTGAAACACTCATCCACATTGAAAAATCTTCCGAGAAAAGATACATGACGCCAACGGGACTTGAACCCGTGTCCTCTCGATTGCCGGTCGATTGCTCTGACCACTGAGCTATGGCGGCTTATCTCGTACCCGCCAAATGATTCAATATATGCTAGTGTTTCATTCAACAATTACTGCTTATTATATTTTTTCCACCTGAAAACAACCAACTTTATTTTTGCGAGAGAAACATTGTAAGTGTTAAATCCCTCGTTAGGTGGCGTCGAGACAAATTAATTTTTAATTGTAAAACTAACGTTTAGTTTTACAATTAAAAATAATAATTAATATTTGACAAGTTTAAGTATTTCCCCAATAAATGAAGACATAATTTGTCTCGACGCCACCTAACGAGGGATTTAACACTTACAATGTTTCTCTCGCAAAAATAAAGTTGGTTGTTTTCAGGTGGAAAAAATATAATAAGCAGTAATTGTTGAATGAAACACTAGCATATATTGAATCATTTGGCGGGTACGAGATAAGCCGCCATAGCTCAGTGGTCAGAGCAATCGACCGGCAATCGAGAGGACACGGGTTCAAGTCCCGTTGGCGTCATGTATCTTTTCTCGGAAGATTTTTCAATGTGGATGAGTGTTTCAGGCTGATAATTATTGCTTATAATAATATATATATATATTTTTTTTATATATATTTTTATTTTTAATAATAAGGTTTACATGGTATTTACAGGATAATTTTACATCTCAGGTTTTTTTTTTACTACCCTTCCATTAAGCACTTGCTTGTGTATGGAAGGGGAGTGTACATAAATGCTATTAGTTATTAGTTATACATAAGTTAGTACTTAAATAATTCATTGTACATAAATATATGTGAGCTGCAGTATTTATTTTGATAATGGTGTGTATTTAAAAAAAGAAAGAATGTTATGAAAAACATAGGATATTTGTAAGATTAATTGACAGTAGTTTTTTTTTAAAGAATATATTTAAAATGTCTCTTGACAGAGAGCAGTATTCGGGTTTTATCATAAATGCTTCTGATTTCTTCTGGTGTATAATTTATTAAGGTTTTGTGTAAATTGGTTGAAATATATAATGGAATAAATTCGGTTTTTGGGGGAAATTCCTAAAAAATAAAACTAGTTATTTTTATACTAATTATGGGCCGGAAAAACCGAATCTGAAAGAATTAGGCGGCGGAAAGCAATATTAACTGAGTTACACGACTTTAAAATTTTTTATACGCATACAGGAAAATAGCCATTTTGGAAGTATTCTGATTCCTACAAAATCAAACTAATAGTTTTTTTTATACTAACTTTGGGCCGAGGAATCCGAATCTGAAAGAATTAGGCGGCGGCAAGCAATATTAACTGAATTACACGACTTTAAAATTTTCAATACACACAAACAAGAAAATATTCATTTCGGTAGCTGAATTTGACTCATTCAGTACAAAATCATAGATAAACAAGAAATCTACGAAAACATGTGTTGGCAGTGTTACCAAGTCTCAAAAAATATTTATCCCTATATTTATGAATTACAACTATCTCAACGGCCGTATTCTTAAACCAAAAGTATGAAAATTCGTAATCTTAAAAATGCGTAACCAAACCTAACCTAACGCTAGGTTTGTGTAACATGGTTTGTACCCCTTTATACCGCCTGCTCGCGTCAATTTTAAAAAACATCCCTGTTTTCAAGTAGTTTAACGGCTACGCGAGGTTTGTGTAACATGGTTTGTGCCCCTTTATACCGCCTGCTCACGTCCCTAACCTAACCTAACCTAACGCTAGGTTTGTGTAACATGGTTTGTGCCCCTTTATACCGCCTGCTCGCGTCAATTTAAAAAAACAGCCTACGTTTTCAAGTAGTTTAGCGGCTACGCTAGGTTTGTGTAACATGGTTTGTGCCCCTTTATACCGCCTGCTCGCATCAATTTAAAAAAACAGCCTACGTTTTCAAGTAGTTTAGCGGCTACGCTAGGTTTGTGTAACATGGTTTGTGCCCCTTTATACCGCCTGCTCGCGTCACGGCATAAAAACATCCCTGTTTTCAAGTAGTTTAGCGGCTACGCTAGGTTTGTGTAACATGGTTTGTGCCCCTTTATACCGCCTGCTCGCGTCACGGCAAAAAAAAATCCCTGTTTTCAAGTAGTTTAACGGCTACGCTAGGTTTGTGTAACATGGTTTGTGCCCCTTTATACCGCCTGCTCGCGTCAATTTAAAAAAACAGCCTACGTTTTCAAGTAGTTTAGCGGCTACGCTAGGTTTGTGTAACATGGTTTGTGCCCCTTTATACCGCCTGCTCGCATCAATTTAAAAAAACAGCCTACGCTTTCAAGTAGTTTAGCGGCTACGCTAGGTTTGTGTAACATGGTTTGTGCCCCTTTATACCGCCTGCTCGCGTCACGGCATAAAAACATCCCTGTTTTCAAGTAGTTTAGCGGCTACGCTAGGTTTGTGTAACATGGTTTGTGCCCCTTTATACCGCCTGCTCGCGTCACGGCAAAAAAACATCCCTGTTTTCAAGTAGTTTAACGGCTACGCTAGGTTTGTGTAACATGGTTTGTGCCCCTTTATACCGCCTGCTCGCGTCACGGCAATAAAACATCCCTGTTTTCAAATAGTTTAGCATCTACGATGGGTTTATGTAACATGGTTTGTGATACAAAAGTGAGTAAAATTTATAAAGAATAAGTACTTAAAATATAAACGTGTTATTTTACGTTATTGATATTACTGGTTAATGGCAACACTTAATTTTGTGTGGTAAAAACATCTATGTTATCTTGTTTTCTATGGTCTTTGTACTACGTGTGTCAAGTCAAAATCAGCTTGCGAAATGAATATTATCATGTGCATGTATGGAAAATTTTAAAGTCGTGTAATTCAGTTAATATTGCTTGCCGCCGCCTAATTCTTTCAGATTCGGATTCCCCGGCCCAAAGTTAGTATAAAAATAACTATTAGTTTGATTTTGTAGGAATCAGAATGTTTCCAAAATGGCTATTTTCCTGTATGCGTATAAAAAATTTTAAAGTCGTGTAACTCAGTTAATATTACTTTCCGCCGCCTAATTCTTTCAGATTCGGTTTTTCCGGCCCATAATTAGTATAAAAATAACTAGTTTTATTTTTTAGGAATTTCCCCCAAAAACCGAACTTTAGCCTATATAATATAGTAAGAAGAATGTCTGTGTGTGGTGGACGAGCGGACTGGCAAGCAGGCGCGGGCGTTGTGGATTTGATTTGTATACAAAGGAAGGTCACTGTCTACATTTGATTTCAAAAACTCTGTGTAAAGCCCAGTCATCGTTGGGGACTTGAACTAGTAAATAATAAAAATTAACACTTTGCGCTTAAATCGCCCCTTTCTAGACTCCGTGTGCCAAGCGAATTTTGTGCTTATTTCCGACAATACAAGACACACTAAGAATATACACATTTTTGACTGGTGGTATGTGTGCTCAAAAATATTGAAAAATTGAAATATATTAACAACATCGTATATTTAATTACAATTTAAGGGCCATTAACCAGCTAGCGGCTGAGAATTCGTATTTCGTCAAAAGATGTTCTTACGATCGTACAGGGTACAGGGCGGTTCTAATGAGAAAGATTAATTATTCTCGTACCAGATTTTTAAAATAATAACTCAATATCGATTTTATTTCATTAAAAATTTGCTTTTATTTATACCTGCATTCAAAAATTCTAAAAAGCGTGATGATAAAAATATTAAATTTATGTACTCTTTGTAATTTTTTTTATCATAAGTATATAATTTTTCAATAATGTTTACGCTAAATAGAATGTAAAAAATATCTTATATATATATATATATATATATTAGTTTGTAAGACCGTAAATAAATAGACAAACTGAAGTATTTTCGTCAAAAACCACTTTTTTTAAATGACTTTATTTAAACTAAAATTAAAATTCTGAAACACGGCTCTCCCAGTTAAGTTACTGATTTATTTTACTGCATGATTACACGATTTGAAATGTGTGTTGTACGTACACAACAAAATTTTGTTTGAGAATTTAAGAAATCTGCCAACGACCTACGGTAAAACATTATTGTACTAAAAATAAACATTTTCTCAAATTTTAAAACACAGCTTTACTAAATAAAAGAGCAGTCTTTCGAAATCAATTTATTATTTTTTGTGGAAAAGGGTCAATACGTCTAAAATTTAATTTAAAAATGACATATTTCCGGTTTTGTCTGGTTATTCCCTCCTAGTAATGTGGCTAGAGAGTGAAATAATTATTTACAATAGGTAAGTACATACTCGCTACCGTATTAATTATTAAAACATATGCATATAAAATACAGGGTGTCCCAAAAGAAAGTTTATACTTGTTTGCTTTCTGTGTGAACGCAAATTTTCCGACGGGTGCGGGGGGTATCAATCAGTAGTCTGGCTCTTGGGAATTTAGTCGCTATGAAGCATTTCTCAGGAGCGACAGCGCGTTGTGCATGCGTGAGTTTTACAAAAATGGGGATTCGGCTACTGTAGCGCGTAGAAGATTCTGCAATATTTGAGGTTTTCGTCAATTCAATGTTGCGTCAAGCATTCCTCACATTCGAAAATGGATCAAAAAGTTTGAAGGGGTCGGTACTAGAGATGTTATGGAGCTCCGTAACCGTAACCGAAACTATCGGATATCCGAAATAAAAAAAATATCCGTAACCGTAACCGAAACCGATATAAAAATTTCGGATAGTTTCGGATAAAGGCGGAGTCTAAATGACAGGTTACGAGAGGTTTTTGGTTGTTTTGCCCGGCCGAGCCGTCACTTATCACACCCGTGTCTCTTGTAATTTGCATTGTTTATGATTTATTTTGGGATTGTGGGTGTACAAACGTTAAAACTTATTATTTACGAGAACCTACTTACTTAGTTTCCAAGTGTTGTGTAAATAAATTGTTATAGTTTTGGGAAAAAGGCAAAATGCGTCCTCCATCTAGTTTAGTTTTGACATTTTTTGATGAAATTAATGTAGATTCATTGATATATTATATCTCTATGTGTAGATTCTGCAAAATGTAAACAGTGCCGTAAAAACTTTTCACGCAAAGGAGGTGGCAGTACTTCCCTGAAACTTCATCTTAACCCTTAATTACTCGCATGGGGTCCAAGCATTTTCGGATTAAAAAATGAAGCACTTGGCGCGGCCCGATTCCCCCCGCGCCCTCGCTAGCTTCACAACGCGCGTCTAAGTTTGTATTTTAGTAGCGACCCAGTCACGGGAATGAAAGGGTGCGTCGCTGCACTCTTGAGCGGTGACCCCAGGGATGTTTTTTTGCCGTGACGCGAGCAGGCGGTATAAAGGGGCACAAACCATGTTACACAAACCTAGCGTTAGGTTAGGTTAGGTTAGGGACGCGAGAAGGCGGTATAAAGGGGCACAAACCATGTTACACAAACCTAGCGTTAGTCGTTTTACGTTATTGATATAGGGATAAATATTTTTGAGAGCTGGTAACACTGCCGGCACATGTTTTTCTACATTTCTTGTTTTTCTATGATTTTCGTACTGCGTGTGTCAAGATGTTTCCGAAATGAATATTTTCATGTGTGTGTGTATAGAAAATTTTAAAGTCTTGTAATTCAGTTAATATTGCTTGCCGCCGCCTAATTCTTTCAGATTCGGATTCCCCGACCCCAAAATATTTTCCTCAGGGCCTCCTGTGTAGAGCTCAGGTAAAAAAAAAATTCAATTGATTCAGCTGAGGATGACTATTAGATCCAATAATATTTTTATTTATTAAATTTCAAATAGATTCACTTCATGTGGTTTAATTTAAATATTGATTCATTTAACATTTAAATTTTCAGTTTGCTTATTTTATAGATAATTTTCACATTTTTCTTTAAATATCTAGGTAAAAATTCAATCCTACAGACAACTAAACTATACTTCTTCATTCTTTGCACATTTTGGCGTCATTTTAAATTAAAAGAAAACAAATCGCGTTGTAAGATACCACCATTTAAACCATTTTTTTTTAAATTTCATAAAAGAAACATTTGGTTATGAAACATGTAGATAATTTTGATTAAATAGTGGTGTTTTACAAAGTGATTAAGTGAAAAAAGGTTAAGCTGTAAAACATTCAAACGAGTTCATTCTGTATTTTACAGCAAACATTTGGGTAAATTATATTTTTACGAGTTTCACTAAAATATAATTGCCTTCTATCAAAGTAATTTGAACCTTTTAAATCGCACTGGGACACCGGCTCCCATTGCTCCCAGGGGCATTAAATGGTCAATTATTTATCTATGGAAGGCACTTCTAACTTGTAATAACTATTCGGTAGCTAAAACCATTTAGGGCAACATTAATTACTGTCTAAGTCAGTAGCGTAGCGTGCCTTGGAGGGGCCCTGCATCAAAATTAGTTGGGGGCCCAAATGAAAGGTAAAGATTTCTCACAAAAGAAACAAAAATGCCTGCATTAAAATAAAATAAATATTTATTGATTATAAGTTATAACTTCCTCCTAGAAATTGAGGTAGCCAAACAATTAAAATGAAATATAAACTTTTCTTGCCTTTTTTTCGGCAAATTGATTTATTAAATCATCTTATAGCTGAAGACGATTTCAGTTTTTCTAAAATTTCTGCCTCTATAGACAATAGTGACAAGACTGACAAGTCTGATAGCCGTTCCTGTACCATCGAAGTCCTTAGGTAATTTTTTATCAGTTTTAATTTTGAAAAACTTCACAAGAAAATCACTCACAGAAACTGATTGCTAAAAAAATGAAGAAATTTTGGGCATTTTTTTTATAACATCCTCCCTTTTCTGTTTACTTTTTCTTTTCATCGTTCCACTGGGATAATCTCTTTTTCTTTCGCTCATTCTTTTCACAAATCAAACTAATTAACCAATAAATAATCAGAATAACAAGATTGTATTGTACTACAATGTTATAAATAACGTTTGAACCGGAATTAAATAAAACGCGTAAATATTGCTCTCCGTGGTTTATCATTGTATATCAGTTATTGCCAACTTTGGAAAAAAAGGGATTGCTTTTTTTGACTTTGGCCATTTCTGAAGTGAAAACTCTATAGGCACGTATGACAGTTTTTTTATATGTTTTTTTTCCCGGGAAGCACGACATTAAGTGTTATTGTGGATTAAATTTTACAAATTTTTTATTACACACGTTAGGGGCCTCTGTAGCCCCGGAGCCCCGTATCATTGATACGGCGGTAGCTACGCTCCTGGTCTAAGTGGTATGTAAGTAACGAATAATACCAAGTTTAATGTTTTATTAACAATAGTGAACAATAAACCACGCGTCCCAAAAATATATTATTAATTTTATAATGGGATAAATAAAGAAAATGAACAATTAACGGTAAACACAATTAGTCTTTATTTGGAGTAGGTAGTACCTACTAGGTACAATGAATTTGCAAGTGTGACATAGTTCAATAAAAATAAAACAGTGCAAAACTATAACAATAACTTATGGGTAGATACTCTAACAATTGATATATGTTTGAAAAATCGTTTGTACCTACCTACTTAGGTACGATTCATACAATATTGGTTGATAGGCTATCTTTACAATCATAAGTAAGATTTATGAATTACGTAAGTTTTTGACAATTTATTCACAGGAGCGTTTATAGGTATCCGACTTTTGATAGTAATACTCATGGAAGTTCTTCGGAAGTTCAACATATGTATGTGCTCATAGCGACGATAGCGACCGACGATATCTGTAAATTTATTTTGTGGATCTACGATCTACTGCTGTCAAATTTACGCGATTTGGTCAATAAAGACGAAAAGGCCCAAATAAAGTGATGAATTAGAATTTGTCTTGAAATAAACAATTCTCCAAGCGATTTTGTGCCGTTAAAGGCGGAAATTAAAAGAGTTCTTTAATTTTATCCGAATACAGCTATGTACCTGAGAGCAACCGAATTCAAATACGTAATGTAATAAACAGAAGCATTGAGATTAGAAAGGATTGGGTCGATAATTATGTAAATAGAACGAAGAATAGGAAGTGCATATTTGAGTTTTATCTATTGTAAATTTTCATATTGTTTTGGGAGATAATAAGGTAGATAATTATCCACTTAACCTAATCAGATTTTAGTTAAAATAATGAAAATACTAATTTTCATAGGAAAAAATCATGCGAAGACGATATTTTAATTTTTTGACATCTCACATCGGCGCATTTTGGTAATAAGTCTTACCGTAAGCGTCTCGACTTATAAAACTAATTTGATAAACCATGACAAGGTTGGAAGTTCGCGCCGACGCGATTAGGCGTGTCAAAAAACTAACGTAAGAACAACTTCTGTAACTTGCTATAAATTACAGTAAGTGACTTTTGGTGTTGTTTACATTGGTAATTAGGTTGTGAGTCGCTTACAGTTTGTCAAATAAGAGTAGAAAACACAGGAGGGCGCCACTGTTGTTCAAATGGCAATGCTAAAAATATAGCTTATGATGGAAATGTAACGCTGTGTAACCCACATTTTTATAAAAAACTGTAAAGGCATAAAAGCGAAAAAAATATTTTTTCATCGCAATATACTTATGTATATAGTGATCTCAAAATTGGAATTCCATATAAGTATATTATACCTTCGCAATTTTGTGTTAACATAAGGAAGAATAACATATTGTAAAAAAATATAAAGCACAGTGTAGAAATTGCTCACATTTATTTAATACTAGCTTAAGTACCCGGGCTTTAAATCACATTGTCTCTAATTTTAGATCTGAATACATTTAATTCATTCAGGTCTAAAAGTAGTGTAAATAAACTCACCATTAGTGATTCTTCCTTTCCACCTACTATTAAATTCAATTTTTTAAAATTAAATGAAAGTAAATCGCTTTGTAAAACTACATTTAATCAAATTTATGTCATTAAGTAGGTACGTTAACAACAGTGCTTCTTCGACTTATTATTTTTTTTCTTTAAGCACAAAGAAATTTAATGAAATAATTTTACTTTGTATAAACCACTTATTTGATGTGCAAATCCGACCGGTTTCGGAACAAACGTTCCTTCGTCAGGGAAAGCTTATACTAATTTGACAGTTTCGAACAATGTTTTATTATGGTAGGGGTGGAGCTGTTGCTAGATAATAATGTAGATTGGGTAGGTAGGTATTAGTGTAGAGTGGGTGGGTAGGGGAACAAATCCATGATTGGGCTATATGACAATATTTTTTGTTTGTTGATAATAGATTCATTATTTTTAAGGGATTTTTTAATTTCCAAGGCTTCTAAGTTATCTAAACGTTTTCCTTTATGATTAATATGAAGAATATTTATCCCTGTATTTTTTTCAAAACTATGGTTATTTTCAATGATATGGTTAGCAAACTCAGAAAAATTATTATTGTTAAGACACCTTAAATGTTCTTTGATTCTGATTTCAAAATTACGAGTGGTTTTTCCAATATAAAATGAGGGACAATCATTGCATTTGAGTTTATATATTCCGGAATTAGTCAATTTATGGTCTTTATCTTTAGTATTTCTCAAAAAATTACCGATATTATTTCTTGTATAAAACGCTGGTTTAATATTAGAAGGAAGATTTTTGCAACATGGAACTGAAAAATTATTAATATACAAAATTTTACGCCATTCTTTATCATTAATATTATTAGAATTGTATAGATATTTATTTTTTGAAATTTTGATAAGTTTTTTATTTAGGATGTTATCAATTAATTTTGGTTCATATCCGTTATTTATAGCAATTTGTTTTATTATTGAAAGTTCAGAAAGGAAATTATTATTAGACATTGGGACATTTACTAAGCGGTGTATCATGGAATGGAAGGTGGAGTGTTTTTGTGAGACAAAAGTAATACAAAGTGATAGCTACATTCAAAAATACAAAGAAATTTTTTAAAAATATGATTTACCGTGTTCTGTATATTCAGTGTCATTGCGCATTAAAAGAATACTTGATAGTTAAATTGGTGTTGCCAGCCTACAAATTTTGTAGTTCAATTTTTAATATTTTCTACTCTTAATTGACAGACTGTACGTGAGCGCCTTACGGGAAAAAACGCAAGTGTGTAAAAGCAGCCTTAGGTTGTAGGTCGATGTCCTATACTTTGAAAGTTACTAAATCTCATAAAGGCAATATTTATGTCACGGTCTGCCTTGTTCCAATGAAAAGGTCCCTGAAAATGGATGATAATCATAAAGTAAGCTTGTTACGAGAATACGTCGCCTGACGATGGGAAATTGGGTGAAATTGAGCAGATTTTTATGGAATTGGGCGAATTTGGTCGAAATTGGACAAACGAAGCCATTCGAGCCAACGTACTAATTATCAGCTGAAATAATAAATTGAATGATTCTATTTGGTTCCGTTTTCAAAAAGTTTGTATTCAGCTTTTCAGTTTTTCGTCTCTCATCAGTGTTAACCATTTTATTTGATTGGGTGGATTTTTTAAAGTTGGCAGTTGAAAAAGTCAATTAGTGGACAACACAAATAGAGAAAATTAAAATGTTTTCACTAAAATTAATATTTTTCGAGCTTTATATCTAGTACGCTACCGTAAAAAAATCACAGCGTATTATAATTGTGGGATTGGTGAAGTTGTAAATTTATGTAAAGGAGAATAATTGTTGCAGAATAAAGAACTCCAGTGAAAAACATTTTGGCTTTTTAAAATATATTCATATAGACCAATAAACGCTGATTCTGAATATATAATTTTATTAAATAATATTAAACGCAAAGTTTTAAAAAAATATATTAAAAAGTCGATTTTTAATCGGGTCCTAGAAACACGCCGTCAAGTTGGTAGTATTAAAATGTTTAGTGGTGAAGTCACTGTTCACCGTATCGTGACGTCACCGTAAAGTCATTGTATGGGAATGTAGGTATGACACAAGGCATCGTATTAATTTATTCGTTTATTTACAAACTGTTTAGAGATATATATGTTATAGATATAGTTGTTGTGTTTATTGAAACATTAATTAGGCCTAAATAATTCAAATATTCAAAAACTACTGCACAAAAAAATAGTAATACTACTCTAGGGAGAATACTTCGAACACCGAATTTCAAAATGGCGGCAGTTGATCAGCTGATTGCCCGATCTTATAGTAACTTTTCAGGAGTGAAGAAGTCGCACGATTCACTACACATACGGTGGTTTTCGGGGGATCTTGAAAAATTAAAACTTTGGCAATAATTTTAACTATAAAAACTAACTCTAGAAAAAAAAAATTGTATATATCCGTTTCAATTTAAATGATTTTCTCTTAAAATATTATATTAGTTTTTTACATAAGCTCTACAGAGGAGACCTTGAGGAAAATAAGGACCAATATCATCTTTGGGGATGCTGGGTGTGGGGTCTTTTAGGAAAGGAAGGAGAGGAAGTTCTGAGAAGGAAAAGGCTATTAGGGGTGGGTAGGAATTTAGGGGTCAGTGTGTCCAGGAGTGACATATGTATGAATCTATACCTCCCACTGAAGTGCAAGGCGATGTTCCGAGAGGGTACCACTGGAGAAGTCAAAGGGACTCCTCAACTATCCGGTCTGTCATGCAGCTGGTGGGCAGACGTATCCGCCGCCAAGACCCGGACTAACCTCACCGCATGAACCTCTGCTAAGTCACCAAACGTAGCGAACCACTAGTAAGACATATGGCAGAGGTGTTAGTTAACCAATAAATAGTTCCCGGGGTAGCGGTACCCATAACCACCTCCAAAATGTTCAAGACGGTTCAAAACGTTGGCTAAAGGATAAAGAAATGCAATACTACTTATTGCCCCGAAATGTATCATCACGAAGAAACTTAACAATTTTTTGATGAGGAAAAACTCGACTATCAAAAGAAAATGTGAAACAGAAAAATCAAAAAAAGATTGGGTCGCATCTAGGGATTAAACCCAGAACTTTAGCTTTGCGGCTCTGCTCTAACCACCGAACTAATTTTTCCTTCGGTCGTATTTAACGGAGGCGTCTACTAATATCTACAGGAATTCCAAAAACTGAAAAAATCGAATTAATATCTGTGAGAAGGAAAGTGTTGACGAATATCTACAGCTCAAACTGTTGACGAATATCTATGAGAACCAAAGTGTTGACGAATATCTACAGCACTGGCAGAGGTTGGATTTGCAATTATGTATAGCATATTGGAATAACGTAATATTGCGTATGCAGTTTAAAAAACTTAATTTATGTAAGTATGTGTGTAAAAATCCCTAATATCGGACTATTGGACAACATTTAGCTGATTAATCCAAACTACGCTCTGTAGATATTAGTTCAACCTACGCTCTGTAGATATTAGTCAACACTCTGAAGTTCGTAGATATTAGTTCAACATATGAGCTGTAGATATTCGTCCGACATACAGGCTGTAGATATTAGTATCTGGAGTCGTATTTAACTGTATCATGCTTCGAACAACCGACATTATCATAATTTTCTTAACGCACATTTTTGTTATCTTAATGTGTGATTGCAAAATTCAAACCCGAACTAAATGCTTTCTAGATAGTATCTCTGATAATTTTTTTTATCCATTTTTATTATTAATATGCGACATCTATTGACTTTTTCTGCAAGTCCAGGATGAAAATATTTTTTTCAAATTTTTGACTTAATGAGTAAAACCTTAAATAGAAATGTTTAATTAATTGAAGGCAATATAAGCGAAACTCCATCGAAAATCTGAAAACAGAAAAATTAAATAAAGATTCGGTCACATCTGGGACTCGAACCCTAACTAAAGGCAATCTAGATAGTGTCTTGGATAAATGTATCCATTTTTATTGTGTTTCAAAAATTTTGCATTATTTTCAGATGTTCAAAATATTTTCGCTTTACAATAAAATGCAAATATTTGGAATATTTCTGAGCACATTCAAAAACCAAAACTGTTTTTTTTCTGAGCACATTCAAAAATTTCGAAATTAATATTTTTTCTTTTATTTTATTTTATTTTTATTTTACTTTGATTTTTGATTGTGGGATGTGGAATAGTTTGTTTGTTCTTGTATTACGTACTGGACAGTGGAAATGGATGTTTTCCAGAAGATAGTTGCTGTCAACAGCGTTGTTGATGATTTTGTATAAAAATTTCTGGTCGGATATATTTCTTCTCTCTTCTAGTGATGTAATTTTATGGAATGCTAAGGAATCTTTTTCATGTTCTGATATTCGGAACGATTTAAAGTCTAAGTATTTCAATTTTTTTTTTTGGATTCTTTCTAACCTTTCAATATTGACTTTGTATTGGGGATTCCAAATCACTGATCCAAATTCTAGTATGGAGCGAACAAAAGAAAAATATAATATCTTGATTACATGTGGTGATCTGAATGGTTTAGTCACTCTTACAATGAATCCTAGGAGTTTGTAGGCCCTGTCACAAATGGAATTTATGTGTGATCGGAAAGACATTCCGGAGTCCATTATTATTCCTAAGTCCCTTACTTCACTACACCTTTTAAATTCAACTCCGTTAATTTTATATGGGAATGTTAGGGGGTTAGTGCTTTTGGTGAAAGATATTGTATTACATTTTTCTAGATTAAGGTACAGTTGGTTGTTCGCGCAATATAGTCCAAGCCTATTGATATCCTCTTGCAATTCTAGGCTGTCATTAATATTAATTACTTTTTTGTAAATTTTAATGTCATCAGCAAAAATTTGGATTTTAGAATTTTTGAGGCAAGAGTCTATATCAATTATATACAAAATAAAAAGGAGAGGTCCGAGGTGTGATCCTTGTGGAATTCCTGAGGGTATATTATAGAAACGTGAAGAGAAACCCTTAGCTCTAACTGCTTGACTCCTGTTAGTGACGTACGATTTGATCCATCTTAGAAGGTCCCCACTGATCCCGATTTTTAATAGGTTCTTCAGAAGCAGTTTGATGTTAATTTTATCAAAGGCTTTTGAAAAATCCGTGTATATAGAATCAATCTGAGTTTTACTACCCATAGAATTAAATATGAAATCTGTGTATTCCAGCAGGTTTGTCTCGACTGACCGTTTTCTAAAAAAGCCGTGCTGATTTTTTGATATGGTAGTTTGTACTGCTGGAAAAAGTTGGTCAAGAACCATGTTTTCCATAATCTTGCTGATAATTGGGAGTTTGGAGATGGGCCTGTAGTTAGTGATGTTATTTTTAATATTGAATCATGCACGGGGCATGGGGATGAGGGTAACCTTGCGGCTACTCTTGCTAAGACGCTTATGGATTTCGATAAGTTATGCCCGACCACCAAACATGATAGGTATATCACAATTAAGTGGTACTCACGGTCGTTGTGTCTTCTGGCTTGGTGACAGTCATAGATGTCCATAAGCGCTCGAGATTGTTCTATTTGATTAATAGAACTACGATAAAGTTTGAGTCACGAGTTCACACAAAGTATACGATAGAATACGGTAAGGTTTACACTTTCCGTGACGATATAATGAATAACACTTCGGCGTGGTGCGAAATGTCACGATACGAACGGTGGTTAGCAACGGACTGACGATAAAGCGCTTGACACTTGTTTTCCGTGCAGTTAGGCACCCTTATTGTGCGGAATTCCAAAGTCTGGATCCCTCCGATCTCGTATGATAATCGGAGCACAAAACGAATGAAATTCATAAGCGTTATGAAACAAATATTAAAATTTTGTATACAAACAAAAAAACAATTAAAAATGGCTCCCCTTACGTTTTTGCTAACTAAAGTTACTGATAATAAAAAAAAATAAAAACACATACATATTTTATTAGACAGATGTACAAAAAACACATATTGTAACCTCACTTTTTTGTCGCTTTGTGTAAAAATAATTTCTTAAAAATTCCCGAAGTTTCAAATTTTTTTTTCAATTTGCGATTCAAAACTTTGTGTACATAATTGGTGGCTATTTTTAGATTGAAATATAAAGCGTGTTATTTTTCCTTTCTAACATCGATTAGAACATATTTCTAACTATGATAGTAAGGGAGTTACAGCGTTTTATATGAGACCTATGTGCGTTGGGACAAATATGGTCTCCTATGATTAAACTGGTTAATGTTTCCTTCCTCTAGTGAAAATTCACAAATCCTCGGTGATTCATTGCTGTATAAAAATTAACAAAAACGTTTAATTTTAATCGGATGTTATTTGAATCGTTTAAATATCCGTGAACACGTTTCTCGTATAATTCATTTAATGTTTGTCAGCATTTATTTTATTTCCTAAACCAATTAATTACCTGGCTTAAGGCTTTTCTGAATTCGTGATAGGGCATGAATTAAATTACGTTTTACGGATGAATTAAAACGTTTTCATTTTAAATTAATAAATTTTGTAATCGGGCATAACCATCATCGGAACGACACGTGTACGTGTTAGACTGCGTGAAATATCAAATATTATTTCAGGTTAATCTGGGTTCGGTTCGTGTTCATTCGGGTGATGACAGGATTAATGTATCGGATTAGGCATACAGTAGGAGTACTGCTCGTTTTCACCCCGCGACAAAATAACCCCCACAAAATATCCATGACTAAATACATCCTACGGACAAAACATCCTTAAACAAAATATCTACTAAAACCTAATCTAACCCAACCTAAACCAACCTCACCTAAGCTAACCTAACCTTATTTAATATTTTATTGTTTTTGAACAATAATAATTTATTGTCTTTACAGGATGTCTGTATTATTTTTATCCCATTTTACTTTTTTTTTAAATTAACTCCACACAGGAGGCCCTGAGGAAAATCATTTCCCTATGTCATCTGAGATGCTGTGTGGAGGGTCTTTTTGAGGAGAGGAAGGAATGAACATCGGTCTTGAAGAGACCCATCTTGAAGGAAGGAGGAAACACAGATTTATTTTTAGGGCAGATGTAGAAAGACCCCACACATCTGCCCTGAATATGGACCCTGTAATGCTGTCAGAAACGTTGGTTAAATAAGGAGGTAGTGCAACATGGCACAATAACCCGGAAATAAATCACGACATCAGAGTGATTGCTTTCTACTAAAATAAAAATAAATATATTTCATTTAATTGGAATAACTTTTTTAATAATTTTGGATGGTTATACCCATCAATGTAATATAATAAAATCATTGAAAAAGAAGAAAATACTAATAAATCTTAACTAAAAATGAAGCAGAACAAGACCCAGAAAAACAAAAAGGTAACGATCGCAACTGGAAATCGAACCCTGTCTTACCGGGAAAACTGCATATTTATTTTTATTTTTAGAATTAGTTATAATAGTTAAAATAATTGTCAAAGTTTTAATTTTTCAAGATCCCCCTCTATGTGTAGTGAGTCTTGTGACGTCATCACTCCCGAAAATTTACTATAAGATCGGGTAATCAGCTATTCAACAGTTCAAGAGTTCGAAGCATTCTCTCTAGAGTAGCATTACATTTTTTTTGTACATTAGTTTTTGAATATTTTTAATAATAGAGATAAACTAATAAAGATATCTTTACTTTTGAAACTGAATTATTTAGGCCTAAATAATGTTTCAATAAACACAATAACTAAATCTCTATAAACAGTATGTATATAAACGAATAAGATGAAACGTTGTTAATACGATGGCTTGTGTCATAACTTCATTCCCATACAATGACTTTACGGTGTTCAGTGACGTCACCACTAAACATTTCAACAATACCAACTTGACGGCGAGTTTCTATGACCCAATTAAAAATGGATTTTTTAATAATTTTTTAAAAACTCTGTGTTTAATATTATTTAATAAAACTCATATATTCAGATCAGCGTTTATTGGTCTGTATGGACATATTATTTAAAGCCATAATATTTTTCACTGGAGTTCGTTATTGTTATTACAAATTCCAAAAGTGTTCTTATTTATTGATAAATCGTCGTATAATTTTGAAGCACCCTCGAAGTTTGACAAAAGGCTTCTTTAGCCCATGAAAAAATACTCTTCTACGAAATGTGAGCATAAAATATTTTTACTTCAGAAATTTACGATTTATTTACCGTAAGTAAGCTGTAAAAATCACGATTGTCACAAAGAATGCCGAAATCACATTCAGGTTTTTTTTTACGGCAAACCGTTCGAAAATCTACTGTTTTTTTATATGTTTTCATTGACAGATAGCCAAAGCCAAACTGACTGAAAGAAATATTGATTTTCGCTTATTCATACATATATAATACCTTTTCAAATAAGTTATATTATTTCATTATTTATAAATCTACTGACTTTCTACTTTTTACTTTTTTTGTTGCGCGTGTGTCAATCGTATTTACAGTTTGACATATTTTTAATATAGAGGGCGCTGCCATCGTTTAAAATGATTTAAATGGTAACACTTTTTGGCACACGGCAAGTTTTTTTTTTACATTAGTTTCACACAGGAGGCCCTGAGGAAAACAATTTCCTTCTAGGCCTACGTCATCTTTGGGGATGCTGTGTGGGGGATATTTTTAGGGAAAGGAAGGAGAGGAAGTTCTGGGAAGGAAAGAGATATGAGGGGTGGGTAGGAATCTGAATATGAATTAATGAATCAATGTGTCATCAATTCATTTCTCTCACTGCAGTTTAAGGCGATGTGTCGAGAGAGTCTGGCTGGAGAAATCAAAAGGTCTCTCTCAACCGGTCTCAATCAATCAATCCGGCCCGCCGTAGGTAGCCTCAACCATAATCAACACCCTTGCCATAGGTCAATCCAAGTGGTTCACTACGTTTGGTGACTTTGCAGGGGTGTCCAGGTTCATGGGTGAAGTTTTTATATATCGTGGAGGGCCGGATCGGGAGAAACTGATTGAGAGAGACCTAACAAAGATCTCTCCAGCTGACCTCGACTATCTTGCACCGCAGTGGGAGGAAAGAATTCCCATATCCATCACCCCTAAACACATTGACCACCCTATTCACCTCTCGTACCTCCTTTCTTCTCAGAACTTTTTCTAAAAAGACCCCTTTAAACAGAATACTCAAAGATGACGTAGTATCTTATTTTCACATGAATATGAAGAAGATTCATTTATCGTTTTTTTAAATATATACAGTTACCTCTAACTTACTGTATAATATAATAAGGAATTCCTGTCAATTTTTTTTTTTATGAACGTTCACTTTCTCAAATACAAGATTTTTTTATAAATATCGACTTCATAGTTAAAATAATTTGCAAAGTTTGCATTTTTCAAATGCCGCCAAAACGATCAAAACCTGACGGGGTACACGTTACAGCACGCAATACCAATCCAGTTATTATTTACTTTAATAGTACACAACTGCTAACCCTGTACAAATCACAAGTGCGCCCCACGGTTGAATTTGGCAGCCACCTCTGGTCTGGAGCTCCAAAATACGTGAAAAATACCCTCGACTCTGTGCAGAAACGGGCGGTCCGTTTGATAGATTCTCCCATCTTAACAGACGGATTGCAATCTTTAGAGCACAGGCGTCGGGTGGGAATGCTATCCTTGTTCTATCGGTATTACAATGGAAGATGCTCCAAGGAACTAGCATCATTGATCCCTTCGGCACCGGTGCATAGTCGGGAAACACGCCAAACGCGTGCCCAACATTTGTACACGGTTGACATTTGTCACATGAGAACGGGTCGTTTCTTCGACTCGTTATTGTGTTCAACAGCTCGGCTGTGGAATGATTTGCTGGCCTGGGTCTCTTCAAGACCAATGTTCATTCCTTCCTCTCCTCAAAAAGACCCTCCACACAGCATCCCAGATGACATAGGCCCTGAGGGAAATTATTTTCTTCAGGGCCTCCTGAGTGGAGTTAATGTAAAAAAAAAATTTACACACTAAGCACGGAATTAGAGCTAAAAATGTTATCTCCGACGAGATATCAGAAGAGGTTGATTGTCTTAGCGCAACACCAACTACGAGCCGCAGCCAATCTATCGAGGTAGCAGCTACAACCTCAACCTTAATTGACGAAGATGACCACATCGAAAAACTACAATTAATGGCGAAAAAAAGCAAGATATCACACTATTTCGAAAAAACTGATTCATTCTCTTTCTATGAAAGTGTCCCGCATGGTCGCAAAAGATGGATTACCATTTAAGGTTTTCGTAAGTTCAGAAGATTTACGGTCTTTGATACTAATATTGCAATATCGCAAAATTTTGCGGTATTACATGCCCGATACCGCAAAATCGCGGTATTTAATATATACTGCGGTATTGCGTGCTCTACACGTGACGTTATACATACCTCGGTTTTGTCTAAGGTCGATACAACTCGGGTTGGAATGATATCAACAAATTCAACTAAGGTCAAAATCAAAAAAGACTTATTAAAAAACATTAATTCTTTTGAAACAATTTGCATCGGTGGCGATCGGCCAATGAATGTGGCGATCCGTATTCGAGTCTATACAGCTCAACTTGCCCTCAATCTAATGCACGCAGCCGAGCCGTGAGGTAACCTAATATTTTTCACGCAAGTTCTTTATTATATTTCAGTTGGCGAGCAACCAAATATTTTAATATTTCAGTGTACAAAATAATTGGTTTACATGAGAAGCTAGGAAATCTGATTCGAGATTCAATTATCAAGTTTTCTTCCGTAACCCTCAGCCAAAACCGAAATAAGCGCCTTGGGTTGAATGTTGCCAACTCGATTTTTGAAATAAAGTCAGACGTCTCCCGAAAACGAGCTTAAAAAGAGCTAAAATCTTGAATGGCCTAAGTTGGGACCGACAATTCACTATTATTTATTTCTTAATTTCACCCTCTGTAGGGCGTTTACATTCTAGTTTATAGGTTGAGTATTACAGTTATTTAAATACTTCAAAACTAAAATAATTAAAAAATAATACAATGTAATAAATATAACAAAATCATGTAATAAAATAAAATACGTCCGTAAAAATGATAAGTCTCGCATAAAATGACATCTTTTAATATATAAAACAAAGTCAGGTTAGTTACACCATTTATAACTCAAGAACGGCTGGAACGATTTTTATGATCTTTGATTTGTTGGATTTGTCTTCGCCCCGAATGGCAGAATTCTTTTTAAAACATCGAAAAAAATCACGAAAAAAAGAAATAATGAAGAAAATTCTTTTCCTCATACATTTTGTATGGAACAAATTCTCATCTTTTGAAAGAGCTGCAGCAATATTGCGATAAATATAATATTGAAAAGTGAGTAAATTCCAAAAATTCAAAAACATCAAATGCCAATACGCTGATTGTTTTGTTTTTGTTATTAAACATACTCGTATAATGCTGTCCCTCTTTCTAGTACACTAAATATCATAGTCGAAAAAGTCCGAAAAAAAATTTATAATAAATCTCCCTTACATGGAATTAAAAAAGGAGCTACATTATATGAAAAACGAGCTAAACAAAACTCCATTTGGGAGGAGGTATGGGTACCGCCGCCCCGGGAACTATTTTTTTGATAACCAACACCTCTGCTATAGGTCACCCCTAGTGGTTCGCCACATTTGATGACTTAGCAGGGGTGCCGTATTCGTGGGGTGAGGTTTGTCCGTGTCTTGGCGGCGGATGCGTTTGCCCACCAACTGCATGACAGGCCGTATCGGGACAGAATGGTTGAGGGAGTCCCTTTGACTTCTCCAGCTGTAGTCTCTCGGATCATTGCCTTGCACCGCATTGGGAGGGATGGATTTATACATACGTCACTCCTGGATACACTGACCCCTAGATTCTTACCCACTCCTAACACCCTTTTCCTTTCCAGAATTTCCTCACCTTCCTTTCCTAAAAAGACCCCCGCAAAGCATCCCCAAAGATAACATTGGCCCCGAGGAGAATTATTTTCCTCAGGGTCTCCTGTGTGGAGCTAATGTAAAAAAATACGTTATTTGGAGATGATGGCCTCATTTTGGAGCTTAACCTAGCTCTAAAGGAGCTGGCAACACTGCTTGGGATGTTCATAATATGATAACAAAAAGCAATTTTCCTCATTGCGTAATCTCAGGAAGGTTTTGACAGTCAGACAGCTGTAATAGTATCCGGTCAAGTGTAAAAATAGAAAAACAAGAATCTCTTGCCAATAAATATCAAAGGCTTTGGGGCTATTGTATTGCATTCATTCCCAAATAGATTTTATTTATTTATTTATTAATTTTCGGGAAATCGACAGTTTATATTTATTTCAGTTTGTACATAGTATTAAATAGCCAAAATAAAACCAATTATGGATTTCCTCCTTGTGGTTTACTTCTACTGAGACAGCATAATAAGAATAAGTAAGTTAATTTTATAAAAAAGGAATATTAATCCAAAATTATATAAAACAAAAAAAAATTATATATATATATACAAGGTGTCCGGAAACTCGTAGTACAAGCGGGAAACTGGAGAATCCACATCACATTTGGAGTCGATTTTGTGGTTTAACTTTTTTGATTTGAGCTTTCGTTTTCGAGTAAATCGGGTCCGAAGTTGGAATTTTTTAGGTTAAATTTGAAAAAAAATTTCACTAGGGGATTGATTTCAGCTGTGTAATGTCTTATAAAATGCAACGAAGGGTAAACCGGGCTCAAAATTTTTTTTAACCCTTTAGTTGCCGAAAAAATGGAAAAATAGAAAAAAAATAATATTAAAATCGAAATGCTTAGATCGAAAAAAAAAAGTTTTTTGGGTTCAAATTCAAAAATTATGTTCAAAACAAATACTTTTTTTTTTTTTTACATTAACTCCACACAGGAGGCCCTGAGGAAAATAATTTCCCTCAGGGCTTATGTCATCTGGGATGCTGTGTGGAGGGTCGTTTTGAGGAAAGGAAGGAATGAACATTGGTCTTGAAGAGACCCATGTTGTAGGAAGGAGGAAACACAGAGGCCGGCAAATCATTCCACAGCCGAGCTGTTGAACACAAGAACGAGTCAAAGAAACGACCCGTTCTCATATGACAAATGTCAACCGTGTACAAATGTTGGGCACGCGTTAGGCGTGTTTCCCGACTATGCACCGGTGCCGAAGGGATCAATGATGCTAGTTCCTCGGAGCATCTTCCATTGTAATACCGGTAGAACAAGGATAGCATTTCCACCCGACGCCTGTGCTCTAAAGATTGCAATCCGTCTGTTAAGATGGGAGAATCTATCAAACGGACCGCCCGTTTCTGCACAGAGTCGAGGGTATTTTTCAGGTATTTTGGAGCTCCAGACCAGAGATGGCTGCCAAATTCAACCGTGGGGCGTACTTGTGACTTGTACAAGGTTAGCAGTTGTGTACTATTAAAGTATCTGCGGGCCTTGTACAGTACGCCCAGTTTTTGGGAGGCTAGCTTTACTCTGGCTAATACTAACTTTCCTTTACAAGAACTTATCCACATTTAACACTTCACAAAATTCTCGCAATACTAGAACAAGACATGCTCACAAACTACAAATACCAAAAACAAACACATCCTTTGGACAAAAACACTACAGATACCAGGCTATAAAACTATACAATTCTCTTCCTACACAATATAAAACAACTAATATTATTGAATACAAAAAAAAACATAAGAAACTGGCTACAATATTTTAAACTTTTAATTTATAATTTTTGTCGAATTGAAGTCGATTTTATATATTGATTTTTATTGTTTTTTTTATATTAACCATGAAATGACAAATTCCCCATATGGTTTACTCCCGAACTTATTAGTTTATCACGAAAAAAAGATAAAGTTTGGCTCAAATGGAAGACATATAAAGGTCTTTCTGACTATCGTAAATTTTCCTTCTTACGTGCTACATACAAAAAATTGGCTAGTGAATCTCGAAAGTTATTTTTCGACAACATCGAAAGTTCATTGCAAAATAATATTAAATGTTTTTGGTCATACATATCCTCATTAAAATCATCTGATGGATATCCTGCTACTATGTCCTACGAAGGGCGCAAATCTAATGATGCCCAAGAAATCTGTAATATGTTCTCTGAGTTCTTCAAGTCAACATTTGAACCCTCCTCTATCAATGACTCAATTAACATTGACCAACTTGAGGCCTCGTTTCGGGACTCTGGACTTACGTACATTCACACCATTGAACTAACGGTGCTATCAAGTTTAAAGTCGTTAGATATAAACAAAGGTGCGGGTCACGATGGAATACCGGCGTTTTTCCTCAGATCTGCTGCGTCGTCACTGTATGTTCCACTTACCATAATATTTAATAAATGCCTGAGTAACGGGGTTTTCCCTGATAGGTGGAAGTTGGCTTATATTATACCAGTCCATAAGAGTGACTCACGTCAAAAAGTCGAAAACTATAGGCCAATATCCATTCTCTCGGCGATCCCTAAACTCTTGGAAAGACTTGTCCATGATAATATATATCCCCAGCTTGCCGCCAAAATTACAGAACAACAACACGGGTTTGTAAAAGGCAAATCTACCATGAGTAATTTACTAATTTACTCAAATTTCTTATTCACTAGCATGGATCGAGGCCACCAGGTAGATGCAATATACTGCGATTTCAAAAAAGCTTTCGACAAGGTTGACCACCTTATTCTTATTAAAAAAAATTATGTTCAACGGAATTAGGGGAAACTTATTACGTTGGTTTGTCTCATATTTGACAAAAAGACAGCAAACTGTATCATTACGAGGACATACTTCTACGTGGGAACCAGTTACTTCTGGCGTACCACAGGGGTCAATCCTGGGTCCGCTGTTATTTATACTTTTTATTAACACTGTTATTAAATGTTTCATGCATTGTTTATTTCTTTTGTACGCCGATGATATAAAAATATTTGCCATTGTTAGGAATTTAAACGATTGTCTGCTCATCCAAAGCGACTTAGTAAGGTTCGAATCATTTTGCAATGAAAACAAAATTTACCTAAGTTACAACAAATGTAAACAAATAAGCTTCACTAAAAATCACAACGCTATTATACACAATTATTGTATTGGTAACTATTTACTCGAGCGCGTTCACTGTATAAAAGATCTAGGCGTCCTTTTTGATTCTAAACTCCATTTCGATGCGCACATTGAGAATATTGTGAATAAAGCTTACCGCATGCTAGGGTTTGTCATCAGAAACAGCCGCGAATTTCGAAAACCTGAAACTTATCTTCTACTTTACTACACGCTGGTCCGTTCTCAACTTGAATACTGCACCTCCATATGGACACCACTTTACGGTGTCTATAAATACAACATTGAAAGTATTCAAAAGAAATTTCTGCAATACCTAAATTACAGAATGAGCGCACCTAAACGGGGGTACATAAATATGCTCTCGAATTATAACGTCTCCACTCTAACTAACCGGCGAACATACCTTGACCTCATGACGCTTTATAAAATCTGCAATAACGTAATCGACTGTCCTGACCTACTGAAACTAATAAACTTCAAAATACCACCCAGAGTAACAAGGCTTAACGACTTATTCCACATTAGCCGGACGCGTACAAATGCTGGTGTCAGGGATCCAATCAGAAGAATGTGCGAATCGTTTAATCTAAATCAAAACCTCAAGGATTCCGACTTATTTTTTGATACGCGCAGTACTTTTAGTAGAAAATTAAAGGCTGTTTTCCTACAAAGTACAATAACTTAGACATTACTTGGTTTATAATTTTAACTACCTTTCTTTTTTTAAATTTCTGTATGACATTATTTTTTTTATATATATATATATATTTGGTCTTACTATCAAAATTTTTCCAAAAACAATTTGTAAACTTTTATAAGGATATTGCGCATTTTTTTTCATCTCTCTATTTGTAAAATAATATTTACTTATGTATATACATACGTCTTTTCCGTATTTAAAGGTTAAAATATTTGTATGTTTTTATCTGCTGTTAATGTTAATTCGTGATAAATAGTTTGGATGCAGGTGAATTCTCTATTAATTGTTTTGCATATTCTTGTCAATTGACATCTGTATCTGTTTTTTCTCCTTAATAAAAAAAAAATAAAAAAACTTTTTTTTTGTGTTACTATTCACAATTTATAATTTACAACTGAAAAATGTCCTCTACAACACAGGTGAACTCCGTGTGGAGGACAATATATTATACCTTTGTAATGCAAATGTACTAAGAATAAATAAATATATTCTGACATTTCCATGAATGTTCCATGAAATCGCGTTGCATGCTTCTTGAAGTCTGAACGAAGCTGTGATTGGCGTTTTGCGGTAGTGCTTGCGAGTGTCCACTAATCACAGATATTGTTGATAAAAAACCTATGTCGTGTAAATGTTGATAATTTTAGGGCTCACTGTCAATCAGTTCACGGATGTTACTTTACTGTCAAATGTACGGGATGATGGATGACAGATTTATCAGGACAGGGAAGAAAATTACTTCTCAGAGGGTTATTAATCAAATACAAAGGATCGTCAGGCATATTTAAAGGCTAGCATTTATTTTTTTATTTTGTAAATGAGGTAACAAGAGTTAAAAGTTGTTTTTTTGTATTAACCCTTGTTAAAAATTACTGCAAACATTAAGAATCGCTGGACATGATTCTTCTCGAAAAGAAGAAGATGGAGAGATATGCTATTAGAAATTTTAGAGGAGCGGGCTAATGTTTAAAGCGATAAAATCGATGCGAAAATTGTGAAAATGTTTAATGAAACACGACTCCTTTAAAATAGAGCAAAAATCTCGTAGTAGGCATCTTAAGAGCTATACCGGTCATTTAAAAATATCGTCGATAGGTATTGTAACGAATGTCTTCTGTTCTACTCCGCGCTCCCCTCAGGGGAACTGAGCGAAAGGGACAACTGCATATCGGGCCGAAAATACTTAAATAAAATCGTCAAAATCGATGTTTTGTATTCCCCATTTTTCTTCTCCAAAACTGGACCGATTTCAATTTTTTTTTTCAATAACTGTATTAGAAGAAAATATTCTATGTTGGTACGTTTTGTTTTTTTTAAAAAGACATTGTTTAGTTTGTATACTGAACGTCTTTTGACGGCGTTTAAACCAGGCAATTTTATTCATTTTTGGAAGGTCCTAACTTCTATAAGAAGTAAATTATCTAAAAAAGCAAAACGTACCGACACGCTAGTGTTCGATATCTATATTATGTAAAAAAATATGCTCTAGGATCAAAATCCAGAAAGATAAACGGTGAATACGTTTGTTCGGAAAAAACGCCGCCCGCATTCCCTCTTAAGTATCGTTTAAAGAAAAAATATGAATTTTTTCACAACTATAACTTGTAAAATAACTGAAACAAACATGTTTATAATAATTTTCAGAGCATACTTTGCGATTTTTTTCTATAGAGGGAATTTCATGTAATTTGCGTTTCGGCGTGGAACGCGTCTACATATTATCTTAAAAATAACATATATTTTTTTAGAGCTTAAAAACTTCAAATGTTTAAGCGAGATATGTAAGAAATCGGTAGAAATTCGGGGAGCGGCGGCGAAAGAAGAAGACATAGGTATTGCACTTAATCAATTATCTGATTGTCCCTAAACAATTTTAATTTCTTAAACATTTTATTTGTTCTAAAATATAAAACGCTAAAATGTTTTCATAAAGGTCGTCAAGGCTTTTTCCCAAAAATTATAATTACTACAAAAACACCAAAAAATACCAAAGTATTTTAATTTTCAGTCATGATACACAAATTTATCATTTTATATAACATTATATGGATTGAAAAAAGTTCTTAAGTTTCTTAATTCTTTTTTAAGATTAATAAACCTTATAAAAATGAATGTGTATTTGCTTGATTTACGTTTGTTCCTTATGCGTTGCTAAATTATTCATCCGATTGCGATGAAACTTTGGGATTTGTTGTGCGCAATGCGCATACCGCGATGATTGTTGTACATAATAGGGAGCTCTGGCGTCATGAATTTTTTTCCTAGACCATTCATCCGATTACGATGAAACTTTGGTGAGTTGTTGTAAGCACGCCCGCGAAGGTTTATATATATATATATATACTGGTGAGCTCTACCGTTATCATTCTTTTTTTAATTGCAATAGATGGCACGTGAGCTGTTTGAAAACTGAATGTGCAGGGACTGAATTTACCAGAATTGATTTTACCGAGACTGAACGCGGGAGGAATGAAGGGAACGCTGGAAGGGGAGTGGCGGGAAGGTGACGCGGGAGAGGAAGGGGAGGCGGACGGGGAACGGAACGGAAGGGAAATGACACGCAAGGAGAAACAATTTATTTATTAAGTGGATTGCCACGCATGCCGGGAACTCGATATTGATCGATAAAACACTAATAAATATTGGCTTTTAGTTAACCCTCGATAATGCTTAGATGTATGTGTTCTTTCTGTTGGTTGATTTATCAACGATTTTTTCTTATAATGCGACATGTATTTTAGACATGAAAACAAAAGCAAGGTATCGAAAATCTTAAAAAAAACATTGGTTTAACAAGAACACAAACATCCTGATTTGTTTCAAATTTTATAGGAGACGTAGAAACTGTTTTAGGGTAGCTACAAATCTTTCCAGTTACCCCAATTTCAACGCGAACAGGCTGGCTTTATTTTCTTAGCAAGTATTTTCTCCAGAATTTCATTTGGCACTCTTTTCTGTCAGAAGTGGCTCACTATATCGTAACGTTAGATGCCAGTTTTTTCTAAGTCGGTAATAGAAAAGGCCTCCTATACACAAGAGTGTAACAATTCTCTTTCAGTCGTTTTTTTTTCTCATAAACAGGAGGTTTCCAGGAGCCTTTTAGTGCTTTTCTTCTAGCTAAGACCCTCAAAAAGCTTTTAGCCCATTTTTCTTATCAAATGGTTTCATTTTAGTTAAAGCTTTATAGGCTTGAGTGACATAAATATGCATGAAGAAAATTAAAATAAGAACTCATAGAATAAAACACATAAATAAGATACGAAATAAATGATTCAACTAACCTTTCTATATAATAAATTCTAAGCTGATTTTTTTGAGTCGATGGCTTTGTCTTTTAAAAAGCTTTTGGATTACGTGATTGCTCGTAAGCTATACTAAAAAGCCTTTAAGATTTTCATGGTAGGTATATAATATTATCTTTGACGTGTCTGGGTAGTGAACAAAAAATCCCTAGAAGTGTGATCTACACCAATTTTAAAGAAAATGGATGTCGCCAATTACTTTCTCAAGACCTTCGACTTCTAGCCTCCAGAAAAGCCAATGAAATTGACTTTTTTTAAATTTTTTTATTTATTTATTTATTTTTATTTTTTTTATTTTTTATTTTTTTTTTTTTTTTATTGTACGACAGACAGGTGAGTCCAATTACGGTACAATTTTCTAACAACTAACAATACATGTATATAGTTTTTTTAAAACATGGAAAGGTGATATCGAATACATCTATTTCCGCTGGTAGGGCATTAAGCAATGCCATACCTCTTGTCATGCTGTGTTGAGCCATGACATCTGTCTGACCCTGCGGTATGTAGAATAGGGCATGGCTACGGGTTCGACAGTATTTGTCAGGAGCGAATAAGCCACAGCATGACAGGAGATATTAATGGACAATCAATAAGGTTTTATATTAACTTCAATTCGAATACCATGAGTCCGGCATTACGCCTGGTCTCCAGGCTTTGATAATTTGTCTCCTTTAGCAGTTCCACGTGATGCATGAATTTCGGATATATTCCGTAAGATCGCATGTAAACATACCTTAGGAATTTTTTTTGAATTTGTTTAATCATATTTGTGTATTTAAGTTGATATGGTATCCAGACAGTACTAGCGTACTCCAGCTTGCTTCTGACCACTCCGTTGAACATGGCGGTCATTGCTTCTATGTTACTGAATTGTTTGCAAGTTCTAATTACAAAACCAAGCATTTTGGAGCAAGCCGAAGTAAGCTGCACTATATGATTTGAAAATGTTAGCCTGGGATCAAAGGTTACCCCAAGATCCTTGATGATATTTACGCGTGTTAGTACTTCTCCATTCATTCTATACGGGTATAATAACGGATTTTGTGAACGACTATAAGTCATAACGACGCATTTTTTTTATTTTTTATTTATTTTTTATTTTATTTATTTTTTACAGTGAATACCGCACAAGAATCTCAACTGCTCCCGTCTGGAGCCAGTGAGACTATGGCATCCCCAATTGGGGTATGTTGTGAGGCTACAGGTAGTGGGGAGGGGAAGGAGGTGGGGAAGAGGAAGGTTGGGAAGTACCTGGCTATTCAGATCTGGTTACTAAACACGGCTAAAGCCGTTTTCAAGCAACGTTTCAATTCTGAATGGTGGTCTTACACCAGGGCGATACTAATAGTATCTTCCACTCTGGAACATGCCGCAAATATACTATATATTATTTTAAATGAATTAATTGTGAAATAACACAAATTAATCAAATAAAATTTATTTGCGCATGCCGGGTTCGAACCCGCGACCTCCGGAATGTGAGTCAAGAGTCTTAGCCACTGGACTACGGAGGTTTATATTGAAATTAAGTTTATTTTCTAACGACCATTTCATGATTGAATCGAGGTCTGCCTGCAGTTTGGAATAATCGTCAAATCTATTGATTCAAGAAAAAAACTTCTATAAGAATGTGAAGCTTTGTTCGATCTTTATGTTTTATCAGCTGGTGAAGATATTCTGGGCTAGTCGCCAATATTCAAAATACTTTTGCAATATCAATATATTCACTTTGTACAAAGTTTTAGAGTTATACCGTCACGAACTTTTGAAGGAACTTTTTTTGGAAAATTTAACTCCTTTGATCTATTGGAATGGATGGAAGTGATTAAAAAAATGTGATACTTAAACAGTTCACAATCAGCTCTTTCATAAATGGCGCTTGTTCAAATATTTTATGAAAAAATACTTTTTGCATGCCCCCGTACACACGCAATATACATGTGAATAGTTTTGTTCATGAGCTGAGAGGCTTACAAATACAATTTTGGATAGAATCAGATATTGCGTTTTGAAGCCTTCTTGAATGATTTGAGTTTTTTTTATGGACAAATCTATATATATACTCATATTTCGGACGCAAACATTTTAAAGCATAACTTACAAAAAGTGTTTTTTTCGTAAAATAATTAAACTATCGCCATCTGTGAAAGAGTAGATTTAGATTTCTTTTAAGTATCACCTTGAGGTTTAATTGTATCTATAAATATGCTTAAGGCGTGTTTAAGTATTTAGGGTGCCTTTGAATGTGTATATGTCTATCAGTATGTTTCCTGTGTTATATTGTCGTAGGTACCTATTCTTTATCGTAGTCAATTGAAATGCCTTTCTTCTATATCTATTTTCTGTATTGTGGTTTATAGGTGTGTTTTAATGCTACATTGTTAAATTGACCTGCTTACAAACTCCTTTAGAAGTTTAGCGGGTGCTTATAATGAAAAATAAACCTATATTATACATTAAAACGAATATAAAACTTTATTCCACTTAATTTTATTTGACCGTAGCCGGTTTCAGCTCGTTAGAGCCATCTTCAGACTGGTACAAATAATTCTTAGTCTACGGTTTATATACACAACATATTGGGGAGGGGGAGAGGGGTGGTCAACAAGGATTTTAATCAATTATAATAATTATATTTATTGCTAAGTCGCTTTAGACTGTCGAATTTCTAAATATTTTAGTAATTCCAGTAAGCTAATTACTTTGGGTTTGTAGCTCACTTCATTGATGATTAGGGAAAAAACCTTACAAGTAATATGAGTTACTAATGACCTAATTTTATTGTTAAATCGTTATTATATTTATGAAGTATGGTATTTTTATTGCTTTTTTTGAAGGGATACATGTTTACATTGGAGTGGGAATGGTCTAAGCTAAATGGTTGGTTCATTTTAATTAATTTCGAAGAACGTGTTACAAATATTTAACCAGCCAGCGGCCGAAAATCCACATTTCGTCGAAAGTTGTTCTTACGATCGTGCAGGGTGGTTATAATGAAAAAGATTAATTATTCTCCGTACCAGCTTTTTAAAATTACAACTCAATATCGATTTTATTTCATTCCAAATTTGCTTTAATTTATACCTACATCCAAAAATGCTGAAAGGCGTGATGATAAAACTATTAAAATAATGTACTTTTTGTAATTATTTTTTGATTATAAGAATTTATCATTTTCAATAATGTCTAGATTTAATAAGAATGTTAAAAAAATCTGAAATATATTAGTTCGTAAGTGCGCAAATAAATACACAAATGGACCAATTTTCGTCAAGAAACACATGTACGTACATATTTTTTAATGATTTTATTGAAACTAAAATTAAAATTCTAAAACATGCGTTTGCTAGATAATGTATTGATTTATTTTACTGCATGATTATATTATTTGAAATGGGTGTGGTATAATACAAAATCTTTTTTGAACATTTAAAACAAATCTGCCAACGACCTGAGGAATAACCTTATTATACTAAAAATTAAAAAAAATTCTCAAAATTTATTACATGCGAATGCTAGATAAAAGAACAATCTTTCGAAATCCCTTATAATTTTTTTTGGAAAAGAGTCAATACGTCTAAAATCTGATTTGAAAATGACATATTTCTGGTTTTCTCTGGTAATGCCCTCTTAAGACACTTTAAATGTTATTTGATTCTAATTTCAAAATTATGAGTTGTTGTTGATATGTTCCCCTACCCACCCATTTTTCAATGACACCTAGCAACGGCTCCACCCCCACCATAATAATACATTGTTCCCATCCATATTTCAAAACTGTCAAATCAGTATACATTTGCCCTGAAGAAGGAACGGTCGTTCTGAAACCGGTCGGATTTACTCAAATATAAAAGTTAAATTGTTTCATTTATCTATAATGGATAACCACACAGTTATAGCTACATTCAAAAGTACTTATAATTATTAATTATTCAATGGAACAATATTGATTTTAGAAGTAGAGTGTTTTGCTAGTCTCCCATAGAACTGTTATCATCATTAACATAATATTGGTTCAGTTTAGGTACACAACGTGGTAACTGAATTATAATAATGTTAAATTATTCTGCGAAATTAGCATTATTATTTATTTACAGAATTGTCTGTTATTCTAGTCAATGTTGCCTTTGTACACAAATTTCACATGAAATTGTTTTAACCGGGTCAGCAGTATTGTTCTATTAAAGTATCAGCGAGCCCTGTTTATTCCTACAATTATATAACGGTGAACTATGTCAAAATCAAATTTTCATCACAACTTTTTCTGACTTTGACGATCCACGATTACGGTACCGTGACATAAAACATACGTTCTTTATCTATAATAATGCTGTAGCTTTTTCAAAAGATGAGTTACACAATGTACTTAACCCTTCAGCGGTCGCGCGCGGTCTGTGAGACCGCAGCGAACTTATTTTACTGATTATGACTGTAAACAATAGACAATGGCACTTCAGTGATATCCTCGGGGGTGAGGTGTGAGGTACGTCCCCTCAGTACCCCAGTGCCTTTCTTCGCAAACGCATGTCTTCTTTTGTTTATATGTGCGGTCTCAGATTCCGCGTGCGACTGGTTGTGTACATGAAAAATCTCTTGAATAATATTGAGAACTGGGAGAGTATTTCATGATATTTGTATCATATTGTTTAGAACTTTGTTTTATTTTACGTAAATACGTTATACGCAAATAAGTAGTTCTAAAATATTATCTTGTTTCGTTATTATGTTGATTTATAGCGTTTTTTTGTGTCAGATGTCTAAAAAAATTAGATTTCATGGAATTAAACTATAATGCACAAATTAAATAGGGATTGAAAAATAATGTGTTTTTTATTTACTATTTACATAGATAATAAGACTTTTTTATTATACGCTATATACAATATAGTGAAATATTCAGTCATCTTCTAAAACCTGACGCCTAAAGTTGCGGAATCACAGATAGCGCGCGACTGCTTAGGGGGCAAAGATTAATTACGTGAGCTCAAAAGGGGGGGGGGGGGGGGTCCAGCGAAATCTCACGTTACTTGAAAAGAACATGCAAAGTGGCCCAAATTTATCTCACCAAGGGGGGGGGGGGTCTAGATTGGAAGAAAAACTGCTCAAGTAATTCATGTATGCCCCCTAATACATTCGGCGCAAGGGTGCGACTACTGGACGGTTAAGTCTGTTTCCTCCAAAGGAAAAAAATAATCATTTCCTTGCATCTCTCTCACACACCGCACCGTTATTTCTCTGTAGACCCCTACAATACCACCTTCTAGCAGTTACGATAACTTTGAAAGTAAGGAATATAGTTACAAGGATAATATTGAAGTGTCAATATTATCCTTGTAACTATGATGCGACTATGATTGTGTTATTAAACATAAAATGCTGCAGCTCTTTCTTATGCACCAAATAACAACAGTCGAAAATGAGACAAACGGTGAACGTATGTCTGCACCCCCCTCCCCGCCGCAAAGGAAACATACAATAATTATCATACATCTCCCTCAAACGCATTAAAAATGAAATACAATTCCCGTCGCCGTAGCTGAGCCGTAATAAGACATACTCATCTGTTTGCTCCAAAGGAGAAAATAGTACTTTGGAGGAAACAAACACACGTGTATTGTATCTCATCTTTTGTCTCACCATTATTTAATGTGTAAGAAAGGGCTGCAGCATTATTAAGATAAGAAAAGGTACGTTTTACGCTTTTTTTATGACGTCACAGTACCGTAAACAAAGTGCTCATTGTTTTTTTTTACATGAATACCGCACAAGAGTCTCAACTGCTCCCATCTGGAGCCAGTGGGACTATGGCATCCCCAATCGGGGTATGTTGTACGGCTGAAGGTAGTGGGGAGGAGAAGAAGATAGGGAAGAGGAGGGTGGGGAAGTACCTGGCTATTCAGATCTGGTCACCAAACAGGGCTAAAGCCATTTCAAGCAACGTTTCAATTCTGAATGGTGGTCTTACACCAGGGTGATACTTCCACTCTGGAACATGCGTGAATACACTATATAGTATTTTAAATGAATAAATCGTGAAATAACACAAATTAATCAAATAAAATTTATTTGCCACGCCGGGATTCGATCCGGGTTCGATTCGGTCCTTCGGAGTGCGAGTCAAGAGCCTTACCGCCGGCCGTCAGTTTGCTTGACCGTTTTCATTTGTTCGAAAAGTAAAAAAAGTCCCAGATGACTAGTTTAAAAAAAACTCTGTTTTTTTCTGAAGCTTTATTTCGGAGAGTAAAAATACGGTTTTAGTATTTTTTTAAAAATTTTGTTTACTTACTTTCACTATATATTGTATTAAATTATATCGGCATTTTCAAATCCTTTAAAAACATTTTTCGCAAATTTTATTTGAACATTTATAACGATAATATACCAAAGATATCTTTTTTTATAATTCCGTTGAAAACAATGAAAAATATAGTGATTTTCAAATCATTTACGTAAGCCTAAATTTATCTGAAAAGGCACGAGCCAATTTTGGCATAAATTAGCAAAAGGGATAATAATTCGTTCCATAATGAAATAATTTGGTTAAACGTTAAAATTATTTTCAAACTTTACGGTCGATAAAACTCGCTAATTTCTTTGTCTCAGTTCACAATAAAGGAGGGAAATTAAGAAAAATGTTGCTTACGTTTCAAAAGATATCGTGTCGTGACTTCCATCTTTCTGTCTCATCTATTCTAGCCCAACGTCTCCACACTATCTAATCTTTAGGTGTTTTAAAGTACATCCCATTAATTTAATCATCACCAAAGCGATGATCAGTGCCTTTTTTGAATTATTTACGGATTTTCTTTATTGGGGTGTTATGCTGTGTTGCGCTACCTCCTTTTTTAGCCAACGTTTCGGACAGCGTTACAGGTTACAAGGTCCATCATTGGGGACGATGTATAATTGTTAGTATTGACATGAATGCTTATGTACTTAGAAGCGATACCGTGTTGCCAGCTCCACTCCACTACGAGATGGTATTAAAGTATACTGCAAAATGTACGTTGATTTCAATTGCCTCTGTAATCAGGCGTGCTCCAATAGAACTGGTTCCAAAAAAAACTATTCCTCGAATCCATCCGTCATCCAGTGATAGCTAGTCACAGGTACAAAGTAACCGAGACAGGCAATGACGTAGGAACTAGTTCCAAAATAGTCTGTTCCTCGAATCCACTGTCATCTAGTGATCACTAGTCACCGTAACAAAGACAGGCAGTGAACCGAGACAGGCAGTGGCGTCATATGTAGTATATAGCCGCTTGATACAAGTGAGTATTAGCGTCAATCTTTCCATATCTGGAGGGACCTACATCTATTGACAGATTGTTTCACAGAATGAACAATTCTTTAAAGTGTAAATCCAATTTCTGTGGAAGTTCTGTTATTATTTCACCATAGGCTGGTTGTTTCACAGTACTTGATAATATACTATCAGAGAACTTGAATGTTAATTTTTATTTCATTAGTTATTGAAGTTCTGTGAAACAAACCATCCTCAGGCTTTTATTTATTATATTTTAAATTATATGCATTTTTATTTGGTTTTTTAGTGATCAAGAAAAATAAACATTTAAAGATGTTAAATCAAACTTAAGGCAGTCTTTGAAATGTTTGGTGTGAAGTGCAGACCTTTGGAATAAAGTGAAACATAACAACCGACGTGCAACACACTCGAAAAAATTATGAAATTGGCAACAAATGGAACATTTTAAGTATTGAAAAACTAAAACATTGTGAAATACACATGTCTTGAAGAAATAAATAAAAACTCATAATATTCTAAGTTCGACAAATTTGAGGTATTCATATAGCAACAAAGTAAAGCTACATTGAGGCATACGTTGAAATATAAAATTCGCAGTTCAGCCAAATTGAGGCAATCGTGTAAAGTTATTGTGAAGTTCAGTAAACTAAAGACTTTTTTGCAACAAATGCAGTAAAAGTAACTATATTGAGGTATAAATTGAAATCTAAAATTGACTGTTCAGCCAAATTGAGGCAATCGTGATAAGTTATTGTGAAGTTCAGTAAACTAAAGACATTAGTAAAATTAACTAAATTGAGGCATAAATTGAAATTTAAAATTCGCAACTCGGCCAAATTGAGGCATTCATCATCAACGCATATTATAAATGTGTGGCAAACTGGAGACATTCTTGCAGCAAATATAGTGAAAAATAAATCTACATTGAGGCATAAGTTGAAATCTAAAATTCGAAGTTCAGCTAATTTGAGACAATCGTGTTAAATTATTGTGAAGCACGTCAAACAAGAGACAATTTTGGAACATATATAAGTGAAACGTAAAACAACTTGAGACATAAATTGAAATCTAAAATTGGCTGTTCTGCCAACTTGAGACATACTTGTGAAGTGAAGCAAACTTACAACATTCTTGCTTCGAACAAAGTGAAAAGTAAAACTACATTAGTGTAAAATTATACTTAAAATTCGCATTTCAGTCAGCTTGAGGCATTCAGGTTGTTGTGAAGTTAACTTTCTTAAATAAGAAAATAGTAAATATCTAAGACTAAACTGTAGCTTTCTTTGTGGCTTTCATTAAAATATGACAAGCTAATTACAACAAGATACTTTGAGGCATGTTTTATTTATTAATTTATCTATCAAGGGCATCAAAAAAGAATACTTTATAATATTACAGAATAGTGCACATTAATCCTCAAATATACAAACTGTTTAACGTGTTTTAACATTACAAACTTAATACATCACATTATATTTTAAAAATAATATATGTAAATCGTTGTGTGCTCGTCATGACCAGAGAAATTATAAAATCAACGTAGAAAAAAACACTGATTGAAAATATTTTCACCGTTCCTGGCTAAATTGTTTCCCGGAAGTGCTTCTTGACCGGGAGGGATTATTATTGTTCGGCGGCGGCCACTCACAGACCGGAAGCGGCAAAGCGGAAACGGAAATGGACGATTATAGATGAGGGGATATCCGGTGCAGGCGGCTCACCAAGGCTGAGGAGAGATGGAGAAACTCAAGTTTACCCCGGGGATGCTTAAGGAGATGGGTAAGAATTATTAAATTGCTTTCAGGTATATCATTTGCGCTTTATTAAAAGGTTGGCGAGTGAGCTAACCGCTTAGCGATCGCTACGGGGTTATCTCCCTCGCTCCAATTTATGCCTAATCTAAAATGAGAAGGATAGATATATTCCTTAGCTAAGGTTAATGAACGACAATCCACCTCTAGGTTATTTTTTGAAAAAAATTTAAGCCGTATTTTTCTTCGTCTTTTACTTTCGTATTTTTTACATTTTATGTGAATATTTTAAAATAATCGTACTTTTTATATATTTATGTATCTACCGTATGATATGTCTACTATTAGAAATTTTTGTTATTATATTTCGTTACACAAACCTTTACAAATCAATTTAATTTAATTTTATTTTTAAATTAACTCCACACTGGAGGCCCTGAGGAAAATAATTTTCCTCGGAACCTATGTCATCTAAGATGCTGTGTGGAGGGTCTAACTGACGTTTAATGTCGAGGCGGGAGGCAATTTGGGAGGCGGATTTAGGTAACGCCGCTCCAGGAACAATTTATTGGATCACCAACACCCATGTCATAGGTCACCCCGAGTGGTTCGCTACGTTTAGTGACTTAGAAGGAGTGCCTAGGTTTATGGGTAAGATTTGCCTATGTCTTGAACTGCAGTGGGAGGGATGGATTCACGCGTCCATTACTCCTGGACACATTGACCCCCAGATTCCTACTTACCCTTCATACATTTTTCCTTTCAAAAACTTCCTCTCCTTCATTTCCCTAAAAAGACCCCACGCAGAATCCCTAATGAAGAAATAGGCCCAAATTTTATTTTCCTCAGATAGTGGAAATAAAAATATGTAAGTACAAGTGGTGGGCAAACAAGATTTTTTATGACCCTAAAAGTTTATTTTTTCGGTTTTCGGAACAACTCATATTGGTCTCATATAAATCGTTTTATCCCCCTTACTAGCATAGTGAAAAATATGTTATAAATGGTGACAGAAAGAAAAAATAACACGCTTTATAGGTATTCAAATTCAAAAACTCACCAAAAAACAAGAAAAATGTACACCTTTATGAAACCAAAGTTACGAATCACAATTTGGAAAAAAATTTTGAAACTTTGGGAATTTTCATGGAATGATAAAAAGTGAGGTATAAAAAACGTTTATAATACACCAGCTGGTTCCCGGCATGCGTTGCTATGCTATTAAAATAAATTGATTCTCCCTGCGTGTCCTTTCCCGTACGTCCCTGTTCCCTTCCACCTAGCGTCATTGATCCCTTCGGCACCGGTGCATAGTCGGGAAACACGCAAAACGCGTGCTCAACACATGTATATGGTTGACATTGTCACATGAGAACGGGTCGCTTTTTCGATTCGTTCTTGTGTTCAACAGCTTGGCTGTGGAACGATTTGCCGGCCTCTGTGTATCCTCATTCTTACAATGTGGGTCTCTTCAAGACCATTGGAGGTTGCCCACCACTTTCCCACGGCGTTATAAGGAAACAGATGGTTTCCTCCTTCACCGTACTCGTCAGGACGCTTATTTTATTATTTATAAAGAAGGTCCTTTTTATTTAAATGACTCTAGACCTCCAATGGTGGTCTTTCTACATCTGCCCCAAAAATAAATCTGTGTTTCCTCCTTCCTACAACATGGGTCTCTTCAAGACCAATGTTCATACCTTCCTCTCCTCACAAAGACCCTCCACACAGCATCTCAGATGACATAGGCCCTGAGGGAAATTATTTTCGTCGGGGCCTCCTGTGTGGAGTTAATGAAAAAAAAAACATTCCCCGCCTTGCCCCTCCCTCGTCTCTTCCCTCTCTGGAACCCCCCCCCCTTCTCCTTCCCCCCGCCTTTCCTCCCTGCCGCTAAAATATATGAAATACACACATTTTCATTTATACAAATTTCATCACGACAGAGTTTACCATTATATATAGTCTTCATGATGTACAAGCTATATTACAGAAAAGTTTCATTAAAATTCATCCGGTAGTTTTTGCGTTAAAGAGTAACAAACATTCACACATCCATAAAAACTTTGTAAATGAGTATTTTTTTTCCTTATCAATAATTTTAGATAGAAAAAAAACTAAGGTGAGCAATTTTAAAAAAAATTTACGTTTGCATGCAAAAATTTTAAAGCGTATTTTATCACCTTTCAAAAGCAGTTTTTAGTTTTCAGATAAGTTCAGAAACATTCCTTTTATTTGGATTTTATTATAAAGCGGAAATACTTTGACCCTCTGACATAATACGTTTGCAGCCAAGTGGATAAATAGCTGCCCTCCAATAATGAACGATGAAAATTAATTATGTTCACACTGGCAATATGATCCGCTCCCAGATTATTAATCTATTTATAATAAAGATTAATCCGACACTATTTCACGACGTGTCGGCTAATCAAAATGATTAATCAAGATTCACCAGACACACCGCACAGGAGGGAGGGGGTGGCCACCTGGGGGAATGGAGAGTGCCTGATCAAAGAGAGGCTTCTCGGGGAGGCTCGTAAGGGAGGCTTCTCTGATCATAGGAACCGGAAGGCATCGCAGATTGCTTGCTAATATTATGCCACTGAGGTAGTTAGTGGTTTACGTACTAAACTTACGGTAGATTTGCTTGGTACATTAGGCTGCCAAATGGGGCGAGTTATTGAAGAAATCTAAAAAGCATTATGGTTTGAAAACTTAATGAGCCGAGTTTTTTAATATGTCAATATATATTCTACACATATTTTAAGAGTTTAGTCTACAAAAAATTTAAGAGTTCCAAGTGCTTCTAACCATCTGGAGCCAGTGAAAGTATTGCATCCCCAATTGAGGTATGTTGTGAGGCTGAAGGTGGGGGGGGGGGGGGGGGGGGGGGAAGGAAATATGGTCACCAAACACGGCTAAAGCCATTTCAAGCAACGATTTAGTTCTGAATGATGGTCTTACACCAGGGCGATATTGAGAGTATCTTCCACTCTGGAATGTGCTACAAATATGCTAAATATTATTTTAAATGAAGAAAATTGTGAGTTTACAAATTAATTAAATAGAATTTATTCCCGAACGCTGGGATTTGAACCCGCGACCACGGATCGCTAGTCGAAAGCCTTATCTCTCCACCACGAGGGCCGTCAATGTATGAATTTAAACGGGGAGCCGACCGTGATGAAAAATAAAGGAAAGCTCTAACTTTAAGAGGCACATAATAAAATATGCATATCGTTCTGTTTTTTTTTTTATATGAATCCAAATTGTAGTTACTTTCCTATCAGCCTTCGTACTCGTAACAGGACATACCCGAATGTACAGAACCAAAATGAGAATTTTCTCTATTCTAAATGGTTATTTGTAACTACCCAATCATCGGAAAAAAACTGATTAAAGTGACTTTTAAAAGCAGAACGTTACAATATGTGTGATTTATGTGTTTAGTGGCTTTTACGCGATTAAAGTGATTTACGTGATTGAAGTGACTTTTAGGAGCACAAAGCTTCAATTTGCGTGATTTACGTGATTAAAGTGACTTTTTCATGATTAAAGTGATTTACTGATCAAAGTGACTTTTGAATGCACAACATTTCAATTTGTGTGAGTTGGGTGACTTTCAGATAATTAGGTACAGTTATTTATGTGATTAGTGACTTTTAAAAACACTGCTTTTCAATGTGTGTGATTTACGTGATTAAAATGAATTTTACGTGATTAAAGTGACTTTTAAAACGACAACTTTTCGGTTTTTGTGATTTACGTGATTAAAGTAATTTTTAAGTGATTAAAGTGATTAATGTGTAAAATCACAACGTTTCAATTTGTGCAATACCAAGTACATTTTGCAATTTGCTGATATTTTTGAGTGAAAACTCGATGAAACGAAAAAGCGACACTACAAAGAGAAACACATACATCTATAAATAATCAACACCGAGAATGAGATAGAATAATTGGTCTCCTCTTTGTGCGGTGCTTCGCAGCCTACCCAATCTTGTCTACTTTAGTTTTATGAAGGTTTCACTTCTGCCGTGTGTGAACTGCACACTTTTAAGGCGGTACACAATCCTAATAATTTTTGTACGCTCAAAACTCACGTTTTAATCATTTCCGGCGAATTCGTAACTATAATAACTTTTTTATTTCCATGCCGCACAAGAAATACGAGTTATTTATAATACATTCGATTAATCGGGTCATAATACATTTATAATACATTTATAATACATTTATAATACATTCAATTAATAGGGTCGATCACTCTATCTTATTAAACAAGCTCTTAGAGATTGGTATTCACGGCAATCTTTATCGTTGGCTCTCTTCGTATATCTCCAATCGTAGCCAAATAGTAGTGGTTGCTGGATTTAAATCAGATTCTGTTGCTGTTACATCAGGAGTTCCTCAAGGCAGCCTGTTGGGACCATTATTATTTAACATCTATATCAATGATGTTGGTAACTGTTTTCTAAACTCCCAAACTATCCTGTATGCAGATGACATGAAAATATTTTCACCTATAAACTCAATCGAGGACTGTCAGAAGCTGCAAGATGATTTGCTACGCTTGAGCACGTATTGTAATGCCCATTGCCTGGAAATAAATATTTCTAAGTGCTTCATCGTGCGCTTTACTAGAAATAAAAACGTATTAATCCATGAATACTCAATTAATCATGTACCGTTGTCTATCAAATTCGAAAGTAAGGACCTTGGGGTTATACTTGATAGTAAACTGAATTTCAACAAACATATCGACCATATAGTCACTAATGCATCTTCTATGCTTGGTTTCATAATCCGCTCCTGTAAACAATTTAAAGACCTTAATACTTTCAAAACACTGTATTTCTCATATGTTCGTAGTATCCTTGAATACGAATCTCAGGTGTGGAACCCAGGCTATGCAGTGCACAAAAATAGAATTGAAAGCGTTCAAAATAGATTTTTAAGATACCTCAATTTCCGCTCTTTTCGATCTCATCTTAGTAATGAAGACTCTGCAAAGTTCTTCAAAATACAAACGCTAACTTGTCGAAGAAACATAGCAGATTCGGTAATGTTATTTAAAATTACACATAACTTAATCGATTGTCCTGATCTTCTTCAACGCCTATCATTCCATGTTCCAAATCGCAACAGCAGGCAGTCACTTACCTTTAATCTCCCTATTTGCAAGACCAATTCCAAACAGAACTCATTTATCTACAGATCCACACACTCATTTAACTCAAATTATTACCACATTGACATTTTTAACTCAACTTTACGTGACATAAAACGAAAACTCAGCAAGCACCATGACTCAAACTAGAAAGTTCAATCCCTATATATATTCCCGTCCTTTGCCTCTTAATCCTATTCCTATGTTCCTCCTCCCTCCCCCCCCCTTTTTATATTTTGTAACTAAAAAATAAAACTTACATATCACACTTTATTATTATAACTATCATCAGTGGAAAGTTCATAATTGGCATAAATAACATCCTATTATTTTATTATATTATAATTTCTGATTTGCTGTCAACTTTCTCCAAAATAAATAAAATAATAAAAAAATAATAAAAATAATAATAAAAACAGTACCTTATTACCATTAACGATTTCAAATCTATATAACACGTTTTTCAACTTTAAAGTTAGCGGTAAGCACCAGATTTTATTTTTCTAGACGATGAATTAATAATTTCGGGAGGACAACACGGAGACACTTTTTAAATATTTGAAGCACGTTCTTCAGAATTAATTCAAATGAACGCGGCAGAAAGGTCGAATCTCCAGGCCTGCCAGGGTGAATTCGACCGTACGTTCGTACAAGCGTGTAAACAAATATACCGCGTATATTTGTTTACACGCTTTCTTCACTTACATCGTTAAGATTACCACATTATTTACCTTCTTCTTCTTTTCTTTGATACGGCAAATTCGACAGTAGGTCCGTCCAGTGCACGGGTCGCGAGTCGCAATTTGTATACACGGCTTCTTTACTTACGTCGTTAAGATTCTGAGTATATTTTAGGATATATTATCGTCTTAATTTTTTTATCACTGTTGGCGCTCAATATTTTGACATCGGACTGTAAATTGTGTCCTCAGAGAAAACAAGGTGTAGCAAATTTTGCGAAGCGTTCAGTTGAAAATTTAATCATCAATCGGAGTGTGAAGTTAAAGACAAATTTTGAGTCGGGATAAGTTTCTATTTAAGTATTGCTTTTAAGTTTGGGTGAACGCCTCTTTCTACTTTAATAATCTATGATTAGTTTTTCTTTGATCCTAATCTGACAGATTAGAGCAGTTAATGTGCTTTAATAATAATGGTTGGGTCATTTCTACAGCGCTGTTTTCATCCGAAAATCAGCACAGGGGTCTTTACATCTTAATTTATACATTATTTCAATTTGGGAGGCTTGTACGAGTACCGCCGCTCCGGTATCAATTTATTGGATAACCAACATCTCTGCCATACATCGCCCCAAGTGTTACATTACGTTTGGTGACAGAGCAAGAGTGTCCGAGTTCACGGGGTGAGGTTTATCTAGGTTTTGGTGGCGGATTTGTTTGCCTATCCACTGCGCGACGGAACAGATCGGGAGAGGTTGGTAGAGGGAGAGGATTAAACTAAATTATTATTACGATGAAAGAAATGAGCATGAATTAAACAAGTCAATCATTAAATAAAATTAAACTAATACTTTAAAAGAATATAATGGTTTATTGAAGCTAAGGTTTTACATGGTTATTAAATGATTTGATTGACAACGACTCTAATAGTAAATATTAAATAACTCCAGCAGCTCGAAGAAATCTTCTACATATAAAATTCAATGTTAAATAAAAATTGTATTATTTATAGGTTAATATTTTAAAAGCGCCAGTTAAACCAGTGATTGCCAAAGTGGTCCAGGTGGACCCCCAGGGGTCCGCGGGAGACTCGACGGGGGTCTACGTTGGCGTGATAAAAAAATGGGGGTCCACAAGCTGTATGTGGGGGTCAACGAAAATTTATCTGGTTTCGATAGTAAAGAACAAAAATGTTGGCTTGGCTTTACCTATCAATGTAGGCAGATAATATACTACTAAAAAAAATTAAGGGAGCGAAGAACTTCCAAATTTTTCGGTGATTTTTACAGGCTGTATTTCGGTGAAAAATGGTCGTATTGAGATTTAAAAAAAAACATTTTGAAGCCTTAACTACATTTTGAGCTACGGTTCTCATGCAATCCTAATATATAGTGCGAAAATATATTTTGCAAATTTTTTGGTCCATGGGTTTGAAATTTTTTTTTCAGTTAGGCCGTCTTGTGCATCAGATAGACTAATTATTTGGCAATAATTTCCTTTTTCCAAAACCTACCTTAATTTTTTTGAGTAGTGTATTTTAAGAAGGTCTGTAAAAGCTTGCATAATCGATATTTAATTCTATTAAGGTTGGAAATACAGGTTAAAGGACTAGGTTTTTTTAAATGATTTTCATGAATTTTTTGGCGTGGAAGAAATTTGTATAATTTATTGAATTGATTTTTTATTTATTTATTGATCATTTTATATTTAAGAAAATATTGTGAATTTTTCGAAGCATTTCCTCGGAAAATATGAAAATTATCGCAGCTATGCATCGAACGTCACCATCAGACGTAGCTTTTGTGTGCATATTGGAGGCCATAGTTTTCATCTCAAATCAATAGGGTTATAAATTTAATTTAAGAACATGTTGTGTCTCTTCTAAACCATACTTTTCCCAAAAAAATGGAAATTAAATTTTGTACAGCTGTATAAATGGGAAACCTTGATTTTTGGCCATTTTTTGCAATTAAAAAATACCTTTGACGAATTACCTACTACGAATTTTGGTTCACATAGATAGAGCGTAATTATATAAATAAGATATTAGCACATTTTTAAAATGTTTGGTTAAAACCTTTTCGAGCTAGAGTGCACACAAATTCAAAAAAAGTCGTTTCGAGAAAAATGCGTTTCAAGTTTACCACGTGGTTCGGCACAAACACCCTCATAACACTGGAACGAATTGAAATTTTTATTTAAAACTTTGAGAAAATATTCAATACGAACGATGTATGAAAAAAAAAACAGAAACATTTTTTGAGTCATCTACATGTTTTCCCCCCTAAGTCTGTAATCATATTATTTTAATAAATAGAACACAAAAAATACACTATTTTTCTTCTTATTTATACTACTCCGAATTTAGGGTTGGAACTCAGCCGCGACGCAAATTTCCATCGTTAGATCTAATTTTCACATTTTTTGACGTGTTTTGGGAATATGGTAGAAATGTAGCAGCAGGGGGTCCACCGAAATCAGTAAAATTTTGAAAGGGGTCTACGATAAAAATAAGTTTGGGAACCTCTGGTTTAAAATTTACGAACAAGTAATCTAAAACAAGGATGTTTGTAAACCGTTTTATGAAACTAATAATTAAGTTGAAGATTTTACGTATCGATGTCTCAGCCTTGGTTAACCTGGGAAGTCGTGAGTAATATCCACTCCTTGTGCCTGTCTGGATTCTCGTTCCTTCAGCCTCTCAAAAATGTGTAGGGATGTCAGACTCGATCGCAATTCACGTCGTCGCGATGTGAGGAATCGGGGTAGGAAGTTCTATGTAACGGAAACCAACCGTTGCACATTCTCTTGCTGAAGCATACTGTGCATTCATAACAAACTAGCGGGGCCCGTTGCAAAAATGCAACTAACGGGTTAAAAAATTATGTGATTTGCGTGTGAACGTGGATGAAGCGAGGAGGAGTGTGTGTTAAATTAAATATATGAAGAAACCTGAAGTTACAGTGACCTTGAAACGCATGCCGTGTACCCGTTGTATATAATGTTATGTAGTGCAGCGCTTGCATTAAAATGTAATTTCCCAGGAATTTGAATAGAACCATTACAGTTAAGTTGACCATGAGGTTACAGTGACCTTGCAACGCATGCCGAGCAACCGTTGTATATCATTTTATATATTGCAGGCACTTGCTTTAAAATGTTATTTCCCGGGAATGGGGATGGAACCATTACAGTTAAGTTGACCCCGAGGTTACAGTGACCTTGCAACGCATGCCGGGAACCCGTTGTATATAATGTTATAATATAGTGCAGACGTTTGCAAGGCGCTTGCATTATAATGTAGTTTCCCGGAACTTGGAATGGAACCGTTACAGTTAAGTTGACCCCGAGGTTACAGTGATCTTGCAACGCATGCCGGGTAACCGTTGTATATAATGTTATGTAGAAATAAAAATCCCCAAAGATGACCTTTATTGGATAACCAACACTCATGCCGTAGGTCACCCTAAGTGGTTCGCTACGTTTGGTGATTTAGTAGGGGTGCCCGGATTTATGGGGTGAGGTTTGTCTAGGTCCTGGAGGCGGATGACCAGGACACACTGAACCCCAGATTCCTACCCACCCCTTAAACCCTTTTCCTTCTCAGAACTCTCATCTCCTTCTTTGCCTTAAAAAACCCTCCATCCAGTATCTCCAAAGATGACATGACCGTGAGGGAAATTATTTTCCTCAGGGTCTCCTGTGTGGAGCTTTTTCCTCCCCCCCTCTCGCGCCTCATTAATTCATTCCCGGTACATTTAGTTTTCAAAAAGCGAGAAATGTGCACCTACTTCGGTCGCTCGGTTCATTATTGTATCCCGATTGATCATTATTGTATTCAGAAACCATCGCGGGAATGCACACATCAAATTCCAAAAGTCTCATCGCAATCGGATGAACTTAGCAGGGGTGCCCGGGTTCATGGGATGAGGTTTGTCTAGGTCTTGGTGGCGGATACGTTTGACCTACCACTGCATGGCGGGCTGGATTGGAGGAGACTGATTGAGGGAGGCTTTTTATCTCTCCAGCCAGATTCTCCCAACCCTTCGCCTCGCACCGCAGTGTGAGGAATAGATTCATACGTCCGTTACTCCTGGCCACACTGACCCCCAGATTCCTACCCACCCCTCATACCCTTTTCCTTCTTATATCTTCTTCTCCTTTCTTTCCCTCAAAAAACCCCCCACACAGCATCCTCAAAGATGACATAGGCCCCTAGGGAAATTGTTTTCCTCGGTGCCTCCTGTGTGGAGCTAATGTAAAAAAAAAGTTTAGCAATGCATAATTTCATGATGCCAGAGCTCACTATTGTATATAGAAACCAATGAATGGTTCCCGGGGCGGCGATACCAATTCCACGTTGAATGATTATCATTAAAATACAAAATACAAAAAAGCGGTATGTAAATTTAATATTTTTGAAAAAAATTATACCATTCCACTTCAAGCAATTTTATTATACATTTACAAAAAAATCATAAGCAATATCATCAGATTTTGAGTTGTTATGTGCATGTAGGTACCTGCATAGATTCTATGTAGAGGTACCTGCACATACGTAAAAAAAACATATGAAATATATTTAGGCTGGGTTTTTCAAAAAATTTATTTAAAAATCTTCAATTTTTCAAGTTAATTTTAACGTTCTGTGAAAGTTCTGTTCAAATTCTATTCAAGTTCCGTAATTATTTCTGTTTTGAAATAATAGTTTAAATAAATAATAATAAATATTATAAGTTTTGAAGATAATTGAATAAATAAAAACCGCACATTACGTGAAAATGAACTTTACTATTTTAAAAATAACATTCATACCAACAGTGGTTATCCAGAAGCAACCTCCGTGTTCCTACATATTTCAAAAATTACCATCTTGGATGATTTTTTTCATTTCATATCATTAATTTTCGATTTAACATTTGGTTAAATCGAAAATTTAAGATGGTACCTACCTAGTACATACCGAGAAAAATAATGTTGGTGTAGGTACCTACTTACGCGTTTTCTCAATAAATACTTAGCGAATTAGCAATAATTCAATAGAACGGTAGGTACCTACCGCGATTTTCTGCATTTAAATCATTCACATTTTTAACGCCAGTACCTACCTCGAGTTTATATTAACTGGCTGGAAAATTATGCATTGTTGATGATAGATCGATTTCAGAAAATGTCAGAAAAATTTCAATATTTGATGCAATATAGTGTAACATTTTAAATGGGAAGCTACACATGTTTTTATTTTAAAAGTTTCTTAAACTTGTATACCTTCTATTTAATCAAAAACATTTCGTGCAAAATGTTTGTTTTCGCCGCAATCTAAGTTCCCGCAAAGGGCCTTTAAAATGTCAATTTTTCTCCGCTATTTTCGAAAACGCCGTTAAAAAAATTCGAATAAATCCCTAGAAAAATCAGTTTTGTATGGGAAATCTCTTTACTAAACGATTCGACGTTTTTTAACGGGTGAACCTGTCGGCAAGAAATATAACTGAGGTCGAATTTCTTCGTCGGTGAGAGATCTAATTGTAGTTTACGCCGTTTGGGAGCGCTGTTGACCCTGCGTCATCTTTTTTATATGAAATCTGGTCTGACCCGCAGAGAACGCCGTCCGTGCCCCCTTTCGGGCCAAATTGATCTCTGCGGTCGGTGAAACTCGAGGAGCTGAGGTCGATTATCGCCTGCGGGTCGAGGCGGGCGACGGAAATCGAAAGGGCGTAAGCGTCTTTTTTTTTTTTAAGCGACAATACGCCGTGAGGTCTTGCGGATCGAGGGGGAAAAGTGTCGATTATCGGATCACCAAAACGCGTTTTTTTGGAACGGCCGTTTGTATGAAATCCCGGTCCACGCGCCTTGCTAGGCCAAATCGACCTCTGCGGTCGGTGAAACTGGACAGGCAGAGTGGTCGATTTTCGCCTGTACCCGGACGATTAAAAAAAAAAGTGAGTTTTCCTGACCTACCCCAAAACCAAACATTAATATATATACTAGGTTTTGCCCGTTGCAGAAGCAACTGACGGGTTAAAGCACTATGCGATTTGACGTGTGAACGTGGATGAAGCGAGGAGGAGTGTGTGTTAAATTAAATATATGAAGAAACCTGAGGTTACAGTGACCTTGCAACGCATGCCGGGTACCCGTTGTATATAATGTTATAATAAAGTGCAGGCATTTGCAAGGCGCTTGCATAATAATATAGTTTCCCCGAACTTGGAATGGAACCATCCCCGAGGTTACATTGATCTTGCAACGCATGCCGGGTACCCGTAGTATATAATTTTATAATATAGTGGAGGCGTTTGAAAGGCGCTTGCGTTATAATGTAGTTTCGCGAAACTTGGAATGGAACCATTACAGTTAAGTTGACCCCGAGGTTGAAGTTATCTTGCAACGCAAGCCGAGTACCCGTTGTATATAATGTTATAATATAGTGCAGGCGTTTGAAAGGTGCTTGCATTATAATGTAGTTTCCCGGAACTTGGAATGGAACCATTACAGTTAAGTTTACCCCGAGGTGACAGTGATATTGCAACGCATGCCGGGTACCCGTTGTATATAATGTACTGTAGTGCTGGCGCTTGCAATAAAACGTAATTTCCCAGGAATTGGGATGGAACCATTACAGTTAAGTAAAGTTGTCCCGGAGGTTACAGTGCCTTGCAACGCATGCCGGGTACCCGTTGTATATAATGTTTTAATGTAGGACAGGCGCTTGCATTATAATGTCGTTTCCCGGAACTTGGAATGGAACCATTACAGTTAAGTTGACCCGGAGGTTACAGTGCCTTGCTACGCATGCCGGGTACCCGTTTTATATAATGTTATTATATTTGCAAGGCGCTTGCATTATAATGTAGTTTCCCGGGACTTGGAATTCTAGAGCTCACTATTGTATATAGAAACCAATGAATGGTTCCCGGGGCAGCGGTACCAATCTCACGTTCAATGATTATCATTAAAATGCAAAATGCAAAAAAAGCGTTTTATTAATTTAATATTTTTCATTATAATTAGCAAGTAGGTACCTACGTAGATTCTATGTAGAATATTATTTAAGCTGTTGTTTAAAAAAAAAATTAAAATCTTCCTTTTTTAAAGTTAATCTTAACGTTTTGCGAAAGTTCTGTTCAAATTCTATTCGAGTTCTGTAATTATTTCTGTTTCCATAATAATTGGAAGGCTTTTGACCTCTCCAGCCAGATTCTCCCAACCCTTCGCATTGCACCGCAGTGTGAGGAATAGATTCAAACGTCCGTCACTCCTGGCCACACTGTCCCCCAAATTCCTAAAGACCCCTCATACGTTTTTCCTTCCCATATCTTCTTCTCCTTCCTTTCCCTTAAAAAAACCCACCCCACAGCACCCTCAAAGATGACCCAGGCCCCTAGGATTCGGAACGGGCTTTTTCTAGCGATATCTCGTGATGCCAAAGCTCACTATTGTATTCTGAAACTGTATGTATTTGTCTAGGTCTTAGTGACGGATAGCCAGATTCTCCCAACCCTTCGCCTTGCACCGCAGTGTGAGGAATAGATTCATACGTCCGTTACTCCTGGCCACACTGACCTCCAGATTCCTACCCACCCCTCATACCTTATTCCTTCCCATATCTTCTTATCCTTCCTTTCCCTTAAAAAACCCTCCGCACAGCATCCTCAAAGATGACGTAGGCCCCTAGGGAAATTGTTTTCCTTGGAGCCTCCTGTGTGGAGCTAATGTAAAAAAAAAGTTTAGCACTGCATAATTTCATCCTGAGTTAACTCTGAGGTTGCAGTGACCTTGCAACGCATGCCGGGTACCCGTTGTATATAATATTATAATATTTGCAAGGCGCTTTCATTAAAATGTAGTTTCCCGGGACTTGGGATGCTAGAGCTCACTATTGTATATAGAAACCAATGAATGGTTCCCGGGGCAGCGGTACCAATCTCACGTTCAATGATTATCATTAAAATGCAAAATACAAAAAAAGCGTTATGTTAATTTAATATTTTTCATAATAATTATCCCGTTCAACCTCAAGCAATTTCGTTATACATTTACAAAAAAAATCATCAGATGATTCCGAGTAGTTATGTGCAGGAAGGTACCTGCATAGATTCAAAAAGTGACCATCTCGAGTGATTATTTCAATATAATATCATTAATTATTTAAATGAAAGAATTCTGTTCCTAAGCCGGTAGGTACCTACCTAGTAAACCGCGAGAAAAATAATTTTGCTCTAGGTACCTACCCGTGTTCTCAATAAAAATTGCGTCAACATTATGTATTTAGTTACTTTTCTTTCGATGGAAACGGTAGGTACCTGCCCCGTTATAAATTGCATTTTTTTCATATGGCCAGTAATTCAATACTCTCGGATAATTTGAGAACGCATTTTCGACATGAATTTTTCAGGAAATGTGTGATGTTTGTCAGCTTCTACTGACATATTTTATAAGAGATGCTTATATAATATTGCTATCAAAAGATGCGTATTCCTCTACTCTATTAAATTTTTTAAAAATATCAAAGCTGAAATCGTTTTCTGGGCCGAAATTCCGTATTCCCCAACCGAAACCGCTGAGAGGTCCGTTTCGCTAGCATAAACTGACATTTAAAATCTACAATATACCTATCTCAGCATTCGCGAGCATGCGAAAAGAGATGGGTTAATCCAGACCTGACTCGATATTCCTAGCATTTTATGAAACTAATGGAAAAAGACATCTCTTGTTTTTTAATGCGAACCTGTCGGTGGGAAGTGTAAGCGAGCCGAATTGTGTGATTTTATTAGAATTCTAGTTTTTGCCGCCAGTTTTTTTCTTTAAATTTTGTAGGCCAAAAAACGCTTAATTTTTGTCGCAAAGTCAAAGTACTGAAACGTGCACTGAATTTTTTTATCTGAAAGGGCGTAAGCGTCTTTTTCGTTTTTAAGCGACAATACGCCGTAAGGTCTTGCGGATCGAGGGGGAAAAGAATCGATTATCGGATCACCAAAACGCGTTTTTTTGGAACGGCCGTTTGTATGAAATCCCGGTCCACGCGCCCTGCTCGGCCAAATCGACCTCTGCGGTCGGTGAAACTGGACAGGCAGAGCGGTCGATTTTCGCCTGTACCCGGACGATTAAAAAAAAAAGTGAGTTTTCCTGACCTACCCCAAAACCAAACATTAATATATATACTAGCGGGGCCCGTTGCAAAAATGCAACTAACGGGTTAAAAAATTATGCGATTTGCGTGTGAACGTGGATGAAGCGAGGAGGAGTGTGTGTTAAATTAAATATATGAATAAACCTGAAGTTACAGTGACCTTGCAACGCATGCCGTGTACCCGTTGTATATAATGTTATGTAGTGCAGTGCTTGCATTAAAATGTAATTTCCCAGGAATTTGAATAGAACCATTACAGTTAAGTTGACCATGAGGTTACAGTGACCTTGCAACGCATGCCGAGCAACCGTTGTATATCATTTTATATATTGCAGGCACTTGCTTTAAAATGTTATTTCCCGGGAATGGGGATGGAACCATTACAGTTAAGTTGACCCCGAGGTTACAGTGACCTTGCAACGCATGCCGGGAACCCGTTGTATATAATGTTATAATATAGTGCAGACGTTTGCAAGGCGCTTGCATTATAATGTAGTTTCCCGGAACTTGGAATGGAACCGTTACAGTTAAGTTGACCCCGAGGTTACAGTGATCTTGTAACGCATGCCGGGTAACCGTTGTATATAATGTTATGTAGAAATAAAAATCCCCAAAGATGACCTTTATTGGATAACCAACACTCATGCCGTAGGTCACCCCAAGTGGTTCGCTACGTTTGGTGATTTAGTAGGGGTGCCCGGATTTATGGGGTGAGGTTTGTCTAGGTCTTGGAGGCGGATGACCAGGACACACTGAACCCCAGATTCCTACCCACCCCTTAAACCCTTTTCCTTCTCAGAACTCTCATCTCCTTCTTTGCCTTAAAAAACCCTCCACCCAGCATCTCCAAAGATGACATGACCGTGACGGAAATTATTTTCCTCAGGGTCTCCTGTGTGGAGCTTTTTCCTCCCCCCCTCTCGCGCTTCATTAATTCATTCCCGGTACATTTAGTTTTCAAAAAGCGAGAAATGTGCACCTACTTCGGTCGCCCGGTTCATTATTGTATCCCGATTGATCATTATTGTTTTCATAAAACCATCGCGGGAATGCACACATCAAATTCCCAAAGTCTCATCGCAATCGGATGAACCAACACCGCTGTCATAGGTCACCCAAGTGGTTCGCTACGATTGGTGACTTAGCAGGGGTGCCCGGGTTCAAGGGATGAGGTTTGTCTAGGTCTTGGTGGCGGATACGTTTGACCAACCACTGCATGGCGGGCTGGATCGCAGGAGACTGATTGAGGGAGGCTTTTTATCTCTCCAGCCAGATTCTCTCAACCCTTCGCCTCGCACCGCAGTGTGAGGAATAGATTCATACGTCCGTTACTCCTGGCGACACTGACCCTCAGATTCCTACCCACCCCTCATACCCTTTTCCTTCTTATATCTTCTTCTCCTTTCTTTCCCTCAAAAAACCTTCGACACAGCATCCCCAAAGATGACATAGGCCCCTAGGGAAATTGTTTTCCTCGGTGCCTCCTGTGTGGAGCTAATGTAAAAAAAAGTTTAGCAATGCATAATTTCATGATGCCAGAGCTCACTATTGTATATAGAAACCAATGAATGGTTCCCGGGGCGGCGATACCAATTCCACGTTGAATGATTATCATTAAAATACAAAATACAAAAAAAACGGTATGTAAATTTAATATTTTTGAAAAAAATTATACCATTCAACTTCAAGCAATTTTATTATACATTTACAAAAAATTCATAAGCAATATCATCAGATTCTAAGTTGTTATGTGCATGTAGGTACCTGCATAGATTCTATGTAGAGTTACCTGCACATACGTAAAAAAAAACATATGAAATATATTTAGGCTGGGTTTTTCAAAAAATTTATTTAAAAATCTTCAATTTTTCAAGTTAATTTTAACGTTCTGTGAAAGTTCTGTTCAAATTCTATTCAAGATCCGTAATTATTTCTGTTTTGAAATAATAGTTTAAATAAATAATAATAAATATTATAAGTTTTGAAGATAATTGAATAAATAAAAATCGCACATTACGTGAAAATGAACTTTACTAATTTAAAAATAACATTCATACCAACAGTGGTTATCCAGAAGCAACCTCCGTGTTCCTACATATTTCAAAAATTACCATCTTGGATGATTTTTTTCATTTCATATCATTAATTTTCGATTTAACATTTAAAGGAAAAAATCTCGTAAGATGGTACCTACCTAGTACATACCGAGAAAAATAATGTTGGTGTAGGTACCTACTTACGCGTTTTCTCAATAAATACTTAGCGAATTAGCAATAATTCAATAGAACGGTAGGTACCTACCGCGATTTTCTGCATTTAAATCATTCACATTTTTAACGCCAGTACCTACCTCGAGTTTATATTAACTGGCTGGAAAATTATGCATTGTTGATGATAGATCGATTTCAGAAAATGTCAGAAAAATTTCAATATTTGATGCAATATAGTGTAACATTTTAAATGGGAAGCTACACATGTTTTTATTTTAAAAGTTTCTTAAACTTGTATACCTTCTATTTAATCAAAAACATTTCGTGCAAAATGTTTGTTTTCGCCGCAATCTAAGTTCCCGCAAAGGGCCTTTAAAATGTCAATTTTTCTCCGCTATTTTCGAAAACGCCGTTAAAAAAATTCGAATAAATCCCTAGAAAAATCAGTTTTGTATGGGAAATCTCTTTACTAAACGATTCGACGTTTTTTAACGGGTGAACCTGTCGGCGAGAAATATAACTGAGGTCGAATTTCTTCGTCGGTGAGAGATCTAATTGTAGTTTTCGCCGTTTGGGAGCGCTGTTGACCCTGCGTCATCTTTTTTATATGAAATCTGGTCTGACCCGCAGAGAGCGCCGTCCGTGCCCCCTTTCGGGCCAAAATGATCTCTGCGGTCGGTGAAACTCGAGGAACTGAGGTCGATTATCGCCTGCGGGTCGAGGCGGGCGACGGAAATCGAAAGGGCGTAAGCGTCTTTTTTTTTTTTAAGCGACAATACGCCGTGAGGTCTTGCGGATCGAGGGGGAAAAGTGTCGATTATCGGATCACCAAAACGCGTTTTTTTGGAACGGCCGTTTGTATGAAATCCCGGTCCACACGCCTTGCTAGGCCAAATCGACCTCTGCGGTCGGTGAAACTGGACAGGCAGAGTGGTCGATTTTCGCCTGTACCCGGAGGGCTAAAAAAAAAAGTGAGTTTTCCTGACCTACCCCAAAACCAAACAATACTATATATACTAGGTTTTGCCCGTTGCAGAAGCAACTGACGGGTTTAAACACTATGCGATTTGACGTGTGAACGTGGATGAAGCGAGGAAGAGTGTGTGTTAAATTAAATATATGAAGAAACCTGAGGTTACAGTGACCTTGCAACGCATGCCGGGTACCCGTTGTATATAATGTTATGTAGTGCAGCGCTTGCATTAAAATGTAATTTCCCAGGAATTGGAATGGAACCATTACAGTTAAGTTGACCCCAAGGTTACAGTGACCTTGCAACGCATGCCGAGTAACCGTTGTATATTATGTTATAAATTGCAGGCGCTTGCATTAAAATTTTATTTCCCGGGAATCGGGATGAAACCATTACAGTAAAGTTGACCCCTAGGTTACAGTGACCTTGCAACGCATACCGGGTACCCGTTGTATATAATGTTATATAGTGCAGGCGCTTGCTTTAAAATGTTATTTCCCGGGAATTGGGATGGAACCATTACAGTTAAGTTGACCCCGAGGTTACAGTGACCTTGCAACGCATGCCGTGTACCCGTTGTATATTATGTTATAAATTGCAGGCGCTTGCATTAAAATTTTATTTCCCGGGAATCGGGATGAAACCATTACAGTAAAGTTGACCCCTAGGTTACAGTGACCTTGCAACGCATGCCGGGTACCCGTTGTATATAATGTTATATAGTGCAGGCGCTTGCATTATAATGTAGTTTCCGGGGACTTGGGATGGAACCATAAGAGTTTAGTTGACCCTGAGGTTAAAGTGGCCTTGCAACGCATGCCGGGTACCCGGAGTATATAATGTTACATAGTGCAGGCGCTTGCATTATAATGTAGTTTCCCAGGACTTCGGATGGAAACATTACAGTTTTATTGACCCCGAGGTTAAAGCGGCCTTGCAACGCATGCCGGGTACCCGTTGTATATAATTTTATAAAGAGCATAATTTTAAAATGTTGTTTCCCGGGACTTGGTAGGGAACCATTACGGTTTAGTTGACCCCGAAGTTAAAGTGGCCTCGCAACGCATGCCGGGTACCCGCTGTATATAATTAATTTATTTACGCACAAATAGTCCATTAACGATAACAATCGGTTGCACGGTTTAGCAGTGCAAAATTTCATTATGCCGGAGCTCACTATTGTAGTTGTATTGTATTTCATTTTGCAAGTGTAAGTACTAAGTAGGTACTTTGTTGTAATATTTCACCAAAACGACGCCATTATGCTGTTGAGCATAAAATAATTTTCACTATAAATAAATTCATTCAATATCATGTTTTGATTTTTAAATGAAAAAAGTCCCTGGAAGTAAGTACCTACCTAGAACACGCGTAATTATTTTTTTTATTTAACAATGTCCAAATAGAACACACTTATAAAAAAAAATATAATTAATAAAAAAAAATTGTCAATTCTTAAAATTTTTCTAGTAAATTTTCAGTTCTAGAAAGTTCCGTTCGAGTTCTGTAATTATTTCAGTTTTGTGATGTAACTGGCCTATATTGAGAAAAAACAGAATTTCAGTAGAAGCAACTCAGAACGTGAAAATTAACTTAAAAAAAGTTGAATTATTCAGTATCATCGAAACAACCTTACCTTAGTATTTATTGCATTAAAACCTAATTCGTTGTGTAGGTACCCATTCAGGTAGGTACCTGCGCGTTTCCTCAGATTCCGGCAATATTTGCTTTTTTCATCATATTTGCAATACTACCGAAATAAGTAGGTACCTACCCCGAATGAATAGCGTGTTAATTTGAACTGGCCACCAATATTTAAACTTCCTATGGAATCTTTGAGCGCGTATTTTGATGATTATTTTTCGGAAAATTTCGAGTTTTGTCAGCATCTCCTGACGTATTTTATATGAGAATCATATGTTTTATTGGTGTTAAAAGTTGCGGAATCTATCCGGCTATCGTATTTTCAAAAAACATCTAGCCCGGAATCGGTTTTTTCGGCGGTAATGTCGTTTTCCGAAAAACAACGACCGAAACCGCCGAGAGTTCCGTTTTGTTAGGCTAAAAATTTGACATCTGAGATCCTGACCTATGTCAATAGTCCTATGTAGCATTTTCCTTTGTGAAATTAGCGGGTTTTTTCGTCACTTTTTTTTTTCAAACGCCGTCTGTCGGCGGGAAATACAACCGAGCCGAATCGAGTGATTCGAGTAGAGCTTCTAGTTTTCGCCGCCGATTCGTATCGGAGAATAAATCCCTGTATATATTTTTTTTGTCGTAAAAAAAAGGATCCCAGCTTCTTGTCTGAATTTGCTTCGACCGAAAGTGAACCTTGAGGTGGGTGAAACGCAAAGGGCGTACTGGTCGTTTTTGCGTCAAAAAAATAGTGAGTGAGTTTTTAAAAAGTGAGCTTTTCCCTGACCTACCCCAAAACCAAGCATTAATATATAACTAGGTTTTGCCCGTTGCAGAAGCAACTGACGGGTTTAAACACTATGCGATTTGACGTGTGAACGTGGATGAAGCGAGGAAGAGTGTGTGTTAAATTAAATAGATGAAGAAACCTGAGGTTACAGTGACCTTGCAACGCATGCCGGGTACCCGTTGTATATAATGTTATGTAGTGCAGCGCTTGCATTAAAATGTAATTTCCCAGGAATTGGAATGGAACCATTACAGTTAAGTTGACCCCGAGGTTACAGTGACCTTGCAACGCATGCCGAGTAACCGTTGTATATTATGTTATAAATTGCAGGCGCTTGCATTAAAATTTTATTTCCCGGGAATCGGGATGAAACCATTACAGTAAAGTTGACCCCTAGGTTACAGTGACCTTGCAACGCATACCGGGTACCCGTTGTATATAATGTTATATAGTGCAGGCGCTTGCTTTAAAATGTTATTTCCCGGGAATTGGGATGGAACCATTACAGTTAAGTTGACCCCGAGGTTACAGTGACCTTGCAACGCATGCCGTGTACCCGTTGTATATTATGTTATAAATTGCAGGCGCTTGCATTAAAATTTTATTTCCCGGGAATCGGGATAAAACCATTACAGTAAAGTTGACCCCTAGGTTAAAGTCGCCTTGCAACGCATGCCGGGTACCCGTTGTATATAATGTTATATAGTGCAGGCGCTTGCATTTTAATGTAGTTTCCGGGGACTTGGGATGGAACCATTAGAGTTTAGTTGACCCTGAGGTTAAAGTGGCCTCGGAACGCATGCCGGGTACCCGTAGTATATAATGTTACATAGTGCAGGCGCTTGCATTATAATGTAGTTTCCCAGGACTTCGGATGGAAACATTACAGTTTTATTGACCCCGAGGTTAAAGCGGCCTTGCAACGCATGCCGGGTACCCGTTGTATGTAATTTTATAAAGTGCATAATTTTATAATGTTGTTTCCCGGGACTTGGTAGGGAACCATTACGGTTTAGTTGACCCCGAAGTTAAAGTGGCCTCGCAACGCATGCCGGGTACCCGCTGTATATAATTAATTTATTTACGCACAAATAGTCCATTAACAATAACAATCGGTTGCACGGTTTAGCAGTGCAAAATTTCATTATGCCGGAGCTCACTATTGTAGTTGTATTGTATTTCATTTTGCAAGTGTAAGTACTAAGTAGGTACTTTGTTGTAATATTTCACCAAAACGACGCCATTATGCTGTTGAGCATAAAATAATTTTCACTACAAAAAAATTCATTCAATATCATGTTTTGATTTTTAAATGAAAAAAGTCCCCGCAAGTAAGTACCTACCTAGAACACGCGTAATGTATATGTATATATATATATATATATATACATATTTATTTAACAATGTTCAAATAGAACACACTTAAAAATAAAATAAAAAATAATTAATAAAAAAAATTGACAATTCTTTAAATTTTTCTAGTAAATTTTCAGTTCTATAAAGTTCCGTTCGAGTTCTGTAATTATTTCAGTTTTGTGATGTAACTGGTCTGTAATGATAAAATAATAGAATTTGAGTAGAATCATCACAGAACGTGAAAATTAACTTAAAAAACGTTCAATTATTCTGTATCATCGAAACAACCTTACCTTAGTATTTATTGCATTAAAACCTAATTCGTTGTGTAGGTACCCATTCAGGTAGGTACCTGCGCATTTTCTTAGATTCCGGCAATCTTAGCTTTTTTCATCATATTTGCAATACTACCGAAATAAGTAGGTACCTACCCCGAATGAAAAACGTGTTAATTTGAACTGGCCAGCAAATATTTAAACTTCCGATGGAATCTGTGAGCGCGTATTTTGATGATTTTTTTTCGGAAAATTTCGAGTTTTGTCAGCATCTCCTGACGTATTTTATATGAGAATCGTATGTTTTATTGGTGTTAAAAGTTGCGGAATCTATCCGGCTATCGTATTTTCAAAAAACATCTAGCCCGGAATCGGTTTTTCGGCGGTAATGTCGTTTTCCGAAAAACAACGACCGAAACCGCCGAGAGTTCCGTTTTGTTAGGCTAAAACTTTGACATTTGAGATCTGCGTCAACGGTCCTAGCATTTTCCTTTGTGAAATTAAGGGGTTTTTTCGTCATTTTTTTTTTTACCAACGCCATCTGTCGGCGGGAAATATGACCGAGCCGAATCGAGTGATTCGAGCAGAGCTTCTAGTTTTCGCCGCCGATTCGTATCGGAGAATAAACCCCTGTATATATTTTATTTTGTCATTAAAAATTTGCTTACAGTTTTCATTCCCAATTTGCTTCAACCGAAACTGAACCTTAAGGTGGGTGAAACGCAAAGGGCGTACTGGTCGTTTTTGCGCCGACAAAAAAGTGAGTGAGTTTTCCCAAAACTAAACATTAATATATATACTAGCTGGGCCCATTGCAAAAGCAATAAACGGGTTTAAACACTATGCGATTTGACGTGTGAACGTGGATGAAGCGAGGAGGAGTGTGTGTTAAATTAAATATAAATCGGTTAAATATCAAATTTTCATTGCAATCGGTTAATTGGTTTAGCAATGCGTAATTTCATGATACCAGAGCTCACTGTTGTGCACAAAAACCATTGCCGGCCTGCGCACATCAAATCCCCAAACGCAATCGGAAGAACGGTTTAGCAATGCATAATCTTATGATGCCCAAGCTCACTATTTTATACAGAAAGAATCGAAGGGATGCAGCAATCAAATCCCCAAAGTTTCATCGCAATCGGATGAACGGTTTAGCAATGCATAATTTCATGATGCCAGAGCTCACTATTTTATACAGAAAGAATTGAGGCGATGCGCACATGAAATCCCCAAAGTTTCATCGCGATCGAAGACAAAATAACACAGAACGTGAAAATAAATTAAAAAAAGTGTGCTTTAGACCACACGACTGAAGTAAAACTTCACTTACTTATGCCAGATACCCGTTATATATAATGTTAAATAGTGCAGGCGCTTGCATTATAATGCAGTTTCCCGGGACTTGGGACGGAAACATTACAGTTTTATTGACCCCGAGGTTAAAGTGGCCTTGCAACGCACGCCGGGTACCCGTTGTATATAATTTTATATAGTGCAGGCGCTTGCATTATAATGTAGTTTCCCGGGACTTGGGATGGAACCATTATAATTAAGTTGACCACGAGGTTACAGTGACCTTACAACGCATGCCGGGTACCCGTTGTATATAATGTTATATAGTGCAGGCGCTTGCATTATAATGTAGTTTCCGGGGACTTGGGATGGAACCATTACAGTTTAGTTGACCCTGAGGTTAAAGTGCAGTTGCAACGCATGCCGGGTACCCGTAGTATATAATGTTACATAGTGCAGGCGCTTGCATTATAATGTAGTTTCCCAGGACTTCGGATGGAAACATTACAGTTTTATTGACCCCGAGGTTAAAGCGGCCTTGCAACGCATGCCGGGTACCCGTTGTATATAATTTTATAAAGTGCATAATTTTATAATGTTGTTTCCCGGGACTTGGTAGGGAACCATTACGGTTTAGTTGACCCCGAAGTTAAAGTGGCCTCGCAACGCATGCCGGGTACCCGCTGTATATAATTAATTTATTTACGCACAAATAGTCCATTAACAATAACAATCGGTTGCACGGTTTAGCAGTGCAAAATTTCATTATGCCGGAGCTCACTATTGTAGTTGTATTGTATTTCATTTTGCAAGTGTAAGTACTAAGTAGGTACTTTGTTGTAATATTTCACCAAAACGACGCCATTATGCTGTTGAGCATAAAATAATTTTCACTACAAATAAATTCATTCAATATCATGTTTTGATTTTTAAATGAAAAAAGTCCCTGCAAGTAAGTACCTACCTAGAACACGCGTAATTATTTTTTTTATTTAACAATGTCCAAATAGAACACACTTAAAAATAAAAATAAAATAATTAATAAAAAAAAGTTGACAATTCTTTAAATTTTTCTAGTAAATTTTCAGTTCTATAAAGTTCCGTTCGAGTTCTGTAATTATTTCAGTTTTGTGATGTAACTGGTCTGTAATGATAAAACAATAGAATTTGAGTAGAACCATCACAGAACGTGAAAATTAACTTAAAAAAAGTTCAATTATTCTGTATCATCGAAACAACCTTACCTTAGTATTTATTGCATTAAAACCTAATTCGTTGTGTAGGTACCCATTCAGGTAGGTACCTGCGCATTTCCTTAGATTCCGGCAATCTTAGCATTTTTCATCATATTTGCAATACTACCGAAATAAGTAGGTACCTACCCCGAATGAAAAACGTGTTAATTTGAACTGGCCAGCAAATATTTAAACTTCCGATGGAATCTGTGAGCGCGTATTTTGATGATTTTTTTTTCGGAAAATTTCGAGTTTTGTCAGCATCTCCTGACGTATTTTATATGAGAATCATATGTTTTATTGGTGTTAAAAGTTGCGGAATCTATCCGGCTATCGTATTTTCAAAAAACATCTAGCCCGGAATCGGTTTTTCGGCGGTAATGTCGTTTTCCGAAAAACAACGACCGAAACCGCCGAGAGTTCCGTTTTGTTAGGCTAAAAATTTGACATCTGAGATCCTGACCTATGTCAATAGTCCTATATAGCATTTTCCCTTGTGAAATTAGCGGGTTTTTTCGTCACTTTTTTTTTTCAAACGCCGTCTGTCGGCGGGAAATACAACCGAGCCGAATCGAGTGATTCGAGTAGAGCTTCTAGTTTTCGCCGCCGATTCGTATCGGAGAATAAATCCCTGTATATATTTTTTTTGTCGAAAAAAAAAGGATCCCAGCTTCTTGTCTGAATTTGCTTCGACCGAAAGTGAACCTTGAGGTTGGTGAAACGCAAAGGGCGTACTGGTCATTTTTGCGCCGACAAAAAAGTGAGTGAGTTTTCCCCAAAGTGAACAATACTATATATATATAGGTTTTGCCCGTTGCAGAAGCAACTGACGGGTTAAGACACTATGCGATTTGACGTGTGAACGTGGATGAAGCGAGGAGGAGTGTGTGTTAAATTAAATAAATGAAGAAACCTGAGTTCACAGTGACCTTGCAACGCATGCCGGGTACCCGTTGTATATAATGTTATGTAGTGCAGCGCTTGCATTAAAATGTAATTTCCCAGGAATTGGAATGGAACCGTTACAGTTAAGTTGACCATGAGGTTACAGTGACCTTGCAACGCATGCCGAGCAACCGTTGTATATCATTTTATATATTGCAGGCACTTGCTTTAAAATGTTATTTCCCGGGAATTGGGATGGAACCATTACAGTTAAGTTGACCCCGAGGTTACAGTGACCTTGCAACGCATGCCGGTAACCCGTTGTATATAATATTATAATATAGTGCAGACGTTTGCAAGGCGCTTGCATTATAATGTAGTTTCCCGGAACTTGGAATGGAACCGTTAATGTTAAGTTGACCCCGAGGTTACAGTGATCTTGCAACGCATGCCGGGTAACAGTTGTATATAATGTTATGTAGAAATAAAAATCCCCTAAGATGACCTTTATTGGATAACCAACACTCATGCCGTAGGTCACCCCAAGTGGTTCGCTACGTTTGGTGATTTAGTAGGGGTGCCCGGATTTATGGGGTGAGGTTTGTCTAGGTCTTGGAGGCTGATGACCAGGACACACTGAACCCCAGATTCCTACCCACCCCTTAAACCCTTTTCCTTCTCAGAACTCTCATCTCCTTCTTTGCCTTAAAAAACCCTCCACCCAGCATCTCCAAAGATGACATGACCGTGAGGGAAATTATTTTCCTCAGGGTCTCCTGTGTGGAGCTTTTTCCTCCCCCCCTCTCGCGCTTCATTAATTCATTCCCGGTACATTTAGTTTTCAAAAAGCGAGAAATGTGCACCTACTTCGGTCGCCCGCTTCATTATTGTATCCCGATTGATCATTATTGTTTTCATAAAACCATCTCGGAAATGCACACATCAAATTCCCAAAGTCTCATCGCAATCGGATGAACCAACACCGCTGTCATAGGTCACCCAAGTGGTTCGCTACGATTGGTGACTTAGCAGGGGTGCCCGGGTTCATGGGATGAGGTTTGTCTAGGTCTTGGTGGCGGATACGTTTGACCAACCACTGCATGGCGGGCTGGATCGGAGGAGACTGATTGAGGGAGGCTTTTTATCTCTCCAGCCAGATTCTCTCAACCCTTCGCCTCGCACCGCAGTGTGAGGAATAGATTCATACGTCCGTTACTCCTGGCGACACTGACCCTCAGATTCCTACCCACCCCTCATACCCTTTTCCTTCTTATATCTTCTTCTCCTTTCTTTCCCTCAAAAAACCTTCGACACAGCATCCCCAAAGATGACATAGGCCCCTAGGGAAATTGTTTTCCTCGGTGCCTCCTGTGTGGAGCTAATGTAAAAAAAAGTTTAGCAATGCATAATTTCATGATGCCAGAGCTCACTATTGTATATAGAAACCAATGAATGGTTCCCGGGGCGGCGATACCAATTCCACGTTGAATGATTATCATTAAAATACAAAATACAAAAAAAAACGGTATGTAAATTTAATATTTTTGAAAAAAATTATACCATTCAACTTCAAGCAATTTTATTATACATTTACAAAAAATTCATAAGCAATATCATCAGATTCTAAGTTGTTATGTGCATGTAGGTACCTGCATAGATTCTATGTAGAGTTACCTTCACATACGTAAAAAAAAACATATGAAATATATTTAGGCTGGGTTTTTCAAAAAATTTATTTAAAAATCTTCAATTTTTCAAGTTAATTTTAACGTTCTGTGAAAGTTCTGTTCAAATTCTATTCAAGTTCCGTAATTATTTCTATTTTGAAATAATAGTATAAATAAATAATAATAAATATTATGAGTTTTGAAGATAATTGAATAAATAAAAATCGCACATTACGTGAAAATGAACTTTACTAATTTAAAAATAACATTCATACCAACAGTGGTTATCCAGAAGCAACCTCCGTGTTCCTACATATTTCAAAAATTACCATCTTGGATGATTTTTTTCATTTCATATCATTAATTTTCGATTTAACATTTAAAGGAAAAAATCTCGTAAGATGGTACCTACCTAGTACATACCGAGAAAAATAATGTTGGTGTAGGTACCTACTTACGCGTTTTCTCAATAAATACTTAGCGAATTAGCAATAATTCAATAGAACGGTAGGTACCTACCGCGATTTTCTGCATTTAAATCATTCACATTTTTAACGCCAGTACCTACCTCGAGTTTATATTAACTGGCTGGAAAATTATACATTGTTGATGATAGATCGATTTCAGAAAATGTCAGAAAAATTTCAGTATTTGATGCAATATAGTGTAACATTTTAAATGGGAAGCTACAAATGTTTTTATTTTAAAAGTTTCTTAAACTTGTATACCTTCTATTTAATCAAAAACATTTCGTGCAAAATGTTTGTTTTCGCCGCAATCTAAGTTCCCGCAAAGGGCCTTTAAAATGTCAATTTTTCTCCGCTATTTTCGAAAACGCCGTTAAAAAAATTCGAATAAATCCCTAGAAAAATCAGTTTTGTATGGGAAATCTCTTTACTAAACGATTCGACGTTTTTTAACGGGTGAACCTGTCGGCGAGAAATATAACTGAGGTCGAATTTCTTCGTCGGTGAGAGATCTAATTGTAGTTTTCGCCGTTTGGGAGCGCTGTTGACCCTGCGTCATCTTTTTTATATGAAATCTGGTCTGACCCGCAGAGAACGCCGTCCGTGCCCCCTTTCGGGCCAAATTGATCTCTGCGGTCGGTGAAACTCGAGGAGCTGAGGTCGATTATCGCCTGCGGGTCGAGGCGGGCGACGGAAATCGAAAGGGCGTAAGCGTCTTTTTCGTTTTTAAGCGACAATACGCCGTGAGGTCTTGCGGATCGAGGGGGAAAAGAGTCGATTATCGGATCACCAAAACGCGTTTTTTTGGAACGGCCGTTTGTATGAAATCCCGGTCCACACGCCTTGCTAGGCCAAATCGACCTCTGCGGTCGGTGAAACTGGACAGGCAGAGTGGTCGATTTTCGCCTGTACCCGGAGGGCTAAAAAAAAAAGTGAGTTTTCCTGACCTACCCCAAAACCAAACAATACTATATATATAGGTTTTGCCCGTTGCAGAAGCAACTGACGGGTTAAGACACTATGCGATTTGACGTGTGAACGTGGATGAAGCGAGGAGGAGTGTGTGTTAAATTAAATAAATGAAGAAACCTGAGTTCACAGTGACCTTGCAACGCATGCCGGGTACCCGTTGTATATAATGTTATGTAGTGCAGCGCTTGCATTAAAATGTAATTTCCCAGGAATTGGAATGGAACCGTTACAGTTAAGTTGACCATGAGGTTACAGTGACCTTGCAACGCATGCCGAGCAACCGTTGTATATCATTTTATATATTGCAGGCACTTGCTTTAAAATGTTATTTCCCGGGAATTGGGATGGAACCATTACAGTTAAGTTGACCCCGAGGTTACAGTGACCTTGCAACGCATGCCGGTAACCCGTTGTATATAATATTATAATATAGTGCAGACGTTTGCAAGGCGCTTGCATTATAATGTAGTTTCCCGGAACTTGGAATGGAACCGTTAATGTTAAGTTGACCCCGAGGTTACAGTGATCTTGCAACGCATGCCGGGTAACAGTTGTATATAATGTTATGTAGAAATAAAAATCCCCTAAGATGACCTTTATTGGATAACCAACACTCATGCCGTAGGTCACCCCAAGTGGTTCGCTACGTTTGGTGATTTAGTAGGGGTGCCCGGATTTATGGGGTGAGGTTTGTCTAGGTCTTGGAGGCTGATGACCAGGACACACTGAACCCCAGATTCCTACCCACCCCTTAAACCCTTTTCCTTCTCAGAACTCTCATCTCCTTCTTTGCCTTAAAAAACCCTCCACCCAGCATCTCCAAAGATGACATGACCGTGAGGGAAATTATTTTCCTCAGGGTCTCCTGTGTGGAGCTTTTTCCTCCCCCCCTCTCGCGCTTCATTAATTCATTCCCGGTACATTTAGTTTTCAAAAAGCGAGAAATGTGCACCTACTTCGGTCGCCCGCTTCATTATTGTATCCCGATTGATCATTATTGTTTTCATAAAACCATCTCGGAAATGCACACATCAAATTCCCAAAGTCTCATCGCAATCGGATGAACCAACACCGCTGTCATAGGTCACCCAAGTGGTTCGCTACGATTGGTGACTTAGCAGGGGTGCCCGGGTTCATGGGATGAGGTTTGTCTAGGTCTTGGTGGCGGATACGTTTGACCAACCACTGCATGGCGGGCTGGATCGGAGGAGACTGATTGAGGGAGGCTTTTTATCTCTCCAGCCAGATTCTCTCAACCCTTCGCCTCGCACCGCAGTGTGAGGAATAGATTCATACGTCCGTTACTCCTGGGGACACTGACCCTCAGATTCCTACCCACCCCTCATACCCTTTTCCTTCTTATATCTTCTTCTCCTTTCTTTCCCTCAAAAAACCTTCGACACAGCATCCCCAAAGATGACATAGGCCCCTAGGGAAATTGTTTTCCTCGGTGCCTCCTGTGTGGAGCTAATGTAAAAAAAAGTTTAGCAATGCATAATTTCATGATGCCAGAGCTCACTATTGTATATAGAAACCAATGAATGGTTCCCGGGGCGGCGATACCAATTCCACGTTGAATGATTATCATTAAAATACAAAATACAAAAAAAAACGGTATGTAAATTTAATATTTTTGAAAAAAATTATACCATTCAACTTCAAGCAATTTTATTATACATTTACAAAAAATTCATAAGCAATATCATCAGATTCTAAGTTGTTATGTGCATGTAGGTACCTGCATAGATTCTATGTAGAGTTACCTTCACATACGTAAAAAAAAACATATGAAATATATTTAGGCTGGGTTTTTCAAAAAATTTATTTAAAAATCTTCAATTTTTCAAGTTAATTTTAACGTTCTGTGAAAGTTCTGTTCAAATTCTATTCAAGTTCCGTAATTATTTCTATTTTGAAATAATAGTATAAATAAATAATAATAAATATTATGAGTTTTGAAGATAATTGAATAAATAAAAATCGCACATTACGTGAAAATGAACTTAATCAATTTAAAATAACATTCCTACCAACAGTGGTTATCCAGAAGCAACCTCCGTGTTCCTACATATTTCAAAAATTACCATCTTGGATGATTTTTTTCATTTCATATCTTTAATTTTCGATTTAACATTTAAAGGAAAGAATCTCGTAAGCCGGTACCTACCTAGTACATACCGAGAAAAATAATAGTGGTGTAGGTAGGTACTTGCGCGTTTTCTCAATAAATACTTAGCGAATTAGCAATAATTCAATAGAACGGTAGGTACCTACCGCGATTTTCTGCATTTAAATCATTCACATTTTAAACGCCAGTACCTACCTCGGGTTTATATTAACTGGCTGGAAAATTATGCATTGTTGATGATAGATCGATTTCAGAAAATGTCAGAAAATTTCAATATTTGATGCAATATAGTGTAACATTTTAAATGGGAATCTACACATGTTTTTATTTTAAAAGTTTCTTAAACTTGTATACCTTCTATTTAATCAAAAACATTTCGTGCAAAATGTTTGTTTTCGCCGCAATCTAAGTTCCCGCAAAGGGCCTTTAAAATGTCATTTTTTGTACGTTATATTTGAGATAGCCGTTTAATTGATTGGAATAAATTCCTAGTGAAATCAGTTTTGTATGGGAAATCTCTTTACTAAACGGTTCGACGTTTTTTAACGGGTGAACCTGTCGGCGAGAAATATAACTGAGGTCGAATTTCTTCGTCGGTGAGAGATCTAATTGTAGTTTTCGCCGTTTGGGAGCGCTGTTGACCCTGCGTCATCTTTTTTATATGAAATCTGGTCTGACCCGCAGAGAACGCCGTCCGTGCCCCCTTTCGGGCCAAATTGATCTCTGCGGTCGGTGAAACTCGAGGAGCGGAGGTCGATTATCGCCTGCGGGCCGAGGCGGGCGAGGGAAATCGAAAGGGCGTAAGCGTCTTTTTCGTTTTTAAGCGACAATACGCCGTGAGGTCTTGCGGATCGAGGGGGAAAAGAGTCGATTATCGGATCACCAAAACGCGTTTTTTTGGAACGGCCGTTTGTATGAAATCCCGGTCCACACGCCTTGCTAGGCCAAATCGACCTCTGCGGTCGGTGAAACTGGACAGGCAGAGTGGTCGATTTTCGCCTGTACCCGGAGGGCTAAAAAAAAAAGTGAGTTTTCCTGACCTACCCCAAAACCAAACAATACTATATACTAGGTTTTGCCCGTTGCAGAAGCAACTGATGGGTTAAAACATTATGCGATTTGACGTGTGAACGTGGATGAAGCGAGGAGGAGTGTGTGTTAAATTAAATATATGAAGAAACCTTAGTTCACAGTGACCTTGCAACGCATGCCGGGTACCCGTTGTATATAATGTTATGTAGTGCAGCGCTTGCATTAAAATGTAATTTGCCAGGAATTGGAATGGAACCATTACAGTTAAGTTGACCCCGAGGTTACAGTGATTTTGCAACGCATGCCGGGTACCCTTTGTATATAATGTTATAATGTAAAGCAGGCGTTTGCAAGGCGCTTGTATTATAATGTAGTTTTCAGGAACTTGGAATGGAACCATTACAGTTAAGTTGACCCCGAGGTTACAGTGATCTTGCAACGCATGCCGGGTACCCGTTGTATATAATGTTATAATATATTGCAGGCGTTTGCAAGGCGCTTGCATTATAATGTAGTTTCCCGGAACTTGGAATGGAACCATTACAGTTAAGTTGACCCCGAGATTACAGTGATGTTGCAACGCATGCCGGGTACCCTTTGTATATAATGTTATAATATAAAGCAGGCGTTTGCAAGGCGCTTGCATTATAATGTAGTTTCCCGGAACTTGGAATGGAACCATTACAGTTAAGTTGACCCTGAGATTACAGTGATGTTGCAACGCATGCCGGGTACCCGTTGTATGTAATGTTATAATACAGTGCATGCGTTTGCAAGGCGCTTGAATTATAATGTAGTTTCCCGGAACTTGGAATGGAACCATTACAGTTAAGTTGACCCCGAGGTTACAGTGTTGTTGCAACGCATGCCGGGTACCCGTTGTATATAATGTTATGTAGAAATACAAATCCCCAAAGTTGACCTTTATTGGTTAACCAACACCTCTGCCATAGGTCACCCCAAGTGGTTCGCTACGTTTGGTGATTTAGTAGGGGTGCCCGGGTTCATGGGGTGAAGTCTGTCTAGGTCTTGGAGGCGGATGCCCAGGACACACTGAACCCCAGATTTCTACCCACTCCTTAAACCCCTTTCCTTCCCAAAACTCTCATCTCCTTCCTTTCCTAAAAAAAATTCTCCTCACAGCATCCCCAAAGATGACATAGGACCTGAGGGAAATTATTTTCCCCACGGCGTCCTGTGTGGAGCTCATGTAAAAAAAAATAATTAAATGCATATAAATTCACCTTTCCCAAAAAGCCAGAAATAATTGAAAAAAAACATGTTCTTAATATATTTTCCCTTGCTTAGTTCTGCACTCCTGGTATTTATACTTCTAAAATTTTGTTTTATTCGAGTAAAAAAAAGAACAGAAAAAATATTCTTTCATAGCGTACTCTACCCCCCCCCCCCCTTCCTCCATCCCGCAAAACCCCCTCACGGGTTCCCCTCCGCCTTCCCAGGTTACCCTCCCCCCTCCGTGGTTTTTTCCCCCCCTCCCGCGCTCATTATTTCATTGCTGTTATATTTAGTTTTCAAACAGCTCGCGTGCCACCTATTGAAATATTTTTATGCAAATTTTGCAAAAATGCCAGAGCTCACCAGCCAATAAACAAACATAACAAAAAAAGAATTATTCAATTTGGTGCAGTCTTTCGGAAGTTATCCGCGTACATACATTTCGACGATTCATTTTTATGCAAATTTCATAATGCCAGAGCTCACCAGTAGTTTTATACAAAACATTGTCCTAACAGTGTCGAAGACAACAAAAAAAGAATTATTCAATTTGGTGCAGTCTTTCGGAAGCTATGCGCGTACATACATTTCCGCGATTCATTTGTATGCTAATTTCGTAATGCCAGAGCTCACCAGTAGTTTTATACAAACTTTGTCCTAAGAATAAGGAACGCAACAAAAAAAGAATTATTCAATTACGTGCAGTGGTTCTGAAGTTATGAGCGTACTTACATTTCGGCGAATCATTTTTAAACAAATTTCGTTATGCCAGAGCTCACCAGTAATTTTATTCAAAACTTGTCCTTACAATAACGATAACACCAAAAAAATAATTACCCAATTAGGTGCAGTCGTTCCGAAGTTTTGCGCGTACTTACATTTCATCGATTAATTTTTAAACATATTTCAAAATGCCAGAGCTTACCAGTAGTTGTATACAAACTTTGTCCTAACAATAAGAAACGCAACAAAAAAAGAATTATTCAATTACGTGAAGTCGTTCTGAAGTTATGAGCGTACTTACATTTCGGCGAATCATTTTTAAACAAATTTCGTTATGCCAGAGCTCACCAGTAATTTTATTCAAAATTTGTCCTAATAATAACAAATACAACAACGAAAGAATTATTCAATTTGGTGCATTCGCTCGGAAGCTATGCGCATATATAGATTTCGGCGATTAATTTTAAACAAATTTTATTATTCCAGAGCTCATCAGAAGTTTTATACAAACCTTGCCCGAACAATAACGAAACCAACTCAAAAAGAATTATCCAATTTGGACCAGTCGTTCATGAGCTATAATTTATAGATGATACCCGTGGATAATTATTTATCCGTTTATGTAATTTTCAGGGTACCTACCTAGTTCATCAAAATATTCTAAAACAATATGTTATTTATATGGCAACACAAACGTTAAACTTTGTCGTAACCACCTCAAGCACAGCCTGAAAATCGAACACCTGCGCTGGTTTAAGAACATTTCCCATACAAATTACGTCAGCCAACGGTGTCATGGCCTGACTGAAAACCTCAGGTGGTTTTGGATAGTGTTCCATGTTCAGTATTGCAAGGTTGAAGAAAATAAATAAACATTTCAAATATCTACCGATTTAACAGGCTGAGAACGATGTGCATTTTCGATGTTGTTGGATTTTTCGCAAATGTCAGATATAATTGCAAAGTTTGACGCGATATTGTGAAACATTTTAAATGGGAAGCTACACATGTTTTTGTTTTAAAAGTTTCTAAATCTTGTATAATTTATGATTATTAAAAAACATCTCTCGCAAAATGTTTTTTTTCGTCGTAATTTACCACCCCGCAAAGGGCCTTTAAAATGTCAATTTTTCTTCGGTATTTGGCAGATCGCCGTTTAATTAATTGGAATAAATTCATAGCAGAAATCAGTTTTGTATGGGAGATTTTCGCTACATCTTTCTCAACTTTTGCAGGCATTTGAAAAGAGATAGATACAATGAATTCGCTTCGAAGAAGAGTGAACCGTGGGGCCTTTGAAATCGGATGAGCTTAGAGATCAATTTGGCTTGCCAAATTTTACCAAATTTTTGCAAGCCAAAGTGACCCGTGAGGTTTCACCCACCCGAGGGGCAGAGTGGTCGCTTTTCCCCTCAAATCGAAAGTGAGGTTTTCCGTGACCTTTCCCAAAAGTGAACAATACTATATATATATTCCGATGTCACCGTGGGTGAATGCTCAACACAGCGACTCCATCAAGGCTTAGATTAAATAGCTTAGCTCACACATATGGTCCAAAGGTATGCTCTTTGTAACCGACGTGTTGCTCTCCCTCATTTCTTAATTTTATAATTTATATGTTTTGCTTATGTACAATGCCCCGGTGCAACCAATAAAGCTTGTGTGCCAAGTTTGCACCGGGAGACATTCTAGAATCCTATAATTTTAATAATTTTAATAATTAATACTTTATTTATGATTATTTACGCCTCCAAAGGCAACCAGGCTGACCAGCCTCCTTTTTAGTTATGTCCCTGAGAAGGGCCGTTTTTTCGGCTCCGAAGGAAGCAGCTACTCCGCCAAACGGACTGCCTTCCCTCCCTTGCCGTTCTGCCGTTATGGCACGGCAGGAAGCGGCTGCTCTACCAAGCAGGCTGCTTTACCTTCCTTTTATGGCGGCCCCCACAAGGGCCTTTTTTAGGCTCTCAGTCGGCTTTACCGTGCCGCCAGCAACGATCTTTTTTAAAAAACACATTTTATCATTTTTAAATGTCTTTTTTCTTAATATACAAATGCCCCGGTGACACAAATAAAACTTGGATACCAAGTTGCCACCGGGAGACATCCTAAACTTATTATTTTATCGCCTTCAGGGCTATTTTTCCGGCTACAAAGCCAAAAAACCTGTTTGGGCGTCCCCAGTAAGGGCCTTTATATTGGTCAAAAATACACCATATTTTAATATAACTTCGTTTAAACACCCCGTAGGACGCTGAAACTAAGACGTTTCAGTGCAGAGTCCTACGGGGCATCCATAGAGCCATTCACTTGTAACAGACGTATCAGCGTCGCCACAAGACTGAAAAATAGTACCGGGTCTCAGTGCACGAATAGGATGAAATGGTTGAAATAATAAAATACTGACCTCCCGTGCACCCAGTGCCTGATGAGTTGAGGACACTGGATGTGCCTAATCCTCTGCCCAGTCCTGGTGCGTGGCGGTTGCCTGAAGTAGGGCCGGCTTTCTGGAGGAGACTGATGGCACCAGGAGCAAAGCTTAGGCAGAGGTCGGCGGGAGGCAGCAGATGATAATAACTTTTCCCAGTAGGAAATAATAACACGAGTTGACGTTGATGGAAGAACTAATTTATTATTAAAAAAATCACGTTTTTTCACACGAAAACGGGTATAAAAAGCGTGATTTTTTGAATAATAAATTAGTTCTTCCATCAAAGTCAACTCGTGTTATTATTTCCTACTGGGAAAAGTTATTATCATCTGCTGCCTCCCGCCGACCTCTGCCTAGGCTTTGCTCCTGGTGCCATCAGTCTCCTCCAGAAAGCCGGCCCTACTTCAGGCAACCGCCACGCACCAGGACTGGGCAGAGGATTAGGCACATCCAGTGTCCTCAACTCATCAGGCACTGGGTGCACGGGAGGTCAGTATTTTATTATTTCAACCATTTCATCCTATTCGTGCACTGAGACCCGGTACTATTTTTCAGTCTTGTGGCGACGCTGATACGTCTGTTACACTCTTTCTTATTTTACCTGTGTATGTGTTGTGTTGTCCTATATCAAATATTTAAATTCACTTAGCACTTAACATTTTATCATTTTTCTTTACTTCCATGTATGGCCTTTTTTAATCATAATTTTGACGTGTGTCAACTTTTACTAAATATTTTAATGCATTTTTGTCTACGCGCTCTTTTGTCTGTGGTCATCTGACAGCTTTCTGTTTTTGGTTATAATTCTCAATTTCATTTTTTGCAACTCATTCTACAAATTAAACACTGTAAAATTAATATTCATCTGAATAAACAAGTGTTTTACAATAATATCCAGTTTTTATCAACAAATGATAACTCTCAAATCATAACCTCATTCTGTAAGAAACCCCTTGGGCTTGGAAAATGAAAGAAGTCCACAAAGCTGCTCAACTTATACCTGATGGTGGACTGTCTGGAGACCAGACTCTGGGACTCTACAACTTGTACAATGATTCTGCTAAATATATTTAATATTCTTCAAAGTCGCCCTCTTTCATTAAACGATCCTTGAACCAAAATGAAAGTAGTGCCCAAGCTCATGTAGAAAGAGCTCTCTGTCCTGCCGAACTGAAGGCCTGGTTCGATTGGACCCCTGTGGCGCCTTTTTGTTTCTAAATTAAAATAAGCCTTCAAATCTTTGCACCACTTTGGGGCCTACGAGTCGTACACGGCCCATTACTACCTACCATAACCAACCCTCTTTAAAACAGCATTTATTTTATTAAACACTACAATTTGGTATCTCAGTGGCGTGCATATAGGCATAGAAATTGATATATACTTTCAAAATACGCGGGAATATCCAGCTACGAATCACAGCACACCTAGACCGCACACTATAACATGTCAAAAGCAGAAACCAAGTAGGCCAAATGTCGCTCACGTCAGACTAGGTTCTCAATGTTTACTTTATACTACACCAAATTTGTACAAGAGATGACTCGTTTGTTTTAGTGTCATAGGCAGAGCCTTTCAGAACAAATTGCAATGGCCAGCAAATATAGCAATTAGTGCCATCTGTCGGTACCTCTAAATTAATATAACTTGACTTGTTCCAATTACAAATAATGTTAATAATTGCATGCGTTGGATTTCTTTAAAAATACTCTCTGTTTTTATTTAGCGTAAAAAATATGACAATTTTATAATACAGATTAATGATTTGGCTTATGAAATCCCAACGAAATCGACTACAGCCGGCACCTTCGTCATTCTATGTGAAAACTCGGTAGTGATATTATTTAAAATCACACATGAATTAATTGAATGTCCAGCAATACCTATCTTTCCATATTCCAAATCGCAACAGCAGAGAGTCGCTTACTTTTCATCTCCCTCTTTGCGAGATCAACTCTAACTAGAACTCCTTTATCTACAGATCCACAATTTCGTTAAACAACATGACTCTTCTCCTTCTTTGTGTGCCGTATCAGGTCCCCCCGATGGCGAAAACTCTTGAAAATGTCTCTCTGTCTTGCGCTGCCAGGAATATCTCCTCCACACTTTTAATGCTGGTCCACTCTCGTACATTACGCAGCCAAGTCATTTGTTTTCTACCAGGCCCTCGGCGACCCTCTATCTTGCCTTCTAATGTTAAATGGAGCAAGTGATACTTCTCCCCTCGAAGTATATGACCCAGATATGAAATTTTCCTGATTTTTATTAATGTAAGCAGTTCTGTATCTGCTCTAGCCCGCCTGAGAATTTCTGTGTTGGTGATCATGTCGGTTTATGGGACCTTGAGCATTCTCCGGTGAAGCCACATTTCAAAAGTCTCTGACCTGTTCATGGTTTTTACTTTTTAATATGACTCAAATCATTAAATCTACTCTACCATGTATTCCCGCCCTTCGTTTCTTTATCCTAATCCTATGTTCTTCCTCCCCATCCCCTCTCATATAATATTGTAACAAAAAAAATAATAAATAACAAAAGAAACACACTTGTATTGTTATGGGGGCATGGACTTACAGGTTTATTAAACAATAATTCAGCACCATAATTTACTTTTTTATACTAGATTAGTTATTGGAAACTGGGTAGCGAACACGAAGCAATTCGCAAACTGTTAGATCGGCGGCAATCCGAAACAGAATAAATTCTCCTTAGGCACCCGTCATTGGTTAACAGCGTTTAACCAGCCAGCGGACGAAAATTCACATTTCGTCGAAAGTTATTCTTACGATCGTGCAGGGCGATTACAATAAGAAAGATTAATTATTCTCCGTACCAGCTTTTTTAAATTATAAATCAATATCGATTTTATTTCATTCCAAATTTGCTTTAATTTATACCTACATCGAAAAATGCTGAAAGGCGTGATGATGAAACTATTAAAATAATGTACTTTTTGTAATAATTTTTTTTATTAGTATTTATCATTTTTCAATAATGTCTAAAATAAATAAGAATGTTAAAAAAATCTGAAATATATTAGTTTGTGAGTGAAAGAAACAAATGTACGTTATATTTTTTAATGATTTTATTTAAACAAAAATTAAAATTCTAAAACATGCGATACCCAGATAATGTATTGAATCATTTTACTGCAGATTGTATGATTTGAAATGGGTGTGGTATGATACAAAATCTTTTTTGAAAATTTAACAAATCTGCCAACGACCTGGTATAACCTTATTATACCCAAAATAAACATTTTTTCTCAAAATTTAAAACACGCGAATGCTAGATAAAAGAAGAATCTTTCGATATCCATTTATAATTTTTTTGTGGAAAAGAGTAAATACGTCTAAAATCTGATTAAAAATTACATATTTCTGGTTTTCTCTGGTAATACCCTCTTAACTTCGGTGGTAAAAAGGCTACAGGTGTTATCATTCATTTTTTTATCATCAGTGGAAAGTTAATAATTGACGTAATTAACTATTTTATTATTTTTTTATTTATAATTCAAGATTTGCTGGCAACTTTCCCAAAAATAAATAAGTAAACATGCACGAAGAGAGAACTCGTTTGTGGTAAGTTTTTTTTTGCATAAATTCGCTATTTTCCCTTCCGCCTAACCTGATCCAAAACTCTGTGCGCGCCACTGAGTTACCTAATAAAAATCCTTTATCTTTAGCAAGCCTCCCAACCCAACGAAATACGGGAAAAGGTTTATTTTTTGAGAGACGAGAAGGAAAAAGTTTACTACGGACCGTAAACTTTTACGACAGGAAAATAAGTTTTCCACCGGTGATAATTTACGCCTGGAAATTTGCATTTTACTAGGACCGTTTAAGTGGAGAAGCACACTTTGAAACTTCGCTAATTGGTTAGAAACCGTCGTCCACTGAATTATAATCTGATAAAATTAAAGTTGGAGTACTCGTAGATAAATTACAGTTTTCAACGCACGGTTTGGTAACATATTTGAGTACTGGATTACGCGGGATAAATAATATGAATAATGTTTAGCTGAATCAAGCAGTTTAAATTAAGGAGGCGGGTATGGGTACCCCGCCATTTATAGGATAACCAGCATCTCTGCCATAGGTCACCCAAAGTGATTCGCTACGTTTGGTGACTCAACAGGTGTGCCTAGACTGACCGTGTTCAACGGGTGAGTTTTGTACATCATTTTTTACATTATATAACAAAGTGTTGGTAGGCATTCTTTGTGAAAACCATTTTTACAACCAAAAAATCCCACATTGACAAGGTCTGTGCGTGAGTATAATACCGAGTGATTTCAGCAGTCGTGTAATGTTACTAATTTTTATTATGAGAGGTAAAAATTCTACAAACATATATAGTATTGAATTTATAATACGGTAATTTTTAATATATGATATGTTAATTCATTAAATACCACCCTCTTTCACTGTTCCTTTGTATTATGTTTTGTCTCTTTCTTTATCCATATAAGCTCACAGTATGTGTATTTTTGATCAGTTTCATTTTATACCCTGAAGATGCTTGAGTAAAGCGAAACCGGTCGGTATTATAAAAATTAAATAAATCGTGGTTTAAAAACAAAGTAATTGTTTTATTTCATTCAATATATAGTTTTATCAAGACAATTTATTACATAACATATATTATTTTGTCAAGAGAATATATTTCGTAAAATTACATAATTTGGAAGGCGAGTTCGGGTACCGCCGTTTATTGGATAACCAACACCTCTGCCACAGGTCACCCCAAGTGGTTCGCTACGTTTGGTGACTTAGCAGGGGTTCCCGGATTCATGTTTGTCTAGGACTGTGTGGCGGGCCGAATTGGGAAAGACTGGTTGAGGGAGACCTTTTTATCTCTCTAGCCGGACTCTATCGAACCATTGCCTTACAACGCAGTGGGAGGGATGGATTCATGCATCCGCCTCTCCTGGACACACTGACCCCCAGATTCCTGCCCACATTTTCTACCCACATCCAAACCAATTTCCTACCCAACCTTTATTTTCGTATCCTTGAAAAGACCCTCTACACAGCATCGACAAAGATGACATAGGCCCTGAGGGAATTTATTTTTCTCATGGCCTCCTGTGGAGCTAATGTAAAAAAAAAATAACATAATATACTATTTTGTCAAGAGAATATATTACATAACTATTTTGTCAGACAATTTTTTTCGTTCAGAAACTTTTATTTCTGAACGATCACGTAAAGTTTGAAAAAAGCTTTCTCAAATGCAACAAATAGAATTTTTATATGTAATTATTTTTTATCTGAATACGCCCAAGAGACCTAATTGCTCCCAACCGTCTGGAACCAGTGAGACTACGGCATTCTCAATAATTGGGGTATGTTGAAAGGCTGAAGGAAGTGGAAAGGGGAAGGAGATAGGAAAGAGGAAGGTGTGGAAGTATCTAGCTAGTCTAGTCACTAAACACGGCTAAAGCCATTTTTTTTTTTTTTTTTTTTTTTTTTATTAATTTCAATAACAAGGTTTGTACATGTATGTATGATGTATATAATAAGTATAGATTCATTTTTTTTTTTCACAGACCTCCTCACTAGGATTTCCTGTTCTGAGGTGGCCTGTAGTTTTTTAAAATATTTGTATTTGGTTATGGATTGTCTTTATATCGTCTTCATGATGTTTGTAATTTTATTATCACTTTGATCTCTCAGCCATATTTTTACTTTTGTTTTAAATATATTCATTTCCTTTATATTTTTGATTTGATCTGGTAGAGCATTGTATAATTTTATAGCATGGAATTTATTATTTCTCTGTCTAAAAGATGTGTTCAAACTGGGAGTAACAAGGATGTTATTGCTTACTGACCTGGTTGAGTATTTATGTTGGGCAGTGGAGTATACATATATGTTTTTTTTCAGTTTAAATAAAATATTTTTTGAATAAAGTTTCTGTACATTGAAGACTTGAAAGTTATTAAATATTTCTTCCGTCGGAGTTCTAAGCGGAACTTTCAGTATTGTCTTCAGTACTCCTTTTTGGGCTATATTGAGTCGCTCTGTGTGAGTGCTCAAAGCAGACCCCCATCCAGTTATCCCATACTCTATTTGTGATTGACATAAAGCATAGCACACTTTCTTAATGTCGTTTATGTTGAGGATGTTACGGATGGCTCTAAAGAAGTAAATGTACCTGGTGAGTTTTTTTTGTGATTACTTCAATGTGTGCGTTCCATCGGAGATTATCATCAATTTCAATACCAAGATATTTGATACTTTTGGAGTGTGCTATGGTAGGACAGTGGCATGATAAGCCTTGATTTTGATTGTTTTCTTGGCATGTTTATTTTGTTTTATTGACATTAAGTGTAAGGGAATTTCTCTTAAGCCAGTTTTGCAGTAGACCAAGTCCATGTTCCGCTTCTTTGTAGGTACTTTTCCAGTCTTTTTCGTTGAATACAATTACTGTATCGTCAGCAAAGCTTATGATTTTTCCTCTCGTTCCTAGGCTACCGATATCATTTATGTATATTAGAAATATTATCGGTCCTAGTACGCTTCCTTGCGGTACTCCATGGTTGATGAGGAGAGGTTTGCTTTTTTTCTTGTTAATTTGAACGCTCTGTGTACGCTCCATCATATAGCTTTTTAATAAGTTTAGAGTTCTATTTGACATACCAATTTTTGAAAGTTTTGCAAAAAGGATTTTGTGATCTATTGTATCAAATGCCTTTTGTAAGTCTATGAAGATTGCCAGTGTTTTTTCTCCTTTGTCTAAACTTTTTATGATCATATCTGTAATAGTTTCTATGGCGTCACCAGTACTTAGATTCTCCCTAAATCCGTACTGTGTTTCTGATAATATTATATTTTCTTCTAAGTAGGAAAGGAGTTGTTTTTTTAATATTCTCTCCAATATTTTTGAAAATGTATTGAGTAGGCTTATTGGTCGATAGTTGTTTATGTCATTTTTACATCCTTGTTTATATATTGGTATTACAATAGCTTTTTTGAGAGCTGTGGGGAATACGCTTTCAGTTATAGCCATGTTTACTAGATATGTTAGAGGTATGATAAGTTCTTTACAGAGAAATTTTATTGCATTTGTTGTTATTAAGTCTTCCCCGGAAGATACATTTGATTTTAGAGAAGAAATTGTATTTTTGATTTCATCAGCTGTGATTTGTTTAAACTCGAGCTTTTTTCCTTGCTCAGGAGATTCATTTATTTGTACTGCTCCATCACATTGCGTAGCTTGTTTTGCTAAATTAGATCCTATATTTATGAAGAAGTTATTGACATATTCAAGAATTTCGTCAGGATTCTCAGCGTATTTCCTGGGGACATTGTTTATATTCAGCTCGTCAATTGATGTGGCGTTGGTAGATTTAGTACTAGTTATTTCATTTATTATTTGCCACATCTTACGGGGATTTTGTTTACAATCATCTATTTTTTGCTTATAGTAAGTTTCTTTTGTATGTGTAATTACTTTTTTGCATATGTTTCTATATCTTTTGTAGTATCTTAACATGTGTATATCGTATGGATTATTTTTTAGCTTCTTGTGTAACTCGTCTCTTTTTCTTATGCAGTTTATAACATTCTGTGTGATCCATGGTTTGATGTGTATATTTTTAAGTGAAATTTTTTTAACAATTTTTACAGTATTAGAGAAAATGTTTTGCTGTATGAGTTCTATGAAAAAATTCCATGCTTCATTTGTATTGTCCATACTTTGTAGTTTATTCCAATCGGTGCATTGTAGATTTTGTTTAATGACATTCCAGTTGGTTTGTGTTTTTTCTGTTGTTAGCGGTCTTTCCATAATTTTATTTGATTTGTTTATTTTTATTGAAAGCATAGTTCTATAATGATCAGTAATAGTCGAGTTAAATACAACAGTTTGAGTAATTTCTTTTGTTTTGCTCATAATATGGTCTATGCAGCTTTGTGTGTCGTCCACTTTTCGAGTAGGTACATTTATTTGGCTTTCCAGTCCATGGGAGGCTAACATCTGCAGATATTGTATTTTTTTGGGATGTCCATTTTCTAGTATATTTATATTTACATCTCCAATGAAAAATATGTTCTTTTTGTCTTTCAGTAGGCAGAGTTCTTCGTCTATCGATTTAAGGAATGGGTCTATATTTCTTGTTGAAGGAGACCGATAGACTGCTAATATAGCCTTTTCTTTACTGATTTTAATTTTTAAACAATTGGCATTTGCAACAATAATTTCCTCAACTTCAGCTTTTATTTCGTTTTTTATGTATACAATTACACCATCATTTTGTTTTATGTTATTCAAACTTGAGTAGGTTGTGTATCCAGCTATTTCCAAATTCAAGTATTTCTGGTTTATCCAACACTCAGTAAGACTTAGTATATGTAGATTGATATTTAAATATTTCATTAAAATTTGCAATTCATCAAAATTTTTTCTGATACTTCTTATATTTTTGTGCATTTCAAGCAACGTTTCAACTATGAATGGTGGTCTTATTCCAGGGCGATTCTCGGAGTATTTTCCAAGCTGGAACTTTTTTATTTATTTATTTTATTTGTTATAAAATACATTCAGTATAAGGAAGCTTTAACTGTTCAACTAGGAAGGTCTCCCGTTCTAGGACAGTCAAATTGCCATATTCATATTAGATTTGTAGGTACATTATCATTCATAAAGTATTAAGTAAAGTTAAGGTTCACAATTTGCATTTACATAATTATACAGTGGAGTAATAGGTTCTGGAATCAATTAATTAACAAGAAAAAGTATATTCGAAGTGATTAAACACGAAAAGCAGTGAGTAAAAAAAAAAAAAAAAATTTTGGAAACAAAAGAAATATATAAGGTGCTCGTAATACATAATTATCAAACAACATTTTTTTATAATATTTCTGTCCTGCCTAAATCTACTAACCATTTTGTTATTTTTTAACCGAAGGATGACACTTCACACAGTTTTAGTTGTGAAGGGATTTTGTTATATAATTTCGGTCCCAGGTATGAGAATATCATTTGGTAAGCTGCTGTGTTGCTTGTTGGACATGCCGCAAATATATCATATATTATTTTTATTGAAAAACTGTGAAAAAACACAAATTAGTCAAATAAAATTTACTTGAGCACGTTGGGATTTGAACCCGCTACCTCCGGATTATTAGTCGAGGGCCTTATCCCGTTAAATCATAATATAAAGTACCTATTAATGAAATAAAAATGACTTAAAATCACCCAAAACCACCGAAAAATGACTTTAATTGTAACACATAAAATTCAGTTCACTTTTAGAAACTATTCGTCTAACTCCAGTAAATTCCTTATTCAACCTTAACTTTGTAGAAAGTAAAATACGTGGGAAGTTAAGTCGTAATTTCATTAGATGGTCCCTAGGAGAGGTATTGACTGATCCCCGCTGATCTCGTACCCCACACTATCGCAGCTCGGCGGTCATCAATTATTGTAACTTTTATTTTCAGTATTTACGAGCAAAGTTTTTTCCCCAGTGTCGGATTCGTGAACTAGTGAATTCGGTAATGCTTTTCCGGGGAAAAAAATATGTTGTATTTAAACCTCGACCCCCTTAAGGCTCCGCAACCGGTCTCGAAAAGAAGAAGACGGAGAGATACGAAATTACGAATGTTAGAGGAGAGCGCTAACATTTACAGCGACAAAATCGATGCGAAAATGTTTAATAAAATACGACTCGTTTAAAATAGAGCAAAAATCTCGCGGTCATTGCCTTAAACAGCACTTAAAGAAACACCATTTTTTTCATAAATATAACTTTGTTTTTCATATAAATAACTGAAACAAACGTGTTTATAATAATTTTTGGAGCATAGGTATTTTGCGATTTTTTTCTATCGAGGGAATTTTATATAATTTGCATTTGAAAATGAAAAAAAAATACATATTTAATTTATTAGTCAAATATATTATAAAAAAATGTTATCGTAAACTCTCTTTTTTGTCGTTTCATGTAAAAATAATTAATAAAAATTTTTCGAAGAATTATAATTTCTTTTTAATCAGAAAAATTTTAAAATGCAATCTATCTGCTAAAAATTTAGTAAAAGCAATAAATACTTGGGCAATACCTCTACTAACGTACTCATTTGGCATAATTAAATGGTCCAATACAGATTTAGATAGTTTAGAACGATTAATTAGAACTACGTTAACAAAATTTAATTGCCATCATCCAAATTCAGCTATAGAACGAATTAATTTACCTAGAAATTTAGGAGGTAGAGGTGTAGTCAAAATAACATCTTTGAAACACAATCAGGTAGAAATGCTTAGAAATTTTTTCCATAGGAAAGCTAATAGCTCAGAAATGCACAAAATAATTTGCAAGGCAGATAGAAATATTACACCTTTAAATTTATATGACGAGAATGCCAACATTCTTATAAATACTAACCAGGAATTATTAGATTCCTGGTCAAATAAAATTATTCACGCAAAACACTTCAATTATCTCAACCAAACGTATGTTGACAAACTTTCGTCAAACAAATGGTTGAGTATTGGAGAGTTGAGCGCAGAAATAGAAGGATTTATGCTTGCCATTCAAGATAGAGTCATTAATACTAAAAATTATAGAAAGCATATAATCAAAGATATAAATCAAATTGATGATTTATGTAGAAAATGTTTGGCTTTTCCCGAAACTATAGAACATATTATATCGGGATGTTCTATATTAGCGCCTTCCGAGTATACATTTAGGCACAATCAGGTTATAAAAATAATTCACCAAAGTTTGGTAATTAAACATAACTTGATTGATTGCCGTAATGTAGTACCATATTATGAATATGAACCAAATTCATTTGTAGAAAATGAATTTTATAAAATATATTATGATAAAACTATACTAACAGACAGAACAATTAGTCATAATAGACCTGATATAGTTTTACGTGACAAAATTAAAAAAATAACTTATATCATTGATGTAGCTATTCCAAATTCCTGTAATATTCAAAAAACTGTTTCTGAAAAAATTAGAAAATACACAGATTTAGGAAATGAGATTAAAAGAATTTGGCATTCTCGGACTATAAAAATATTACCATTTGTTATTTCGGCCACTGGCATAATACCTAGGAATCTGATTCAAAATTTAAGCACATTAGATTTGTCAAAGAATTTGTATCTAAAAATGCAAAAAGCAGTAATTTTAAATACATGTAGGATTACAAAAGATTTTTTAAATATTTATATTGAGGGATCGGTAGGATTTATAGGTTCAATTAGAAATGCCACAGAGCCGAACCCTCTGATATGAAAATATCTGGAGTCGGTGAATTATATTCCCATTTGGTCTCTAGTAGGTTGACATGTTGTTCTTGTATTGTTTTGTATTTATAATACTTATATAGTGCAATTGCATAGCGTGGGTTGACTAGATGATCATTTGGGGAAGTGTGTGAAAGGGTTTAGTTTTTCCTTCTTTTTTTCTTTTTTTTTTTTTTTTTTTTTTTGGGGAAAATTTAACCCGGACATTTAAATCTGGTGCATAATATAAAAAAATTGCGACTAAAATTTTTGGTTTTATAAATGTATAGGTACATTTGAATTATTTGCGGTTAATTTGAATATAAAGCGTAGTGTCTTCTCTTTCTAACACCGTTTAGATCATATTTCTAACCATGATAATTTATTTATTTATTTACGCCTATTTAGGCTTTTACATATATATAACAATATTCACGAAATTATACTCGTAAATAGTGCAGGAAACGACTGTTTAAAACACTTAGCGAAAAATAAATAAAAATATTATTGAATTTGATCCACACAGTATGTAGATACAAAATATAAAAATCCAAAATAGTTTTTTTTTCTTTCATCCGATAAAATACTGTTAATGTGTTAGTCAATTTAAATAGCTTTATCAAAATATTCTCCTAATTGATGAAAAAAAACTTCAATAAGGTATGCTTATATATTAAAATTGATGTATATACAATACTAAATATATCAACAAAATCGGAGTATTTGTTTCCTAGCTGTTGAATCCGTCGCATAGGAGTGTAATATTGGGACGTTGGCGTAGAATTGCTACAATTATATGGTAGGTAACTGCCTGTAACTGACCTGCCTGGAATATGAAAAGAGATTACATGTAATAAACAGGAGTATCAAACATTTAATTAATGATTTTATACAGGTTAAATCGAAAATGATTCTACTATCAGATAATTTTATTAAATTTAATGAACAAAGTACTTTATCGTAATCGTAATTATTCAATAGGAATAATGCCCATTTTAAAATTTACATCCTAAAAATTTATTTTAGATTCTTTCAATCGCATGTGAATGAACCTCATAATTCGGGGACCAAACCGTTGAATTGTATTCTATATGACTTCTTACTAGTGACATATATAATGAGGTATGTATAACGATTTCTATAAGACGTTTATAAGTTGAACTGAAAACCGAACAAATTAGTATGGAGAGCTGACAAAACTTGAGAGCCGGAAACTTTGGATTTATAAAGATGTACATTTTAATTATTTTGCGATTAGCTTTCAAAATTGAATGAATAGAGTTATTTTCTCTTTTTAACACCGTTTAGATCATATTTCTAACTAGATAGTAAGGGAGACATAACGGTTTCTATGAGCCCTACGTCCTGCGTCGTTTCGAAAACCGAATAAATAGACTTGACGGGTTAACAATCGTTTTTATTTTGAACTTTTGTGTTCTGCCAATATTTTGTAGTTGTTCATCTTCTTAATATGTAAAACAAAGTCGGATTAGTTACACCATTTATAACTCAAGAACGGCTGGACCGATTTTTATGATCTTTGATTTGTTGGATTTGTCTCCGCCCCGAACAGCAGATTAACTATTAAAACATTGAAAAAAATTACGAAAATAAAATTATGAAGAAAATTCTTTTCCTCATACATTTTGTATGGAACGAATTCTCAGCTTTTGAAAAAGCTGCAGCAATATTGTGTTAAATATAATATTGAATTGTGAGGGAATTCCAAAAATTCAAAAACTTCAAATGTCAATGCGCTGATTATTTTGCTTTTGTTCACATATAATGCTGCCCGTCTTTCTTACATACTAAATGTCAATAGTCGAAAATGAGACAAACGGTGAACGTATGTCTGCACCCCTCCAAAGGAAAAATACAATGATTATAATAAATCTCCCTCACACGTAGAAAGAATTTTTAACTTAATAAAAAAACTGATTTTAATTTAGCTAATAATATATGTTAACATTGATTCTGAGGCGGTACGATGTTCTCCGGGTCAGCTAGTTGATGATTAAGATCACGTAAAATACCACTTTGTATGGAGTATTTTTCCGACTGCTTACGAAACCACCGCTCCTTCATCAGGGTAGAACAAGGAAGATGACCTGAGGAACCAGTGTCATTGATCCCTTCGGCACCGGTGCATATTTGGCAAACACCCAACATTTATAAACGATTGAAACAAAAGTGTGAAAGGGTCATTTTTACGACTTGTTTTTGAGTTCATGAGCTTTGTTGTGCAACGATTTAGGCACTCTGAATTTTCTCTCTCCTATAACTTATTTTAAGACCCATGTTCACTCATTCTTTTTCTCAAAAAGATTCTCTCCTCAGCATCCCCAAAGACGATTAGGCGGGAAATTATTTTCCTCAAGGGCATTCTTTAGGGATGTCCTGAAGAAAATAATTTTTCTCAGGGCCTATGTTATCTACGAGGATGCTGTGAGGAGGGTTTTTTTTCTGGAAAGGAAGAAGTGAACCTGGGTCTTGAAGAGACCATGTCATGGGAGGGAGAAACACAGAGGACGGCAAATCGTTTCACAATCGAGCTGTTGAACTGAAGAACGAGTCGTAGAAACGTTCCATTCTCGTGTGACGAATTTCAACTGTATACAAATATTGGGCGCGCGTTTGGCGTCGTTTATGGTTCAGTTTAATCATCGATAATTATAAAAATTTGCATTTAATTCTTCTTTGATCGTCTTTGTTTAGAATTGCAGAGAGAGATTTACCTATAACTTATAACGGATAAAAAGGTAACACAAAAATCAAAGTATTTTATTGAAGAAGAAGATTACACCTAATAAATCTAAATGAAACATGAAACAGAATAAGGCAAGGAAAAATTTAAAGCTAACGGTCGTCACTAGGACTCGAACCCAGGATCTGATTTGAAGGCTAGATAGTTTCGGATAAACATATCCGATTACATTTAAACGAACATTGATGTGTGTAACCTTCTAAAGTTATTAAAGAGTTTAATTTAAACTTTAATTTGAGCTTTTCCAACAGTATGACGCAATCCGTCAAAAGCAATAATGTTTTGCCGATATACGAGTATAGCTTTCCTTTACTTAATTATTTATTTTATTTATTTGTTCTTCTTGTGTTGACAATCCGTTTAATATCAATTATAATTTTATTGTAAGTATTGGTTGGTTGAACACCCAGTTTCCGTAAAACAGTCCATCCACGAATGGACAGAAATATTTTACAGTAGCACAGGTTTTATATAGTTCGAACTCTCAAAAAATCTGTTTTTTTGAAAATCGGAAATAAAATAATTTCTGTTAAAGTAATTATATTTCGGGTAGATAATTTATCGCTTGTCTGAATTTTTTAAACATAATTAAATATTGGTAAATTATTAAAATCATTAATAATTTACCAACTGAAATAAAGACAGTAGACCAATATCACACTTTCGATTAGGGATTTTCGATGAGTGAATGTGACATGTGACAGTGCCAGTGGCCTGTTTCTTATTCTCAGATAGAAGAACTGTCTACGTATATGTGTGTTAATTTGTATTTTTACGTAAATGTATGTATGTGCGTATGTATGTATGTATGTGTGTCATGTATACGCATACTTGTGTACGCGTATAGATACATAATGTATTTCAGGGTGTATGTATGTGTACATGTATTTGCACATGTATGCACGCATGCACACATATAAAACTATAAATAAGAATTATGTTTTTGAATATGATCTTATAATCTTGTGCATAACTTTTCTCTTTTTTTTTTCTATTTTCTAGTTTCCTTAAAAAAATTCTCATTATAAACTTTCTACTGTAATTTTTCCAATTTTCAACAAGTTTATATATTTAATCCATTTGTTCGTACTAGACATCACAAAGTAACTATATTACATTGGTCACCATGAAACAGGCAGCCGCCTAGTATGGTGATGTAATGTATCATAATATATATGAAAATGTTTTAATGTGTTACCGTGTAATTTATAAATAAATAATTAATGACACTTAAATTTAAATCAAATTTCAGTTCTTTAACGCATGCTTAACTCACCCACAGTACAGACATCTTTTCACATTTAATTAATAAAACATAATATATAGCATATTTGCGGCACGTTCCAGAATGAATGATACTCTCAGTATCGCCCTGGTGTAAAAGCACCATTCAGAATCAAAACGTTAATTGAAATGGCTTTTGCCGTGTTTGATGATCTAAATAGCCAGGTACTTCCCCAACTTCTGTTTCCTATCTCCTTCCCCTCACTACTACCTTCAGTCTCACAACATACTCCAATTGGGGATGCCATAGTCTCACGGGCTCCAGACGGGAGCAGTTGGCACTCTTGTGTGGTATTTAAAAAAAATAACAGACAACCAAAATTAGAATTTTTTATGAAATTATAAACATTAGTCCCTTTTCACATATGGTAGGAGATACATAGATTTGGTTCGCGTTTTTTTTTCCTATTCCAATGGGTAAAACGACTAAATATTTAAACACTTTAGACGCAAAGCACACATTAAGGAATCGTAAAACACAAAAAAGAAATAAACACACTCGTATAAACTGCACAAAACATCGTAAAAACGTATTAAAGGATCTATTTTGGATGCCTCACAAACTTGGAACAGATTTATCACCCTCTTGGAAGGTTTTTACGAGAACTTTTCCATACTTAAAACGAAGAATTCCTCCCGGGAATATATAATATCGAACGGGTAACTTATTCATTTTTATACTTCTTCGGTATTTTTGGGATGTAGCCGGAATCTGCACGTTTACGACTACATAGGTAACGGGGGTTTAAGAAATTGTTTATTTTCACGAGTATATAAATGTTTATATGGCAGAATTTATGGTTACCTGTAAAATGTTGATCAAATGGTAGATGCAATTGATTTTAAAATTTTTGGGGTCGTCTAGTTGAGATAAGGTTAGGTTGGATTAGGAAAGAGCAAGAACACAATTATCTAACACGTAACGTGGTTGAGTGGTTACGACCCTTGGCTACGAAGCCGAAGGTTGCGGGTTCAAATTCCGGCGTGCGAAATTAAATTTTATTTGACTTATTTAATTATTATTAATAATATTTTAATTAAAAAATACTGATTTGGTTGTGACTCTAACTCTGGTTCAATGAACTCTAGAACTTTTACTTTGAATTTAAGACACAAAGCGAGAAAATTGGTTCCACGTTTTAACCTCCAATTAGTCTAATTTGACCTCCAACGCTCCCAAAAGGCTTCGAATAAATATACGCAATGGCGTTTCTACCACTATCCCGTGATTTTTCACGGGTATGGGCTAGAATTATAAAAATTATAATCCCACCCATCCTTGACGCCTTTTTCCTTCCTAGAACTTCCACTCCTTCATTTTCCTAAAAAGACTCTCCACACAGCATCCCAAAGATGACATACAATTTGGGAGGTGGGAATGGGTACCGCCGCCCCGGGAACCTTTATTGGATAACCAATAGCTCTGCTATAGGTGTTGGTTATCCAATAAAGTTATGCCGGCAAGTGGTTCGCTACGTTTGGTGATTTAGCAGGGGTGCACGGGTTCATGGGTTGAGGTTTGTCTAGGTCTTGAAGGCGGATGACCAGGATACACTAAACCCCAGATTCAAACCCACCCCTTAAACCATTTTCCTTCAAAGAACTCTCCTCTCCTTCCTTTCCTTAAAAAAACCGTCCCCACAGTATCCCCAAAGATGACATAGGCCCTGAGGGAAATTATTTTCCTCAGGGCCTCCTATGTGGAGCTCATTTAAAAAAACATAAAAATAGAGAGATTTTTTTCCCCAAGGCAATCTGTGTGAAGATATTGTAAAATATTATTAAGAGCGTGCAGTTCACATGCGGTAGAAGTGAAACCTTCAGAAAACACAAAGTAGACAGGCTATGAAGCACAGCACGGAGGACACTGATTTTTTATGTAATTTAATTTTTGTTTTTATATTATCTTAATTTAATTTAATTTTTATTTTATTTTCTGTTTTTTTTTATATTGGAGGCACTGCTGAAAACCAGCTGCATTCCAGGAGAAATCATGAATTGTAGATGAGCAGTGACCTTTTCATCAATAGACTCAATGATAAAATAACAAAATATATAATATTGTAAAAAATCTATTGATGAATAAACGTTTTTAATATTAAGAGGGCATCACCAGAGAAAGCCGGAAATACGTCATTTTCAAAAAAGTTTTTGGACGTATTGACTCTTTTCCACAAAAAATTATAAATGGATTTCGAAAGATTGTTCTTTTATCTAGCATAGTTATGTAATAAATTTTTAGAATTTTTTTAAATTTTTAGTATAATAAGGTTATTCCATAGGCCGTTGGCAGATTTGTTAAATTTTCAAAAAAGTTTTTGTATTATACCACACCCATTTCAAATAATGTAATCATGCAGTGAAATAAATCAATACATTATCTAGCAAAGTTATGTATTAGAATTTTAATTTTTGTTTCAATAAAATCATTAAAAAATATGTACGTACATGTGTTTCTTGACGAAAATTGGTCCATTTGTGTATTTATTTGCGCACTTACAAACTAATATATTTCAGATTTTTTTAACATTCTTATTAAATTTAGACATTATTGAAAAATGATAAATACTTATAATCAAAAAATAACTACAAAAAGTACACTATTTTAATAGTTTTATCATCACGCCTTTCAGCATTTTTGGATGAAGGTATAAATTAAAGCTAATTTGGATTGAAATAAATTCGATATTGAGTTATAATTTAAAAAAGCTGGTAAGGAGAATAATCAATCTTTCTCATTGTAACCGCCCTGCATGATCGGAAGAACAACTTTCGACGAAATGTGGATTTTCGTCCGCTGGCTGGTTAAACGCTCTTAATATTATTATTATTAGTCTATCTCATTCTCTCGCAGGCTAAATCCTACACATGTATATGTTTGTCTCTTTTTAGTGTCGATCGTTTCCGTTTCATCGAGTTTCAAATCACAACGGTACTAAAAAAGTTTCCACTTCAATTATACATTTGAAATCTTTGTAATAGATTTAATTGACTTGGTATTTTAGTTGCCAATCATTGAACGAAAAAAACAAAAGTTAAAAGTTCTTATACACACTCCGCGACACATCCGACAAAAAGTGAAAAGAACTTTAATCCTTTTTTTTTTGGAACACACTGTACACCGTGTTACCTTTATCCCGGCAATAAGTTAAAATGGTGGCCATTTCCGGAATTGGCTAAATTATTGGATGAGCACAATCCTCCAAGGGGCGGCGCCACATCCGGTACCTATATTTCCGGTTTCCGGTCTTATTATTTCTTCCTTTCCTCCGGGAATTGCCCCAAAGTTTAGCTATGAGATACGCCTAATAAATACTTTGTTGACTTGACTTTATTTATTTATTATACAATAATATTTTGAACCCTTGCGAGGGTTGCAAAAGCCCGTCGGTTTTACGTGCAGCTTTATTTTGATGTCAGCTGTAAGTGGGGTATTTATGGAGATATTATTCCAATAAACATTTATGGGTAAAATATTCAAAAAGAATTTCAAACAAGAAGTAGAAATTCATTCTCATACGAAACAAGGGTAAAAATTGGCACGTACTGACAGGTTCTACTTTGTAGTACAGAATATTTAATGTCAGCTTTATAAATATTATTTTCTTTTGAATAATCTCGGAATGAAAGAGTTTTATTTCAATATTCTATAGCACAGAATTGCATTATTAAAACACGTGGCAAAACTCTAACTATAACTAAAGCCCGCCTTCCACTGCGAGCGGAGCGAAATCAGTACGGAATCCGCTCGGCCAGCAAACGTTAACTGCATACGAGTGCTTCGGACTGAGAAGCGGACTAAACGAGTTAAATAGGTTCGAACAAGTCCGCTCCGCTAATGCGAGCGGAGCGGATTCCGTACGATCTCCGCTCGACTCGCACACGTTAACTGCATACAAGTGCTTCCATCACGAACGAGGTGAGCGGAGAGCTTTGCGGACCGAACTTGTTAAAATAGGTCCGAAAGAGACCGCTCGCGCACACCATCGCCGACTAGTTTCTAGCGGACTCCGCTGAAGAACTGTAGCCAATTCAGTTGCCTCGCTGCGTTATTGTCGAGGTGGAGGTGTTTATTAAAGCCGTTTAACAATTTTAGTGTTTATAGTGTTCGACTAGCAAAGAATGTCGCAATGTCGACAAAAAGAAAAAAACTTAGAAAACCATCATTGAGATGGTAATTTTTTTTTTTTAATTTGAATTTTTTGAAATGACATTCTTTTTATAAATGTACATTTGCAAACATTTTTTTCATTGCATATATGCTGTCAGAATCATGTTCATTAGAATCAGTACTTGACATCACAAAAATCATTTCGTTCACTTCGAACGACAAAGTGATACTGACTCGTTTTCAATGGAAGGGCAAAACTATTTCTCATTTTTCATTGACCTCGCTCCGCTCGCCTCGCTCATTTCTCGCACGGGCAGTGGAAGGCAAACACCTATCTTTTAAGCGACTCTTTTTTGATGGAAGGTCAAAACTATTTCGCTCAGCTCCCACCCCGCTCCGCTTAACTCTTTTCCGCTCGCAGTGGAAAGCGCCCTAGTACTTATACCTTATACATAGTGTTAACTTTTGTATTTCAATATCTTTGGTGTTAACTCTTAAAAATTTGGGTGTATTTTGTCAGTAGGTAAACATACTTCCAACGGCTCGGAGGGCTTTGAAACAAAGAATGGACGGTTACATTGAGAGTGTTTTCTCTTGGGGTAAAAATAATCTCGTTGAATTTAATTTTTCAAAGACCCAATCTTGTCTGATTACGTCTAAAAGGGATCGAAATGAAAATCTAGTATCTTTCAACGGTAGCAATCTTCCGAACAGGCCCTCCATTGATATGCTTGGTGTAACCTTAAGTGACCAGCTCAGGTACGGGGGCTCCATCGAAGCCAGAGTAAAGTTAGCCTCCCAAAAACTGGAAAACTGGGCGTACTGTACAGGGCCCGCAGATGCTTTAATAGTACAGAACTGCTAATCCTGTACAAATTTCAAGTACGCCCCACGGTTGAATTTGGCAGCCACCTCTGGTCTGGAGCTCCAAAATACCTGAAAAATACCCTCGACTCTGTGCAGAAACGGGCGGTCCGCTTAATAGATTCTCCCATCTGAACAGACGGATTGCAATCTTTAGAGCACAGGCGTCGGGTGGAAATGCTATCCTTGTTCTATCGGTATTACAATGGAAGATGCTCCGAGGAACTAGCATCAATGATCCCTTCGGCACCGGTGCATAGTCGGGAAACACGCCAAACGCGTGCCCAACATTTGTACACGGTTGAAATTTATCACAAGAGAACGGGTCGTTTCTTCGACCCGTTCTCGTGTTCAACAGCTCGGCTGTGGAATGATTTGCCGGTCTCTGTGTTTCCTCCTTTCTACAACATGGGTCTCTTCAATATCAATGTTCATTCCTTCCTTTCCTCAAAAAGACCCTACACACAGCATCCCAGATGACATAGGCCCTGAGGGAAATTATTTTCCTCAGAGCCTCCCGTGCGGAGGTAAGGTAAAAAAAAAACTTAAATTCCAAATAAATGGACTTCTTATCAACATATTTGAAATCGAAAAACTGTTTTCGGAAGGTAAGCTTTCAAATTTTATTGTTTGAAATAACCATGAAATTTTATAAATATAAAAATTTTGAATGCAAACTTTAAAAAGTTTTAAAAATGACTAACCCTACGTTTTTTCTAACAAAACATACTAATAACGAAAAAAAATAAAAACACATACATCTTTTATTAGACAAATTAATTATAAACGTTAAAGTCACCTCACCTTTTGATCGTTTCATGTAAAAATAATTATTAAAAAATTCACAAAGTTAATTTTTTTTTTTCAAATTGCGGTCGGAAACATTGTTTACATCAAGGTGTAAATTTTAATTATTTTTTGGTTAAATTTTAAATTTCAAAATAAAGCATGTCGGTTTTTATATCTAATACCGTTTAGATTACGCTTCTTACTACGATAGTAAGGGAGACACAATGATTTGTATGAGGCCTATGCGAGCTGGGACAAATATGGTCTCTTGTGATTAAACGGAAGGAAAATTGCAGTTAAAAATGTTAATAAAATGTTGGTCTCCAATGACTTTTTGATGTCTTTTTGTTTTATTTTTTTTTCTTCAAAATTAAACAAAAAAAAATTCTTCCAGACTAGAAATTGCTGACTACATAGCAATTTCTTCGGAATTCGTACCTATATTTCAGGATTTATGTTGAAAAAAAGAAACGTTTTTTAGAAACACAAAGTAATATTTTTCAATTTTAATAATATTGCGTTTTCAAAAATATCGTATTGCAAAAATATTCTGTAGAAAAGTATTTAGAAAAATATAGCAATTATAGCTCAAATTATACAGGATGTCCGGGGGTAAAGTGCGTTCACTTCGGAAGGTGCTACGTGATGGTGGTAGTAAAAAAGATTGACAACTTTTTCCGAAATTCAAATATTTTTTTCCCATACAAAAAGGCGTACCTACTAAAAATCCTTAGTGTAAGGTATGATCTTACTTGCCGAGAGCCTGCCGGGCACGATTGTGGCAACATTGCATGGTTGTGATTGGCCGTATCGTAACAGCGGAACACAATAAAGAAGCTGGCCGCACACGCCGGTCTAATTTCATCTTTTTACTTTTTACCACTCACTCATCATCACTATTGGCTCTACAACCCCTGGTGGGTCTTGGCCTCCTCAAGAATCTTCCTCCACTCATTTCGGTTTTGTGCCAGCTCTCTCCAGTTTAGAAGCTTCAAGATAGATATGTCTTTGAGGACGTTGTCGCTCCATCTTAGTCTTGGTCTTCCCAGGCTCCGTCGCCCTATTGGCCAGCAGGGACTTTGGTGCTTGATGCTCGGTCATTCTCTCCACATGACCCAGCCACCGAAGTCTTCCCAGTTTTATAAATTTTGCGACGTTTAGCTCCTTAAACAAAGTATAGAGCTCATTGTTATAATGTCTGCGACAGCCCTGCCATCGTTGCTACTATTAAACTTCATGTACCGACAAGGAATACTAGACAAAATATAACATTCTTTTGCAACACATAGACAACTAACTATCAATCACACTCACTTACCAATAGGATGCATTATTTAGGCAACAAGTTTGGTGGTATTGTAGATGTATTCGCTGATTCCCTTTACATTCTAAAATGCAATTTAAACCAACACTTTGTGGAATCCTGTGTAACATGTTGTTACGATGCACAAATAAGCCCCTACTAATTATTCACCCACGCCACTGCACAGACTACAGTTTCGCTCTTTCGCCGCAAGCGCGCCGCGCGCGCTAGTGGAGCCAAATGCGAGCAACGGTCGGCGAAGCCGCCGACTCTCCACACTTCCTAGGCAGAGCGCTCCGCGAACAGTCGATTGTTTTGTTAAGGAGAAATTCTCTCCGCAGGGCACCTTTGTGGCCCGAGTCATCCGCGACGCAATATGGCGTCGGGAATTTAATACGCAAATGCGTGTTCTAGATGCTACGGCAGACAAGGCCGAGGCGTAATTTAAAGTACAGTGACAATGTTTACGTGTGTGGGACGTTTCACCTGGAGACTCCTGTTGGAACGAGATCCCCTCTGCTGCGGACGAGGATTGGACCTGCCACCTCCATCGCAGTAAGCCCCCTTAAATTAATTATTTGCCCTCGCGATTTTACCTGAGCAATGACGACCCCAGAGAGGACAGGTTGAGAGACTTACCGTGTAGGGACATTCTAGCCAGAAACTGCCTTTTAACCTTGTATTTCTGTGTTTTCTCACAATACATTTTGTTTGTTTTACCTAAATACCGTTCTTTTATTGAGGAGATTGTTCGAGGGTGATCACGGCCAGTATTTCCCCCCATGTAAAACATTCCAAACAGCCTACCGGCGACCACACCACCCTGATGACGAGGGTCTCCCCTGCTTGCCGTTGGTTCGAGCTAGCCGCCTGCAAGGTAGGTCGGAGCCCGCCCTGTGGTGCCGCCCTCCTGGTGGCACCCGGGCCCAGCGAGGTTCTGGTTCCTATACGGGGCGTAGTCCCCGAGCGCAACTCTGACACCATGTAGCCGCTGCCAGGTTGTTAGCAATGTGTATAATATATTTAACGATTTGATTTGTTATTGTAATTTTTATATTATATTTGGTTCTATGTTATTGTTAAATATTACATTGTTTAAAATATTTCACAGTTTTCCACAAGATTATACAAGTGGTTTTTTTTCTTTAAAAACTACTTGTATATTCTTAAAAGTTTTTTCACTTTTATAACTTTTGGTATAAATTTTATGTATGTGTAATCCTCGATATCTTGAATATTATTTTCTAATCTATGTAAAAGCCCCTACGGGCGTATAACAACAATAAATAAATCTAATATATAAAATTCTCGTGTCACGGTGTTTGTTACCATACTCCTCCGAAACGGCTGGACCAATTTTGATGAAATTTTGTGTGCTTATCTGGTAGGTCTGAGAATCGACCAACATCTATTTTTCATACCCCTAAAAGTAAAGGGTGTTCCACTCCGAAGAAAATTATTTTCCCCATACATTTTGTATGGAACGAATTCTCCTATTTTGAAAGAACTGCAGCAATATTGTAAGGGGTATAATATTGAACTGTGAACCGGGGGAGGGGGGAGGGGGGAAAGGAACTCAGGAAGGGGGGTTAGCGGGACGGGGGAAGGGGAGAAGTGGAGTGGGGAGAGGGAGAGGGAACGCGAGAGGGGAAAGGATACGCAGGGAGAAACAATTTAGATCAATTCAGCTAATAAGTTGACAACAGTTTTTGATTCTGAGGCGGTACGAAGTTCGCCGGATCAGCTGGTAAATAAATAAAATCCATTTTCTAGAACCGGTCCGAAGATGCGCCTCAAAATCCATATTATACCAACATTTCAAATTCAAATTAATCTTTTGCTTTCTATTGAATAAATCTCATTCACAAATCTCATTTAGGTTGACGCAAGTTCATAACAATGTTTGATAAATAAAAAACTTAGGCGAGATAAACAAAATTGAGCAAAATTTTACCTGAATATTTTTTTAAGTTTCGCTTGATTGAGTGAAGAAAGCTCCGAGAAAGAAATAAGTTGGAAAGGTATGTCGGCTTTTATGGTCTGAAAAGCTATTTTCAGGTTTTGCGGGAAATGCGGAAAAAAGTTTTCAGAGTCTTTTTTCACGCCGTTTGTCGTAATTGGGAAGCCTTTGACCGCGGCTTCCGGTTTCATTGAGCAGTCGCTGGATATCCGGATAAAGTTCATAATTGCATCTTGGAAGGTTCCACGTTTCGAGACGCTGGCTGATTCGAGTTACAGTCAGCTTTAAAGTTTTCGCATTTAATTTAATGAAATGGATGCTTTAACTCACTGAGGGAACTGGTAGGACACTGCCCCTCCGGAGACCAGGCAGGTGTTGGGACTGTTGGGAGTGAAAAACACCAAAAAATGCAGGAAATGTGAAGAGGTTGAAGCGATTCCAATTTACATGCGGTGCCAATGTCCCACCCTGATGGGAGCAAGTCTCAGTTACCTTGTAGATAAGCGACATTGTGAAACCTAGATGTAGGTATAAATGTAATGTATGTGAATATGTATGTAGTTTCAATGTATCTCGATCTGGGGTCCTAGGTCCTAGCATGGTGGATAGACATAGGTTTTATCGAAAATGTCGTTAACTTGTCATCGCCCCCGAGCACAACTGCAGGCCGCTAACGAACAAACAATAGTTTACGATGACTAGGGGTTCCTAGTATATTTGACGTACACTGTTGTTTATTCGTTAGCGGCCTGCAGTCGTGCTCGGGAGCGATGGTAAGTTACCGACATTTTTGATAAAACCCATGTCGATCGACCATGCTAGGGGACCTGGACATATTTCATTAGCATTGGCAGTTATTTTAACATAGCCCTGATGAAGTAAGTATTGCTTTTTTTACAATAACTCCACACAGTAGGCCCTGAGGAAAATAATATCCCTCAGGGCCTATGTCAGCTTTGAAGATGCTCCGTGGAAGGTCTTTTTGAGGAGAGGAAGGAGTGAACATATTATAGAAGGGAGGAAATACAGAGACCGACAAATCTGGGTCCTAGGCCGAGCTGTTGAACTCAAGATGTGACTAATGTCAACCGTGTACATATGTTGGGCGCATGTTTAGCATATTTCCCGACTATGAACCGGTGCCGAGGGGATCAATGACGCTGGTTCCTCGGAGCATCTTCCATTTTAATACCGGTAGAATAAGAACAGCATTCCCACCCTGTGCTCTAACGATTGCAGTCCGTTTATTAAGTTAGGAGAATCTATCTATCTATCAAACGAACCGCCCGTTTCTGCACAGAGTCGACGATTTTTTGTTGTTGGTATTTTGGGGCTCCAGACCAGAGGTGGCTACCAAATTCAACCGTGGGGCGCACTTCTGGTTTGTACAGGGTTATCAGTTGTGTAGTATTAAAGTATTTGCGGGCCCTGTGCAGTACGCCCAGTTTCTGAGAGGCTAACTTAACTCTAGCTTGGATGTATGTACAAGTATGTTAGTACCTGAGCTGGTCACTTAGAGTTACGAAACCTATCGGTTTTTTTAACAATAAGCGTGGTTAAAACTTCTAATAGTGTCATAAAATATCTTTGAAGAAGATGCATTTTGGGTTTATTAATCGATGCGGTTTTTATGGTTTCCGTTAGCACATTCTAATATTTTTTCACCTCTTAGTAGAATAAATTGTCTTACGTATTGGTTACGACTTTTTGTTGAATGTCTGGTTTCATTGCACGATGCATATCCTTGTGTTGTATCTGTGAATGTCCTTATTCCTTATTGTATAAAATTGTCACCGTGACAAAAACAGCACGCGGTTGACAGCATTCAAGTATGAACACTAACAATACGTTGCGGCACGAACAATTCGAATTATGGGATTGGTTTGCGGTTTCGGCTTGCGGCTTGCGGGTAGTTACCGCAATCAATGGTTTTGCAAGTGATCATTAATTTGATTCACCAAAAGTACTTCAATAATCAGTAATAATTGATTGTACCGAAAGCGGATTATGCCTGTACCAGTTAGTTAATTGGAAGCCTTCCTGAAGAGATTTGTGACTAAAATAAGAGGCATGGATGAAATGCTTGATAAGGAAATTAGAACAGTAAATGCTGAGAACTCAATTTTAATGACAGATTGTACGCAGAAGTTGTCTAAAGAAGCGAGGCTAGCAGTCGATAGAGTGCTCGCACTAACCCTAAAGTGTGGTCGTGAGGCAAATAAACTAACAGAGAAAGGATGGAAATCGATTGAATGCTTTAGACATAGAATTCGTGAGGGAACTGCAGATATGTAAATCATCTATGACCTTGTTAAAAATGTAGATCGGGAAAGAAATGCAACCGCCTGTGCTATATCAAAATAGCGTAGCGAGATATATACCACGAAAGTGAATGATAGAATAAGTCTTGGAAGCCAGAGAAAGACACAATACCGTCAAGAAGTACACGATCAAATACAGCTTGAGAATGATGCAGATATTCATCCTCTCGTCTTACCCTCGCGGGGAAACGTAGTTTCGAACCCGTGAACTCTGGATTCGGAGTTTAGGATCTTAATCGCTCGGCTACAGAGGTCACCCTATCATGGTAAAAAAACCTTTGATAATTTTAACACTCCCGCTCCGAAGGGGGTAACACACTTCCCCCAAAAAAAAAATCTGTGAATTATCCTACGGACAAACATCCCCCAATAAAATATCTACTAAAACCTAACCTAACCTAACCTAACAAAAAATGGGACAAAAGTAATAAAGACATTTATTTATTTATTTATTTATTTATTTATTAACGCCCTTTTTTGGGGCTTTTCACATCCTGTAAAGACAATAAATTATTGTTCAAAAATATTAAAATAAAGTTATGTAAGGTTAGGTTTTGTAGATATTTTGTTAGAGGATGTTTTGTCAGTGGAATATTAATATGTCGGGGATATTTTGTCGGATATTTCATTCATGAAAATGCGCAGTGTGGTTTTAATGGGTTCATTTTACTAAACAAGTTACGATCGATTTATTATTATCGATTTTTACTATTTTGCCATTTTGAATCAATTAATGATTAATTACTGGACGAAGATGGGGCGATGATAGGTTAAGTCATTAGGTAACTAATATCTGTGTGTTACTGGAAAATACAAAGAGTATTTTAAGAGGCACGATTGCTTTGCGATTTTATGGGGCCCTAGTGACCCCTCTTCGGAACACACGTAATTTTTACCTTCAAGTACGTAGAGACTCTCAAAACTTCTTGAGACGGCATCTCCTGATCCTTTAAAACTTATCTTTTCGTCTACTTTCATCTCGCTGCGTAAATTAAAGAATCCTCTAAGCAAAACAACACACAGAAATGAAGAGTATCCCTTTCTTAGCAATTTTCTTTGTTTATCGTTGAAAAGATAAACGTTTGAGTGTTCTTTGACTGAAGGCTAAAACACAAGTGAAAATAAAGCCTGTGGAATTTCTGAGAGGGTTAACTTGAAATAACGGATATTATTTTAACATGTTGTACTAAAACCTTGTGAAAGATATATAATAATATTATTAATGGGTTTCTGTATTATTGCACTCTCTTTCATTAGGCTGTCGTACCATGTTTTTCCTGGGCGTCTCTCACTTCAAAAATGTGGTTTCGCTTTAGATTTGTATTCTACTTGCGAGTCCCGGCATGCGTTGCAATGCCACTTAATAAAAAAATGGTTTCTTCCTGTGTGTCCTTTCTCATTCGTCCCGTTCCCCTTCCTCTCCCGCGTCCCCTTCCCATCACGCGTTTCCACTCCGCCTTCCCTCTCCCCACTCCCCTCTCCCGCTTCCTCCGCCCGGCGAACCCCCTCTCAAGTTACCATACCCCTTCCCGCTTTCCATACTTTCAGTCCCGGTACATTCTGTTTTCAAACACCTCAAGTGTATTTTGCAATTTTTTATACAAATTTTATAATGCCACAGCTCACCAGTAGGTATATATATAAAAAACCATCGCTGGCATGCACACACCAACTCCCCAAAGTTTCATCGCAATTGGATGAATGGTTAGCAACGCATATTTTCATGACACCAGAGCTCACTATTGAATACATAAACCATCGCGCGAAAGCGCACATTAAATCCCCAAAGTTTCATCGCAATCCGATGAATGATTTAGCAACGCATAAACTACTCACATGCTCATATTCACCCAAGCAAGAATATAAATTTATATAGATTGACGCTCATTTCTTCGTTCTTCCGCTCCTAACATCCAAAACATCCATGCATCACTATTTAATATTGTTCATAAGGTTTATATCAGCCTCATCTCCACATTTATGACACTTTCATATAGGACAGCATTTATATTAGTATTTCGCAGAAATGCTAGCGTGTAAAATGAAGCGCTTTGGCAAATTTAAACAGACAACAAAGCGAAAAGCGTGTTGCGGTTCTTTTGACATTTCACCAATATATGCCATCTGCGTGGCAAAAGCCACAGCGCGTTTAGGTCATTCATTGATGCACAATTCCACAAGGCCGACAGTGGGGTCTTGGCGGTACGGATTTTGAACGACAGTTTGCAAATGGTGGTCATTGTTGTTGATACCCGTTTTAACTGCTGATTTGTGCATTATTCACCGAAAGCATGTTAAATTAATAGTGGGATTATATTAATTTAAACAGTGAAGTTTATTAAGCGGACATTACTGAACTCGTGATTATGTAGCAGATATTCTGGTCAGCCATATTTGAGGTAACAAGGACGTTTTAAGTCACTGAAAGAGGAACATTGCAGATAAAACGTGTACTTTACTTGTTTGCAAGGAAAACTACAAAGTTTTTCTTTTAATTTTAAAGATGGCAGCACTAACGTTTGTAGCTAGTACGTTGAGCAAGTGTGTATGACAGACCAGTGGCGTAGCGTGCCTTGGAGGGGCCCTGTATCAAAATTAGTTGGGGAGGCCCAAATGAAGGGTTAAGATTTCTCACCTCTCGCATCCGAAGCCCGGGGGCCCAGTATCATTGATCCGGCAGTAGCTACGCCCCTGTGACAGACGTTATATTATAAGGTAATAGGTCATATTTTAAAACTATAATGTTATTTTTGCTCATTATTTTTACATGGGTATATGAATTCATTTTTTAAGAACTTAAATATAGAAATATATAAATATAAAACAAAAGCAAGTAATGGTAAAAGGGCTACCTGTGTTTGGGTAATATAACCACAAATTAATTATTGATGTTAAGTTTAGAGAGTTTTAGTAAACTAGTTTAAAGTACCTATAAGAATGTGCACAAACGATGCAGAGAATTTAAAAAACATATTTTATTTATTTATTTTACTATGTTTTACAGTTTTTTAGAGAAAATGTGTCCTTACTGGGGTACCCCGTTCAAAGGACACTTTGTACAAGTTTTCTCATTTGAATTATAAATAAATACCTATGTTAGAATATTACCGAGGAAAATTATGAAGTTAAATCTAAAAGAAAGTACAAAACAAGCATTATTCTTTGTTAGGTTGCAAAATTATATCTATATTCTTCCTTCCCATGTCCATAATCCATATATTTATGCTTCTTTTGAAGGCGGTTGTTTTTTTATGGTTTTTATTGCAAAAGGGAGTAACTTAAATAATTTTATAGAGAAGTATTGCATATTTCTTTGTCCAAAAGTCGTTTTAGTTGTAGGTTGGTGGAATGTATGTTGCAATGTAGATCTTGTGAATCGACCCGAGTTTGTCTGTGTAAAGTTATCCTGATTTTTGAATGCGTACATTAGAATATCTTTTGTATATAATTGTTTCAGTGACAGTAAATTCAGCGCTTTAAAAACATAGTCTGTAGGGGTTCTGATGGCTACTCTAAGTATAATTTTCAGAATTGCCCTTTGTGCTATGAGGAAAGGTTTTATAGTGGAATCGCATGAGCTTCCCCATCCAATAAGACCATATTGAAGGTGAGATTGAGCTAAGGCATAATAGATTTTAATTAGCTGTTCTTAATCTAAAATGTTTCTTATTGTTTTGAAAAAATAGGTTAGTTTTTTTTAATTTGTTGCTCACATTTTCCACTTGGGAGTTCCAATTTAAGTTTTGGTCAATAATTATTCCAAGGTATTTTATTGTTTGTATTTCATTCAATTTTGGACAGTTGCAAGGAATTTCTCGGTTCAAGTTTTGTACAGTCTATGAATTTTTATGTTTAGGTTTGTATTGAGGTTATCCGTCTTTTTGATGTGGATTTTGAACAACTGTAAAACCTGTACCTATGACATTTCTTCATCATGCGCTAAGACCATGAGTCCCAGTTTGGGGAGCTCCAAGGGAACAACTAGGTGGATCGACAATCAAGCGAACTTGTCAGCCGTTACAAATTTCGTAACGTTATTGAACACATTTTTTGATATTTTTACTTTGATTTGGTTTATCATTTTAATGATCTTTGACATTGTGATATTGTTTTTTACTTTTTGATTTTAATATCAACAGTTTTCTTAGAGCTGTTGCTCGCCCTGAGATAAATTAACAATATTATAGAGTATCTTATAAATTCATTCCATAAATAGCCTTGCTGTATAAATTTAGATTAAAATACCTTTACATGATTTTAAATCTCGTGCTTTTCATTTATTAATTGATTTAAAATTCTTATATGCTCTGGTTTATTATTACACGTAACAAATACACATTGTAGCGAGGCAGCGATGCGCCATAAAATATCATTTTTTTAGATTTAGGTGGTAGGTACCACCGATCACCACTCGACCGCTAGGTGCGTGACAACGCATTTTGTTTTGCAAAAGCATTCCGGCTTTAGTGTTCGCCCTCTCCCCCTGCTTTGCCTCAAAGCAAGAATAATAAAAAAACTTGTACAAATTATTGTAACATAAAGTTTCTGTTTGAAGTACATTGTGACTCGCGTGAATATCAAGAGTTATTATTTAAACACCTCCGCACATATTTAAACACGCATCCAGTCTTACAGACGTGGGCAAGCTCAGTAAGCTGCCGGATCTGGATAAAACATATAAACAACATATTCACCAAACTGATGACCCGACAGCCCATATTGGTGACCCATAACCATTGCCCAAAACATATTACATACTTAAATTACTCTGAAACATAATACACTTTAATAATATGTTACATTTTTAACGCCATTAATTTTAATTGTTACATTTTGGCGTGCCAACATGGTTTAATATGTTACATTCTATTTTAATTGTTACAAATTTCATCAAAATATCGCTTTTGAGAAACTATAATTTTTTATTCTTTTAATATTTTAAATAAAGAGAATACTTTCTTGGATGAACCCACGTAGTAACGTACTAACCCGGAATAAGTAACGATTGTTCTATTTGATGGAAATGTTTTAAGAAATGAATAATTCTTTCTATATTTCTGGATTTAAAATACAGGAAACTAATTTTAACTGCTTTCTGGTTTCTTAGAAAAATCGTACCATAAGTAGATTTTATTAAATGTGAATGTCGCAAGAGTTCCAACTGCTCCCAACTGGAACCAGTGAGACTAAGGCATCCCCTATTGGGGTATGATATGTTATGAGGCTAAAGGTAGAGGAGAGGAGAAGAAGATGAGTAAGAGGAATCTGAGGATGTACCTGGATATTCAGATCTGGTCCTCAAATATGGCTAAAGCATGGACATATGAATATATCTGGACCTGCCCTAAATGATAAAAGCGTATTATTTCCCCCTCCCCATACCGGTTCCATGGAGCCGGCTGGGCTTACGAGAGCCTCGCTTGAATCTAAAAAATGTGACGTCATCATTCTTGTCCTGACCAGCGCCGAGCTCACATCGTACATTTTATGAAATAACACGGCAAAAATGACAGCTTGTGCTATATATGCTATACCCTAAAATATGTGGATATAGCGAATGTGGGCGATGCTCCAGTGAGCACGTCGCTGGTTACAGGGGTAAGTAAATTATGAAACATTTGTAAAAGTTTCTTAACTAAATACGGCAACAAAATATTCCTCCGTGAAAATCGGCGAACTTTACTTTGCCGCATTTGGACTTCGCAAATATGTTAATAATGTGGCGAGCAATTCGCGCTCCCATGTAAAAAGGTCTATTCATTCAAAAGCAGATTTTGCTTCTAAGAACTAAATGGAGATATTATAATGCGAGATGCCTATATACTGTCAGATTGATTTTTTAAAGAATCACAGTCACCTTTCCCCTCTTTGCCCCCCCATAATTTGGTTTTACCCCTCATCGATATCTTCTCGTCTATTAAATTTGGATGTCTATGGGTTAAAGCCATTTTAAATAGTGGTTCAATTTTGACTGATGGTATTTCACCCGGGTGATAATGAGAACATCTTCCACCCTGAAAAGTGCCGCAAATAAAATATAATATTATTTTAAACGAATTATTTGTGTTACAACCAAAACAATACAATGATTTGATAATATTATGGGGGTAATGTGTAATGAAATATGAAAAAATCCCAAGTCTATTTTTCCATAATATTATAGGAATATTTTTCCCTAGATCTAAAGAAATTTAATCACATCACTGCACTAGTGAAAATTTGACGTTTTAATAAAACGTGAATGAATCCGACCACGAATACGACTCTAAAGCTGCGCCTTACGCAAAACCGTTTTCGTTCGTGAAGTTTGTTATCAATCTACTTTTGTAAAAGAAACGAATTAAAGCAATGTCAAAATATGGCGCAATTTATGTTAACCCGTTTAATCACAGGAGACCCAAGTTGTCCCAAAACATCATATGCCGTTATAATAACAGGAGACCCAGATTGTCCCAGAGCGACCGTGCATTATTAAAAGTTAGATATCTCTCTTTCTGTAATGCGAATATTTATGATTTCTTTTATGTTAGAAACGGAAAGAAATAATGCTTCTCATTGTCTTAGAATTATATGAGCTAGGTTGTTCAGATATTTTACAAACCTGATCAAGTGACGGTTTGATTTTGAGCCTATTTGTGACGTAACCCACATTTAATTTTAAAATAAAATTGTATGAAAGTGATAAAAAGTGAGGTGACAGTTTTATTACAAATTTTGTTTAGAAAAGGAATCTGAATTTAAAATTTGAAATTTATTCTATTTTAATTACTTTAATTCAAATATTCGCAGGTATGCATTTTTCAGCCAATTTACATTTCCAATACTAATATTTTAATATTTATAAACAAAAATGTTGATTTCTAATAAACATATCGGAAAGATTATTTTTTCTTAATTTTAGAACAATTTTTATTTTTGCAAAAGCGTAAAAAAAACTAATAAATAGGAATATTTAAAATGCATGGGAAGAACCAGGAATTTTGCGCGCAAACTTTGACAGGCAAAAGTTGACAGAAAATTATTTTCTTATTATTCGAAGGAGCTATTTATTTATGAGCTTATTATTTGGGGAGCTCCAAATGGGCGAAGCTGAACCAAAAGCCACCCGCAGAGCCTAGCAGCAGAAACCTGCGGAACGGGTTTTAAACTGCTAGTTATATTTAATAGCATATGGCTTTCGCAAAGCACATGGCTACAACCTTCAACAATAGTTCTCGTGTTAATAGGTTCTATATAGTACAACATACTACATTAATCCCAGTTAACATCTTGTAAGCCAGCACGATCCTGTGAAGCATTCAGCCATTTACAACGGCGGTTAATTGACCATAAATAAGGACTTAATGAGACAGCCGAATTTCTCAGGCGTCTGCAAGCAAATAGGCCACTTGCATCAAATTTTTTAAAAAATTTTTCCGGTTTAGGCAAATATTCTAAGACATTCTGTATTTTTATTTTTTTTTAAATCGTATTTTTGAAACCCTGGGGATTTTTTGAAAATTTCAATCCGATAAATCAGACCATTTTTTATAAACCGGAAAGACGGGACATAATTTTACAGGTGTGAAAAAACGATAATTACATAGCCGAAAATCATTTAAAAAAAAATAACGTTTTCCACACGAATGGCACAGGAGAATAACGAGGCATACCAAAAATATTACATCTCATAAATATTTTTTTTCCTTGATCCATCTTATTGACCATAAATCATTATAATGAACAGCGTCTGTATTACTAAATTCAATGTAATATACTTGTACTTGTAAATTATAATAATAATAAGAATATTATAAAATTTAATTTTGTTAAAATCAGCACCATAATCATTATACCTCTAAAACACGTACCGACATCATCTGCACGTTCTGAAGAGAACCCCGTAGATCATTAAAAGTACGGGGTTCTCTTCAGAGCATCTGTCAAAAAGTGAAACCAAATGATAAGTTCGCAGAGAACAAACAATAAATCTAGTGAACGAATTCAAAAATTCGCCTGAAATCAAAGTGATGCCATATAAAAAAATAAATCAGTGTGGAATTTAAAAAAAAATAATAGGAACATTTTCGGAGACGGGACATTTTCATGTAGTGACGTCACGAGCCTAAATAATGGATTTATTTATTTAAAAATAACAAAACTGTACATTTCTAAACAATTTTACTAACATTTTCTTAATCTTAGTAAAAAGATCTATCCACATGATTTTTTCCAAGTCGTTATGAAATCCATGCAAGTGGCCTATTGCCTTTGTACATCTGAAATACCAAGGACTCCTTTATTTCACAAGAGATAAAACTGAGTTAATTTTATTTACCCTTCGGCACAAGAGGTGGACCGGAATTTTGTTACCTCTCATCCCCGGAGATGGCTAAAAAATATTTAGCCTCGTCAAAAATAAACTTACCGGCTGCGCCAATGTTGTATAAAGGATAGAGTGTAGGATTATAGAAATAAGCCAAAACCTAAACAAACCTCACCCCATGAACGAATGCTAAGTCACCTAAGTGACTTAGCAGGGGTTCCCGGCTTTATGGGGTGAGGTTTATTTAGATCTTTGCGGCACATACGTTTGCCCACCAACTGCGTGGCGGGCCGGATCGGAAGAGACTTGTTGATGGAGACATTTTACCTCTTCAGCTAGATTCTCCCCATCCATCGCCTTGCATCAGTGGGAGAGATGGATTTATACGTTCGTCACTTCTGGATACATTGACCCCCAGACTCTTCATACTTTTTCCTTTCCAGAACTTCCTCTTTTTCCTTTCCATAAAAAGACCCTCCAATCAGAATTCCCAAAGATGACATAGGCCCTGGGTTGAATTGTGGAATGGCGCTAATGTAAAAAAATGATTTTTTTTTATATCTTTTTAAAGAAAGACAAACATTCCCGGGTTACGAATAACCCAACAATGTTTGAAAATCTCCTACTACCGCCACAGAAAGCCGAAAATGTTGCTTGTGTTGTGATGGAGGACTTAGCCAGCCGAGGAGCTGAACACGCGACGCCCGGATGCGATCCAAGCGCTATGCCCACTCAACCACTGACCGGTCAATGTTGAAAGAACTAAGCTTTTGAGCTAGTGTACATAGTTCTGGGTTCGAAAGATGGCGAGCGAGCACGCATTACTGTATATTAATTTAACTGTTGCTGTTTTATTCTAACACAGTAGAAGTACATTATTTCTACATATTATTACGTCATTTTCATCCTTACTTACACTTGTATGACATATTGAAAGTAAGAAGGTTTGTTTCCTTACATCATGGAAAATATTCTCTTACACAGAATATGTTAACCATTCAACAATTCCCCCAATCAATCCCAACCCTTTAAAAAGCCCTAATTAGAAGTAAAACAGAATATTTAAGGACCATTTGGAATGCACATTACCATAAACATGAAAACATCGTAGAATCTGTTAAAAATTTTATCTTTCAAATGTGGTTTACATGACTGTCCCAGAAAGGGTGAGACACGCAAGTACTGTTTGGATGGAGGTCCCGATCCACGAAGGCGCTAGATGTCGCTTCTTTCACCACAAGTGAAAGAAGAACGTCGTCTATTTAGCCCACTGTAGAGCTGTTCCGAGATGCTCTAATGTCTTCTTCCGTATGTGGGTTTAGTTAGTGGTAAGGCAATCCATGATCCAGGGTAAGGCGATGGTCAGTAGACAAACGAGGCGAATAGATGCAAGGTCAGAGCGTGATAGGGCGTACAGGCAAAGAGAGTTGTAGTCGAGGCAGGAGATGCTGGTTAACTGATTTGAAAAAGGGCTTGTGGCTCTTACAGGGGATGACAACGGTAGCAGTTTTTGTGTTTCCTCTTTGACAAACTCTATGCATGCTAGTCTTTCCCCCACTCCCGCATTTATTTATTTTTTGCAATAATTATAACACAGTTTTACATACTTGAATACATTTTAAAAGAGATCCGTGATTATGTTGGGCTACGCCTTGAGTTGGAATTTTTCCATGTAACCCCGTCCTACGGCGGTTCAGCTTCTCTGAAGTACGTTCGTCATAATGACAATCTTAGATCATCCGATGAACGTTGTTATTTAGTCTTCTGTGTAGGCGTGATATATGTAATATCTTGCTGATCTTAATAAAACGCGCGTGGACGAGATGGTTATTTATTTGCACAATATAAAGTCTGTGTTGTAAGCTACGTGCTAACTATCGGAGCTGTCTGTGATTAAGGAGAGCGAGCAGTATCACCTTTTATACCTGTATCTGCCGTCTCGCTCTTGCATATTTAAAAAGGCAGGCGGCACCAACAAAACCATTCTCACAAACATCTTGAGAACTTCCAACATTAATGTAGAATAAAAAGACAATTGATTGATTTAATATGTTCACATAGTTTACGTTTTTTATAAAATAATTTACGGTTATCTCGGTTATGTCAATCTTAGCCCTCTGACGCTGAAGTAGACATTTTCATCGATAATTTACACAGTTTCAGAAAAAACGTTGGCTAAAGAAGAAGGTAGTGCAACGCGGCATAATACCCCGAAAATGAAGTAAGTTACAAAAAGAGATTCAAGAAAAGTATTAAAGTTCTGGGAGTTAGTGTGTTAGCATTATAATTCGCAATAAACTTAATACAAGAACTTACGCTGTAATCATTTACATTGTGGGCAAATGAGCCACAAAAAATAAATAAAATTACATACACTTTCAATTTTTAATTTCACACTGAGAAAGTTTTATATCTCGGAACATCCTCTATTATCTGCCTCATAAAATTGAATTTTTCCTATATTTTCTCACTGCGCGATTGTAGCACGCATATTTCCAGAAATTTTGCATGCCCGCATAGAACATCAATGAATAATACCGAACAGGAGGTAATCTACCGTTCTACTCCCGTGAAATAATATTGTGCTTCCTAAAACGAAATCGCTTTGAAATGGCTGGAGAGGCGAAAGCACAACTCTACTTGTTAATACAGCTTATGCAAGCTTCACGGCAGTTCACAAAAGCTTCCTTTTAAAATATTTATCTCTGCGATGGTGCTGAAAGAAGTGCTGAAAAGCTGAATAAATTGAGCTTTTTCAATTCCGAAACACTCAAATTCTCTACAGATGAATTAATGTGTTTTATTAAGTATAATAATTTATTTATTGTTATCAAGTTTAATTTGTAGAACTCCATTTTAATTTTAATTTTTTTATTATATAATCAATAATATTATTATTAAATTAATAAAAACAGTTTATTTTTAAACAGGTTCTGCTGTGTAATTGTCACGCGTAACAATAATTACACAGCAGAACCTGTTTAAAAATAAACTGTTTTTATTAATTTAATAATAATATTATTGATTATATAATAAAAAAATTAAAATATAATAATTTATTCATTAATGGTTGTTTAAGGCTCTGCAACCAGGCCCGAAAAGAAGAAGATGGAGAAATACGAAATTACGAATGTTAGAGGAGAGCGCTAACATTTACAGCGACAAAATCCATGCGAAAATTGCGAAAATGTGTAATAAAACACGACTCGTTAAAAAAAGAGCAAAAATCTCGCGGGCATTATCTTAAACAGCATTTAAAGAAACACTGTGAATTTTTTCACACATAATAACTTGTAAAATAACTGAAACAAACGTGTTAATAATAATTTTTGGAGCATACTTTGCGATTTTTTTCTATCGAGGGAATTTTATATAATTTGCGTTTCGGCGCGGGCAAAGTCTAGATATTATCTTCAAGAATAACATATATTTTTTTAAGAGCTTTAAAACTTACCGTGTTTAAGGGAAATATGTAATAAATCGCTACAAATCCGGGTTGCGGGCCCTTAACGTTTTTGGAGGAATAATTTATTTAATACTAGCTGACCTGGAGAACTTCGGACCACCTCAGAATCAATAACGGTTGTGTTAACTTATTAGCTGAATTAAATTAAGTTTTTTTTTATTTAGTTGAAAATTACACAACGAAGCAATTATCGATGCGCAACTGACCGTTTTTTGTTTTTGTCAGTATCAGAGATGGCGTTGGGTACGAATTTATATTTTTTGTGATTTTCTTACTTTGCCACTTACTTACGTGAATTGAGTTTCATTTTCTTTAAACGTTTGAGAGAGATTTATAATAATTATGGTATTTTTCCTTTGGTGGGGTGTAGACGTACGTTCACCTTCTTCCTTGCGCTCTCCTAACTCGTTGCCTAGGTAGGCTGTTGGGGTCGGCTCCTCTCGTTCTCAGGTTGTAATTTCTTCTGTTCTGAGTATCGCCTTCATCCAGGCCGTTTCTCTGAAGTATTTTAGAGCATTGAGTCATCCAGAAAATCTTCGGTCTTCCTCTGGATGACTGTCGATGAAGCTCCATAGACATTGCCTGCTTCACTGTGTGGTCTGATGGTCGCCGTCTTATGTCCCCATACCATCTCAACTGTCGTTCCTCCAGCTGTAGACATACGTTCACCGTTTGTCCCATTTTCGACTGTTGACATTTAGTGTGTAAGAAAGAGGGGCAGCATTATATTTTTAGAAATAAAAGCAAAAGAAATTGGAATTCACTCACTACTCAATATTATACTTATCACAATATTGCTGCAGCTCTTTCAAAAGATGAGAATTAATTCCATACAAAATGTATGAGGAAAATAATTTTCTTTATATTTTTTTTTCGTAAATTTTTCCGATGTTTTAATAACTATTTTGCTATCCGGGGCGGAGACAAATCAATGATCATAAAAATCGGTCCAGGCGTTCCCGAGTTATAAATGGTGTAACTAACCCGACTTTGTTTTATATATTAAGATTAACCCCTCAGACTATTTAGTTCGCTTTTGGAAACAGCTCATATAGATATCATAGAAATCGCTATGTCTCCGTTACTATCATGGTTAGAAATATGATTAAACTAGCTTTTCCCGCGGCATTCCGCCTCCTCCACCTTCCCTCTCCCCCCTCCCCCCCTTAAACCCTCCCCCTCCCCCCAACCCCTACCCCGCCCCCAACCCTCCTCCCCTCTCCCCAACCCCTACCCCACCCCACTCCAATCCCCCAACAACCGCCCTCTCCCTACACCCACCCCTCCCCCTCACCCCACCCACCTCTCCACTCACCAATCCTCATTCCCCATACCCCTCCCCCCTCCACCTTCCTCCACCCCTCCCCCTTCCCCTACCTTCTCTTCCCCCTCTCCCACCCCACTCCACCTCCTTCACTTTCCCTCTCTCCACTCCACTCCTCCCATCAACCCCCACCCCCTCTCCCTCCACCCACGCGTCCCCCCACCCCCTATCACTCCCCACATCCTTCTCCAACCTTTCCCTTTCCCCTTCCTTCCCTCCCCCTCTCCCTCCCCTAAACCCCTGCCCCCACTCTACTCCCCCTCCCCTTCCCCCCTCCACCAACACCCTCCCAATATCCCCTCCCCACTCCCCCCTATCACCTCTCGCATTCCACACATTCATTCCCGATACATTCAGTTTTCAAACTGCTCGCGTGCCACCCATTATAATTTTTTTATACAAATTTCATAATGCCAGAACTGAACGGTAGTTTTATACAAAATAACAAACAAATAAAAAATATCCAATTTGGTGCAGTTGTTCGGGTTTATGTTAGTTAATAAGTACGACGCCAACAAAGCACTCTTTTAAGAGGGCATTACCAGAGAAAGCCGGAAATACGTCATTTTCAAAAAAGTTTTTAGACGTATTGACTCTTTTCCACAAAAAATTATAAATGGATTTCAAAAGATTGTTCTTTTATCTAGCATAGTTATGTAATAAATTTTTCGAATTTTTTTTATTTTTTAGTATAATAAGGTTATTCCATAGGTCGTTGGCAGATTTGTTAAATTTTCAAAAAAGTTTTTGTATTATACCACACCCATTTCAAATAATGTAATCATACAGTAAAATAAATCAATACATTATCTAGCAAAGTTATGTATTAGAATTTTAATTTTAGTTTCAATAAAATCATTAAAAAATATGTACGTACATGTGTTTCTTGACAAAAATTGGTCCATTTGTGTATTTATTTGCGCACTTACAAACTAATATATTTCAGATTTTTTTAACATTCTTATTAAATTTAGACATTATTGAAAAATGATAAATACTTATAATCAAAAAATAACTACAAAAAGTACACTATTTTAATAGTTTTATCATCACGCCTTTCAGCATTTTTGGATGAAGGTATAAATTAAAGCTAATTTGGATTGAAATAAATTCGATATTGAGTTATAATTTAAAAAAGCTGGAACGGAGAAAAATCAATCTTTCTCATTGTAACCGCCCTGTACGATCGGAAGAACAACTTTCGACGAAATGTGGATTTTCGTCCGCTGGCTGGTTAAACGCTCTTAAGGGTGAATTGCCTAATTAGAAAAAAAATCGTTTCCAAGGCGACAATTGGTTTGCTTTTTTTCTGACGTTTGCAATGAATCGATTTCGTTAGGGACAGAAAACGTATAATAAATAATTTCATAACGCTAGAGCTTACCAATATATGTAGCCTGTAGTACTCGAAAATAATGTAGCTTTCAATAAGTGAAAGAATTTTTAAAGTCCATTCTGTAGTTTTTGTGTGAAAGAGTAATAAACATACATCCATACAAATTTTCGCCTTTATAATATTATAAGTAGGATGGTGTAAGAAACAGAAAACACCACGCTTTATGTTGAAATCTACAGGAATATTTTTCTAAGTAAGTAAGGAAGCACTCAATATATTATCTGATATTTTTCCTGGCATCGTCACGTGTCAATTATTCCTCAACCGCATTACACTAGGGAACAAATACCATTTCTCAAGTAGCTGTCAAATTATCGTAGGTAAGGAAAAGCGGGAAAAGAATTTTTCTCATGAATAACTGTATTATTACAATATTACTTAAAGGAATACTAAAAACAATCTTAATATGAAGAAAACCGCAAACACAATTTTTGTAGAAAAGTCAATAGGTGTCGCACATTAAAATAAAAATGAATATGTTTGATTTATTAAATAAGTAATTTAACATTATGTAACCATTGACGTACCTTTTGGAATTTTCCAAATTTTTGAATTTCATCGACAAGTAGAAAGTATGATCATAACCAGAAACACACAAGGGCTTAACTTTAAGTTTTTCTTTTATTTATGCTTTTTCTCTTTTATTTTTATTTGTTCTACGAGTATTACGTTAATAATAATAATAAAACGTTTATTTGTTATAGAGAATACATCAATACAAAGAAGCTTTGACTGTCCAACTAGGAAGGTCTCCCGTTCTAGGACAGTCAAATGACAAACATTTTGATAGGCGTAAATTTAATTTAGAAATTACCAATTTGGGACACAAATCAACAAATCATCGCCAAAAAACTTTATCTTATTTACAAAAATTATTATTTATTTCAGGCAAAAATATTTAATTATTTATAATGTATGCATAATTTAATTATTTACTAATTTAGTTATTATTAATTATTTATAATTATGCACAAGTGTCCTTTACGTACATGTTTTTTTTTTCAATATAGAAAAAAGAAAGAAATGTAAAATTATAAGTTTACTTGTAAATAAACCAAAAGAAAAATAATACATATTACCAAAATAAAAATAATACATTCTACCAAAAGAAAAATAATACATAAGAAAAATAATACCTATTAATTATAAATAAACCAAAAGAAAAATAATACATATTAATACAAAGTTATTGAAAGCAGTGAAGAAGAAGCAAACAGAAAATACTTGTATATGGTGACCTTGTTAAAAAAAAACGTACTGCTAAATTGTTTAATTAGTACAGCTTTATACTTCAGTAGAGGCATACAAAAAATATCAGAATCGTTAGCATAAAAGGTTTTCAAAAATGTTTAAAGTGTTTTCCAATCGTACTTTAAAGAACTTAATCAGCCATTACAATAAACTAAATCCGAAAGAAGCCTCGTAAGCAAAACATCTTACACAAATGCAGACTCTCAATTAATTTTACAAAAGATTCTCAATTAATTTGTTCCAGCAAGAAAAGTGGCAGAACCATCAGATAAGCTACCATGTGACAGAGTTGAATGAGTAAATTTTTTGGTTTTTTGTTAAAATTAGTTTTGTTATTTTTGAATACAAGAAGAATAATATACAGGTAGACAGTAAGAAAAAAACAAAAGAAATTAATTTGGAAAAAAATTTAGGCAGAAGTATTCTATTTGGGAGACGAGTATGGGAATCGCCGCCCCGGGAACCTTTTTTTTGGATAACCAACACCCCTACCATTAGTCACTACTGTAGCTGTTTACTACATTTGATAACATAGCAGGGGTGCAGTGTTTCGCGGGGTGATGATTGTCTAGGTCTAGGCAGACGCGTTTGCCCACCTTCTGCGTGGCGGGCCGGAACAGGAGAGACTGGTTGAGAGATCTTTTGACCTACGAGTATCAAGCCTTGCACTCCAGTGGGGGGGATGAAATCAAGATTCCATGACAAATAATCAAAGTGTCATTTCATCATCTCTTTATTCGTCAAAAGTCGTTAAAAATGATAACATTTATTAAAAAAATAGCTGCTTACCTAACGTAATATATTTAAGCATTTTTTTTCATCACTTTTAAAGATTTTTTAAGGGGAATGATGGAGTTGCACATTATTGTATTGTCCGGTGACCGAAATCGTATGTCCGTCATTCCTGAACACATTAACCGCCAGATTCCTACCCAATCCTCATACCTTTTTACTTCCCACAACATCCTCTTCTTCCTTTCCCTAAAAAGACCCTCCAAACAGCTTCCCCAAAGGATATTTTATTTCCGCAGGGCCTCTTGAGTGAGGCTATTGTAAAAAAAATATTGTGATTAATAATTAATGGTTTACTATGCAGTGTTTCGTTGCCATGCCACCAAATCTGCCCTGTTGATGAACACTGTAAAGTTGTCGGAAATGTTTTCTAAAGAAGGAGGAAGACTAACATAACCCAAAAATTAATCACGTCACCAGATTTACATACATTTTAAAAGAACATACAAATGAGTTCTACATATATTCTAATAACGGACAATTAACATTACAAAAAATCCGTTATTCCCTAATAAAAATATATACATGAATATTTTTACCTTAGGAAAATGTAGTCCCAGGCGGTAAATTTATTTCTGAAAATTGCTTGCTGAAAAGGTTCCCAGAAATTCCAAATCGAAAAAAAACAAGTGCTAAATTTAGGGTTCCAGAATTTACCTTTCGGTGATATTTGCTGTATTAGTAAGCAAAAAGATCTTTATTCTGCAATATCACCTTTTGTATTTTAAATTGAAACTTTTCTATTATCTTTCATTTCCAATGTCTTATATGTGTTTTCTCTTTTTACAGGTAAGTCGACAAACACTATCCACGAACTTGACCAAGAAATAATTTTACTTCCTGGGACTACATTTTCCTAAGGTAAAAATATTTATACATTTTTTTTAAATAGGTATTATTTTTGCGATGAAAGATTGAAAATTTAGTTTGGTTATCAGAAAAAACTAGGTTATTTGTGAAACATTATTGACTTGACTTTGACCTTTAATAACATTTCCATGAAAGTGATTTTTTTAGTGTCCGACCGAAACAGGATTTTCTACCGAAATCGTAACGGAATTTTCGGTGTCTGTCTCAGTTTCGGCCAAAACCGAAACTTATTTAGACATATTAAAAATCGAATGAAAATTGGCTTATTTTTTACACTTTTACAGATAGCTAACATGTGGTTAATGATATAAAAACAATAATTGAATTATGTTTAAAAATAATGATGTGTTTTTTTGATATTACTGCAATAAATAAAAAAATTACCAAACGTGCTAATTACTTCTTGGAACAATTTTTTTAACTAGCTGACCCGGCCACGCGTTGCTGTGGCTAATAAAACATAACGCCATTTACTGGATGGTTATCCAACCTTTATAACCACCGCCGTCTTTGAGTTTATCGCGAAGAGACTGACAGATGCCGCGGAGGACTTTAATTTATAATACGTAGAGATGGTGTGAAAGATTATAATAATTTGCAAGATATGCTTGGGGTAACTAACGTATTTAAGTTAATAAGGATGAATACTGTATCCTTATAAATATCTTTTCAATTACCGCAATGCACGTGTTCGCACGTGTTCGCAATGACGTGTTCGCACCCTCAAATCATCTTTCATCAGGATTCATCGCTGGTGGCATCCTCTACATTTTGAGGTCATTTCTTGGAAATTTTGCTGAAATATCTGGCCTCGAAATGCTAATGTACCGTACCGCCAGCGACTAATTTTGGTCAAAAGATATTATGTTTCTTGTTTAGGTATAAACTACCAAATGCTTGTTTTTATAATATAATATAAAAATGACCTTTAACAATGTGCATGCCCCCGGTGCGACAAATAAGACAAATAAACGCTATCTGCCATAGGTTGCCACCTTAGGACATTGTAAACTTATAATTTACATAACCTTTATGTTTGTTATTTTCGTAACTTTTTGCTATTGTTTTAAATCCTGCGAGCCTTGAAGGGTAGTGACATTTATAGTCCCATTCCTAAACCCTACAAGGCATCCAGGGAAAGCAAACCGGAGTATCTACTCCTCAAACTACCCCTTTGCCACTGGGCAAGGAGACTACTTTGCCGCCAGGAGGCAGACTCCCTTGCCACTAGGCAAGAAGAGTCTGGTCCTTCGCCGGGGAGGAAGAGTCTGGTCCTTCGCCAGGGAGGAAGGGTCTGGTCCTTCGCCGGGCAGGAAGACTCCTTTGCCGCCAGGACTCTGACTCTGAACCAGACTCTGAACAACACATTTTTCCCATTTTAAAAATCCAGGGACCTCGTAAGACAATGAAACAAACAGGTTTCATTAGCTATTCTTACGGGGAACCTGGGAAAAATACTAGATTCCTTCTTACTCAATAGAACTAGCCAAACGGCAAATATTTCTGACAAACTACAAAATTGTCTTAAACATGTAATAAATTCGTAAAACTAAAAATCCTCTTATAGAACTTAGCTTAGAAAATGTATTAGAATTAAGTAATCCATCTTTGTATGCAAAATGTACCCTGTATAATTATTATTAACTTGTAAATTTAAGCGACCACTTTCATGGGCGACACCGCCAAAATGATTACGCCACAGCAGCGTCGCCGTATTTATGCATGTTGAGCGAGGCTTGAAACCCCTCCACATGTTTTGTAAAAATACCGCTCGTTCGCAGTCGCGTTCACCTATCTAAATAAATACGACGATTTTTCCAAATAAAACAGTTCACCAGTTCACTTCTCAACAAGCAACTCGTCTTATTATTTCTTCGGAAGTTTTTCTGCAACCAGCTGCCTCCCTGTCGACTTCTGCCTGTCTTCAGTCCTGGTGCCTACCTCTTCCAGACAAGCCGGCCCTACTCAAGGCAACCGCCAGGCGCCAGGCTCAGGCAGAAGAATAGGCACATCCAGTGTCACTCACTCATCAGGCACGTGCAGGGAGGTCAGCTCTTTATTATTTTCCAATACATTTTCTCATCTTCAGCGTGCACTAAGACCCGGTCCTTTTTTACAGTTCTTGTAAAGGCATTACGTCTGTTACAGCACGTGACCATTTTTAGAAGATAGAATGGGTATAGTAAGCTATCCGTAAAAGATAGATATATGCCTTCACGGACTTTTTTGTACATCTATAAAAGACGAATATCCCACTATGCATTGTTTTGTTATATCCCAAAAGGATTAAGCAGCGTTTTCGATGAAAGCTACCAGGCGGCTTGACTTTTTCCGACACTTCTAACAATTATCGTTATGTTTCAACCAATTTACACAAATCCTTGACAAATTACATACCTAAACCTTCCTTAACACTCTATCTATTGGTAAAAACCGCATGAAAATCCGTTCAGTAGTTTTCGAGTTTATCGCGAACAGACAGACAGACAGACGACGCGAGGAACTTTAATTTATAATATGTAGAGATAGAGAAGATAATCATTACATTATAAAGGAAGGACCTCATTAATGATGATGATGGTGTGTGACACACGAGCGACGAACTCACCAGAAGTCAGCCGAACGACGCGCGAAAATTCACGAACGCCGAGTTCCGGTGCGACCGAAGGTCCGGCAGATTTTCTGCCGAAACCGAAACTGATGCTGAAACTTGCCGAAACCGAAACCGAAACCGAATCTTCGTCGGTCACTAGTTTTTTTATCACATACATAAATGCCTTATGCTTGTGTAAATAAATCCAAATTCAAGAAATCGTCGTTTAATGGTGTTTAACCACTGGAATAACCACTGGAACGATTGCTCGAGATTTTTTGGTGTATATTTTGAATATTTTCCGCCAACAATAAAAAAAACCTCCAAATTGTAATATGGACACATACAAACTGATTGTAATTCTATACAGCAAATGAATGTATCTATCTTTTGTCGATTATCAGAGTATCGTAGGGATTATAAATTAAAAGGCATGATAAAAAAAAACTTTATAAAATCGTAAACTTCTACTTAACTACTTACAATTAAGGGAAAATTTGCCAAAATTGGCAGTAAAGCAATCCGAGGTATTTTAAATAGTGCCATATTGCGGCAAAAAGCACTACAGTGGTTAAGTGATGCTGGAGACAATTCAGGTCTTTGCCACACACTCGAAGGACCAGTACCGAAACTACGTCAACCGCTTGGTTTATATGGGACGATTAAGTTTGTATGCTCTTGCAAAGCTCGATATTAATGATTTAGCTCGGTTTTATCGACCAATATTTTAAATCTTATGATTTCAGAGATAATTTCGGTTTTGATTTATTAAAAAAGAGAAAATTAAAATCACATCTTTTTAGACGAGAGGTTTATGCTATTCACAGGACTACTAGTAAATTCGAATCCATGAACATTCACGAAACTATACGAACTAACAGCCTTTCTAACAAAACTAACAAATGCCTTTCTTTTCTAAACTGAAATTTTCACAGTAATTTTCCACAAAACAGTGTCACCCACTGAACAAACAATGCCTAAAAGTGTGATCTGTACCATTTTGTAAGAAAACAATTGTCTCTAAATCACAAAAGACCTTCAGACTCTTATGGCTCAAGCAGGTGGATGAAAATTGATAATTTATTTATTTATTTATTTAAGGAACATAAACAGTCTTAATAACATAATATACATAAGAAGATAACAAAAAACAGACCAATTATTAATGTTCACAGATAGGTATTTAGAAACATAAAAGTAGCTGAATGTAAACTAGAATATTTAAGAAAAGAAAAAAAACAGGACAAAGCTGCAATAAAAAAAATATATATATAATACAGGTGTAGATTCAACAAGTGATAAACCTAAATATAAAAACACAACAATAAAATAAATACGATTATAAATGTAAAGAAAATAGGGTGCAAAACAGGTATTTGGTTTGGGACAGGTAAGGGGAGGACAGGGATAAGGGAAAGTTGCCACGCAGGTAATTAAAAAATATTAGGTACAATTAATTTAATCATCATGAATATGTGTTATGTATTATTCGCACGTAGTATGTTATACAATGAAATTCTGTAGCGAAAGTAACTAGCAGTGAATATGTCAGCAAATGTTTCTAAACGTGCAAATTTAATGTTATAGTAGTTACATGTCCTTTGCATAAATTCATTTTGGTTGGAATTGGTGTTGCATCTATCAATGTAGAAAAGGGTATTATGTCTGCTATATCTAGTCGGCGCGTGGAAATTTATTTTATTTAGCAACTCCGGGCAGTCAACTTTTGAGTTAATAATTTTGTACAGGAGCATCTGATCAGCGACAAGCCTCCTGTTGAGCAGTTTCGTGATTTGAAAATGGTTCTCGATTTCATCGTAAGAATTGTATACATTGAATGATTTAAAATTGAGGAATTTGAGAAATCGCTCCTGAACTCTTTCTAACCTGTTAACATAAACAATATAGCACGGGTTCCAAACCTGTGAACAGTATTCTAGGTGAGGACAATAATAATAATAATAATAATAATAATTTGTTCAAAGAACAATTTTGATATTTGATAATTTTAGGTAAATTTCATTTGACAGCCTTCGTGGCCGAGGGATAAGGCTCTCTTCTAGCGATATGGCGGTCGCGGGTTCAATCCTGATGTGCTCAAGTGAATTTTATTTGATTGATTTGTGTTGTGACACTATATATAATAATTTTAAAATAATATATGGTATATTTGCGACACGTTCCAGAGTGGAAGGTACTCTCAGTGGTATAAGAACACCATTCAGAAAAAAATGTTACTTGAAATTCCTTTAGCTGTGTTTGGTGACTAGATCTGAATAGCCAGGTATTTCCATGCCCCACTACTTTCAGTCTAACAATATACCCCAATTGGGGATGCCATAGTCTCATTGGCTTCAGAATAATGGCATATTGAATATTGACACGCTCACCCCTCAATACCGTCGGTTTATATTTTCAGTTGTGTCACCATAACTAAGGGTGCCAAGGGAATAAAGCCTCCGAAGAGGTTTTGTGAATATTGGGCTCAACTAAATGACGAAGTATTATAAATCCACTCAGGCTCTCTGTCCTTACAATAGATTTTAAGGATTCGCACAGTCATGATTTTTGAAAGAGGTGGCCCAATGACTCTGCAAGAAAATACGTTTTAATTTCATAAATTATATAGCGCACGGGAAAATTGGGTTACGTCAAAAACACATCTTCTTATAAATAAGTTGAAAAAATGCGAAGTTTTCTTTGTCAGTGCGAAGATTAATGGTAATTCACTGTTATAAATTAATCTTTACTACGAATCGGTTTACTATACAAATCCTAAATCAGTGTTTTGGTTAAAAAGAAACTTTTCCTACCGTTACTTTGATATTCATATAAGTAATACCGTTTTCTTGGAAGAGATTAGAGGAGACTTCAAGATTAGAAGAACATACAAGAATAAACAAGAAGGGTCGGTGAACGGAAAGAACATTCAAGGAGGCCAAGAAGGAACAAAACGAGTCGAGAAGGGGTGAGAAGATGCAAGAAGAGATAAAACGAGCCAAGAAGGGGTGAGAAGATGCAAGAAGATGCAAAAAGAAGCAGGAGAGCAAGATTAGGCAGGAAGATTTTAGAAGAACTAAGAACTAGAAGGGTCAAGAAGACGCAACGAGAAGCACGAAGAATCATGAAGAGACTAGAAGAAGTAAGAAGATTCAAAATGTACCAAGAAGGGGCAAGAATTCAGTGTCGCCACAGTCTTAGTATCTTGGCTTTTAGTTCTAGACCATTAAGAACGCGCTCTGTCTCTTGCTTACTTAGACATGTTAATAAGATAGGACTGTAAGGTCAGATATAATGTGATAGTCTTAATATCTTAGATATATTCTCTTTCACTGTCCGTTCTATCTCCTCTCCCCACTCTCCACTTATTCCCAGCCACACCCCCACCCTTACCAGAACATTTAGTGATACATTGTCCTCACCCACTGTTTTGTAATGTCAAGTTATTATATGTTCGCCCTGAGGAAGGAACGGTCGTTTCAAAATCGGTCGGCGTAAATAAAATATGTAAGTGGTTCTATCAAAGAAAAATTGTTTCAATTATTTGGATAATGTATAACCACAAAGTTATAGAAAAATGAAATGAAACAATTCAACTTTGTATAAACCACTTATATAATGTGTAATTCTGACCGGTTTCGGAACAAACGTTCCTTCTTCGGGGAAAGCTTATAATAATTTGACAGTTTCGAACAATGTTTTATTATGTTAGGGGTGGAGCCGTCGCTAGTTATTAATGTAGATTGGGTGGGTAGGTATTAATGTAGAGTGGGTGGGTAGGGGAACAAGTCCATGATTGGGCTATAAGACAATATATGTTTTGTTCGTTGAAAAAAGATTCATTATTTTTAAGGGATTTTTTAATTTCCAAGGCTTCTAAGTTATCTAAACGTTTTCCTTTATGACTTATATGAAGAATATTTACCCCTGTATTTTTTTTCAAAACTATGGTTATTTTCAATGATATAGTTAGCGAACTCAGAAAAATTATTATCATTAAGACACCTTAAATGTTCTTTGATTATGATTTCAAAATTATGAGTTGTTTTTCCAATATAAAATGAGGGACAATCATTGCGTTTGAGTTTATATATTAAAATTATAGCTATATTCAAAAACAGAAAATAATATATCTTATTTATTTATTTATTTGTTTACGCCTTGATGGCTTTTACATGTAAATTGTACAGGAGCATTATAACAAGTATGTAGCATCATAACAAGTATATAGTACATAAAATAATAAACAGAGCATGACAGACATAAGTAGGCACAACACAAGTAGGTATGAGTATTCGATAAGTAAATTGTTAACAAAGGAGTTCAACCAGCATATTCGTATTTGGGCTCAGGCTATTTATAGTAGTTTCAAAAATTACTGTCAGAATATTGCACAAAACATGATTACAAACATACTCGAAGCATACCGGTTGGCAGAGGTGTAAAACATTTTTTAGCGATTAATATAAATAATTAAGGTCTTGTAATTTAAAATAATATATTTTTTTGCTTTTATAAATGAACGTAAGTTTGTTATTATTATGAAAAGAATAAAAGGTACACAGCAATTACATATTAGGTCATTACATATGAAATTGGCGTTTTGCCGTACTTTTGATCTCAAATATCTTTGATCTCAAATATCTTCTCTTTGGTTAGGAATTCCAAATTCAAATTTATACAGCTATTTACTCATGTATTTGTGTTTCAAAAATTATAATTCATAACCAGTGCTGCAGAAACGGCTTGAAGGATTAATGATGTGTATGGCGACGGTGCCGCAAAAGAAAACACAGTGCGTTTTCGGTTCCAACGTTTTCGTTCTGGAAATTTCGACCTGCAGAAGAAGCCCCGTGGACGGCCGGAGACCAAAGTGGATAATGAAGAAATGAAGGCTATTGTGGAAGCGGATCCATCGCAAACCACGTCCGAGTTAGCTGCAGGCTGCGGTGTTAGTGATAAAACTGTTTTAATCCACTTGAAGCAAATTGGGAAGGTAAAAAAGCTTGAAAAGTGGGTACCTCACGAATTGAGTGAAGCAAATCAACAAACGCGCGTAAGAACGCTAGACCACACACTGCACAATAGGAATGTGTAAGACATCCAGCGAACTCTCTGGACCTTGCCTCAACAGATTACCATTTTTCCGAAATTTGGATAACTTCTTGCAAGGGAAAAAATTTAACTCCGATGGGGCAGTCCAAACCGCCTTCAAAGATTTTATTGATTCCAGTCTGAATGGTTTTTTAGTAAAGGGATCGATGAACTACCTATGAGATGGCAAAAGTGTATAGATAGGAATGGTACATACTTTGATTAAATAAATATATTATATTAAAAAAAATCGACTTTATGTTCCTTCCATACAAAACGCCAATTTCATATGTAAGAACCTAATATATTAAGAAGTAAATAGGTACTATGAAAATTGTTACAGAGTAGTGGGTATTAAATTTGTTACTGTTAACAAATTGGAACATTCAAGGATTTTTGAATCAGCATGCATATACGCTTTTTAAAGGAAGTGATGTTTTTATAAAAAAACTAGCTGATCCGGCGAACTTCGTACCGCCTCCGAATCAAAAACTGTTGTCAACTTATTAGCTGAATTGATCTAAATTGTTTCTCCCTGCGTATCCTTTCCCCTCTCGCGTTCCCTCTCCCTCTCCCCACTCCACTTCTCCCCTTCCCCTGTCCTGCTCACCCCCCTTCCTGAGTTCCTTTCCCCCCTCCCCCCTCCCCCTCCCCTCTCCCCCCTCCCCCCTCCCCCCTCCCTCCTCCCCCCTCCCCCTTCCCCCAGTTCACAGTTCAATATTATACCCCTTACAATATTGCTGCAGTTCTTTCAAAATAGGAGAATTCGTTCCATACAAAATGTATGGAAAATAATTTTCTTCGGAGTGGAACACCCTTTACTTTTAGGGGTATGAAAAATAGATGTTGGTCGATTCTCAGACCTAACATATAAGCATAAAAAATTTCATCTAAATTGGTCCAGCCGCTTCGGAGGAGTATGGCAACTAACACCGTGACACGAGAATTTTATATATTAGATATGTCAACAGAGCAAGTATCATTCCCCACACGATGCAATCTCTGAAGACAAGAGTTAAACATAAAAATTGGTGCGAGAAGCAACTATGTTAAATGGAGCATGGAGTCTAGTGTTGTAATTGTTAGGTACTTGATAATTTAGCATGCCAAAGTTTGGAGGAAAATCAGTATTTCGGTTGCCTTCACAAAATACTGACAAAACCCACCGTATTGCAGTTTGCCATACAAGTTTAATTTAATTTTTTTTTAATCAATCTTGCAAGTTCATCAAATAACATGACTTAGCCCCATTTTTATACACCTCGCATTCTTCGTCGTAATATCATCGAAATGATATTTGATCTGAAGAGAAATCCACTTCAAAAGCTTTTATTCCTGTCTCATTATAACCAATACACCCTTCAGGATACTGGAAGTATATGAATTCGTGGCTTATTCGAATACTTCAACTTATTTATAAGAAAGTGCTTTCAGATATACTTGACAATGATTGAATTGTATTTGAAAAATTATATCAAAGGAAAGTGTATCAAGTGTGAGGTTTTTCAATTTATTTTCTTAAGCCGACAATTGATAATTTATTTTTACTAATTAAAATACTCAGTTCGAGGACAATCTGTTAAAATGATTTTAACATAGGTAAACAGAAACATTTCAAAAAATATTTTTTTCAATAATAATATTTTATTTCATCCAACTTTACTAAGTATTTAATATTAATTAAAATTATTTATTGTTTGAAAAATTTGCGGAGTGTTAACAATTATTATAAAATTAATATTGGATGCGCATAGATATTAACACTTCAATTAAAAATGTTCACAGAATGCTTAAGGCGCAGTAGTAAGCGCTTAAAAATAAGAAGAAGGGGATATGTGTAAATACCATAGACATATGAATATTACTAGACCTGCCCTAAGCGATCAAAGCGTATTATTTCCCTCTCCCCGTACCGGTTCCATTGGAACCGGCTGGGATCGAGTATGGCTTCGCGTGAATCTAAAAAATGTGACGTCATCATTCTTCTGCGAGCCAGCGTCGAGCACTCATCGGTTTATTTTACGAAATAAATTACTTGGCAAAAATTATGGGTTATGTTTTGAAAACGTGTAAAAATAGAAGTGAAAAAGAGAATAAACTCAATTGTCGTATTACATTCCATAGGCAAGCATTATTTTACTTTATTTTAAGCTTATTCAGAACACATAATTTGGTCCTTTTTGTAACACACACTATCACTCGAGATACATGGCGTGTGCTCGTCGCTGTTTAGTGGGGTAAGTAAATTAAGAAACATTTGTAAAAGTGTCTTAACTAAATACGGCAACAAACTATTGAACTATGAAAATAGGCGAACTTTACTTTTCCGTATTTGGAATTCGCAAATTTGTTCGTTACGCGGCGAGCAATTCGCGCTCCCATGCAAAAAGATCTATTCATTCAAAAGCAGAGTTTACTTTTAAGAACTAAATGGTGATATTATAATGCGAGATGCCCATATACTCAGGTTGGTTTCTCCCCCTCACATTTAGGTTCTGGTCTAGTAATATTCATATGTCTATGGTAAATACGAATGTTAGAGGGAGCGTGCTAATATTAAAAACGATAATAATTAAGCGACAATTGTGATAATTAAGCAAAAATGTTTAATAAAACACTACTCGTTTAAAATGGAGCAAAAATCTCGTAGGAAATGTCTTAAAAAGTATTTTAAGAAACACTGTGAATACATATTACTTGTAAAATAACAGAAAAAAACGTGTTTAAAATAATTTTCGGAGCAAACTTTGCGATTTTTTTCTATCAAGGGAATTTCATATAATTAATATTTCACTTCTTCTAACACAGCAAACTTATTTTGTGGCACCATTATGATTGAAATTAATGAATTACTTCGTTTTTACCACTTTTATTGTATATAAAACCGACATGTTTCGTCAGCAAAGCTGACTTCTTTAGGGTTTTGACAGAACTAATTTTAAAAATAGACATATATATAGGTAATAGAGAAAAATAATCGACATAAACAATAATAAAATTAGAAAGAAAATGATGTTTAAGGGACGAGGGGCAATATAGAACAATTAAAAATTTTAAAAATTTTAAAAGGGGAATAGATTTAATAATGGGTCATTTAAAAACAATTTTTGATTATTAATAATATTTAAATTTGCAGTTGGACAAATTAGAAATTTTAGAGATTAGAAAGAGTGTTAATGCATTATTAAATCTATTCCCCTTTTAAATTTTTTTAATTGTTCTATATTGCCCCTCGTCCCTTAAACATAATTTTCTTTCAAATTTTATTATTGTTTATGTCGATTATTTTTCTCTATTACCTATATATATATGTCTATTTTTAAAATTAGTTCTGTCAAAACCCTGAAGAAGTTAGCTTTGCTGACGAAACATGTCGGTTTTATAAACAATAAAAGTGGTAAAAACGAAGTAATTCATTAATTTCAATTAATATTTCTCATGTTTTCCAGTGATAAACACGTAATCGAATGCTCTTTGTTTGTTAACGGTTTTACAGTCCACCTAAGTGCCAAACGGGTACTAATAAAAGTTGTGCTTACGAATGTTACGTTGATTCGTTATGTTCCTATATTATTTTTATATTCTATTGTTTGCTTTAGTGCGAAGATGGATAAATATATCCCAACATGAATTGAGAAAAAAATATCATTTATTATGTGACGTAATTTTTAAGCTCTAATGTATTAAGACTAGTTTTTCGTAAAAACCTTAAGGGCCCTAATAAATAACATAAATAATGTGTCACCAGAAACGCACCTGAAGACGCAAATATCAAAAATAATATTTTAACAGAGATATCGAGCGTTGCTCTTAAAACTCCGATATTATTATGAGCACTCTCGCTAAAAGTTTTTTTAATCTGATATAACCAAATTTATGTAAATTTTTTGGAAATTTTTGCAAAGAAAATACTTTACATGCTTAAAACGTTACTTAAGAACATTATTTTACTTCTACGTACGTACTAGCTAGGTACCTACTTGTGAATTATTTGTAAAACCAAATGCCTCGTCTATTCAAATTTATATACGAGGCTAGCAGCATTGATAACATAAATGGAATACACATTGAAGAATCGGATTATTTTAGAAACCAAATGACGATAAACACGTACAAACGATTAATTTGCGAGTACAACTTAAGGTTTATTTTAAAGAAATTAAATCAATCCCGGATTACGAAAAACCTAACAATATTTAAAAAATTCGCAATCCTAGACATTAGACAATTATACGTTAAGACAATTCTCATTCACATATTGAAAAATGATTTAACACTCAAAACTCAACAAAATATTTACATTCGCTATTCATCACACCAAAAATGCAAAATTCCTCCAACAAAAACAGCTTTCGCCCAACGACAGTTCTCTTACATCGCGCCTAAAATGTTCAACTTACTGAGTATTGATATTAAGACATCGAAAACTGATGATCTTTATGCCATTGATATACAAAACGGTTATTTACTCAGGGAAGGAAATATTATAAAGAATGCCTTACATCTTGAAATATCTCTAAATTAATTTTCAACCAAAACTTTATATCAAGCTGATGCTTTTTTTCATATTTTTTGATATCGTTCGTCCATTTTGTACGCTGCCTAGGAATACCTGCTTTTGTTTTTTGGGGTCTAAGACTATCATTGTTCTTCTGTAAAGATGATTTATATATTAATTCTTAATTTTATTTCTATTATCCTTAAAATTTTATTATTTGTTACTTTTATTTTTATTTGTTATTCCATTTTATTTGTATTTATACAAGATTTACATACTTTAACTCCTTTCCTGTATGTGATCATGTACCAAATACGAGTATGAATATTTACCTTAATATGTATACTATGTGTTTGTACTTTCATCTACGTGTGATTATACTTAATATTTTATACTTAATATAACATCTTATGAATCTCATAATACGGGCATTTGCCTAGCTTGGTAGTCGAAAAACCATGTAAAACAAACCTGTAACAAACCAAATGAATAAAGAAAATTAAAAAAAAAAAAAAATAATATCGAGATTCGTATCCCTCGCAAACACATTTCCATGGGGTACAAGGCTCCCTTTACTCGCGGTTCTGCGTTGCGTGAAGCGCCAAGAACACCCTAATACCGAACGCCAGTGATACTTGTTCATCACGCGGCATTTGTGACCCTTCTCTATTTCTCCTGCTTTTCACTTTACCAGTGACTATGATTTTCTCATGGTTGAAGACCTCAGTTTGACCAGCAACACGCCCACAATATCTTAAAACACATTGTAGGCAGACGGTTGAAATGTTGTCTATATACTGTGGATGCCTATGCAGCTCTTCCAGAATGGACTCATTTAACTCCTGCTACCATCATTATGAAACGTTGCTTGTGCAATTAAGGAGGTATTAGCTAGCAGAGAATTGAGCCTATGCAGCATGGCTGGGAACCCAACACGTTTTGAACTGCTCTCTTCGTCAAACCATCCTCTGAAAATTGTAATGGGAAAATTCGTTTAGTTGCTGTTGTCTCTTGGATTTTTTAAACACCAATTAATACCTTGTAGCCGAGCAACGAACAACCACAAAAACAGTATTCAAACCCGATTTTATATACTGGTATCACCGGGTACCGCTCTCCGGCCGAGTGCATGATAATGCAAATTTATTCTGGTTTTAACTTCGTTCCATCCACTGCTTTTCCTCTAAGCGAAATAATTATTAAATCTGTGCTAACGTATTGTAATACAAGGTTTCAATGTAAATATATTTAAATAAATGAAGACAATATAAGCGAAACTCAATCGAAAATCTGGAAACAGAAAAATCAGAAAAACATATTGACACCTCTGGGACTCGAACCCAGGACCTCTTGCTTTCCGGGCAAACGCGCTAACCACTGCGCCACGGTGGCGATATGAAATTCGGTCATGTTTAACTGTACCATACTTCGACTAAGAACCACCTACATTATCTTCATTTTCTTTAACGCATATATTATTGGCAACTAACTTTATGTATGATTGCAAGATTCAAACCCGAACTAAATGCTCTCTAGATAGTGTCTGGATAAATCTTTATCCATTTTATTTAATATGCGACATCTATCGACTTTTCTGCAAGTCTAGGATGAATAGTTTATTTTTTATTTTAACTTTTATGAGTAAAACCTCAAATTGTAATATTTAAATACATGAATACAATATAAGCGAAACTCAATCGAAGTCTTCATTTATTTAAATATTACAATTTGAGGTTTTACTCATAAAAGTTAAAATAAAAAATAAAGTAAATATATTTGAGTCGCGTTAATCAAGAGTTATTATTGAGAACCCCCACAACACACACATCCAGTTTACAGATGTGGCAAGGCCTGTAAACTGTCAAACCCTCTGGATAAAATATCTGAACATAACCCATATAGCTAAAACCTAAATATATACCTTGTAAATTTCCATAGGAAATCGATTTTAATTAAAATATCCGAACAATAAAACCTTCCAAAAATATCCTACGTCTGAATTTCCCTAAGCCGAGAATAAATCGCGTTAAGTATGACGAAAACTTTTCCAATTTCTCGCTAAGCCCTTTTAAAGCCGTGGTATTTTTGAAAAAAAAAAGAATCAAGCGTCGATGAGCCCCTCGTTAAATCCTGCTACAAATTTAACCCTATAAACCTCCCTGATTGCTTTATCGGCTAGATATTTATAAAGATTGGAAAAGGTTTTGTGTTGAATTTGACACTGAGTCGGCGATGGTCATAAACCTTGGGAAACGATTTCCACAGCCTCAAAAAATGGATTACCATTTGACTATAAAAATAAAGCTCCATTCAAGCAGGCACGTGAAGGTGTCACTTTGAAATGTAGTGCCACTTCGCAGGTGAAAAAATTGGCCAGACTAGCGGTTCACAGCTCGTGGTCCGCGAGCATCTTCGTACGGCCCACATAGCAATTTTTTTTTTGTGAATACCCTACAAGTTCCAGCTGTTTCAGTCTGGAACCATGGCTTACCCAATTGGGGTGTGTTGTGAGGCTGATGGTAGTGGGGATGGGAAGGCGATGGGGATAAGGTAGATGGGGAAATACCTCGATATTCAGATCTGGCCACCAAACACGGCTGAGCCATTTAAGACAACGTTTCAATTCTGAATGGTGTTCTTACACCTGCACCAGGGCGATACTGAGAGTATTTTCCACTCTGTAACATGCCGCAAATAATCTATATCTTATTCACAAAAATCATTCGGATTGCGAGTCAAGAGTGTTATCCCTCGACCACGGAGGCCGTCAAGCCTTAGCTTAAGGCGCCGTATCTCCGCGCAAAAAGAAGAAGATGGAGAGACACGTAATTTTGAATGTTGAAGAGAGCGCGCTTATGTTTAAAACGATAAAATTGAAGCGATAATTGTGAAAATGTTTAATAAAACATGACTCATTTAATGTAGAATAGAAAATCCCATGGGGGTTGTCTAAAACAGCATTGAAAGAAACACTGTGAATTTTTACATTTTTTTTTTTTTAACATGAGCTCCACACAGGAGGCCCTGAGAAAAATTATTTCCTTCAGGGCCTATGTCATCTTTGGGGATGCTGTGTGGAGGGGTTTGTTTAAGGAAAGGAAGAGTGGGTAGGAATCTGAGGTTCAGTGTGTCCTGGTCATCCGCCTCCAAGACCTAGACATACCTTACCCCATGAACCCGGGCGCCCCTGCTAAATCACCAAACGTAGCGAACCACTGGGATGACCTATGGCAGAGGTGTTGGTTATCCAATAAAGGTTCCCGGGGCGGCGGTACCCATTCCCGCCTCCCAAATTGAAAATATACTTATACTTCTAACTTGTGAAATAACTGAAACAAACTTGTTTATATTAATTTTCGGATCATACTTTGGGTTTTTTTTTTATCGAGGGAATTTCATATAATTTACGTTTCGGCGTTGGGAATATTATCTTCCAAAATAACATTTTTTTTTTAAGAGATCAAAAACTTCAAATGTTTAAGGGAAATATGTAAGAAATCTGTATAAATTCGGGTAGCGGAGGCTTAACTTATCAGTAAAATTATCATATTAATTTGCGATAATTCTGTTGAAAAAAATAAGAAGCGACCTTTCTAATAACAGCGGAGTGACAAAAACTATTGTTTATTTGCTAAGAAAGACAATTTCGCGCACCAAAAATATACACAAATAGATCTGCCATCGGATACGCCCCACCCTCTGCTTGCGCCTCTTGAGTAAATTAAAAATGGGTAAATTGGCTCTCGGGCAAAAAAAGGTTGTATATCACTGGGCTGGAATATTAACATGTATCTCTTTGAAATTTATTACTTAAAGTGCTTTAAAAAAACTTCACGTGTATTAGGTACTCAATTAAATGGTATGAAATTTTGAATTTTTAAACGATACTCCCGAACGACCTTTCAAAGTTATGTTTCCAGAGACTAATTTGATTAATTTTCAAATCTGATTTTCATTTAAGTTCACAAATCCTGAAGTAATTTGAAATGACAACATCCAATTTCCAACTGGGACAAGTTCTAGATATTTCTTTGATTGGGAGATTATTTGGGTTTTCGTTTAATCAAGACGTAATCATAAAAATCAATCTGTCAGTGAAACGGCAAAAATCTTAGATATTTAACCAAAATTTGCTTAATTTATTTTACGATTATAAATCAGCAACCAGATTCTTGCAGAATATTTTATAATATATACGTAACGCTCGTGAAACACAACGTATATTTTGGAGCGCACTGTTTTTTTGAGAATACCTGTTCCAACTATTCCCGTCTGGAACCGGTGAGACTGTGGCATCCCCAATTGAGGTATGTTACGAGACTGAGGGAATTGTAAAGGGGTAGGAGATGGGGAAGAGGAAGTTGGGGAACTACCTGGATATTCAGATCTGGTCGGCAATTACTGCTAAAGCCATTTCAAACAACGTTCCAATTCTGAATGGTGGTCTTACACCCGGGCGTTATGGAGAGTAGTTTCCATCCTGGAACGTGCCGCAAATATGTTGTAAAAAAATAAATTGTAAAATAATATTTGCGTCCGCTGGGATTTGAATCCGCGATCTCCAGATTGCTAGTCACGATTGCTAGACTGCACGGAGGCTGGTTATATTTGAGAGTATTTTGCAATATTTTCATAAAATATAAATATGTCCTAAAACATGACAGTACCTTACTTCAAGAATTGAATACTCTGACGTGAGCGACATTAGGCATACTTAGTATCTTCTTTTAAAACACATAGTGTTGTGCTCGGTACGCTACGCATGGCGCTGCGGTCTTTAAGTGGAACTTTGCGCGTACTTTGGAAAGAAATTTGGAAATATTGATTTCTTGCAATAAATTTACTTTTTTTTATTACATAAAATTTTATAAGTTACAAATTTTTGCCTTTTTTGGCTACCACTCTAGGCTAATGCCCGTGTTGTGGTAGTCGTACATTTAAGTTTTTAAATAGGAATTAATAAATACTATTTTATTGAAACAGATAATTAAACATACGAAATAAGAATTAAGAAATACTTAAAAGTAAGTGAAAAATAAAGAGAAAAAATTATATTTTAAAGAAAAATAGCAATAGAAATGAAGATTCAAAATTTGAAATACATTTTTTTTTTTTTTTTTTTACATCAATACCGCACAAGAGTCCCAACTGCTCCCGCCTGGAGCCAGTGAGACTATGGCATCCCCAATTGGGGTATGTTGTGAGGCTGAAGGTAGTGGGGAGGGGAAGGAGGTGGGGAAGACGAAGGTTGGGAAGTACCTGGCTATTCAGATCTGGTCACTAAACACGGCTAAAGCCATTTTCAAGCAACGTTTCAATTCTGAATGGTGGTCTTACACCAGGGCGATACTGATAGTATCTTCCACTCTGGAACATGCCGCAAATATACTATATATTATTTTAAATGAATTAATTGTGAAATAACACAAATTAATCAAATAAAATTTATTTGCGCATGCCGGGTTCGAACCCGCGACCTCCGGATTGTGAGTCAAGAGTCTTACCCACTGGACTACGGAGGTCGTCATAAACTAATAATAAAAATTACGTGTTAAGATCTCAAGTGTTCTATACAAGTGTATAAATTAAAACATATAGGTATATAAATTAAAATTAAAACATAAATAAAATTAAGTGAAAAACTAAGAGAAAAAAAATAATAACGTTTTATAGAAAAATAGAAATAAAAATTTTGAAATGCAAAAATTTATAATTAAAATGTAGTGTTAAGAACTCATGTCTTCTTTGAAGTAGCTATATTGACATCATGTTTTTTTTTTATGGGAGTAAGGGGGATGGGAGGAGTATGGGAGTAAGGCAGTACTTGCGTGCTTGTATGGAATGCACGTCTCTGCTTACTTATCTGAAAAGCCACTCGAAGGTAGTCTAGTTAAATTCGTAAAACGTATAAAATAAAAGTTAACTAATTAAGGAGAGGCAATTTAAAAGTGTGTTCCCAGCAGATCGCGAGATTTAAAGTAAATTAATAAGGAAAGTGTCGCGCTGTACATTAATTACTCAGCTTTATCTTAATTCTTAATCGCATTTCAAGAGATCGTGATTAAAAATTAACATTCTTAGAAACAAAACTAATAACTCAGCCGGGTAGGTCTTAATTCGTAGGAGTTATAAAACTGTTAAGTTAGCTGCCTGCATTATAGTTAAGTATATTTTTTAATCAGCTATTCTCTTCAAGAACTTTGGCCAAGTTGGATAAAACTTTTGGAAAGAGATTATTTAGAAATATACTCGTACTTGCCAACTTATAATTAGATATAGATATCTGTGGCGACACATCATTATTATCTTCACCATCAAAAGAACACACGAGAAACATCTCCTAATATTCGCGCCCATCGGCAAACCTACTTGCCTAGGTACCTTCGTACCTATACTGGTCGCGATGTACTTTCGGGCCTGCCGTGCTGGCTGGACGATAATAATATCGCCCCGCCTAGAAAGGTCTAGAGTTTACAAGCCGCCTGAATATTCGGCACCGCGTATGTTCCAGTACCTTCCAGTGAGCACATTGCCGGCGAATGGAACATTACTCCCACCGGTCGCGCTGGCTATATAAGCGACTTAACCCGGTGCTAGCACAGTCAGTCTCACACTAACCGTCGGTCAACAGCTCGTCGTAACAGATCTCCGCACAAGTGCTCCTGCATGGCATCTCCGCTCTCTCCAGGACAGCTTCCTCGAGGTCCATCACCACGTCTCAGCCACAAGGCCCATCGTGCCTTCAGCCCCGCAGAACAGCAACATCCCGCGACTTACAAGGCTTGCGTCACCTTCGGTCCGGGGATCAGCTCACCACTTCATGGCACCCCGAAGCCCACCGTGCTTCGCTGCCATGGAACGCGCTCCGCCTCGCCAGGACTACCTGCTGGTGGCTCAGCTCACCGAGCCACTCACCGTTCATCTCCGCGATTTAAAGCGTCGAGCAACGGCCTGGAAGATAGGTCATCTCCACCGCCATGGTGTCGAGCAACTCGCTGACCTTCACCGCACCATCTCCATCACAGGCACGCTTGCAGCATCTCATCCGGCACCTCGCATTACATCATGTTACCGCTTTACCGACCTCCGCTACGTAGCCCAATAAACGACTGACTCATACACCGACTGACGCCTTTCATTTCTCTCGTCCCGTCTCTACCGATACGGACCGCTCCCTCATATCTAAGAAATTCACTGCATTATTTAATTTTTGTGGAAGTATATAAAATTTACTTATCGTGATTAATCTTTGGGTTATTATGCCGTGTTGGGCTTCCTTCTTCTTTAGCCAAAGTTTTGGACAGCGCTATTGTGTTAATTATCCAGGCAGACCTTAACAAACGTACCTACAGAGCACAGGCGTCAGGTGGGAATGCTGTCCTTAGGCCCTCCGTTCATGGAGATACTTACAATCTACGTAATTGTGACGAAACCACAAGTTGACCACAACCACAACCACAACCACAACCACAAACCCTGCTGATATATTACTTTTTAATGCTAGTCTCCGTACACGGCGCTATCCGAAATATACTGCACTTGATCATTTTTCACGTGCAGCCGTGGAGTTAACACGCTGTCAAGCTATATCAAACGACTTTTTTCCAACATCAATCCGTGCCTTCTCCACTAAACCCTTTCTTACGTATTCTGGTAAAGTATAGTTATATAAACAGGAATTTTTTCCACTTCCAGAACAAATCTAACATTACTTTCATGTTCCGACGTCATTTCTGTCAAACGTCAAACGAATAAGTATCAGACACAAATGATGCGACGCGTCGCGTGCGATCAGCACTGTCGGTATCGTGATACTGATTGGAAACCGACAGCCACCGCGTAGCGCCGTGAACGGGCACTAGCAAAATCGTACGGGGGGTACTTACGATCGGCGCATATTAACGCGCACGAGAATCGAGTATCTTGTAAGTATCTCCGTGAACGGAGGCACTTAGTCTACCGATATTTTAATTAAAGTTGCTCCAAGGCAACAGCATAATTTATTGATCCCTTCACAACCAGTGCACAGTCAGAATATACAAAAAACGCTTGCCCTACATTTGTAAACGGTTGCAATTTCGTCGTCTCTTATTTGTCCAATAGACCATTTTAGTTCTTGTTCAATCTCCATTTTAAAATTAAAAATGAAGTTTGTAAATAAATATTAACTTTATTTTTAATTGATTTATAGGTATTCTTTATTTTTAATTTTAAAGTATAAAAAATGTTAATTAATCACTTAACTAAGAATTATTTAAATTAATGGGACGCCTTTTCGGGTGCCTTCCAGTGGCGGCCGCTGCCCTGAGAATGTGGTGGTTCACTGACAATCCGTACCTACCTACTTATGACAAAAAAATTATTAATTAGGATTTTTTAATTATTCATTTATTTTGAAACAAACTGTTATTTCCTTTTATATATTCAACACTGGTTGCATTCATTTTTGTAATAAAATTATATGTTAATAAATTATGTAGGTTATTGGTATTTAATACAATCATATATAAAAAAAAAAAAAAACAATGACAATTATCAGGCCACGGACCAAACGCAAATGCGCGCCGCTAGACTGCGCTAGACGCAAACTGATCTATGATCTTCGCCAAAATTCGATAGTATTCGTGTCACCTTGGGTCATGGTTCATGGTCAATCGGTAAACTTCGGCAAGGATCGGATTATGTTGGGTGGGTGGCATACCGATCCGAGCCAAATTCTGGTACAAAAAGCGAAATCGACGCGCTTTCGATGTTTTAAATATTCCATACAAAAACATGATTTGGTTCGTTTGCGAAGCGAATGCACACCGATGCGGCCGATATGAGGGCGCTCGGCGGCCGCGCTACGGTAGATTAAAAGCGTTCTCCCTGATAATACTCGTAGCATTATATTGGTAACTAATATTTTGAAATGATTAAATAAGAGATTCTGTAGATTTAAATTAGAGATTTTATAGTCTTCAGTAAGTAAATAAAGTAAATTTAGACATTATAATTTGCCAGTGCTGCACACGAACACACTGTGCGACCAGCCGCCCTTGATGCCTTCAGATATATACAATTTATTTGGATTTTATTGCAAAGTGGATATATTGTGACCTGATAAAATATGGCCGAGGTGCGAGGAGTTAAATAGTATTTAGTGAATATGAGTAGCAAGTAGCGCTGGTGAAATTTGAAGTTATGAATTATTTTTAATTATTTCTAGGAAACAATCGTTTATCGGAAAGCTTATAATACCGGAAGAAATATTGACAGGAAATTCGACATGCTGGGACGTAAATGCTAAGCTTGTCTCACCGCAAGTATTCGCTCAAGTAAATATTACATATTGCTTTCAAGTATCTTTGTAACGACTCAACTCTCTCATCTCGTTGTCTCTCTGGTTCTGATATTTAGTTAATGGAAATGTCACGTGATGTTAGCTTTAGAGTTTCATGCCGTACAAGTGATATTTCAGCGTGTACATGAGGCAAGTTACGAAGATGTGCAATATGAACCAATTTCAATGTAAACTGATGTCATCAAATAATAGACCGTGTATGCATAACACTAGATCGAATAAAAATGATATAAAAAATATTGCAAGTTATAAAACCACATTTGGACAAAGAAACTATACATACTTTGCAACAAAACTTCATAACATACTTCCCCAAGACATAAAACTAATAAAAAATCCAATTGAATACAAATCAAGAATAAAAATATGGCTTAAAGAGGTCAATGAGAAAACCCTAGCGAAGACGCTAAAAACGAAATAGAAGACAAATGAACTATATTTAAATAACTTTAGTCCGTCTCGGCACAGGACCCCCTAGTGAGGAGGACTAAGAAATACAATATTTTATTCTTAATTTCACCATTATATTTTGTATGTAAAATTTTTTATATAGTCGCTATAATAAAAAAATATATATATCAATAAAATATAAATCACTCAAATAACAAACATTCGAATAATCCAAAAGCTTGTGTGATAAATGAACAAAAAAATATAATTCGCTCCCGACTAAAGATATGTTTAAGCCAAGTTCAAATATTAGGTCGTTACATATGAAATTGGCGTTTTGTATGGGAGGAACATAAAGTTGATTTTTTTTAATATAACATATTTATTTAACCAAAGTATGTACCATTGCTATCTATGCACTTTTGCCATCTCATAGGTAGTAGTTCATTGATCCCTTTACTAAAAAAAACCACTCCGACGGGAATCAATAAAATCTTTGAAGACGGTTTGGACTGCCCCATCGGAGTTGAATTTTTTCCCTTGCAAGAAGTTATCCAAATTTCGAAAAAATGGTAATCTGTTGGGGCAAGGTCCGGAGAGTACGGTGGATGTCTTAGAAATTCCAATTGAAGCTCCTCTAATTTGGTAGCCGTCTGTTGTGCAGTGTGTGGTCTAGCGTTCTAACGCGCGTTTGTTGATTTGCTTCACTCAATTCGTGAGGTATCCACCTTTCAAGCTTTTTCACCTTCCCAATTTGCTTCAAGTGGATTAAAACAGTTTTATCACTAACACCGCAGCCTGCAGCTAACTAGGACGTGGTTTGCGATGGATCCGCTTCCACAATAGCCTTCAATTCTTCATTATCAACTTTGGTCTCCGGCCGTCCACGGGGCTTGTTCTGCAGGTCGAAATTTCCAGAACGAAAACGTTGGAACCAAAAACGCACTGTGTTTTCTTTTGCGGCACCGTCGCCATACACATCATTAATCCTTCGAGCCGTTTCTGCAGCACTGGTGCCACGGTGGAACTCGTACTCGTAAATAACGCGATATTTCAAGTTTTCCATTTTGTAAACTAAGTGACGCAAAGAAAAAAATTTATAAAGGAAAAAACAAATGAATTATAATTTTCGAAACACAAATACATGAGTAAATAGCTGTATAAATTTGAATTTGGAATTCCTAACCAAAGAGAAGATATTTGAGATCAAAGTTGCCAGTACGGCAAAACGCCAATTTCATATGTAAGGACGTAATATTAGAGACCATAAAAATTCTTAAATATGCTGGCAAAAATAAACCCCTAAGTCATCATTTTGGAATAACTCTTAACGAACATTAATCAAATTTAAACAAAGCAGTAATTGAAGAAACTTTAAAGGTAATAACAATTAATAATTTCTGACATTTTCCATAGATATGTAGAAACAATATAAATACGTCGTCTGTAAGTGGTTTGTTCATAGTTTGATAATGCCTTCAGAAGAAGAAACGACGTTTTTGTATAAACTATTTTCATAAATTAAATAATAATATGTATTATCGAATGTATAAAAGGAATACAAATTCAAAAAAAGTTCCTCAAATTAAACTTGATATAAATAAATGATTAATTTGGTTCGAAAACTAACTAATGGCAGAGGTGTCGGTTGTTCAATAAATGGTTCCCAGGGTAGCGGTACCCATACCCATCCAAATTGAATTATGTATTCATAGTGTAACAGCAACATATATAACACTATTCATGTTAGTAAGGTAATCCAATCTTCCACTTATCCACGCTTAAAGCAACAACCTCTCCCGCGTCTGCGTTACATAGATAAAGCCTCCGTAGCAGCCTCGTAGCATCGGAAGCTTCCTGGTAATTGTCACCCTAATTAACAGTCCCATAAAGCTGGCGTAGACCCGTAGTCGCTAGGCGTAGCATTAACGGCGTAGACATGCGGCTGTTCCGTGAAGCAATAACGACCCGTTACGCGAGACGAATGCCACCGGCGTATTTATGTTTAAGAGCTTTAGTTTCCTCGAGGCGTATTTATCGTAGATGAGCGTGTTCAGAATTGCTTTTAAAGGATTTATGTGCTAATTTGGAGAGTTGAACTTCGATTTAGATTGTAAGAATATAGGCAAATTCGAAGATCTATGCATGAAAGAGAGGAATTTATCGTATATTAATCCAAAAAGAGACAAAATAAAAGGCCAGAAATGCTGTTATATAAATGGTCAGATTTCTAATCTTTATTTTTTTTCTGAATAGTGTGGAAACATGAATACTCGAAAGCGTAGGGAAAGATGTCGTTGAAAGTTGTAGGAAAGTTCTGTTATATCAAAGAACTGTGAAACAAACGGCCAATGATGAAATAATAATAGAACTCAAAGAAAACTTTCATTGTACTTGAATGTTAACTTTAAAATTGGATCAGTTGTTCAAATTCGACGTTAATATTCAAGTTCTGTAAAAGTCCAGTTCAAATTATGTTATTATCCAAGTATCATGAAAAAACCAGCCAATGATGAAATAATAAAAGAATTTGAATGGAAATTTTATGGAACTTAAATTTTTACTTTGAAATTTAATTAATTGTTCAAATTCTGTGTAACAACCCGTCCTGGACCCGTCGAAAAATTCTTGACATATCGGTGAAAGAATTCCATAAATAAAAAAAATTCTATGATATTATAAAGTTATGGTCAAATTACATCATCGATTAATGCATTTATACATCATGGTATGAACCACCAACCTACTAATCTTGAAGAATTGGTCATCTTATGCTGCTTATACAAGAGAGAAAAAGGCTCGAGGCGAACCACGAAAGGAATGAAGTCATCGCAATAGTTTCGCGCCAGCTTCGTTCCTTTCTTATAAATCGTGGCTGGGCTAGCGTTTTGTTTTCACGTATACGCGTATACGCAGCATTAAAAAATATATCCTGCCATGTCTGTCCGGGACGCGTATTTACAAAACCTATACCGCAAAACCTATTCAGTCGCGGTAACGACAATTTACATTTTAAATATACCTCTATTTTGGTTATTTTTTATCACATTGCAAAAACAAAAAATGTTCTAAAATCTAGATAAAATAATCTTTCTGATGTGTATATTAGAAATTAATAATTTTATTTCTATATATTTAAATTTGAATATTATTCCCATATATTGTAAATACACATCTACATTGATAATTTTTATCACTTTGCAAAAACAAAAAAATGTTTTAAAATCTAGATAAAATAATCTTTCCAATGTGTATATTAGAAATTAATAATTTTATTTCTAAATATTTAAATTTTGATATTGAAAATTTAAAGCGACTCAAACGCGTTAGGGATTGTAAATACGCGTCCGGGACTTGAACCCGTGGAACACGAAGCAGTAAAAACAATAGAATGAAATAAGACTAATGAACTGTCACAAGGATTCTGTACATTGGGATCCGTAGGTCTCATTGCCCGAATCATCAAGAAAATAATTGAAATAGAAAGCCTTCACTTTGTTCTATGGAATTTCCCTGTTTTCGGATTTAAGTCATTTGAAATATAAGGTGTACTTGTACTTTTTTGATGAAATGCAAAATGAAAGAACCTAAATGAAATAAATATTACGACAATTAACTTCCTCGGAGTTTGAATGAAAAGTTTAAGTGGTACCACGTCTTGACATACTTTCGACGTACAAAAGGCTTTGATTTTCATTACTTTTTCTTTGAATAACTCAAGTAATTTCTACGTTTTCTCTGAATAACGCAAAGCAGAAAAGCAATTATATAAGTACAAGATTTTTAAATTCTTTGGAATAAATGTCCAATAAATACCATACCGAGGTATTTCATTAATTCACAATTACAGATTTTCTTCTATTGTTTTTTTTTTATGGCAACTTCCATTTTAATTATTTCTACACTGATTTCGACCCGTAAGTGGGTGAATTAGCATCGCGTTTGGGTCCCACCCGGGCGTCGCGTGTTCGATTCCTCGGCTGGCTAAGTCCTCCATCACGACACAAGCAATATTTTTGGCTTACTCTGATGGTAGTAGGAGATTTTCAAACATTTTTAGGTTATTCGTAACCCAGGAATGTTTGTCTTTCTTTAAAAATATATAATTCTACTAGCTGACCCAGCCACACGTGATCTGGCCTTTCGTTGGCCAGATCACGTGTGGCCAACGCCGTCTACTGAGAACGCCATTACCCAATCTTTATAACAAGCACCATCTGTTAATTTGCATTCATATCAAATCCACACCGCCCGCTTGTCAGCCCGCTGCCCCCTGCCCGCTTGCCAGCCCGCTCCCTTTATATATTATATGTTTCAACCAATTTACAAAAATCTTTGACAAACTATATACCTAAACCTTTCTCATGAATCACTCTGTCTATTGGTGAAAACCGCATGAAAATCCGTTGCGTAGTTTAATAGATCTAAGCATACAGACAGCGGGAGCGACTTTGCTTTATAATATGTAAAGATAATGTTCTGAAAAGTAAATTATATTATTACTGTTTTAAGATTTTCACGGCCAAAAGTATTTTCGTTGTTTGTTTTTGGGGTGTTATGCCGTGTTGCGCTACCTCCTTCTTAAGCCAACATTTCGGACATCGTTGCAGTGTCCATCATCAGGGCAGATCCGGCAGATCCGGTAGATGACACATTTACCGGATCTGCCCTGATGACGGACACTGCAATGCTGTCCGAAACGTTGGCAAAAAAGGAGGTAGCGCAACACGGCATAACACCCCAAAAACAAATAACGAAAATATATTATTACTATACATATTATTTATTTTTTAACCATATTATTTATTTATTTTTAATTTTTTTTTAAACAAATTAATAATATATATACATATTTTTTCGTGATAGGTGAAAATTAAGAAAATTTGAAATAGTATATATAGCCGGATAGTAAAACTAATACTTATTAATTATATTTTGAATAATAAATTTTCTGTTTAATACATTACTAAGTACACAATATTAGAAGACGTGATTAATTTTAATACAGAAATTGTGGAACTAAATAGCATATGTAATATGTATTCCGCTTTGTCCAGAATCCCAAAGGAGGGAAATAAATATACCAATTCAATAGATATTTTCAATTTATCACTAAACAAATACAAAATGTTGTTACTGAAGCAGTTCAGTTATGTACAATAAATAACTGTGTAATTTTTACTAACCATATTTAAATAGCCCAAAAAATGGGGTTAATAAATATATAAAAATTCTGGACCGCTGTAAAAACAAGACAGTCGTATTTGGAACAGGAATTCTGTATGCTTTAACTTCTTAAGTTAATTTTCGTATGAGGAAAACGGTTTCCGTGCAAATTAATTTACACACCTAGCGCTCAAATGTACAAGTTGCAGTACTGTGCGAATTAATGTGAACACGTGATAATTAGCACAATTACGCTTGTTCTTGCAGTTGTATGTAGCATATTGTAATAGCGGCCATTTTGTGTTCGTGTTCTATCATTCAGTGAGTTACGAGACACACCAAGCTACAGATGCGTTAAATTTTGTAATTTTTTAGAATTACAATTTTTTTGCAGAGGTAAACTTAACTAAAGCTTTTAGTTTCTTATTTTTAAAGATGGATATTTCTCTTAAAAAACGCATCAAGATTGTTAATATTTCAAAGACAAAAAAATTACATACGTTGAATAGCCAGGTAACTTTCCGGATCCTAATCCAATTGAAAATCGGTGAGCTGTAGTTAAAGCAAGACAAGCACAACAAAAACAAAGCTGATTGAGGCAGTAATTTAGAGACACGCAAATATCAGAAAATTGTAAAAAAAAATGTTGATTCTATGCCAAACCGTGCACAAGAAGTTATAAAAGTTAAGGTAGAACACACTTCGTATGTGTTAATTATAAAAATTAATTGTAATTGTTTCTGTATTTTTTTCTTCAATAAAGAATATATACAATATACACAATATATACGACAACGTCCTCAAAGACATATCTATCTTGGAGCTTCCAAACTGGAGAGAGCTGGCACAAAACCGAGATGAGTGGAGGAAGACTCTTGAGGAGGCCAAGACCCACCAGGGGTTGTAGAGCCAATAGTGATGTGATGATGATGAAAGAATATATACCTATTATTTTTTCTAATTCTACACTTGTGTTCACATTAATTCGCACAGTACTGTAACTAAACCTGAGTTCACATAGTTATAATACTTATCTGTTTCTGGTATTCCCTTAGCGTGCACTAAACTTAAAACAGGATTTAAAGGGACTTACGTAATTGGACAATTTCATTATTTTGCTAGGGGCAAATTTCATGTTGAACTTTCTGCAATGGAACAACATTGCAGCAAATCAACTACTCGGAATAACTGGTTTGGGGAATTAAGTAATAAGTTTCAAGAACTGTTTCAATACCATAATCAAATGAGTTGAACAACTCTATACCTAATATCATATAATCATGAAAGTTTGTTTTGAGCGTTTTTGACGAAATTGATAAATCAGTTTTCAAATGTCGATTTTTCGCGAAAAGAGGGTCAATTTCATTGCCTTTTTGGGAATTGCGTTAAGTTGGTGTCGTGCAATCTTCAGTATCACAATAACCATAGCGCCATCAATATAAAAGCTTTTTTCTGCAATGTACATTTAATTTGGGATGCGGGTATGGGTACCGCCGCCCCGGGAACCGGAACCCATTTATTGGATAACCAACATCTCTGCCATAAGTCACCCCAAGTGGGTTGCAACGTTTGGTGACTTAGCCGGGGTGCCCGGGTTTATGGGGTGAGGTTTGTGTAGGTCTTGGCGGTGGATGCGTCTGCCAACCAGCTGCATGACAGGCCGGATAGGGAGAGAGTGGTTGAGGGAGTCCATTTGACTTCTCCAGCCGTACTCTCTCAAAACATCGTCTTGCACCGCAATGGGAGGGATGGATTCATACGTCCGACACTCTTGTACACTGTACACATTGACCCCCAGATTCCTACCCACCCCTACTATCTTTCCTACTCAGAATTTCGTCTCTTTTCTGTCCCAAAAATGCCCTCCAGACGGCATCCCCAAACATTATATAGGCCCTGAAGGGAATTATTTTCTTCAGTGCCTCCTGTGTTGAACTAATTTAAAAAAATATTTTTTCACCAATGGCGATGTATAAAATATAGAAAATACAATCAAGAAGGAAAAAGACTAGGTTGTTTTTTTCCCTGATTTTTTATTATTGTAAGTATTGCGAACATAGAGCAATGATTGCGAAGCCTCTGTATTTTACGAATAACATCTTCTACAGTTTCCATCTCTATTTTTGAGTGCGTCCAGATTCTCCAGCATAACAGGATGCTTATTGAAATACTTACGTTCTTTAAATGACAGTGTCTGTTCATTGACGTATCGTAATTTATAAGTGTACTTCAGATGACAAACGTCCTTCATTCCTGGCTGAAAGCTAGGTTTTGTCTGCGGAGCTTCTGACTTATATGACTCCGCACTTCTACCTTCGGTCACCTTCACAAAATTCGGCAACGAGACCATGAAACCCGAAAAGCCTATATACAACTAAAGTAATGTGGAAACTAAATCATAGACGAATATTAGGTCCTAACATATGAAATTTCCGTTTTGCCGTACTGGCAACTTTGATCTCAAATATCTTCTCTTTGGTTGGGAATTCCAAATTCAAATTTATACAGCTATTTACTCATGTATTTGTGTTTCGAAAATTATAATTCCTTTGTTTTGTCCTTAATTGTTTTTTTTTCTTTGCGTCAATTAGTTTACGAAATGGAAAACTTGAAATATCGCGTTATTTACGAGTACGAGTTCCACCGTGGCACCAGTGCTTCAGAAACAGCTCGAAGGATTAATGATGTGTATGGCGTCGGTGCTGCAAAAGAAAACACAGTGCGTTTTTGGTTCCAACGTTTTCGTTCTGGAAATTTCGACCTGCAGAACAAGCCCCGTGGACGGCCGGAGACCAAAGTTGATAATGAAGAATTGAAGGCTATTGTGGAAGCGGATCCATCGCAAACCACGTCCGAGTTAGCTGCAGGCTGCGGTGTTAGTGATAAAACTGTTTAAATCCACTTGAAGCAAATTGGGAAGGTGAAAAAGCTTGAAAGGTGGGTACCTCACGAATTGAGTGAAGCAAATCAACAAACGCGCGTTAGAACGCTAGACCACAACAGACGGCTACCAAATTAGAGGAGCTTCAATTGGAATGTCAAGACATCCACCGTACTCTCCGGACCTTGTCCCAACAGATTACCATTTTTTTAGAAATTTGGATAACTTCTTGCAAGGGAAAAACATCAATTCCGATGGGGCAGTCCAAACCGCCTTCAAAGATTTTATTGATTCCCGTCCGAATGGTTTTTTTAGTAAAGGGATCGATGAACTACCTATGAGATGGCAAAAGTGCATAGATAGCAATGGTACATACTTTGATTAAATAAATATATTATATTTAAAAAAATCGACTTTATGTTCCTCCCAAATAAAATGCCAATTTCGTATGTAAGGACCTAATATAACTGAAAATGCGCATTTTTAAATATATACATCATAAAAATAAAAAGTTAAACGTGGCAGAAAAAATAGAAACAATTGGCTTTATCGCACTGGGAATTTCAGAGTAGAATAGTTCAGGAAATTGAGAAAAATTTATTCAAGCGTTAAATTTTTTTAAATCTTCGTGGAACTGTTTTTACTTCCATCCACCTGGGGCAACGAGTACTCGGCGGGGCTCAGTTGTAGATTTTTTAAAATAAAATAAAACCAATTTCGTTGGTTTTAGCTGGCAAAGTCCTCAGGCGACTGCATAGTTTATTTTTTTTTGTTAGCGTACTAGATTCCACACTGCCCGGAGCCATTGGGACTGTATTACCAACGATTTGTGAAATGTTTTATACGCTGGAAAGTAGCCTGGTAATTCAGATCTGGTTTCATACATTTCAAGGAATTTTTGTCTCTTGTCGGAGTAATACCGGAATATCAATTGTTACACCGTTGTTGTCAGTTAATCCCCCGAAAATTATTGGTCTCCCAAAATTATAATTGAACTAGCTGATTGCAATGCTATATTCAAAGAAATAAATTGTTTCTCCCTGCGTGTCCTTTCCCGTGCGTCCCCGTTCCTCTCCCGCATCCCCTACCCTCCCGCGTTCCCCTTTCGCCATCCCCGCCCACCCTCTCCCCTCTCCCGCCCCACCGTTCCGTGAACTCCCCTCCCGCGTTCCATGTTTATGTTAATGTTTATAAATTTTCAATATGTGTCGAATGTATATGAATGTGTATCCTTTATTTTATTCTGTTGCTTTTAAGCTGCAAGAAAATCACTTCTTTAAATGAATATGAATGTGTATCCTATAATTTACTCTTTTGTTTTAAGTTAAAAAATCTATACTTGATACTTATTTAATTGTTATCTCTTAATTCTTTGATTATAACAATTTTTTTTAAATTTTATCATATGTAAAAGCCCTAATTGGGCGTGTACAAATAAATAAATAAATAAATATATTCAGTTCCAGTACATTCAGTTTTCAAACAGCTCGCGTGCCACCTATTACAATTTTTTTATTCAAATTTTCATTTTTTGTATATTATAAATATTCATTTTTGTATAAATTATCCATAAGAACAATCAATCAAATTTGGTATCTAACATAGGTACCAATTAAAAATATCTTTAATTTAAAAAATCCGTAGACAATTCTTTTAATACAAAAAAACAGCTACCTTCTAAATTAAATTTCATCAAATGCGCGAACTGTCAAACGTGCAAAGTTGAAAAATTGGTTAAGTTTTCTGAAATTATTCAATTTTCTTAATTTTTCTTTCCGTAAGAACCTTCTACAAAGCATTAGAAAACTTTTAAAAAGATGAATGAAGTAGGTAAAGTCGTTCCGAAGTTATGGCGTGACCAAGGGAAACAGGGATTCATTTTTACTATAATTACATACCAATTTCAAACATAAAATCGTCCTCAGAAATGTCTTTAATCATAAGTTTGTATTTAGAATGTCGATTTTTTGTACTTACACTCTGGTTTATAGGTACAGTCTCGCAGCTCGCCAGGGCTTACGTTTGACAAAGTTGTCAATTGGCGCGTACTTAACTTTCGAATACCTGGGATGCCGCGTTTCGTCAGCAGGAGCATCATTTATTCTATGTACTTTGTACCGACCGGGCTCAAAGCAAATCACCTCTGATTTTTTCAATGAACTGTCGTGTTTTTTCGAGCGGGTTGTAGGACTTTCTGATACTATATTCATAACTGGCGATATTAACATACGTCTAGAGCGTCCGGAGTCACCCAACACAGTCAAATTTAATGACTTGTTGGGTTGCTTTGGATGCCGTCAATGGGTTAATGCTCCAACTCACGATGCAGGAGGTATTTTGGATATTTTTGTCTCAAAGTCAAGCGGCCCGCCTCTGGCAGCAGATAGTGTGGATGTAGGGTTATCAGACCACAGGCTAATTCGCGTCGAAATTGATTTTAATCCACCGAAAATCCCTTACGTAACCATCACCTCTAGAGCGTGGCGTGATTTTAACTTTGACGATTTCCTGTCAGAGCTAAAAGCCTCTCCGCTCTGCAAACAAAGCGTCTGGGAAACAGAATCACCAACCAAACTGGCAAATTATTACAACACTGTCCTTTCAACCCTTTTAAACAAATACGCTCCCACCTCCACAAAAACTCGGCGACTACGAAAATCTGATGACTGGTTTGACGAAGAATGTCGTAGTCAGAAGAGATCAATGTGCAAATTGGAGAGGTCCTACAGACACTCAGGGGTTACTTCGCGGGACGATTGGATACGGGCTCAAAAAGAATATACGTTATTAATTCGTTCGAAAAGGTCTGAATATTGGACAAGTAGGATCGACTCAGAGCGTCAAAACCCGCGAAGTCTGTGAAACTCGATAAAGATAGTCGGGGCCGACGTCCGTGCACAAAATACAACTGACATAGCTCCGGAAATCTTCTCTAATTTTTTTCTCAATAAAATTAAGTCAATACGCGCCCAAACAGCCTCCGCCTCACCACCATCTTTTACTAAATGCAATAGCGGAAACTTTTCTGCCTTCAAACCTACATCCCTTGAAGAAGTTAGGAAGTTAATACTTACTTCACCGAACAAGCAATGCTCACTTGACCCTATACCAACTTGGTTATTAAAGAAGTGTTGCAATGAGATTTCTCCCTTTCTGGTTTGTCTTTTCAATAAGTCACTTAGCATGGGTGAATTCCTTAAATCAGCCGTCGTAACTCCATTAATAAAAAAACCGCAATTGGACGCTGAAGATCTTTCAAATTACCCACCTGTTTTAAATCTTCCATTAATATCCAAAATCCTAGAAAAAATCACTGCTTCACAGATAATATGTCACTTAAACTCAAATGAACTGCTGACTAAATACCAATCCGCATATAGAAGGTTTCACTCAACGGAAACTGGATTACTACGTGTTTTGTCGGATATAACGCTTGCTATCGAGTCGGGTAAACTGGCACTCCTTTCAGTCTTAGACATGAGTGCCGCTTTTGACACGATTGACCATGATTTCCTTATAAAACGATTAGAAGAATCCTTTGGTTTAAACTGCGGTGTAAAGGACTGGCTGATATCTTACTTGGTCAACCGCGTACAAGCCGTAAAAGTGGGAAAAAACCAATCAAAATATGCAACCCTTTCATCTGGAGTTCCCCAGGGGTCTGTTCTGGGCCCACTTCTCTTCATCCTCTTCACAAATGATGTCGCTAAAATTATCGAATCATTTGGTCTTCTATCTCACTGCTACGCTGATGACCAGCAAGTCTACTTCTACTGCCTACCAGAGGAAATAGACAGTCTTAAAACTCGAATAACCGAGTGTCTAGAAGCAATCACTCGCTGGATGACCTCAAATAGATTGAAACTGAATCCTGCAAAGACTGAGTTTCTCTGGACAGCCACAAGTAGACGTCAGTGTATTATTGATAACTCCCCAATAACCATTTCAGGAAGTGACATCACACCAAAGACATGCATAAAACTACTAGGCGTCAATCTGGACGCTGATTTTTCCCTTAAAACTCAAGTGAACAGAACTGTAAGCACGGGATTCTTTCAATTAAGGCAAATTAAAGCAGTACGGAGAAACTTGACAACAGAGGCAACTAAATTACTAGTCAATTCGTATGTTGTTTCACGTCTAGATTATTGCAACGGAATATATGCTAGTCTCCCAAAGTATCAAATCAACAAATTACAATCTGTGTTTAACGCTGCGGCAAGACTCATCACCGGCGTATCTAAATATTCCCATATTTCTGAGCATCTCAAAAACCTTCACTGGCTCAAGTGTCCCGAGAGAATCCAGTTTAAGCTCTGCTGGATGGTATTCAAGTCCCTCAACGGAATGGCTCCGACTTATTTATCGGAAATGTGCATTCCAGAAAATTCCAACTCCCGACAATCAACCCTCAGGTCAGCAGCAACATCAGCGATCGGAAGGTTGAAGGAACCAAAGCGCACACCAGATACTAAATTCGGTGATCGTGCTTTCGGAGTGTCAGGACCTAAAGCATGGAATGGACTGCCACACGAGTTAAGAATGATCACAGATTCAGCGGAATTTAGAGTTAAACTTAAAACTCATCTTTTCAGACAGTCGTATCCATAAGTTTAAAAAAAAAAAAAAAATAATAAATAAATATAACCTTTCACCCCCGCCTTCACGGCTCGCAACATTGTAAATTACCAAGTGTGTAAAAATAAAGCAAATTCTTAAAATTCTCCAGACTTTCAAAATAAACATTAACTCAACTTTGCCATTAATCTTCTTATAAATATAAATGTAGAACCAACAGTGATGAGGGTAGCAAGGGTAAAGTCATGCATTGTCCAGTGTTTTGAATATAATGTCCTCCACGCGCAAATTCGTATCTTCCCCAAGTATAAACTTTTTAATAAAGTGTGTTTTATCGGAAGTGTCCTACAGGTAAGTATGTTTCTGTATCTGTTTGTAAATAATAAAATTAGATAGAGCCTAAGATTAATGATAAATTGTAAAGCGCCCTTGAGGTGATTTTTCACAAAAACGGCGCTCTATAAATTGTCCAATTATTATTATTATTATTATTACAGTATTTACACAAGTTTTCCTTGATGCATTTGAATGAAATATATTTTATACTTTTGTTATTCGGCGGTATGTCATCTGCATATGCACACCTCTTCTTGGTTATGTTTTATTTACGTAGGTATACCGTATTTTCTCTAAACCGACTGCATGTGCATATTGTATATACTCGTAAGTATGCCTGTGGTCCAACTTTCATGGAACCCTTCACACCTATGTCATTAATAGATCTGAATAGCCAGGTCTCTCGGAACCTTATTTTTATTCCCCCCCCCCCCTTTTTTTACGCCCTCTTACAATATTGTTCTATATATTTTACGGTCTACTACAAAAAATTAAGAGTTTATAAAAATTGTGACAGTTTCCGCCAATTGTTGATTGATTCGCCAGTTTAAATTTAAACGGTTTACGTCTATGAAAAGCACATGCGTAAGCACTGGTATTAGATTAAAAATAGCTGGTACCCGGCATGCGTTGCTCTGCCATTTAATAAAGAAATTGTTTCTCCCTGCGTGTCCTTTCCCATTCGTCCCGTTCACCTTTCTCCTCCCCTTCCTCCCCCGCATCCCCTTACCCCCTCGCGTTCCCACTCCTCCTCCTCCACCTTCGCTCTTCTCACTCTCCTCCCCCCTTCCTCCGTTCCCGCAAACCCCCCTCCCGAGTTCCCCTCCCACATCCCATATTTGCCTCCCTCTCCTCCCGAGTTCCCCGCCCTCCCGGGTTCCCCTCCCCCCTCCTGCATTCCATAAATTCATTCCCGACACATTCAGTTTTCAAACAGCTCGCATGCCACCTATTAAATTTTTTTATACAAAATAACAAACAAAAAAAAAGAATTATCCAATTTGGTGCAGTCGTTCGGAAGTTATGCGCGTACATACATTTCGGCGATTCATTTTCAGAGATAGATATTAACTGCGACGCCAACAAAGCACTCTTTTTAGGGTGAATTGCCTAATTCAAAAAAAAAAACTTTTTTTCCAAGGCAACAATTTGTTTGCTTTTCTTCTGACGTTTGCAATTTTGTTATTCTGAACGAATCAACAATGATAACCATCAAAATACTAAAATTTCAATACGTGATATCCGAGTAAGGCGGATATATGTTGTCGATTCAAAACCCTTAATTTAATTCGTGCTTCAATTCGAGTGGACCGGAGTCTACCGTTCCGAAGGGACGAGCTTCAAATGTTTGACTGAAAAGTAGGTAGAACAGTTTATATGGGAAAATGATGTTGTTGTTTTTACTCTCTTCCTCGCAATTTTTCCATATTTTCTCGTTTAATCCTTCCCTGGACTACAACAAACATTTCAAAACCAAAATCAGCTAAATCGGCCCAGCCGTTCTCGAGTTTTAGCGAGACAAACGAACAGCATTAGATTTTAAATATATAGATTTACGTATAATAATTATTGATAATCGTAGCGACCCAATATCTTCGCGCAACTGCGGGAAAAGAGGGAACTGCGGTTGGATGAAGTAAAATAGTGTTGTGAACGAGCCGTTATTATCATAAAAAGAAACACAATTAAATAGATTAAAAAAAATAAGTAAAAAAAAATTATAATAAGTCATAGTCCTTGTCAGAGAGAGGAAGATATTTTACTTGAAATGGTTTTAGTTGTGTTTGGTGACGAGATCTGAATAGCCAGGTACTTCCTCACCTTCCACTCCCCCATCTCCTTCCACTCTCTACTCATTTCGTATTAAAAAAATTCAGACTCTTAGAAAAAACGAGGACGAGCCATAATCTACCGTTTGAACAGTTATTTATTTATTTATTTATTCAACGCCCAGAGGGCTTTTACATGTTTGGTAACAATTAATTCATGACAGATGATTTTTCAACAGATAAAGATATAATAAAAATAAAATTAGATAAAAAATGCACACAAGTCACAAAAATACAAAAAAATATATAGGTATAGCTATTCGATAAGTTTTCAAAAATACAGATATATTTTGGAATAGTTTTGGAATAAGTTTTTTACAAGATCTACAAAATTCGCCAAGTTGATGTTAAATATGTCGACATCACCTAAGTACTGATTCCCCATAGTGTGAAATCGTTGTATAGGAGAGTGGGCAATGTAGTTCCGCTTGAGAATGCTGCAGTAGAATAGTGTATTTTGTCGCGTCTAGACTGTCGGTATTCGTAAGTTTATGAGTTGTAGGAGTTCGCAAAAGTCGAATTTAGAGTTAAGTATTTTGAAAATAAATGTTTAGTCGTTTATTTTACATCGGTCTTCTAGTGTGTGAATTTTTAGAATATTTAGTAATAGATCATATTTTAAGTCTTCTAGTGGGATACTTAATTAGAAATTTATAAAACGCAGAAATATTTTTTATATTCGCTCAATATTATTAATCGTGAATTTTGTAAGATGGAGACCAAACTACCGAGTTATATTCAATTTGGCTTCTAACTAGAGATACATATATTACATATAGTAGTTTAATGGCTTTTATAGAACTAAAGTTCTTAGTTGTTTTTAATACGAAGCCTAGTGTTTTCATACCTTTGTTCATAATTTGGTGGATATGATTGGCGAAACTTATTTTTTCATTCAAAATAATTCCAAGATCTCTCATTTCCGTGACTCTGTCTAAAGCTGTGTTATTGATGGAATATTCGAATAAAACAGGATTTTTATTTCTGAAGAAAGTCAAGGTTTTACACTTTTCTACATTTAAAAATAAATTATTTTGAATGCACTAATCGTTAAACTTACTAATATTTGACTGTAGTATATGGCAATGATTTATATCCGTTATATTACATACTAGCAGACCCGGCCACACGTTGCTGTGGCTAACGAAACACAACGCCATTACAAAACCTTTATAAAATCCACACCACTATATATATATATATATATATATATATACCTTCCTCTTGAATCACATTGGTGAAAACCGCATGAAAATCCGTTGCATAGTTTAAAAGAGTAAGATGAAAACACATCCGACACATCTAACAATTATCGTTATATTTCAACCTACTTACACAAAACCGTGAAAAATTAAATATGATATTATTTTCATAATATTATTAAGCTGACCCGGCCACGCATTGCTGTGGCTAATAAAACACATAAGTCATCTACTGGATGGTTATCCAACCTTTATAACCACCGCCGTATTTGAGTTTATCGCGAAGAGACAGACATATGCCGCGGAGGACTTTTATTTATAATGGTGTGAAAGATTATAATAACATGCATGAAATGCTTGAGGTAACTAACGTATTTAAATTAATAAGGATTAATACTGTATTCGTCTAAATAACTTTTCAATTACCGCAATGTACGTCACCATTTTTTTAGAAGATATAATGGATATAGTATGCTATCCGTAAAAGATAGATATATGCCATCGCGGACTTTTTTGTAGATCTATAAAAGAGGAATATTCCACCATTAATTGTTTTATTATATCCCAAATGGATTAGGCAGCGTTTTCGATGAAAGCTACCAGGCGTCTCGATTTTTTCCGACACTTCTAACAATTATCGTGATGTTTCAACCAATTTACACAAATCCTTGACAAATTACATACCTAAACCTTCCTCACGAAACACTCTATCTATTAGGGAAAACCGCATGAAAATCCGTTCAGTAGTTTTAGAGTTTATCGCGAACAGACAGACAGACAGACAGACAGAAAGACGGCGCGGGGGACTTTACTTTATAATATGTAGAGAATGTAGAGAATAGAGAATATTTAGAGATAGAGATAGAGATAGAGAAGATAAATTGAATTTGCATCCGAACGTTAAGCGTTAAAACATTTTAAATATCGTAATTTTTCCGTGCACAAAACCACTACACAAGCAAGAACCTCTTTAAAAAGTTTTACCTATACATAACTTTGGACAGGTAAACACTCATTGCCTTACTTTCTCCTCTCAATACAAAGCTTTCAGAAATATAATAAAAGCTTCGAGAGCTCTCCATCGAACCGTTCAGCGGTAAAGCCTTTTTAGTCTAACTTATCCCGATGGGCTAAACTTTGTCCGTGGTCCAACTCGGTTTTAACGCTCCATTGTCTCTCGCTTTTACTTAATCAAGTAAGAATTGTTCAATGGTTTGATGAGCTTTCTCTTGTGGAACTTTTTGATGTCATCTCTTGTTTTACAAGTGACGCAAATAGCTAGCAGAATTTCGTAACTTCGCAATTCAATCAAAATAAAGCTTAAAGTAGGTTTGGGACTTCCTTGGATGCGGGTTTATTTTGGTTGTATCGTGTGCTCCTTCGCAGAGATACAGTGGTAAGTGATTGTTTATCCCTTTTCCTCGCATAATTACCTTATTTTTTCCTACGCATGTTATCACCCAATTCTAACAAACCCCATTTCGTTTCCTTTCATTTTGACGAAGATTTGTGACTACCTTGGAAGCAAGTTTATTGTGATTGTGTCATGTGTTCCTTCGCAGGGATCAAGTGGTAAGTGATTGGTTATCCCTTTTCCTTGCAAACCTTGGGGCGAAAATGCAAGTAGCTTTAAGTAGCTTCTCGCTGCGCAAGGTCGAGTGCTATGTTATTCTCGTTAGCACCCCGTAAGGTGGCGCCAACGAATTAAATTACGAATTAAAATCGTAGATTCTTGAAATATTACGTCCTATTCACACTTAGCGTGTTCCGTAACAACGTACTACTACCCAATTCTAACAAACCCCATTTCGTCTCTTTTCGTTTTGACTAAGATTTGTGACTATCTTGGAAGCAAGTTAAGTGTGGTTGTGTCGTGTGCTCCTTCGTATGGATACAGTGGTAAGTGATTGGTGATTGGTTATCCCTTTTCCTCGCAAACGTTGTTTATCCTATACATACTATCACATAATTCCAACAAAGTCTCATTTCGTTTTGACAAAGATTTGTGACTACGTTGAAAACAAGTTCATTGTGTTTGTGTCGTGTGCTCCTTCGCAGAGATACAGTGGTAAGTGATTTGTTATCATTTTTCTTTGCTTACGTTGTTTTCGCACACGGTGAGAGGGGGTGGGAAGGAGGTGAGAGGGGGGGGGGGGGGAGGGGAGGAGGTGGAGGAGGCGGAGTGGGAACCCCTCTTATACCATGCGAGCGAAGCCGCGGGAAAAAGCTAGTAAGTAATTAAATAAAAACTTTTTTTTGTTGTTCATGTGAAGCAGATATTTTGGAATACGACATTATATTTAAAAATAAAACAATGACTTAGTAAATACCACTTTTATTTTTTACTAGCACCCGGCACGTGTTGCTATGCCACTTAATAAAGAAATTGTTTCTCCCTGCGTGTCCTTTCCCATTCGTCCCGTTACCCCTTCCGACTCCGCTTCCTCTCCCACGTTCCATTCCCCTCGCGCGTTTCCACTCCGCCTTCCCTCTCCCCACGCCCCTCTACCGAACCCCTCTACCGAGTTCCACTCCCCCCTCCCGCATTCCATACATTCAATCCCGGTACATTCAGTTTTCAAAAATTGCAATTTTTTTACACAAATTTCATAATACCAGAGCTCACCAGTACGTATAGAAACCTTCGCGGATCTAATAGTCTAAACGAAAATATGAAAGACACGGAAAAAGATAATGGTCGCAACTCGAACCTAGAACCTCTCGTCTAACCAGGACGTGTGCGTTTACCAATTCCGCCATTGCCACCTTCAAACCAGACTTTAAATATTTTTTTTCTTCATTTAGATTTTTATAAAAAGTCAATATTTCCATTATTTGTTGATTGTTTCCAATGAAAGGGTTAGTTGCCTATGATAAGGAAAAAAATAATTGAAGATAATATTGTTAATTCTAAAATTTGAAATATTGATTGACTAATATGATGGTTTGACAGAAGGTGGCAATGGCGGAATTGGTAAACGCGCACGTGCCAGTTAGACGAGAGGTTGTTCAAGTCCCAATTGCGACCATTCTGTGTATTGATCTCTTTCATATTTTCGTTTAGATTATTATTGTTATCTTCTTCTTGATGTATTACATTGATGAGAATAACCTTCAAAAGTTAAAATAAACAAAAATTTTAACAAAACGAAAAAAATAATTTCGTATTATTTAATATTCGCCTTTATTTAGGTTTGTAACTACATACATAGTTATAGGTGAGATGTGCTTGTGTCGCACGAGCGACTTGACGAGGCGAGAGGCGGGAGGGGAGCTGTCAAGTGAACACGCGCGCCGCCGGGCCGGGTACCTTTGCTGACACTGACTCCAAAAATAACAATCGTACCTACATATTGATGAGTAGAAAAAGTAAGTTGGTTATTAAGTTGTAGAAGAATACGAAATTATTTTTTAATTTTTAGTGCATTTTTTTAAGTCGTTTTTTCGTTTTGTTAAAATTTTTGTTTATTTTTTGATTTTTAGTGAATCTGAAGTTCACTGATTTGTCTGAATATTGGTAGACCTACTAAACGTGCTGCTCATATGAGACAGACATAATTTGACCATAACGATATTACGGTCAAATTAGAAGATTCAGCCGAGTATCGTTAATTTGCTCCTAAGAATTGAAGAGTTCCGTTACTTTGTCATGGATCCCATAATTAGAATCTAACCAAATTCTCATCAAACTACCCTTGAAGTACATCCTTTCCAATAAAAAAGAATCATCGAAATCGGTTGGCGTGATATTAAGTTATTCGTCCATTTGTCGCGCACATATTAATGCAAATTTAAGACTTATAAGGTTTTCTCATGGATGCCATTGTCAAAACTTGAACAAATTGAAATGGGACCACACGGAAAGCACCAGCTTTCAAATAAAAAAAGAATCTTCAATATCGGTTCACCCAGTCGAAAGTTCTGAGGAAACAAACATAAAAAAAATACAGTCGAATTGAGAACCCCCTCCTTTTTGAAGTCGTTTAAAAAGAGAGTTTTTTATTATAAAAACTTGTTAAACGACTTCGAAAAGGAGGAGGTTCTCAATTCGACTGTATTTTTATTTTTTTTTATGTTTGTTACCTGATTCTTATTTTATTTGAAAGCTGGTGCTTCCCGTGTGGTCCCATTTTAATTTTGTCCAGTTCTGACAATGGCATCCATGAGAAAATCATATAAGTCTTAAATTTGCATCAAGTATGTGCGCGACAAATGGACGAATAACTTAATATCACGCCAACCGATTTCGATGATTCTTTTTTAATTGGAAAGGATGTACTTCAAGGGTAGTTTGATGAGAGTTTGGTAAGGTTCTGATTATGGGATCCATGACAAAGTAACGGAACTCTCCAATTCTGAAGAACAAATTTACGATACTCGGCCGAATCTTAATCGAATTAGTTAGTGTACTTCAGATTCACTAAAAATCAAAAAATAAACAAAAATTTTAACAAAACAAAAAAACGACTTCAAAAAATGCACTAAAAAGTAAAAAAATAATTTCGTATTCTTCTACAACTTTATAATCAACTTACCTTTTCTACTCATCAATAATATGTAGGTTCGATTCTTATTTTTGGAGTCGGTGTCAACCAAGGTACCCGCGGCCCGGCGTGTTCACTTGACAGCTCCTCTCCCGCCGACACCGACTCCAAAAATAACAATCGTACGTACATATTGATGTGTAGAAAAGGTAAGTTGATTATAAAGTTGTGGAAGATTACGAAATTATTTTTTTACTTTTTAGTGCATTTTTTGAAGTCGTTTTTTTGTTTTGTTAAAATTTTTGTTTATTTACTAAGTTGTTGTTTTACTTTAAAATATTATTAAATAATACGACAAAATTCTTTCTTGACATTATCTCCCGTTTAACTACCAATAACCAGCATTCAGAATCGACGTATTGATTAGCTTACGAGTATTGTTATAATTTCCTTTCCAGTGAATTTATGAGAGCTGGAATAATACAAACAAGCTGTTTAAATTTTCCCGTTCAGTTCCAAAATATTTTTACCGGCTTTAATTTTGAATTATTACTATGTAACTGGCAAAACAGGCCCCCGTTCATGACAGCCGATTCAAATATCCTTAATTACTATGGAACGTGTAAGCTAATTGAGATTGATGAAAGCAATTTATTTTGAAAATCAATAAGCGAAAGTTTTTCTCGACGAAAGTTGAGTTAAATTCGTTTATATACAGTCGCTTCTTTATCCAGGTTCATTTTCAGATTCAATTCCGATAAATCGGCGTTTAAAGTTTCACACAAAATATAAATATGTATGCTATTTTTGAAGTAAAACTTCTTTACGCACGCTTGACTTTGGGAGTGAGGGAGCGGGAGACAGAACGAGAAATAAAAGACGTCGGGTCGAAGTATGAGCCAGTCGTTTATTGGGCTACGTAGCAGATGGTCGGTGAGCGGTAACTTGATGTAATGCGGAGTGCCGTAGATGATGCTGCAGGCGTACGGAGGTGGAGATGGTGTGGTGAAGGTCAGCGAGTTGCTCGACACCATGACGGTGGAGATGACCTATCTTCCAGGCCGTTGCTCGACGCTTTGAATCGCGGAGATAACCGGTGTGTGGCTCGGTGAGCTGAGCCACCAGCAGGAAGCTGCCCTGGAGCGTAGCGATACCATGCAGGAGCACTGATTACATGTTGAGATGTTGACCGACGATTAATGTGAGACTGAACTGCAGCGGGCGAGCGATCGGCTGCTTATATAGCCGCGGTAGAGTAACTACCTCGCGGTAGGTAATTCGAGCCACTTCGGCAGTTGACGAGAATATTCGGCGCCGTACAGATATTGTACGGTGCTGTCTCGAGACCTTTCTAGGCGGGGGCGATATTATTATCGTCCAGCTGGCACGGCAGGCGAGAAAGTACATCGCGAGCGGCATATGTAGGTAGGTACCTAGTAGCAAGTAGATTTGCCGATGCACGCGAGTATTAGGAGATGTTTCTCGTATCTTCTTTTGATGGCAAAGATAATAATGATGTGTCGCCACAGGAGTAAGCTTTTTTTTTTTTGTTTTATTTATTTATTAAGTTAAAAGAAATATAATATTTCGCTTTCTTAACTTAAGTACAGAGCATATATGGTACAGGTGTAGTAGTAATATTTTTAATTTTGTTCCAACATCTTAAGTTTAAATAGTTTTTTTTTAAAGGTTTTTATATTCTTTTCTGCTTTAAGGTTATCTGGAAGGAGATTATATATGTGAACTCCCTCGTGGCCAATACTTTTCTTGCCACTTTCAGTCTTGACAGTATTTGTATACAATTTATTGTGTTGTCTAGTATAATGTTCGTGCACTTGTGATGTTTTTATAAATGTTGTGTTTGTGTGTATAAGTCCATTTTGTATTTTGTAGATTAAAAGACATATGTTATATTCATACAATGTTCTTATTTTAAAAAGATTCATTTCCTTGTATAGTTTTTTTGTGGAAGTGTCTGGGTTATAGTTGAAGAGCTTTTTAATAACTTTGTTTTGTATTATTTGTAATTCGTTTAAGTACGTAATGTATGTGTTTCCCCATATTTCTATTAAATAATTTAGGTGGGACTGTATTAAGCTAAAGTATAAGCCTCTCTTTACCTCTGTTGGTAGAAGATGAGCAATTCTACCAAATACACCAATCAATGGGATGATTTTTGTTTTTAGTTTTTCTACATGTTGTTTAAATGTCAGATGTTTATCAATGTACAAGCCCAGGTATTTTTCGCTATCTAGAATATGCAGGTCTCTTTCTTCTATTTGTAATGGTTTATGCGATGGTATTATTCTTTTAGGTGAGCTTAAGATCATGTAACCGGTTTTATTAATATTTATTGTTAATATATTTTTTATTAGCCAATCGTTTAGTACATTAAGATCCATTTGAGATTGTTCTAATAGACTTTCTAAGTTTTTGCCGAAGTAAAATATTGCCGTATCATCTGCGTATAAGAAAATTTCACCATGTAATTTTAGCTGACAGATGTCATTTATGTATATTTGGAATAAAAGTGGTCCCAGTATTGATCCTTGTGGAACTCCATAGTTTATGCTCTCGAGTTGACTGTTTTTATCTCCTATGTTAACACATTGTTTTCTGTTGGACAGATAGGATTTTATTAGTTTAATAGCTGGACCGGTTACGCCTGTTTTTTCTATTTTTTTAATCAGTATTTCATGACTCACGGTGTCAAAGGCTTTTTGAAGGTCTACGAGAATTGCTATGACATAGTTTTTATTATCTATGCTAGTTCTAAGTTTATTTATAAGATCATTAGTGGCAGAGAGAGTATTAGATTTTTTTCTGAAACCGTATTGTTTAGCATATAGAAATGATTTTTTTTTCAGAAAGTTGTCTAGCCTATCGTATATTACCCTTTCATATATTTTTGATAGGATCGGAAGGACAGAAATGGGCCTATAGTTAGATGTTTGAGTTGAGTTGAGCTGGTGAATGCGTGACGAGAGCGTTACGAAAAGTGTGATCGGGCGAGGCGAACCGTCGGGCCTTTAAGCACGCTTGACTTGGAGAGTAAGCTGGTGAATGCGTGACGAGAGCGTTATGAAAAGTGTGATCGGGCGAGGCGAACGATCGGGCGAGGCGAACGGAAGTTGAGAGGGCGATATAAGTTAGTAAAGTTTTACTTCAGTCGTGTGGTCTTAAGCACATTCGTGTTTTTTAAGATGTACTCCGAAATAAATATTACTCATGTACTTATAATTACACAAGACTATAGACATAATTATTGATTCGGTGGTTCCTGCAGACAAGCTGGCGTGTAACAGCTTTTTGATAAAAAAAAAAAATGTTCGTAATAATTAACTTTTCATGAAAAAAAAAATTAAGATAATATCTCTACGTTTATGGAGCCGGAATGGTAATTACATGAAATTCCCTCGATAGAAAAAATTGTAAAGTCTGCCCCGAAAATTATTAAAACACTTTCTGTTGTGTTATTCAACATGTTATTGGTATGAAAAAAATCACAGTGTCTTTATCTGCAACATAAACATTTTTAGAGATATTTTTGCTCTATTTTAAACGAGTCGTGTTTTATTTAACATTCTCATAATTTTCGCATAATTACAATCGTTTTTGGTACGCCCTAAAGAAGGAGGTAGCGCAACACGGCATAACAACCCAAAAACAAATAACGAAAAAACCTCTGCCGTAGTTCAACCGACGTGGTTCGCTAAGTTTGGTTATTTAGCAGGGGTACCCGGGTTCAGGTTTGTCTAAGTCTGCTCACTTTCGTTTGGCTGGTTGAGGGAGACCTTTTGACATCTCCAGCCGGACTCTATCGACTTATCCCCTAGTTAACCCCCAGATTTATTTTAGCATATTTGCGGCATGTTCCAATTGGAAAAATACTCTCGTTATTTCTCAGGAGAAAGAACACTATTGAGGAATCAAAAAGTTTTCTTAATAATGCTTTAGCCGTGTTTGGTGACCAGACGTGAATAGCCAGGTACACCCCCACCTTACTCGTCCCCATCTCCTTTCCTTCCCCACAACATTTCACAACATACCCCAATTGGGGATATCACAGTCGCAATGGCTTCAAACGGTTGAGAGCATTTGGAACTTTTGAGGGACATCCACATAAAAAAAATTAATTCTTTCTGTATCTGGTCTATTTATAAATAAAAAAAAATAAAAATGAAATTATTTTGATAATAGCAGAACTTCACTGCAACTTCAATAATTTACATTGCATTTGGAAATCATGTGAACCATTCGAACCTCTAAACCAGTGATTCCCAAAGTGGTCCAGGTGGACCCCTGGGGGTCCACGGAAGGCTCGAAGGGGGTCTTCGTTGACGTGATAAAAAATGGGGGTTCACAAGTTGTAAGTGGGGGTCCACGAAAATTTATCTGGTTTTGAAAGAAAAGAACAAAAACTGAAGCCAAATATTGATAATCTGCTGTCGATCCATCAAGTACATCCCTCCCATAAAAATTATGACTATTTTTTTTATCGTTGATTTGCATTGTTGAAGTAACGGTACTTTTAATGTTTAATTTTAATACTACTAAGTCCGTAATCATATTATTTTTATAAATAGAACCCAAGAAAATATACTTTTTTCCTTTTTATTTTACAATTTCTAATTTAGAGTTGAAACTCAGCCGCGACGCAAATTTCCATCGTTAGATCTAATCTTCACATTTTTGACGAGTTTTGGGAATATAGGTAATTTGGAATCCTCAATATCAAACATATATTCATCGCATTTAAAATATCCAGAACAAATTTATAAAACACCTATCTTATCGTTTTAGTTATCATCGATTTGACCCTATGGCTTTATATGAACGCAGAAAAATCTCTGATGCATTATTCTTACACAAAATCGTGAACTACCTTGTTGATTCATCGTATCTGTTAGAAAATATTGCATTTCGTTGCCCCAAACAAAACACCAGATCGAACGACTTATTTAGAATACCACATACTAAAGCTAAATACGCGCAAAACTCTGTAATAGTACGTATCTCTGAAACTTACAACGCCTTACGAGATGTGGACATTTTCAACCATGACTTGAAATCATATAAAATGCAGATTAATAAATTAATACCTCAAAATACTTTTTTTTTTCCCTTTTTTGTGAAAATTATATTATTATCAACCACAGAAAATAGTATTTAACCATGTTTGTTAATAATTTAACGTTTTTCTTTATTATGTTTATTTTTTTTCTTTTTGTCATTTAATAAGTTGAGTATGTAAAAATACTAAACCAATATTTAACATAATGGAACTTAATTGGTCTACAACATATGAAATTTTATTGTAATAAAATTATTTTACTGTATGACTGTTTGTTTCCTCAATAAAAAGAAATAAATAAAAAAAATAGTAGAAATGTAGCAGCAGGGGGTCCACCGAAACCAGTAAAATTTTGAAAGTGATCTACGGGAAAAAAAAGTTTGGGAACCTCTGCTATAAACGCACAGTGCGAAATATTTGATATTGTGACAAAATTATTCCATCTGGTTTGGAAACCTGAATCATCAATGATTACTGACATCGGTAATGACTAACAAGCTGGGTGAAACGTTAATGACTATTGGCAATTATTTCAGAAACCAATCATTGACTTGATAATGTTTGCGGACGGTTTCCAATGATTTTGATTTATACTCGAAAATTATTCATACGTCGCTCCGCGGAAATACTCCAACAAAAGCAAAATTTAAACAGAAATATGAATACATCAGTTATTAGTTTTAATAGGAAAATCGCGCCGATTAAATAACACATACCTATTAGATCGAGGCCTCCGTGGTCGAGGGATAAGCCTCTAAATTAATAAACTTTGATTGATTCGTGTTATTTCACAATTAAACATTAAAAATAATATTAATAAAAACTGGGCGTACTGTACAGGGCCCGCAGATACTTTAATAGTACACAACTGCTAACCCTGTACAAATCACAAGTGCGCTCCACGGTTGAATTTGGCAGCCACCTCTGGTCTGGAGCTCCAAAATACCTGAAAAACACCTGTAGCAGACGTGTTGGCGTCTCTACAAGACTGTAATAGGGGCACCGGCGTCTCGTGCACGATGATCCGGATGTGTCCAAATGATGAGGGTGGTAACCCTGAATTGTTGAGGGTGGCAACCCTTCATCTGCCTCCCTGCACCCAGAGCTTGGTGAGCCTGAACCTGGCGCCTTGCGGTGTCCTAAGTAGGGCCGGCTTGTCTGGAGAAGGTAGACACCAGGCTTGGTAATCAGGCAGAGCTTCAGCAGGAGGCAGTCGGAGAGAGGTCTTCCAGAGGAAGTATTTAATAAAACACTTTGTTGAGTAGAAAGTTGAACTGATTTATTTTCAAAAAGGTCGCAGTATTTATTCAATTTGGCGGACCCGATTTGGGGCCGGACAAAACCACAGAAAAGTGGTGGGGGGAGTCATTCCGCGCCACCACTAGTATATAAGGGGCAGAGAAATGCTCATTATCTATTTTGCCTGTTTCATTAAAAAAAGCGCTCGCTTAAATTTTGAACTTTACAGGATTTTGTAGCCTAAACTACTGCATAAAATACAAATTTATAATTGAAAACAAATAAAGAAAAGTACAATGTATAACAAGAATTTTTGTTTGGGGAAATTTGATGCATTTTGAGATTTTTTGATTTTAAATTTAGGTTATATGATTATGATTAATTGATTTCACAATGAAATGCAATTATATTATTTTTCCCCGGTTTCCCGTGAGATAATCTATCGAAATCTGTTTATTTCAATATCCCACGAGGTCCCGGGATTTTTAAAATGGAAAAAATGTAAAAATTTCATCTGCAAAATTTTCTAAGTCTTTGACAAGAACAAAATGTGACTCTATTTTCTGTAGGTTTTTACCTAGAGGCAAAGTTTTATGTTTTGCTGGAGGCCTTGCAGGTCCTACAATGAAAACTGATTATTTCATTGTCCTGCAAGGCTCACAGACTTTTAAAATTGAAAAGTAAAAAATTAGAGTATAACATACAACATGAAAATGGTAAAATAATGAGTCTACAATCTCCCCAGTGTCAACCTGAAAGTAACGTTTATTTGTTGCACTGGGAAAATGTACATTTTAAGGTTGGCCTCCTGTGAGAAAGGCGGCCGCCTTCCTGGAGACGGAATATTTGCCTTTCCGGGCTTCATATTTGCCTTCGTGGGCCTGGCGGGCTTCGTGTTTGCGTTCGTGGGCCTGGTGGGCTTCGTGTTTGCCTTTGTGGGCCTGGTGGGCTTCGTGTTTGTCCTCGTGGGCCTCGTGAGCTAAATAATAACAATTTGTAATACAAAATGAGGCAAAGCAGTCTTCTTGCCAAAGCGGCAAAGCGATCTGCTTGCTTAGCGGAAAGGGAGGCAAAGGAGTTTTTTGCCTATCCTTAGAGCCAGAAATATTGGCCCTTGTTGGGGCCGCAAATAATAATAAAATTTGTAGACAATAGTTTAGAATGTCTCCCGGTGGCAACCTGGCACACAAGCATTTATTTGGTTGCACCGGGGCATTGTATATAGTAATGAAAGCCTTAAAATATTTTATTTAATTGAGTTATAAGCATACGATAAACTTATAATACTGGATAAAATCGGGAACACAGCGAATAAGAGAAATCTCTCAATATCCCCTGAAAATATTCATATTCAAGAAAATAAAACAAAAAAGAATAAACAACAACAGTCTGGCTCGAAAAACAAGGTCAAATAGTGTCACCGAAGGAGCTAAAAAACCAAACATGTTGAAGTTCTTGACAAATACAAATACAACGAATAAAAAATGCATAGCAACTAACCCCCTCTCTTCACACCGATATTACAAATAAACAAACTTCAATAAAAAACACAAAAAATCTTCCAACCCGGTTGGTCACCGTGGAAGATTATGACCAAAACCCTCCAAAGATACAAAACTCAAGCTCAACCTTAAAAACTTCGAAAAATCACACAAAGTTAAGCCGTCAATTAAAAATTATAACATACAAAGTCAACACCCTGTCATCATACGACCGAATATATAACTGGAAGAATGCAGTAAAATTAACTAAGATATTATGGAAATTTAGGAAGTTAGACGACAATAGAAGAACACAACACTTTTATACTTTGCTACAGAAAGGATCAACTGGCATAAACTGGTACTCCATAGCACAAGACAGAAAAAAATGGACATCTTTGGAGGAGGCCTTTACCCAAACCGGGGTTCTTGTTAAATCATCAATATTTAAAAAAAAAATAAAAAAAAAAAAACATACTTATATTACTAACATAATCTAAGCTATCTTACTAATACAAATCAAATTTGAGTTTATTGTAATATTGTAACTACCAACTACTGTAAAACAAGAAATAAAACAGGATTTTTTAAGCACCAGATTTAAATGTCCGGGTTAAATTTTCCCCAAAAAAAAAAAAAAAAGGAAAAAAAGAAGGAAAAACTAAACCCTTTCACACACTTCCCCAAATGATCATCTAGTGAATCCACGTTATGCAATTGCACTATATAAGTATTATAAATACAAAACAATACAAGAACAACATGTCAACCTACTAGAGACCAAATGGGAATATAATTCACCGACTCCAGATATTTTCATATCAGAGGGTTCGGCTCTGTGGCATTTCTAATTGAACCTATAAATCCTACCGATCCCTCAATATAAATATTTAAAAAATCCTTTGCAATCCTACATGTATTTAAAATGACTGATTTTTGCATTTTTATATACAAATTCTTTGACAAATCTAATATGCTTAAATTTTGAATCAGATTCCTAGGTATTATGCCAGTGGCCGAAATAACAAATGGCAATATTTTTATAGTCCGAGAATGCCAAATTCTTTTAATCTCATTTACTAAATCTGTGTATTTTCTTATTTTTTCAGAAATAGTTTTTTGAATATTACAGGAATTTGGAATAGCTACATCAATGATATAAGTTATTTTTTTAATTTTGTCATGTAAAACTATATCAGGTCTATTATGACTAATTGTTCTGTCTGTTAGTATAGTTTTATCATAATATATTTTATAAAATTCATTTTCTAAAAATGAATTTGGTTCATATTCATAATATGGTACTATATTACGGCAGTCAATCAAGTTATGTTTAATTACCAAACTTTGGTGAATTATTTTTAAAACCTGATTGTGCCTAAATGTATACTCGGAAGGCGCTAATATAGAACATCCCGATATAATATGTTCTATAGTTTCGGGAAAAGCCAAACATTTTCTACATAAATCATCAATTTGATTTATATCTTTGATTTTTCTATAATTTATATAATTTATTTTATAATTTTTAGTATTAATGACTCTATCTTGAATGGCAAGCATAAATCCTTCTATTTCTGCGCTCAACTCTCCAATACTCAACCATTTGTTTGACGAAAGTTTGTCAACATACGTTTGGTTGAGATAATTGAAGTGTTTTGCGTGAATAATTTTATTTGACCAGGAATCTAATAATTCCTGGTTAGTATTTATAAGAATGTTGGCATTCTCATCATATAAATTTAAAGGTGTAATATTTCTATCTGCCTTGCAAATTATTTTGTGCATTTCTGAGCTATTAGCTTTCCTATGGAAAAAATTTCTAAGCATTTCTACCTGATTGTGTTTCAAAGATGTTATTTTGACTACACCTCTACCTCCTAAATTTCTAGGTAAATTAATTCGTTCTATAGCTGAATTTCGATGATGGCAATTAAATTTTGTTAACGTAGTTCTAATTAATCGTTCTAAACTATCTAAATCTGTATTGGACCATTTAATTATGCCAAATGAGTACGTTAGTAGAGGTATTGCCCAAGTATTTATTGCTTTTACTAAATTTTTAGCAGATAGATTGCATTTTAAAAATTTTCTGATCCTAGTTTGAAATTTAATACTAAAATCATTTTTAATACTAGTGTGATCTAATCTATTCGATTGCGGGTATCCTAAATATTTATAAACCTCATCCCCTTTCATACTTTGAATTTTGAAATTTCTAAATATACCCTCGTCTCCATCTACAATTTTGCCTTTCTCTATATGGATAGTGTTAGCGCCATACATTCATTTTTAAATGCCCAACATTTTTAAACGCATCACCTAAGAGTAGGTTTAAGATAACTCAAAAACAAAACTTATGTCGAAATTGCCTAAGTACAATGCACTCTACCAATACATGCAAATCGGAAAATCGGTGCAGATATTGTAATCAAAACCATAACTCGTTATTGCATTTTGATGACACTTCATCCAATTTTTCTCGTAATATGGAGCGAAATTTAAATCCCAAAAGCAAACCTGAGAGTAAATCTGATAATGTAACATTATGTACTCTCAATAATGGAGATGCAAACGTTTTTTCCCCAAATCAATCCGTTTTATTAGGTACCGCATCTATTAGTGTTCTTGATTCCAGGAATAATTATCAGAAAATACGCGTTTTAATTGATAGCGCATCACAAAGCGAATTTATTACAACGAGCTGTTGCAAACGCCTTGGATTACCCTTATTCACAGATCGCAATCATACAACCATTAGAGGCATTGGAGATATTTCTCAACGCATTAAAGGAATGACTAATTTAAAGTTTGAGTCTCGCTATAATAATAAAACATCTTTCTCCATTCGACCTTTGGTAGTGGATCGCATTACAACCCAATTGCCGGCATCTTCTATAGATATGAATGCGTTGTCTTATCTAAATGAATTGCCACTCGCCGACGACAAATTCCACATCCCAGGGGTCATCGATGCAATCATTGGTGCCAATGTTTTTGGCCAAATCCTTTTACCTGGTAAGGTAAAGGGCACTCAATCATTACCGAGTGCAATCGAAACCAGTTTAGGGTACGTACTAGTCGGAAACGCACCTACTCTCAAGCAAAGCAACGTAACTCGCAACCAAAACAAGGTTTCTCGTAAACCAAGTTTACACGCTCATTATTAATCTCATGTTTCTTGCCATTTTTATAATACCTAATAATTAATTAGTTTAGTTCAAGTAGGCATATATACATAATTGCTATCTTTTAATAGTATTTATTTTTATTTTCTTTTCGTTTCGCATGTTGGTTTATTTTGACCATCCTGTCAAGGCTGAGGGGCATGTTAGCGCCAATAATATTGGTTGCGCTCGGCGGATTGCTTTTGTGTTTATTTTGGATTTAAATATTATTTATTTCCTATGGCAATGAATATCTCCCTTCCCCCGCTCCCCTTATGATTCCCTGCTGTCACTATCGCAAGCAATCGCAAGTAATTTCGGTGCTCAAAGTTTGTGTGTTAACAATCATCGCCGCCGGACGCAGTCATAGTTATATACCTAACTCGCATAAAACTACCGCAACTATCTTGTCGCAGCTATTAGCATTAACAATATTAGCAACTATTAGCATTAACAATAATTCAGTTTAAAAAAAGTGAACTGCAACTAAATGGTGGTCTCATCAAGAAAAGAATTACGTTCCAGAAGAACCTGCACCTCTTCCGTGAGTTTGACCTACCCTTTATATTTATTTGCCATTGTATTTACGCATAAGTTAATTGCCAGAGATTATAACCTCTAAGCCGAAACAGATAGTTTTACATTTATCTAAACCAAAAGTCATTTTAATATCATCTGAAAAAATTTTAACTACCTTAATCATTTTCTCTAAATTTGATTCAGAATTTGAAAATAATTTTATATCATCCATATATAATAGATGTGAAACTATACTACTCTCTCTTGTATTACCCTTAATTTTTATTCCAAACTTGCTTTTAATTAACATTTTAGAAAGGGGATTCAATGCTAAGCAAAACCAAAGAGGGCTCAATGAGTCTCCTTGAAAAATCCCTCTTTTTATTGAAATGCCCGGTACTACTATTTTCTTACCTTTTAAATTAACTAGCAAATCTGTATTCCAAAAGGACATAATATTTTTCAAAAAGCTAATTATAATTGGGTTAACTTTATATATTTTTAATATTTTGATTAGCCACGAGTGCGGGACACTATCAAAAGCTTTTTGATAATCTATATAACAAGTATGTAAATTACGCTTTAGATTTTGAATTTGTTTTAAAATTACAGAATCAATAACAAACTGTTCTTTACATCCCATATGTTTTCTGCGACAACCTTTTTGTTGTTCAGATAAAATATTTTTTTCATCCAAATGAGTATATATTAAATCTGTCAAGCAAGAGGTTAAAATTTTGTATATTGTCGGTAGACATGTAATGGGTCTATATTGAGAGGGATTATTAATATGTTCGCTTTTAGGCAACATATAAGTAATGCCCTTAGTTAGAAAATTAGGAAAATTTTGAGGTTCTCTGACAAGTTTTGAAAGATTTTTTGCAAAAAGAGGATGTAAAGTAGTTAGACGTTTGTACCAAAAATTATGTATCCAATCGCAACCCGTGGCTTTCATTATTATTATTATTATAAGCATAAAATATTTATGCACCAGATTTAAATGTCCGGGTTAAATTTTCCCCAAAAAAAAAAAAAAGGAAAAAAAGAAGGAAAAACTAAACCCTTTCACACACTTCCCCAAATGATCATCTAGTCAACCCACGCTATGCAATTGCACTATATAAGTATTATAAATACAAAACAATACAAGAACAACATGTCAACCTACTAGAGACCAAATGGGAATATAACTCACACTCCAGATATTTTCATATCAGAGGGTTCGGCTCTGTGGCATTTCTAATTGAACCTATAAATCCTACCGATCCCTCAATATAAATATTTTAAAAATCCTTTGTAATCCTACTAATTTAATATTATTATTATTTTATATAATAATGCACCAGATTTAAATGTCCGGGTTAAATTTTCCCCAAAAAAAAAAAAAAGGAAAAAAAGAAGGAAAAACTAAACCCTTTCACAAAACTCCAGATATTTTCATATCAGAGGGTTCGGCTCTGTGGCATTTCTAATTGAACCTATAAATCCTACCGATCCCTCAATTTTACGCACCAGATTTAAATGTCCGGGTTAAATTACAATTTTGCCTTTCTCTATATGGATAGTTTTACATTTATCTAAACCAAAAGTCATTTTAATATCATCTGAAAAAATTTTAACTACCTTAATCATTTTCTCTAAATTTGATTCAGAATTTGAAAATAATTTTATATCATCCATATATAATAGATGTGAAACTATACTACTCTCTCTTGTATTACCCTTAATTTTTATTCCAAACTTGCTTTTAATTAACATTTTAGAAAGGGGATTCAATGCTAAGCAAAACCAAAGAGGGCTCAATGAGTCTCCTTGAAAAATCCCTCTTTTTATTGAAATGCCCGGTACTACTATTTTCTTACCTTTTAAATTAACTAGCAAATCTGTATTCCAAAAGGACATAATATTTTTCAAAAAGCTAATTATAATTGGGTTAACTTTATATATTTTTAATATTTTGATTAGCCACGAGTGCGGGACACTATCAAAAGCTTTTTGATAATCTATATAACAAGTATGTAAATTACGCTTTTGATTTTGAATTTGTTTTAAAATTACAGAATCAATAACTAACTGTTCTTTACATCCCATATGTTTTCTGCGTCAACCTTTTTGTTGTTCAGATAAAATATTTTTTTCATCCAAATGAGTATATATTAAATCTGTCAAGCAAGAGGTTAAAATTTTGTATATTGTCGGTAGACATGTAATGGGTCTATATTGAGAGGGATTATTAATATGTTCGCTTTTAGGCAACATATAAGTAATGCCCTTGGTTAGAAAATTAGGAAAATTTTGAGGTTCTCTGACAAGTTTTGAAAGATTTTTTGCAAAAAGAGGATGTAAAGTAGTTAGACGTTTGTACCAAAAATTGTGTATCCAATCGCAACCCGTGGCTTTCCAATTATGAGTATTTTTTATAATTTTGGCTAACAATTCAACCGATATATCAGAAAAACTCATTTGTTCAATGTCTGAACAATTGAGTTCTTCATTTTCTATCCAGTTACCTGCCTCATTATGTTTTATATCTTTACTCCAAATGTTTGTCCAAAAATCGCGCATATCTGATTCAGATGGCAACGGAATATTATTATTCGAAATAATATTCTGTTTATCGTCAAGTTTGGAATAAAATATTTTCTCATTTTTCTGAAATAATCTATTATTATTTCTTTTATTATACGTATAATTATATCTTTTTAATCTACTAGCTTTTACACCTAATTTTTGTTTTAATAAATCTAATAAATCATTGATGATATTTTCATTATTATTACTACCAATGCTATAACCAAATTTTCTCCCAATTTCATCTACATATCTCAAAATATTCCTACTTCTATTTCCATTTTTATATTCAATTACTCTAGCTATACTACTTCTTAAAAATACTACATCATTTTCTAATCTAATCTGCCATTCTGGTTTACTATAACTATATGATCTATCATCAGAGGACATTAATTTAACTCCTAACTTATTACATATAGTGATAGCACCAGCGTACACTATTGTATGAAGATCTAAAAAACTAATATCGTCAAATATTATTTTTGGTAAAATTAAATTATTTAATTCAGAAATTAATTTAGATAATTTCTTTGACGTATGCAATTTTGGTAATTTTGGTCTAACTGTGGGCTCTATATCTATATATCTATTTATATTATTTTGAAGCAAGTTAGCTAATTCTATTACATTATCATCTAGTAAGTTTAAATTTGCAATATTGATTTCCCTAGGATTATGAATAATGTCTAAGTTATTTGAATCTACTCTAATATCATTGGATTCTTCTACTAGAATGTTATCTATTATTTTACGCACCAGATTTAAATGTCCGGGTTAAATTTTCCCCCCAAAAAAAAAAAAAAAAAAAAAGAAGGAAAAACTAAACCCTTTCACACACTTCCCCAAATGATCATCTAGTGAATCCACGTTATGCAATTGCACTATATAAGTATTATAAATACAAAACAATACAAGAACAACATGTCAACCTACTAGAGACCAAATGGGAATATAATTCACCGACTCCAGATATTTTCATATCAGAGGGTTCGGCTCTGTGGCATTTCTAATTGAACCTATAAAACCTACTGATCCCTCAATATAAATATTTAAAAAATCTTTTGTAATCCTACATGTATTTAAAATTACTGCTTTTTGCATTTTTATATACAAATTCTTTGACAAATCTAATATGCTTAAATTTTGAATCAGATTCCTAGGTATTATGCCAGTGGCCGAAATAACAAATGGTAATATTTTTATAGTCCGAGAATGCCAAATTCTTTTAATCTCATTTCCTAAATCTGTGTATTTTCTAATTTTTTCAGAAACAGTTTTTTGAATATTACAGGAATTTGGAATAGCTACATCAATGATATAAGTTATTTTTTTAATTTTGTCATGTAAAACTATATCAGGTCTATTATGACTAATTGTTCTGTCTGTTAGTATAGTTTTATCATAATATATTTTATAAAATTCATTTTCTATAAATGAATTTGGTTCATATTCATAATAAGGTACTACATTACGGCAATCAATCAAGTTATGTTTGTGATGAATGCCAACCTTCAACCTACGATAAGCCTACAAGAAATTTTTTTTTCCCTCTAAATATTATGTAGAGAAAATGGTACATTCGGCGACATCTGTCCGAGCAGTTGGGAGCTATTACAGAGATCTGCATAGAGACTGAAGCGAGGGAACACCATATCATAGTTATATCGAGAACAAAGGAAGTTTAAATTCTACCAATAAGAGAGTGGACTTTGATCATTTTGGGCGGCCTTGAATTAATTCTCACAGGAATTTAGGTTGAATGAACTGTATTAAAAACAATACTGAGGACAAAGAGTTGAAAGATTATCGACTCCGGGTCGTGTTTACATAAGACGCGATCGGGAACTGGGGATTTTGGGTGCCTAAAGTTTAAACGGAAACACAAAAAAATCTTAGACGGGAATGTTGAAAATAAGTAAATGAAAAATCATCAATAAGGGCACGGAAAACGTAACATAAATGGTTCCAGGGGTCGATTTAATTAAAACCGATCTGGAATGATCACAAAAAAACGGGTAGGATCTCGGAAATTTTCACAAACTGAATATAATAACCTGAAAAAGTGGGAAAATCTATTGATAGAATGGAATGAATGATAGAATGGAATAGAATCTATGGAAATGGAATGGTGAAACGAAGTTATTAGAGCCAAATATCTCAAAAGAAAACTGATTGGAACTACTTAAATTGACTTTAATAAGTACCGATATAAGGATTACTCTGATCTGACAACACTATTCACGATAAACAGGATATTGAAAATATTGCATATCAAAGGCCACGGTACATTTTGGTCACTCTACAATTAAATCAAATCACAGGAAAAGATGCTTAACGTAGCCTGACACTGGGAAATGCGTGTGAACCGTCGAAGGAATCGCTAACCGTTTGACTAGAGAAAAAAGGTTGGCTATCACCTTGTTGATATGACTTTATCCAAATAAAATTATAGAACATGATTTCAAGCAATTAAGGGTATCATTAACACGAAACGACCTAAACAAAATTATACAAGTTAAATACGAATATTTACTCTAAAATAAAAACATTACTTTTATGGTGTAGGCATTAAAAAATGAATTACGAGCAAGTACATGAAATTTTTAATATAAATACCTGTCAATGAGAAAATTTATGTGATTTTTTACGAGAGAGAGACACTAAACTAATTTGGTTCTAAGACATGAGATAGGGGATTAACAGAGATTTGACAAAAGGTCATATACGGAGGAACCGAATTTGGTCCTTTTCCTATGAAAGTCTGGGCGATCAGGAGTGATTTTTCTATGAAAGGAGAGCTCTAAAAAGTCTTTAAAAGACCATGGTTTGATAAAGAAGGGAATTCGTTGGGAGATTGGGGGAGAGTTCGGACGGAAACAACGGGAAGTGCGGGATCGTGGTCGTGGTCGTGGAAGACTACTAGTAAAGTTGAAATGTCTACAAGTGTTTGCGAAAATAGTAAATTCAGTGTTTTATTTTCCTCTTAAAATTGAGAAATAAAAGTCCGATAAAGTGCTTTAAAATAATACTTCGTGAAAGTTCGGGTGTTTTATAATGAACGTGTTTAAAGTCAGTAAATAAGAATTAAATGACATTCGGGGTTCTTTCTTACAACTTATATTTAGTGGTTTTATAACATTTAACAAAAACCCAGTGTCTTAAAATAAATTAAATTACCGGATAAAAGGAAATATAACACGCGATTTTAAAATTAACTATAGGTGATATAATAATTAAAACTTTAACTTTACTTTAAATAACATGACATAGGTAAAATAAATAACAATAACGAATTGTTCGAGTCACGTTTAAACTACAGTGGTTCAATAATTAGCGGTTAAAAATCCTTTGTGAATTGAATAACGAAATTGTAATAAACAGTAGTAATAATAATTCGTACACTTGGAAAACGTGCGTATCTACGGTTATTAATTCTAAAGTGATATTAAAATATTGAGAATAAATAATAATTTACCTAATTCCGGACAATAAAATTAAACATCTGACTTGTTATTTGATGAATCACCTCTCGAAGGCGAATGAAATAAACCATTAGTTAATACAAGGTTGAGGAACTAAGCGAAATACCGAAGTGAATCTTAAATAGACAGATATTTGAAGAGTTTTTTCCATCAGTCTTTTCTCAAAAAGGGCCGATAGGAATCCATTAGCTAGGAATCGAAAAAAAAGGAAAACCTCGATCACAATGTCGAATTTATGAATGTCCCGACTGGAAAAAATTGTAATCGATCGAGGGCGGTAAGATAAAACCAATTATTAATTATTTTCAGAGACAAAGAAGAGAGGGACGAGCGTGCATCACCAATAAATCAATCGGAGCTTTGGAGTTTTGTACTAACACACTGCAACTAATTAAAAGATTATGTTATTTTCCACGCAGGATAACAATGCCCACCAGCTCGAAAGCAAGCCAACCAGGAAATATCTACTCTGAGTTAGGCTACATATGTAGGTTTTTGCTTCAGTTAGGTAAATACGCTAATTTATTATAACTCATATAAAACGAATCGAGGCGAGTAGGACGTAATAAATGACTATCGTGGAAGCTCTTTATTCTATATTTCGTGTGCGGGAGTATACATGCGTCTCAAAATTAGGTCAAACAAACAAATACCTACTTATAAATTAGGTTATACAAGTACTTGTTTTAGTTAGGTAGGTCTATTGTTTACATAAGCGCGTATAAGGATAGGCGACATATGATATCAGTTTGATTCGTAACCGAAATATCTATATTTCTCAGAACTATGTAGGTCAAGCAAACTATACCTTAGTTGAAGCTAGGTCATCCAGATACCTCTTAGGTTAGCAAAGTACCTACTTAAACGACCAATGTTTGGGCAAAGCTAGCACAAGTAAAATATAAAAGAATTAGTTAACCAATGAATTGTGTTTCAAAAGGACAAAGACCGTAGAAATAAACAATCTCCAAAGTAGGTCAGTATACCGAAGGTCGTCTGTATGAAGAGTAAACAAACAAACCATAAAAATGATGTACCTATTTAATATCGGTCTTTCGTTCATCGGAGTTAATTAACTATTGGCACAGTTTAATTAGGTATTACAAGGTATGATAGGAGTGTGCCTCTTAATCATTCTAGGTAATTACATTGGCGTACTTGAATAATAATAATAATAATAATAAGACGAGGGAAAATAATTAACGACAACACATAAATTAAATAAACAAATAACCATGAGAAATGAAATACGTAACGCAAAAATCAATAGAAATAGCAAATTGATAGGTATAGCTAATACCTACCGAATCCTTTCACCGACGAGATTAGGGCATGTTATATGGCCTTCGATTGTGTATCTAAAATTTCGATTAGAGTTCAATGACACGGTCACCTAAATTCCATCAACGAATAAACAAAACAAAAGCACAAAAGTCAAGGGGCAGGTTTATCAATCATAGCTTACGACGGAAACTTCGCCCTATATGTGAAAGAAAAATCGACATTAAATTCACTCAATTCTAAACAACTGATTATACTAGAGCAATCGCCAATAGGTAGCATTGATTCCGCGCGCAAAATTTCGCAAAGTAAAGTACTGCGACTAGCTTCAAACTCAAAGAGAGCTCATCACAATTATTCAGGAGGTCATTACTTCAATGACAACTTGACTTATCTCGTTTTAAATCTTTCTTATAGCAAGTAGGTATCCAAGAACCCATAAATACCCATAATCCTAAAACCTAATACACGAGGAGCTAGTGACCTCATTTAAAAAACACTGGTGTTCAAATACTCATACAGTCCTGAATCCTAACTTTTCTCGAACGTAAGTTTCAAGGCTACGGTATGTGTTTATGAGCCATCCGGAAATATAAGTGTCAACCTTTCCCGAACGGAGAGAGCTTTGATCTTGTGGCGGTATTGTCGAGGTGGGGCATACGGGGAAGAGGAAGGACGTGTGCGGACAATACGCAGACGCGGCATTAAAGCTACAGGTTATTCGCATACCGGAAGTTCTTGTCAAACCTGAAAGCAAACATAAGGTTCACGAGGTGAGTTTTATGTCAGCTAGTCAGAGGTGGAGTGTAACGCTGGGTCGGTCACGTGGGAGGAAGGATCTGCCCGTCACAAGCTTACGCCACATTTAACGGATAGAGACATGATAAGGGAAGACATGAAATACCCCTTCTAGACTCAGTAGAGTTAAATTCAACCCGGAGGCGTCGGAAGTCGGAGTGGGACAGAAAAACGGCATGAAGACTTGGTATTCCCCCTGCTGGCGTGAAGGGCCCCTTTCATAGCATGAGACGCTCGTCGAAGAGAGTAAAACTCGGATCTAAGGACAAGCCTAGCAAACGTACTGGGAGAATTCGAGTTTGTAATTGTTGTTCATCGGTTTTCACTTGGTTAGCGGAGGAGCCGACTTTTCAGCAAACATATTATCCACCTCCCCATATCCATCCATCCTTTTTATTTCAACAGTTTTGCGAATACTAACAAATATCACTAACTATGAATACAAACACATTATGTTAGGGGAAGCTGCAGACAAGAACTCCAATTGAGAAAACCGGACTCTCGAATACGAACATTCTACACTGGTAAGGTAAGGTTTTTTATTTCTTGAAATGATGTAATTTATTAACTGTTGTTTATGTTATCGATGTATCAGCGGTGATAGGAAGAATTAAATAAACACACTAAATTCCTACGGAAATCAAATAGACACAAAGTCTAAGGCGGGGTTAGTTTATCAAACTCGGTAAAAGATACTCAAATAATAATAATTAATAAATCGGAAGATTCTCACCCTTTCTCTAAAAGAATCTATGGGTTACCACACGTAATACATTATCTTCTCTACATATGTGTGCATATTAAGTATGCAAACAGATGTAAAATCTAAAACAAAAAATACACAACGCAGATTATAGAAATAATGTGAATTAAAATCTTAAATCTTGATTACTGTGAGAAAATCGCAGGGATTTAAGAAGATAGAGTAGGTTTAGCTAGATTATAAGGTATAGGGGTTTAGAAATCACGAGCCTGAGGTAGAAATAAACCGAAAGGAGGGTTGAGTCAGGCCATCATACCTAGTGGTGTGATCAGTAGGACATAAGGGTAGAATTATGAGCGTGGCTACGAGACAGGAGCTACGAGATTTAAACTACGAGGTAGAAGCTTAGAAAAGTAAATCAGCTAGGTAGGGTTCATCACATTTGGTGTCAAAAGCCAAGGGTGGCGGACCATTACATGTTTAATTACCAAACTTTGGTGAATTATTTTTAAAACCTGATTGTGCCTAAATGTATACTCGGAAGGCGCTAATATAGAACATCCCGATATAATATGTTCTATAGTTTCGGGAAAAGCCAAACATTTTCTACATAAATCATCAATTTGATTTATATCTTTGATTATATGCTTTCTATAATTTTTAGTATTAATGACTCTATCTTGAATTGCAAGCATAAATCCTTCTATTTCTGCGCTCAACTCTCCAATACTCAACCATTTGTTTGACGAAAGTTTGTCAACATACGTTTGGTTGAGATAATTGAAGTGTTTTGCGTGAATAATTTTATTTGACCAGGAATCTAATAATTCCTGGTTAGTATTTATAAGAATGTTGGCATTCTCGTCATATAAATTTAAAGGTGTAATATTTCTATCTGCCTTGCAAATTATTTTGTGCATTTCTGAGCTATTAGCTTTCCTATGGAAAAAATTTCTAAGCATTTCTACCTGATTGTGTTTCAAAGATGTTATTTTGACTACACCTCTACCTCCTAAATTTCTAGGTAAATTAATTCGTTCTATAGCTGAATTTGGATGATGGCAATTAAATTTTGTTAACGTAGTTCTAATTAATCGTTCTAAACTATCTAAATCTGTATTGGACCATTTAATTATGCCAAATGAGTACGTTAGTAGAGGTATTGCCCAAGTATTTATTGCTTTTACTAAATTTTTAGCAGATAGATTGCATTTTAAAATTTTTCTGATCCTAGTTTGAAATTTAATCCTAATATCATTTTTAATACAAGTGTGATCTAATCTATTCTAATATTATAATTTTTTTTTTTTTTTTTTACGCACCAGATTTAAATGTCCGGGTTTAATTATTAATTATTATTAATTCCTACATTCCAGTAACCAAGCAACTGTCGTCGTTACCTAGTGTCAACAAATAGTTTTCAATATCTCCAAATTAAATATTTTAATGTAAACTACCCTTCAATACTACAAATCTATAATATATATTATATTGTAGAATAATGTTATCAAAATAAAATATATAATTAAATTTACCTACAAAATATATTTCAACGTAATCTCAAAATATAGTTGTTTACCTTGGTTACTGAAGTCCTCACAAAAGGAAAAATTTATTTTGTATTTATTTACCTAAATATCCTACGGTCCACTGGCAGTTTATTTATTACGTTATCTAATATACTTATTTTCATATATTTATATGTTTTGGGATCAAAGCTAATTCTTTTCTATCTGATACAATAAAAAAATCAGAGAGCTAAAATACAAGCAAACGTCAAGGCTTGCGTTGCTAAGCAACGTATTATATTATTATTATTATTATTATAAGCATAAAATACACAAGAATGATAATTTGACAAGAAAATGAACGAGAGAAATTCTTTTCATCAACATTATCGCTGGCGGCACGGTATTTTTGCATTTTGTGGCCAGGTCATTTTTTACTAATTTCCAAGAAATGACCACAAAACTGCAGAGGACCGGGCCAACAATGAACATTGACGAAAAAGATTTCGAGGGTATGAACACGTCGGTTACAACACCCTCGACTCTGTGCAAAAACGGGCGGTCCGCTTAATAGATTCTCCCATCTTAACAGACGGATTGCAATCTTTAGAACACTGGCGTCGGGTGGGAATGCTATCCTTGTTCTACCGGCATTACAATGGAAGATGCTCCGAGGAACTGGCGTCATTGATCCCTTCGGCACCGGTGCATAAACATTTGTACACGGTTGTAATTTGTCACATGAAAACGGGTCGTTTCTTCGACTCGTTCTTGTGTTCAACAGCTCGGCTGTGGAATGATTTTCCGGCCTCTGTGTTTCCTCCTTCCTACAACATGAGTCGCTTCAAGACCAATGTTCATTCCTTCCTCTCCTCAAAAAGACCCTCCACACAGCATCCCAGATGACATAGGCCCTGAGGGAAATTATTTTCCTCAGGGCCTCCTGTGTGGAGTTAATGTAAAAAAAATAAATGAAGACAATATTAGCGAAACTCAATCGAAAATCTGGAGACAGAAAAATCAGAAAATGATATTGGCACCTCTGGGACTCGAATCCAGGACCTTCTGCCTGATTTGCAACGGCTCTACCAACTAAGCTAAGGTATCTATATCAAATTCGGTCACTTTTATCTGTATCATACTTCGACTAAGAACTACTAACATTATCTTCAATTTCTTAACGCACATATTATTGGCTGCTATCTTTATAAATGATTGCAAGTTTCAAACACGACCTAAATGCTATTTGGATAGTGTCTGGAGCCAAGAAAATGAAGATTATATTGTTGGTTCTTAGTCGAAGTATGATACAGAAAAAGTGGCCGAATTTGATAAAGAGACCTTAGCTCAGTTCGTAGAGCCATTGCCATGTAAGCAGAAGGTCCTGGGTTCGAGTTCCAGAGGTGACAATATCATTTTCTGATTTTTCTGTCTCCAGATTTTCGATTGAGTTTTGCTAATATTGTCTTCATTTAATTAAATTTAACAATTTAAGGTTTTATTCATAAAGTTAAAAAATAAAAATAAATGTAAAGAATATTTGCTGCTCGTTCGAAAGACGAAGATTCTCTCAGTATCGCCCAGTAAGAATTGAAACGTTTCTTGAAATGGCTTAAGGCGTGATTTGTGACCAGATCCTTAATTTGGGAGGGGGATATGGCTACCGCCGTCCCGGGAACCATTTATTGGATGACCAACAACTCTACCGTAATTGGTTCGTTACGTTTGATGACTTAGCAGGAGTGCCCGGGTTCATGGGGTGAGGTTTGTCCGAAACTCGACGGTGGGTGCGACTGCCCACCAGCTGCATGGCGCTCCGTATCGGGAGAGAATTTTTAAGCGAGTCCCTTTGACCTCTCCAGCAGGACTTTCTCAGAACATCGCCTTTTACCGCAGTGGGAGGGATAGATTCGTTGTTCGTCTCCACCGGTCATACTTATTTTCTTTCCATAACTTCCTCTTCTTCCTTTCTTAATAAAACCCTCCACACAGCATCCCCCAAGATAACATAGGCCCTGAGGTAAATTATTTTCCTCAGAGCCTCCTGTAGGAATGTATTAAATAATGTATTTAAAAATCTACTGTCACTAACAAGGTCTTATTAAGGTTTTATTATTAAGGTCTTATCAGGTTAAATTATTTTCCTCAGAGCCTTCTGTAGGAATGAATTAAAAAATCTACTGTCACTAACAAGGTCTTCATACGTTTTCTTTTAATATGAAAGATATATACATAGTACTTAGTATAATAAATCAGGTTGTATTCTCCTTTGTTATATAAGGTTTTGCGTCTGTTAATTGAAAGCCGTCAGTCAGCCATGAACCGACCATTGTTCTACAGATTGAGTCTACCCAACTAAATTGAAAAATTAATTATTTCCATCGCTTTTCTGTCATATCTGCTCCAATAAATCCACTACATCTAAAAAACCCACCAAGTAAAAAAAAAACTTAAAGTCAATGAACTGAATCAAAAATTGAAATGAATAGAAACTTGCTTTCAGCAAATAATGTTTAATAATTTAATTCCTATAAATACTATTGTTAATAACCAATTATTTTTTTTAAACCGCACATCTTTTTAATTTATTTTCATTAAAATAATTTTTTCATTTGTAATAATTTATTTAGTCATTTAGACTCTATATTATTTGGTTTGTTTTAACAGTTTATATTATGCCAGCTGGTTCCCGGCATGCGTTGCTATGTCATTTTAAAGAAATTGTTTCTCCCTGCGTGTCCTTCCCTGCTCGCGTTCCCACTCCGCCTCCTCCCACTCCACTAAACCTTGTCCTGACAATAATGAACACAGAAAAAATCCAATTTGGTGCCGTCGTTTGGAAGTTATGCGCGCACATACATTTCGGCGATTCGTTTATATTTACATGAATGAACGAAGAAAGTAGTGTAAAAAAAGAATGTATGATGCAAATGTGAATGGTAGAAGAAGTCGGGGACGCCCGAGGAAGACATGGCACGATCAAGTACCTAAATCAGATACTTGAGACGGGCCATGTCAAAAGTCAGAATAATAGAAGAGTATGTATGAGACGATGTATGAATGTGAGTGAGGCAAAGAGTGTGTGCCAAGACCGAGTTGTTTGGCGGTCCGTCCTCTCTGCCTACCCCTGCGGGGAAACGGCGTGATGGTTAGTTGGTTAGTTAGATTTTTTTTTTTTACACGAGCTCTACACAGGAGGCCCTGAGGAACATAATTTCCCTCAGCTATGTCTTTATGATATAGAAGATATAAGATAGATAAATAGATAGATAGATAAATTCAATTTTTACACATTCTAAAATAATTTTTATATTTCATTTTATGTAATTGTTTTGATATTTATACATTCTTAATCACCTCTTCCTTTAATGTTTTTTTTTCTGTGGTTTTATTTGTCTATGCTTGTTAATCTTTGGTTACTTTCAATATTTATCGTTTCCTGACGAAGAATACTCTATTTTGAAGATTTTTGAACATGTTGATTATATTGATTATACAGTGGAGTTTTAACAAAGTTATTTGTTTTCAAGCAATTAAAAATGAGGCCACAAAGTGTATTTGCAAAGTTTGAAGTACTTATAAATGCGTTTATTTTGTTATTTTGCGTGGTCTACACCAAAGGTTCCCAACCTTAACACTTACCGCCCACTTTCAAGTACATTTTTCTTCAACGTCACCCCCCCCTCCCTCATTACAAAAAAAACTATAACATTGTCGTAAAAAGCGCCATACACTTTGCAATATTACGACCAACCGTTTAACCCGTCTACTTGTTTAGTAATAAATACATCCCAAAACACGTAATCGCGTTATACTTTCATAAGACCAAAAATGTCCCGAGCTACCTTACATTTTAAAAGCAATATATCTCTCTTCCTTTCATGCAAACGTATGAATTTTTCTTTTAACCAGAAAGAGAACAAAATAATGCTTCTTTATTTTTAATATTTTAACCTTTATGAGTAAAATCTCAAATTATAATATTTAATTAAATGAAGACAATATTAGCGAAACTCAATCGAAAATCTGGAGACAGAAAAATCAGAAAATGACATTGGCTCCACTGGGACTCGAACCCAGGAACCTTTGCTTACATGGCAAGCTTGAGCTACGGAACCCATATCAATTCGGTCACTTTTAACTGTATCATACTTCGACTAAGAACTACCAACATTATCTTCATTTTCTTAACGAACATATTATTGGCTGCTATCTTTATATATGATTGCAAGATTCAACCCGAACTGAATGCAATCTAGATAGTGTCTGGATAAATTTTTTATCGATTTTATTTTTAATACGCGACATCTATTGACTTTTCTGCAAGTCTAGGATGAATATTTATTTTTAATTTTTTAAACTTTATGAGTAAAATCTCAAATTATAATATTTAATTAAATGAAGACAATATTAGCGAAAAATCTGGAGAAAAATCAGAAAAGTTATTGGCTTCGCTGGGACTCGAACCCAGGACCCTGGACTCGAACCCAGGACTCAACCGGTAGAGCTCTTGCCATGTAAGCAAAGGGTTCTGGGTTCGTGTCCCAGCGGAGCCAATATCTTTTCTGATTTTTCTGTCTCCAGATTTTCGATTGAGTTTCGCAAATATTGTCTTCATTTAACTAAATAATGCTTCTTATTGTCTTTGAAATATGAAAGCTATCTTGCATAGATATTTTACAATCTCGATCCAAAGTGACGGTTTCAGAATTTACGCGCAAAACTGAGGCTTCCGGATTGTGAGGTGCGAATATATTGAACCAAGCAGACGGGTTAATAGCGTGGTAAGTAGTTTAAAAATCTAACCCTTTTTTTAACCCGGCCGCGGCGCTGCGTTCGATTGTCTACTGTTGGTCCTCCATCATTCCAAACTTTCAGCTTGTAATAATAGAATTTGGTGGGTTTTCATTATTCTGAGATTATTTGTACCAGGATATCATATATTTCTAGATAAATTAAGTAAAAAAAAAACTCTTTTCTCGGGGTTTAAACATTTTTTTTCTTATTTTTATCCTGGCACGGGAAAGTTTCCTAGTTGGATAGGCAAAGCTTCCTAATATGTAATTTGTACTTTCTTTTGTATCTATCTATAATAATTAAAAATATTTTTTTTTTCAAAACAACAAAAATTCTATTAATCCACCTTTAACAGATACCTGTATTAATGCTAATTGAAAGGTTCACCTGCAATATTCCTGCAATGGTTCCTACAGTTGATTTCAATGGAAGAATTTTTTTATCTCTTTTACTCCATTAATTTCAGCCCTTCACCGCCACGTTGGAGCCTTTCACGACCCACTATTTGCTCCCGAGGCCACTACCGCCCTCTGAATTGCACCAATATCCCAAGGGTGGAGGGGGGGGGTAAAAATGTTAGATATGATGTCAAATAAAATAATTAATAATAAATAATGGAGTTTATAGTATCGTGCTACCCTGCATAGGTACCTTCTGTAATTAAAGAAATATAATGATTTTAATAATATTGAAAATATTTGTAAATTTTTTAAGAAAATATAGATTTTTTTTAAGAAAATATAGTTCCACACAGGAGGCTCTGAGGAAAATGGTTTCCCTCAAGGCCTATGTTATCTACGGGGATGGTGTGTGGAGGGTCTTTTTAGGAAAAGAAAGGAGAGGAAGTTCTGAAAAGGAAATAGGTACGATAAATAAATATATAGGTAAAAATAAATTCGGTGGGTAGGAAACTGGGTGTCAAGTATATAAGAGTGACGGACGTTTGAATCCATCCCTCCCACTAAAAGAAGATGGGTCGAGAGAATCCGCGTAGGGAGGTGTGGGTTAGATTTCCCTCAACCAGTCTCTCCCGATCCAGCCCGCCATGCAGCAGGCTGGCAAACGCATTCGCCGCCAATACCCAGACAAACCTCACCCCATAAATCCGGCCGCCCTTCTTAGTCACTAAACGTAGCGAATCATCTGTGCTGACCTATGGCAGGGGTGTGTTGTTTATCCAATAGATGATTCCTGGGGCGGCGGTACCACACCCTCCCTCCAAATTAAATCCTGCATTTAAAATTTGGCAGCCACCTCTGGTCTGGAGCTTCAAAATAGCTGAAAAATACCCTCGACTGTGCAGAAACGGGCGGTCCGTTTGATAGATTCTCCCATCTTAACAGACGGATTGCAATCTTTAGAGCACAGGCGTCGGATGGGATTTCTATCCTTGTTCTACCGGTATTCAATGGAAGATGCTCCGAGGAACTAGCATCATTGATCCCTTCTCTCTTCGGGTCTCTTCAAGACCAATGTTCATTCCTTCCTCTCCTCACCTACCGACCTCACCGACATAGGCCCTGAGGGAAACTATTTTCTTCAGGGCCTCCTGTGTGGAGTTAATGTAAAAAAAAATCAGAAACTTGCTTGTTTGTGAAAAAATGAACGAAACAAAGTCATCAGTAAGCAAAACTTACTTTAAATATTAAAGAAATCTATTAATTTTGAATTAAAATGGTGCCACAAAATAAGTTTGCTGTGAATGAAGAAGTGATATATGAATTATAAATTCCTTTATCCAATTAAAATCCTATTGAAAATAGATTGCCAATTCTTTTTCATTTCCTATTCTTCTAATACACGAAGCTATTTCAATTTTTTCAATCAACCGAAACATGGACAAATACTAGCAAAAGGAATAAATGCACTTTTATAGAGTGGAGAGGTTGGAGCGGAATTGGAAATAACTGCATTTCGAACGACTGCTCCTAATTGGATATTGGGACTTTGCCAATATTTAGGAAATTACGTTTTTTATTATTATTTTCGTTGGTTGTTATTTGAACATCGACAAATGATAAGAGAGAGAGAGAGAGAGAGAGAGAGAGAGAGAGAGAGGCATTAAAGATACGTTGTGCTCTCTGGTTCTAATTTTTGAAAATTTCGAATAGAAATCATCTTATATATAAAAATCTAGTGTCACGGTGTTTGCGGTCGCATTCCTCCGAAACGGCTTGACCGATTTTTATGATTTTTTTTTTTATTTGGTAAGTATGAGAATAGGTTTTTATGTATTTTTCATACCGCTAGGGTGTCCCTTTCCAGAAAAAAAATTGACAAAATGTTTTTAAAATTTTTTTATTTGGCATCAAAAATACCTATCACCCCAAATTTTAACCACCCCCACCCTCCCAATTTTTAATCGCGATTTTAGTATTTTTGTATGAACAAATTTAGCCGTCTTTCGTATGTCAAACAGAACGAAATTATCTATGTTGTTGAATGACAGATGGCGCTACATCCGCCTCACCGAACTTTCATTCACACATGCGCAAGACATTCACGAGAAGCGTCCCTTCATTTCGATATTTCATTCGAGATCATGTTCTCACTTGGGCAAACCATCGAGCTTATTTGTGTTGGCTAAAGACGGACTGACAAAAAATATCATACACTCAATTGCTCTTCGAAAATCATATTGATTTTCCTTTTTTCATTTTCCTACTTTAGTTGCTGTTTTTTGTTTTTATCGGCGGTCATCGTCTACAGCGCTCCATTCCTCTTTCTGTCATAGATCGCATCCCCACACACTTACAATAGATTCGTTATTTTTTATTTAACAACCAAAATATTCACTAGAAATAATTTATATGGCAGAACAACGTTTGTGGGATCAGCTAGTGATTTATAATCTTTCTTTTTATGTCAAAGATAAAAGCGATGGCGGTCGATGTTTTTTTGAAGTAAATTACAATAAGTGTCTCACGGTAAACATTTAAATGCGAATACAAAGCGGGCACAAGTACTTCTATCACAGCTAACGATGGCCTCCGTGGTCAGAGGGGAGGGGGGGGGGTAAGGCTCTCGACTAGTAATCCGAAGGTCGCTGGTTCAAATCCCGTCGTGCTCAAATAATCAAAGATAATTAATTAAAAAATATGTACTTATAGTGAATTTGCGGGTGACCGGACAACTCAGAATAAATTTAACTCAACACCTCCTTTAATAAGTCATTAAAGTGATGAAAAACAAATACAAATAATTGGTACGTTAGATTAGGTTATGGGATATTTTTCAATTATTTTTTTAAAGCTTTTCTTGACCCATCAAAAAGGTGTTGCATTCAGATGATTCTGAGTTGTCATGGAACCAAATTTGCGGCACGTTCCTGAGAGGCCGGCGTAGTCCAGCGGTAAGGCTCTTTACTCGCACTCCGAAAGTCGCGGTATCGGATTCCGGCGTGGCAAATAAATTTTATTTGATCAATCTGTGTTATTTCACAATTTATTCATCACAAATAATATACAGGGTGTTAAGGGACGTACTTGACTTACTTTAACCAGTGATTCCTGACATTATTTGGAGAAAAAATGTAAATGAAATTTTGGTCTCCGGTGACTTTTTTTGACAACTTTTCAATTTTTTTTTCTTCAAAATTAAAAAAAAAAAAATTCTTTCGCATGTCGTCACTGGTCACTCAGCCGGGTGTCCGACGAACCCCTTACCCCGCCTCCAACTGTTCAACAACTACCATTTTTTATATTTTTGTAGAAAAAAAAAAACATCAAAAATGTCACCGGAGACCAAAATTTTATTTACATTTTTTACTCCAAATAATGTCAGGAATCACCGGTTAAAGTAAGTCAAGTACGTCCCTAACACCCTGTATAGTATATTTGCGACACGTTCCAGAGTCGAAGATACTTTCAGTATCGCCCTGGTGTGAGACCACAATTCAGAATTGAAACGTTGCTTGAAATGGCTTTGGCCGTGTTTGGTGACCAGATCTGAATAGCCAGGTACTTCCCCACCTTCCTTTTCCCTATCTCCTTCCCCTCCCCACTACCTTTAGCCTCACAACATACCCTAATTAGGGATGCCATAGTCCCACTGACGGGAGCAGTTGGAACTCTTGTGCGGTAAAAAAAAAAGAGGAGGAAACCCTCAATATCGCTCTGGTGTAAGACCACCATTCAGAATTAAAACGTTGCTTTAAATGTCTATAGCCGTGTTCGGTGATAAGATCTGAATAACCAGGTATTTGCCGATTTTAGAAATGAAAACTTCTTTAGCACCGTTGTGATTTGAAACTCGATGAAACGAAAAAGCACACTAAAAAGAGACAAAATAGGACCCTGCGAGAGAATGAGATAGAATAATCGGCCTCCTCTTCTTCCTCATCTCCTCCCCTCCCCACTACCTTCAGCCTCACAACTAACCCTAATTGAGGACGCCAAATCTAACTGGCTGCAGACGGGAGCAGTTGGGATTCTTGTTTTTTTTTTTAAATATACATAAATATATCTAGCCGAAATACAAAGGAGATAGAAGACATTTATGAGCCAGTCTAAATTTGTGCCGTAAGGAGAAAAAATTATTTCGATGTACTGTGTATGAACGTAAACGTACAAAAATGTCCGAATTGTTAAATTTATCTCACATCCGTAATCCGTCAATAGTACACAACTACTAACCCTGACAAATCACAAGTGCACCCCACGGTTGAATTTGGCAGCCACCTCTGGTCTGGAGCTCCAAAATACCTGAAAAATACCCTCGACTCTGTGCAAAAACGGGCGGTCCGTTTGATAGATTCTCCCATCTTATTTGCAATCTTTAGAGCACAGGCGTCGGGTGGGAATGTTATCCTTGTTCTACCGGTATTACAATGGAAGATGCTCCGAGGAACTAGCGTCATTTTTCACTTCGGCACAGGTGCATAGTCGGGAAACACGCCATACGCGTGCCCAACATTTGTACACGGTTGAAATTTGTCACATGAGAACGGGTCGTTTCTTGAACGATTTGCCGGCCTCTGTGTTTCCTCCTTCCTACAACATGGGTCTCTTCAAGACCAATGTTCATTCCTTCCTCTCCTCAAAAAGACCCTCCACACAGCATCCCAGATGACATACGCCCTGAGGGAAATTATCTGCCTCAGTGCCTCCTGTGTGGAGTTAATGTAAAAAAAAATCATTTAGATACGTATGTACAAACACATTTTCTTCATTTGGATTACTTGAAAACTACAAATGAAATAGTTGAACAAATGAGCTTTGTTGAACAAGTTAACTGAATACTGAATCGTTCAATGACACCTGAAAACTAATCTCATTCTCGCAAATCCTTTGAAACCATCGATAAATCACTGCAAAACTGTATTAATCGTTCACAAACTGCATTTCCGTTTAAAGTCCTAAAGTGAGGGCGATTTATTTTCGACACTCGACAGTAAAATCGAAGGTAGCTACCGTCCGCTCGATTGTCCAATCAACTTCCGCTGACATAACGTTGCAACCGGAAACCGGAAACCGTATCACTAACTAACACAGTTAGCTTGCCGTCTCTTGTTAACAACTACTTCACTAACAGCTTAATGGCTAACAAAAGTTAGCTGAATTCTGCTGGAATTATACACTTACTGTTATATGTACATAAGTGAATCTACAAATTGTGGACGTACATTGAAATAAATATCGTTTATTTTACACTCCATTTTCTAGGAGATTAGAGAACTTGTACCTTCTAAATATCATAATCTCTACATATTAACAACTAAAGTCCTCCGCCGCGTCTGTCTGTCTGTTCGCGATAAACTACAAAACTACTGAACGGATTTTCATGCGGTTTTCACCAAAAGATAGAGTGATTCATGAGGAAGGTTTAAGTATATAATTGATCAAGGTTTTGTGTAAATTGGTTGAAATATATAATATCGGAGAATGTCTGTATGTGGTGGACGAGCGGGCTAGCAAGCGGGCGGTGTGGATTTGATTTGTATGCAAATCTACAGTTTTATGCCGAGGTTGATGAAATTTTGCACATGTGACATTCAAAGGGAAGGTCATTCTCTATATTTGATTTCGAAAACTCTGGGTAAAGCCCGGGCATCGCCGGGGACTTCAGCTAGTAACATTAGAATTATCAATGGAAGATGCTCTGAGGAACTAGCGTCATTGATCCCCTCGTCACCGGTGCATAGCCGGGAAACGGGAGGCGGGAATGGGTACCGCCGCCCCGGGAACCTTTATTGGATAACTAACACCTCTGCCATAGGTCACCCCAAGTGGTTCGCTACGTTTGGTGATTTAGCAGGGGTGCCCGGGTTAATGGGATGAGGTTTGTCTACGTCTGATGACCAGGACACACTGAACCCCAGATTCCTACCCACCCCTTAAACCCTTTTCCTTCCCATAACTTTCCTCTCCCTCCTTTCCCTAAATAAACCCTCCACACAGCATCCCCAAAGATGAAATAGGCCCTCAGGGACATTATTTTCCTCAGGGCCTCCTGTGTGGAGCTCATGAAAAAAAAAAAAAAAAACACGCCGAACGCGCGCCCAACATAATGTACACGGTTGACATTATTTGTCGCATGAGAACTGGTCGCTTCTATGACTCTTTATTGAGTTCAACAGCTCATCTGTGGAACGATTGTGTGTTTCTTTTCAACAAAATCCTCCGTACCTCGTAATAATTGCCGATTTTTGAGGTGAAAACTTCTTGTGATTTAAAACTCGATGAAACAAAAAAGCGACACAAGACAGCGATTTAGCCTGCGAGAAAATCAGATAGAATAATCGGTCTTTTCTTAGTGAAAACTTCTTTAGCACCGTTGTGATTTGAATCTCATCTCTCAATCTCATTCTATCGCAGGCTAAATCCTGAAGATATAAGAATACGTATGTCTCTTTTTAGTCTCGCGTGTGCAATTCACATGCCGTAGAAGTGAAACCTTTAGAAAAATAAAGTAGACAAGAGTGGGGAGGCTACGAAGCACCGCACAAAAAGGAGACCGATTAGTCTATCTCATTCTCTCTCAGGCTAAATCCTATAGATGTATGTATATATCTCTTTTTAGTGGCGCTATTTTTCGTTTCATCCAGTTTCAAATCAGAACCGTGCTAAAAAAGTTTTCACTTCAAAAACTAAAATACTTGCAAAACTTAGTGAAAACCTAATTAAAATTGATTCATACTAAATTTAAAAAAAAAATTCATGGAGTTTTATGAATTAAACTCAAAACAATTATTATCAAATATCGTTGCTTTATCACAAAATAATTAATTTCTGCTTTAATTTATTTATTTATTTATTTATTGTTTCTTTACACTGTAGGTAAAAATGTTTACAATACAATTTGTTACCTCACTAGGACAAGCCTGTGTTGAGGTTAACAATAATTATACAAGTTAACAAAATAACACAAAATTATACAGATTTTGAAAGAACAATATTGTTGTATTTCTTACAGATTGAGATTATGGGTACCCAGTACCCACTAAACTGATGGCGCTAGGTAGTACATTAATGTAGACTTTTAGGGTGACCATAGTTTTGAGATCTGATTCAAAATAAAATAAAGTATTTTTTGTTTTGTTTTTAAGATTAAGTTGTAAATAATAAATATATGTATATAATTTAACATGCTATAGATTTGGCAGGAGGAAGATGAAAAAAAAAAACAGTTTAAACAAAAATAAAAATTATTTTAGCTTATTTTATAAACATACTCATTTAGCTAATAATTTAGAAAGGACAAAGTAGAGAAAATTAATTGGCAATCCTCGACTAACACAAATAATTTAAGATTCTTTTTAAAAGTGTACAAGGAATTAGATGACTTTATATGTTCTGGAAGGCTATTAAATATGAGTGGAGCTTGATAAAAATAATTTCTTTGACCAAAAGAAGATTTAGTTTGAATTGCCATAAAATTCAGACCAGAGCCAATTCTCGTAGTACGAATTTGCTGTGTTCTTTCTGCAATATTAATATTATTAAAAAATCTACAAAGCGTTTGTGTAATATATAACTGTTTTACGTTCATTACATTACATTCCTTAAAAAGTAAATTAAAATGGAGTTTTCATTCAATCTATTCCTAGCAATTATGACGAAGCAAATTGATATTAGATTTAATCACGTTCACCAGTTAAATCTCTTCTGGCAAGTCCTGCAACAGTAACCAACTGGTTCCTTTATTGGCAGCCTCCCACAAACCGGAACCTCTTTTCGCAAATCCTTATATCCCCTTTAAAATAAAGTGACAGACATTAAAGGGCAACGAAGGGACGAAATGATAAATAATTAATTCGTAAGTGATACAGTGATTTATAAAAAGCAATAATGGTCCTTTTGAAAACAGCAATGAAGTATTTTTTTAACTTTTTCAGATGATAAACACGTATTTCTAAAGTAAGTAAAAATAAACTCGGCCACTCTTTCTGGAGAATGACACGCACAGTGATTACTGTCACCTATATTTTGTTAAAAATCAGCTTAGTTTTATATTACGAGTATCTAACTGTACAATTAACTGATTTACATATCTGTTAGTGAATTGACGTAAAACCATCATCTTATATATTAATACATAATATATGATTTCACCGATAATAAATTTCCCTAAGTTTAAATTTACAAACTCCAACGGCTCGGAGAGCTTTGAAGCAAAGAATGGACGTTTACCTCGAGAGCGTTTTCTCTTGGGGTAAAAATAATCTCGTTGAATTTAATGTTTCAAAGACCCAATCTTGTCTGATTACGTCTAAAAGGGATCGAAATGAAAATCTAGTATCTTTCAACGGAAGCAATCTTCCGAACAGGCCCTCCATTGATATGCTTGGTGTAACCCTAAGTGACCAGCTTAGGTATGGGGGCTCCATCGAAGCCAGAGTAAAGTTAGCCTCCCAAAAACTGGGTGTACTGTACAGGGCCCGCAGATACTTTAATAGTGCACAACTGCTAACCCTGTACAAATCACAAGTTCGCCCCACGGTTGAATTTGGTAGCCACCTCTGGTCTGGAGCTCCAAAATACCTAAAAATTCCCCTCGACTCTGTGCAGCAACGGGCAGTCCGTTTGATAGATTCTCCCATCTTAACAGAAGGATTGCAATCTTTAGAGCACAGGCGTCGGGTAGGAATGCTATCCTTGTTTTACCGGTATTACAATGGGAGATGCTCCGAGGAACTAGCATCATTGGTCCCTTCGGCACCGGTACATAGTCGGGAAACACGCGAAACGCGTGCCCAACATTTGTACACGGTTGACATTTGTCACATGAGAACGGGTCGTTTCTTCGACTCGTTCTTGTGTTCAACAGCTCGGCTATGGAATGATTTGCGGCCTATGTGTTTTCTCCTTCCCACAACATGGGTCTCTTCAAGACCAATGTTCATTCCTTCCTCTCCTCAAAAGACCCTCCACACAGCATCCCAGAAGATATAGGCCCTAAGGGAAATCATTTTCCTCATGGCCTCCTGTGTGGAGTTAATTTTAAAAAAAAAATCTTAAGAAAACACAATCTGGTTACTGCCGCGCCGTCCCGGAACCCATTTATTGAATAACCAACTCCTCTGCCATAGGTAACCCCAAGTGGTTCGAAACGTTTGGTGATTTAGCGGGGGTGCCCGGGTTCATGTGATGAGGTTTGTTCGGGACTCGGCGGTGGTTGCATCTACCCACCAGTGTGGCAGGCCGGTTCGGGAGAGACGGGTTGATTTATAACTTTTGACCGCTTCATCGGGACTCTCTCTGAACATCGTAGTGTAAGGGATGGATTTAAACATCCGTCACTGACTCACAAATGTGCCACAGGTACGAGGTGGAATTATTTTCCTCGGTGCCTCTTGTATGGGGATAAAGTTAAAAAAAAATCAAATAATCGCGAGCTACTGTTAGATACTTAAAGCCAGCGAAATAAAACGAATAGACAGACGCTGAGACGCCCTCGAAATATGGTGCTGGAGAAAAAAAAAGTATACTTGGGCTGCAATATAAATGATAGATGGGATCCTTCAGTTGAAATCAAATGCCGCATTGAGCAAGCTCGTGCAACCTTTATCCGCATGAAAAAAATGTTCTGCAGTCATGATCTCAACCTTGTATTACGAATGCGAATGGTCAGATGCTACGTGTTTTCGATATTATTTTATGGAATGGAAGCATGGACGCTTGCTGAAGAACTAATTAGGCGACTTGAGGCATTCGAGATGTGGATCTTCAGAAGAATACTTAAAATAAGTTGGATGGACAGGGTTACGAATGAAAATGTTATGGTTCGGATGAATAAAGAAAAGGAAGTAATTAAAACTATAAAAATCCGAAAACTTCAATATCTTGGACATGTGTTGAGACATCCAGAGAAGTATGAGATCCTGCATCTCGTAATGCAGGGAAAGATTGCCAGAAGACGGGGCCCTGAAAGAAGGAGAACCCCATGGCTGAAAAACCTGAGAAAGTTGTTTGGCAAATCTACCGTGGAGCTGTTCCGGGCCGCAGTAAACAAAGTCCGCATAGCCAACATGATAGCCAACGTCCGTTGAACGGACAGGGCACAAGAAGAAGAAGAAAAAGAAAAAACACACACGCACGCACAAATGTGTCGATCCTAGAAGGGCTAGGCATCCACAAAAGGCCTTTAACAATCTGCCAACAACGTATTTTAAAATGCTTTGGACACGCTTCTCGCCAAACTGAGGACTCCAACTTGGAGAAACTCTTAAGGTAAGACCACACTGAGCCCACGCAACGCCACGCCACGTGGGTAGACGTCACCATTTCCATATCTGGACTGCTTACCATCCACACATTTTCTATGGAAACGGGTGCTTTAGAAACATACTAGCCCCACGCAATGCAAACCGACGCTCCCTACGCTACGCGGACCTGCCGCAGCCAGATCGGCGTGGGCCATGTGGAAGGTGGAGGGGGTATGGTCACGCCTACTACGAGATGATTTTACATCTTTTTGGTGTTATCTGAGCATCTAACGTTGTTTCGCTATATCTATGGTTGTTTTTTTGACAGATATTATTAAAAAATGGATGACGAACAGTTTATTGAAGCTTTTAGACGGCACGAAGTTATGTATAAAATCAAATTACAGGATTATAGAGATTCTGCATACGCAGTGCAACTTAGGAAGAAATTTCAGCCATTTATGGCATGATTTTCAATATTATACCGCTATAATGAATGTCAATCAAACTTTAGATCTTTTTCTGGTCCCAATTGACTTTCGAAGATGTGTGTTTTCTTTTTTTATGTCATATTCAATAATTCAATTATGCTGTGAAGCTCTTCAAATACCACTTTACTGATACGGAAGTACATGAAGAATCGTCCGTCATCAGATTCTAGTTCCTTTACTAAAGTATGGAACTCTCCAAACATTTGTCTTTGTTTGTTAATGTTGTGGACCCAAATACTTCTCACTTTTTTTCTTTTTACGAGAATATTGATTTAACAATAATAATCGTAGCAAATCATCTTCAAATTCACTTTCAAGATATGGCAAAGCTGTCATCTGCTAAGAGAATCACATAAACATAACCTAAAAAATAAATGTCAAATGTGTCAAATCAAACGCGCCTGCGCACAACCACAGACCCCTTGTCACGTGGTCACAGCGACGCGTACGTACGTCTGACCAGTGTGAACGGTACAGGAACGTTGCGTGGCGTTGCGTCTGCTCAGTATGATCCTTGCTTTAGTCACTCGCAAAGGCAGAAGAGGCAGAGGAAGGTCACCAATGCAGTGTAGTGATCAAGTATCCGCCTTGAGGAGCCTTGCCCACCAACTGGAGTAGGATTCGCAGCAATGAGGAACCGACTTGAGAAGAAGAAATCTAACCAGGATTGGTTGATATTAATTTTTATTTTATTGGTATTAGTTAAGAAAAAATGCATTTGTAAATCGAAATAATTAATTTCGTAGTCGATAACGGCTCATTATAAATAGTACAGGCACCAATCTTGTGCATTTTAAACCTTCTGCACGATGAAAATGTTTTATGCTTCAGAGGTATTAGAATTCTCAAGAAATTCCTTCAGCATTTAATTTGCTATGTTATTTATTGGCTTCCCAGGAATCTTGGCACAAAAGACAATACGAGAATAATTAATAAATTTAATATAAGTTAAGGAATAATTTTGTTAAAATGAAAGCTTTATGTTTCGTTTTTTTGGCGTCACTAATTTTCGTAGATTAATTTCCTTTCTTTGCGAAATTTATTGTATGATTGTAGATTAAATAATTTAAAAGCTGCATGGATTTTTTTCGCGTTTTTTTTATTTTTCTTTGTAGCTTTATTACCCGGCTTTGATCGATTCATAATTTTTTAACTCAAAAAAGATTGATGGACGATAGAAACAAGAAAGACCATTAACCATTTTTAGTACGAAACCGCACGCAAAACGCTTGTCGTCAACGTCGTTCACGCGTACTACGCGCCCGCCTTTTTTCTACCTACAAACGCGTATTCTTTATTGGATTCGCTGCTTTAATAGTCCGTGTACCTTACTTATCATTACTCCCTTTGTTTCTTAGGTAAACTTTCGAAACGCTTAGTACAAATATTTTTAGCAAAAACCCTTTGATTCACCTTAATAATTACTATAAAAGACAACTATTTGCTTTCGGGGAGAAGGAAAATACCGAATTCAAAATTTCGATTACCCTTTTGTATAGTAATACCTCACAAGAGTCCTGCTCCCGTCTGGAGCCAGTGAGATTATGGCATCCCTAATTGGGGTATGTTGTGAGGCTGAGTGTAGTGGGGAGGGAAGGAGATGGGGAAGAGTAAGGTGGGGAAGTACCTGGCTATTCAGATCTGGTCACCAAACACGGTGTAACAGACGTATCAAGTCTTTACAAGACTGTAAAATAAGGGGCACCGGTCTTGTGCACGCCTTCCACTGGCTCACGCTGATGATGGTGATATTGTTGGCTGGCCTCCCTACATCCAGTGGTATGGCCCTGGATGCGCCTCGTTTCTGCCTGAGCGGTGCCTTGCAGTGCCCAGAGTCAGGGTCGACTGCAGCGGTAGGCACCGGTTTCTCGATCAGGCAGAACTTCGGCAGGAGGCAGCAGCTGGCAGCAGGTCGCAGACTTCCAGAGGTAGGTGTCTGGACCACTTGTGGAGTAAATAAAAGACTTGTTTGAATGTTGAAGAATAACTGATTTAATTTCAAAAAAATCACGCCTTTTATACCCGTTTTCGGGTGAAAAAACGGTCACGTGGTACATTTTTAGAGTGGGGGGATTTACCTATCCCGTTTTGTATATAAGGGGCGGTTTTCTGTTGCCGCTGGTTTTGCCGACCATTTCCTCGAAAGTGGTCGATTAAAATTGGTTTCTTAAATTAATTATACAGCTTAAATTATAACTAATACAATGGTTTTCTTAATGCTAATGGGTTTCTACGGATCTTGTTTATCCGTAGAATTTTTGTTTGATGATTTTAGAGTTAGTTTAAGAAAGTTTGACTTTTTGTCGGTAGGTATTTATGTTTAAAAGGGGGATTTGAATAGTTATAAAGAAGGTAATATTTTTCCCAGGTCCCCCGTAAGCTTGGCTATCGAAACCTTTTGGTTCCGTCGCTTTACGAGGTCCTGGGATTTTTAAAATGGAGAAAAAGTGAAATGATGCTAAAGTCTCGAAAATCTGCTCAAGTGCTGATAGCGCTGGCAGTTTAAGAGTTACAATGTTTATTTATGGCTCTATGGATGCCCCGTAGGACTCTGCACTGAAACGTCTTAGTTTCAGCGTCCTACGGGGTGTTTAAACGAAGTTATATTAAAATATGGTGTATTTTTGACCAATATAAAGGCCCTTAATAGGGACGCCCAAACTGGTTTTTTTTGGCTTTGTAGCCGGAAAAATAGCCCTGAAGGCGATAAAATAATAAGTTTAGGATGTCTCCTGGTGGCAACTTGGTATCCAAGTTTTTACTTGTGTCACCAGGGCATCTGTGTATTAAGAAAAAGGACATTTAAAATTGATAAAATGTGTTTTGAAAAAGATCGTTGCTGGCGGCACGGTATTATTGAACTTAGTGGCCAGGACGAAAAAAGGCCCTGAAAAGGGCCATAATTAATTAAAGGCAATCTGCTTGGTGAAGCCGACTGCGAGCCAGTATAATAATGGCCCTTGTTAGGGCCGCCTAAAAAGGGAGGCAAAACAGCCTGCTTGGTGAAGCCGACTGCGAGCCAGTATAATAATGGCCCTTTTCAGGGCCATAACTAAAAGGGAGGCTAGTTAGCCTGGTTGCCTTTGGAGGCGTAAATAAGCATAATTAAGGTATTAAGTATTAAAATTATTAAATTATAAGAGTCTAGAATGTCTCCCGGTGCAACTTGGCACGCAAGCTTTATTGGTTGCACCGGGGCATTGTACATAACTAGCAAATTATAATTTAACAATGAGGGAGAGCAACACGTCCGTTACACACGGCTAAAGCCATTTCAAGCAACGTTTCAATTCTGAATGGTGGTGTTACACCAGGGCTATACTGAGAGTATCTTCCACTCTGGAACGTGCCGTTAATATACTATATATTATTTTAAATGAACAAATTGTGAATAACACAAATTAACCAAATAAAATTTATTTGCCACGCCGGGATTCGATCCCGCGACCTTCGGAGTGCGAGTCAAGAGCTAAACATGATTAGAAAGAGAAAATACCAAGTTTTATATGCGAATTTAAAAGTTAACCACAAAAGAAGCAAAATCTACACCTTTATGAAACCAAAGTTTCAGATCGCTGTTTGAAGAAAAATTATGAAACTTTGGGAATTTTTTATTAATTATTTTTGCATGGAAAGACGAAAAAGTGAGGTGACAATATCGTTTATAGTACTTTTATCTGATAAAATATGTAAGTATTGGTTTTTTCGTTTATATAGTTAAATTAAATGAGCCATTTTTTAAACATTCTCATGTTTCCATGCAAAAATTTTATTCCTCAAGAAGTGTATGTTTATTTCGATTTATAAAATTTGACAGCGTAATTTATTACCTTTCGAAAACAGTTTTTAGCATTTGGATATGTTCAAAAATATTCCATTTGACAAAATATGGTCGAAACCTGAAAGGTTAATGAATCCATACTAATATTATAAATTAGAAAGTGCGTGTGTTTGTTTGTTACGCTCTCACGCCTTAACCACTAAACCGATTTAAAAAATTCTTTCACCAGTAGAAAGCTACATTATCAGCGAGTAATATAGGTTGTATATAATATAAAGATCTGACGTTATGAAATTTGTATAAATGAAAATGTGTGTATTTCATATATTTTAGCGGTAGGGAGAAAAGGCAGGGGGAAGGTGGGCTTCGCGGAGAGGGAAGGGACGAGGGAGAGGGAAGGCGGGAAAGGACATGTAGGGAGAATCAATTTATTTCTTTGAATGGCATTGCAAAGCATGCCGGGTACCAGCTAGTAATTAATAAATACGAAAAAAATGGTGGTGACCTGTCTTATTCATTTATTATGAAGTAATATTTTAAAGTTTCATAGCTCTGTGTTAAAATTACGTAACGAGTATAACATAGTTGAAAAAGGTGTCCTGTGAAATATACTCGCTGTGCAATGTTAATGATGTCGTAGCTTAAACGACATAGGCTCATGTTTCCAAAACTCTAAATTTTTATTGTTTGCAGATGATATGAAAATTTACAAAACGGTTCGCTCTCTATCGGACTGTAAAGAGCTACTAAGTGACTTAGATAGGCTCTGCAACTATTGCACAGCTAATTATTTAGACCTCAATGTTTCTAAATGCCACACTATGTCCTTTACTAGAAACAAGCATCAAATTAACTTTTCATATTCACTTTGCGATGAACCCGTGATCTCAAAAAATGAATGTAAGGACCTTGGAGTCTATTTAGATAGTAAACTTATATTTAAAACGCACATTGATTCAATCACCGATAGATCTTACAAAATGTTGGGTTTTATACTACGTCTGAGTAAATTATTTAGAAATCCACATACTCTAGTAATGCTTTACTCCTCACTAGTCAGAAGTACACTGGAATTTGCATCGCATGTCTGGAATCCCAAATACACCCAATACGTCAATAACATAGAGCGCATACAAAATAAATTTATTAAGTTTCTCGGTTATAAATACAATAATAATTACATCTGCACTCTCCAATCCCTGAAATCCAGGCGAACGGTAGCCGACATGACATTTCTCCATAAAATTATACATAACGAAATAGACTGCCCAGAACTTCTATCCCAAATAAATTTTAAGATCACATCTAAAAGAACTCGCCACACCAACCTTTTTTACACGACCGGTAATAATACGAACGCTGCAGCCAACTCCCCCATTTCCCGCATCCTTCAAAGTTTCAACTCTATTCAAAAAACCACAAATACAGATATATTTTTTGATTCCCTCCCTCTATTTAAGAAAAACATTTTTAGCACACTGAACTCGCACACATAACACACACATCCATACACCCTCTCACACACACATTTACACACATACAAACACTCTCCCACACCCCTCTCCTTCAATAAGTTACTAACTTAATTTAGGTATAAAGTATTATTTATCACACAAAAATATAAGTATATAACAGCGACATGTCATTGGTACCAATTATTGTATTAATTCTATAACTTTGTAAATATTCCCCATTATCTAATAATGTACTGTTTGTTTCTGCAAAAAAAAATAAAATAAAAAAATAGCCCACCGTTCGAGAGTTTTTTCCTACAAAGGACTTAGTGTTACTTTGCCATGAAACTTTCCTTTGAGAGTCACTGTTAAACAATTTACAATAAGGCCATGCAATTGTTGGGTTTTTCTAGTAACAGCACAAAGAACTTAAGAATCGAGAAAAAACCCTTTGTTCGAGCTAGTGGTGTTACGAAATATGCATTAATAAAGAATGGTAGATCTCTCATTATCACCCGGGTGGAAGACCATTTCTTTTTTTTTCTACATATTCTTTATTTATAGAATACTAGCTGATCCCGGCATGAAATAAATGGTTTATCCCTGCGTGTCCTTTCCCATTCGTCCCGTTCCCCTTCCGCCTCCCCTTCTTCTCCGGCGTCCTCTTCCCCTCTCGCGTTCCCACTCCATCACCTCCACCTTCCCTCTCCCCACTCCACTCCCCCCCGTCCCGCGAACCCCCCTCCCAAGTTCCCCTCCCCCCTCCCAGGTCCCCCTCCCCCCTTCCAGGTTCCCCTCCTCTCCCTGGTTCCCCTCCCCCATACATTCAGTTTTCAAACCTCGCGTGCCACCAATAGCAATTTTTTTATACAAATTTCATAACGCCAGAGCTCACCGGAAAAAATCTCTATAAAAACCTTGTCCTGACAATAACGAACACACAACAAAAAGAATTATCTAATTTGGTGCAGACGTTCGAAAGTTATGCGGTTAGCAACACATTCAGCGATTTATTTTTATATATTATATAAGATATATTTACCAACAATAACTTGCTATACTTTAAAACTATTTATTTGATAAAGTGGTCTCACTGGGTGCTTTACCTATGCCAAGGTCCCCATTTAACTAAATATGAAATAATTCATTTCAATGAAATGTTATAAATCTAAGATCATATAAATTAAAATTCGATTGCAGTTTACACGCGGTAGAAGCGAAACTTTACCAAAACAATCTCAACGAATGCTTGAAAAGTGAGGTCTTAGTCAAAGCGACCAATGAGCGCAGTCCTAGCGTAATTTCCGATTCATATCTTAACCAATAGGAGCCTTTAAAAGTGACATCAAAATCAAAGCAGCCAATGAGCGCAGTTGATGTGTCGCAGGTAGAGTAATCGTCTTTTCCGTTTCACCCGAAATCCAAATCACAGCGGGGCTATAGAAGTTTGTTTCAATAACATATATCAATTCGGTAGTTAAAGAATCGGCATATACCTACATAGGATGCGTTGTATTTAATGATGTATATAATATTGTAAGGGTATTGTGCCTTTTTTGTTCTATAATCCATTTCAGTTACAATATTCACAACTATGGATTTAATTGTTCAATTACAATGCTCAATCAATTATAATTTAAACATATTCACATAATGTTATTTAGAGATCTTGCATCTCATAATGCAGGGAAAGATTGCCGGAAGACGGGGCCCTGGAAGAAGGAGAACCTCATGGCTGAAAAACCTGAGACAGTGGTTTGGTCAGTCTACCGTGGAGCTGTTCCAGGCCGCAGTAAACAAAGTTTACAGAAGTTTACAAAGTAAACAGGGCACAAGAAGAAGAAGAAGTTATTTATTATTAATTATAATATATACGGGCTGTCGCTGTTAACACGCATGACTTCGTAAAAAAGAACGTCCATTTAGTAACCATGTTTTCAGCATATATCTGAATCGATTTAGTTAATCTAATCTCAATTTTTAATATTCATTTTGGGCATGTTATCTTCCAGGGCTCGCTGTCCGTAGTTATTATTATATTTTGGAACAAGCATTCCTTCATTTTTTTGTGAACCAAGTATTATGTTCATGTTCCACTTTCCTCTTATATTCAGAGTCAGATATATGCTGAATCAATATTTTGTACAATAATAAGGCCTACACCGATAAGATAGCTAAATTCCGGTACAACAATGATAAATTTCATCTTTGTGAAAAAATATGTTTTTGAATAATTTTTATTAGTAATTTAACCATTGAATATTGAACTGATTGTAGATAGTTTTGCAAGAATGTCCCCAAATGGTTATTCCATACCTTAAAGTTGATTCTGCGAGTGATAAGTCAATTATTTAAAAATTATTTGCGGGAACGAAATATTCCTTTCCTTCACACAACATCTTCAAAGATGTCATTTATCCTGAGGGAAATAGTTTTCATCAGGGATTCCTGCGTGGAGTTCATGTAAAAAAACCTTAAATCTTTTCACTTTTCATACCGTAATAATATGTACGCAGAGGTGATATTGCCACGGGAGTAAATCCGATCCCATACAATCTGAAGTTTTCGATGTTTGTAATCAGCGGTAAGACTGATGACAGAACTGACTATTGATAGCTTGTGCACTATGCAGATTATACTGAAATGCATGAATGTTTCATAGTAAACGTTCGTGTTCCGTACCAACGCTCAAGGAATACCCATAATTTCCAAGGAAGATATATGCATGGCATTTACACACAGATTGTCCCGTGTTGTCAATTAGTCATCTAGACTGTTTTGTAATGCACAGGATTCCAGAGATGTGAACGTGATTGCATAATAATTATTCTAATATATTATACTATCATCTCCCCCACATCTACCAACACCGTACGGTTACTAACCATGCTTTCATCTTTATTGTATCAGTTGACAATTGACTGATTATTTGTTATGTACAACATCGCTTTCTACGAGGAATTGCTTGGAGATTAGGACTTGAAAGAGGAGAGTTCTCATATGTTGAAATTGAACAACTTTAAACATTTCTTCTTTAGAAAAACGTAGAAAGGACTCCGATCTAATTTGCATATTCAAAATTATCAACAGTATTACTGACACACTTGCTTTGTTACAACTCATCCAGTTCAACATCCCTTCCCGTAGATTCCGAAATAATGAATTGCTGTTCCTCAATCAACATTCTACTTATTATGGATATCATTCTCCTTTATCCAGAATGTCGAGACTTGTCAACGTAAATCAAAACATTGCATTTTTGGTGTAAGCCTAATTGACTTTTAAAGCCTTTTAAATCCATCTTCAAGCTACTCGTGGTTATCTATTTTATGTACTTTTATATGATATATTGTCAATGCTCTTAATTTAAATGTACTCTTCTTTCATTGTTATCTCTTTTTTTAATCGTGTTATTGTTATATTATTAATGTACTATATGTTAATGGTTTAAAATATGGTCCGTATATAAATAGATCAATACATTTTGTAATAATGCTTTATTTGTAAATTTTTAATAGATTAGCCCAATTTGCAATATCGAATGGACAGGTGGAACTTCCGAAGATTTTTTTATCGATGTCTGTTGATATACTGAAATTGATAAGAAATAAAAAATAAATCGACGTGATAACATGACGGATTTGTCTATGGATTTACATTCCTAAACGTCAAGTCGCTACGAAAAATACTAATAAATGGACAATTTCGAATTGAAATACTATCTTTGTTCATATGAAGCGGATACTTTGTGATGCGACATTATTAATTTAAAATAAAACAATAACTTTGTAAACACCACTTGTATTTTTTATATTGGTAAAACAGCGCGCAACATAAACACCCGTGTCAAAGAACATCTCAGATGTCTACACAGCTCTGGATTCTCAGAATTCGCAAACCACTTGATCGAAAAAGATCATAAATTTGACAAAACAGCCGGCGCCAAACTGATTCATAAAAACAATATCGGTGTAAGATTGGATAATTTAGAGGCACTTGAACTTAGGAAAGCCATAAACACTAATAGTAAGGTAATTAATAATCAACTAAATTTAAATAAAAGTCCCATACTAAGATTGTTCCCTATTGATAAAGAACACGTCCGTTCCCTTCCCATTTCTCCATCTATGTCTTCTTCCTCCCCCTACACTTGACGAGTCCAGCCCATTATATATTATAACACACATGTAAACTAATGTTAGTAGAGAATTATACTGCCCTGATGAAGCTACGGTTGTAGCGAAACCCGGTCGGCATAAAGTATATAAAATAAAAGTGGTGTTTACAAAGTTATTGTTTTATTTTAAATTGAAATACTATCTTTAATAGACATTGGCACTGCGCTGTACTTTTTGACACCAAACAAGAGATAATTTAGTTAATGACGTCTTTAGTCATTTTAGAACCACTTTCGTTTCTCCAAAATTTAACGAATCGCGTTTTAAACGAATTAATTAAGTCTAGGGATCGCACAAACCTGTGAAAAATCATGGGATAGTCGGAATTCTTAACTCATGATTTCTAATGGGCATACATGTAAAACATTTTTCTGTTAATTTTTTTATTAAAGGTAGCACGTACTCTACGTGCTTTATCACTTGTCTGAATTCTTCACACAATCGGTTAGAATTTCGTGAAGATATTTCATACAATTAAATTCAAAGCAGATCCGAATTGAACGAGAATTTTAGGTTCATTTACGAAAACAATATTTAAAAAAAAAATGTTTACCAATTTGCTCAATGGATTATCTTTTAATAAATGTATTTCTTTCTTTACAGGTGAGTCACGAACCTAATCAATAAAATAACGAAGATTTTTATTGGAGCATTTGCTGCGTTCTTTCAAGGTACCTAAATGCATTTTTAAATATTTGTTTTGCATTTTCTCCAAAACCAGTGTGCCAATCGTACAAATAACAATCGTAAAAGTACAATCATAAATTGGGTGTATAAACCTTCAACTTCGAAGAGATTATCTCAAGCTATCTGCAGAAATCAGAATCAATAGTTTCACCAGTGATCAAAGCTTCGCATTGTCACCTGTACCATCATTTGATAGTCCGATAATATAATTAAAGAGTCGGCGATGTGTGAATGCGGTGTGATGCAGACCACCGAACAAATTGTCCACGATTGCCCGCTCCACCCATTCCCTGGCGGAATTGAGAGGTCCACAGGGCGACGCCTGAAGTCCTAGACTGGCTTGCAGACCTAGATCTCTCCCTCTGACTCCCTGCTATACGAAAGCCACTTTAGCCATTTTACAATCAAGACATCCACACTCAAAATACACGAAATAGCAATTAAATCCGCGTTCCTCAACCACTCACAACAAAATATGGGATAAAATCTCTGAACTATATTGCCTACACACTTTATAATTCGCTTCCAGATACTCGTATGTACAAGGAAATTTAGCAAAATAAAAATTAAAATCAGAGTAACAATATGCGTAGTAGTACCGACTTTTAAGGATGTAAATATGTAATTTTTTTGTCATGTTCTGTTCTGTCTTGTTTCTTTTTCTCTTTACATTTATTCTTATTTACATTTATTTGTAATCATCTACATTTGCATAACCTTGCTCTTTTTTCTTTATTTATTTTCTATTGTTGTTTGTTCTACTTAGCCCGCATTTTTCGTCTATACTGTGTGTGAAACTTATATTTTTAATATCAAAATACCTATGCAAAATTCCCACTTATGAATTGTATGTTCCTCTCGTCCTAAAATGAGTTCTGTAACTCAGCGGGATTGCCGTAGCGAGAAATAAAAACAATAAAAAAAAGAACTGCCCATTGTGCTGAACGTTAAATCTTCGTAATCACTCCGTTTTCCAAAAGCAAGTCAGATTTTTCCTCATTAATGCACATATTTTTTACTTGTTTTATTGAAAAGCTGTTACCGCCTAGAAGTTTTGCGAAAATAATGATCTGAAATAACAAGAGAGTAATAGGTTAGATCAGGTGAGGTAAAAATATATCCCTGTGTGATGTTCGTAAGCCCCAGTAACGAACTTGCTACGTGCTAACGAGTTGCAGGGGACAGTGAAAAGTCGTTGTGTAATACAGGGAGGGTTTTTTAGGAGTGAATTGACCCATCCTGGTTGTCGAGTGTTGTGTTGTCCTTTATTTAATATTTAAATTCATTTCCCACTTCTCATTTCATATTTAATTCCTTTTTTCTAACTTCCATCTGCAGGCTCTTTTACGTAAAATTTAACGCCTGTGTCACCTTTTGTTAGACTTTTCTATACAACTTTTATCTACTTTATCATTTGTGTATGCCTTTTATGTCAACTCTCCCTGATATTATAGTGATTTATTTCCGTTATGAATTCTTGCATTTCATTCCACATCTAGATCCCCTGAGCTTGCAACTTGAATCAAACCACTAAAATTGCAATCCATCTGAGTTTTTGTACACAATTACAATAATATACAGTTTAAAAAACATAAGTGTTTTTATCACAAAAGTATAACCTCTCAAACCTCATAATCTCTAAGCGCATATCCTTGGATTGGAAACAGAGGATGTCAAGCAGCAAGCTCAACTTACAACTGACAGCAGACTATCCAGAGACCACCAAGGGACCGTACAGAGGTTACCAGTTTATTTGTGAGGGATTTACACATATTACGAAATATTTGAGTCCCGTTTTTAAGACCCTACATTTTGCAAGATGTAACTCAAACTTAGAAGTGAGTATTTCAAAATGTTATGTGATTCATCGAATTCCACCTCAATCTGAATTCTTTTGAATCTATCCGATACCGTCCGAACCCGCCAGAATCCATTCGATTTCATCTGAATCCATCTGAATTCGTCCCCAATCAATCCGATTTCCACTAATAGGCCAAACAATTATTATGCGTTATTATCCCATAAGGATCAAAGAAATACTATGTTCCGCTGAATTGAATCTCATTTTATTTGGATCTCTCCGAATTTTTCCGAATAAGTTCTAATCCGCTCGAATCCATTCCAATACATCCCAATCCATTCGAATCAATCCGAAACCATCTAAATCCATTACGCGATTCTCCTGAAATTTTCATTAAAATATCTTGATCCAAATGATCTTAAAATGAGACTGTCCGCATTTTATTTGAATCCATCCGAATTTTTCCGAATAAGCTCGAATCCGCTCGAATCCATTTGAATACATCCCAATCCATTCGAATCAATCCGAAAATATCCAAATCCATCACGCGATTCTCCCGAAAGATTCATTAAAATATCTTGATTCAAAATGATCTTATAATGAATTTGTCCGCATTTTTTTAATCCATCCGAATTCTTGCTAGTATGTTAGAATCCGCTCGAATCCACTCGAATCCTCTCGAATACATCCTTCCGAATCCACCCGAATCAATCCAAAACCATCCAAATCCATCACGCGATTCTCCCGTAACGACCATATTATTCTAGATACGTATAATAACCCTACGCACCTATATAACTTCTACGCTTCTATTTTTTTGTTTTGTAGAATCTTTTAAATTCAATTATTAAGTGCGTGACGATTCTTAGTTTCTGTTTACAATTTTATTTTGCGTTTTGTTGCATCCGTTTTTGTGATCATCCTTATTTTTTTTTATTGTTTTAATTTTTAAGTATTGACTTGATACAAATATCTTGTAAAATATTATAAGAAAAGCCCACTTGGGCGTGTAATAAATAAATAGAAAAATAGAAATAGCATGTTCCATTAAAATTATTATTTTTTTTTATTTTTTTTTATTTTTTTTTTAATTTTTTTATTTTAAATTATTAAACGGCTATACTGCCTTTTATAAATAAACATATAATAGAGTACAAAAGTAAGAAAAATAATATCATTACATAATAGTAGTTTTAAACTTAAAAATAACATACAATTATTTTGTGTATCACAACAAAAAAGAACAATGAAAAATATCATAATTTCATTTCAACATGTCCATATTGCGTATATAAAGTTACATTATTGAAAAATAATTTTTGAGTGCATGTTTATATTGCTCTAATTTTAAGAAATAAATGTCGCCGATGTTAGCATATTCATTTCCCAAAATGTGTAATCGACTGATTGGTGAGTAATAATGTGATAATGTATGTGTGTTATTATAGTAGAACGGTAGAGTCAGTCTATTGTTAGCGCGACCAGGGCAATGAAATCGTATTAGTTCTATTAAATCAGGGGTATCCAAGACCGAGTGAATTATTTTATATAATATTAATTTTATCCGCGTTTTATTTCAATCTCTCTGAATTCTTTCGAATAAGTTCGAATTCGCTCGAATCCATTCATCATCCACATCCGAATAATTCCGAATCAATCCGAAACCATCAAAATCCATCACTCGATTCTCCTGTAAGTTTCATTGAAATATCTTGTTCTATTAAAATCATTCCTTTCCATTCCTTGTACCGTAATAATTCGGATACTTTAGAATTATGAATAAAAGATTTTTCTCGCTTCCAATACAGAAATTCGTTTTGATTTATTTTATTTAGTGAAATCGCCATCGTAATTCAAGCGGAAAATCCCCTTAAAAAGTATAAACAGGTCTCGCAAATAACTGAAAAGAATACAAAAGTCAATATTTCTCCGTCGGAAGTTTTCCTTTCAGTAAATAAATTACGCAATATTGACCGTGGGAAAACTTCCAAAAGATATTTACTAAAAGCGTTTATATTCCTTTCACGAAAGAAAAGTGACATTAAGTCGAAAAATCTCGCAAAATTATTTTTTGGGAAAAGTGGAAAAACATGGTAAGCAAGTTTACGACATTTGCCTTTTCGTAGAAATTCCGGTTATTTATTAGCATGACTGAACATGTGTTGTTTTTAGTGCTTTATTTAATAAAATCTGTTATATTTATTCGGGCACGGACATGGATACGGCGAAAGAAAGCGGATAGATGCACCCGAAATTTGGTGCTGGAGAAAAATGCCCAGGATTCCATGGACACCCAGACGCACAAATGTGTCCATTCTGGAAGAGCTAGGCATTATTTGCCGCAAAGTATTTTAAGGTACTTGGACACGTTGCTCGCCAAACTGAGGACTCGACTTAGAGTCACTTGCAAAGTGTTTGGTAGAAGAAGCAGAGGTCGGTCACCAATGCGCTGGAGTGACCAACTACCAATGGCGTCTGGTACGTCGGTGTCCTTGGCTCTCCACGCAGCGCAAAACCACGAGGAGTAGAGGAGCCTCGTCCACCATGGAAATTAGAGTAGGAGTCACGATCCTCAGCAATGAGGAACTGACTTAAGAATAATAAATTGTACATTTTGTATTAGGATATTTTGTATATGGACGGGCTTAAAAAAAAAAGAGTTTTTAGTTTTTTAAATGTGAATGTTACGTAAATAATTAAACGTTGTTACTTGAGAGATCTTTGAAGCTATATTTTTTTATCGAGGATACTGCACAAGAGTCCCAACTGTTCGGAGCCAGTGAATGAGCTACGGAGATCAAATTCGGGCGACACTGAGAAAGAAAGAGAAAATGTAACTCTTTCTATGACTGCGTAATGCTCCGAATAGTTATTGCACACTAGAAATGCCTTTCACGTAGATTTAAATTTAAACCAATATCGCCACTGATTTAATATCTTTTGGTTTTAGCTCTAACACGCGCTCTGTTTATCTTACAATTGTCCGACATTGTTTATTGCCTCAAATAAGCGATATATAGGTTCAGCTGGAGTGGGCTCTTGAACTCGGGTTCTTCGCGGGAAGCAGATCCTACTCCTACTCCTTTTTCAAATCGATTACTCCCAGAGAAACCGGTCCAGGACTCGGACCAAACCCGGAACTGGGCGGTCAGAACCACTCGCGAACCGGGAGCAGGTCCCGGGTTCGAGTTCTTTTGCGGGTTCCGGCCTCTGTCGAACTCGTGCGTCTCGGTCCGAGCCACTCGCGAATCGGGAGTGGCTCCCGGGACCTGCTCCAAGAACTCGAGTACTTTCAGAAGGAAGCACGTCTCGGAGGCCTCTGGCGAAATGCAGAACTTAACCATCTCTACTTCACATTTGAATTGTAAATAATGATGAAACACAGTTTATTTGAAATTTAAGGCCCATTTTGCCAGACTTGAACCACGAAATACTCTCACATAGAATTTCTAGTATTCTTTATTCTATGACATTGTATTAGGTCCAGGGCTGGGCAAAATACATGCTTTGCTGTAATTGAAATACAAATTACAAAATACTTTTAAGCATGTATTTGAAATACGAAATACAAAATACTTTCAATTCGTGTATTTGAAATACAAATTACAAAATACAGTATTTTAACCATTTTTTAATATCAAATACAAATTACAAAATACAAAATACATTTGGTTTTAGTAGAACCTTTGGTTGAAATAAATTGTCGTAAGTGCCCTTATCTAAGGGTGCGTTTCCATAGAAGCAAAGCTGAGCGAGTGAAACAGAGACGTGCAAAAATTGACCAATCATATTGCTCAGAAGACACGTCTCGTATCCGCTCCACTTGTAAAGTTTTGTGGTATAGGACTTAGGTGTTAGATAATAATAATTATTATTATTATAACACTAGCTGGTTACCGGCATGCGTTGCAATGCCACATTCAAAGAAATATTTTTTTTATCCCTGCATGTCCTTTCCCGTGCATCCCCGTTCCCGTCCTACATCCCATTCCCCTGCCACCTTCCCAGCCTACCCTTTCCCCTCTCCCACTCCCCGCCAACCACCCTCCCGCGTTCCACATATTCAGTCCCAGTACATTCAGTTTTCAAACAACTCGCGTGCCAGATATTACAATTTTTTATTAAAATTTTCATTTTTCACATATTACAAATATTCATTTTTGTATATTATAAGAACAAGCAATCAAATCTGGTACCTAACGTAGGTATCTATTTAAAATAAAAAAAAAAAACATAGACAATTCTTTTGTTACAAAAAAAAAAACAGCTGCCTGCTAAATTCAATTTCATAAAACGCGCGAACTGTCAAATGTGCGAAGTTAAAATAGTCGTCAAGTTTTCTGCAATTATCCAATTTTCTGCATAATTTTCTTAATTTTTATTTCCGTAAGAACCTTCTACAAAGTATTAGAAAACTGAATGAAAAAAAGATGAATGAAATAGATAAAGTCGTTCTGAAGTTATGGCCTGACCAAGGGAAACAAGAATTCATTTTTATATACATAGATGACATTTGTATAGCGCAGTTTTGTGTTATTTCGCTGTACAGTAATTAACTTAAAACAAATAACATTTAACAAGTGCGCTCTACAGTAATTAACTTAAAAATAATCTAGTGTTCAGTGAAATTATTCCTATAGTGCTTGATCTAATACTATAAAAATGTACAGTTCAAAGCAATGATAAGTTTAATATAATTTGATACAAAATGTACAATAACAGTGCTTTTATAGCACAAGACAAAAATATAATTATAAAGCAATGATAAGAAAACTACAAATAATCATTAGTAAGAGTGCTATAGCACAGGACAATAGTACAGGATTCTAGCGTTTTTACTCTACGTATTATCTATGTTAGTTTATTTTTCATTATCATTATTAAGATCGCTAAATGTATTTGAAAATGTATTTTGAAGCCATGAGTATTTGAAATACAAATTACAAAATACCTCAGCAGCAGGTAATTGAAATACCAATTACAAAATACATTTTTAGGAAGTAATTGAAATACAAATACAAAATACGTATTTGTATTTCAAATACGTATTTCAAATACAAGTAATTCAAATACTGCCCAGCCCTGATTAGGTCCTTACATATGAAATTGGCGTTTTGTATGGGAGGAACAAAAAGTCGATTTTTTTTAATATAATATATTTATTTAACCAAAGTATGTACCATTGCTATCTATGCACTTTTGCCATCTCATAGGTAGTGTAGTGTATTCACACATGTATAGTTGTGAATAACTCTGTCGTCTCAGGCAGTAGGCGCGCGGAGTTGTGGGGCGTAGGACGGTACTGGGATGGTACTGGGCGACCGACCGCATAGAGAAGGCGCGTGGACGCTTGCCGTGAGCCGATATCAGTTAAGATGAGTGTTACTTGTTCTTTCTTAATATTAACCTTTACATAGCGTACATTACATGTGGCGACGAGGTAAACTGTGAGTAATCTAAGGATTTTTTACAAAAAAAAACAATAATAAGGAGGGAGATGTAAAGCTAGGTAAGTGCACTCATTTGGCTGTCATTTGCGTAGTTGTTCTATTGTTGGTCGTTTGACAGGAATGGCGTCGGAACATGAAATTAATGTTAGATTTGTTTTGGAAGTCGGCAAAACGGCGTGTTTACTAGAATTACTTTACCAGAATATGTAAGAGGGCATTTAGTGGAGAAGGCATGGATTGATGTTGAAAAAAAGGCATTTGACATCGCTTGAAATCATAGTAACTCCACGGCTGCACGTGAAAAATGATCTAGTTCAGTATATTTCGGGTAGTGCCGTGTACGGAAGCTGGCATTGAAGAGTAGTACATCTACAGGGTGCTTGTGGTTGCGTCACAATCGCGTGGTTTGTGGGTGTCTCCATGAACGGAGGGCTTTAGGTAACCTAGGTTCCTATGAGAGCATTTAAGGGGAGTGACATACCGACAGATTTGTCAACCATACCTACCTACTTATTAAAATGAATTTATTTATACTGGGTTTTACAGATGTTTGCACTTACGTGATAACTGTCCAGTTATGAAACTCAGTTATTTCTCAATTATAAAAATCTACAATTACATAGATTAAATACAGATACAAAAATTTAAAAAAAAAAAAAAAAAAAAATGATAAATGGGAATACAAAATTGTATACAAGGTCACTCGAGTAACACCTTACAATGAGTGGTAAGAGATATATAATGTTCTGCGATAATCACCGGAAGTATCATGCGGTGAGCAGTTTTTATGGCAGTTGGGCATTAAATTGCGACTTAGCATTAAATTGCGATTGAGCATTGTATTGCGACTTTGCATTAAATTGCGGCCGGGCATTCCATTACGACTTGGCATTGAATTGCGACTGGACATTATATTACGACTTTGCATTAAATTGCGGTTGGGCATTCAATTGCGGTTGGGCATTCAATTGCAACTTTGCATTGATTTGCGGCGGAGCATTAAATTGCGACTTGTATTAAATTGCGACTTTGCATTAAATTGCGGCTGGGCATTCAATTGCGACTTGGCATTAAATTGCGGTTGGGCATTCAATTGCAACTTTGCATTGAATTGCGGCGGAGCATTAAATTGCGACTTGCATTAAATTGCGACTTTGCATTAAATTGCGGCTGGGCATTCAATTGCAACTTTGCATTGAATTGCGGCGGAGCATTAAATTGCGATTATGCATTGAATTGCGGCTATGCATTAAATTGCGAATTGGCATTGAATTGCGACTTGGCATTAAATTGAGACTGTGCATTAGACTGCGACTGGGCATTCAATTGCGACTGAGCATTTAGTTACAGTAAGGTTGCAATATGAGTATGAGTATGACTTAAAAAAAAAAAATAATAATAATAATAAAAGCATTATATTGCGGATATTGATGAATACTAAGTGTACAATTTGCATTAAATTGCGAACATACCTCTACATGGCATTAAATTGCGAAGTTTTCAAGAGTTTCGGAAAAAAATAATAAAAGCATTATATTGCGGATATTGATGAATACTTAGTGCACAATTTGCATTAAATTGCGGAGATGTACCGGTATAGCATTAAATTGCGGACATACCTCTACATGGCATTAAATTGCGAAGTTTTCAAGAGTTTCGAAAAAAAAAATAAAAGCATTATATTGCGGATATTAATGAATACTTATAATAATAAATTTGGACAACTTATATAGCGCTGTTTTTGCGAAAAATCGCCTCAAGAGCGCTGTACAAATTAACAAGGATTTTACATTAGAATTTACTTAACTTAGGAGGCTAGATAACAACTCGTCTTGCAGCTATCAAGCGCATGGATTATTGAAATTCTAGCCCCCCGATAAATTAAATAAAATATCTTTTTATACGTACGTATTTCAATTTACTTAACTATGTAGGGGGCTAGATAACCACTCGTCTTGCAGCTATCAAGCGCATGGACTGTTGGAATTCTAGCCCCCCAATAAATTAAATAAAATATCTTTTTATACGTACGTATTCTAATTTACTTAACTATGTAGGAGGCTAGGTATTAACTCGTCTTGCAGCTATCAAGCGCATGGATTATTGGAATTCTTGCCCCCCAATAATACATTTACCTTCTGTATTTAATAATCTACTTTTAACATCCTTAGTCTAACTTAATCTAACTTAATCTACTTAATCTAACTTAACCTAACTTAGTCTTACTCACACATACTCAAAACATATATGTATTTAATAAATCTGCAGTTCATAAAAACAATTGCAAAGAAACCATAAAAATAACACGTAATCAACGCTAACGAAAATGTATATATACTCGTAATACACTGTGATAATAAATTGTCACTGTGAACTGTTAATTAATAAAGTTTTTTAATTTTTCATTTATCACTCCATACGTACGGCACAGGTAGAAACCGAAGGGCGCGGGCTCAGTCCCATGACTTCCTAGTCCATGTGCTTAGGGGCGGGGGGCAGGCGCGGGCGGTTGGCAGCGGGGGCAGCTAGGGATGCAGAGATTGCAGAGGTCATCAGTTGGTTTTCTTCTCTGGTGCGTTTCTTAGAAGGCCGCTTCGGTGGCCCACACATATGGTCCACAGTCGTAAATACAGCGACTGCGGGCGTAACAGCGAGCAGCGGGGTTGCAGTAAAGGTGCGGGGGGTGCGCAGGGGTACGGCTATGACACCCAACAACCGAACAAATGACCACATCTGGTAAATGTTCGCTACCGATCCTGGGTTTTAAACACTTCGCATCTAATGAATCACGATAATATCTGCACATATTCTTAAAACTCGTTATACGTCCACACTGCTTACGATAAAATTATTTTGAGTTCACATATGTAATGTTCACAGAGTAATAAACATTATTTGACACTTTTAAGGTCTCAAAATGTTAATTATCCCTCTTATTTAATAAGGGATAACGAGACCGGCCAGAATGCGTCAGGCTGCTCCGAGCGCCTGACGCATACTTAGTGCACAATTTGCATTAAATTGCGGAGATGTACCGGTATAGCATTAAATTGCGGACATACCCCTATAGAGTTTCGGAAAAAGATAATAAAAGCATTGTATTGCGGATATCGATGAATACTTAGTGTACAACTTGCATTAAATTGCGGAGATTTACAAGTATAGCATTAAATTGCGAAGTTTTCGAGAGATTCGAAAAAAATAATAAAAGCATTATATTGCAGATATCGATGAATACACAGTACAACTTGCATTAAATTGCGGAGATTTACCGTATAGCATTAAATTGCGGACATATACCTTCTTGGCATTAAATTGCGAAGTTTTCGAGAGGTTCGAATGTGAAGGGGAGGTTGGTACAGTTTCTACCCGTTGGGAAAGATGGAAAAGAAGTCTGAACCTTTACCTCGAGGCGACAGGCATAAACACCGAGGCAAAGAAAATAGCTAGTCTTTTACATATCGGTGGTCCCGCGTTACAAGAAATTTTCTACAACATCCCGGAAGCTAATGCAACTGAAGGTGAACCTTCATTGCGATGTTAAACGTGAACAAAAAATTAGACAACTACTTTGCACCTAAACAGAGCAAAGTATATAAGCGACATCTGTTTCGTCTCCTAAAACAGGAACAGGATGAGAAGTTCGAAAAAATTGTTGTCAGACTTCGACTACAGGCCAAGAAGTGTCAGTTTGGTGAATAAAGAAAACGAGCATATCATAGACCAAATAACTAAAAAGGGTAATTCAGAAGAACCCCGAAAAAAGATATTGAAAACAGGGGACAAGATCGGTTTGGATGAAAAGTTGCAGAAGCGAATGCACTGGAAGCCATAGATCGTCAATTAGGAAACTTTGGTATGAAACCTATGGAAAGTTAGTCAATCAACAGAGTAGGAACAGAGACATGGAAGGAAAAAAAAATTATGATAGTGTTAGAAGAAAATAGCATGAGTTTGAGGGACGACAAATTCATTTTTGGAATGAAGAAAATCCACTTCCTAGGGCATGAACTGTCAGAACAGGGAGTTAAACAACTAGACAAGTATATCTTGGTTATAAAGGAATTTAGAGCCCCAACAAATATCGCTGAACTGCAGAGCTTTATGGGCTTAGTGGATTTCGTGGGAAAATGGATACCCCATTTAGCAACGGTAACAGAACCCCTTAACCTTTTCCACGCGATCGTAACAACAGTTGATACGGCAAAAGCCATGCCTCACACGCGCCCGTATCAGCCCTTGTTACACTAACTTCGACTGCCGATATAACAGCGCTACTATGTCACAGTATTTTTTCCCGCTCGCTAGGATATTCGTGTAACTATCACGATGCTGACATATTCAGGCATATTTCGAAAGTAAAATTTTTTTTCGTAAAAAACATCTATAATCAAGTGAATGTGTCCTCGTGCCTCGTGGTACTTGAAATATGACATATACATACCGCGTATGGGTATTGAAAAAACGGAGTAGATCAACGCGGGTAAAAAGTTAAGCAATTGTTACGGAAAAGAACGGGAAGAAACATGGACATTCAAGATGACTGGGGCGACGCCCAAAAGAACGCATTTAATGATCTCAAAGTGGCGCTCGTGAAGGTACCAAATTTAGGTTACTACAATGCACATGATAAGACTGTGGTGATTGCAGATGCAAGCCCAGTGGGTCTGGATGCAGTGCTGGTGCAAATCAATAAGAACGGGCCGAGAATAATTGCAGTTGATAATAAAAACCTTATCAGCTGTGAGCGTCGTTACTGCCAAACAGAAAAAGAGGCCATAAGAGGCCACCCCTGGTTTGGGCAGTCGAACATTTTAACATGTTCCTGTATGGCAAGGTGTTCGATCGTGTAACGGACCATAAGCCCTTGGAGGTGATATTTGGTCCGAAAGGAAAAACCATACGCTCGCATCGAAAGGCGATATTCTTCTCAGGGGGACGAAAATTGTAATCCCAAACAAAGTACGCAGAAAAATTCTGGAAGCTGCGCACGAAGGCAATCCGGGGATGGTCGTGATGAAGGGCAGATTGAGGACCAAAGTATAGTGGCCTAAGTGCGACAAAGATGCTGAAAACATATGCAAAGCCTGTAAAGGGTGCACCCAGCGCCCCAAACCCGTTAAAAAGAAGTGACTTACCTTCCGAACCATGGGTTGACATAGCAATTGACCTCATGGGTAGTGGCCCTTACCTAGTGGAGATTATATCCTGGTAGTCGTGGATAATTACACCAGATATAAAGAGATGAAAACACGCAGAACCATAACAAGCTTCGAAATAAGTGGAAAGCTTAAATATATTTTTAGCAGGCTTGGCAACCCGATCTCGCTTACAACAGAGAACGGGGGAAATTTTCCAGTGAAGACTTTAGATTTTCTGTGCAGAGAGGAACATACGACTCTATAATAGCATTCCCTACTGGCCGCAACAAAACGGAGAGGTGGAGCGCCAGAATAGGGACATCGTAAAACACCTCAAGATTTCTCAAGTAGAGAAAAATAAATGGAAGGAGTAGGCTCTTCGTGAGTACAAGGTGATGTACAACAGTACACTTCATACAGTTACAGGAAAAACACCTGCAGAACTGTTCCTTAGAGGACAATTTCGAGACAAGTTGCCTATAATTCAGGACATGACGCATCTCTCAGAGGACCTTGAAATGAGGGATATAGATAAAAGAAAAAGGGTAGGAATAAGTGGACATGAATAGAAGAGCTATTGCTTGTAAATTGGAAGTTGGTGATAAAGTATACGTCAAGAACATGACTAAAAAAAAACAAGCTGCGCTTGAACGACGAACCAAAAACACATATCGTTAAAGCGAACAAAGGAGGAGACATAAGTCTTCGGAATGATGAAAGTGGTCAGCGAATCAGATGACACATACACCTTAAAGGAGTGGAAGGACATTGGAAGGTGCAAGATGAAGAGAATAATACTAGTGCTGCTCAAACAAACGATAATGGCCATGTAAATCAAACACAATTCGAGTGAATAAATTGATGGACAATAATGAGGAAATAATTGATGTTTAGTTATTAAACATAATTTGAATAAGGACTTGCTGGTTGTACTTGATATAGGTACTTATGGAAAAATAAAATATTTATAATTAAAAACAATAATAAGGGAGGGATGTAGTGTATTCACACATGTATAGTTGTGAATAACTCTGTCGTCTCAGGCAGTGGGCGCGCGGAGTTGTGGGGCGTAGGACGGTACTGGGATGGTACTGGGCGACCGACCGCATAGAGAAGGCGCGTGGACGCTTGCCGTGAGCCGATATCAGTTAAGATGAGTGTTACTTGTTCTTTCTTAATATTAACCTTTACATAACGTACATTACAGGTAGTTCATCGATCCCTCTACTAAAAAAACCATTCGGACGGGAATCAATGAAATCTTTGAAGGCGGTTTGGACTGCCCCATCGGAGTTGAATTTTTTCCCTCGCAAGAAGTTATCCAAATTTCAAAAAAATTGGTAATCTGTTGGGGCAACGTCCGGAGAGCACGGTGGATGTCTTAGACATTCCAATTGAAGCTCCTCTAATTTGGTAGCCGTCTGTTGTGCAGTGTATGGTCTAGCGTTCTAACTCGCGTTTGTTGATTTGCTTCACTCAATTCGTGAGGTACTCACCTTTCAAGCTTTTTGACCTTCCCAATTTGCTTCAGCCTGTAGCTAACTCGGGCGTGGTTTGCGATGGATCCGCTTCCACAATAGCCTTCAATTCTTCGTTATCAACTTTGGTCTCCGGCCGTCCACGAGGCTTGTTCTGCAGGTCGAAATTTCCAGAAAGAAAACGTTGGAACTAAAAACGCACTGCGTTTTCTTTTGCGGCACCGTCGCTATACACATCAATCCTTCGAGCCGTTTCTGCAGCACTGGTGCCACGGTGGAACTCGTACTCGTAAATAACGCGACATTTCAAGTTTTCCATTTTGTAAACTAAGTAAAAAAAACAATTAAGGAAAAACAACGAAACACAAATACATGAGTAAATAGCTGTATAAATATGAATTTGGAATTTCTAACCAAAGAGAAGATATTTGAGATCAAAGCTGCCAGTACGGCAAAACGCCAATTTCATATGTAAGGACCTAATATTACAGTGCATCTATCAGATTGCAATATTTTGTCTTTTTATTATTATTGTAATTTGCAGTGCTTTGGTCTACGTTGAAGTCACAAGTATAAGGTAAAACAAAAGTAATTGTTCTTAAAATATAATATTTTTTTAATAAAATTAATTATTGACTCTATCGACTGATTTGCCTCTGACCTTTAAACCCATTTCATAATGAAATTTAAATGGAGAAACTATTGTACACTTCGGAAAGAAGTTGAAGTATTGAAGAATTGAAAACATTTCAATAGAGACTTCGACATTTCGGAAGGTACCGTCTTTTTAATATTGTAAACTAGATCAAGTCCCCGATATTGCCCAAGCTTTATGCAGAGTTTTTCGAAATCAGACGGCCGGCCGTGGTATAGGGGTGTGCAAATAAATTTTATTTGATTAATTTATGATATTTTTCAATTAATTCACTTAAAAAATATAATTAGTGTACTCGTATTTGCGGCACGTTCTGTAGTGAAACATTCTCCCAGTATCGCTCTGGTATAAGACCACCATTCAGAATTGAATCGTTGCTTGAAATGGCTTTAGCCGTGTGGCCAGATCTGAATAGCCAGGTACTTCCTCACCCTCCTCTTTACCATCTCCTTTCCCTCTCCACTACCTCCACTCACAACATACCCCAATTGGGGATGCCATAGTCTCACTCGATACAGACAGGAGCAGCTAAGACAGTAATTTCTTCTTGTTTTGAATACAAAATTTGCATAATTTCATCAATAAGTATCGACGTTCTGCATTAAGTGGGTTGGAAAAGGAGACAGGGGAGGTTTTAAAAAATCTCAGTTTAACTATAATTGTACAAGACCCGTAGGCCTGCACAAAAACTGTAAACAATAAGCGCCGGTACACAGAGACGCCTGACAATTCCAATGTCTTGATAGAGATGTATTCTCGCCTTGACAGCTGTTGAAGTTCCGCAGTAGAGTATCTGGTTACCGAAGCATCCATGCTGGGTATCTTCCGCCACGCATCGTGAGATGGAATGCTCTTGCATCGGAGTATGTAGGCTGCGCTGGACGCTGGTTGTGTATTATGTGAGATGGGCTGCGCTCCAGATGATGTATATTCTCGAGTTTGTTATGTATCCAAGGGAACAGAATCCTAGGCGGGGGCGGTCACAGCAACTCTTAAGTAGGCCGGCTTGTCATTGCATGGCGGTGGGTCGCTAGCATTCTAGGCTAGGGCGGTCGCAGCAACTCTTAAGTAGGTTGGCTTGTCATTGCATGGCGGTGGGTCGCTAGCATCCTAGGCTAGGGCGGTCGCAGCCACTCACATCTTGATTGGCTCCAGGGTATCAGTCTGCATTCTATTGGGCGTGCTGCAAGCGCATAGCACGCATCTCTAAATGGTGTCATCATTTGATAGACGGGGTCATCATCAGGTAGGTCTGCGTTCAAAGGAGCCCGAGGATGGCCAGGGCTTCGGCGTTATCATCAGGGCAGAGAGATGCAAGGCTCGATGCAAGGGGGCCCCGAGCTAGGAGTCCGGAGCAAGATAGTCAGGGCTCAGGCGTCAGCGTTTTGCAGGTATTATCCCATCGGGTGCTTGAGGTGAAAGAGTTGCGTCTTGGAGCCTCGAAAGGTGACGGCGAGACTGACGTCTTAAAGTTCCAACCGGTGTCGGCGAGATTGGCGTCTTGAAGTTCCAACCGGTGATGGCGAGACTGGCGTCTTGATGTTCCAACCGGTGACGGCGATACTGGCGTCTTGAATCGAGTAGACAATCTGAAGAGATGTTGCTACGATCATTGACCGTGGAGACTGAATACCAACTGCTTTCTTCTCAGCCGTTTTATAGGGCTCAGTTCCATTGGTTTCACAATATTTCTTGTAATAATTTTCACTTCTGCGTGAATCATCCCAGGTTGCAATTTCACGTTGTGTAACAAAATAATTTCTATTTTCGGGCGCATGAATCACCTCACATTGAAAGTGTTGCGAAATCAATATTCCGGTGATGAGCCGTTCAAATGAAGAATATTTCCTCTTCGATAAAAATGCATGATATTAAGAGTCTGCCATGGTTTCATATAACAAGTTCGATATAATAATCTTTCTCTTATTTTGAAAATCAAGTATTCCAAATTTCATTAATCTCGGTCATCGGAATAAAACTGTATTTTTTTTATAAAAAACAAACCCACACTGCCATTGCTATTGATAGGAAGAGGTGTACGTTAAAAGGAGGGTATTTTTTTTTCTAAACTGCCAACTGAATATATCAGTCAGACCATTGTAATTGTTCGTGAATCAGAAAAACTGTACCTCTTTTCGAAATTGTCTTAGTGCGACAAAGGTCGTAAATCTTTTGAAAAAGTTTTGCACTCGGTTGCTCCTATCAGGGACCCTTATTTAAAGGTCTCCCGTGAGGTGGCTGAACCCAACTCACCAAACATTATAAGCAGGAACTACTCTTATGGTCGTTATCTTTTGTGTTCGTACTCGGAGATTTCCTAGTGGTAAAAAAATATTAACCGATTGTTTAAATTTTTTTTTAATAGTATGGCATAAGTATCGTAGCCGTTCGCTTACTTTAACGAATACGATGCCATATGTTGATCTGGTTCTAAATTATAATAACTCCGAATGTTTTGGTTAAAGATTTAAGATTATTTATAAAACAACAAATAATTATACACACGATCAACGTTAAATATTCAAGAAGGTTTACGAGAATAAGTTTTATACGACCAACAATGAAAATAGCAAAAACCGAAATGAGTTGATAGACGGCGTTGCCGTGACAACCAGCGATGCATCCGCTTTGGGGAGCTCGTGATAAAAATCCGCGTAACTTATTTCTGTCAGTACCTACTTATTCCCACAATAGCATTAGAGTCAAGCAGGATAACCGTGCGCGGTAGGTAAGTGGAATTGGTGATATTTTCGACAAATTGGCGCATGCTTCACCTACGCTCACTTCTCAAATCTGTAGTGTTTTTGATCACCTTGAAGTAGGTCGAGTGTTCAGTGAGTCCAACCATACGTAGGGTCCCAGGGTGTGGTCTCCCGACAATCCGCCGTCAGGTGTAAAGTGAGCAGCTTCATGGACTTCTTCGTTTCCACATCAAGGAAAACGTACAGTGAGAGGTTATGATTTGCGTGGTACCCTTTTAAAGTAAAAACACTTGTTGTTTTTGTTTGGATTATTGTAACTTTATGTTTATTCAGATGAATATTAAGTTGACAGAGAGATTGATTGTAATCTGAATCTTTTAATTTGTGGAATGGGATGCAAAAATGAAAACAAGCATTTACACAACCAAGAGAAATGTCAAGTTGACCACAGACAAAATAGTGCGTAGATACAAAATGCATTGAAATAATTAGTAAAAGGTGACATCAACGCGAAAGTTATGAGTAAAGGACTCTACATATCGAAATTAAGTAAAATGAGAAATTCTAAATACAAAATGAATTTAAATATGAGATATAGGGCAACCCAATATACAACAAATTTCGGAAAAAACTTTTTCCAAGGTTTTTTAATTGCTTTGCTTTTGTTACCATTGGGTGCTACTGAATTACTAATTATTTCAGAATGGACCATAACAATTTAAGGTAAAATAATTATAGTTTTACGGGTGCATCAATAATTGTGCAGACAATTTTCATGCAGATAAAGTCCATCTGTTTTTTTAAGTTTACTTTTTTATTCCGTGATGGGTTAAATTTGCGGGGGTAAGTTTGTCCACACTTACTCTTCTTCATAAAAATGATTTCTAAACATGCATCTGCATATTTTTTCTCCTCCTGTTTAATTTTTACATATTACTTATGCAAGAAAGCATCCGGATAGGTCACTTTGCAACCAAAAATATATAAGCAGAGTTCTTATACATACTTACACTATACAAGCGCTACTTACCCCCTAAAAAGGGCAAGTGTAAGCAATCGACATTATGTTAACCCCTCCGATTTATCACGAATATTCACTTTTAATGTCTTAAATGAAATGTCAGTTTTACGAAAACTTTGTGTTATTACCGCTTCACAACTAAAGCTCTATAAATAAAACATTTCTGAACGTAGCCGAATACTAAATACTGTTTTAGAAAGGTTACAAAATAAGCTTTCAAATTTTTATGTTACAAATAAATATTAACATTTGTAAATATTAAAATTAAAACATAAAAAAAATCTAAAAATTACTAACATGTGAAAACAATACTAAAATCACGGATTATCTAAAAAAAAACAATACTTATTCTCTTGTACAAATGTATAATAAATAATTTTGTCACCTCACTTTTTTATCATTTCGTATAAAAATATTGAATAAAAATTAACAATGTCGAGCGGCCCGTAGGCGATTTGGCGGGTAAAATAAATGTCAACCGTATGTCTGACAGAATAGGTCTTTTTATGTATTTCTATGGACAACTTGAATAGGGAAGTAGAGCTTGATCTTTTACTTTTTGTTTTAGGGATGTCATTAAAACAATAACGGAGTTACAAACGGAGTTCTATGGAGACACACGCGTTGACGTATAAACACGCTTATTGTACTTGACTGCTATTGTCATTTTAACGCGTATATCTGCTTACGTTGATAATCTGAAAAAATATATATCTACAGCGTTTTAACATAAACATCCTTAGATAAGTTTTAAGATTTTCACGGCCAAAAGCATTTTCGTTATTTGTTTTTGGGGTGTTATGCCGTGTTGCGCTACCTCCTTCTTTAGCCAACGTTTCTTGTACGTATTTTGTACCGGTGAAAGTTAATCATTGTATTTTTTTTTATTTATTTTTTTCTTACATTCTTACAATTGTGATTTCTAATTTTAGATTTCATTAAGAGATGGAGCCACTTCCGTCGGCATCTCGCAAACGGACTTGCCCCTGGCTAGCATAAATACCACGTTTTAATGAACTTTCTATTCTGTTCCGCGGCGATGACGCCACCGCTTGTCACGATTATTTTGTACTGGTGAAAGTTAGTGGTGCTGGCGACACGGTATCGCTTCGAAGTAAATAAGCACACACTTCACGACTAAAAATTACACATCTACCGGATCTGCCGGATCTGCCCTGATGATGGACGCTGCAACGATGTCCGAAACGTTGGCTAAAGAAGGAGGTAGCGCAACACGGCATAACAACCCAAAAACAAATAACGAAAATAAACATCCTTATTTCAAAATTGAGCCCAGTTACCCCACGTGAATATGCTTGAAAATAATAAAAAAAAAGACTTTTAACTCTGAATTTTACATTCAAATTTAATATGATACCCTTTCGCTCACTGTCTGTGACAACTGCAAATACTTATAAATGAGCGTTTATTAAATGTGATATCTTGTAGTACTTCAAAGACCTCACCAAAAGTTTCGCTTACATAGTCGATTTAACTATAAATAGAAGGTCCCGATTGCTATCCGTCATTGGTTTAAATATTCCAATGAGGCGTGCTAGGCACACTTCGTTTCTTCATATAGAAGCCAACAACACTAATGCAGCAAACAATTTACCAATTACTCATGCAATAATAACTTATACCCACAACGAAAAATTTAACATTTAAGATATTTTTTATGATTCCTTGCTAACGTACAAAACTAATTAAACTTAATATTTTATAAATTTTGGTTACGAGGAATATAAACGCTAGAAATATTTCGATTCTCATGCCGGCAAAAATTTAAAAACGCGCGTCATATTTGCACGAGGCAAGTAAGCGAAAAAGAGGTTTTAATTTATTTAATGCATAATTTTATAAGAACGAACAAAAGTTAGAACATAGAAAACCTCAAAAACAGTCCTAACCATTAAGGGGTACTTTTTTAAAAATTGTTTCTTGTGTTGTTTCATAGTTAAGTCATGAAAAAATATTTTTTTTAGTGGTTCGCGCTTATATTTTTTTTACGCAAATAATAATTTTATTGTAATTCTAATACATAGAAAAGCTAGTAAAAGCTTCAATTTATCCGTAGCATATTTTTTGATGTTCATACTGTAAGCCGATTCGTCGTAAAGATTAATCTAAATCAGTGATTCCCAAAGTGGTCCGGGTGTACCCCCAGGGGTCTACGGGAGACTCGACGGGGGTCTACGTTGGCGTGATAAAAAAAATGGGAGTCCACAAGTTGTATGTGGGGGTCTACGAAAATTTATCTGATTTCGATAGTAAAGAACAAAAATGTTGGCTTGGCTTTACCTATCAATGTAGGCAGATAATACACCACTCAATAAAAATAAATGGAGCAAAAAATCTAAAATTTGCGGTGATTTTTGATATTTCTATTCGGTGGCTTGGCTTTACCTATCAATATAGCCAGATAATACACCACTCAATAAAAATAAATGGAGCAAAAAAATCTAAAATTTGTGGTGATTTTTGATATTTCTATTCGGTGGCTTGGCTTTACCTATCAATGTAGGCAGATAATACACCACTCAATAAAAATAAATGGAGCAAAAAAATCTAAAATTTGCGGTGATTTTTGATATTTCTATTTGGTGGCTTGGCTTTACCTATCAATGTAGGCAGATAATACACCACTCAATAAAAATAAATGGAGCAAAAAAAATCTAAAATTTGCGGTGATTTTTGACATTTCTATTCGGTGGCTTGGCTTTACCTATCAATGTAGGCAGATAATACACCACTCAATAAAAATAAATGGAGCAAAAAAATCTAAAATTTGCGGTGATTTTTGACATTTCTATTCGGTGGCTTGGCTTTACCTATCAATGTAGGCAGATAATACACCACTCAATAAAAATAAATGGAGCAAAAAAATCTAAAATTTGCGGTGATTTTTGACATTTCTATTCGGTGAAAAATGGTCGTATTGAGACTTTAAAAAAAGCATTTTGAAGCTTGAACTACATTTTGAGCTACGGTTCTCATGCATTCCTAATAGATAGTGCGAAAAAATAATTTTGCAAATTTTTTGGTCCACGGACTTGAAATTTTTTTTCAGTTAGGCCGGCTTATGGATCAGATAGCCTTAATATTTAGCAATATTTTCCTTTTTCTAAAACCTCCCTTAAATTTTTTGAGTAGTGTATTTTAAGAAGGTCAGCGACTGTTACTTGTAAAAACTTGCATATTCAATATTTAATTCCATTTAGGTGGGAAATACTGGACACAGGACTAGGTTTTTTTTAATGATTTTCATGAATTTTTTGGCATGGAAGAAATGTGTATAATTTATTGAGACTTTGAGGTCATTTTATACATATACTTAAGAAAAAATTTGGGAATTTTTCGAAACATTTCCTCGGAAAATATGAAAATTATCAGCAGCTATGCATCGAACGTCACCATCAGACGTAGCTTTTGTGTGCATTTTGGAGGCCATAGTTTTCATCTCAAATCAATATGGTTTTAAATTTACTTAACCTTATTTAAACTTAAGCCTTATTTATATGATTAAAAGTCTATATTTTAATGCAAAGCTTTAATTTATTGGTAAATTGATTCTTAGCTTGGCGTTAGTTAAATAATTTATTAACTTTATCTTATTGCTTAGTGTTACTTAAATTGGTTTTAGTGTTTTCTAATAAAATTTAAAGCTAAGTGTAATTTTAATTGTTTAAGTATTTCTTTTATATTTCTTGTTTCTAGCTCAGCTTTATTTAAATCGACTAATTTCTTTTAATTTAAAGTTAATCTAGCGTTATTTGAATTAACTAAATGTACAGCTTTAAAGATCTTTTATAACGAACTTATTCGATGTACTTTTCCAAGTCGGGCATTTAAAAACCTGAGGGAATTACCTGAGTTATGTTTCTGACAGAAAACCAATTTTACAAAAGTTTCCGCCTCCTTATTGAATCATGCCTTCTAGTTAGGTGTTGGGTTAGTCTATTGTTCCAAGATTTATCAGATATGTAACGGTTAGGACAAAGTTTTACGATGAAAGTATTTTAGTTACACGGTGTTTTAGTTATACATTGAATAAAGACACTGCAATCTCAGATTCTTTTTTGTATGAATAAAAACAAACTTTCACTCTATTTTTTAATCCGGCAACATCGCATTTGGCATCTTGCAACCATTCCACGCATGCCCATTGTGAATATTTTCCTGCTTAGTATTGCGCAGTTTTGGTTGATAGCTGTTTATATTTCTTTTTGTAATATCTGTGTTTTTTTCAAACGATGGTCAAATAACTATTATGTTCGAAATTTGCTTTCTGTTTTTCTTTCTGGTGAGCTCTAATATAGCAACGCATGCCGGGAACTCGCTAGTAGGTACATCATTTTTGATCTATACAAACGAAACATTTTCATTCCTTTTAATTGCACAACCTCTTTATTATTTCACCTGAACTTTGTCAGACTCGGGAAACCAGGGTGGAAAATTATCTATCAATCAACATCAACGTTTTGAATCAAGTTTGAGTCTCGAGTAAAAGTTTGTGTTGGGATTCGTAGGCGTTTGGTTAAATTTGAAGGCTTGAGATGACAGGTGACTGGTGAAGAAACGGACTGCTTTACTGCGGTTGATGGAACTAACTCATAAATTTATTACTCAGACTTCAATCCAATAGGCCACTTGCATCACATTTTTTAATTTTTAAAGACATTATGTATTTTTTTATCTTATTTTTGAACCCTGGTGATTTTTTGATAATTTCAATCCGAAAAATCAGACCTTTTTTTATAAACCGGAAAGACGGGACATAATTTCATAGGTGCGAAAAAACGATGATTACATAGCCGAAAATCATTTAAAAAAAACAACGTTTTCCTCATGAATGGCACAGCAGAATAACGAAGCATACCAAAAATATTACATCTCATAAATATTTTTTCCTTGATCCATCTTATTGATCATAAATCATTATAATGTAAAATGTCTGTATTACTAAATCCAATGTAATATACTTGTACTTGTAAATTATTATAATAATAAGAATATTATAAAATTTGATTTTGTCAAAATCAGCACCATAACCATTATACCTCTAAAACACGTACCGACATCTAAAATGTACGGGGTTCTCTTCATAACATCTGTCAAAAAGTCAAACCAAATGATAAGTTCGCAGAGAAGAAACAATAAATCTAGTGAACGTTAAATGTCAAATTCAAAAATTCGCCTGAAATCAAAGTGATGCCTTATAAAAAAAATAAATCAGTGTGGAATTTTACAAAACTAATAGGAACATTTTCGGAGACGGGATGTTTTCGTGTAGTGACGTCACGAGCCCAAATAATGGATTTATTTATTTAAAAATAAAAAAAACTGTACATTTCTAAAAAAATTTACTAACATTTTCGTAATCTTAATAAAACGATCTAACCACACGATTTTTTCCAAGTCGTTGTGAAATCCATGAAAGTGGCCTGTTGTGGTGGTGAACTGTTTGGTTGGTAAGTCTTAGAAAATAAATTAAATAAATCAGGTTCTTTTGAAAAATTATTTTTGATCATAAATATTTATAATTTTTCAATAATATCTGAAATATATTCGTTTGTAAGATCATAAATAGACAAACTGATGTACTTTCGTCACAAAATAAGTGCGTGGATTTTTTTAATGATTTTATTAGAACGAAAATTGAAATTCTGGAAAGTAGTTTTCCTAGAAAATTCAATAATTTATTTTACTTTACGATTAAATGATTTGAAATGTGTGTTGTATTATATTTTGTTAGAAAATTTACCAACGACAAACGGTACAATCTTATTACAATAAATAAAAAAAATACTTTTTAAAAATTTAAAACATTGGTTTACCAGATAAAATAACAATCTTTCGAAATCGATATTTATTTTTTTTGTAGAAAAGAGTCGATGCGTCTAGAATTTGACTTTTAAATGACATATTTCTGGTTGTGTCTAGTTATTACATCTTAAATTATAATAATGATTGTTTATTTCAGTTCCCCGACTTTACAACAAAACATATACTAAAACCTAACCTAACCTAAAAAAATGGGACAAAAGTAAACAAACATCCTATAAAACAAGAAATTATTGGTTAAATGAAAAACAACTTTGTAAATAACACTATTGTTTAATTCTGAAACAGCTTAAAAACTGAAACCCATTTTTCCATGTCCCATTGTTATTTTCTCCTTTTGTCTTTCTTCTTCTCCTTCCTTGAAAGGCCCTACTTATTTACTACAAGAAGAAGAAGATGTTGACTACCTACTTGGCACACACACACAATATCGCACAAAAATCAAAAATTACCCACATTAATTCAGTTGAAAAATTGTCGTTAAAGCGTTATTGAAATCTCGCTTGAAAGTTCGTAAAATATTAAATTAATGTATAGAAAATTGACGGTAAATTGTTACCACCTTTGCGCCATTATTGTGGAAGAGCAGCCATCATCGAGATTGGACCATCACAGCATATGAATATGAACCCATCAAAGGTGGGGGCTTTCTCCTTTCCAATTGCCATTTCCTGTGATTTGTTAAAAAACGCCGTCAATAGAGAATTCCAGTACATTTTTTTTAATGATTAATGACCATCTAACTTAAATAACTGTATTTTTAGAGTTAGTTTTAATAGTTAAAATAATTGTCAAAGTTTTAATTTGTCAAAACCACCGTATGTATGGTGAATCGTGTGACGTCATCACTCCTGAAAAATTAGTATAGGATCGGGCAATCAGCTGATATACTGCCACCATTTTGAATTCCGTTTTTTGAAGTATTCTCCCTAGAAATAGCGTTACATTTTTTTTGTGCAGTAGTTTTTGAATATTTTCAATAATAGAGATAAACTAATAAGAGTTACCTTTATTTTTGAAACATTATTTAGGCCTAAATAATGTTTCAATAAACACAACAACTAAATCTCTATAAACAGTATGTAAGTAAACGAATAAATTGATACGATGGCTTGTGTCATATCATACATTCATACCATACAATGACTTTACGGTGACGTCACGACACGTCGAACAGTGACGTCACCTTGACGGCGTATTTTTTCGACCCGATTAAAAATGAACTTTTTAATATTTTTTTAAAATCTCTGCGTTTAATATTATTAAATAAAAGTTATATATTCAGAATCAGCGTTTATTGGTCTACATGAACATATTTTTTTAAAGCCAGAATATTTTTCACTGGAGTTCCTGTGTTGTCTCATACAAATAAAGATTTACAGTCCATCCTTTCTCGTGTCAAGATATTGTTCGTTGACAACTATTTTATTAATATCATCTACATTTTTCGAAAACTATACTTTATTTATAAATATTTATCATATCCTGATGAAGAAAAGATAGTAAAAAACATCAATATTTATCATATCTGATGAAGAAAACATAATAAAAAACAAATATATTTCTTATATCCCGATGAAGAAAAGATATTAAAAAACAAATATTTATCATATCCTGATGAAGAAATCATAGTAAAAAACATAAAAATTTATAATATCCTGATGAAGAAAACATAGTTTTCGAAACATGTAGATAATATAAATTACAAAGTGGTGTTCACAAAATTTTAAAATGGATACAGACTACAGACATTCCGTAAAGAATAATAAATAATAATTAATTGTTAAAAAATAGTGAAATGGGATACCAATAATACAGACATCCTATAAAGACAATAAATTATTATTCAAAAATAGTACAATGGGACCAAATACTATTAAAAAACAAAATACTACAGAAATCCTGTAAAGACATTAAATTATTGTTTAAAATAAGTAAAATGGGACAAAAATTATATAGACATTTACACAAATTAGTTAGGTTAGGGAACGTACCCATACTACGTGACACTTTTAGGGGGGGGGGGGGGTCTTCAAAATGTCACGCTCCATACAAATGAGCGGTGGGTTGCTTAGGATTTTGGTCACCGGGGGGGGGGGGGGGGGGTTAAAAAAGTTGGTCACGTAGTATGGGTACGTTCCCTTAGGTTTTAATAGATATTTTGTTGGAGGAGGTTTTGTCCGTAGGATATTTTGTCGGGGATATTTTGTCGCGGGATGATTTCAGCTGAACTCCGTCGGATATGTAAAAGCATACATCTAAATAAATTACATGATATGAAATTCAATATAAATTAAAATGGTAAACATATTAGAACTTGAATTACGGAGGCTTGAGAGAAAATCGTTATTTGAGGTGTAGGGCGCCTTCCACTGGGCAACGCGTCGCGACGGCCTGGACAAGAGTGTTTTCCGATCTCCAGTAGCGCTGACTCGTCTCGGCCGCTCTGTGGCAGTGTTTCCAGCTCAGCTCCTAAGCTAGATTTAGCTAAAAAAAAGTGGTCTAGTTGCTTAGCTCGTTTTTTCAGATAATCTATCTCCTATCACTTTTTATACAAAAATTCCCAACGAAAAATGGCAATTAAAGAGTTATTTCTTTCGGGAAATGGTTAGTTTCGTGTTTTTACTTCAGAATTTCTCTAGCCGCCATCCTCCCCCCACCTCTCGGAAACGAGAATAATTTATCTGATCTCCCCCTCCCTCCAAGATACACGAAGAGGTTTATTTCATTTTGGAGGTGGGTATGGGTACCGGCGCCCCGGGATCCATTTATTTGATAACCAACGCCTCTGCCATAGGTCACCCCAAGTGGTTCGCTACGTTTGGTGACTTAGCAGAAGTGCCTGGGTTAAAGGGGCGAGGTTTGTCCGGGTCTTGGTGGTGGATGCCTCTGCTCATCAGTTGTATAGTTGCCGGATGGGGAGAGAATGGTTGAAGGAGTCCCTTTGACTTCTCCAGCTATCCTCTCTCAGATTATCACCTTGCACCGTAGTGGGAAGGATAGATCGATACGTCCGTGACTCCTGGACAGACTGACCCCCAGATTCCTAACCACTCCTCATACCTTTCTCTCCTTCCTTCCTTAAAAATACCCTCCACGCAACATCCCTAAAGATGACACAGTCCCTGAGGGAAATTATTTTCCTCTGGGTCCCCTGTGTGGAGCTAATCTAAAAAAAAAACTACTCCCTAGTCATAATTTTTATGGGTTGGAAGCTTTCTGCTTATAGAGCGCATACAAAATAAATTTATTAAGTATCTCCGTTACAAATACAACAATAATTATAATATCTGCACTCTCCGATCCCTGAAATCCAGGCGAATCCTTTACTAACTTAATTTAGGTAAAATGTATAATTTATCACATAAAAACATAAGTATTAGGTCCTTACATATGAAATTGGCGTTTTGCCGTACTGGCAACTTTGATCTCAAATATCTTCTCTTTGGTTAGGAATTCCAAATTCAAATTTATATAGTATTTGTGTTTCGAAAATTATAATTCATTTGTTTTTTCCTTAATTGTTTTTTTTTTCTTTGCGTCACTTAGTTTACAAAATGGAAAACTTGAAATATCGCGTTATTTACGAGTACGAGTTCCACCGTGGCACCAGTGCTGCAGAAACGGCTCGAAGGATTAATGATGTATATGGCGACGGTGCCGCAAAAGAAAACACAGTTGTGTTTTCTTTTCTTTTTGTGCGGTTCACTACAGCTTTCTTAAATCTGGCCAGACGATTACGGCAGATGTCTATCGTCAGCAACTGAAAACCATGATGGAAAAGCTAGCTGCTAAACAACCGAGGCTGGTTAATCGCTCTAGGCCATTGCTGATTCATGACAATGCTAGATCACACACTGCACAACAGACAGCTACCAAATTAGAGGAGCTTCAATTGGACATCCACCGTACTCTCCGGACCTTGCCCCAACAGATTACCATTTTTTTCGAAATGTCGATAACTTCTTGCAAGGTAAAAAAATCAACTCCGATGGGGCAGTCCAAACCGCCCTCAAAGATTTTGTAGATTCCCGTCCGAATGGTTTTTTTAGTAAAGGATGAACTACCTATGAGATGGCAAAAGTGCATAGATAGCAATGGTACATACTTTGATTAAATAAATATATTCTATTAAAAAAAAATCGACTTTATGTTCCTACCATACAAAACGCCAATTTCATATGTAAGGACCTAATATATAACAGCGAAATGTCATTGGTACTAATTATTGTGTTAAATTCTATAACTTTGGAACTATTTTCTACTATGTAATTATGTACTGTTTGTTTCTACAAATTAAATAAATAAATAAATAACCAAATCCAATAGATAATTGTATTCAATAAAGGTTGTTTATTTCCTACGAGAATGTAACATTTTTGGTGCTGCGAGTTTTGATTTTCGTATTTGAATAACCCTGTAAAATGTCAACTTGTTACACATGACACTGACAGAAAAATCCATTTATATTATTATTTATTTTAACACAACTACAGAATTCTTTCAAACACAAAATTACACGCAAGAAAAAGGTCACGTTTCCACAGAAACGTTTTACCTTTACTTTGAGCAGATGTCTAAATCGTAATAATAATAATTTCTCGCCAATTTGGACATCGTTTGTCCAACGAGGTGTGATAATGATCTGTCGGAGATTGCCGATGATTGTCGACGTTTACCAAAGTCGAATAATAAATTTCTCGAAGACGGAATAAAATATTATCTCAAACTGTGAGTTTGAAGCTTTTCGCCAACGGCAAAATACGAAGCTGACAGCAAAATATTTCTCTCCGTAAACAAAAATATTGTTCATGTCTGTGATGGATAAAGTGATAAATAATGAAATAGCAGGAAGTTCTGCGCTTCCATTAGTAACATTTTTTTTATTTCATTCGTTTGTGATGAAGAAATTATGATTTCAAAGATTTTCCCGTTTACAGACAAGCATTTTTTTCTTCGAAGGGTGTTCTCCCTTCTAAAATATTAGGTCCTTACATATGAAATTGGCGTTTTGCCGTACTGGCAACTTTGATCTCAAATATCTTCTCTTTGGTTAGGAGTTCTACCGTGGCACCAGATTAATGATGTGTATGGTGACGGTGCTGCAAAAGAAAACACAGTGCGTCTTTGGTTCCAACGTTTTCGTTCTGGAAATTTCGACCTGCAGAACAAGCCCCGTGGACGGCCGGAGACCAAAGTTGATAATGAAGATTTGAAGGCTATTGTGGAAGCGGATCCATCGCAAACCACGTCCGAGTTAGCTGCAGGCTGCGGTGTTAGTGATAAAACTGTTTTAATCCACTTGAATCAAATTGGGAAGGTGAAAAAGCTTGAAAGGTGGGTACCTCACGAATTGAGTGAAGCAAATCAACAAACGCGCGTTGACCGCTAGACCACACACTGCACAACAGACGGCTACCAAATTAGAGGAGCTTCAATTGGCATGTCTAAGACATCCACCGTACTCTCCGGACCTTGCCCCAACAGATTACCATTTTTTTCGAAATTTGGATAACTTCTTGCAAGGGAAAAAATTCAACTCCGATGGGGCAGTCCAAACCGCCTTCAAAGATTTTATTGATTCCCGTCCGAATGTTTTTTTTAGTAAAGGGATCGATGAACTACCTATGAGATGGCAAAAGTGCATTGATAGCAATGGTACATACTTTGATTAAATAAATATATTATATTTAAAAAAATCGACTTTATGTTCCTCCCATACAAACGCCAATTTCATATGTAAGGACCTAACAAATGTTCCAACTTCTAAAATATGCATTCCCTCTCTCGATAGGTAAGTCCTTAGTTACCTATCGATAGGTAGGTCTTTCCGCTGTCACCCGGGTACCTCTGAACCCGGATACCACTTGAGGTGACCTATGGGAGAGATTTTAGTTATCCAATAAATGGTCCCGGGGTGAATTAAGATGTTCTTACGATCGTACAGGGCTGTTCCAATGAGAAAGTTTAGTTATTCTGCGTACCAGCTTTTTAAAATTATAACTCAATATCGATTTTATTTCATTAAAAGTTTGCTTTAATTTATATCTACATCCAAAAATGCCGAAAGGCGTGATGATAAAACTATTAAAATAATGTACTTTTTGTAATTATTTTTTGATCATAAGTATTTACAAATTTTCAATAATGTCTAAGCAAAATAAACGTGCAAAAAAAAATCTGAAATAAAGACCATAAATAGATAGACAAAATAGAGAAATTTTCATAATAAATAAGTGTTAGGATTTTTTTTTAATGATTTTATTTGAACTAAAATTAAAATTTTGAAACATGCGTTTACCAGATAAAGTATTGATTTACAATAATTTATGATTACATGGTGTGAAATATGTCTTGTAAAATAAGATTTTTCGTTTGAAAAGTTAACAAATCTTCCAAAGACCTATGGTATAACTTAATTATACTAAAAATGTTTTTTATTTCTTAAAATTTAAAATATGCCTTTACTAGATAAAAGATCAATCTTTCTAAATCAATTTATATTTTTTTGTGGAAAAGAGTCAATACGTCTAAAATTTGACTTAAAAATGTCAGATTTCCGGTTTTCTCTTGTTATTCCCTCTTAACGAATTTTGTATAAATCTATTGTACATTGCTCGATGAATTATTGAAGTTGTAAAAATAAATAAATAGTTGACAGTAACTTTCATATTAATGTATGTATTGATTAATTATGATGGACAGACGTATTAATTAATTTTACAAAAAATCTGCCTAATGCAGGTTCGCGTAGTGAGGCAGGTTATGTCCTTAAAATATATTTTACTATTCTCTCTTTATTAGTACTCTTAAAACTCTTTACAGTTCGCTGGTTCGCCCTCACCTTGAATATGCTAGTGTCATTTGGTCTCTTTTCTATGCTGTCCATATTTGTCACATTGAATCTGTATAACATCGCTTCCTACAAGGAATTTCTTGGAGGATAGGACTTGAAAGAGGCGAGTACTCGTATGATGAAATTGAACAAACTTTAAACATTTTTCCTTTAGAAAAACATAGAAAGGACTCTGATCTAATTTGCATATTCAAAATCATCAACAGTATTGCTGACACACCTGCTTTGTTACAACTCATCCAGTTCAACATCCCTTTACGTAAACTCTGAAATAATGAATTACTGTTCCTCAATCAACATTCTACTAACTATGGATTCATTCTCCTTTATCCAGAATTTCGAGACTTGTTAACGCAAATCAAAGCATTGATTTTTTTGGTGTAAGCCTAAATTACTTTCGGCAGTCGGTACGCAATGTGTAATTTTAAGCCTTTTAAATCCGTCTTCACACCACTTGTAGTTATCTTCCACATGTACTTCTATATTATATGTATTTTATCAATGCTCTTCATGTATATGTACTCCCTTTCATTGTCATCTCTTTTTTTAATTCGTATTATTGTTATATTGTTTATGGACTATTTGTCCGTAATAAATAAATTACTATGGTATTGCAAATTTTTTCAATTGCTCTTCTTATTGCCACAAATTTTAAATGATATTTACATTTATGGTTCTTTCATACTACGTTCTTGTTTCATAAAACGGATAAATTGAATACCTTGAACTACAAAACACGCACAAAATTGCTTGAGTATAATCACCCATTCCACAATTTTGAGTATTGACTTTGTTGATGGTACCTTTTTCATCTCGCAGGCGTATAATACCAGGCAGCCTGCCAGTTGTACGCTGTACTGAAAAGACCTCGTTTGATCCCAAACTCCGTAAACTGAAGTAAAAGCTGTGTACTCTTTACAAAGTCGGAGCTTTCAGGGAGGTTTAGCTCGGTGTTTGAAAAGAGATTTCACGGCACTGAAAAGGCTAAGTCGAACTGAAAGCCGACTTGTTCATAATACTCGGATTTTTCGAAATACTCACTCGTCACTAAGGATTATTATTTTCATCGGAGAATTGAAACCATGGCAAAATGCTGATGGAAAAAGTGATAATTAGCCTGATTGCTTTCTATGCGATGTATTACTTTTTTCTGTGGATTTATTCTGAGCAGGATTATCTGTTTTTCGAAGGGATTTATTCGTAGCCTTCAGTGTATAGAATGACAGGAAATTGAGTTGAGATTCTTCGGAGCGGAGTTGGTGTTAAATTCTATTTTTTTGCATCATTCGAAATCAATAACTTTCTTCTAGAAAAGAGGGGTTATGTTTTGCTTCAATTGTTTTCTTGATACAACGGGACGAATTACAAAATCTGCAACAAAAATTAAAACCTGAAAATTGTTTTTTTTCTGTCAATGCAAAAGTCCTCCCCTTTTGCTAGTTTCCTAATATATTTCTAATGTTTCTAATTTATTTATTACTAGCTTTTGCCCCCGGCTTCGCTCCTATAGTATTAGGGGGGGGGTTCCCATTCCGCCCTCTCCTCTCTCCTCCCCCCCTCCCCCCTCCACCCTCCCATCTCCCCTCTCCCCATCTCGCCACTCCCCCTCTCCCCCCCTCACCGCCCCGCCATACCCGTTACATTCATTTTTCAAACAGCTCGCGTGCCACGTATTAAAGCGCAACAATCAAACTCACGCAGGTTCGCATTTATAATATTAGTATAGATTAGTATTTTATACATATTTAAATTTTAACTATCAAAGGGATCTCCGTAGTAACCTTAACAAATAACAAAATGACAGCGCACGTCAAATAATTGTTTATAGTTACCAAGCGATTTGTTTCGCTTTTCGTCTGGACAATTAACGTATTATAAACACTTTCATAACGCCAGAGCTTACCAATATAAACAGCCTATATTTCTCGCAAATAATGCAGCTTTCTATTAGTGAAAGACTTTTTAAAGTCCATTCAGTATTTTTTTCGTGAAAGAGTAACAAACATACATCCATTCAAACTTTCGCCTTTATAATATTAATGGGATTTATATAAAATTATTTTATAATGTTCATAAATATTTCATTTATTTGGATTTTATTGCGAAGCCGAAATATTTTGACCTTCCGACAAAATATGCCCGAGGCCTTGGAAGATAACGTCACATACAATTTCCAATTCACTACAGACATACATACCTCATGAAAGAATATAGGAATAGACGCTCGATGTTATTAAGAATGTCTTTACCCCACAAACAGTCGCATGGAAATGGAAAACACCCTGCCTTAGTGTTTTTGCCGAATCTCAGGCGCCGAGTCGATCCAGTAGTCCAATTCTGAACTCATTTTTATTCCTAGTGGTCTAGGCTTTAGTTGTCGACTTTTGATTAACTAATTGCTAAATAAATGAGGTAAATCGAACAACCTTTTGAACATTGACAACAAAACTGTATCAATAATTTTAATCAAAAGGTAAAGCAACACCTTTATTATAATTATTTTTGTGAGTTAATAGTAATTATTAAAAAAATAATCTTGCCCAGCCTGCTTTTTCAATATAATGAAATATGAAATAAAAAATAAACATGTACGAGTACTATGACGAGCGTTTATGGAAGGAAATTTAATTTATATTCGACGAATTTTTCTGCCAACGTAAATTGGCCCTTCAAAAAGTTTTATTTTTTCGTTTATTATTTCATTATACATAAATTGTAGGTAAGTCAAAATTGATATCTATCTTATATCTATCTATATCTATATATCTATCTATCTATATTAATAAAAATGAATCGCCGAAATGTATGTACGCGCATAACTTCCGAACTACTGCACCAAATTGGATAATTCTTTTTTTTTGTGTGTTCGTTATTGTCAGGACAAGGTTTGTATAAGACTACTGATGGGCACTGGCATTACGAAATTTATAAAAAAAAATTGCAATAGGTGGCACGCGAGCCGTTTGAAAACTAAATGTATAGAAAGCGGGAGGGGGCAAGGGGGGGTAACTCAGGTAGGTGATTCGCAGTAGGGGGAGGGTAACCTGGGTTGGAGGAGAGGAATTCAGGTGGGGGTTCGCGGGACACGGGAAGGGAGGGAGTGGAGTGGGGAGAGGGAAGGTGGAGGAGGCGGAGTGGGAACGCGGGAGAGGAAGTGGAGGCGGAAGGTGAACGGGACGGATGGGAAAGGACACGAAGGGAGAAATATTTTTTTTATTAAATGGCATAGCAACGCATGCCGGGAACCAGCTAGTTTGTAATAATTATCATTAACTCACAAACAGTTTCCAATATTTCCCCTAAAAGTCATGAGAAATCGAATTCTAATGATATTTTAGTAGGCGATTGTGGATACCGCCGTCCCAGGAAATATTTATTTCACAACCAACACCTCTGCTACATTTCACCCCAAGTGGTTCACTACATTTGATGATTTAGCAGGGTATCCGGATTCATGGGGTGAGGTTTGACTAAGTCAAGGCGGCGGATGCATTTGCGTGGCGGGCCAGATCGAAAGAGATTGGTTGAGGAAGACCTTTTGATCTCTCTAGCAGGACTCTCTCAGAACATCACCTTGCAGAGAAGGGGGAGGGTAGGTTTCATACTTCCGTTACTCCTGGATACACTGAATCCCAGATTCCTACCCAAAAGAACCGCCAAAGAGCATCCCCAAATGTGAAAAAGACATTTTTTATTTTCCTCAGGGATTCTTGAATAGAACTAACGTAGAAAAAAAATACAAATCCGAATAAGATATTTGTTATATTCTTCATACAAAAATTTTTACTCAGTTTCTTTGAGCATTTTGGTATCAAATCAAAATACAACTTTTGTGAGAAAAATGCCGTACAGCCGTTCCTTTACGTAACGCTCATTATTTAGCTGTTGGTTTTCAAAATTGCTGCCTTTTTGGCACTACCACACAAAATCTGCTGCTGCCAAACGTGTGTCCATACTATTATTGAAATATGCCATGGACTGAAGTAAGTACCGACTTGGTGACTGTGCCAAAATTTAACAATACTTCAAATAGAAATTTTGTATACAAAGAAGTAGTGGAACGCTATAAAATGGGTTTATTTTTGACTTCTGTAGCACTAATTTAAATGAAATAAAAATTATCATTCAAGAATAAGATAAAATAATAAAACTAAACGAAACCTGAAACAGAACAAAACACAGAAAAATGAAAAGGTAGTCGCAGGTCGCAGCAAAGAATTTCCTTGAATTTAGAAAGACTAATCTTTATTCAAAACGTTGAGTTCAGAATAAGTCTGGGGCGTCGGTCGGCGTCACGGTGCCGGCGTCTAAAGTACAAGTCCCGAAACCTTATCTCATATCGTATTATTAAAATACACACGTCGATGTACAGATACAGAAATGTGAATATGAGAACATAGGTTAGTATTAAAGATATTTTTTTATACCGCGCAAAAGCCCCAACTGCGCCCAATCGCCTGAAGCCAGTGAGACTATGGCATCCCCAATTGAGGCTGAAGGTAGTGGGGAGGAGAAGGAATTGGGAATATGACATATCTGGCTATTCATATCTAGTCACCAAACAAATAGAGTGAACCACCATTCAGAATTGAAACGTTGCTTGAAATGGCTTTTAGCAGTGTTTGGTGACCAGATCTGAATAGCCAGGTACTTCCCCACCTTCCTCCTCCGCATCTCCTTCTCCACCCCACTACCTTCAACCTCACAACATACTCCAATCGGGGATGCCATAGTCTCACTGGCTCCAGACAGGAGCAGCTGAGACTCTTGTGCGGTATTTACATAAAAAATACCTCAAATCATTGCCTTTTCAAGAATGTTAACAATTTTCAAAATAGTTAAACTTTTGTTGACAAATTAAAGATGTACGGTTCCTTATACATAGGTGTCTTGAGACCTGGAATTGGGAGTAAATCGTGTTCCTTGTATAGCTTCTTTCGTCGACGATAGTGGCGGTGCCTTGTTATAAAATCATTTCTTACTGATTTACGAATGAAAAGTTCTTTAATTTTCGAGAACGTTCAATCCTGTCACACAAATTTGAAAATAAATGTATTACTCGTATAGTCAAAAACTTTATTTTTGTACGGGCTGATTTTTTGCCTTCCAAATTCTTTGGGTTATATTTGTACATATAATGCGCAACACCATTACGTCATCATTCTCTATATTATATTCTACGTTATATTATTGTTTTTCTTTCTTCAATCATTTTTTTGTGAAGCAGCCTGCAATGTTCAGGCGGTAACATTGCAATATTTCACACTGCAACTTTTCTCATCTGCTCTTAGTTCGTATTACCGCTTTTTGTAAAAGATGGAACGTGCCCTTTTATTATTTTTCCTTTGATGTTTATTAAGTACTCTAGAAAGTTTAGTGTAGAGCCAATTAGTTCAACCGCAACAACAGTTGTGCTGAAACTAGTAAGCTTTGAAACTCTTACAGGTAGGTGTATACGGTGCAGAATAATAAATGCATTTACGTTATTTTTTTGCATTTTTTACAAGGCGTTCTCAAAGCTTTTGTTGACAAATTAAGGAACTTCTCATTTGTAGGTGGGTAATTAACGATTTTATAAGTTTTAATTCCATTTATTTTTTTAAAAACATTACAGAATTGATTATAATAATAATAATAATATATCTTTATTGAAAGAAATTTGCAAGATTATAACTAAAAAGTACATATTCAGTGTTATGTTTACAGTGGTTTAAAATTACATAAGTACAAAAGGATATCAACAGAAAAAATATATAAATATGAACAGTAGATAAATGAAAAATAGAAAATAGTTATAAATTTTGGTTTTTCAGTAATCTGCCTCATCTGTGTTGAGGCAGTAATTTTTAAATCAATTTATAAGACTTATAGACATACCTACACTTTTATTAAAAAAGTAATCACATAATAGATTGGTTACATTAATAATAATTTGTAATAAAAGCAACCAATACATTGCTTGTATATTTCCACTGTATAATACCAAATCATTAATAATTTCGAATTTGGGTGAGTGCACCGGTAAAGGCCCTATCATTATTTTTGATCCAAATTTTTATGTTATTTTTGAAAATTTTTTGGGAATCACACTTTTTTATTCTAGCTGGAAGAATGTTGTAAAGTCTTGGTTGCAAGGTATCTGAAATTTCGTTGACCAAAAGTAGTATGCGTTTTGGGGATTTGTAGTAAGTCTTTGTCATTATTTCGAGTACAGCGAGTATTTAATCTTTTTTCATAGTATTTATGTATTTTTATTTTATTTTTATTTTATTTATTTTAGAGAAAGTTGACAGCAAATCAGAGATTACAAAATAATACAATAATGAGAGTCAATTATGCCAATTATGAACTTTCCACTGATGATATATAATGATAAAGTGTGACATTGTAAGGGTATTTTCTTATTTAATTTATTTTTTAGTTACAATATATAAAAAAGGGGGGGGGGGGGGGGAACATAGGAATAGGATTAAGAGTCAAAGGACGGGAATTTATAGTGATTGAAGTTTCTTGTTTGAGTCATGTTGCTTGGTGAGTTTTCGTTTTATGTCACGTAAAGTCGAGTTAAAAATGTCAATGTGGTGATAATTTAAGTTAAATGAGTGTGTGGATGTGCAGATAAATGAGTTCTGTTTAGAGTTGGTCTTGCAAAGAGGGAGATTAAAGGTTACAAAGCGACTGCCTGCTGTTGCGATTTGGAACTTGCAATGATGTGTTGAAGAAGATTAGGACAATCGATAGGTTATAGTGCATGCAATTTAAAAGAGTAAGTTGATCTAAAAGAATGCATGTGCTAGATGTACATACGTAAATTAAGTACTTACGTACGTACAATAATGTACGAGTACTTACGTAAGATAAGTAAATTCGGTTATAGTGCATACAATTTAACAGAGTAAGTACATTTAATACAATGCAAGTGAGTGCATCATAGAGTTTAAAAAAATAATAATGTATAGGTATGTATTGTAATACGCATCTCAGGTCCGGCTATTGATACTATTGTTCTGATGTTGATATAATTAGATATAGGTAGGTAGATATGTTGGTAAAATTATTGTAGACAAATGAGTATATAATAATTTGCTTACCACCGCAGCAGAAAAGGCAATAGGTGTAATATTCCGTCGAGTAGGTCTGAGTGTAAAGCGTGTAGCAGGTAGTGGTCACCAACAGGCGGTTACATGGTTTTCTAATTGGTTCTTGAAAAGTTTACTTGATTGAATTAGAAATTTTAAGGGAGAGGGCAAAATAGGAGAGGGGGGGGTAGGTGTAATAGGAGTGGATGATGGGAGGAGGGAAATGTGTGGGGAGATACATGACTGAATAAAAAATCTATTTTACGACGCGAAGAGGATCCAGATCGACTTAGGAAATTTTCTTGAGGTCCTCTTCCTTGGCAATTAGTATGGGGGGCGAAGTAGGGTTTTTCCTCATAAATATCCTACTGTTTTTTAGCCACGTGAATTTGTACCCCTTCTCCTTCGCAAACCCCTTAGCCCGAAAAAGGAGGTTTTTGTTAAAGCTGATCAGATGGTCGTTGACATAGATGTTTCTTTCATCACCGGGTCCTTCGTGCTTATTCCTTTTCTTCGTCGAATTTCCGAGATGAATTCATTTTTACGTGAGCGGGAGGTGAATTTTACGATTATTGGTTTGATTAGTTTAGAATGAAGTGGGTCTTTCGCCGAGACTCTGGTGGCGAACTCGATTTCACTGGTTTTAAAGTTATGAATACCAATTTTGTTTGCTATTTCTGATAGGATATTTGGAATGTTTTCGTTTTTATCTTGAGGTATTCCTTTTATTTCGATATTCTGAAGCCTCATCCATTGTTCCCTTTTGTTTGAATCTTCTTGCATTAATTTGATTGTCAATTGAAGAGAGGTAACGTCTTGTTCCAGATTGTCTACTTTGCTCATAGATTGTTCAAATGCTTGGAATCGTTTAGTGAAATCATCTAATTTTGAATTGTTGAAGTCGACGGATTTTTTAAGTTCAGACATGTCATCCTTTACTTGATTATTAAGGGTTTTGAGGGAGGTAAGTTCCGAGAATATTTTTTTTATTTCAACCATCACATCTTCTATAGGGTTGGTTGACGTAGCTGTTGATTGGGGTGAAATTTTGCAGGTAATGCAACGCCAGGTTCTTTTTTTCTCAATGTTAGCCTTTCGAAATGTAGTTTCAGATGTCCCTCCGCATTCGTAGTGAAACTGCTTACTGCAGGAGTTACAAGTGATGCCATCGGTCATAGTTAGTTGGCACTTGAAACAGAACATGTTAAAGAGTTGGTCGCCTCTGGGTTGTCAGGCGCACGGTGATGTGGATATAAACGTAAGTAGGTATAATATGGCAACGGAGCACGGAGCGCGGCACTCCACGGCGCGGCGCGGATACACTTTGTAGGTAGTCCTAAATTCTAATATTCGGCAACGCAGAACTGCACTTTAGTTTTAATAATGAATCAGCATCAACGCTTTCGAGAAAATATGAAAACTAATTTTGTATGAATTCACCGAAAAATTTTGCGGAGTTTGAATTTATAATTTGATGTTTTAACTGTAGGAAAGCAACAACTTTGAGGGAGCAAAAAATGACGTGTGTCACACTTGATTGATTGTTATGATTGTTACGATTGTTACGATTATTTGTGTATAGATGAGTAAGGATTGTTTTTGCATACATATATCTGCCGAACGTCAAACACATTCATAATATTGAAGATTAAGTTCGAGTCTGTAATTAGAGGTAGTCTAAGAATCAATTTTATAATAGTTTTTTGTGCCTTTATGATTGGGTCTAGTGCTGATACAGTACCGCCTCCCCATGCAATGATACCATACTCAATAATAGATTGACAGACTGCAAAATAAATCATTTTCAAGTGTTGTAAGTCGAGAAAGTTTCTTATCGTTCTGAAAAAGTGCATGGTTTTTCTTATTTTGTTTGCAATTATTTGAGTGTGTATATTCCATTTGAGATATGGATCAATTGTGAGGCCGAGATGCTTCATCTGTGTAGTGCGCTCAATATAGGGACACTGACAAGATTTATCGGAATTAAAACATTTGTGTATTCTAATGGAGGCATCATCATGAGGCTGACCTGTTATATTTATGCTTGATGTGACATATTTAGTTTTCTCGGTGTTCAAAGTGAGCATATTTGTATCTAACCACTTTTTTACAATGTTTATATCCGTTTCAGCTTTTTTGTAGACATCAGCCAAGTGTCAGCTTCAAACAGTAAAACAGTGTCATCGGCAAAACTTACTATTTTTCCCTGAATATTAATGTTACATAAGTCATTGATATATAAAAGGAACAAAGACGGTCCTAATATGCTACCTTGTGGTATGCCATAGTTAGTTGAGCACTGATTGCTAAGTGTGTTCAATATTTTCACTTGTTGCTTGCGCTCATCAAGGTAGCTCTTAAAAAAGTTAAGTTCGTTGCCATTGATCAAAGAATTTTTAAATACATTTGTAGAAGAGAATAACAAACAAATTAACAGTGGATATATTAACTACACTAGCGGTAGTAGAGATTGACGTTGACGCTAAATATGTCGATATCCGAATTGATTCTGTACGACCATTGGCAAGTTAGTCCTGCAGGCTGGGAGATAGAACTCCGATCCAATCAGAATAATTTGCGAATTGTTTAATCAAAATCATAACCTGAAGCATTCCGACATATTTTTTGACACCTGCAGTATTTTTGTAGAATATTGAAGGTTGTTTTCCTTTAAAAAAAAACATACGCCTTTTTTTCTTTTAAAAAATCTTTACAGCATTATTATTGAATTTTTTTAACCCACTAAACTTTTGTAATATTTGTAAACATTGATTTTTATGTAGATTTTTTAGATTTTTTTCTCATTTTTCTACACGTAAAATAATTTTCTTTCGTATTTTTTACTAGTTACATGTAAAAATATTTGTAAATGTTTATTTATGTGCTGTTCAAATTAATCCGTGAGAAATAGTGATGCTGAGGAAATCTCTAGTTATTGTTTTATATTACTGTCTGCATCCGTGCTTTCTCCTAAATAAATAAAAAAAAAATACGATGACATTTTTTTACATGCCTTTAAAGATTGGTTTATATTAGTAGAACTTATCTGGTAAATCCACATCGCTGTTTTTCACCAATACGTGCGTTACTATATTTATATTCATTCGTCTGACTTATAATGTAACTTTGCTCCGGAAATTTTGTATAGTCGTTCGGCTTCGTATCGAGCTAATAAAATACCAAAGAGAACAATGGCACGCGTTTTATGTCGCGATTTGCGGATAGCACTAATGAGATTCTGTCGGGGTAATGGGAATACTCATCAAATATCTTTATGGTGATTGTCTGTCTATTCTCTATTTGCTGGCGTGGAAGGCTTTTGTATGGAGCGAAATGTTAAATTACTAAAGAATAATTAACATTGTATTGTGTAATAAAGATTGATTAGAAGGTTGTATTTTGGTATAAAACGATTTAACTGGGTATGTAAGGTGGAAACTGGATAGACACTCATTCCAAGAGCAAAAACGTATTGTTGTTACTGAGGGTTTGTATAACAAACTTTTTAAATATGTTTGTTATTTATTTTTGGGGTGTTACGCGGTGTTGCGCTACCTTCTCCTTTAGCCAGCGTTTTGGACAGCGTTACAGTGTCCATCATCAAGGCAGATGTGTAATTGTTAGTGGTGAAATGTGTGCTTATGTATGTACTTAGAAGCGAAACCGTGTCGCCAGCTCCACTCCACTACAAGCTGGTATTACAGCATACTTCACGTTTTCTTGCGTTTAGCTTTGGTGTAGCCATCAATTACCGGAAACCAAGAGCTTTGAGCTTAGCTCCGTCTTCTCTATTATTATTATTTATTAATATTACTATTCTTATTAATAGAGACGACGGAGCTAAGCTCAATAGCTCTTGGTATCCGGTAATTGATGGCTACACCAAAGCTAAACGCAAGAAAACGTGAAGTATGCTGTAATACCAGCTTGAAGTGGAGTGGAGCTGGCGACACGGTATCTCTTCTAAGTAAATAGGCACACATTTCACCACTAACAATTACACATCTGCCCTGATGATGGACACAGTAACGCTGTCCGAAACGTCGGCTAAAGAAAGAGGTAGCGCAATACGGCATAACAACCCAAAAATAAATAAAAAATGCTTTTAACCGTGAAAATCTAAAATCATATTTTTTTTTAAATATGACTTATTTAGCAAACGGTAATTATTATTATTGAGGTTGCAAAAGTATTTATTATAATTTCAATCCCTGCATTTTCGACAGCTTCAAGACGTTGTGGTTAGCCTCTCAACCTTATATTTAGGAAATTTTGCTTATCAAGTTCTCAAACGAAACTTATCAAAAAGTTGGCTGTAGGTAAAATATACTATGAAACATAAAATATTCGTATAGAAATTTCAGGAGTAAACATAGATGATTGTAGCAGATCGTAGATCTGGCGTAACTGCGGTTTTGTTTCACAAACTCTTTAAATATGACTTATTTAGCAAGCGGTAGTAGTTATTCTGGGTCTCAACCTTGAGGTTGCAAAAGTATTTATTAAGCTGGGTCCACACATGTTCTTTTGTCCGTTTCGTTCCTCCGTTCCGTATCAGCATCGCGATCAAGAACGCTAGTTTGGACGCCCGTTCGGAACGGTACGGTGTTACGGAGGGACGTTACAGGTAGAGGTACGCCCCCATCCATCGGGAGTCGGTTTTTTCGGCCCGTTCAAAGGGGATACGGGTATGCGCCAGTCTGGACGCGATCGCGGCATGCGCAGGTCATTCTCTCTGTCGCTGGAGTGAACACGCGATGATGCCGATGATCGCAGCGACATTACGGAGGTATGGGCTATTTTTACTTGCGTCCAGAGTTTTTGATACGGAACGGAGGTACAGAACGGAGGAACGGAACGGACAAAAGAACATGTGTGGACCCAGCTTTAAAGTCTCAATTCTTGCATTTTAGACAGCTTTATGATGTCCATCGGTAAATAATATTTAGGATATCACGCTTATCAATTTCTCAATCAAAACTTATCAAAAACTTTGCTGTAGAAAAAAAAAATGGGCTATGAAATATAAAAATTTCGAACTTCGCGGAAATTTCAAGAGTAAACTTAGATGATTGTAGCAGATTATAGATCTAGCGTAACTGTGGATTTGACTAACAAACTCTTTAAATATTATTTATTTAGAAAGCGGTTGTAATAAGGAACTCCAGTGAAAAATATTATGTTTAGTTTATGTTATGTTAAAATTTTATGTTTAAATTTATACAAGTTTTTGAAAATGATAATAATTGGAGAAAAATTTTATTTTTAAATAATAACATTTCAAATTTAATAATTAAAAACATGCCAAATAATGTACAACCAGCTTTTTATACAAATAACAAATTAAAAAATTATATATTAAATAATAAGGATAAATGTGATTTTTTAAACAAATCTGGGGTTTATAAATTAATTTGTAATGATTGTAACTTTTTTTTATATTGGAAAAACTTCTAGAAATTTTAACATTCGAGTTAAGGAACATATAAGATGTTTAAATAATAATAATTATTCTGAATTTGCCAACCATATTTTGGAAACAAGTCATTCTTTTGATATTAATACAGGTCTTAAAATTTTACATACTAACACTACGGGCATACAATTGGATAATTTAGAAATTTTAGAAATTAGAAAAAGCATTAATAGTAAATTAAATATTATAAATAACCAAACATTTTTTAAAAATAGCCATCTTTTAAATTTATTTTCTTATTAATAGTTACAATTAATTATAATTATTTTTTGATTTAGAATAATTATTTTAATTAATTATTCTTAAAAAAAAAATTATTATCTAAATACAATTTTTTCCTTAAATAATTTTTATATTTAATTTTGTATAACTATTTTTATGATTAGTAAGTAATTAATCACCTCTACTTTTTAATATTTTATCTATGTTATAATTTATTCTAATTTGTCTATACTTGTTTGTCATTTATTATAGTAACATATCCTGATGAAGACAACTTTGTTGTCGAAACATGTTGATTTGTTTTAAAAATAGTGGTTTAAACAAAGTGATTTTTTATTCATTATATGAAAAATGATACCACAAAGTTATTTTGCAAAGTTCGAAGAAGTAAAAAAATATTATGGCCTTAAAAAAATATGTTCATATAGATCAATAAACGCTAATTCTGAATATTAAGTTTTATTTAATAATATTAAACCCAGAGTTTTTAAAAAGTCAATTTTTAATGTTCTCATCGAAACACGCCGTCAAGTTGGTATTATTAAAATGTTTAGTGGTGAAATTACTGATCACCGTAGTCATCGTATGGGAAAATAGGTATGACACAAGCCATCGTATTAACAACATTTCATCTTATTCGTTTATTTACATACTATTTATAGAGATTTAGTTGTTGTGTTTATTGAAACATTAATTAGGCCTGAATAATTCAGTTTAAAAAATAAAAGTATCTCTTATTAGTTTATCTCTAACATTAAAAATATTCTAAAAGTACTGTAAAAAAATAGTAATGCCACTTCCCGGGGGAATACTTTGAACTCCGAATTTCAAAATGGCGTCAGTCGAACAGCTGATTACCCGATCTTACAGTAGGGGAGCCCAAGCGGCTAAAAGGGTGCCCCAATAGGTCCACAATCCAATAGTTCCCCACAATGGGATTGAGTAAATCCCAAATCCCCGCTTGGGCTCGTCTAATCTGTTCGGAGCTTCGGTTTCCATTAATATTGATTTCGATTCTTAAAAGCCAAAAAAATAATAATCACAAACAATTTTTGTACCATTCTCCCGTAATAATATCGAAAAATATAATTTTGAATGATTCTAATATAATAAATAAATAATTCCACCTTCATAATGTTTTAACTTATCGAAAAGAATCATACTTTCTTCCCTATAACTATCATACAAAATGACAACACCTGTTGAAAATAAAAATAACTTTTCGGGAGTGATGACGTCACACGATTCACTACACATACGGTGGTTTTCGGGGATCTTAAAAATTAAAACTTTGACAATTATTTTAACTATAACTAACTCTAAAAATAAAAATGAAATGCATTTATTTAAGTTAGAAGGTCATTATTCATAAAGAAAACGGGCTGGAGTTTCTTATTAATCTGGGTCTCGATTAGGTATTTATTATAGGCTCAATCCCTGCATTATCGACAGCTTTTGCGTCTATAATGCAAGGATTAGCAAGCGGTAGAAATTATTCTGGGTCTCGACCTTGAGGTTGTAACAGTATTTATTATAACCTATGTATTATCGATAGCTATATGCTATCTATACGTAACCTCCTAGAAAATCACGTTTATCAAGTTCTCAAATAAAAACTTAACAAAAACTTTGCTGTAGGTAAAAATATTAATGATTTTTGAAAATTTCAAGAGCAAATCTAGACAATCGGACCATTGTTATATGTTATAGACAAAACATAGGCCACTATAAAACACAGATTCAATCAAGCGGCAAAATATTCATTGAATTCCGTAAGTGCTTAGTGATTAGCGATGCTATTAATATTTAATCAACCCTAGTTTGATAGGGAACCTACGAACACAGCCTTGTATGTAGAAATTAATTAACCCATTATAATTGTTGCATAGAATAATAATTATTAAATATTCTTAATTTTACCTGCTGTCACTTCATAAATTATTGCCATCCTTGCAAATGTGGTCTGCTTCCTTCGTTAACCAAAACAGCGCATGGATGTGATGGTCATTTGATACGTAAATTGTTGCTGCCGAAGCTGCTTACGAATTACAGCTTCAGATATATTTGTGATGGACTGTAAATACGCCCTCTTAGTGGCGTTGTTTCAGACCTTCAGGGGGGCAGTAGAAGGCTAAGAGAAAATTGGGGGGCGTTTCAGACTTTCGGGGGGATGGTAGGAGACCCAGAGAAACCCGTACCATCCCGCCCCCATCCTATAGACCCTGCAACGGAGGGGGCATAATGTGATAGGATGGGGCAGTTGGGGGGCGCCAGAAAAGAAAATATTCTCTAAGCGGGCGGTGGGCAAAAAAAGGTTGAGAATCTATGCTTTAAACGAAACGAGACAAAATGGTGTATGCAAGAATTGTGTAGGATGGAACAAGATAAGGAAGGAAAAAAGGATGACCAATCACTTACCAGTGTATCTTTGCGAATAGAAACAACAACACAATCAAAATGACGGGTTGTAGTTCCACCGCGATTATTACCACAACAAAACGAATGAGTGAAAAACGACTTCATGTACTTACTTCCAAGATTTTTAGATTTTTTTTTTAATTTTTGTTTTTTTTTTTTAAATTTAACTTAAATTTAATCTTTTTTTTATATTAGCCCCACACCGAGGAAAACAATTACCCTAGGGGCCTATGTCATCTTTGAGGATGCTGTGTGTAGGGTTTTTTAAGGGAAAGAAAGGAGAAGAAGATATGGGAAGGAAAAAGGTATAGGTAGGTAAAAGGGTGGGTAGGAATCTGGGGGTCAGTGTGGCCAGGAGTGATGGATGTATGAATCTATTCCTCACACTGCGGTGCAAGGCGAAGGGTCGGGAGAATCCAGCTGGAGAGGTCAAAAGGCCTCCCTCAATCAGTCTCCTACGATCCAGCCCGCCACGCAGTGGTTGAGCAAACGTTTCCGCCACCAAGACCTAGACAAACCTCATCCCATGAACCCGGGCACCCCTGCTAAGTCACCAAACGTAGCGAACCACTTGGGGTGACCTATGGCAGGGGTGTTGGTTGTCCAATAAATAGTTCCCGGGGCGGCGGTACCCATACCCGCCTCCCAAATTGATCTAATAATGTTATTATTGAGTTCTGCAAGTATCTAAGTTTTTTATTTTTGTGACCACTGTTTCAGCTTACAAAACCATTTTGAAATTGTGGTAAAACCTCTTTGAGCCACTTATTTTAACCACAGTTTTAAAATACTTGTAGAACTTAATAATATCATTATTAAATTTAATTTAAATTAAGTTAAAAAAATACTCAATAGAGTTCTACTAATTAAACACAAAATAATTAATAATTAACACTTTCAAGATGGATTACTTCTTTTTTACTTAAAAATGAGATTATGTACACGAAAAACCAAAGACGTTACATACTTTAGACGCGGGGTAGAAATCTCAAAGTGGGAAGCCAAAGGGAAGACAATTGCACTGGTCTCGATTTCTAGTACTTTAGTACTAAACTGTCACTCGTCAAGTAAGGTCATGTCTTACCAGTAGGAAAATTGCATTTAGCGCCAAAATGCCCTCCTGTATGATGAGAAAATGTTTCCATTACACGGCAAACATTAGTAAAAGTGAAGAAATAACATAATATGTACACACAAATTACTTATTATTATCGATTATTATAAGCAATACAATTAATTTTCATGTTCCCCGTCCGACAATTTTGTACGTCATTAGAGAAAAAAAACACACATTCTTTGATTGTCTTATGGTACGGCCACACTGAGGCCAACTTCTAATTTCAAACTTTCGGACGATTGCGTAGAAGGGGAGTTCATGCGTCGAAAGATTGAGTTGGAAGTTTGGCTTCAGTGTGGAAGTAGCATAACTTTTTAAAACATAAATAACTTTTGAATTAAGAAATTACTGAAAACCGAAGAGAACAAAAGAGTGTTGCTTACTTGCCACATTATTTTGCGAGCATGTGAGACTATGGCGAGTCTATTTATATAACGTCATTGTGAAAAACACCAATAATTTGCTTACTGTTTTCAAAACAAATGCACTCAAATTTGCCCTTTTTTCTTGCCATTGTTCCAAAATTCAAATATTTTTCCAGTAAGGGATAAGGGAAAAAAAGATAGGGACTGGATAAATAACATCCCGGTAGGCACCAAGTAATATTGTTATATTTTCATTTCAAAACCAAACACAATTTGGTACTTGGTGGTTTAGATCTCCAATAATAATCTCCCGAATTGTTTGTATCATGTACGTTAAATAGATAAACCGATTAAAGTACGTTGAAGCGTTTTTTTTATATTTTTGTTCCTTTTATATTTATTTTATATTTATACCTCGTCATTTTTCATTAGTCCGCGCTAGTAGTAATTTGCTTTAAAATATCAGAAACTACAAACTACACGCAAAACTTTTGTGAATTTCACGTTTTACTTTGCACAAAATGAATTCAACTTTTTGACTCGAGTTATACAAAAAAATTCCCTTATGGGTCCTGACGTAACACCCTGGTATGACCGGTAGTCAATTCACGCCGATTGTCAGACAAATCCTCCACCGTGATCATTCTTCTAAAACATCACAGGGGAGACTCTTGCAAAGCTATTTACTCTCCACCCCTGTCCGTACAGCACTACCACCACCCTTTAGTTAATGTTGATGAAGCCTTATAGTCTGGGCGCCAGCTTTGCCGGTGTAATATATTTTCATTATCTCGCCAGTTCCTTGTTAAATACTGCTGTCTTTTACCGGGTAATTTTTCTACTTACCGGTTTAAATCCCCCATGTTCCGCAGCATAAATAAATAACACAATTTATTTTTACACTGTAGTCAAAGAGAGAGCATTAGGAGTAGGACTGGGACGGAAAGGAGTAGTGGTTGGTTCTCTACAACCTTTTTGTAATTTAGAAATAGGATGTAAGGCTGCTTTTTTAAAATAAAACAAAATCTCTATTATTGCTTAATTTAAGACGACAATGTACACTAAAATATATTCAGAATCATAACGACGTAAGTAAGGAAGCCGTGTATACAAATTGCAACTCGTGACCCGAGTATTGGACACACCTACTGTCGAATTTGCCGTATCAAAGAAAAGAAGAAGAAGAAAAATTATGTGGGAATCTTAACGACGTAAGTGAAGAAAGCGTGTAAACAAATATATACCGCGGCACGGCATATTTTACGAACGTACGGTCGAATTCACCCTAGTAGGCCCTTCTGCCGCGTTCATTTTAATTAATTCTGAAAAATGTGATACAAATATTTAAAATGTGTCTCCATGTTGTCATTCCGAAATTATTAATTCATCGTCTAGAAAAATAAAATCTGGTGCTTACCGCTAACTTTATAGTTGAAAAACGGGTTATAAAGTTTTAAAATCGTTGTACGTAAAATAAATTAATGGTAAGGTACCTACTGTTTTTATTAATCTTAAATATAAATAATGCGCATTCCTTATGCGGCATGGGAATAAAAAAACGTTATGACGTATAAACGTTAAAAATGTGAGTTTTGAGCAAAAAAATAATTAGGGCTTTACACCGCCTTAAAATAAAATTATAATTGCAATTTAGAAAAGTATTTGTTCAATCGGCTAACTCCAGTGTGTAATTCACCGTCGAACCTTCAATTCCAATGCGTAAAATATCGTAAAATTTGTCCTTTTGGACCATTGGGCAATTCCAATGCGCAAAACAACTTAATAATAATAATAATAATTGGATAATTATAGAGGACCGTTTTTGTGAAAAAATCACCTCAAGGGCGCTGTACAATTTATTAAGAATTCTTGGGTTCTAACTAATTTTACTATTTACAATTGGATACAGAAACATACTTACCTGGCAGGTCACTTCCGATAAACACACTTTAATTAGAAAGTTTATGCTAGGAGAAGATACGGCTTTGCACGCGGAGGACATTACAGTTAACACACTGGACATTGCATGATTTTACATTATTTGCTACCCTCATCACTGTTAGTATTACATTTATGAATAGATTAGTGGCAAAATGACAAAAAAGTTTGGAATAATTTATAAATCGCACCAATCCAGTTGATCACTTTCGGCACATTAGACTGTAATGATTTATTTATTTACTAGCGAGTTCCCAGTTTGCAATGCCACTAATAAAGAAATTGTTTCTCCCTGCGTGTCTTTTCCCATTCGTCCCACATTTTTCCCATTCGAGTTGATATTTATTTTAAAATACTGGAGAATTTAGGACTCTTTAGGGCTGGAGAATGTTCATGAAATGAGCTTCACAAACGCTTACAAATAGGTTTTTTTTCCTACGTTTTTACAGGTTAGTTATTTACAGTGTCGCGGGCATTGAATGCGAAGGTGAAAGATTTTGAGTTTAAATATTAGTAAAATTATTTAATTTTTTTGTGAGTACTTTTTTTGTGAGCAATTAACCCGATAAGAGTCTCAACTGCTCCCAATCCAGTTAGGCTATGATATCCCCCAAAGATATTGGAATATAAGTAGATGTGCTATCTGCTGTTTTTACTATGTGTTTTTACTGCGCTTCCGGGTGTCGCCGATATTGTTTACCAATTAACAAATAAACTAAAAGAACAAATAATTAACGAATAAACCAAACGAACGTTAAACTAAATGAACGAATTCTTTCCCTATTTAAAATATATTGTTAACCAATATTAATGCACATTTTCAAAAAATCAACGAAATGAACAAATTCTTTTTGTATGAAAACTACGCTAATTAGCGCGTAGTCCGGCGACAGTTGCGCAGACACCATAGCATATCTCTTCTGTATTTGAATATCTTTGGGTATCCCCAATGAGGTTATTGTGTGAGGCTGAAGTTTGGAGAGAGGCAAGAGATGGAGAAGATAGAGCTGGGGAAAGCTGGCTATTCAGCAGGCTATAATACAACACACTGAAAGTATCTGTCACTCTGTAACTTGTCACAAATATACTTTGTATTATTTTTTAATTAATAAATTGTGACATAACACTAATTAAACAAATAAAATTGACTTACTTAAAATCACTTTAGCGATCATGCGAAATAAATAAACTTGCCTCAATTGCTCGACGTTTCCCAGGAAATCATTTTTAAAAATTTTCGCCAACATTAAAAAAAAAATCATACCTTCGAATTTTGACATGGAGACTGTGAGAATGGTTTTGATGGTACTCCTGCCTTTTAAATATACAAGAGCGAGACGGCAGAAACAGTGTATAAAAGGTGATGGATGTTCCTGCTCGCTCTCCTTAATCACCGACAGCTCCGATAGTTATCACGTTGCTAACAACGCAGACTTTATATTGTGCAAATAAATGTTCATCTCGTCCACGCGCGTTTCATTAAGAGGTAATACCACCGGTGAGAAATCTCGACGGTAGGTATTTTCAAAAATTATCGTTGTCGCGCAGCGCTCACAAAAGAACTAGCTATAGATGTGTGGGTGAGACCACGTGAGTGTTTGGCTCGAACACCCTCTCGCCCCCTCTGCGTCTCCTGCCTACCGCGGTAGTCTTACCATCTTCCGCGAATCTCATCGCAAGCATGTTTCGACTTATTTCGTCGCTAATGAAGTTTTTGACTCGGCCTTAGGGTGTATACCGCTCTCCATAGACAGAAAAAAGGGCGCATTGTTTTTAAACGCACGAGGTCTCTAAAGGTGCATATGATTTGTAGCTATTTAAACGTAAAAATAAATAAAATTAGTCTAAACGACCCGAAGTTTAGAAAAAACTATATTTCGTGATTTGGAAAAAATAAAATAATGGTCTTTTGTTTTGTAGCAAACTTACTTTTTATTCAATAACGGCTGTACAAAAAACACAAAACATATTTTGTCCAATATACGTACTCTAGTTGTTAAAAATGTAAACTAACTAACTAATCATCACGCCGTTTCCACCGCCGTTAACCCCACGCTTACTAACCATCCGCCGCAGGGGTAGGCAGAGAGTATGGACCGCCAAACAACTCGATCTTGGCACACACTCCTTGCCTCGTTCACATATAAGTAACTGATTCACTTGGTCGTGCCATGTCTTCCTCGGGCGTCCCCGACTTCTTCTTTCATTCACATTTACGTCATATATTTTCCTTACACTCCTTTACTCGTTCATTCGCTCTACATGCCCAAACCATCTGAGCGTCCCTTTCTTAATCTTACTCATTACGCTTACATCAGCCTTGCATTCTTCGCGGATCTCCACATTTTTCACACGATCGTACATGGTTTTACCACACATACGCCTCAGGGATCTCATTTCTACAGCATTCAGTCTACTTTCATCCTTCCTCTATCAGTTCCATGCCTCACTGCCATACATCAGGGTAGGTACCAGCACTCAATTATGGACGGCTACCTTCGCTTCTTTTGACAGTTTTTTGTTGGCGCCAAAGGCCTTCGTCCTCCATTAACAGAGTTGCCTGCATTTACCCTTCTTTCGATATCTCTGTCAAAACTACCATCTCTCGTAAACATACTTCCCAAGTACACAAACTCACCCACCTGCTCCAAATACTCATCATTCACAACTATGTTGCACATTGTTTTCATACTATCTCTTTCAAATACCATGACTTTAGATTTACTTACATTCATAATTAACTCATTCTTCATACATACCTACTTCGATCATCCTAGACACGAGAGACTGTTAAAAATGTAAAAGGGAAAAATAACACGTTTTCTGGATAAAACTAAGATACTAAACAATAATGTACACCAACTGTACTGAATATCCAAGCACTTCCCCACCTTCCTCTTCCTCACTTCCTTCCGCTCCCCATTATCTTCAGCCTCACAACATACCCTAATTGTGGATGCCATAGTCTCACTGGCTCTTGTGCGGTATTCACATAAAAAACAACATTTTTTAACAAAATATAACAAATAAAATATAACGGTTGGATAAAACTGAATGTTAACGTAGTTTAAAGGCAGCGATTACTTAAAATCTTGCTTCGAATTCAAATTTAACATTATATTTATTGAATGTAGTTTGGCGCTATTATAACCTTTTCAAGCATTATAGCCAGCGACCGAAGGAGATACACACATCTTTCCACGTTTTTTTTTTCATTAGCTCCACATATGGGATCCTTAGGAAAAAAAACCCTCAGGGCCTATGTCATCTTTGGGGACGCTGTGTAGGGGTCCTTACAGGGAAAGGAAGGAGAGGAAGTTCTGGGAAGGGAGGTATCTGTCAATGGGTCCAAGGGTGACAGAAGTATGAATCCAACCCTCCCATTAAGGTGCAAGGCAATGGATCGAGAGAGTCCGGGTGGAGAAGTCAAAAGGTCTCCTTCGACCAGTCTCTCCCGATCCGGCCCGCCACGCAGAAGATGGTCAAATGCAGAGACGTAGCGAATTACATGGGGAGACCTATGGCAGGGGTCTTGGTTATCCAATTCACGGGGCGGCGGAATCCATATCCGCCTCCATGAATACAAAGAACATCTAAGGCCATAATCCTGGTAAATACGCGAAGTACTTTGTAATAATAATAATAATAACATTATATTTATATAGCGCTGTTTTGTGACATTTCACTTCAAGTGCGCTTAACTATAATAAATTTAAAAAATAATCCTACAGTGCTCCTTATAATATTGAGAAAATAATAAAAGAGTATAGAGTATTTACAAAACAATGACAGAAGAACAAAATTAACAAAGATAGTGCTGTTATAGCATACACGGGACTATAATAATAATAGACAATAGCGGTGCTATTGCAACACAGGACACAACAAGAACTTTAAAACTAAAATATAAAATACTAACAGAAAGGCAGTTTGCGTTTAGAAATGAGAAATATTCTGACATAAATTCGGATATTAAACATAAAATAAAAATACAATTATGAGGAAACCGAAACCAAACAATCACGGGAAACTTGAGAACATGGTTTATTATTTATTTATTTATTTAATTTACGCCCAGAGGGCTTTTACATAAATGTATAAAGACAGTACAATTTTAATGCAAGAAAGAAAAATATAATATAAATAAAAGTTACAATAGAAAACAAAAATACAAACATGAAATAAAAGTAACAAAAATTTAAAAGTACAGTGAGAAATAAAAACAATAAAGTTGCTATAAAAAAAAAAATACATGCATGATATAAATATAAAAGGAACAAAAATTGTAAAGTAAGGTCATCAGATGTGTTTCAAAATTTACAACAACAATCATGAATAACAAACACCTAAGTACTTATTGGTCACTCATAGCGTGAAACCGCTATATGTAGATGGTAGGTTCGTGAGTTGCAGGAGTACAAAAATTTTCATTTTGAATTTCAATTAATTATAAAGTCGATGAAGTAAATTTACAAAAAAATCCTTAGTGAGCATTTAAATTATAGATAAATGATTTTATTATTTCATGTTTATAGTGTATCAGTGACATATTCCATATATCTATGTGCGAATACATATTACCCAAGTTTTGAATTCTATATAGTGGTATATGGAATTGTGCCCTAGTCGTAGTATTGCCAGAATAAAAGGGTAGTACTGACCTTGTATTTCTGGCTGGCACATTAAAATTTATGAGCGCCAAGAATTCAGGGCTGTCAATTGTATTATGCAAGATTTTATATAAAAATATTAGATCGGAAACAGTTCTTCTGTCACACAAATTTAATAGATTAGATAATTGCAGTAGATAAGTGTAATTTAATTGTTCTTTTGGTATTTTTAGTTTATAATTTAAAAAGCTTAGGAATTTTTTTTGTACTCTTTCTATTGTTTGAGAATGCACGTCATAGTGGGGAGACCACACAGTTGAGTTATATTCAACCTGACTCCTCACTAGTGATGTGTACAGAAGTTTTAAGGTTTTAATGTCTTTGAAATCTTTAGCCACTCTTAGTACAAAACCTAACATTTTTAAACCCTTCTTTGAGATATTTTCAATGTGTGGTATGAAGCTAAGTTTGGTGTCGAAAGTAACACCTAAGTCATTAATTTCAGAAACAGATTCGAGAATGAAGTTATTGATTGTGTAATTGAAAATTTTTATTTTTTTATTTTATAAAATCTCATAGTTATACATTTATTTAAATTAAGGTATAGCTTGTTAGCGCTACACCACTCAACTAATTTTGACAAGTTTGCTGAGAGAATATAACAGTCATCCAGGCTACAAATTGCTTTAAAAAGTTTCAAATCATCTGCGAACATAAGTACGTCGATGTTTTTAAAAATATTACAAATGTCGTTTACAAAAAAGATAAATAATACAGGTCCGAGGTGGGAACCTTGCGGAACACCACTGGATGCAAAAAAATCATACGATGATTCCCCATTTAGTTTAACACTAAGTTTTCGGTTTGAAAGATAGCTTATAAACCAAAGCAACATATTACCACGAACTCCAGCTTTAAACAGTTTTTCTACAAGAATGGCGTGAGAAACCTTATCGAACGCCTTGCTGAAGTCAGTGTAAATTGAGTCAACTTGGAGCTTCTTCGCCATTGCATCGGAAATGAAATTTTGATATAAAATGTGGTTAGTTAGTGTTGGCTTGCCGGCCATAAAACCATGCTGTTCAGGACATATATTACATTTAAATGAGCTAGTTATTTTATCCAAAATCAGCTTCTCAAACAGTTTTGGAATTGTTGATAGTATGCATATAGGTCTATAATTAGTTACTTCGTTTTTATCCCCTTTTTTGAAAATAGGTGTTATATAACTATGTTTCCAGAGATCAGTAAAATTACCTTTTGACAAAGAACGATTAAAGAGTGTGTATAGGGGATAAGCAAGAACGGCGACACACTGCTGCAAGATTAAAGGTGGAATGTTATCAGGACCGGCATTTTTATTGGGATCTAGAAGTTTAATTTGTTTTATAATTTCGTTTAGTTCGATGTGCACATGTGACAGGTTTATATTGAAACTGGGAGTATAGTTAGGTAAGGAGAACTGATTGGGTTGACTTTTATCGTAAACGTTCTTGAAGAAGTCGGCAAAAAGATTGACAATATTTTTGGTGCCATCAGCCTTTCTGCCTTCAAAATACATGGTATTTGGTATATCAGAGTCACCACTTCTTAATGTTTTACTGAATCGCCAAAAACGTTTTATATTGTTAAAAATATCATTCTCTGTCTGCTTAATATAGTCGTTATAACATGCCCTTGATAGTTTATTACAATCACTTCTAATTTTGGAGAATTCTATATACAACTGCGATGTTCCGTGATCCTTATACAGTTTGTGAGCTGTTTTTTAACATGTAATTAAATTAATCAAATCTTCATTAAACCATACTGGATATTTAGATTCCTTATATTGAGTGTAAGGGACAAAGCGATTTATATGATTACTAAGAATTAAGTAAAACTGTTCAGTAGTACGATTTAAATCATCACTATCTAAGTCTAACCTAACGTCTAAAGTCTAATCTAACCAGTCAACCAATTTAAGAGAGTCACACATACCCGAATAATCTGCCTTTCTAAAATTATAGCATGATCTCGTAGACTTCAGAATTTTTTCGCCAAAGTCGGTTATACAAATATTTAGTGGAGGATGATGGACGTCAGGGGGTATGACAACTTCTATGGCCTTACTCACTTTGATACATTGTGAATTGAAGAATACGAGATCCAATACGCGATTGTTAATGTTTCTGACAAGATTATGTTGAGTTAAGTTTAAATATATTGACATGTCGAGTATTACTCTTTTACTTTCCGAGATAGTGGTATTAAAAGTATTCGACAATTCGGGGTCGTGCAAATTCCAATTTACATTTGGAAGATTGTAATCACCTACGGCAATACATTTGGCATCAGGATATTTTGTTCTTATTATTTCTACGTCTTCATAATGGTTTTTTAAGACAAGAATGTTGGCCGAGGGGGGTAGGTATACAGAACTAATTATTAATTTCTCACTTTTACATTTCACCAATACAAACAATTGTTCAACGTTACTGTTTTTTGTGTTTAATTTCTTAGAAGTAAATTTTTTTTTAATTGCGACGAGGACACCACCTCCTATTATTACGTATATTGGAAAGATGTTAAGATTCATGAATGGTATGATTTTTTAAATAATTTTGTTTTTAAAGCCAGTTTAAATTCAGCCTAATTCTGGATATTAGTAAGAGCTGAGGAAAGTTTATTACAAATGAGAGTAATTAGTATCTAACATCTAGATCTGCTGACCTTAGAGTAAGCTGTTTCTCGCTTAAGTTTTGTCGGACACATAGTTCCAATATATAGGCTGGCGCCATTCCTTGCAATATTTTGAAGGTCAAGCAGATCTTGAAAGATCTTGATTATAGAAAGAAAACACCTTCGAATGAGAATATGGGAAGATATTGGAAAAGAAAACTAACGTTTAACGAAAACACGAATGGAAAGAGGAAAAAAGGAATGGTCAATTGGAATTATATAACAGATATGCCACCTGAATTGTTTAAAATGAAAAAAGGGGAATTTTACCATGAATTATCTTAACCGAATAATGAAAAACTCGAAAGGAATACGGTGGGTCAAAGTGATGATAATTTTTAAGCAATAGAAACTTTGGAAAAATATGTGAGTTGCGGCAAAAACTTCAGTTGCTAGAGTATTAAACATGTTACAGCACTCGCAATTTAAAGGAAATATGCAACAAATTATGTAAAATAAAATGAAAACCAAGTAATAGAGCAATTTACAAAAGAAACAGGATTACATGTGCCTGTGGACAGTGTAACGATGAAAACAAAAACTTTTTAGCGGCAAGTCCGGTTGACCTAATCGGTAAGGATACTATAATTGAAGTTAAACGCTTCTTCAAACTTTGCAAATACACTTTGTGGCGTCATTTTTAATTAAATGAGAACAAATAACTTTGTAAAAATAGCACGATGTAATCAATATTATCAACATGTTTCGAAGTGTTCTTCGTCAGAATAGGATTAATACTAAAAGTCAAACAAATATGGACACATAAGAATTATAGACAAAATATTAAAGGGAGAAGCATTTTATCGAAAGAAAACGACGTTCGAAGGAGACAACACAGAGGTGTCGAAAAAGAAAACTAAGGTATAACGGTTATCCAATAAATGGTTCCCGGGGCGATGGTACCTATAACGCCTCCCAAATTGAAAATTTATTGTAGTACTTGACATAAACAATTTTAATTTGGCTTAATTTTAGTATGAAAGCTCGATCAGTATTGGTATACCGCGATAAGTCACTAAACAGAAAAAAACGAATAAAAAATATCGATTACTCGGGGAAGGACAACACTAGTCTACCGATAAAATTTGTTACATCACTACTTCGCTTTGTATGTATTTGTCAAAACCCTCGTTCCCCGGCCCCCTCAGGCGAAGTGAGCGAAAGGGACACCTGCACATTGGGCTGAAAATACCTAAATAAAATCTTCGAAATCGATGTTTTGTATTCCCCATTTTTCTTCTCCAAAACTGGACCGATTTTAATTTTTTTTTCACTAACTGTATTAGAAGAAAATATTCTATGTCGGTACGTTTTGATTTTTTTAAAAATACATTGTTTGGTTTGTATACTGAACGTCTTTTGACGGCGTTTAAACCAGGCAATTTTATTCATTTTTGGAAGGTCCTAACTTCTAAAAGAAGTAAATTATCAAAAAAAGCACAACGTACCGACACGCTAAAGGTAGATATCTATATTACTTAAAAAAAAATTGTTCTAGGGTCAAAATCCAGAGAGATAAACGGGGAATACGTTTGTATGGAAAAGACGCCGCTAGTATTTCCTCTTAAGATCTGCAAGATCACATATCACGCCTACAGTCTAAATAACAGAGACATAAAAACTTATTATTGTGCTATTCAGTAAATGAATTAACCTGTATTTAATCGTTTATCTCACATTTCTAAGATTTATAACAAGAATATTTAAAAAATCGTAAAGTTTATAACCGTGCGAATCCTTCGGGTTTTTTTACTTTGAAACTGCCGTGAGGGGTACTCATTTGAGTCAACAAAGAATATTTTCGATTTCTGTAAGTTGTCTGTGGTATATTTGATAATGAAAGGTACATATATATGGAAAAGGGACTTTAACCGTAACATTTTAACCGTAAACAGCTGAAAAAAATTACGGCGTGAAAAAAATATTTTAAATTTTATTTTTAACATCGTTCTAAAATCCATGCTCATAATAGATAAAGCAAGTCAATAGTTTCGTTATAAAATAAATGGCTGGCTTTGGAAATGTTTTAAATAATTTCAATAAATGTTTTACGAATGGTACGAAAATGTGGTTCACTTTTGGACCGCTGTCAATCGCAGAAAAATAAAAGTTGTCCATTTTTTTACCATAATCGCTGCAATGGTTAACCGACTCAGGATTGGTAGCCCAGAATCGTAATTGGCACTCACATCGTAACCACTAAGCCACTGAGGCAGTCATGTATCTCTTAGAGTGACAATTACTTCGTGTAACCGCAAATCACCGAATGACATAAGTTCCTACACATCTCCCAATAACCTCAATCCTTTGAATTTAATTAAAATATTAATCTACGAGTATGTAACTATCTTACTTGCCAGCATGGTTCAACGTTCTGTATATATTACGCCGTCACAACATTAATCAAATGAGGCTGCATTTAATTCTCAATCAATTCGGTCTGATAAATCCGAAGCCAGTGGCGTAGCGTGGGGTTTTAGCCACCCTAGGTGGAGGTAAATTTTGCCGCCCCCTTATTTAGGTACTTCAATTTAAAAGACTAAAATATATAGTAATTCTAAAGAACTTTTCGGCAAGAACAAGCGTAGTACAGGTTACAAAAATAAAAAAAAAACATGTATATATATATGTTTTACAATATAATAATTACATTTACTACAAAAATTCTTACACCTGTACCACTTACATGATTTATCAGATATATTTTTTTAAGTGAGCTCCACACAGGAGGCACTGAGGAAAATAATTTCCCTCAGGGCCTATGTCATCTTTGGGGATGCTATGTGGAGGGTTTTTTTTAAAGGAAAGGAAGGAGTGGAGAGTTCTGGGAAGGAAAAGGGTTTAAGGGGTGGGTAGGAATCTGGGGTTCAGTATATCCTTGTCATCCGCCTCCAAGACCTAGATAAACCTCTCCCCATGAACCCGGGCACCCCTGCTAAATCACCAAACTTAGCGAACCACTTGGGGTGACCTATGGCAGAATGTTGGTTATCCAATAAAGGTTCTCGGGGCGGCGGTACCTATTCCCGCCTCCCAAATTGAAACAGATAAAGAAAACTTATAATTATACCCGTTACTTGACGATCGAAAAGATAAATTTATTAGCGAATTGACAAATACAAATCGACTTCCAATTAGAACCAGAATGATATTTATTTTATGCACCAGATTTAAATGTCCGGGTTAAATTTTCCCCAAAAAAAAAAGGAAAAAAAGAAGGAAAAACTAAACCCTTTCACACACTTCCCCAAATGATCATCTAGTCAACCCACGCTATCCAATTGCACTATATACTTAAGTATTATAAATACAAGAACAACATGTCAACCTACTAGAGACCAAATGGGAATATAATTCACCGACTCCAGATATTTTCATATCAGAGGGTTCGGCTCTGTGGCATTTCTAATTGAACCTATAAATCCTACCGATCCCTCAATATAAATATTTAAAAAATCCTTTGTAATCCTACATGTATTTAAAATGACTGATTTTTGCATTTTTATATACAAATTCTTTGACAAATCTAATATGTTTAAATTTTGAATCAGATTCCTAGGTATTATGCCAGTGGCCGAAATAACAAATGGCAATATTTTTATAATCCGAGAATGCCAAATTCTTTTAATCTCATTTCCTAAATCTGTGTATTTTCTTATTTTTTCAGAAATAGTTTTTTGAATATTACAGGAATTTGGAATAGCTACATCAATGATATAAGTTATTTTTTTAAAATTTGTCATGTAAAACTATATCAGGTATATTATGACTAATTGTTCTGTCTGTTAGTATAGTTTTATCATAATATATTTTATAAAATTCATTTTCTAAAAATGAATTTGGTTCATATTCATAATATGGTACTATATTACGGCAGTCAATCAAGTTATGTTTAATTACCAAACTTTGGTGAATTATTTTTAAAACCTGATTGTGCCTAAATGTATACTCGGAAGGCGCTAATATAGAACATCCCGATATAATATGTTCTATAGTTTCGGGAAAAGCCAAACATTTTCTACATAAATCATCAATTTGATTTATATCTTTGATTATATGCTTTCTATAATTTTTAGTATTAATGACTCTATCTTGAATGGCAAGCATAAATCCTTCTATTTCTGCGCTCAACTCTCCAATACTCAACCATTTGTTTGACGAAAGTTTGTCAACATACGTTTGGTTGAGATAATTGAAGTGTTTTGCGTGAATAATTTTATTTGACCAGGAATCTAATAATTCCTGGTTAGTATTTATAAGAATGTTGGCATTCTCGTCATATAAATTTAAAGGTGTAATATTTCTATCTGCCTTGCAAATTATTTTGTGCATTTCTGAGCTATTAGCTTTCCTATGGAAAAAATTTCTAAGCATTTCTACCTGATTGTGTTTCAAAGATGTTATTTTGACTACACCTCTACCTCCTAAATTTCTAGGTAAATTAATTCGTTCTATAGCTGAATTTGGATGATGGCAATTAAATTTTGTTAACGTAGTTCTAATCAATCGTTCTAAACTATCTAAATCTGTATTGGACCATTTAATTATGCCAAATGAGTACGTTAGTAGAGGTATTGCCCAAGTATTTATTGCTTTTACTAAATTTTTAGCAGATAGATTGCATTTTAAAATTTTTCTGACCCTAGTTTGAAATTTAATCCTAATATCATTTTTAATACTGGTGTGATCTAATCTATTCGATTGCGGGTATCCTAAATATTTATAAAATAAAAAAATAAAAATATTTAACTGTTACTATTTATATTTTCATTAATAATATAATTGTTAGAATTAAAAAACAAACTTCTGAATTAATATATTTTAGTTTTAACATTATTTTAAATTTTAGAAAGATGTTATGAAACTATAAACATGAAAAAATCTTTTAGTCCCGAGGCGGGTAAGGAACCAGCGGCAATTAAACTATCACGACACGTACTTAAGAGCTCTAAAATCACAGTTTGGAGAACGAACACTGACGGACGTTCCATCGATGAATGAAACTTTCTCTCTTTCTGTCAAAGTTTCACTCACGGACTTTCCTGAAGTCTTTCTCGCTGAATATTAGTCATAAACAAAATAAACTTTGGGGAATTCCGGCAATTCAGTATAGACGGTGTTACCAGTCGCTACAATGAGCCAGATGTCATTATGTAACATTCATTTTAAGAAAAGGGATTCCGTCACAGAATAAGTAATGAAAAATTCCGTGCTCATTTCAATCGGTCCGAATCGTAGGTGCGAAAAAAATATGAAATGTGATGGTTCAGATTTTTACATTTTATTATTATTATTTACTAGCAGACCCGGCCACACGTTGCTGTGGCTAACGAAAAACAACGCCATTACCCAACATTTATAAAATCCACACCACCCGCTTGCCAGCTACACGTTGCCCGCTGCCTGAATTGAATATTTAAATTTCTCGGCTTTTCTCTACTATAATAAGCATGTATTATACATATAAACTAATTAACTCGCCACTAATTATACAATGCTTGTAATGCAACACTGGATATTTGAAAAGAGAAAATCAAATTCTTACTTACTCTAAGACATCTATTTTCCTATTTATTCCGTGGAACGTATTTCAAAAGTGACTATAGTATGGCCCGCCAGCCGTTTTAAATCGCACAAAAATATGTTTTCTTTGAATTTCTCGGCTTTTCTCTAATATAATTTACATGTATTATACATATAAACATTCCTCTTCAATCACTCTATCTGTTGGTGAAAACCGTATGAAAATCCGTTGCGTAGTTTAAAAGATTAACGCGCACATACGTTTTGAGTGACTTCATTTTATACTATGTAATCGGGGGTTTAGGATCACAGGGGCCTAACTACAAAAATTGGTGTTTTGAGTTAAGCTTGGTTTTGGTAATGTCACAATCATATCTATTAGTGACACGAAGCTCTATCTCAAATATACAGCCGTTTAAGAGATAATGATGAGCAAATCGAGAAATTTAGACATAAAATTAGAAGTACAAGGGCATATCGCCTGTTATGCCTCTGTGACATTAAACAAAAATCTTATTACTGGCGTCACACTGACCTAACACTTGTTATTCAGGGAAGAACAAAACGTTAATTGGCTGATTATCAAATAGTTTCAATAGGTACCGAAAGGATAATCCACACATGATCGATTTTTCATGTAATTTTGAACCCTTCTATGAATTTGAAGAACTTAACATTTATTTATTTTTTAAAAAGAAAGACAAACATTTCTGGTTTACGAATAAACTGACAATATTTTAAAGACTCCCACTACCATCACAGTAATGGGAAAGTATTACCTGTGTCGTGATGGAGGACTTCGCCGAGGAATTGAACTTACTACTCATGGATGGGATCCAGAAATCCAGACTCCAGTCGTACTGCCAACTCAGCCACTGACCGGTCAATATAATGCTCCAATATCATTTACAGTGGAAAATATTAAAAATTTGAAGGATTTTTGAACAGTGGGTATCATTCTTTCAATGGAAGCTATCTTTCCAATAAGCTTTCCATTGATATGCTTGGTGTTACTCTAAATGACCAGCTCAGGAACGGCGGCTACATCGAAGGCAGAGTCAAGTTAGCCTCTCAGAAACAGGGTGTACTGTACAGGGCCAGCAAATACTGCAGATAATACACAAATTCTAACTATGTACGAATAGCCCCACGGTTGAATTTAGCAGCCACCTTCGGTCTGGAGCCATAATTACCTGAAAAAAATCTTGACTGCAGAAAAGGGCGGTGCATTTGATAGAATCCCCTGTCTTTACAAACGGATTGCAATATTTAGAGCAAAGGTGTCGGGTGGGAATTCTTTCCTTGATATACCGATATTTTAATGGAAGATGTTCCAAGAAACTATCTTCACAGTTCACGTCAGCATCGGTGCACAGTTGGGAAACACGCCAAAACATGTTTACACAGTTGACCTTTATCACTTGAGAGCGGGTCGTTTCTACGACTCTTGAGTTCCCAACTGTGGAATAATTTGCCGACTTCTGGATTTTATCCCCAAATATGACATAGGTCCTGAGGGAAAATATTTGCCTCAGGGCCTCGTGTGTGAAGATAACGTAAGAGGAAAATAAAATAACTCTACCCTAGAAAATACTGATACTTCATAGATTTTGTTAAAATTATGATATCTTCTATATATTAATGTTCATTTATATTATTTCTCTATTCATAATAATAGGAATCAAGAGGAGTTTACATGTTTGTTAATAATAATAATGGCTAAATATATAGGTAGGGACACATAGGCATATCTCAATAAATTTATTCAATTGTAAGGGGCCTAAGACAATTATTTTAAAAGGTGTTTTTTATGCAATGTGCTGGACTGAGAGTTGCTATATTTTCTGAGTTTGATAGCATCTAAAATCTTCATCTCAAAACTTTGTTTTTGTAGGATGGCCCCTGTGATCTAAATCACCCCTTGTTAAAGTATTGCTGAATATTAAGGAACGCAAAGGCAATCCATCAATTTTTAAATTTTTAGTTGTCAAAAATTTTTTTTTGGGGTAAAATATGTAATTTATGAAATGGGACGTATGAATGCGAATATGTCAATTGATAAAAAAAAAGAATTACACTTCAATGTGTTTTAATTTCTGAGTTTCAAAGTATCAAAACTGTAGATACGCCCCTGTGATCCTAACTCTCATGTCAAGTATTGCTGTATAGTTAGGAACACAAAGGCATATCTCAGTCGTTTTTCACAAATATATTTTTTTAATCATCACAAGTCTTTAATAACTACTTAAAAATATGTTTTTCAAAGAGTGGGATAATATATTTTTTGACAAATATTTTTTGTTTGCTGAAATGCCTTTTATTTTTTGAGTTTCAAAGCATTCAAAACTTTAAATGCATTTATCTCAAAACTATGTTTTTGTAGATAGGCCCCTGTGATCCTAAACCCCCGTAATGATGATGATGATGATTGTGAAATTTTGCCGCTCCCTAAAAGTGCTGCCCGGGGCGGGCCGCCCCTGCCGCCCCCACCTTGCTACGCCACTATCCGACGCGTTTTAGTTTTTGAAAATACTGCAACAAATTTGTTATTAACATGGTCATATATTTTAAGGCACGTTTATTTATGTTAATTTTATATCGCAGCCTTTGATCACAAAGTGAACATCATCCAATTTATTAACACATTGTTTCACATGTGAATTTTTCCCCCGAATCCAATCACGTGAAAAATGCTTTGTAGCTACATTTCTATCCGAAATAACTATTTTTAATTTATGCGAAAATTTGCGTTCACAGATTTATTTTAATTTTAGCTCCGTGTTTTTTAATAGACTTAGGTTTTTATTTAGCATACAAAACGAGAGAGTTAAAAATTTAAGCTCCCAACTTTACGTCAGAAGTTGTTGACACGTTTGTTGATTTGTTTTTATAAAAATAAAATATTCGTTATAAAGTTTCCGGAAAAATTGTTTGACGTTAAAACACTAGCGTAGATCCGTAAAACATCACGGGATTTTAAAGTTTATTGTAGGATTTGTGAAGCTGAAAGTATGCAAACATTAAGAGCGTTTAACCAGCCAGCGGCCGGACCGTCCACATTTCGTCGAAAGTTGTTCTTACGATCGTGTAGGGCGGTTACAATGAGAAAGATTAATTATTCTCCCTAGCTGCTTTTTTAAATTATAACTCATTGTCGATTTTATTTCATTCCAAATTTGCTTCAATTTATACCTACATCCAAAAATGCTGAAAGGCGTGATGATAAAACTATTAAAACAATGTACTTTTTGTAATTATTTTTTGATTATAAGTATTTATCATTTTTCAATAATGTCTAAGTTAAATAAGAATGTTTAAAAAATCAAAAATATATTAGTTTAGCAGTGGGCAAATAAATACACTAACGGACAAATTTTCGTCAAGAAACACATGCACGTAAATATTTTTAATGATTTTATTTAAACTAAAATTAAAGTTCGAAAACATGCGATACCCAGATAAAGTATTGATTTATTTTACTGCATGATTATATGATTTTAAATGGATGTGGTATAATACAAAATCTTTTTTGAAAATTTAACAAATCTGCCAAAGACCTATGGTATAACCTTATTATACTAAAAATAAACATTTTTACTCAAAATTTAAAACATGCGAATGCTAGATAAAAGAACAGTCAAGAAAAAGTGTGTTTTGTGGAAAAGAGTCAACACGTCTAAAATCTGATTTAAAAATGACATATATATTTCTGGTTTTCTCTGGTAATACCCTCTTAAGAGTCCGCTGGGTTTTACACGATTGGGTTCATTTTTTTTTATGAATAACATATGTAAATAATATACTTAATAAGCTTATAATTGTAATAGCTAAATAAATGATAGAGTTAAGGAATATTTGCTTTTTAATGGAAGCAATATTAATTAAAAATTTGCGTCGAGAGAGCAAGCTTCATTCCCCGCACGATGCAATTTTTGTTAACAATGATGCAAGGATGGAGCATTGAGTCCGGTATTGTATTTTTTGGGTACAAACTGCCGTAGTCAAAGAATAAGGCTCTTGTTCAGCAATGCGAATGTCGCGGGTTCAAATCCCGGCGTGAGCATATATATTTTATATGATTGAATTATATTATATCACAATTTGATAATTTAAAATAATATTTGCGATACGTCCCAGTGAAAGATACTCCCTGTGTCGCCCTGGTGTAAGATCACGTTTCAGAATTGAAACGTTGCACAGTGGTTTTACTAGTATGGGAGCGTCGGAAACAATTCGAAATTTCAAATTGCAAAGATCACTAAATTTGGTTTCTATATCTTGACACCACATACCAGCGCATCTTTCCCCATACCTCAAAATTCAGCAAAAAATTTCGTCACTGCGAAACACGTCAGCAAAGATTGACTTCCCGTGCAGTCAGGACATTTGTGTGTAAATGCAACGTTTATTATATAACATTTAGGGACTGATAACTTTTTACACCGCTTGCTGGCAATTTTTTTTTACATGAATTCAATACCTTCAGGTGTTTACTAAAGATGACAGCCTTACTAAAAAAAACCACAGCGCGACCAATTAACTGTGTTATTGCAATAACATAATTAAACCCCGTATACACTAAATCACGTTTTATTACCAATAACGTTTCTTGCGTGGTCACGCTGTTAAAATGCATTAAGATCTGACAACATTGTAAATGGTTTTAATTTCCTAGGAAACAATGTTGTTTTAATTCTTCTCCGCTAGGGGCATTATTGGTGCGCCTGTGCATATCGGCCCGCGATGACAAAACAGTTCGGTGTGTTTATAGCGGGATATGGAAAATTTTGTTAGTGCCTAAATGTTGTGATTTTACTAAATAATTTCTATTGTAGTGACGATTTACTCTTCTGTTCACATAATTGATATATTTACCATATTATTTGTGTGGTTTACATCAGTTTAATCAAGTTATTGTACAAACGCCGTACTTTCAAAGTTGAACTGTCAGAATATTGTTTTATAGGTTACTATATGTGTATGGCAATAAAAAAAACTTTGAAAATTTTTATTATTTTTTTATTGTATGCACGACGAAAAAGTGAGGTGATAGTTTCCTTCCAAATTTATTACATAAAAGGACTGTGTTTTTGAAGTTTTGATTTTTTTTAAATTTTTCTACTTTTTGGTCAAAAATGTTTTGGGAGAAATTTTTTTTTCATTTTTTTCCGAGTTTGAATCTTAAAATATGACAGTTTTTGAAAACTAAAGTTTATTTCAAATACACAAATCTAAAAGCTAATTTTATCTAGTTTTCATAAATGGTATTTGTTTTTACGACACCTTCAAAAATAAGAAATATATAGAACATTCAAAATACTTAGGAAAAATTCAAAATTTCGTCCGAACATCAATCGTTAAAACAGAGATAAACTACCCTCTCAGGCCGTGGAAACCATGTGTATTTTTTTCCACGAACAATTTTTTAATTAGTAATGTTTTCACATCCGCGGCCGTTTGTCAATTGAATAAAATTTTCACTGGGTTTTTTAGTAAGGCTGATAAAGTTAATTTTTTTCATTGTTAATGCGACAAATTTGGGATATTTTTTTTAAAAAACATTTCGTGAATTAAAGAAAAATTACGAAGATTTCTGGAATACTTAAGGTTAAAGTTAGATATTCAGTAATATTCAGTAAATGTGCTGATGTACTTTTGTAGCTGAACTATTTACGTATCATATTTAAAAAAAAAATCTTCTGCATTTTTGCAGTTCTACGGCCCAGGAATTTTACGTAATTTACTTTCTGTAAAATTTGAGTGCTTCATAAATATTATTTTTGTCACAGGTTCGGTTTCAAAGGATTTGTTCTTAAGACAAAAGGAGTTATTTGGCATAATGATGAACTCGAAGTGTCAAAAGATGGAAAAAGATTTTAATATTTGAAAAAAATATATATAAACCTCACCAATTGCCTTAAAGAGAGGTTGGATAAATTCAGTAAAAAAATCGCGGGTTTCAAATTTCGCATTAATAAAAGATGGACTATTGCTCGTCGAGATGATGCTAGATTTGTGATGGAAAATAATAAAAAAATGACTTGAGACTCCGATTGGTTTTATATTGTATGCGATTTATCCTGAAAACGGCACGTGATGATCGTAAACACAATTTGAATGTAGTTCAGACCAATCCAAACGCTTGAAAACCAAAGATCTTCGGAAAAGTGCACCTCTTTCTCATTTGGTGTTTGAGAAAGAAGTATATTTTCGGTCAATCGGTAACATCAAAATTATTAGAAGACATTATTCTAGGCGCTCATCTACTAACAGACAAGTGTACAAGATATTTGATGATAATCGCTCTTCTTAATAACAGGTGTTCATTTGAACGCGAGAAGATGCGGATTATTCTAGTATTTTTAAATCTTCAATTGTACCTACCTTTGCGATTAGTTCGCGGGAAGTCTGACAATATAAACGTAGTGTGGAAGAATCCTTGCCCATCGTCCATCAGATATTGCCACCCGATTAAGATTATCAGAAGAGGCTCAGGAAGCTCGAACAAAGATTTTTTTAAAATATCGCGAGAACTATTCTAGAAAATGTTCTCGTGAGAAATTTTATGAAGGTGTTTTTAATTTAATGTTAGTTACATCTGATCCTATCATAACTAGTTACAGGCAACCCCCAAAGAAACCATTAAATCGTTTTCCTAAGGAAGTTTTCGATTTAATAATTCCTACGGATATTCATTCTTCAAATATCTTTAGCACCGACGATGATGATGATTGTTCATCGTTTGCCTCAGAATGTTAAAAAGCAAAATTAAACATTACTCGGCCTTTATTTTCACATGGATTTGGCCATAAATAATAACAATTTTACGAAAAAAAAATATAAATTTTATTTTTTCGTTGATAAAAATATAATAAAATCCAGAAATCGTTAATAAAATCCAGTAAAACTTACTAAAACCGAATATTATAATTTTTTTAAACCATACCGAAAAATAATATTACTTTTTTCCCCCGGTGATCCTCCCTGTGAATTGTTTCCAACTTTTGGGGTACCTGGAACCACTGTGCGTTGCTTGAAATTGAAATTGGTGACCAGATATGAATAGCCAGGTACTTCCTCACTTTCCTCGTCCCCATCTCCTTCCCCTTCCTACTACCTTCTGCCTGATAACATACATCAATTGGGGATGCCATAGTTTCACTAGCTCCAGACGATCGGGTGCAGTTGGGACTCTTGTGTAGTATTCACACAATTTTTTCTAAATTACCCATGCTCATCAGGTCAGGGAATTACGAACGACACAATAGGTACTTTAAAAATAAAGTCAAAATCAGAAATTTGTATAAAAACTTGACAATAAGTGGCACTCAAGTTATTTGAAAAATGTGATATTTCATATAGTTAAGCGGCAGGTAGGGAAGGCGGAAAGGGGAAGGAAATCCGGGAGTTTTGCGGGAGGGGGGAAACGGGGGCGGGAACGGAGACGCATGGGAAAGGACACGCAGTATCCATTAGAACTTCAATAGATAGAAATAAAACTTAAACACCTTTCTCTGAGCGGCATTTCAAAGAATGTTGGGGTACTCGCTAGTTTTAAAAATATATAACTAGCTGACCCGACAAACGTTGTTCTGCCATGTAAATTATTTCTAGTGAATATTTTGGTTGTTAAATAAAAAATAACAAAGGTATTGTAAGTGCGTGGTTATGGGATCTAAAGGCGGCGGTTCGCGCCGCGACAGCGACCGAAGACCGAGGCCAGAGACGGAGGCAGGCGACCGCAACAAGTGTCTCGGTCTCTTCGACACTACTGTGGGTGAAGACCAAAGACCGCGACCGCCTTCGCCTTCTGAGTTCAGAATGGCGCAGTCTGTCGATGAAGTCAGTTGTGTTGTACTGATAATTTACACTAATGGAAACCCAAGTAGAGTTACTTATGAAGGAAGAAGAAGACAATGATTTGTACTTATTTTAGGCGATTTTTCGTTCACCTATCACCTATTGTTTGACAATAATATGTTCAGAACTTATTTCAGGCTGAATAAAACACAGTTACAAAAAGACAATGTTTACAAAAGGAAGAATATCATTGAAAATAAATTTAATTTTAAAATTAATAATTTATTAATTTTTTAAATTTTTTAATTTAATTAATTATTTATTTTCGGAATCTAATTGTGCATTGTATATGCTGGCTGATCAGTTCAATCAGCTTCTCACAGTCTTCGTCAGAAAAAGCAGTCATTTTTTACAACAATTCACACGTGCTCTCCAAGCGCGACGCGAGACACTACTAGTCCGGGGCAGCGACCGTCTTGCTGTTTCCCCTCTCCCGTCTCTGTCGCTTGCCTCGGTCGCGCGCACGAACTGGCCCCCATACAAATAGGACAAGTACTCGATGCGGTCGCCTGTTTGCGTCACTGCACTGGTCTGTGTCGCGTGCCGCGGTCGCTCGCGCGAACCGCCGCCTTAAGACAGAAAGAGGAATGGAGTGCTGTAGACGATGACCACCAACTAAAATAGGAAAATTAAATAAAGAAAATCAATATGAATTTCGAAGAGCTATTGAGCGTACAATATTTTTTGCCAGTCCGTCTTTAGCCAACACAAATAAGCTCGATGGTTTGCCCAGGCGAAAACATGATGCCGAAAGAAATATCAAAATGACGCGACGTTTATTGTGAATGTCTTGCGCATGTGTGGATGAAAGTTCGATGAGGCGGACTCTGCGCCATATGTCATTCAACAACATATGTTCTGTTTGAAATACGAAAGACGGTTAAATTTGTTCATACAAAAATACTAAAATTGCGATTAAAAAAAAGGGAGGGTAGGAGAGTTAAAATTTTGGGTTATAAGTATTTTAAATGACAAAAAAATTGTCAAAAAAGTAAAAAAAAAATTCTTGATAGGGACACTCTAATTACCTAGCGCTATGAAATATACTTTAAAACCTATTCTCATACCTATCAAATATAAATAAAACATTTCATAAAAATCGGTCAAGCTGTTTCGGAGGAGTGCGACCACAAACACCGAGACAAGAGATTTTTATATAAAAGATTTAGGTTCCGTGTGCAGTTATATTTCGTGTGTATCCGCCTAAAAAAATAATACGATCACTTCGATAAAGGTCTGGTGATAATGTCTCATTTTAATAAAACATTTAAAGGATGTAGTCAAAATAAATACTATGAAAACACAATATAAATAATAAGAATATTAATAGGTAGTTCATATATCAGAAACTCGACCATGGCATGACCACAAGCGTACATAAATCTCTCATGTTTTCAGCATATTCCGAAAACAACACAATATAATTCCGACCTCTTCCATGTTCGAAAATTTAGTTTCAATTTTCAATTCTGAATTATTACAGGTCCAAACTTTTGGGTTCAGGTTCCACTGCTTCCCTTTTATTGTTCGATTTTCAAAGAGCCAACGAACTAGGGATTTAAATTTTGACACTGAAGTATTGGCAGAGATTTATTTCAGAAAGGTAACATCTGTGTCGTTCCGTGAAAAAATAAAATATTATTATTACGTGTTACGTACACGTAAATGGAGGTGCTTTAAACTTTTCAGCATCAATCACTTTTCTCTTCCGCAGTTTTTATGCAAATTATCCATTTGGAAATCAACGTGTCACCGATCTATTTATATAAAGAGTTGTATCTGAGATGAATGGCCTGGCTTTTAATTTTTATACAAATTTACAATTTTATTCTGATATTGATGAAATTTTGCACACTTTGACCTTCGAGATAATGTGCCTAGCATAGTGGTCGAAAAATCTTCTAATTATGTCATCAACCACTGGAGCGACGCGGACGTCGCAATTTAAATCTTTTTTCTCCGATTGATCTAGATTTTTTGATTGAATATTTTTCGTCCACGTTAAAAAAAAACATACCTCCGAATTTTATTAGGGAGACATACAAACTGGTTATAGTTTTACGTAGGCAATGAATTCATCTATCTTTTGTCGATTATCACAAATTTGTAGGATTTATAAAAATAATATTAAACTTCGACTTAATTACTTACAAATAAGGGAAAATTTGCCAAAATTAGCAGCACAGCAATCCGAGGCATTTTAAATAGTGCCATGTTGTGGCAAAAAGCGCTCCGGTGGCTAACAATGCAATGAATAAATAATAATTACAAAATAAATAAATACGAGGAAAGATTATTGTCTAAACGAGATTTCGAAAAACTGTAAGTAAATTTGGGAGACGGAAATGGGTACCACAGCCCCGGGAATCATTTCTTGGATAACCAACATCCATGCCATTAATCATCCCAAGTGGTTCGCTGCTTTTGGTGATTTAGCGGGGGGGGGGGTTTGTCTAGGTCTTGCTGGCGAATGCGTTTGGCAAGCCAGATCTGGAGAGGCTGGTTGGGAGAGACCTCTCCAGCCAGACTCTTTCGACTTATCACCTTGCACCACAGTGAGATGGATGCATCAGTACGTCCTTCACTCCTGGACACATTGACCTCCAGATTCCTACCCACCCCTCATACCTTTTTCCTTTCCAGAACATCCTCCCCTTCCTTTCTATAAAAAAAACTCCACACAGCATAACCAATGATGAAATAGGCCTTAAGGGATTTTTTTCTTAAGACCTCCTGTGTGGAGCTATTGTAAAACAAACATCCATATGTGGCGCTTCTGAAATCACAGGACCCGCATCGACTTTAAAAAAAAGAAAGACAAACGTTCCCCGGTTACGAATAATCCATCAATATTTGAAAATCTCCTACCACCACCACAGTAAGCAGAAAATCATGCTGATGGAAGACTTGGCCAGCCGAGGTGGGACTCAAACGCGGTTCCAACTAAGCCACTGACCGGCCTATACTTCCAGAGTCATACGGACAAAGTCATACTTCCACATTCCAAAGAACACAGTACACTTAGAGAGGTAGGAATGTACCAACAAACAGATCTGTACTCTGTAATTGACGTTCACAAATGAACTCGCGAACCACTAGCCCATAAATCACCCTCCCCCAAATTCCCTTAGCGGGTTGCCCCTTATCCCTAACCTTACCAAAACGATACATTATTTAGAATTATGGTTCTGATGCTCTGAGCTTCGTTTGAAAACATCTCTTTCTAATTATTGTGATAATTTTTGGGTTATAATGCCGTGTTGCGCTTCCTCCTTCTTTTGGTGTAGTTAAGTACCGGATTCTGTGACTTTGTACTTCAATCCCAGTGATTGAGATAACTTGAAATATGTCTGGGAAAACTCCAATAAAGATCGGCGTTACAAGTTGCTTTGTTTACGTTATCTTTAAGACCCTCAACTTAGCAACCCCAAATATGACATTGGTCCCCAGGGAAATTATATTTCTCAGTGTCTTCTGTGTGGAGCTGATGTATTAAAAAAATACCATCATTCTGGCGTACTTTTAATAATTATTTTGGTTAAATTAGGAAACATACAGTTATTTATAAAAGCATTACACAGTTGATGGTGAATATAATATACATCAGTTAAGTCCCGTAATGATTTGAGATTTTCACGTATTATCGTGATTTATTTTTGGGTCATTGTGCCGTGTTGTGTTAACTCCTTCTTTAGCCAACGCTTTGGACACTGTATCGCGGTCCGAAACGTGGCTAAAGCAGTTGGTAGCGCAACACGGCATAAAAACTAAAAAGTAAATCAGGAAAGTTCCAATTATTATAAGCGGTGACCCGACCATTGGTCCGGCGACAGTTGGTCCGGCGACAGTTGGTCCGGCCGACAGTTCGTCCGGCCGACAGTTCGTCCGGCCGACATGTGGTCCGGCGACAATTGGTCCGGCGACAATTGGTCCGGCCGAAAGTTTAGAAGATGTTTTCTTCAAGTAAGTATGCAAAGAGGATATACGGCCGTACAAACAAAGTCGATATACTTATATCTGAAGGCATCTTGAGTGAAAATCCGCTGTAAAATAATTTTTACTAACTTTCCGAAGAAGCACGCGGCAATCACAAAATAGATACGACATACTTATCGGCTTAGCAAAAAACGCTAAAGTATCCTTTGAATACCGCATTGAATACCGCACAAGAATCTCAACTGCTCCCGTCTGGAGCCAGTGAGACTATGGCATCCCCAATTGGGGTATGTTGTGAGGCTGAAGGTAGTGGGGAGGTGAAGGAGGTGGGGAAGAGGAAGGTTGGGAAGTACCTGGCTATTCAGATCTGGTCACCAAACACGGCAAAAGCCATTTTCAAGCAACGTTTCAATTCTGAATGGTGGTCTTACACCAGGGTGATACTGATAGTATCTTCCACTCTGGAACGTGCCGCAAATATACTATATATTATTTTAAATGAATTAATTGTGAAATAACACAAATTAATCAAATAAAATTTATTTGCGCATGCCGCGATGCCGGGTTCGAACCCGCGACCTCCGGATTGTGAGTCAAGAGTCTTACCCACTGGACTACGGAGGTCGTCGATTACTACTTGCATATAATATAACTTTTATATCTGAATATAACTCAAGAGTCTCGACTGCTCCCAACCGTCTCGAGCTAGTGAGACTATGGCATCCCCAATTTTGGTATGGTGTGAGGCTAAAGGTAGTGGGGAGGGGAAGGAGATGTGTAAAATGACCAAATGTCAGTCGGACGAACTGTCGACCGGACCAACTGTCACCGGACCGCGTATTTACAATCCCTACCGCGTTTCAGTCGCTTTAAATTTTCAATATCAAAATTTAAATATTTTGAATTAAAATTATTAATTTCTAATATACACATTGGAAAGATTATTTTATCTAGAATTTAGAACAATTTTTGTTTTTGCAAAGTGATAAAAAATTATCAATATAGAGGTGTATTTACAATATATGGGAATAATATTAAAATTTAAATATTTAGAAATAAAATTATTAATTTCTAATATACACATCAGAAAGATTATTTTATCTAGATTTTAGAACAATTTTTATTTTTGCAATGTGACAAAAAATAACCAATATAGAGGTATATTTAAAATGTAAATTGTCGTTACCGCGACTGAATCGGTATAGGTTTTGTAAATACGCCACCGGACCAACTGTCGCCGGATCAAATGTCGCCGGACCAACTGTCAAAAAAAAAGAATCAAAAGATTAAATGAACAGTAAAAATATAGTTGTGTAGACATAATTAATGTTTTTTTTTTCAATGAAATCAAAACTAAATTATAAGCACGTACTTCAATGAAACTTAAATCATGATCACTTGATAAATGAGTTGTAATCTCTTTTTTGCCGAGTTTGAATATCCAATCAGAGTCAAGTTTCCAAATAAGATTGATTGACGAGCCCAAAATTTTCCTAATCAATCATTCCAATACTGCCTTATTTGCTGCCAAGTATCAGGCAAACAATTAATATCACCGGATAATAATCATTAGGCTGATAGAGCTGCCGGCTTCGGAGAAAACTTTGTACGAATAATTGATTTATTTATTCACGCCTTGAAGGCTCTTACATGTATACGTTTTTTTAGATACATAAGTTGTTTAAAAATATAATAATAAGCGTGTAGTATATAACATAATAAAAAGGGAATTACCAGACAAAAGTGGAAATATGTAATTTTTAAATCAAATTTTAGACGTATTGACTCTTCCACAAAAATTATAAATTGATTGAAAGACTGTTCTTTTATCAAGTAAAGCTATATTTGAAATTTTGAGAAAATATGTTTATTTTTAGTACAACAAGGTTTTACCGTAGGTTGTTGGAAAATTTGTTAAATTTTCAAACCAATTTTTGTATTATACATCACACATTTCAAATCATATAACCATGCAGTAAAATAAATCAATAAATTATCTGGGAAAGCTGTGTTTCAGAATATTAATTTTAGTTTAAATAAAAACATCAAAAAAAAGATGCGTGCACATGTTTTGTGATGAAAATACTTCAGTTTGTCTATTTATTTACGGTCTTACAAACTAATATATTTAAGATTTTTTTACATTCTTATTTTGCGTAGACATTATTGAAAAATTATAAATTCTTATGATCAAAAAATAATTACAAAAAGTACCAAATTTTAATAGTTTTATCATCACGCCTTTCAGCATTTTTGAATGTACTCGTATGTATAAATTAAAGCAAATTTTGAATGAAATAAAATCGATATTGAGTTATTATTTAAAAAACACCCGGTACGGAGAATAATTAATCTTTCTCATTGGAACCGCCCTGTACGATCGTAAGAACATTTTTCAACGAAATATGAATTCTCTGCCCTTCGTAAATATCTTTTTATCTTTTTATTTTTATTTCTGTCTGCTTATTATTTATTTTAATTTTATGTTTATTTTTTGTTATTTGTATTTTTCATTTTATGTTTTAATTAGGTACATACCTAATATTTAATCATTTTTCTTTCTTTTATAGTTGTTTATGTAATATGGCAGACTGGGATTGCACTACCCTCCCAGTCCTGCTGGAATAAAAACTTAAATAAATAAAATTAGTCAATAAAATATATTTTTTTGAAATGGCCAACTCTTTAATTTATTTTCACATTATACCTATATTGGCCTTTTTAAATTTTTTTTGTTATTTAAACATCTTAGGTAAGCTTGGTTTATTGTGTCAATTGATAAAAGTTGTTAATATATCATGGATCGTGGATGCAAAAATAACCTTTTTTTTAATAATTTAATTTATTTTATATAATTTCTTTTCATAATATCTAATAACTAATTAATCTTAACAGGTACTTACATATGTGTCCATACTCTTGTTTGTCTATTCTTAAAAATATATAAAATCGTATCAAGCTTGGGGCAAGTAGGTAGATACTTGGCTCAAGCATCAAGAAACTTTGTAAACAATCAAAATGTTTGGATTAAGCAAAACACTGTGCTTGATTCAAGCCGCTTGAACGTGTCGAAAGTCCTTAATATTGGCCTCAGAAAATAAAAAAAAACATTTCTCGAAATCAAAAGTTTGGTTCGATTCGGAAGGTAACCCAATTTTAAATGTAAATCGTAAGCGATATTATTGGCTGTTTTGGAAGTAAGCCATATAATTAATGAACTGCTGTTATGAGGCAATTAATGCGAAATTTTATTTTGTTTTTCTTAGAAGTTTTGTAATAAATTGTTTACCGACTTAAGAAGTCCGGTGAATAGATATGGAAACAATTATATTGATACTGTAGGATGAAATGCTTAAGTAAAGAATCTAAGCTTATAAATTACACTAAATATAAACACAAAGTCTTGGATCATCAGTCATTAGCTAAAACAAATCAAATATAAACGATTTTATTAAAACTTATTTAAAAGTGTCTATGTTTTACCAATGATGTTGAATAACTTCTACTTTTTCTAATATTGTTATGCTGTAAACTGCTATTATTTTGTAAACTCTACTAAAAAGTTGTTGCAAACTGTGTCTGCGTGTCTTGCAAACTGTGGTTGCGTTGCAAACTGTGTCTGCACTTAGCACAGAATTTCCAATCGAGGCACCCAAAAGATTTTGTGTTATTTACAATGATGTGAATTATGTGACGCAACTGCTGCCGACTCCCGGACAAACCTCACCACATGAACCCGGGCAACCCTGCTAAGGTACCTAACATAGCGAATCACTTGGGGTGACCTACAGCAGGGGTGTTGGTTATCCAATAAATGGTTCCCTGGGCAGCGTTTCCACTACCCGCCTCCCAAATTGATTTCCTGCTCGACATATCCCACAATAATAATATCTCGTGAATGTTCACGATTCTGCACTAGTATTATTCTAAAATTTTAAAAGAATTACCTACCAAGAAAACAATATTGTTTAAAAACAAGATTATTTGCCCTGTCCTTTTTGTACAAGGTATTTTAATAAAAAAAATACAATCTACATACTTATTTATTCAAGACCACAGATGTACATCCGGCCCCCACTCCCTATAAACACTTTCAATTTGCTTCCTTCCGGAAACTTTCCATTTAGGCCGTTTGTTTATGGAAATTTAGACCGGAAGGGCAGTCCTTGCTTTGGCCTGAAAAAATGGCCACGGCCTTTCAAAAGCTTATGTAAATTTCGTCTCTTTTGTAAACCGTTGAATTTTACTTGCTGGGCTAGGAAATTGTTCATTTTTATATCTTATAAGGACATGTTTTTATCAAACCGGCGAGCGTAATGTTCAAATTTGTAACATCGAGCGTGAGGTTGTGTAATTTTCATCCGAAATTCTTACTTATTTTGTTTTTTTCGACTTACTACTATATTTAAGTCGATAGTTTATTTATTTTACCTATTTTTCAGTGGATACTTGTTAATAGAAACTAGGAATAAAAGTGTTAACAATCAAAATACGGACATGTGCCTAGCATGGTGATCAAAAAATCCTTCGGAGGGAATAATCGGACACAACCCGAAATATGTCATTTTTGAATCAAGTTTTAGACGTATTGACTCTTTTCTATTAAAAATATAAATTGCTCTCGAAAGACTGTTCTTTTATCTAGTAAAGCTTTATTTTAAATTTTGAGAAAATATGTTTATTTTTAGTACAATAAGGTTTTACCGTAGGTCGTTGGCAGATTTATAAAATTTTTAAACAATATTTTGTATTATACAACACACTTTTCAAATCATATAATCATGCAGTAAAATAAATTAATCAATGATCTGGGAAAGCTATGTTTTAGAATTTTAATTTTAGTTTAAATAAAATCGTTATAAAAAGATCCGTGCACGTGCTTTGTGGCGAAAATACTTCAGTTTTTCTATGTTAAATACATTGATTTGTCAGGATGAGTTGGTAGGTACCCTAAAAATGTTCTGAGATTCTTTTGGAGATATATTACATTTATGTAATAATTCCTACCGGGATACAAAAAATAGTACCAGTATTTTATAGAGATAAATAAAACAGAAAAAAAAAGAAATACTTACGCCAGCTGCCCAAAACACCGAGCGACTTTATTTGGCAATATAATTTACATTGGTCATATTATTTTATGAGAATTGCCATTCTTGTCTAGGAAATATTCGAATAAAACAATGAAATATGCCATAGTGAACAAAACTAATACAAACACGTTTATTTTATGGGTCTGCACCCAGTTTAAACGTCTCACCGTTTTCACTCACTCTTTACGAAAATTGTCATAAAACTTTCTTGTCAATGTTGTAAACTAGACAAGATGGCCTTTATAGAACCAACTTATCCTTCTCGGAGAACACTGCACAAGAGTCTCAACTGTCCGGAGTCAGTGATACTAAGGCATCCCAGTTTGGGGTATGTTGTGAGGCTGTAGAGCAGTGATTCTTAACGGGGGTGCCAGCGCCCCTTTGTGGGCGTTTTGGAGGTCTGGCGGGTCGTTTTTAAATATTTAGCATTTAGGGGGCGCTGCAGAAGTTGCTGCGAGAGGGCATTGTGTTTATATAGAAAATAAACTCGTTCACGAGCTATGCACATTGATACACTTTTATACACTGTATTCATTCATTGGGCGGGCAAGCAACACACGAACGAGCAGTGTCGCGACCAAATACGTGCCCGCGCCGGGCACAGGCCCCGTGCAGTTAGCAACTAGTGATTCAACGCATATCCAGTGTGACTTCAGGAACATTATTAACACCTTCGAGGCCTCCATCTCCAACTACCATCTCGACATGAGATGTCAAGCAACCAACAACCGGCAACGAGCCAGCAACCAGCAACCAGCAACCGGCAACAAGCCAGCAACCACAACCAGCAACCAGCAACCGGCAACGAGCCAGCAATAGGCAACAAGCCATCAACCACAACCAGCAACCACAACCGGCAACGAGCCAGCAACCAGCATCCTCATCGCCTCTCAAGGTTCCTTCACGCTCAAAGGCACACACAGCCGCCATACCTCGTCAATTCGACGACGGTCGACCGCCTGGACCAAGGTCACTTCTACACCGCCATGGTGTAGAGCAACACGCCGGCCCCCTGAAGACCAGTGATCTTCACCGCCGTAGTCTCCTGACCTTCTCACTCATCACGCAGCAGCAACACTCCCGGCACCACTGTCATTCCGCTCCGCTTCGACCTCCGCTACGTAGCTCCAATAAAGACTGACTCACTACAATGACTGACGACTTTCATTTCTGTCTCCCGCTCCCTCAGTGTTAAATAAACTACACTTACACGTACAAAAAGTAAAATTGAGGCATAATACTTAATGTCATCGTGTTCATATAAAGTAAATGCCCATTCAAAAAGGTTCAAAATATCAGCTATGAATGAAAGTCTTTTACCGTCCGAGGCTCGACACTTCTTACGTGTTCATTCGTTGGTATGGAGCAAGATCAATCGTATCAGTAATAGAGGGGGAGAAACAGAGCTGTAGAGAGTGTGGTTGGGGAGGAGATGGTTAAGAGGAAGGTGGGGAAGTCTACCGTTATTCAGACCTAGTCACCAAACACTCCAAACACACTACACAACACCAAACACCAAACAACACCAAACACCATTTAAGACAAAGATTTTATTCTTAATGGTGGTCTTTTTCCATGTGAATATCTCGGGCCAATTTAGTATGTAATCAAATTTAGTTCAACTGGAAAGCATGACAACGTTGTTAGTCACTCTTCTATAATCATCTTAATGTTTGTTTACTCTAATTCACCGTATTTTTATAAATTAGTTTGTTTCTTCGATCTAACCAAGATTTAACAGTGGTTAAAAAAACCCACGCAGTAGAAGTAAAACCTTTATAAAACTTAAGCAGACAAGAGTGGGGAGAACACGAAGCACTTTTTTTATCAATGTGAAGTACGTTTTTTTCCATATTTTTGTCGTCGAATTCCAGTGCACCTTTTCCTATACCTTTGGCCATCTTATTTATTAATTATTTATTTATTTATTAATTTTCGGGAAATCGACAGTTTATATTTATTTCAGTTTGTACATAGTATTAAATAGCCAAAATAAAACCAATTACGGATTTCCTCCTTGTGACTTTACTTCTACTGAGACAGCATAATAAGAATAAGTAAGTTAATTTTATAAAAAAGGAATATTAATCCAAAATTATATAAAACAAAAAAATATATATATATATATACTCAAAACAATTTTTTTTTTAATATAAAAATGAAAAATTACAAAACAAGAAAATCTATCAATACATTGGTAGCCATGGAGAGAAGTTGTACATATAAATCAAATCATAACAGAAATATAAACAATAAAAACATAACATTATTCAAGAACCATCAGAGAAATACTCTTTTATCGACCTTTTATATTCAGTAAGTTTGCAAATGAAAATGTCAACATTGGATAATACGCTATTATAACTATTGCATAGTCTGTTCAGGCAAGAATTCTGCTTACAGTTTGTCTTGCATTGATCCACCCTGAACAGGACAGAAGAGCGTGTTGAACGTGCAGGTACATTGAATTGAATTTTATTTAGCAACTCTGGGCATTGAATATTATTGTTGACTACTTTATACAAGAATAGTGCATCCATATGATGCCTTCGTACACTCAATGAATCAATTTTAAAGTGTGTAGCAGCTGCCTCTGCATAATTATTAAATTTTACAAACGACTTGTAACAAAGATATTTTAAGAATTTGTTTTGAATAGCCTCGATTTTGTTTATGTGGATTTTGTAAAATGGAGACCAAACAACTGATGCAAACTCCAGATGACTACGTACATAGGCAAAGTAGAGTTGCTTAATGATATTGATGCTATTAAAAAGTTTTGTGTTTCTTATGATGAAACCTAACATTTTGGAAGCTTTATTTGTGATTTGTTGTATATGAAGGTTATATTGTAGTTTACTATCAAGGGTTATTCCAAGATCACGAATATCTGAGACTGTTGCAATGTTGTTGTTATTTTATTTTTACTTATTAGTTTTTGTGTTTTCTTCTTGATGATGGCTTTATTTTGTGTTTTCTTTGCCTGTTCATTTTGGAGTGGTTTGAAGATTGGATATTGATTAAAAAAAATTTTTTTTTTGGGATTTCGTAGGATTTGACCATTGGTCCACTGAATGTCCGGCCACGAAGGTTCATCAGGCGTTTCATACCATTAGATACTAGATCAAAGGAGGCTTGCGTGGAACCGTGGATTTATCGTATTATATTGGAACTGAGTAGGTACCCGTGAAATAAATAAATATTTTAGTGCTATCTCATTATCTCGCTAGCTAAATCCTTATAGATGTGTGTATTTGTCTCTCCCTTTAGTGTCGCTCACTTCCCTTTCATCGAGTGTCAAATCACAACAGTATCAATAATGAAAAAAAATCTGATATTTTTAGCCAAATTTATAACAAACAAAAAAACTTGACAACTGATTGCATATTCGGTGAAACAACGGCCCTAAATTTAATAATGTAGCGCATTTTAAATAGATGAAATACCTGGCAGCGAGCCCCAATCTAGAAAAATGTCAAAGTTAAACTTGTTGTGTTCTTCTTCTTTGTACGTTTCATTTGATTACCCTGAAATTGTTGAAAGAAAAAGACAATAAGCTCCACGCATCTCGTTGTCTTTGGGAGCTTTTCAGGAATAATAGAGACGAGCGCTTTCCTTAGAATTCCTCAGCTGGAACATTCACTTGTTCCGTTGACATTGTAAAATGAAATACTCACAAAAGGTAGCGAGCAAGATTGAATTTTAGAGAGAATAACATTTTCCTAGGAATACGCTTCGTACATAAATTGCTCATTTTCTCTGTGATTTCAGTAGAAAATTAATTTAGAATTGAATTGTTAGTAGATTTCTATTAGAATTCTGAAGATTTTTTTGTTTACGATCAAACTAGTTTCTACCCGACTTAGTTTCAAAACTAAGTTTTTTTACCAAATACATAAAATGGTATCGCAAAGGCGACACGTGGAGTGGACTGTATCAATATATTAAAAAAAAAATGTTATGCTTGTGAATACTTTGACACAACTATGGGGAATGGTAAACAGATGAAAGGGGAAGGAAACTGACTTACCCCTTATGGTTGATGTTCGGCTCAATATTATGGGTCTGAGGGAGCACTAAAGTCACTCACTGCACAAGCTTCCATAAACTGGTCGATGTTATATAAAACTGAGAGAATAATGATGTTCGTTGCACAGCTTCTTTTAACAGACTCACGGACATATTGATTTTATTGTTGTACGGTAGGTAATATTGTCAGTAGGGATAGGTAATTGTGGTAAAAAAAGGATGGGTAGAAAAATGGAACAAGATATATAGATAGGTATACATAGTTGCGTCAACAGTGTGCAATCTCATTTATCAGGAAATTATAAATGAAATGTTGAACTTCTTCTTCTTCTTCTTCTTCTTCTTCTTCTTCTTCTCGTTCCCTGTCTTTGGCAATCATGTTAGCTATGCGACCCGGAACAGCTCTACAGTAGACTGGCCAAACCACTGTCTCAGGTTTTTCAGCCATGATGTTCTCCTTCTTCCAGGGCCCCGTCTTCCGAAAATCTTTTCCTGCTTATGAGATGCAGGATCTCGTACTTCTCTAAATGTCTCATCACATGTCCTAGAAATTGAAGTTGTAGGATTTTTGTTGTTTTAATGACTTATTTTTGTTTATTTATCCGAACCATAACATCTTCATTCTTTACTCCATCCAGCTTATCTTGAGTATTCTTTTGTAAACCGCATCTCGAATGCCTCAAGTCACCTCATTAGTTCTTCAGTAAGCGTCCATGCTTCCATTCCATAAAATAACACCGAAAACACGTAGCATCTGACCATTCGCATTAGTAATCCAAGGTTGAGATCTTGACTGCTGAACATCTTTTTCATCCGGATAAAGTTTGCACGAGCTTGCTCAATGCGGCATTTGATTTCAACCGAAGCATCCCATCTTTAATTTAAATGGCAGCCCAAATATACAATATAATTTTGACCCAATTATCTTTATTCGAGTGCTGATAGTCTCCATTCAAAGCTCGGAAAAACATGGTAACTCTGATTTGGATTCCTGGACATGTTGACATAGTTGGAGTGATATTGCTAATTCCTTGGCAAAACAAGGAGCGTCTAACCCTATTATTACTCTCGTAAGCCATATTCCCCACTCTGATAATTTCCATCATCAAAGATAGATCCCGCAATGTTTGGACAGAGTGTTGAAACATTGATAGTAATCAAAGGGAGCCTGCTACGCCTCAATACAAAGGACTATCCTATCAAAACTGTGGTTTCAACAGTTGGCATAGTTGGAGCAACATGTTGGCATAGTTGGAGTGATATTGCATATTCCTTGGCAAAACAAGGAGCGTCGAAACCTATTGTTACTCTCGTAAACCATATTCCCCAATCTGATAATTTCCATCATCAAAGATAGATCCCGCAATGAGTGTTGAAACATTGATAGTAATCAAAGGGAGCCTGCTACGCCTCAATACACAGGACCATCCTATCAAAACTGTGGTTTCAACAGTTCCCTCATTTTTCCAAAAAAGAAATTTTCTCACTTATTCGAATGAGAATCGGACATTGTTCCATCTTTTTAAAAACCCCGTTCTTGACTCCCAGATTGCACACCCTGTGGTCCAGATGTGGGAACTTTAAATTACATGTTTTTTGCTTGTCACTCTCTAAATAAATATCTCTCTTCTATTAAGCGTTATCTAAAATTGCCTCCCCTACATTTAACATCTCATCTCTTCTAAGTCTGACCTCGACACCAACCTTCCATATAATTCTGAAATTTGCACGTTTAAATAAAATCATTATCATTACATAATATAAAATGAAGACGCTCAAAATGTATGTGCGCGTTAATCTTTTAAACTACGCAACGGATTTTCATACGGTTTTCACCAATAGATAGATTTCAAGTATTCAAGAGGAAGGTTTATATGTATAAAAACATGCTTATTATAGTAGAGAAAAGTCGAGAAATTCAAATATTCAGCTGGCAAGCGGGTGGTGTGGATTTTATAAAGGTTGGGTAATGGCGTTGTGTTTCGTTAGCCACAGCAACGTGTGGCCAGGTCTGCTAGTCTTATATATAAAAATGAATCGCTGAATGTGTTGCTAAGCGCATAACGTTCGAACGACTGAACCAAATTGGATAATTCTTTTTTTTGCGTGTTCGTTATTGTCAGGACAAGGTTTTTATAAAACTTTCGGTGAGCTCTGGCATTATGAAATTTGTATAAAAAAATTGCTTTTGGTGGCACGCGAGGTTTGAAACCTGAATGTATAGAAAGCGGGAGGGAGGGAGAGATGGAGGAGGGAGGTGGAGTGGGGAGGGGGTGGAGAGGGAGGGGAAGGGGGGAATGGGGGAGGAGGGAGGGTGGTGAAAGGGGGGGAGGGGGGGAGGTGGAAGAGGCGGAGTGGGAACCCCCCTTACACCATGCGAGCGAAGCCGCGGGTAAAAGCTAGTTAATACATATAAAACACCTTTTCTTTCTCTGTAATTTTTTAATGATCGCCTAGAACACCTTTGAAGGGTGAATGCCTGATGTAATTGAAATTAAAAGAAAACCATTACACTCTTTTTTTTCTTAGGGCTTTTTGTGGGGAAAAATAACCAAAAAAATAACAAAAGGACCCAAAATATACATTTGTTATAAAAAGATATTTCCAACATAAAACTATATCATCTGAATTATTTATGGTAATTTGCCTTAAGTATAAAAGCTTTCCTTGTGAATGAGCCACTCTTTATTTTTCATTTCGTATTTATTTATCCTAAAGACGCTAACCAATTCTTTTTGTTTCCAGGTAAGTTACCTCCGAAGGCTGTGTTGGGGGATGAAAGAAGGCTGACTTCAAAGCTCAGCGTCGTTAAGGAAGAATTCGGGTAAAAGTTTATATTTTTATTTTATTTTTTAAGGCTTCAGTTTTCCACTAAAAATACTTAACTTCCTTTGAAATTACCTGGGATGAAACCTTTTTATGTTTAATTTATTATGATTACTTAACCCTGAGTGATTATTGTAAATAGGTATAAAATAAACAAGAAAACAGAATTTTAAAAATTTATTAAATACCTGCTTTCATTTGAGTTTATCTATGTTAAATATCAACAGATTTTTAGTGAAACCTAATAATTTTTTATAAAAACATAATTCTAAGAACTTTTTAGCCTTCAGGTTAATTTTTTTTATTTTTTATTTATTTATTTAACGTCCAAAAGGCTTTTACATGTTTGGTGGCACAATTAATTCATGACAGATGATTTATTGACAGATAAAGAAATAATAGAAATAAAATTAGATAAAAAAGCACACAAGACATAAAAATACAAAAATACAGCGATTTCATAGGTTTACAAAAATACAGATATGTTTACGAATAGTTTTGGAATAAGTTTTTTACAAGATCAACAAAATTCGCCTAGTTTATATTAAATACGTCAACATCACTTAAGTATTGATTTCCTATAGTGTGAAATCGTTGTATCGGAGAGTGGGCAATGTAGTTCCGCTTATGCATGCTACAGTAGAATAGTGTATTTTGTCGTGTAGTTACTGTCGGTATTCGTAAGTTTATGAGTTGCAGTAGTTCGCAACAGTCAAATTTAGAGTTAAGTATTTTGAATAAAAATGTAAAGTGTTGATGTTAATTTGTTTGCTTTTGGGAATAACTCGTATACATCTCATAGAAATTATTGCATCTCTCTTACTATCACAGTGAAAAATATGATCTAAAAGGTGTTTGAAAGAGAAAATACATCGCTTTGTAGCAAAATCTAAAAGTTACTCACAAAAGAATTAAAAGAAAACCCGTTAATTTGTGTAGTGTTGTGTTCACACAATCAGGTTCTCCAACTCGTCTTGGAAGGAGATTACTTCTTTGGAATAATAGAGTTCTTTATGTCAATCTGGATTTATTAATACTTCACGTATTACAAGTTGTGACTACGAGTATTCAACCTAGTTAGGAGCTAGCTGAATAGATCTGATTCCCACCATGTTTTGTGGGAGCTGCTTAAGGTTAAACGTCACGTACGTTATAATCTACGCATTCACAGATGGCGCCAATTAAATTATTTTAGGTTTTTAATACTTTTTGCACGTTATGCTTTAAAATATTAAGTTAAATTAATTGTTTGCGAACGTACATATTTAATATGAATATAAATTAATAGTTTTGTCCATATAAAAACCCAAATCTTTCAAGAAAGGCTGAAAAATACAATATAGGTTTGAGTCACCAACCCAAAATTGAATTTTTCAGCCTCTCTGGAAAGTTTAGGGTTTGATTATGGACAAAAATATTTATTTATATTCATATTAAATATGTGCGGGCGCAAACAATCAATTCACCTGAATATTTTAAAGCAGAACGTGCCAAAAGTATTAAAAACCTAAAATAATTTAATGGGTGCCCTCTGTGAATGCATAGATTACAACGTACGTAACGTTTAACCTTAACCTCGGCCCTACCCTCTGGAGCACCAACACATAACTAATCCAGTCGCCATCTAGCGGACTTTCGGCAAAGCTCTTAGCACTGAAAATATTAAAAATGAGACATCTTATTCAAAAATCAAAACAAAAGTAAAATCATTCTACCTCAGTAGAACGTGAAAGCAAATAATATTGTATGCAAATACCTAGATCGAATATTGATCAAATACCTAGAATAATATTGTGTACAAGTCCATGGAAATTATTATCTTACATTGTATTCATAAACATTATTACAATTACTTTTTTTATAATAATTAGTATTCGATTTAAATGTCCGGGTTAAATTTTCCCAACAGGAAAATCTAAACCCTTTCACACACTTCCCCAAGTGATCATCTAGTCAATCCACGCTATGCAATTGCACTATATAAGTAATATAAATACAAAACAATACAAGAACAACATGTCAACCTACTAGAGACCAAATGGGAAAATAATTCACTGACTCCAGATATTTTCATATCAGAGGGTTCGGCTCTGTGGAACTCCTAATTGAACCTATAAATCCTACTGATCCCTCAATATAAATATTTAAAAAATCTTTTGTAATCCTACATGTATTTAAAATGAAGTATTATAATTAGTAATTACCACGTAAAACTTATTAGTATATAGTATTAATTAAATAGGAAAAATGAGAGATTTCTTACAATCAAACTGATAGATCAGTTTTGTAAGATTTGTAAGATAAAATATTGTATAATTACAAACTGAAATATACTTTAAAAAAACTGGCCTTTATGTGCGAATCTGGGAAGATTTTAACTAACTCATATATCTAACATGTAGTTACTATCATTTCAACATACTAATGTGAATTGCCTTAAACAACAAAAAAAACTCAAACAAACACTTCACCAATCTTTACCCCACCACACTAAAAAGGGCGAAACGCAATATAGCATCACAAAATAACTATTTTGTTGTGCAAATATTTACTTCAATTTATAACCAAAATACACAGAATGACTATTTTCATACAAAACGGTGATTTATTATACAATATTGTCCAAAAATACAACCCCGGTGTTTGCTTCGCAATGCGTTTTGACGTTTTCCTGAAATCCATTGTTAATTTTTGGTTTGATATGAGCCATGTCGAAAAATATCCGCTGCTCACGCTGTCAAAAAAAAACAAACAAAAAATCCTGTAAAAATTTTAATTTACGGGAGTTTTTTCTCATTTTAATTCCGCGAACATTCGCTCCTGTATTTCATTAATTTTCACCAAAAAAATCGCCAGTATGAAAAAAACGTTCAACATAGACTGGGAAATTTGATAATACTAGCTTTGGTATAGATTTCATTAAATGAACCTGTGGTTTCTAGGAATTTAAAAATAAATGGTAATTAAAAATACTTGGAAACTTGTTGAGTTTTTATCACGGAATTTTTAAAAATATTTACCACTATGCACAATGAAAATATTTTGTTTTTTTACATTAACGGCCGGCGTAGTCCAACGGAAAGGCTCTTGACTATCACTCCGAAGGTCGCGAGATCGAATCCTGGCGTGGAAAATAAATTTTATTTGAATAATTTGAGTTATTTCACAATTTATTAATTAAAAATAATATATAGTATATTTGCGGCACGTTCCAGAGTGGAAGATACTCTCAGTATCACCCTGGTGTAAGATCATCATTCAGAATTGAAACGTTGCTTGAAATGGCTTTAGCCGTGTTTGGTGACCAGATCTGAATAGCCAGGTACTTCCCCACCTTCCTCTTCCCTATCTCCTTCCCCTCCCCACTACCTTCAGCCTCACAACATACCCCAATCGGGGATGTCATAGTCCCACTGGCTCCAGACGGGAGCAGTTGGGACTCTTGTGCGGTATTCATGTAAAAAAAAAAGCTCCACACATGAGGCCCTGAAGAAAACAATTTCTTTCAGTGCCTGTGTCATCTTTGGAGATGCTGGATGGAGGGTCTTTTTAAGGAAATAAAGTAGAAGAAGTTCTGAGACTTAGAAGTATGATGGGTGGGGTTCCATGCCAACTCAAAATGGCCTCAACTCAACACTTCTCTGAAAAGTCATTAAAAGCTTTGAAAAAAAAATTGAAAAATAGCCAATAACCTATAACCCTACCTAAATTATTTAACCAATTTTTTTAATGACTTTTCAAGGGAGGTGTTGAGTTCCAGGAGCGACAGACGTAAGAATCCATCCCTCCCACTGCGGTACAAGGCAATTGATCGAGAGATTCCGGCTGGAGAGATTAAAAGGTTTCCCTCAACCAGTCTCTCCCGATCCGGTCCGCCACGCAGTAGGTGGGCAAACAAATGAGCCGCCAAGACCTAGTGAAACTTTAAGTAACGTGTGATTTGTATTATTTCACAATAGTATACGTAGATATTTACCTGATGAAAGACCACCATTTGAAATCGATACCTGCTTGAAATGGCTTTAGCCGTGTTAACGACCAGTTCAGAATAGCCAGGTATTTCCCCACCTTCACCTACCGCATCTCGTTTCCATCAACATATCAGCCTCACAATATACGCCAATAATTGCGGATGCCATTGTCTCACTGGCTCCAGACGGTTGAGACTCTTGTATTATTTATTCGGTACTCAACGTAAAAAATTCTCAATGCTCTCAATTAAGAGGGTATTACCAGCGAAAACCAGAAATATGTCATTTTTATGTATTTATTTTTTTACAATATGTAAAAATAATATTTAAATAAAAAAATAATTAACAAAGCTTTGAAATGCGTACCTAAATTTCGAGATTAAATCCTGTAACGTTAAGTTGATTTTAAATGTTTACTTTTATGCTTTTCAGGAGTTTAAAAATTATCTGTTCGAGAAATTGTGGGAATTTATAAAATAGCTCTCAAGTTATATTTCAACGTTTTCACAAAATATCGAAGGTTGACATTTCATACACCAATATTGATGGTTATGGAGCGTTTTCACAAATGCTCTCTCTATAAATTTTGACAATACCTTTTCAAAGTAAGATAGATGATTCAAAAGGCTTTGTCCTCAATTCAAAAAGGCTTAATCTTCATTTTGAATATTCGTGTTACATTTTGAAGTATCCGGTTTATTCTGTTCAGAATCATAAAACATAATGTCTTGCCATAGTTGTTTAAGTGACAAGAGACAATCATTCCCATCAGAAATGATAAGAAAATTATGATAGGTGGTACCTACCTATCTATTAATTATTACAGATTTGTACAAACATACAAAGGAACAATTGCAAAGTTGTGTAGGTTTTTTTTCTCTTGTGTATTTAATTTAGAAAATTTTAATATTTTACAGCTGCTAGAATATTTTATTGAAGAAGAAGATAACATTAATAATCTAAACGAAAATATGAACGGGAACCAGATACAGCAAAATAAAAAGAAGACGGTCCCAACTGGGACTCGAACCCTGAACCTCTCGGCTAATTTATTTATTTATTATTTATTTATTAATTTACGGACAATAGTCCACTAAAAACATAATAAAAAAAACAGAGATGACAGTGAAGGGAGAGCACATATAAATTAATAGCAATGATAATATAAAATGTAAAAAGTACATATAGAAGACACTACAAGTCAAAGCTTGAAGAAACATTTAAATATTGCGTATGGACTGCCGAAAGTCATTTAGTTTTACACCTTTTTACGTCTTTTCTACGTTTTTCTAAAGAAGAAATTTTTAAAATGTGTTCGATTTTATCATATAAGTACTCGCCTCTTTCAAGACCCAACCTCCAAGCAATTCCTCTTAGGAAACGATGTTGTACGGATTCGATGTGACAAATGTGGACAGCATAGAAAGGAGACCAAATGACACTAGTATATTCTAGGTGAGGGCGAACCAGCGAACAGTAAAGAGTCTTACCGGGACGAACCGACGAATGCCTTTCCAATTAAACCGTCATATTTATCAACCTCCTATTTAAAATTTCAGAATTAACAATTAAATGATTAATTTAATATTTTAGTAATCATTTATTTATTTACGCCCTTTTTTAAATATGAACACCGTGTAAGAGTCCTAACTGCTCCCAACCGTCTGCAGCCAGTGAGACTATGGCACCCCGATTGGGTCAGGTATGTTCTACAAAAATAATAATCAATTCAAAATTCAAAAAGGTTATTTTTTTTTTCAAATGATTTTCGTAAACTTGGTTTCATAGTACACTTTTATTTTTTCTGTAGTTAATTTCTAAATTTGAACAAAGCTTTCGAACCGGTTTACTATGACAGCAAGGGAGACATGACGATTTCAGTAAGACATATATGAGCTGTTTCCAGCGAAACCTGCAGGCTGTAGTAGGCTTGTTGAAAAAAATATCGATACCAAAATATATCGATATTTTTAGTTCGATATATCGATATTTAATGCTTCGATATATTGATGAATTGATTTAAAATTCCAAATATCGAAAAGGTATAAAAAACTTTTTTTTTAATAAAAAGGTATAAAGAAACGAAAATTTATAAGTATCGTTTATAATTAAAAATGTTAAATACATGACTTCGTTATACTTGCAAATTGTTTAACAAATTACATTTTACTGTTCGTTTACGGTCAATTTGCTGGCTTTTGATTTGGTTGGGTTGGCACCTCTGGAACTATGTCTGTCAATCTCAACCATATAGTGAGATAAATATTGGTTTGAATAAATAAAAAATATTGTTTATCATTGTCCTTGCCTTGAGATAATTATTATTTGTATTTTTGAATGAAGCTATAACTTTGTGGTTATCCATTATAGATAAATAAAAAAAATTCAACTTTAGAAAAATGAAACAATACAACTTTGTATAAACCACTTATATAATGTGCAAATCCGACCGGTTTCGGAACAAATGTTCCTTCGTCAGGGAAAGCTTATACTAATTTGACAGTTTCGAACAATGTTTTATTATGGTAGGGGTGGAGCTGTTGCTAGTTAATAATGGATTGGGTGGGTAGGTATTAAACACTCCACCTTCCATTCCATGATACACCGCTTAGTAAATGTCCCAATGTCTAATAATAATTTCCTTTCTAAGCTTTCTATAATAAAACAAATTGCTATAAATAACGGATATGAACCAAAATTAATTGATAACATCCTAAATAAAAAACTTAGCAAAATTTCAAAAAATAAATATCTATACAATAATAATATTAATGATAAAGAATGGCGTAACATTTTGGAAATTAATAATTTTTCAGTTCAATGTTGCAAAAATCTCCCTTCTAATATTAAACCTGCGTTTTATACAAGAAATAATATCGCTAATTTTTTGAGAAATACTAAAGATAAAGACCATAAATTGACTAATTCCGGAATATATAAACTAAAATGCAATGATTGTCCCTCATTTTATATTGGAAAAACAACTCGTAATTTTGAAATCAGAATCAAAGAACATTTAAGGTGTCTTAATAATAATAATTTTTATGAGTTCGCTAACCATATAATTGAAAATAACCATAGTTTTGAAAAAAAATACAGGGATAAATATTCTTCATATTAATCATAAAGGAAAACGTTTAGATAACTTAGAAGTCTTGGAAATTAAAAAATCCCTCAAAAATAATAAATATATTATCAACAAACAAAAAATATTGTCATATAGCCCAATCATGGATTTGTTCCCCTACCCACCCACTCTGCACTAATACCTACCCACCCTATGTATTTATTTATTTATTTATTTGTACACGCCCAATTAGGGCTTTTACATATGATAAAATTAAAAATACATTTGTTATAATCAAAGAATTAAGAGATAACAATTAAATAAGTATCAAGTATAGATTTTTTAACTTAAAACAAAAGAGTAAATTATAGGATACACATTCATATTCATTTAAAGAAGTGATTTTCTTGCAGCTTAAAAGCAACAGAATAAAATAAAGGATACACATTCATATACATTCGACACATATTGAAAATTTATAAACATTTCAGATTTATCTAGATAGACATACAGATTGATTTAATGGAAATGTTTTTATAGGTTGATAGACTTTCAGTACCGTTGGTATTCATGTAATATTTATTCCCTGTACTGTGCAGTCGGTTCATTACTGAGTTTATTTCTGAATTGGTACCTGAATTGTTACAATGGTAAGGTACAATCTGACGAACCGTTCTACTAGGCACATGAAAATTAATCAGCCTAAGGAGTTCAGGGGAGTCAAACATGTTATTAACAATTTTATACAGAAAAAATTGATCAGTACATATTCTTCTTTCTTTTAATGTAGCGAGGTCCATAATTTTCAACAGTGACATGTAGCTAATATTTTCAATAGGAATTCCTAATCTATAATTTATATTTCGTAAAAATTAATGTTGGATTCGCTCGATGGATTTTTCACGAATATTGTTAAATGGATTCCAAATGGTTGAGTTGAATTCTAAATGACTTCTGACAATGGATGAATATAATATTTTTAAAGTTTTTGAATTTTTGAAATCTTTTGAAGTTCTTAAAATGAAACCCAGCATTTGCATCGCTTTAGTGGTTATATTATTAATGTGGGAGATAAATGATAATTTTGTGTCAAATATTATCCCCAGGTCTTTTATTTCGGGTACAGATACTAAGGCTTGATTGTTCATCCTATATGTGAAAATCAATGGGTTATTCTTCCTATAAAATCTCATGACTTGACACTTTTTTACATTAAGGGTTAATTTATTTTGGATACACCAATCAGAAAAGCTAATGAGATTTGATTGTAAGAATAAGCTACACTATTAACTAGCAACAGCTCCACCCCTACCATAATAAAACATTGTTCGAAACTGTCAAATTAGTATAAGCTTTCCCTGACGAAGGAACGTTTGTTCCGAAACCGGTCGGATTTGCGCATCATATAAGTGGTTTATACAAAGTTGTATTGTTTAATTTTTCTATAATGGATAACCACAAATTAATAGCTACATTCATGGGAACAATGTTTTATTATGGTAGAGTGGGTGGGTAATAAACTGCTCCACCCCTACCATAATAAAACACTGTTCCCATCCATATTTCGAAACTGTCAAATTAGTATACGCTTGCCCAGAAGAAGGAACGTTTGTTCTGAAACCGGTCGGATTTACTCATTATATAAGTGGTTCAAACAAAGTTGAATTGTTTTGTTTATCTTTAATTATTATTTGATTTATTAGTTAATTATTATGGTATAATGAAAATAATGGTATGTTTATGGTATTTATTTAATGTGAGATGATTGAGCTAGATTAGGAGAGCTTTTTAAAGTGCCAATATTATTTTTCATATCATGTCGATATATCGACATTTTTTATTAAAACTATCAATTTTCATACCGATATGTGCAAAAATTGTCGATACGATATATATAATAATAATAATAAGAACGTGTATTCATCAATAGATTTTTTTACAATATTCTATCGATACTTTTTGGCACACTTTGGTTGCCTGAGAATTAATCTAGAATTAAAAAAATAGCTTTGTGTAATTTAAAAAAAAATCTGGCTGATTACGAGAAACATCGGGATGATGAAAAAAATATTTGCTGTTGCCTTGCGTATAAATTTTCCCTGAAATCTTTAGTTTTCCAGTAAAGCCCAATCACTGTCAAAAACTTATTCAATTTCAAGTTAGAATTAAACCACGTCCATTCTCTTTCTAAATCATTTTTATTTTTAATCAAGAAAATTTGTAACATAGTGCCGTCCTTAACAAGAATATTCCCGAAAAAGTTAAAGCCTTAAGAAATCTTTTCCCACATTGGTTAGGTGCAAAAAAATCAAGGTGGAGTGAAAAGTAGGTGAATTTACGATAAAACTTTTGATTCTGTAAATAAAATTCCAATGGATTCACGAAATTAGGCGGAGTTTGTATTTCTGACAGGAAACTTCGAGAAAAACCGATGGAAAAAGTTTTGTTTTTTAAGTAAGCCACAAATTAATTTTTGTGAAAACTTCCGAACTCGTAAGATCTTTTACGTAGTTATCTTCTTTTGTCAAATATATTCGTGAAAAATTAAACCTTATGGTGGAGTTACACTTGTTTGTCATGTCATGTCGTGATGTGCTCTGATGTGATGGCTAGCGTTCACATCTATAAGTCGTGTTCTGACGAATGCAGAGAGAAATAAAAAGTGGCTCGCGCGTCACAACACACCTCGTGGTAACAACTTAACTTGCGAGACCTAGCAAGTTAAGTTGACTTCATCACAGTAATCACACAGATGCAAAACTTTCATACAGCGTGTTTTGTTTTAGGCTTTAAAAAAAACAATCAATAATTATTTCACAATTGAGAATTTGAATCCAAAGCGTGTTGAAGTCGTTAACATAAAACTTATGTTGTTTTACAACATTTTTATTGAAATACTGAAGGTTTAGGAAGAAAAATAAAGTTTATTTACTAAATGTGATAATATTCAGGATTGGATTCAAATGGGTAGGTATTCATAAATAACGACAAGATTAAAAAAATATTGTGTGAATTAAAAAGATAAATTTATTTTAATATACCTACATACTTACATGATAATCTATAAAGTAAATAATCCACAAGCAAACTACTTTTAAACTTAATTACCAAAAGAAACATCGGTTTCGGTCGGGATAGATGGAAAAACATGCATTTAATACAAAACTTGCGCACTTCACAAACACTCTGTAAATCTACTAATAAAGATTCGAATTAAAAAGAATGAAAACTATTTATTAGTTCAAATTTTAAATTTTTTAATTATTTCACTTGAGATATGTAGGTGCACGTATTTTTAATTCAAATTACGAACCGAATGAATAGGACACCCCGTAAGTGCAGTCTCAAGGGATGTCGTAAAAACTTGCCTCTCTTCTAACTAGTTACAATAAGTGGGCGTAAGCAAGACAGAGAGCCTTATCGGGTTAGTGGGCGTCGCTTGACGTTCACACAGATAGACCAATACATCAATACTACGCATTTTTATTGCTTCAAACTTAAGTTGATTTACCTATACGAATACACTAGTCTGTATGCCAAGACGCGGCCGCCTCTTTACCCCTCACCTTCACCGCTCTGACGAAAATCGTGATAGCTTCTGTTGCGACACGACAGAACGCATCACGACACGACACGACATACTATTATAAACGTCACCATACTAAATGTATGAAACCGATACCGTTCTGACGCATCACGACACGACACGACAGACAAAAAATGTAATTCCGCCTTTAGGATGCTTTTCATTCCTTATATTATTTGTTTCTAAAAATATTCAATGTGTGGATAAAGTTTTTTAGTGAAAATTACCAAATATTCCCACTTATAGAAAAATATAGTCGATGCTTTGTCCAAATGAACATATTTAGATATTTTGAGAAGCCCTTTTTGGCTACATAGAAATGAATTTTTCGAAGGCAATTCGCGGAAACATACGTGTACACTTGTGTGCTAATTTTTTTTATATAGCTCAGGGATAAACCATTATATCCTCATTATTATTAATACACAAATACGCGGTGCCACCATACAATAAGACCAATTACTGAATAACCATACTTTTTTATTTATTTTTTTTATTTAAAAAGAAAGACAAACATTCCCGGGTTACGAATAACCCAACAATGTTTGAAAATCTCCTACTACCACCACAGAAAGCCGAAAATGTTGCTTGTGTTGTGATGGAGGACTTAGCCAGCCGAGGAATCGAACACGCGACGCTCGGGTGGGACCCAAGCGCTATGCCCACTCAACCACTGACCGGTCAGAATTATCAATGGAATTGTCAATGGACACACTGAAACCCAGAATCCTACCCACCCCTTATATCTGTTTTCTTCCCAGGATGTTTTTTTCTTAAATGACCCTCACCACAGCATTCTCAAAGTTGACATCGGCCCTAAGGGTAATTATTTTTCGCAGAGCCTTCCTTGTGGAGCTAACGAAAAAAATATATTGCAAATTCTTTTAGGTTTTTTTTTTCAAATTATTTCTGACTTTCATACTTTCATACTTTATTTTAGACCACCATTAAAAATTACAGAGAAAGGATAGGTAAATTTATATATTCATTTTATTTAAATGTGCAATTTTCAGAATTATATTTAAGATTGGAGTCGAGTAGAAGAGATGAGATGTAGAACGTTTAAAAAAAACAGGATTTATTTTTTCATCTGGAGCGCCGTACTTAATATTCCATTTAAATTTATAACAAAATTAAAATACCACGCTTAAAAGGGGGTGGATACTTAATGAATAATTCATCAGATAACGGTTCAAAATCACCAAAGTCTGTTGATAAATATACAACGGTAGTATATTCAACAACCCTCTCAACTTATCTCTAGCCCCTTGGCCTAAAGCTGTTGAAATTATGATACCATAAAACGATTACTTTTTTCAATGGAAGGCCCTGAAAATGTATTATATGCACTGTTGTATTATACACACATTTTCAATATCTTCCTAACACAAATAAAAACTTACGTCACCCCAAATAATCTGCACTGGCTGTTCAAAAGTTTTGTAATGTGGTTGACTGAAAAGGAAAGAACAGACATTCGAAATATCCAAAACCAACTAAAAGGAATACATTTTATAGACATTCACTTTTCATATAATTACTCACTAAATTATATAATATTCAAATCTATCTATCTTCTATCTTCTATCTATCTATCTATCTTCTATCTTCTATATAAATAAAAATGAATCGCCGAAATGTATGTACACGCATAACTTCCGAACGACTGCACCAAATTGGAAAATTCTTTTTTTGATGTGTTCGTTATTGTCAGGACAAGGTTTGTATAAAACTACTGGTGAGCTCTGGAATTTTGAAATTTGTATAAAAATGCATCGCCGAAATGTATGTACGCGCATAACTTCCGAACGACTGCACCAAATTGGATAATTATTTTTTTGTTGTGTTCGTTATTGTGTGGTGAGCTCTCGCTTATGAAATTTGTATAAAAATTGCAAAAGGCGGCACGCGAGCTGTTTGAAAACTAAATGTACCAGGAATTAATTTATGGAACGCGGGAGGGGGGGGAGGGGAACCAGGGAGAGGGGATGGGAACCTGGGAGAGAGGATGGGAACTCGGGAGGGGGGTTTGCGGGACGGGGGAAGGGGGGAGTGGAGTGGGGAGAGGGGAGTGGAGGTGAAGGAGGCGGAGTGGAAACGCGAGAGGGGAAGAGGACGCGGGAGAGGAATGGGGGGGGGGGGAAGGGGAACGGGACGAATGGGAAAGGACGCGCAGGGAGAAACAATTTCTTTATTAAATGGCATAGCAACGCATGCCGGGTACCAGCTAGTACAATATAATATGCAGGATACTGCTTGCTAGCAACATTAATTACATATATAATTATGTACCTACTGTATTTACATTTTCTTATCTCCATGTGCAATCTTATATTACGAATGCAATCTTTTTATGGAAATTTATCACATAATAAAAACAACATGTAAATATTTAATATAACAACAACACGTATATGCATGTATGTTTACATACATACATATATTTTTTTCTTTTTATATACATACATATCTTTATTGATTCATATCTTTTTAATAAATAATATGTTATTTACCCTCCTCGGAACAGGCTCTGTGTAGTGAGGTGGGTAAAAGAAAACTATGTACATAAATGAAAATAAAATAAATGCCCGGATTGCCGGCACTGAAATTGAATTGAATTAAATTTTTACTTGGGTAACAATAATTCACATAAATATTGAAGTGAATGAATTTTGCTCTTCAACGAAAAAATCACTTGTCTTGTCTCAATTTGTTAGGCAAATTTATAAAACCTTTTTATAAATTATTTATAAGGGTTTTTTCATTCTTTTGCAGCTCAAGTAACCCTTCTCAGTTAACGGATTAGATAAAGCTTTAAAGGCGATGCATCTTCGTGTAAAATTCGGAATGAAGCCTCTAACAAAAACACTCCTTAAGTAGACTGCAATTTAAATTTCCGTCTAATTCCAGCCGCTTTTATTTATTCAAGAAAAAAACATCGCCAAATTAGTGTTTTATTTTATTTTGGGAAGTTCAGGCACAAATATTTTAGTTCTTTTACTATCAATTTCTAAAGAATTTATTTTTCTTCATTCCTACAATAAAACCGTAACCGAAAAGGGGTTCGTAAGAATGAGATTTTGAACTTTAAAACTATTTTTATAAGCCTGAAAGTTTTTTTTCTGGGTTTGTAAAAAGGCCCTGAGGAAAATAATTTCCCTTGGAGCCTATGTCATCTTTGGGCTTGATGTGTTCAGAGTGATTTTAAGGAAATTAAGAAGAGGAGATTTCTGGAAAGGAAAAAGGTTTCAGGAGTGGGTAGGAATCTAGGGTTCAGTGTGTCCTGGTCATCCGAGACCTAAACCTAGACAAACCTCGCCCCTTGAACCTAGGCACCCCTGCTAAATCACCAAACGTAGCGAATCACTTTAGGTGACCTGAGTAGAGGTGCTGGTTATCAAATAAATGATTTCCTGGGCGGCGGTACCCATACCCGCCTCCCAAATTTATTTCAAAGTCAGAAATATATGTTTACTTTACAATATTTAATTAAACTATCTATAAACGAATTGATCATTTTCTCCCAAATTACCTTAACAAATGGAATGTATTTTCGAAATATCGTTTGGATGTTAATTTTTTCTACTACTTTTTGAAGAATTTTTTATTATTTAGAAATAATAATGTTTATTTTAAATACACGTACCTCTCAGAAAAATAATTTTAAAAAATCACTATTTTTTGTTTTTAAAAATTGAAAATTAAAAAACTAATAGCACATTTAAAACGTCATAAACATAGTAATATGTTTAAAAGTATTGAAAAGCCAATTACAATTACTTTTCAGCAAAAAAATATATCTACTTTAGAAAAAAAAAAATTGTCGAATTTATCACGAAACGTCTAGTTTTCAAGAATTCCTATTGTGCCGACACTTCGATCTGATTCTGGAAAGTCATTTGGGTGACTGTTTTTCTGTGAACAATGTTTTCTTAAAATAAAAAGTCACGTAGAATACGTCGCAAACGTTCTTTTCTAAATCATTCTATTCTTTGAATTAAGGAGAGAACTAGCCTGTGTGAAGCCTTAAAACATTTCAGATTGAAGCCTTTATTTTCTTGTCGCAATTTCCGGATAGACGCCATTTCGCTGTCACCAAAACGGAAATAGTGATAGAGGTTTCCGGGCAGAGACAAAGGTAGAATAATGATGGAAAGGGCTTAGGGTAGTTTTTGTTATTGGTGAATATTAGTATCACACCTTATTTGGGTGGATTGAGAAATAAACCTGTAAAGTTTTCATACTCATTTAATTCAATGACGTGTTAACTTAAAATAGTAGTTCTTGATATCCGGCTTTACCGGAGTTAAACAAGACAGCGTCTTATCTGATATATTTGTCTGATCCATATATGTAAAAATCAATGTATGTATGCTTGCTTGCTTGCTTGTTTGTTTGAATGTTTGTTCTTTATGCGTTGCTAAACCATTCATCCATTGCGATGAAATTTTGGAGAATTGACGTGCGAATGCACGCGATGATTTCTACATATAATATTGAGCTCTGACATAATTATTTCCTACACCATTTATCAGATTGCGATGAAATTTTGGTGAGTTGAGGTGGGCACGTCTCCAAAGGTTTCTATGTGTATACTGGTAAACTGTGGTGTTATGAAATTTGTGTACAAAATTTAAAATAGATGGCGCGTGAATAGTTTAAAGAATGTCTGTATTTCATGTAGTTTGGCGGCAGGGAGGGGAGGCGGGAAGGGGTAAAGATATTAAAAGCGGCGGAGGGGGAAGAAGGAGGGGGTGAGGAATTCGAGGGAGGGAAGGCGGGGAAGGTGGAGGGAACGTGTGCTGGAAGGAAAGGGGAAGTGGGAGGGGAAGGTAAGGCAGAAGCGGAACAGGAACGGGGAGTAATGGGAAATGATCCTCAGGTAGAAACATTGGCATTGCAACGCCTGCCGGGAACTCGCTAGTAACCAATACAAAATACTTCTGGTGAAAGTCAAAAAAGCGTTTTCATGCAATGAACATTGTGGTGTCTTGGGATCGGGTAGTAATAACATCTGTTAATGTTACAATGTTTATTGGTTGCCAGATTAATATGGAGAGAGCGCTCAATAGCGGTACATCCCTTTTATACTTCCCATACTCGCTATCTCGCTCTCATGCCGTCACCCTCATACACATACGTCACACCCCCACACTTAAAACCTAATTACATACATTTCTTTATTCACAAATTTATACAAAACAAAATATCTAAATATTTCCATTTCATAGTATATGTAATTATTCTTGTTCTTCACGTGTAGCGTGGGCGTTGACCTCGAGGGCGTAACCTCCCCTCCCATGGTGTAGGTGACCTGCAAAAATTAGGAGAATTAGGAAATTTGGTCATGTCCACATCCGAGAGTGGACCCAGGTCCAGCAAATCATCAGACCTGTCACACTCCCCCCACCTAACCTTCCTCTCTGAAATCTGATCATGGTGACGTTTCCAAATTTGTCCCGTAGACATAATTTTAACTAAATAAATCCTATTCCCCAATCTTTTAAAAATTTTTCCTAAAATCCATTTATTATCATTACTTCTTAAATCCCTGGTTAAAACTTTAGAACCAACCTCAAAGTACTTTTTAAATTTTCTTCCTCTATAATACTTTTTCTGTTTATGCTGGCTCAATAACATTTTGTTTTTAACCGTGTTGTCAATTCCTTTAAAACCTTGACTCTCAACATTATCCACTATTGGAATAATCGTATTAAAAATTGATCTAATCTTCCTACCCAACATTAATGTACTAGGCTCAATGCCCGTAGACATTGAAGGCGTATTTCTAATATCAACTAAAAACGTCAAAAGTTTATCTTCAAAATCAGTAGGAAATTTATTATTTACCATAATTTTTTTCAAAAAATTCTTCACTGTTTTAACCCCATTTTCAGCTAAACCGTTAGAAGCAGGATGCTGTACAGCTGAAGTCAATGATTCTATATTATAATTATGACAAAATTCCTTAAAAACTGACGATGTGAAAGCTGTACCATTGTCACTTACAATTTGTTCCGGGATTCCGAACATAGAAAATAATCTTTTCAAAACTTTAATTGTACAAAACGAATCTACCTTATTTACAACATGACAGTCTATCCATTTTGTAGTTGCATCAACAATAATTAAAAAATTATGACCTCCCAACGGCCCCATGAAGTCGATATGCAATCTACTCCAGATTAACCCATTGATTGGCCAAGGTGCCAACTCAACTTTACATGGAGTAGGTAAACATTCCATGCATCGAGCACACTGTTTCACAGTTACTTCTATATCATTGTTCATTCCGAGCCAAAAAAAATAATTTCGAGCAAGACTTTTCGATTTTACAATGCCTAAATGTGATTGATGTAAAAAATTCAATATAATTTCTCTTAATTCCCTTGGAACTACAAATTTATTATTATAAAATAAACATGAATTATAAGTCGATAATTTATCCCTAAAATACCAGAATTTCAATAAATCATCCTTTAAGAACTTTTTATCCGGCCAACCATTTGCTGTGAACTCGATAATGCTCGCTATATTTACATCATTAATCGAAAACTGTTTCATCGTTTCCGCATTTAATGTTGTTTCTGACTCGATTATGTTCACAAACTCTGACTCAACCGTATTCACGTTTAAAGAATCAATATAATTTAAAAAATAATCGCTAGCATCAATATCGTCGCTACACACATCTAAATTATCCTTATTATTAATCGGCATTCGTGATAAGAAATCCGCTTTGTTATCACCTGACTTAATATGCTCTATACTATAGTCAAAAGTCTGGAGTATTAGGGCGTACCTCTGCAGACGGTTAGCGGCCAAAACAGGTACTTGCTTATCCGTGTTCAAAATGTGTACTAATGATTTATTGTCGCAAGCCAAAACAAATTTATTGCCGTATAAATACTGAAAGAATTTCTTCAACCCAAAAATTATAGCACACGCTTCCTTATCTAAAATAGAGTACTTTAATTCTGTTTCTGACAATAATCGGCTAGCAAATGCGATAGGTCTCTCTAAACCATTATCATATACATGGCAAATCACCGCTGATAACGCTTTTTCAGATGCGTCTGAAATAAGTTTAATTGGTAAATTAGGATCAAAATGCACTAAAATATTATCTGACGTCAGCAGTTTCTTAACTCGCTCAAACGCAATATTACATTCCTCAGACCACACATATTTTACTCCCCTTTTTAACAAGTTATACAATGGAGACAAAATACCTGAAATATTATGAACAAAAGCTCTATAATATGAAATAACCCCAAGTAAACTCCTAAGTTCTGAAACATTTTTCGGTACTGCCATTTGAGTAATCGCACAGATTTTATTTTCTAAAGGCATAACTCCTTTCCGCGAAATTTTAAAACCTAAATATTCTATCTCAGTTTCTAGAAAAGAACACTTATTTTCATTAATAGTTAATCCACAATCACTTAACTTGCTAAGTACAGATTCACAAATAGAGAATAATTCCTCTTCAGAATTTCCAAACAACAAAATATCATCTAGAAATATACGAACGTTACGAAGTCTACCTACTACCGCCTGAATAACTTGCATAAATATAGCCGGGCTTGTGGTCAAACCGAAAGGCAACACTTTAAACCTGAATAAACCTACATGCGTACTTATCACACATAATTTTCTCGACTTCTCGTTCAACGAAATCTGACCAAAAGCATTACGCAAATCTATTTTAGCAAAAAATTTCGCACCATTTAAAGATGAAATTAAATCTTCTATACGAGGCAATGGATATTTCAACTTCGCTAACATAGGGTTTAATGTGGTTTTAAAATCAGTACAAATTCTAATTGAACCGTCTTTCTTTTTTACAATAACAATCGGACTAGCCATATCACTTATTTCTACGTTTTCAATTATATCTTCACGTAACATCTTATTTAATTCCTCCTCTACCTTTCCACGTAAACTAAAAGGTAACGATCTTGGATTCACAAACTTTGGCCTGAACTCCGAAATAACTTCGATGTTAGCTTCATAACCTAAAAGCCTACCCGATTTTTCTGAAAACACATGAGCATATTTTTTCTTTAAACTATCACGAAAATTTAATTGATTATCACAACTAGTCTCACTGGTATTTACCGCATTTATTCCACTTAATCCGATACCGAAAACTTGTAAAAAATTTCTACCAACAATCGTAGAATTACCGTTTTTAATTATTATAAACTGCATATCTACACTTTTATATAAAAATAACACACTTAAATTAACTTTACCTACAATATTTAACCGTTTCCCGTCATATCCTGACAATTGAATATCGCATCTTTCCAATTTACAAGAAACAAAATCTTTTAAATACACTTCATATGGAATTGCATTAATCTCAGCGCTGGTGTCAACAATCGCTCGCAGAACAGTGTTACCAATAATGAGATCTACGAATATCGGTTCCGGCCCCGTGCCGTCATGCAACATAAAAACCGAATTTAATCGTTTATTCTTATTACCTACATTAATTTTACTGTTTTTACACACATTACTAGGATGACCCGATTTATTGCACCGATTACAAAAAATATTCTTCCAACAATCTTTCTGCAAATGATTCGTTTTTCCGCACAAAAAACATTTTTTTAATGCAATATTTACTGGCGTCTTACTACGCACTGCACTTTTAAATCTGATCGGACTATCCGACCTGGATTTACGGACAACATTACTATCCTTATGCACAACATTTAAATTCGTATCAACTTTCTTAAAATTAACAACATGTTCCCATGAAGCTGCTAACTGAACGCATTCCGAAAAAGAAGTATTTACCCCCTCAACGAACAACTTATGTTTCAATTTTTCATTGAAAATTCCAATAATGAATATGTCTTTTAAACAAGATTCCAGCCTCAATTCAAAATTGCACGTCAAACTCAGTCCTCTCAACCTAGCAGCGTAATCTTTAATAGATTCGTTAGCTAGCTGTTTACACTTATAAAATAACTCACGCGACTCGAAAATATTTTGAATAGGTTTGCAATGTGAATCAAATAATTTACATAAATCATCAAAAGAACAAACAGAAACCTTTTTAGGGAAACATAGATCACATAATAAAGAGAAAGTTTCTTCGGTGAGGCAACTCAGCAAAAATGCTCTTTTGCGTTCTTGTGATAACACTTTGTCATCATGTAAAATGAGGGCCTGATCCAGTCGTTCCTTGAACAATGACCAGTTTCCCGTTCTGTAACAGAACGTCCCCAAATTCTTACAAACACCCTCCATTGGGGGAAGAGCTGAAACAAAATAATCAAGACTACTTATCTCAGCACTTCCTAGAAGGCTACACTCCGAGGTCCACGTTCCACGTTCCACGTGCACGCCACCCAGAGCCGTAGATCACCGTCCCCGTCTGGCTCCGTCTCCCGACAGCTGCGGATCCAATCCCTCTTCTCCGAGGTCTTCCTTCCCAGACTGCAGCGACGGAAACCAAGTCCTGGTTCCCGGCTAATCCACACGATGATCCAGTCCTTGACCCGATCCTTGATCCGGTCCTTTTGTACCCCGTTACACGGTGTACCCGAACGACAATAATTTTGTAATTTGTCGGTCCCACACACGCGAATACTTGCGTGTGGCTGCTCCAATTTCTTCTTAATGCGATCGCTTCCTGCGATCGCTTCCTGCAATCCTGACAACAATCCGTCAGATCCCGAAATCTACCGCGTAGATTCTTTCAATTTACGTAAAAATTTACGAACTACCGGCTGCGCCAACTGTGGTGTCTTGGGATCGGGTAGTAATAACATCTGTTAATGTTACAATGTTTATTGGTTGCCAGATTAATATGGAGAGAGCGCTCAATAGCGGTACATCCCTTTTATACTTCCCATACTCGCTATCTCGCTCTCATGCCGTCACCCTCATACACATACGTCACAAACATTAACCATCTTTGTCCGGCCTCGTAAAAATCTCATAATTTAAAAGGACTTATTGAGAAAAATATAAAATAATTTGAAAAAAAAATACTTTATTTAATTAAATGAAGACAATATTAGCGAAACTCAATCGAAAATCTAAAGACAGAAAAATCAGAAAAAGATATTGACACCTCTGGGACTCGAACCCAGGATCTTTTTCTGATTTTTCTGTCTCTAGATTTAAATTGAGTTTCGGTAAATCATAATGTTAGTTAAGCGAGGAAAAAGGGTTTTTTCTAAGAAAAAAAAAATATAAATATAATTTTTCGAAAAATTCACTCCACTGTTCTTTCTACGACTCCGAAAAACACCTCCATTATTTAGTTAAACCGTCAATTGAAACCATTCTCTCTCTCTATTTCCTAGTTATTTCTTCTTGGATATTTTTCCGCAGACATCTCTTTGACCCAAAGTCCTATTGGAAAAGTTCCACATCGAACTATTTGGCGCTTTCCGCTTAACCGCTTTTATTTTCCACTGTTTTTCGTTCCACCCTTTTGCAGTTCCACTCTTTTTAGTTTTTCTTCTTTTCTAGAGCGCAAAACCCCAGACTGTACGTTGTTGTCAAAAACAGTTTTAGTTTCGGATTATAAAACTGGATTATTGGATTCCGTTAAGCGATGAGTACCTATCCAGAAGGTGTATTATAATTCAAGATGATATTTCGTAATATGTAATCTTATATATAAAATCAATATTTGTTTGTTTATTTGTTTGTTTGCTTGTATGTTTGTTTGTTTGTTCGTATGTTATGCGCTGCCACACCGTTCATCCGATTGCGATGAAACTTTAGTGATTTGTTGTGCGCACACCCGCGAAGGTTATATGCGATTTAGGATGGTAAGCTCTGGCTTTAAGAAATTTGTACAATGAAAATGTACAAATATTTTTACAAAAAAATGTATATTTAGAAAAACAAAAATGTTTGTTTCTGGGTTTGTATATTTTCTGTATACAATAGTGAGCTCTGGCATCATGAAATTATGCATTGCTTAACCGTTCATCCGATTGAAATTAAAATTTGGGGATTTCATGTGCGCATTCCCGCTACGGTTTCTGTATACAATGGTGAGCCCTGGCATCATGAAATTATGCATTGCCAAACCGTTCATCCGATTGCGATGAAAATTTGGGGATTCGATGAGCGCATCCCCTCGATTCTTTCTGTATAAAATTGTGAGCTCTGGCATCATGAAATTTTTAGTTAAAGCTGCCCGCAGGGCCTAGCAGCATAAAACTGCGGAGCCGGTTTTTTACTTCTAGTTATTATAATATTCAACAAAGCATTGAAAGATAATACGTAAATAAATCATTAGTGAAGGACTGAACGCTGTTGGCGCTAACAAAAAAATGTTCGAAGAAACGAAGCTAACATCACACAACTGAATGCTGGTACCTATAAACCTGATGCATGACAGTGAGGAATGGAACTGGCAGAGGAAGGAAAAAAGTAGACCGAATGCTGTAGAAATGAAATCCCTGAGGCATTTGAGTAGTAAAACCATTTTTTTTTATATGAATACCGCACAAGAGTCCCAACTACTCCCGTCTGAAGCCAGTGAGACTATGGCATCCCCAATTGGGGAATGTTGTGAGGCTGAAGGCAGTGGGGAGGGAAGGAGATAGGGAGGAGGAAGGTGGGGAAGTACCTGGCTATTCAGATCTGGTCACCAAACACGGCTAGTGTCATTTCAAGCAACGTTTCAATTCTGAATGGTGGTCTTACACCAGGGCGATACTAAGAGTATCTTCCACTCTGGAAGTGCCGCAAATAAACTATATATTATTTTAAATGAATAAATTGTGAAATAACACAAATTAATCAAATAAAAATTATTTGCCACGCCGGGATTCAATCCCGGGACCTTCGAAATGCGAGTCAAGAGACTTACCGCTGGACGATGCCGGCCGTCAAAAGTTGTACATGGCAAATTTATAAAAAAAATATTGTGGTCGTATTTGGTATAATTGTTTCATTTAGGGAATTCAAGTTTTTCTTTTTCAATTCACAATTGTTTTTAATCTAAAAAAAAGAGTGGTTTATTTTTGGTTCTCTCAATAATTAAATCATAGAGAATTACATTTTTCTCAGCAGTGACCGAAAACGCCATATCCTCGGTATTATTTTTTCATCGCAGATTTCAGTAACTTGCCGAGTTGGCAGAAATCCCAAAACACCCTGAAACATATCCTGCAATACAGCCTTTGAGGCCGAGCCCCGTAAGTACTGTGAATATTTATATTCTGTTTGGATTCAACGAATTGTGAAAAGTTAAGTCGTTTGAAATTTCTAATAAACTGGAATTTAATTTGATTATGAATAAACCATTCATTTATCAAGATAAATTTTGCAAATATTTACCATTTATCTTAAACACTTCGTAACACTTTGGTTTCATTAAAAATACTTGAGACTTTTTTATTTTTGAAAGATTAATGCTACTGTTTTTAATGATATGGAAATTATATGAAGTTACTTTTATTAGATCAATAGAAAAATATTAGTAAAATACTTGCAATAGTTTTGGGATTATGTTCAAGTTTTTCACATTGAATTTATGACATATTTTAGTCCAAACGCCGCCAATCCATTCCAACTAGCAAGAATGTTAATAAATACTTGAACATTGATGGGAAGACACGTACACTTTATTTAGCCAATTTGAGATTTGAGAGCGGCACAGTACGTCGTGGGGGCTGCGTGTGGACGGAACCTTTGAATCATTTGTTAGGTAGTGAACTTCCAGCTCTACCCTACCAACTCCCAGCTGTACCCCCGCCCCCCGCTTCCTTAAGACGGCTCACGGCGGTCCGGCAAACCGCCCGCGGTATTCTGACCCCGATCGCGCTAGCCGAAGCTGTGTCGCCCGACGCACGCAATTGCGCCCTTTCCAGAACAATCAATATAAAGCGCGATGTTTTGTGTTGTTTCGAGAAGCACGCCCGAGGCTCCTGCAGCATAGGTACCCTGCCTGTGGCGACTCCAAGCCCACCATGGCTTACCTGCTAGGCATAGCCCGCCCTGTGGCCTGGCTAGCACATTCCTGGGACCTCTCGACGATGGCCCCGGTACCTGTGAGTAATGACCAAGTAATCCTCTTTTTGCCGTGTGTCCCCCTCATTCTCGCGTATCTATGATCGACCCCCAGAGTCGGCACGTTTGAGAGAGATTTGGTAGGCTTCCCCATGTGTAGATAGACAATTAGCGTACCTGTGCATAATTATTGATTGTGGATGTACCCATGGTTGTATTTACAAATCACCAACACAAACAATACAAGTAATGTTTACCCCAGCCAGTGTTTTATTCCCCTGGCGAGGTACGCGCAGTGTTGGCTTTATTTTAGGTATTCTCACTTGCTCCCTAGGAACCTACCACCCTGGTGTAGAGAGATCTCACCAGCTCTGCCGGACAAAAACCTGAGCTAGATCTGGTGCAGAAGGGAGGCACTTCCACCCGAGGCGCATCACACATTATCTAATATTTTTTGTAGGATTTGTAATATTATCTTTCTTATTTATTAGGCTACATAATTCTATCTTGTGAATTCAATTAAATGCATGGGTGTATGTTTATCTAAACATTATTTTGCACAGTTATGACAAAAAAACCTTTTTTAATATTGACAGCAGGTGGCATCCGGTTTGATATGACAATAGAAATATTATTTAGCGTCAATAATACTAACTGTTAAAAAATCAATATGCTTAAAATGTAATTACCATTACCCTTTACAGGTAAAACTCAAAGACATTAGGTATGGAACTTGACTAAACCCTGCTGCCATTTCTGTTAATTACTTGATATACGATAAAGCAGTTCTCTTGTTTAGATGTAATGAAGAGTGATAATACGGTGTCTCTTGTAAACACACTGTCATTTCATTTGTTGTGGTGTTAGTTTTATACTTTTTTGGCGGTGCCCGTTCATTCGATTCATTCCATCACTACTGAACACGATGACCCCCAGATTCCTACCCAACTCTGATTCCCTTTTCTTTCCCGCAATTCCTTTCCTTCCTCCAAATAGCATCCCTTATGATGACGTAGGCCCTTAATGGATTTTATTAAGGAAATTATTTTCCTCAGTGCCTCCTGTGTAAGCGGGACAAAACAGTTCCTTCAGAACCATGGGGGGACCGAGGGGGACCGACCAGCATAGGGGACCCAGCCTGTTATCACGCGGTGTAGAATTTAAAAAAGTGCAAGTCATGTATATGTTTTATTGTAAATAAATTAAAGCTAATTATTATAAAACGTCCTTTTATAGAACCAAAAAAGCTATTCAGTTTGATTATAAACTAAATAGTGTTTGTCTATCCACTGTCACATCTATCAAGGACCTTGGGGTCACTCTAGACTGCAAACTTTCTTTCCGTGATCACATTAATAATATCGTAAATAAATCACTTAAACTACTCGGCTTCATTCATAGAATTACCTCTGACTTCAAACATATACGAGTAAGCACACTTAAAACTCTTTACTGTTCGCTGGTTCGCCCTCACCTTGAATATGTTAGTGTAATTTGGTCTCCTTTCTATACTGTCCACATTTGTCACATCGAATCCGTACAACATCGTTTCCTAAGAGGAATTGCTTGGACGTTGGGTCTTGAAAGAGGCAAGTACTCATATAATGAAATTGAAAACATTTTAAACATTTCTTCTTTAGAAAAAAATAGAAAGGACTCTGATTTAATTTGCATATTTAAAATTATCAACAGTATTACTGATACACCTTCTTTGTTACAACTCATCCAGTTTAACATCCCTTCCCGTAGACTTCGAAATAATGAATTGCTGTTCCTCAATCAACATTCTACTAATTATGGATACCATTCTCCCTTATACAGAATGTTGAGACTTGTCAACGCAAGTCAAAGCATTGATTTTTTTGGTGTAAAACTAAATGACTTTCGGCAGTCGATACGCAATATTTAAATGCTTCTTCATGCTTTGACTTGTAGTGTCTCTATATATACTTTTTACATTTTATATTGTCATTGCTATTAATTTATATGTGCTCTCCCTTCACTGTCATCTCTGTTTTTTTATTAGTGTTATTATTATGTTTTTAATGGACTGTTGTCCGTAAATTAATAAATAAATAAGAGAAGACGTGTTGCATGGTTTTCAAAATTCACGATGTTCCTACTAATTTTTTGTTGTTGTTGTTACTATCCATTTCCCCAACCATATTTTCTTCGCAATTACAATGTGACATCATGAACGAAATGGGCCATGAAAAAAATGTTCGCCCTAGTTAATTCCTGTCACCTTGAGACTTTGTCGTCGTTACTTACATTATTTCTTAGATTTTTATTGTTTTCGTTGCGTAAATTAAATACCTCCTCAAAGTCTTGCGTAAGTACTTTGAAAAACAAAAATTCCCATCAGAAAAACATTTTTCAAAGTATTTTTCTGGAACGCTGCTGTTTAAATATTATTTTACCATCGAACACAAAAAATGTAGGTAGTTACTTGTAGTACTTAGGATTGAAATTAAATTGGGAAACAGAAAATGTAACGAAGATTTAACTTTCTCAGTATCGCCTTTGTGAAATGCCACCATTGACCAAATCTGAATACTCCTATTGATACTCCTTTCCGGGTAGTTGGGACTCTTGTGCTTAATAAGTAATATAACTCTAAATGATTAATTTAAACCTTTGAAAATCACAGAAAAACAAAGGTTTTCATTATTACTCCTTGCTTATAACTACGCATTTCTGTTCTTTTGTTCTAATTTTAAAACCACTAAAATAAAATAAGCATGTATTTTTACAGTTGCCAATTTGTTTATTATAATTTCATGCGAGTACCCGGCAAGCGTTGCAATGCCATTCATGGAAAGAAATTGTTTCTCAAATGCGGGTTCTTTCCCATGCGTCCCGACAGTTCCTGCCTCCGCACCAAAGACATATGAATATATATAGACCTGCCCTAAGTCATAAAAGCCTCTCCATGTCAAAAAGCTCCCCCTCCCCATGCTTGTTCCATGGAACCGGCTGGGCTTACGAGACCCTCGCTTGAATCTAAAAAATGTGACGTGAATCTAATCATTCTTGTCCGGACCAGCGTCGAGCTCACATCGTACATTTTACGAAATAACATGGCAAAAATGGTAGCTTGTGCTATACATTATACCCTAAAATATGTCGATCATAACGAATGTGGGCGGTTCTCCAGTGAGCTCGTCGCTGGTTACAGGGGTAAGTAAATTATGAAACATTTGTAAAAGTGTCTTAACTAAATACGGCAACAAAATATTCGTCTGTGAAAAGTGGCGAACTTTACTTTGCCGTATTTGGACTTCGCAAATATGTTAATAACGTGGCGAATAATTCGCGTTCCCAAGTAAAAAGGTCTATTAATTCAAAAGCAGATTTTGCTGTTAAGAACTAAATGGTTATATTATAATGCGAGATGCCTATATACTGTCAGATTGATTTTTAACGAATCACAGTCATCTTTCCCTCTTTGTCCCCCTATAGTTTGGTTTTACCCCTCATCTGTATCTTCTCTTCTATTTAATTTGGATGTCTATGCTCCGCACCTATTTTGCGTCCCATTACCTTTCCGCGTTTTCTTTCTCCCTCTTCCGCGTCAAATCGCAAATCATCCTGGGAACCCCACCGTTCCCCACCCCCCTCTCGCGGTCCCCGTACACCTTCTCTGCCTTCCTCTTTGTCTCAACCCCTCTCGTCAACCTCCCCTCCCCCTTTGTTTCCTCCGCCATGCATTTTCCTCTCCCTCCCGCTTTCCCCCAGCCTCTAAACCATATGGAATACACACATATTTATAACAACTCATCGACCCCCTCTTTCGTTCCCCTCCCCATCTCGCATTTACCTCCCCCTCCCATTTTACCTCAGCCGCTAAACTATATAAAATAAATATATAATTCAAACAACTCGTGCACAACCTATTGATTTTTTTATACAAATTTCATAACGCCAGATCTCACCATCATATATGTAGAAACCTAACAAATCACTAGTTTCATTGAAATCGGATGAATGGTGTAGGAAATATTAAGGGACAAACAAAGAAACATTCATTTTTACATATTTACCCTTACAAGAGTACTTATCTAATATTATGTTTTTGATACGATAATTAACTAATTATAACGAACCTCTCTCGTAGTTCAAGTGTTTTTGACAGCCTTGCATGTTATCCTGTAAAATTCCGTTAAAGTAATTAATTTTTCAATTATGATTAAACCGCCTCTCGTTCTCAACTCAAACATACCGCAAAACCCACGCAGACAAATTTATAATCGAGTTAACTGGTTTGCTGATGAAATGTAAAATTCTGAATTATGACCTAAGACCTGCTTACAGTGCCTACCCATTTAAGTGGAATATTCGAGATAGCTGGTGTTTGACGCAGAATAACGACGCGTGAACAGTGGCGATTTGTAGCCGCACAATAATTGAACAAAAATTATTGCTATTTTGTAATCAATTAGAAAAAATATGATTTTTAAAGAGAATTTTTCGTTTTTGATGACTTCACCAACAAATTGTCAAGTGGTGTTCTACACAGGTATGATTCGAAAGAAATCTGACGTCGCCACTTTACGTTAAACGATATTGCAGTTAGAAAACTGAAAACGATAATCTATTCACAAAAGAAATTCGATATTTTTATAATAAAATTTCTGGGACATATTATCACAGATGACCTGAAAGACATCGAGAATATGGAAAAAAACAAAGAAGAGCGATATACCTACGTTATGCTGTCAAGATGTTTTCATTTTTGCAGTACAAACGTCAAAATAATGCTATTCAACCTTCGACCGGTTAAACATGTAACATTTATTGTAGATATATTTATTTGTAAATATATAACTGTATTAAATAAAGTAAAAAAATACAAAAAAATCACCGAAATTGGAAATTTTATAGTCACTTGAATTTAAATATTTCGCAACGAGTACTAAACAGTTTGTACGAGTTGCTCCAACGGGTTATAGGTAGTTTTTTCTGCTCGAGTAGAAAATTGTTTCTTAGTTAAGTGAAGTTTGAAAATCGATGGATTAAACAGGTACCTACCTAACCTAGAAGTGTTACCACACAATTATAACGTGACAGCATAACAAAAAAATAACAGTGTAAATAAAGTTTTGTAAGTGTATTGAAAACGCCTAACTGGACTATGATTTTTACCAGGTTTTGTTTTTGTGAAGACTATATTAACTGCCTTCAATTATTGTAGATTTTTTACGCATTCTAGGGCATGAAAGTTTGGGTCAATTTAATAAATGAATTGCTTTCTGTTAAAAAGTGAAGGCTACTGCCATCTAGCGGCGTATTTTTGTAGCTTATTGTTGTTGGTTGGTAGCATTTTACAGATTAGCGACGTAAGGCGAAACTAAAATTAAATGTTAGACGATAAAGTAGTTTTCTGTTTTATATCGTACAATAACTGACACAAGCGTATTTTTGTTTATGTTGATAGTATTAGAAAATATTATTATAAATAGCCTGCGTTTCTAGTTTAAATCTCTCTTAATTCGTGGATCTCCTGTAAACAGCTAGCATTATCTAACAAGTGGTCAAAGTGACCAAATTCAGTGTTTTGTCGGGTCGGGACAAATTATTGTAACAATGTGCTTGTGAATAAAACCAAAGGAATTCCGCCTTGAAACCAGATGTTTTACTTTGAAGTCCTTCTGCTGAATACCAATTTATAACATGGTCCTTCGAGCCGGATGAAAGCAAGGTCCTTCCAGCCGCAGATACCTTACGAACGGATGAAGGCATCAAAGGAATTCCGCCTTGAAACCAGATGTTTTACTTTGAAGTCCTTCTGCTGAATACCAATTTATAATACTTTCTGCACGTACATCAGTGCTAAGTAATATCTTACACGACTTATTCACTACGAAATTTAATTGTTTAATAATTGCGTTCTGAAAGCATTTCTAATGAATAAGTTCTAATCTATTGTGGTTATGGTTGACGTGGTTTACAGTAAAACGCATAACGCATCCACAGCCAGCGGAATGCTTGCAAAGAACTGCACTTTACCATTTTCCAACGCTTAAGCGCATGCTGGGTGCAGGGCTTAACGATATCGTTCCGGTAAATGCATTTTATTATGCAAAATAAATGGCTGAGCTCGTCGTTAGGGGCTGCTGTGTAATTCTGGGGTAAAACGGCGCAGTGGGTGCATTCCACTGCACAAAAAATTCATAGAATCAAGAGGAAAGTTAATTTTTGATAAATTAACGAGTAAATCCTCCAAGTGTAATATTTAAACATTGAAGACATAATAATAAGACATAATCAGCGTATCGCAAACGAAATTTTGAAATAGAAAAATCAGAAAAAGGTTCGGTTGCAAATATCTCGTAATTGAACCCAGGAATCACACCAAATTAAATACAAAAATATATTTATACTAGACTTGCAGAACTCGGTAGATGTCCCACATAAAAAAACGAGTGCAGTTTACACGCTGTAGAAGCGAAACTTTACCAAAACCCGCCCCATAGCGATCACATCAGTTCTGTCTAAGGTGATGGAACGTGTGATCAACGACAAACTGCTCACATACCTCGAGAAGAACAAAATCATTAACGACCGTCAATACGGATTCACATACCTCGAGAAGAACAAAATTATTAACGATCGTTAATACGGATTCCGGCGGAACCGCTCGTGCGGTGATCTTCTCGCGTATGTGACGCATATTTGGGGGCGATGCCTGGAACGTTTCGGTGAGACCCAAACGGTTGCACTGGACATCTCCAAGGCCTTTGACCGGGTTTGGCACCGAGGACTTGTCAACAAACTGCATTCTTACGGACTTCCCGCATCCTTGTGTACGTGGATTGCCGACTTCTTGAGGGAGAGGTCGATTCAGACGGTAGTCGATGGTTTCATCTCTTCCTCACACTCGATAAATGCTGGCGTCCCGCAAGGATTGGTTCTGTCTCCGACTTTGTTTTTGTTGCACATCAACGACCCGGGCTCACAAACTCCAACAGCTCGTAGGGCTTTGAAGCAAAGAATGGACGGTTACCTCGAAAGTGTTTTCTCTTGGGGTAAAAATAATCTCGTTGAATTTAATGTTTCAAAGACCCAATCTTGTCTGAGTACGTCTAAAAGGGATCGAAATGAAAATCTAGTCTCTTTCAACGGAAGCAATCTTCCGAACAGGTCCTCCATCGAAATGCTTGGTGTAACCCTAAGTGACCAGCTCAGGTATGGGGATGGGGGCTCCATCGAAGCCAGAGTAAAGTTAGCCTCACAGAAACTGGGCGTACTGTACAGGGCCCGCAGATACTTTAATAGTACACAACTGCTAACCCTGTACAAATCACAAGTGCGCCCCACGGTTGAATTTGGCAGCCACCTCTGGTCTGGAGCTCCAAAATACCTGAAAAATACCCTCGACTCTGTGCAGAAACGGGCGGTCCGTTTGATAGATTCTCCCATCTTAACACACGGATTGCAATCTTTAGAGCACAGGCGTCGGGTGGGAATGCTATCTTTGTTCTACCGGTATTACAATGGAAGATGCTCCGAGGAACTAGCATCATTGATCCCTTCGGCACCGGTGCATAGTCGGGAAACACGCCAAACGCGTGCCCAACATTTGTACACGGTTGACATTTGCCACATGAGAACGGGTCGTTTCTTCGACTCGTTCTTGTGTTCGACAGCTCGGCTGTGGAATGATTTTCCGGCCTCTGTGTTTCCTCCTTCCTACAACATGGGTCTCTTCAAGACCAATGTTCATTCCTTCCTCTCCCCAAAAAGACCCTCCACACAGCATCCCATATGACATAGGCCCTGCGGGAAATTATTTTCCTTAGGGCCTCCTGCGTGGAGTTAACGTAAAAAAAAAAAAAATCAAATTTACTTAATTTGCCCACCTGTAGAACAAACCTTAGAAAAAATTCCCCGTTTCCGCAAATATGTGCTCAATACAACGAATTGTTTCACGGCGTACACAGTTTTAATTTAAACCTTCAGAAATATCGAATAGAAGTAACGCGTGCGATATTGGATTGATACGGGGGTGTGGAAGGTATCGAGAGCATCTCATATCCTTATCCTATATTCTTCCTCCCCTCCCCCACCTCTCTCCGTCCTCTCCCCTTCCTAAGCCTAAAATTTAGTGGTAAAACAAAAATCCCTCTCCAAACAATATTAGCATAAGAAACTCTTTTGGCTTCACTGCAGTTCACATGTATATTTATCTATCTATTATATGTTTCTAACAATAATTTGTTTCAACCGATACTTGAAAAGTGAGGTCATAATCAAAGCGACCAATGCGCGAATCTCATCTGATATCTCAACCAATACTTTAAAAGTGAGGTCATAATCAAAGCGGCCGATGAGCGCATTTGATGCGTCGCAGGTGCAGTAATCGTTATTTACGTTTCATCCGAAATCCAAGTCACAGCGGTGCTATAGAAGTTTCACTTCAAAAATGGATATATTTATCCAAGACACTATCTAGATTGCACTTAGTTCGGGAAGCATCTTGCAATCATACATAAAGATAGTAGCCAATTAAGGCTCTGCAACCGGGCCCGAAAAGAAAAAGATAGAGAGATACGAAATTACGAATGTTAGAGGAGAGCGCTAACATTTACAGCGACAAAATCGATGCAAAAATTGCGAAAATGTTTAATAAAACACGACTCGTTTAAAATAGAGCAAAAATCTCGCGGGCATTATGTTTTAAACAGCATTTAAAGAAACACTGTGATTTTTTTCATACATATAACTTGTAAAATAACTGCAACAAACGTGTTTATAATAATTTTTGGAGCATAATTTGCGATTTTTTTCTATCAAGGGAATTTTATATAATTTTCGTTTCGGCGCGGGCAAAGTCTAAATATTATCTTCAAGAATAACATATATTTTTTTAAGAGCTTTAAAACTTACCGTGTTTAAGGGAAATTTGTAATAAATCGGTATAAATCCGGGTTGCGGGCCCTTAAAGAACTTAATGTTGGTAGTTCTTAGTCGAAGTATGATACAGTTAAATATAATCGAATGGGGTACTACTTTTTTTTGATATTTCTGTTTCAAATTTTCATATGAGAGTCGCTAATGATTAAATCAATAAGTACCTTCCATACAAATTTGAATAGAAACATATATGTTCCATTTAGCCCATAGGATATCAACGTGGGCGATAACGCCCCCTTGTGGGCGTTTGAGACTGTCAGGGAGGCGGTAGAAGACCCAGAGAAAATTAGGGGCATTGAGACTGTCAGGGGGGGGGGGGGGGCGATAGAAGACCCAGATAAAATTAGGGGGCGTTGAGATGGCACAGTGAGAGCGTGGGCAGGTAAAAAAATTATTGACTAAAAATGACAAAAAACACGTTTATCACGTACCTAAGTACTAAAAAAAATTTTTGTTACTGTATGTATTTTAACCAATTTTTAATTTAATTAACCGACTGGGAAACCTGAATTGAAATTTAAGTTAAAAAAGTACATGTAAAGTAAACTTAACTTTATTTAAAGTAAAATGTCTAGAAATTGTTACATAGTTAATGCCAAAGACATGCAAAAAAAACGAAGTGTGCAATTCACATACGTAAAAGTGAAACCTTCAGAAAACTAAAGTAAACAAGAATGGGAATGCTACGAAGCATTGCACAGAGGAGACCGGTAGGCTACGAAGTACCGCGCAAAGAGGAGACCGATTATTCTATCTCGTTCTATCGCAGGTAAATCCTATAGACGTATGTGTTTGTCTCTTTTTAGCATCGCTTTTTCGTTTTACCGAGTTTCAAATCACAACGGATTTCACATAAAAAATTTGGTGCAGTTCACACGTGGTAGAAGTGCAACCTTCAGAAAACTAAAGTAAACAAGAGTGGGGACGCTAGGAAACACCGCACAAAGAAGAGTCAGATTATTCTATCTCATTCTCTCGCAGACTTAATCTTAAAGATGTATGTGTTTGTCTCTTTTTAGTGTCGCTTTTTCGTTTCATCGAGTTTCAAATCACAACGGTGAAACAGAAATTTTCACTTCAAAAGTCATATTCTTTCATAATTATTGCCATTGAAAATGTTCGATCAATTACTTTAGACGCAAGATAAAATCGGAATATTGCTTTGGGCACACTGACACGGCCACAGAACATTTCTAATTGTTTTTCTCTCTGGTGGTTTCGCATTTGACTGTGCACTGTGCAGCTGCTCTGCTCCAGAAAAGATATTCAAGTGAATATGCATTACTGTAACTGGTACATTCCTCTTATATAGTTGTGTTGTACGCTTACGTTACTTACAAATGAATACTTTTTGGTAAAATGTGCTGGTACATTGTGCTCTCGTACGTATACACCTATCTCAACTGAGTTAAGAGCATAAACGCTTTAGAATTATTATCATTACATATAATAGTATAAAATGAAGTCGCTCAAAATGTATGTGCGTTTAGATCTTTTAAACTACGCAACAGATTTTCATGCGGTTTTCACTAACAGATAGAGTAATTCAAGAGGAAGGTTTATATGTATAGAACATGCTTATTATGGTAGAGAAAAGCCGAGATATTCAAATGTTCAATTCAGGCAGCGGGCATTTTATAAAGGTTGGGTAATGGCGTTGTGTTTCGTTAGCCGCAGCAACGTGTGGCCGGGTCTGCTAGTATATTATAAAACGCCATTTAGCGAGAAGTTCCATAATAATAGTTGCGATCACGATCGCGACAATATTTCAACTGAATTGTGTGAATTCTTCAAAATGGTTGCACAAATAATATTTTCAACTAGCATCGGTAGGTAGTATTAGTCGTCTTCTTTTTCTATATGATTCCCAAGTAAAGCTTTGTAAGGAAGGAGGGGAACAAAGGTGAAGACAACAATAATAATATATATATTATTGTTTGGTTTTAATCATTATTGGATAATTTTTAGAGCGCCATTTTTGTGAAAAATCACCTCAAGTGCGTTAAATAGATATGGTTAGTTACATGGTTAGTTTGTTTAGTGGTATCTCAACATACGTCAGATATGTACTTATTATTTTAAAAGAGTATCATCTATCGTCGTTTGTGTCTAATGTGTGAATTGTTACGATGATGGCCGAAAGCATCTGGTAGTCGGGCAGACGCCATCAATCTCGCGCCCCGCAGCGGCTGAATAACTTAAAGCCTCCTAGAGTACGGACGTCTGTTCCAGTTAAATATTCAGTAGAAACTTTACGATAACGTCAATAAAGCAACTTTTAAAGATCTTATTTAAAAGCTCCCCAACATATTTTAAGTGATCTTAATTATTGGAGTTAACGGATATCTTTTTTTTAAACTCAAAATTCTTATAATTGGTAACTAGTGTACAGGATGGCCTGGAGGTCAATTTACTCTCTTTTCTGCTCTTGAAATCTCTCTAATGCTAGAAACCTAACCGCTAGCCCACCTTGGTTCTTAACAATATGTTCTCACAAAGGAAAATCTTTATTCCACCGACATCTGTCGGATAAGTCTATAACCTTAAGATTTATCTACCCTAGAGCCATCTATATTTTGTGGCTCGAACTATCACAGTCAACATTGCCACGATAAAAGTTTCCGCGATTAGTAGTTTGCGCTTTTCTCTTATTGTTAACAAACTGGCTGTTTTAAATGAGCACATATTTTGTTAGAACTACATACACATAAAGAAATATGTTTTTTACAATCATTCAAGAGTTTTTGGTTCATGCCTAAAGAAATCAGCAAATTCTTCAAATCAATATTTCATAATACTTATCAGTTTCGCAAAATTACCTCGTTTGACTTTGACCTTTAAAAACAGCTACGCTGTAGATAAAATGTTTAAAATAGAGTATTGCCATCGGAACGCGCATTTTTGTCGATAAAATTATCGGCTTGAATGCACGAAATTGATAAACCAGAAATAAATGGATTCTGCTTGGTTGTCGATATAGTCGTGCCTTTACTTACCACTTAAATTCCAGACGTTAAAAACTTATACAAAAGCAGGCACAATATTCAATATCTACGTTTTATTGAATAAAACACATTCCGTCCTACTTCTTGGATTCACATGAACCGGTTTAGCGATGTTATAGTTAAGCCGGACTTAAGCCCGGATTAAGGTCGGTTTAAGAGGAATACACAAGCCAAAACTGTCTATATTAGTAGTGTGCCTTATATCACCATGTATATATGTAATAGGCATATAAATCGCTTGGAAAACGGATCCTAGAAACGTTTTTAGCGCAAAGTGATTATAATTTATTTTATAAATCATTTTATGATAAAGAAAAAAAATGATCAAGGGAAACTGTCACCCATTGATCATCTTAGTAGCTATAAGTATATGTTTTTAAGTTGTTTCTAATATACGTTCATATATTTCTATTGAAAATTATTTTAGTGGTTTAAGCTTTAGTCCAGTAAACGAATGGTCCAAAAGGAGGTGTAGAGTGCGTGAGCAGGAACCTAAGCGATTCCTTCAGGACTTGTTTAGGGTGCTTAGGGTGTGAACATACTAAAAGTCCTGACTAGTCCTGTCTAGGTGGTGAGCTAGGGGGGGGGGGGGGGGGGGGGAGGTCCCGATTTTCGGGTTTCCGTTTATATCTCAAAAACGGTGCGTCGCAGAGGAAAACTTTTTTTGGATAAGTAAAAGTACATAAAATTATCTACAACTTTTACTCTATGCGTAATTTTGGAAATCCCAGCCGTTTTTGAGTTACACGCTCCACAAATGTCATTATTTTCGAAAAAAATCATTTTACCTCACATTTTCATCAAACATTCCTTCATATCGTCTAAAATATTCATCCAAGAAAGAAATTTATTTGAAAAAAGTTGTAAATAATTTAATTATCTTTTAGAATATGTATACATATGCAAATAAATCTCCAATCAGTAAATATTTACAGCAATTTTAAGTTTTTTCGTAAAATGTCGTCATTTTCAGAAAAAGCTGTTTTCAAGTAATATGTTTTCATCTTATTTCTGACACACAACTTTTGTTTGTTCGCCTAATAATATGTGTGACCAGACCACACTTTAAAGCCAGTTTTCCTCTGCGACACACCGTTTTCGAGATATAAACGGAAACCCGAAAATCGGGACCTTTCCCCCCCCCCTCCCCCCCTAGCTCACCACCTAGACGTCAGGACTTTTAGTATGTTCACACCCTAAGTGATGAAATGTAAGAAAAGGCGGTTAAGACTTTAGAACTATTTATTTTATAATTAGACAACGTAAAAGATCGTAAATGACAGTGCACAAACAATGTAGGTAGAACTGACAGTGCACAAAAACAAAAGCTAGAGGGCGTTCATACTTCCATCATCCTCTCCTGAACGCACACGCTTTAAAATTAAACCCATTGATGAGGTGAAGTTTTCATGCTTCGGTCGGTGGAGTGCTTTCGTCAAAATATCTGCGACCATATCTCCAGTGCATCTATATTGAACCATGATTTGTTTGGCAGCAACTTTCTCGCGCACAAAGTGATAGCGGACGTCTATATGTTTACTGCGCGCGTGGTAAACAGCATTTCCTGAAAGACTAATCGCACTCTGATTATCACAGTAAAGGGTTATAGGTGTACCTTTAAGTTCAGGTTGAAACTCGTCTGCCAGTTGTTTCAACCAAAGAGCTTCCTGAATAGCCGACGATAGAGCCATATATTCAGCCTCAGTTGTAGAAAGGGCTATGGTCCGCTGTTTCTTGGAATTCCAGCTTATTGCGGCACCCTGAAATAAAAATATGTATCCTGTGCAGGATTTTCTATCTTCAATGTCATTTGCCCAATCTGAATCGCAATAGCCTGAAATTTTTTCATTAACATTCCGTTTATAAACCAGTTTCATATTCATTGTATCTTTCAGGTATTTCATGACTCGTTTCAGAGTCATCCAATGTTCATTAGTAGGTTGACTATTATATCTACTCAGAGAATTTATTACATAGGTAATGTCTGGACGAGTTCCCAGTGACAAGTACAACAAGCAGCCAATTATTTCTTGATATGGAATGTTATTTAAAATTTCTTGTTGACTTTCAGCCTTCTTCATTTTAACATTAGCATCAGCGGGAGTCCACTTTGGCTTACAATCGTTCATTCCAGATCGTGTAAGCATCATCTTTATGTAAATAGATTGATCAATAGAGATCTCATCAACATTTTCATCTTGTGAAATTCTAAAACCAATGCAATGTTTGGCTGTTCCTAAATCCTTCATGCAGAATTTTTCTTTTAACTTCAATTTTATGATACGTGAGGTCTCTTCATTATTAAATAAGTAAATTATATCATCTACATATACTGCTATAAAAAGCATATCATTTTCATTCAAAATACGGTAGTAAACGCATGGATCTATGTTTGAACGAGTCATTCCAATTTCTAACAGAGCAGTGTTTAATTTTTTATTCCACTGTCTGCTCGCTTGTTTAAGTCCGTATATTGACTTGTTCAGTCTACATACTTTATTTTCATCTTCATAGCCAGATGGTAAGGACATGTAAATTTCTTCATCAATGTCACCCTGTAGAAATGCTGTGACTGCGTCCATTTGGTGTATTTTAAGTCGATATTTGACAGCAAGACCAATCAAGTATCTTATGGAAGTATAACGGACTACTGGAGCGTATACCTCATTGTAATCAATACCCTTCACTTGTTTATATCCTTTGATCACCAGTCTAGCTTTATAGCGTGTAATAGATCCATTGCCATCCATCTTAGTTTTATATACCCATCTGCTGGGAATTACTGATTTTCCTTCTGGTAAGTCAACCAGTGTCCATGTATTATTTTTTATTAATGACTGATATTCTTCCGCCATAGCTCTCTTCCAATCATCAGCCTTTTCACTGTTAAGAGCTTCTTGTAGACTTTGTGGATCACTGTTTAGTAAATTAATAGTTGACTCAGAACTTTGACACATTAAGGATGAGGAACCTGGATGAATATCATTTCCATCATTATTTTGACATCTCATTCTCCTCGGCAGCGATCTCAGAGTCATATTAGATTCCAGTGGAGAGTCAACTGTCCTGTCTGGTACGTATGTGTCATCATTAACGTCCTCATATTGATCAGAATCATCTGAAATATAAATACTTTGTGATTCAGCCTGTGTTTCTCTTCTGTCATTAATTTCATCATCAATATTTCTTTCCACTGGTTCTTCGAGTTCATCATACAAAGGTAAGTAAACAGAATTCTTTTCTTTTACTTAATCATACCTTTCCTTTGAATTTTCTTCTATCTCTATGTCTTTTTTACAAATTTCTTTTTCTTTTTCAGGTACATTGTCCACTTTATTTCTTTTAATAGAAGCTTCTAGGAATACAACATCTCTACTCAGGACTCCTTTTTTTGTTTCAGGATCTATAAATCGGTAACCTTTGGTACTGTCGCTGTAGCCAACAAAAATTAACTTACGTGACTTCACATCAAGCTTAGTTCTTTTTTCTTTAGGAATATGCACCATTGCAGGACATCCAAAGATTCTCATGTGATTTAGATTTGGTTTCTTACCAGTCCATACTTCATAGGGCGTCACATCGGATAAGGTACAGGTGGGAGAACGGTTAACGATATATGCTGCTGTAGCTACCGCTTCTGCCCAGAATGTGACCTGCAACTCAGCATTTAAAATCATGCATTTAGCTCGCTCTATTAAAGTTCTATTCATTCTTTCACTGAGGCCGTTTTGCTCTGGTGTGTATGAATTAGATGTCTGATGCAGTATTCCATGTTTTTTTAAGTAGGCTTCAAAAGTTTTATTTTTGTATTCAGTTCCATTATCGCTTCTCAAAATTTTAATTTTTGTACTTAACTCATTTTCTACTCTATTCTTAAATTCCACAAATTTTTCAAATACTTCATTCTTATTCTTAATAAAATATACATGTACTCTCCGAGAAAAATCATCAATAAAGGTTACAAAATACCTTGCCCCTCCAATTGAAGTGTGCTTCATAGGTCCACACACGTCACTGTGAATAAGCTCTAGCAGGCTGGTTGCACGGGAGCCTTCAGTGGGGAACGGTTTTCTCGTTTGCTTGCCTTCAAGACAGGTAACACAAATGGAATTTTCTGTTCTTGGTGACAGCTTTACACCTTCTGTACAGTTAGGTATTTTATTAAGGCTAATGAAATTTAAGTGACCCATCCTCTGGTGCCATAGATAAGTATCATCATCAGTCTTAGCCATCATGACTTGCATATTTTGATTATCACAAGTATTTAACAGATATGTGTCATTAATTAATTCGGCCTTTGCAACTAACTTGTTACTCGGATTGTAAATTTGACAGCCATGTTCGATAAATATTACTCTGCATCCACCTTTAATTATTTTGCTAACTGACAACAAATTTGTTTTTAATTCTGGTACATATAAAACATTCCTCACCTGTATTGAATCGGTGCTGCCATTGTTTGCATTTATTTTGATACATACATTACCGCAGCATTCAACCTTTAATACTTTGTTATTAGCAATTCTGATGCTCGGTACAGAAGAGGGAGTGATATCAGTGAGCCAGTCACGGTGCATGGTCATATGCATTGATGCCCCTGAATCAATATGCCAAGAATGAGAGTCGTTTGTTGTAGATGCTGAAAAGGCTGCAACATACCCTGTATTTTTATCTGTTTTTTTATTATTATCACTTGTCTTCTTATGCCAACAATTTTTACTGAGATGTCCGTACTTGTTACAATTAAACCATCTTAAGCCTTTCTTAATACTTTTGGGCTGATTATTTTTTGTGTTTGTATAAAGTGCGGTAGTGTCTGATGTCTTTACTTCCTGTAGTAATTTGTTTTTTACTAAATCAGCACTAATCTTTATACCGGAACTTTCTAAGCCCATTATCATGGGCCTATATATTTCTGGCAAACCTGCCAGCATTAATGTGCCCAACCACTCATCGTCCACATGGAATTTTATATTCCTTAACTTGTGCGCGGCTGTCATAATTTTGTTTACGTAGTCTTCGACTGAAATGCTACTTTCTAAATTGGTGTTAATGAGTTCTTTTAATAAACCCACTTTTCGAGTCAATCCACTGTCCTCGAATGCCTTTGCCAAATTTTCCCATACCTGTTTTGCATTTTCGGCTTCTTGAATGTGTACATATAAAATTGGGTCTACTAATAATATTAACTTTGACTTGGCTTTGATGTCTTGTTTAACTGAATTAGAATCTGTAGCCACTGGTTCTTTCAAAATACAACAATATAAATCTTCGTGCTGTAAGTATGCTTTGACCGCAAAACTCCAACTTGCCCAATTGTCACGACCAGTCAACTTCTCAATCGACATCATCGAATTATTTCCAGCCATATTTATATTTAAACATTCAACAGTAAGTAATAGATGTCTGAAAAGAAAAAATCACTCGCGAGCGCGGTAACCAAAGTGAGGTTATACTCGCAGTTTTTACTATTTTTACTTTTTATTTACTACTCAAAACACAAAAAAACTGTAAACGGCAGGGTTGGGGCGGCCCATAACCTGATGAAATGTAAGAAAAGGCAGTTAAGACTTTAGAACTATTTATTTTATAATTAGACAACGTAAAAGATCGTAAATGACAGTGCACAAACAATGTAGGTAGGTAGAACTGACAGTGCACAAAAACAAAAGCTAGAGGGCGTTCATTCTTCCATCACTAAGCCCCCTAAACAAGTCCTGAAGGAATCGCTTAGGTTCCTGCTCACGCACTTTACACCTCCTTCCTTGACTGGATTACTTATAATTAAAAAAATAAACTTAAAATTTTATTCTCATTCCACTCAAGCGAAACGATAGAAAAAAAAGCATTTATCCGAAGCTTATTTTTTGTAATCAAAATTTAAACTGATTTGTAGTAAAGATTAAACGAAATTAGTGATTTTACATTAAGATGAATCACTACTAAAGAAAAGCAAAATCATGTGATTTTGGGTTGAAAATTAGATTGCTTAGAAACGTTTTAGATGGTTTAATTAAATATTGCAAGCAGAACACATATTTTTACCTGCGAAAAAATCGAGTTTTTTATGTTAGTCTTTTTATAAGTCCAGAAAAAAAAGTATTATGCCGATAAAAACTGCTTAAAAATTTAAAATCATTAAAATGTTTGTAGCTGAGCTTCAAAAAAAAAGATTATTGGATTTTTAAAAGATTTTTCGTTAATAAATCGAAACAGGCGGCTGGTGTTAAACAGACTTAAAAACTTATCACCATTTACATACATGAGGAGTGTTATTGTTGGCGGCCAGGGTATCAAGCATGGTCGATCGATATAGTTTTATCGAAAATGTCGGTAACTTGTCATCGCTCCTGAGCACGACTGCAGGCCGCTAATAAACAAACAAAGGTTTACAACGATTAAGGGTTCTTAACTTATTTTACCTAAACATATTTTGGACCGAAATTTTTAGCAATAATACTGAATATTTTAATCCTTTATCTAGAATGTCTCGATCATTAAACGATATTGTTAAAATACATACTATCAAAGATATTTTTGTAAATAATAAACTAGCTTCAGTAAATATCTCCACGATTTGCGCATCAAAAAAAATATTGTTGCTTCATTACTTTTCAATAATTACATCATAAATATTTTGTATTTATTATTACGTATTTCAAATTTTGTATTTTAGTTTTCAAGTTATGTATAAATAATACTTACATTGTTTTTCATCTGTGAATACGCAAATGTGATTATTGCAGACACATTTTTTTTTTTTTTTTTTAAATAATCGGAGACGGTTTACATATATATAGTTCCCGAGAGCACTTAGGCCATAGACCCATTGTACTATCTCCCATTTTACCTCATTCCTTTGACAGTAACCCAGCCCCTTTTATAAAGTTCACCAGGATTGTCATTCGAAATGAAGCTATATCTTCTGGTCCGACAATGTGTCTTCCCAGGTCTCATTTCCCCTCTTCACTCCTCCTTGGTTCCCTGAAGGCCCCACGACGGAAGAGGGCTCATCTCTGCTCTCCACTCCTTAATTCCCCGAAGGCTCCACGACGGAGAGTCCACCTCCCCTTGGTTTCCTAAAGGCCCCACAAGGGAAGAGTCCACTCCACCTTGGTTCCCCGAGGGCCCCAGGAGGGAAGAGAACTTCATCTCTCCTCCTTGGTTCCTCTAAGGCCCCACAGAGGAAGAGTTCACCAAGATGGCCTCATTTCTCCTCTTCACTCCTACATGGTTCCTCGAAGGCCCCACATGGGAAGAGGACATTATCTCTCCACTTCACTCCTCCTTGGTTCCACAAAGGCCCCGCACTGGAAGGGTGCCCTTCCCCTTGGTTCCTCGAAGGCCCCACAAAGGAAGAGTTCATGGAGGTGGCCTCAGCTCACCTCTCCACGGTTTCTCCTCTTGGTTCCTCTTACGGCCCCAGGAAGGAAATCCACAGAGGTGGCCTCAGCATTCCTAGGTTCCCAAAAGGCCCCTAGTTTTCGAATGGTCCAATTTTTTTTTTTTGTCCCACGAGTTACCAGGGAAATAGAAGGTCCACTCCAGCAGAGCCCTGAGTGCTGGAGTGAGGTCTAAATACTCCGAGATGCGACCTTGTTTCTCGGAGGCACCGTTCGTGACGCTGTTCCCCAGGACATTCAGCCTGAGCACGGTAGCTCACACCTTGGCTTGGGATGGCTATTGCAGGTTTGTGTTTTCCACTCCCTGAGCGATGGGTTCGCCACACCACATTCCCAGACACATTAGTCTAAGAATATATATATATTTGTATTTTAATTTGTTTTATTTTACCTACAAAAATATTTTATAAATATCCAGTTAGTATCTCTAATAAATAAATTTGAATTATTATTTCTTCGTTAGCGGCCTGCATTCTTGCCCGGGTAAGGGCCCGCAACCCAGATTTGTACCGATTTATTACATATTTCCCTTAAACACGGTAAGTTTTAAAGCTCTTAAAAAATATATGTCAATCTTGAAGATAATATCTAGACTTTGCGCGCGCCGAAACGCAAATTATATAAAATTCCTTCGATAGAAAAAAATCGCAAAGTATGCTCCAAAAATTATTATTAACACGTTTGTTTCAGTCATTTGCCGGGCTCTCGGAGCAGCCTGGCGTGTTTTGGTCGGTCTCGTTATTTTTCACTAATTAAGAGGGATATTTCATCAAATGAGCCCTTAAAAGTATCAAAAAATGTTCCTTACCGTGTGAAAATTACCTAAGTGCATTAAAAATAATTTTTATGTGAATACTGTGGACGTGCGACGAGTTTTTAATTGTGTGTACTGAACAATATGGTTAATTATAAGATACATTCTAAATGCTGTGTCTAAAATCTCAGACGGACATCAAACACTCGCCAGATGTGACCATCCCTTCGGCTGTTGGACAACCCAGGGGTGCCCCTCGCCTGCCCCGCACCTACACTGCACCCCCGCTGCCGCCGTCAAGCAGTAGGTTAAATTATGACCATTTTGACCTGTCCGGTGCATCGGCCACTGGAGCGGCCTTTCGCAGAAAGAAACAGAAATAAGATGAGTGATCAGGTGGCCTCTGCACTCCGAGCTACACACCCCGCCCCCGCCGCCTTTCCTGTCCCACCGCCCCACGCACCGAGAAGGATGACATTGGTCGGAGCCCGCATACTGCGTTCCCTAAGAGGGAGCGATTTACAGTGATAAGACATTATGTGACCCAAACATTTTACAAGGATATAAAAACTTTACAAAAATATGAACATTTTACGATGATACAAAAATATTTACGGTGATAAGACATTATATATTTTTTTCTTTTAGTGTTAGTTTAATTAAGTTGTTAGTGCAGTGCAGTAAATTGTTTGTATTAATTTTCACTATTGTTATGAGTTGTATATTTATAGAGGTAGGTTTGAATACGTAACGGTGTTTTTATGAGGTTAAGGTAGTTTTATATGTAGTCCTTGGAGGAAGGGAATGGCCGACAGAGGTGTCGATGAGGCTCGCTACCCATCACATCGCCAACCCCTTGGTAGCGCAAAGAGGAGGACGGAACGGGAACAATGTCGGATTGGTACGTGGAATATCAGAGGAGGGATGGAAAGAAAGATGAATGAATTATGTGAAACAATGGATAGTAAATGTTTAGACGTACTTTGTGTGACAGAGAGTATGAAAAAAGAGAGCGGTACAATGCAGCACAACGATAGGCTTGTCACCTGGTCTGGGAGACCAGATACAGAGAGGGCTTGTCAGGGTGTTGCAGCGTTACTGTCTCCCAGAATGGTTGAATGTATGTCGCAATATGAATGTGTAAGTCCGAGAATAATGTGGATCCGATTCAAAATTGGTTTGACAAGGGTGTTTCTAGTTATTTGCTATGCTCCTGTTAATTCTGAAAGCGACGAAGTGAAAGATGATTTTTGGACTGGTGTGAACGACGTAATGAGATTAAAAAATTCGAATGAAAGGATTATAATGGCGGGAGATTTGAATGGGTGGGTGGGAATTAGACGTGACGGATTTGATTCAGCCTTAGGTAAGTTCGGGGATGAAAGAACGAATGACAGTGGGAACAGAATTCTTGAAGTATGTTTAGAGTGGAACCTGTTTGTATCGAATACTTTTTTCGATCATAAATGTGTCCACCAATATACGTGGGAAAGAGGAAATGAAAGATCAATAATTGACTTTGTGGTAATTGACTCTAGGTTGAGAGCCGTTACCGAGGACACCAGAGTTTTCAGAGGGGCGGAGGTTGAAACTGACCACTTTCTGGTGGTGTCGAGAGTAAACCTCTTTCGCGGCTGGCACTCTAAAGTGAAAACAATATCAACTCCAACAAGAGTCAAAGTAGAAAAACTGCAAAATGCTAATGTCAGAAGTGAGTATGAGAATTTGGCAGAGATGAGATTGAATGAGAAGGAAATGGACGGTCTAAGCATTGATGAAACATGGAACCACATAAAGGTGAGTCTTTGTGAATCTGCTAGAGATGTATGTGGAATAAGTACGCAAGGTAGGAAGAAAGGTGACGCATGGTGGGATGACGAGATCAAAGCACTGGTCTCAGAGAAGAAGAAAGCATGGTTACGTCTGATAGCGGCTGGCACGGATTCTAGCGAAGAGAGAGATAGAGCGAAAGAAGTTTATAAGGGATGTAAGAAAAGAGTAAGTGTTGGAGTGAAAGAACGAAAGAAACGCCTGGAAGAGGAAGAGGGAATAAAAATGACAAAACACTTCCAAGAAAACATTAAACTGTTTTGGAAGGAGGTCAAAAGGTCCCGGAGTGGTTCAGAGAACGGAAGCCTGAAAGTCATAAAATCGAAAGATGAAAAAATGTTGACGAATGAGGAAGAAATAAAAGAGAGATGGATGAAATATTTTGAGGAGGTTTTCGAAAGCAATCCGGGTGATAGTGAGGCCAGCGGTGAATCGGGTATGAACGATGACGGAGTGAATTCAATCAAAATCAGCGTGGATGAAATAAAAAAAATCGATAAAATGCATGAAGAATGGTAAGGCTGTTGGTTTCGACAATATTGCTGCCGAATACTTTAAAGGAGATAGCCATATTATTCTCACATGGTTGTGCAAACTTTTTAACCAGTGTCTAGTGGAGGGTTACACGCCATTAGATTGGAGAAGGGCTGTAATCATGCCGTTATACAAAGGTAAAGGGTCACGTATGGAATGTGGGAATCATAGGGCTATTAGCCTGCTAAGTTCAGTCGGCAAGCTGTACGGAAGAATATTGATTGAAAGGGTAAGAATGGAAACAAAGGATAAAATATGGGATGTGCAAGGTGCCTTTATGAGTGGAAAGGGATGCATGGACCAGATTTTCTCCTTGCGTATGCTTACTGAGAAGTTTCTGGCGAAAAACCAGAAACTTTTCTGCGCCTTCGTAGATCTACAAAAAGCATACGACAGAGTCGACAGGAAAAAGCTATGGAAGGTTTTGTCCAAGTATGGAGTGAATACAAATCTCATACAGGCAATTGCGTCTCTGTACGAGGGAAGCGTTGCGTGTGTTAGGGTGAACGGTGGTTTTACGGGGTGGTTTGACATCACAAAAGGTGTCAAGCAAGGCTGCGTAATGTCACCATGGTTATTCAATGTGGATATCCGCAAAGAATGTAAGGCTGATGTAAGCATAATGAGTAAGATTAAGAAAGGGACCCTCAGATGATTTGGGCATGTAGAGCGAATGAAGAGTTCAAAAGAATATACGACGCGAATGTGAATGGTAGAAGAAGTCGGGGACGCCCGAGGAAGACATGGCACGATCAAGTGAATCAGATACTTGAATCGGGTCATGTCAAAAGCCAGAATAATAGAAGAGAATGTATGAGACGATGTATGAATGTGAGTGAGGCAAAGAGTGTGTGCCAAGACCGAGTTGTTTGGCGGTCCGTCCTCTCTGCCTACCCCTGCGGGGAAACGGCATGATGGTTAGTTAGTTAGTTAGTTAGTTATATGTACGAAAAAATTCACAGTGTTTCTTTAAATGCTGTTAAAGATAATGCCCGCGAGATTTTTGCTCTATTTTAAACGAATCGTGTTTTATTAAATATTTTCGCAATTTTCGCATCGATTTTGTCGCTGTAAATGTTAGCGCTCTCCTCTAACATTCGTAATTTCGTATCTCTCCATCTTCTTCTTTTCGGGCCCGGTTGCAGAGCCTTAACCATAATTTCGATAAAAGCTATATCGATCGACCATGCTAGGACCCCTGATCCAGAATTTAACACGACGTGGTGCATCACCTTACGAGTCGCCTTACCGTGTTTTTTTTTCACCTTTCCGACGTTACGCGCTGCACATACTTGCACCACAATTTAAAAAAAACCGATGAACAACAATTAATGTAGGTATCGTAAATAGTTGTTTAGCAGTTGTGTGAATTTTAAAACACGTTTACTAGTAAGGGGGGAGGTTTGTGCTATATTATGTGCTTACTAATCTACAGCTAGTGAGGATTATATTAGGTAGACAGGTTGTTACGAGTAGGGAGTAGGTAGATACGGAACCATCACTAATAGCTACATTCAATCAAGTTTCGACATCTCTTCGACAGCTCATCAATCTATGTTTTTAAGGACCTTTCTCTGCACATTTTTTTCAGTTTCAGGCTACGTATTTCACCTCGACACATTTAATTTGAAGGATCATTATAAAATAATGGAGGTTTTTCGTACTTGTTTAAAAAATTATATTTTTTATCACGTTGTATGTTAACTATGTGTGCAAGTATTGGCTTACGCTGATGATATCGACCTAATCGCGAAAACGCCGGATGCTTTACGTAACGCCTTTATAAATCTTGAAAGCTCTGCCAAAAATATGGGTCTCGTAGTAAACCAGCAAAAGACCAAATACATGGCTGTAGGATGCACCCAACAAATCCCAACTCTCTCATGTGGAAACCAAAATTTCGAAACGGTACCAAGATTCACATACCTAGGCTCCCTGATAACAAACGACAATAATACCACAGAGGAGATCCAGAAACGCATAGTGAACGCAAATCGCTGTTATTTCCGCCTACAAAACCTATTAAAGTCCAGACTGCTGTCCAGAAACACGAAGATATTAGTGTACAAAACACTTATCAGACCAGTACTTACGTACGCAGCTGAGACTTGGGTACTAACTAAGAGGAATGAGCGAGCACTGGACGTTTTTGAAAGAAAAATTTTGAGGCGCATCTTCGGACCGGTTCTAGAAAATGGATTTTGGCGCAGACGTTATAACAATGAGCTCTATACTTTGTTTAAGGAGCTAAACATCGCAAAAATTAAAAAATTGGGAAGACTTCGGTGGCTGGGTCATGTGGAGAGAATGACCGAGCATCAAGCACCAAAGTCCCTGCTGAACTCAAGACCAATAGGGCGAAGGAGCCTGGGAAGACCAAGACTAAGATGGAGCGACAACGTCCTCAAAGACATATCTATCTTGGAGCTTCCAAACTGGAGAGAGCTGGCACAAAACCGGGATGAGTGGAGGAAGACTCTTGAGGAGGCCAAGACCCACCAGGGGTTGTAGAGCCAATAGTGATGATGATGTTAACTATGTATAATATTAGGTCCTTACATATGAAATTGGCGTTTTGCCGTACTGGCAACTTTGATCTCAAATATCTTCTCTTTGGTTAGGAATTCCAAATTCAAATTTAAACAGCTATTTACTCATGTATTTGTGTTTCGAAAATTATAATTCATTTGTTTTTTCCTTAATTGTTTTTTTTCTTTGCGTCTCTTAGTTTACAAAATGGACAGTTATTTTTTTTTTGTATCGTTCACTACAGCTTTCTTAAATCTGGCCAGCCGATTACGGCAGATGTCTGTTGTCAGCGACTGCAAGGGATCGATGAACTACCTATGAGATGGCAAAAGTGCATAGATAGCAATGGTACATACTTTGATTAAATAAATATATTATATTTAAAAAAATCGACTTTATGTTCGTCCCATACAAAACGCCAATTTCATATGTAAGGACCTAATATTATGCTTCCCACGTAGTATTTCTGTGAACGTCATAACTCGACAGATATGATTTTAGACTGTTGCGCTACTTCCTTTTTTAGCCAAAGCTTTGGACAGCGTTACAGTGTCCTTCATCATCATCACGTATCCGTTCTGGTGATGGACATTGTAATGCTCCCCGAAACGTTGGCTAAAGAAAGAGCTAGCGCAACATGGCGTAATACCCCAAAAATAAATCACTATAAACCTCGCCAAAAAGTATTTCTATTTTAAAGTTGTTTCAATTAATATTGTATTTAGACTTTAAGAAAAAGTCAACAGGTTTCCAATACAAATAAAATCAGATATATTTATCCGAGACACTATACAGGTAACAAATAAATTTGTTAAGGAACCTTGTAATTAGAGATGAAACGGATAGTTGTTTGGGCGGATACCGGATATCCGGCGAGCTGCGAGGCCGGATATCCGGCCCATTGTCTTGTTAATTTTGAGAATTAATTCAAAATATTCTTTTTGATAAGAAGAAGAACAAGAGGTATATTATGATGCTTCAATGTCAGTATTTAATCATTTCAATAATCTCTGTGTTTTTTACGATTTTTAGTTCACTGTAACGGTGATTGTGATTAGTTAATCATGTTAATTTAAGTTTTCGCTACTCTGCGAGGTTTTTTTTAACGTTTTTTTTTTGTTACTAAAAGTTTTTAGTTTAGATATTTACTATTTATGTATTTATGAAGTGAATATCTCAGAAGCAATTTTTTTTTTTTTTTAGGAAGGCTTTATGACTTTTTGTAACTTTTTCGACTTTAAATAAAAGCCGTCATAATTATAAGCCATTTTATTGATATTTACCTCACAAAGATGAATGTATTGCATTTTATTATAGGAAACTGTCGTAGTTTTTGAATATCCGGTATCCGGCTGGATATTGAGTTACTATCCGGTATCCGGCCGGATAGTAAATTTTGGCCGGATAGGCCGGATACCGGATAGTTACCGGATATCCGTTTCATCTCTACTTGTAATCATTCAAAAAGATTTGTAAGTAGGCACATTAAGAAAACTCATTATCTCAATAACAAATCTTTTTTTAAACTTTCTTTAGACAGGTAGGTACCATACTATTTGAATAATTGCAGGAAAAGTGTAACATCCTTTGATATATCAGCGAGAAGTAATTCATAAATTCAGCTTTACCTTATAATGTACTTATAACAAATCTCGTTTCACAAAGTACAGGGTGGACCTTATCTGTGTTCGCGGTTTGTTTCGTTAATTTTTCAACAATGCGTGGGGCGAACGCGGTTCGGAAGGTATCGTTAGACGCGTTTTTTCGTGGAAATTTTAGTCGCTTTAGAGCCGATCACGGGAGAGCAGCGCGCATTTCGTGTCCGTGCAATTACCTAAGCAATTATTCCGTGACGATTTCGAGACGAATGTACCTTGCTCATTTCGGTTTACGAGACATTAATCAAGCACAAAATCTATTCGGAAATGGATCAAAACGTTTGAAACAACCGGCTCAACAGTAAAAATAATTAATGAAGGCCGCACGAAGTCAGCGAGGATACCAGAAGTTATTCAGCGTGTTGTGAATCAGTGAGGGAAAATCCACAACAAACTACTCGCAAGAGAAGCCAAGCCTTATCCATCAAGAGGACCACTTTACAAAGAATTTTACGCCACGATTTACATCTAAAAGCTTATAAAATTCAGCTGACGCAAGAATTGAAGCCGAATGATACCGATCTTCGACTTAACTTTGCCAATGTGATGCTGGAACGTTGTGACAATTTTTTCAACATAATGTTCAGCGATGAGGCCAGTTTCCATATCAATGGCCATGTTAATAAACAAAATTGCCGGTATTGGTCTGAGAATAGAAGAAGAAGAAGAAGACCCCCCGACAGAAGCATCAAAGTCCCTTGAATAGCCCGAAGGTCGTTGTGTGGACTGCAATATCAGCTAGGGGTATCATTGGCCAACATTTTTTTGAAAACGAAAGGAGAGTTACTATGACAGTGAAATCTAAGAATTATTGTCAGATGCTTCAGGAGTTCTTGGTCCCAGGTCTTCAAGATTTTCATGGCCACAATTCCAGGAGCTGGTTTCAGCAGGACGGCGCTACCTGTCACACTGCTAAACTATCCATGGACCGTTTGAAGGAGATGTTCGCCGGAAAACTCATTTACGACGAGGAGACATCGAGTGGCCCCCACGGAGCCCAGATCTCAGCCCGTGTGATTATTTTTTGTGGGGATACTTAAAATCAAGAATCTATGAAGACAATCCGACAACAATAAATCAGTTAAAACAAAACATTGTACGGGAAATTAACACCATCCCACGGGCAACTTGTCAACGTGTTTTTTGAGAATTTTCGAATCCGCCTTAGATAATGTCAACAGGCTGATGGAGCTTACTTGGACAATGACTTAAATAGACTGACTCTACCGTTCTACTATAATAACACACATACATTATCACACTATTACTCACCAATCAGTCGACTACATATTTTGGGAAATGAATATGCTAACATCGGCGACATTTATTTCTTAAAATTAGCGCAATATAAATATGCACTCAAAAATTATTTTTCCATAATGTAACTTTATATACGCAATATGGACATGTTAAAATGAAATGTTGATATTTCTCATTGTTCTTTTTTGTTATTTTTTGTTGTGATACACAAAATAATTGTATGTTATTTTTAGGTTTCAGTTTTTAAGTTTTTATTTTTTTTATTTTTTCCATAATGTAACTTTATACACGCAATATGGACATGTTGAAATGAAATGATGATATTTCTCACTTTTATTTCTTGTTATTTTTTGTTGTGATACACAAAATAATTGTATGTTATTTTTTAAGTTTAAAACTACTATTATGTAATGATATTACTTTTCTTACTTTTGTACTCTATTATATGTTTATTTATAAAAGGCAGTATAGCCGTTTATGTATTTAAAATAAAAAAAATAAAAAAAAATAAAATAAATATAATTTTTAAAACTTAATGTCATTAAAATTTCCATTTATTGTAGTTTTTGAAAATATTAATAAAACATGTCTAAGTTCTACCATAATTTATTTATTGTTAATTAAAACTAGGTATACAGTTAAGGGCCACCCTGTATAACTTAAACACGATACACACCTGACTTGCCACTCGTAAACCCAAATTAACAATTGACCTTCAGTAAAACATTCTCGCATGACGTATGAAATTCATATAACCTAGAAAAAGTACAACATTATAATTAACAATTTGGCAGGCGGGTGTGGATACCGCCGCTCCGGGAACTATTTATTTGATAACCAACGCCTCTGTCATAGGTAAGCCCAAGTGACTTTATTTGGAGACTTACCGGGGGTGTTCCGATTTATGGGGTTAGGATTGTCTAGTTATTAGCGGCGCATGCGTCTGACCACCTACTGCGTGGCGGGTTTGATTTTGAGAGACTGGTTTGAGGGAGACCTTTTTACCTCTCCAGCAGGACTCTCTCGACCCTTCGCCTTGCATTGCAGTGGAAGGGATGGATTCAAACGTCCCAGATTCTTACTTACCACTCATACTCACCGTGTTTGATATGTAAGGCTCCCGACTCGCAATCCGAAGGTCGCGGGATCGAATCACGACGTGTTATTTAAAAATTAATTACTTAAAAATAATATATAGTATATTTGCGGAACATTCCAATGTGGAAGATACTATCAGTATCGCCCTGATGTAACTCCATCATTCAAAATTGAAACGTTGCTTGAAATGACTTTAACCGTAATTTGTGACCAGATATGAATAGCCAGGTACTTCCCTGCTCTTCTCTTCCTTATCTCCTTCCCTTCCCTACTGCCTTCAGTCTCACAATATACCCAATGCCATAGTCTCAGTGGCTCCAGACGGAAGCAGCTGGGACTCTGGTGAGGTTAATTAAAAATAAAATAAAAACAAATTAAAATTTCATTTTTGCTCTAACAGTCATCAAACTTCGTCGGGTAAATAATAATTGGAGCAAAAATTCACCCCCGTCAATTAATTTGACCGACAGTCCAATCAATTTTTTCTTCGCCACTTTTCGTTCTAGTAACGTTTTAATTTCTATTCGCAATCCCCTGGATATTTTCGTGACAATTTTCAGCATTATTTTTTTCCAGAAACTCGTTGAGATGGAAAATTCGACATCTTTAATTAAATCCTAACTCCTCTTGTCGATGAAATTATTACACTGAAAAAGTGAGTAATTTTCCTGGGGGATTTGGGAGAATCATTTGCATTTATCTGAATTTTCAAGAAAATTAATGGGGAGTTTTATCAAATGAGCTTTTCGAATAAAGAGTCAGCATTTAAGTGTAAAATTATTGGATTTGAATTAATTAAATCAATTAGGGAAGGTTCTACCTAATGGTAAAGTAACGTTTACGGTTGAGTTAATGCAGCGTGCTCAAAGTGGTTTCGGGTTGAAAATTATAAATATATTTTTTATATCGATTAAAACATGTAAAAATGCTTTACAGGTTTTTCGGATTGGATTATCAGAAAGACTTAAAATAAAAAGAAATATAAAATAAATAAATGTTTATTCCAGTATGTGGGGAGGAGAGTGCAATCCCACACATTCCATAAGGGTATAATATACACATACATACACAAAGTATTTGAAAGGAAAAAAAAGAAAAAGAAGGTGAATATGAATGTACACGAAACAAAAAAAAAGAGAATAAGCTAATAGTAGCAAAAGGAAAACAAAAGAAATAATAATATTAAGCTTTCAGGATTCTGTGAGCACGTAAGGAGCCAGTATTTTTCTCCAGTGTGCATCAATACTGGATGATGGACTGAGGCGGGCTTCCATGACGAGAATGTTTCCAGAGCTGGTTATCCTTTCCCTCATTCCTGCCACCCTGGATCTAATAATGGCTGCAAAGCCAGGAACTCACCCCTCAGTGAACATCCGGGAAGGGCTGCAATATCTGGGGAGACCAAACATTAAAAAACGCTGGTTAAGTATTTAGGAAGTACGATGCTATCACAAACTTTACTCGATACAGGACGGTCGTTCATTTCGATACCGCTCTCTCGTTCAGAACTAAATTAATATTGCCAGTATTTAAAATCAAATTACGAGTAGTTCCCACAGATTGGCAAAGATTTCCAAACACTTAGTTTGGCTTTATATCAAAACCAGCTTTTGCCACCGGCTTCGCTCGCATAGTATTAGGGGGGTTCCCACTCCGCCTCCTCCACCTTCCCTATCCCCACTCCACTCCCCCCACCCCCTCCCCATCTCCCCCCCCTCACCAACATCCATACCCGTTACATTTATTTTTCAAACAGCTCGCGTGCCACCTATTAAAGCATAACAATCAAACAAGCAGTTTCGCATTTATAATATTATTTGACATATTTGAATTTTAACTATCAAAGGGATATCCATAGTAACCTAAACAAATAACAAATTGACAGCGCACGTTAAATGACTACTTACCAAGTAACACTTTGCTTTTCGTCTGGAAAATAAACGTATAATAAATAATTTCATAACGCCAGAGCTTACCAATATATACAGCCTACAGTACTCGCAAATAATGTAGCTTTCTATTAGTGAAAGAATTTTTAAAGCCCATTCAGTATTTTTTGCGTTATAGAAATAACAAACATCCATACAATCTTACAAACTTTCGCCTTTATAATATTACTAGCTGTTCCCCGGCATGCGTTGCTATGCAATTTAATAAAGAAATTGATTCTCCCTGCGTGTCCTTTCCCATTCGTCCCGTTCCCCTTCCGCCTCCCCTTCCGCTTCCCCTTCCTCTCCGCGTCTCCTTCCCCTCTCTCGTTCCCACTCGGATTCCTCCACCTTCACTCTCCCCCTCTTTCCACATCCCGCGACGCCCCCTTCCCCCTTCCCCCTTCCCCCTTCCCCCTTCCCCCACATATTTTGCAATTTTACATTTTTTTTAAGTTGTGCTTTTTAATAATTTATATTTTTACATGTGATGTCACAGAGATGATGACCCCCCTCCCCCCATACTCACATACACTCATTCACTCTTCTCTGCTCCCCTCCTCCTCCCTTAATATGTGACTTAATTTATGGATGGCCCCTTGTGCCGAGTTTCCGGACACTCCGTAAATCCAGTTCCCGCTGTTGCCTAGTTTCCGTACATCCTGTATATCCAGTTTCCGCTTTAGCTTAGTTTCCAGACACCCTGTATATCCAGTTTCCGCTTTAATCTAGTTTCCGGACACCTTGTATATCCAGTTACCGCCGTTGACTGGTTTCCAGACACCCTGTATATCCAGTTTCCGCTTTAGCTTAGTTTTCAGACACTCTGTATATCCAGGTCCCACCTGTGCGTAGTTTCCGGACACCTTGTATATCCAGTTCCCGCCTCTGTCTAGTTTCCGGACACCCTGAATATCCAGTTTAAGCTTAAGATTAGTTTCCAGACACCCTGTATATCCAGTTTTTTTAACCTAATTTCCGGACACCCTGTATATCCATTTCCCACTGTTGCCTAGTTTTCGGACATCCTGTATATCCAGTTTCCGCTTTAGCTTAGTTTTCAGACACCCTGTATATCCAGTTTCCGCTTTAACCTAGTTTCCAGACACCCTGTATATCCAGTTTCCGCTTTAACCTAGTTTATTTATTTATAGCTGGTACCTGGCATGCGTTGCTATGCCATTCAAAGAAATAAATTGATCATCTCCCTGCATGTCCTTTCCCGTGTATCCCCGTTCCCTTCCACCTTCCCCGCCTTCCCCCTCCCTTTTGCCTTCCCTCTCCGCAAACCCCACCATCACCCTGCCTTTCCTCCCTGGCGCTAAAATATATGAAATACGCACATTTTCATTTATACAAATTTCATAACGCCAGAGCTTACCATTATATACAGCCTATGTTACTCGCTGATAATGTAGCTTTCTATTGGTGAAAGAATTTTTCAAATCGGTTCAGTAGTTTCGGAGCCTTTTCAATGCAAACAAACAAACAAACAAACAAACAAACAAACAAACAAACAAATCTTACCTCTTTATATAGTGTCTTAGATATATTAACCATACATTCATACAAACTTTCGCCTTTGTAATATAATAGGAATAGGATAGGATATTACTTATAATTTGACTTAAACCAATAACTTTAGAAGAGCCAGGCGGCTCAGGCGTTTTATTTTTCCAAGTGGCAGGACCTACCTATTGATGATCATACCGTTGGCGTTGGGGAGAATCATTATACTCTTTCTGTTGATGTAGACATCTTTCAGTTAAACTCCACTGACTTGAAGACGTACCTGGCTATTCAGAGCTGAACCTCTAGCACGATCGATCGATAAGGATTGTATCGATAACTTCTCATCGTTCCCTAGCATGACTGCAAATGAACGCTGTTGGGGTTTCACAAGGTACCCGCAAAGCGGAAGGAAGGAAAAGTGAGGAATGCTGACTTACCTCGCAGATTTTCTCCCTTCGCTTGTCCTTTTTAGATCCGCTGGTTCTTTTATATTCACCAATTGAACTCATGAGCTTATGATTTTCACTTATATAGAAATGTTCGACATTGTCAATTTGAACAGCTCCGTACTCAACAAAGATGTTGAGAGGACTTTTGGTAATTTACTACGAAAGGCTCCGTATTCAACATACGTTTGACAGGAATGTGGGTATTTTACAACTGAATAATGTAATACGTGTTTGCATCTGGTCGGCATGGTGGGTAGAAAAAATGATGATTTGTTTGGTAGGAATTATAAGAATTGGTAGGTAGTAATTAAAAGTTGGAAAAATAAAGGTAAAGGATCAATGCTAGGCACCAACAAACGTCAACGAATAAATAAGATTTATTTTTAACTTAATGAGTAAAGCCTAAAATTGTAATATTTTAACTAAACGAAGACAATATTAGCGAAATGCCATCGAAAATCTGAAAACAGAAAAATTAGAAAAAAGATATGGTCACATCTAAGATTCAAACCCGGAACTTACGGCAGAGATCCACTCCAGAAAAGTCAACAGATATCGCATATCAAAAAAATTGATAATATTTATGCAAGACGCTATCTAGATAGCATTTAGTTCGGGTTTGAATCCTGCAATCATGCATAAAGCAGCCAATAAAAATATGCGTAAAGCCTCGATGACACACGGCGAGTTACAAGCTACTATCTACTAAGTTTTAAAAGCTGGTAAATCGGCGAGTGAGATTGTCATGATGACACACAAAACTGTCCACTCGCTCAGAAGCGTAGGAAACTGAGGTCGCTTTTAGCGCCAGTAACAAGAATAACGACGCCTGCGTGAACTAATTCTTCAGATTTTTGACAGTCGAAATCAGCTGTTTATCGGAAGCCATGTTGAAAACGTAAATAAACCAATCACGAGCAAGCGGAGCAAGCGTGTAGGCGAGTAAAATTGACGACCTTTCAACTTTTTTCGTAGATTGTCAACAATCTGCTAGTTGCTGCTAGTTAGCAAGTGACACGATGACACTGGGCGAGTTTACTAACAGATAGTGAATTTCCCAGATAGTAGCTTGTAAACTAGCCGTGTGTCATCGAGGCTTTAAGAAAATTACGATAATGTTGGTAGGTCTTAGTCGAAGTATGATAATGTTAAATATGACCGAATCGGTTGGGACACATTAGCTCAGTTGGTAGAACTCCACTCAGGCAAGACATAGGACCTGGGTTCGAGTCCTAGATGTGACCATTTATTTTTCTGTTTTCAGATTTCCGATTGGGTTTCGCTAATATTGTTTTCGTTTATTTAGAATAAATAACAGTTTACAATTACTAAGTGTTCTTAATTATATTCGACGTTAACTATTGTTTGTACGTTAGTGTTCTGCAGTTGTCTTAGGGAACTATAAGAAGTTACCGAAAGTTTTCGTTACAATCCTTATATCGACCGTGCTAGGGATTCAGGGTATTTAGCATAGTCGATCGATATAAGTTTTATCGGAAATTTCGGTAACTTGTCATCGCTCCCGAGCATGACTGCAGGCCGCTAACGAACAAACAATAGTTCACAACGACTAAGGGTTCCTAATTTATTCGACGTGAACTATGATTTGAGTCCTATAATTTCAATACCCGCTATATCCGATTTTTTGAAAAATGATCTGAGCATGACATCTTGTTCACATTTTTGCGAGGAACAAGACTAACCTAAAATTAAGTTTTCAAACCTCCCTTATCGCGACCAAAAACCATGTTAAAACTGCGAGTGAGAAACAAAACCCGCTATATTATTCAAGAAGTTACTATCAAAACCCACTTTATCGGAATTCAGCCAATCACGCGCAGTTATTTTGCCAAGATGGCGGTGTAGAAACACGCCCCTCAGGTCAGTTAGGTTTCATATACCTCTATATTCCATACAAATCACGGAGTGAGTATCAAAATCCGCTATATCCATTTGATTTATCCAAAATACTTGAATATTTCTAGACATACATTGAAAAATGAACACTTTTCTAATGTATATTACTCCAATTAATTATATTTAAAAAAAATTATTCTTTACGCTAGAGAAATGACAGTTTTTTGCGGTTTTCTCCGAATCAGAAAAAGTTGATATAGCGGATATAGGCCTGCAGTCGTGCTAGGGAGCGATGACAAGTTATCGAGATTTTCGATAAAACCTATGTTGATCGACCTTCCAGATACTATGGTCATACCATGGTCACTAAAAATAGCTATCTCAATCAACGTTTCGATTCTGAATGGTGGCCTTTCACCAGGGCGTGATACCTAGAGGGTATTGTGTTCTGCGTACTGCATCAAAAGAAAAGAAACCATAAATATACGAATGCATTGAAATGATAAAAATTGAACGAAAAATATTTTCGAGTTCGAAGCTTTATTATTTGCATAAGGGAAAATTTCAAAAGCGCGGGTAATATCGTATAATTTTCTGCGGTTTCATCATTCTCCTTTGCATTTCCTTTATTCTGTGAAAATGTAAGAACATCGGAGAAGTTACGTAAGGATGAACACGTTCGCTGACGGTGGAAATGTGGCTTTTATGGCTCGTGAAAACATTTCACGAACAAAGACTTCGAATATGTTATGCATATATTTTAAGGAGGGAAACAATTTCCAGTAGAAACCGTCGCCATTTTTAAACTTATCTAAGGAGAAGTACTTTCTAAGGATTTTTATGAATTACTTAAATGAGCCCTCTTATTTTCGAATCAATATTTGTTTTTGGTAAAAATGGGAGCATTCTAGACATAAATAAGTATAAGCATTAAATCGACGTAGTATTCATGCAATGATAAGAATATGTGGACCCGTGAAAGAGGAGGAACAGTGGCGCATCTGGCACAACAAAGAACTGTACGATATATATCAGGCCCCTAAAATATCAGTCATATGAGTCTCCTCAGGTTGAGATAGGTTGGAATTGTACAAAGAATGCTGGACACACGCGTCCCAAAAAGAATTTTGACTGGACACCCAGGTGGAAGGAGAAAAGTGGGAAGACCCATACTGAGGTGGGAAGACGAGGTAAGAGGGGATGCAGCACAGCTTCTCCAGGTAACGAACTGGAAGTCAGCCGCTGAGGACAGGAGGAGTTAGAGGCAAATGTTGCGGGAGGCCATAGCTCCAAATGGGCTGTAGCGCCATCGGCGAGAGGGAGAGAGAGTGAATGATTGTACCATGTTTCATATTTTCGTTTAAATTATCTTCTTCTTCTGTGATCTTCTATTCTTATAAGTATTATCTTCTTCTTCCATGATATATTACATTTATGAGTACGTGGTAGGTGAACATTGCGGTGCTTTCACGACAGAAACCTTATATTGGTAGCTCGTACGCCAATAGCAGACACGGGTCTTTTATTATTAGCGACGCGACAGGCTAAGCTAAATAGCTAATCATTCTGTTCCCGATTGCCGTCGACTCGACTATTCACCTACTGACTTTTTCTAAAAGTCTAAATGAATATTCAAAAGTTTTTAAAACAAGATTTATTCCAATAAAAAGATGTTAAATACTCATTCTATTTAATTCCTTATACATTTTCAGTGTTGATTTTTGTTTTTTTACATGAGCTCCACACAGGAGGCTCTGAGGAAAATAATTTCCATCAGGGCCTATGTCATCTTTGGGGATGCTGTGTGGAGGGTTTTTTAGGGAAATGGAGGAGACGAGAGTTCTGGGAAGTAAAAGGGTTTAAGGGTATGGGTAGGAATCTGGGGTTCAGTATGTCCTGGTCATCCGCCTCCAAGACCTAGACACACCTCACCCCATGAACACGGGCACCCCTGCTAAATCACCAAACGTAGCGAACCACTTGGGGTGACCTATGGCAAAGGTGTTGGTTATCCAATAAAGGTTCCCGGGGGGGGCGGTACCCCGGTATTCGCGCCTCCCAAATTGTGAATTTATATTTTCGTTATTTGTTTTTGGGGGTTATGCCGTGTTGCGCTACCTCCTTCTTTAGCCAACGTTTCGGACATCGTTGCAGTGTCCATCATCAGGGCAGATCCGGTAGATGTGTGACATCTACCGGCGCATAACACCCCAAAAACAAATAACGAAAATGCTTTTGGCCGTGAAAATCTTAAAACGTATCTGACTTGATTTATATTTATTAAACCTCAAAATTTGGCACATTTCTCCTCTGTTATTTATTGTTCTGGTTGTTAAATATTCCCCACTACTTAGTATATTTACAACCTAAACAATATAACGCACTTAAGGTCAATATAAAACAATTAAGAAACTCCTATCATGTAGTGCGGGGAAAACAGATTCTGAACCCCACATAATAGAGTGTCTATTGTCTAAATTAGTGTCTCAGCAAATTAGTATAACCGGTAATAAACCAATTTAGACACTTTAAAAAATTGACATGTAAAATCCCATAAATGAGTCGTCTCAAATGGTTTAACCATAGCTTGAAAATGGCCTTGTAAGCCGAAACAGCTGTAACAAAAATAAATACGAAAACACTTGCAGAACTTGATAATTACATTATTAAATTATTATTTTTTTTAAAGTGACAATCTAAAATTATATCCAAGCGTGTCCAAGTTTATGTTACGAGAATATAGGTTAGGTATCTTGTACATTTTACCGCATAGCAGCAAACGAATAATGTATGTTTATTTATTATTTATCTCCCCTAAAACAATATCCCAAGACCAACAATGTTTAATAATTTATGGCTAATAAATTTAAAATCATCCTGGCGTAAATTATTACCCACTTTGCTTATAATTTATTCATTCTCCTCGAAAATTTATTAGTCTTAGTGATTTTAATATGAGAAAAGGCTTGGAAAAACCTGGAATACTCTACGTAATGAACATTAATCACTCCACAGGACCTAGTGTTTAGTCCTTTCCACCCCAAGAGGTAAAATATTGTACTGGAAGGCTTTCGCGATATTTTGTTTCGTAACGCCATACAGTTCACCGAATACGTTGTATACGAATTACACAAGTACCTGTGATGAAATCCTTACTGTAATCCAAATGAAAAAACCAAATGTGAGCCCCCAAAATAAAATTAAAAAAAACATTAGAAAAAGTCAACGGAGACCTAAATATCAATTACGTTTTTTATTCCAAATTATGTCAGGAATTACTGCTTACGTTTAATCACAGAAGACCATATTTGTTCCAACGCACATAGGTCTCATATAAAACGCTGTAACTCCCTTACTATTATAGTTAGAAATATGTTCTAATCGGTGTTAGAAAGAAAAAACACCACGCTTTATATTCCAATCTAAAAAATTAACACCAAAAAGAGTAAAATGTACACTTTTATGTACACAAAGTTTTGAATCACAAATTAAAAAAAATTTTTGAAACTTCGGGAATTTTTTATAAATTATTTTTACATAGAGCGACAAAAAAGTGAGGTTACAATATGTGTTTGTTGTACATTTGTCTAATAAAATATGTATATGTTTTTTTTATTTTTATTATCAGTAACTTTAGTTAGAAAAAATGTAAGGTGAGCCATTTTAAAAACTTTTCAGTTTATAATAAAAACAATAACACGTATTATAGTAAACGTACAAATAATTAAATTTAAAGTAACAAGACAATCATCATTGTATCATACATACTTATAAGTTCGTCTTAGTAATATCTTTGAAGTTGGATCTGTTTTGGCTGGTAATCCAGGACTTGATGTCAGATTTATATTTAAGGTACATTGCGTTTGGTTTAATGACCAGTGAAAGTGCATTGTATAATTTTGTTGCAAAATATCGAAAATTTCTCTGGTCAAAAGTTTTTTCAGCAAAAGCGATAAGTATAGATAAGTTTTCAAATCTACTTTGCTTTATCCGCAAACAAAGTGTAAATATAGACGTGTAGATATATTTAAAAAAAATCGTATGTGGAAGAGTACTTTTTTCAAGATAACCTTCATATTCTCGCACCCAATACGTATACTCGCTCACGGTGTCCAGACCGAGATTTCGTCTCGTCTGTATTATTATATAAATTACATACTTTTTAAGTATTATTGGTATTTATTATTATACAGGGTGTTAAGGGACGCGCTTGACTTACTTTAACCAGGGATTCCTGACATTATTTGGAGTAAAAAATCTAAATAAAATTTTGGTCTCCGGTGACATTTTTGGTGTTTTTTTTATTTACTTTTTCTACAAAAACCTTAAAAATGGTAGTTGTTGGAGAGTTGGAGGCGCGGTTAGGGGTTGGTTGGTTACCCGGCTGAGTTACCAGTGACGACATGCAGATTTTGAAGAAAAAAAAATTGAAAAAAAAATAAAAAAAAGTTGCCCAAAAAGTCACCGGAGACCAAAATTTTGGTTTACATTTTTTACTCCAAATAATGTCAGGAATCACTGGTTAAAGTTTGTCAAGTATGTCTCTTAACACCCTGTGTAGAGGGGGGTATAATTGAATTTAAAAAAAAGAAAAATATTAAAACTTTACTTTATTTGGTAGAAACAGACTTTTAACTTGTTTTATTTTGAAAATGTATTCGGTGTAATTACTCTTCCAAATAAAGAACGTATTAGTATTTTAGCAATATATCGACCGCCGAATTTTAGCAAACAATCATTTATTGGGGAAATAACATCTGTTTTGACAAGTTTCATAGATCCTCTCGATAATGTTTTGCTCTTTGGGGATGTTAATATAAATTTGATGAATTACCAAGATCCTACTGTAATCTCATATGAAAATATTCTAGCTAGCAATTACTTAATCAAATGTATAGACGGCGTGACTAGAGAAGCAATTGTAGACGGACGCGTTACACGCTCATGCATCGATCACATTTATGTTAGGTACAATAACGGGCATAAACAAGTGGACGCGTTATCAGCGTGCGTATGCGAGATTGCTATAGCAGATCATTACATCGTCGCAGTTAATATTAAATATGACGAGCAAAAGGAACCTTTAAACATTGCGAAAGAGATTATTGTTTTGTCCCAAAAACGTATAGACAGCCAAATACATAAAATAAATTGGAATTCCTTACTTAATGAACAAGACAGTATTACACTGTATCAAAAAATTAAAAACAATTTTATTAACTATACGAAAGATGCACAGTATCATTCCTGAAAAAACCGAATAAAAGACCAAACAGGATCCAAAATTGGATAACTACTGATATTTTAGAAAAAATTAAAAAAAGAGATTTGCTATTTCGAAGGTGGAAGAATTCACCAACCAATAAAAATTACGAAAATGAATACAAGGCCTTTCGAAATAATGTTAACAAACTAATTACTAAACAAAAAATATATTTTTTTAAAGATAAATTTAAAACATGTTTCAATAATACTAAAAAAACGTGGGATGAGATAAATAAAATTTTAGGAAGAAAAACTAAAAGCAATTGTGATGAAGTCATCTCGCGATATGTGATAAAAGATCAGACAGTGGAAAGTGTAACAAACCAATATGTGAATAATTTTTCAGATACTATATGTCATATGTTGCACAATTGTGATTTTAAAGCATCTAATATTGATACAGTAGAATTACCTCATAGTATGTACCTACCTAAAGCAACTATCACGGAGATAACAAATATTGTTAAAAAAATTAAAAACTCTAAATCTGCTGCAATGGATAGTATAAGAATGCACGACATAAAAAGACATATAAATATTTTAGCCCCAATTATTACGCACTTAGTAAATAGACTTATTACTCAAGCAGAAATACCTGATGATCTAAAGTGTGCTATAATTAGACCTATTTACAAAGGTGGAGTACACTCAGAGATAGGAAACTATCGACCTATCAGTATCTTGCCTGCACTTGAAAAAATCTTTGAAAAATATATTTCTTTAAAATTAAACAAATACTAACAGAAATTTTCCATTATAGACAAAAATCAATATGGCTTTCAAAAGAAAAAGAGTACTGAAATATTATTACAGGATTTCTCGAATTATGTAAATAATGAATTAAATAAAAAAATGCATGTTTTAGTATTATTTATCGATAATTCCAAGGCGTTTGATACAATTAACCCGCAAAAATTATTAAATATTCTAGAAGCAATAGGAATCAGAGGAAATCTACTAAATTTGTTTAAAAATTATCTATCTAATAGACATATCTGTGTAAAAATATTTGAAAAACTGAGTGGGAAAAAAAAATGTACGCCGGTGTCCCGCAGGGGTCAATTTTGGGACCCACCCTTTATATAATATTTGTATCAATAATGAGTAAACTATTCTCACATGTTAAACACTTTGTATATGCTGACGACACGGCACTGATCATATCGGATGAACAATTATATACTGCGATTAAATATATGCAAGAAGACTTTATATCTCTGATTAAATGGTGTCATGACGTAGGATTAATTATAAATACAAAAAAAAACAAACTGATGCACATAAGATCTCCACATGCAAAAGTTTCCATCATGCCTGTAACAGACGTATCAGGTCTTTACAAGACTGTAAAATAAGGGGCACCGGTCTTGTGCACGCCTTCCACTAGCTCACGCTGATGATGGTGATTGTAGCTGGCTGGCCTCCCTACATCCAGTGGTATGGCCCTGGATGCGCCTCGTTTCTGCCTGAGCGGTGCCTTGCAGTGCCCAGAGTCAGGGCCGACTGCAGCGGTAGGCACCGGGTTCTCGTTCAGGCAGAACTTCGGCAGGAGGCAGCAGCTGGCAGCAGGTCGCAGACTTCCAGAGGTAGGTGTCTGGACCACTTGTAGAGTAAATAAAAGACTTGTTTGAATGTTGAAGAATAACTTATATTTTATTTTTGAAAAAATCGACATATTTATTGGGTTAATTGAACCCGACGGCGATCGGACATTGTTTTATAAAAAATGTGGAGGGGATTCTGGCCTCCTTGGTGGCTAAATAATGGCCCTTGTTGGGGCCGCAATATTGAAGAATGCGGGCTCTTGTTGTCCCTAGCAGCGTAGCCGGCCAAGGAGTGACTCCGGTTGGCTTCTTCTGGGTGCCTTGTAGGGCTTTAGATTTGCCCTTGTGGGCTTTATGTTTGCCTTTGTGGGCCTTGTAGGCTTCGTGGGCTAAGTAATAATAAAAAATTAGGCAAGGCCGTCCGTCTTCCTGGCGGAGGAGGAGGAGGCGAAAAGGCCGTCCGTCTTCTTGGCGGAGGAGGAGGAGGCGAAAAGGCCGTCCGTCTTCTTGGCGGAGGAGGAGGAGGCGAAAAGGCCGTCCGTCTTCTTGGCGGAGGAGGAGGAGGCGAAAAGGCCGTCCGTCTTCTTGGCGGAGGAGGAGGAGCAGCCTGCTTGCCTGTTGGTGGCAAGCAGACTCTCTTCCTAGTGAAAAAGGAGGCAAGGTTGCCAGAGCAGACTTGCTCTTCCTTGGCAGCGAAGCCGGTCTGGGCAAACCCTTGTTGCTCCTGGCGGTGGAGCCGAAAAAATGGCCCTTTTTAGGGCCGCAAAAATAAAAGGGAGGCAAGGCAGCCATAGCAGACTTGCTCTTCTTTGGCAGCGAAGCCGCAATATAGGCCCTGACCGGGGCCGCAAACTTTTGCTCCGGGCCAGGATGACGGCCCTTCATGGGGCCGCAAACTGGTTGCTCCGGGCCAGGATGACGGCCCTTCATGGGGCCGCAAGCTGGTTGCTCCGGGCCAGGATGACGGCCCTTCATGGGGCCGCAAACTGGTTGCTCCGGGCTAGGATGACGGCCCTTCATGGGGCCGCAAACTGGTTGCTCCGGGCCAGGATGACGGCCCTTCGTGGGGCCGCAAACTGGTTGCTCCGGGCCAGGATAACGGCCCTTTATGGGGCCGCAAACAATAAATAAAAAGGAGGCGGAAAAATAATGACAATTTGTTAGAAAATGTCTCCCGGTGGCAACCTGGCACGCAAGCTTTATTTGGTTGCACCGGGGCATTGTACATAAAGACATAAAGAAATTGTAAGAATAAAAATTAGAAAAGAGGGTGTGCAACACGTCCGTTACAATGCCTGAAATAATTTCTCATAACTTTACCTGCATCCATCAAAATATTGTGCAGCCCTGCTCATGTGAAACGATTGAGCTAGTAAACGAATACGTTTATTTGGGCGTGACTGTTGATTGCTACTTTAAATGGGACATACAAATACACAAAATTTGTAAACGGCTGCGGGCGATAGTGGGTAGAATATACAAATTGAAGTGTTTCGTTCCTGTGAATACCTTAAGAATTATTTACATGTCACTCGCGGAATCAACTTTAAGATATGGATTAACCACTTGGGGACATTCTTGCAAAACAAATTTAAATTACGCACAATCAATACAAAATTCTATCGTTAAATTACTAGTTAAAAAAAATATTTTTTCGCAGAGACGAAACATTTCACTTTAGTATCAAAATTTAACAGTTTTGCCGGTGCAGGCCTTATTATGGTATAAAATATTGATTCAGCACATATCTGACTCTGAGTATAAGAGGAAAGTTGAACATGGGCACAATACTAGGTTCACAAAGAATGAAGGAATGCTTGTACCTAAACATAATAATAAATACGGACAGCGAACCCTCGAGTATAATGTGCCTAAAATATATAATATGCTACCTGGTAATATTAAGAAATGCGAATTTCCAAATAGAGTCAGATATTTGCTGAAAACATGGCTACTAGGTAGAAATAATTTGTATTAGGCGATTTAGTTTTACTATTAATGTGTAAGTTTATTGTTATTGTATAAATGAAGGTCTAAGTTGTAATCTGTAAAAAGTTGGAATAAAAATCCTGTTGACAAACTACTTAACTGTAGTTTAACGGGATATATATGAAATTAAAAAATAAAAAATAAAAAAAACTCAGCCTCTTAAAAAAATTAAATAAACTTTTTCATATGTTAATTTAAAAAAAAAACTCTGAAATGTAATGAATGAAAGTATTAAGAACAATAAAATAATATAAAAATAAGAATTAATAATTATTAGGATTTTTAGAGTGAATGCTATGGAAATGAGATCCTTGAGGCGTATGTGTGTAAAACCATGTACGATCGTGTGAGAAGTGTGGAGATCCGCGAAGAATGCAAGGCTGTTGTAAGCGTAATGAGTAAGATCGAGAAAGGGACGCTTAGATGGTTTGGGCACGTGGAGCGGGTGTAACGAGAATATATTAAGTAAATATGAATGGTAGAAGAAGTCGCGGACGTCCGAGGAAGACATGGCACGACCAAGTGAATCAGACGCTTGAGTCGGGCCTTGTGAAGAGTCGGAATAATGGAACAGCATGAATGAGACGATGTATGAATGTGAACGAGGCAAGGAGTGTGTGCCAAGATCGAGTTGTTTACCGGTCCGTCCTCTCTGCCTACCCGTACGGAAACGGCGTAATGGTTAGTTAGTTAGTTCATTTTTACTTACCTAAAAGATCGATAACAGTAAATAAGTGCCACACGTCCACTCAGCACCAATGCGCGCGCCGCACTAAACAATGCCTAACAACAAATAAACAAGTTACTAAAAACCTCAAAGTCCCAATGTTGTTAATTTTTGAAAAAATAACGAAATAATGATTTGTCGGTCTGTGAGACCAATGCGCGAGTATAGGAAGGTTAACAACGAGACAACAGATTTGTAAAACGTCAGAGTCTTTGTCCCAAGGTGTATAAAAAAGGCTCTTTGTATCAATGTTTCCTAGAAGCTCTGCGCAATTGTATTTTTACTGCTAGAATACTGAAAAGAAACACTGCTTTATCGTCGACACTACATTTCTTTCCACTCTAACTACCCCTATCTCCACCCCATACAGGGATTTTCTCCTCCGATGTTAAATTATTTTCTTTATCATTTCAACCCCCGCTGTGGAAAACTGTCATTCAGAAATATTATTAAATTTTCTGGAAGCCTGCTAAATCGTTTGCTCTTTTCTTTTTTTTGAAAGCATCAGAGTTAAATGTTTGTCCTTTATGTCAAATTTAATGTGAAATTTACAACTTATCCAATACGACGAAAAACGCCTACACAAATAATTAAATAATTTACACATAGGAGAAGATAATAATTATAAATCTTAACGAAACATGAAAGAACAAGACATTGAAAAAAACGTTTGTTTAAAATACTTTGAACAAACCCTTAACTCTGTGCAGAAACGGGCGGTCCGTTTGATAGATTCCACTATTTTAACAAATAATCCCCCTCAAGTTTTAGAACACAAACTTCAGGTGGCAATGCTGTCCTTGTTCTACCGGCATTTCAATGAAATATGCTCAGAAGAACTAGCTCTTTGATCTCTTCGGCACCTGATGCTGTTTTTTTAACATTATTTCCACACAGGAGGCCCTGAAAAAAATATTTTCCTTCAGGGCCTATATCATCTTAGAAGATGCTGTGTGGAGGGTCTTTTGAGGAGAGGAAAATGAACATGGATCTGGATCTTGAAGAGATCCATGTTGTAGGAAGTAGAAAACGCAGAGGCCAGCAAATCGTTACATATCCTAGCCGTTGAGCTCAAGAACGAGTCGTAGAAGCTACCCGTTCTCATGTGACAAATTTTAACCGTGTACGTATATTGGGCGCGCGTTTGATGTATATTCCGGCTATACACCTGTTCCGAGGGGATCAGTGACGCCAGTTCCTCAGAGCATCTTCCATTAAAATACCTGTAAGGACAGCATTCCCACCCAACGCCTGTGCTCTAAAGATTGCAATTCGTTTGTTAAGATGGAGAATCAATCAAACAGACCGCCCGTTTTCGTGCATAGATACTTGGAAAACGCTCGCCCAACATTTGTACATTATGGACATTTGAAACATGAGAACGGTTCGCTTCTACGATTGGTTCTTGAGTTCACAACTCAGCTGTGGAACAATTTGTCAGCATCCTTGTCTCTTCCCACCTACACTATGAGTCTCTTCAAGACCCGTGTTCAATCCTTTTTCTCCTCAAAAAAGACTCTCCACACACTCCTTACTGTTTTGTTATGTCATGAAACCCTCGGTGATGGTCGGCACTTTTTCATGCCGTATCTGCCTTTATTTATACTAATTTTTCATGGAATCTACAATCTAGGACGATTTAGTTTCGTCAGAAAAACTAATTCTTACCTCAGGAGTTTCATGGTTCTGAATAAGAGTTATAACGTAGGAATAATTTATGATACCAGCTCATTACTGTGAGAAGAGTCCTACTGAAACTTGTTCCACAAAACTGTTCTGGGAGTTGGCCAAGCAGGAATTAAACGATTAGGGCGTCCCACTTTGCAAAGTATTAAACGGTTTACAGTTCACCGGAAAGATGAGCCGTTTCTAAATAAATGGCTCATTGTGATTCAGATATAGACGGGAAATGTCACTTCCACATTCCACCTGGCGCGTTTCTGAAGGTAATTTTTTCGCGCTGTACAAGCATGTGTGCATTAATCTTCAGCCTACCTTCGTATTTGCATGTATCCATTTTTTTCTCTGCCATTCATTGGTCACCCCAATAGGTTCGCTACTTTTGTGACTAAGCAGGGGTGCCTGGGTTGATTGGGTGAGGTTTGTCCGGGTTATAACGGGGGATGTATCTGTCCAACAACTGCGTGGTAGATCGGATCGGGAGAGACTGGTTGAGAGAGACCTTTTATCAAGGAAGACTCTCTCGGAGCATCGCATTGCACTGCAGTAAGAGGGATGGATTCATACGTCCATCACTCCTGGAGACATATACTCACAGATTACCTATCCCTCGTATCTTTTTTCTTCCCGAAACCATTTCTTTCCTTTCCTCAAAAGATCTTCCACACAGCATCCTCAAAGATGTTAAAAGATTTCTTAAGGGCCGCCTGTGTGGAACTAACCGGTCAGTGGTTGAGTGGGCATAGCGCTTGCGTCCCACCCAGGCGTCGCGTGTTCGATTCCTCGGCTGGCTAAGTCCTCCATCACATCACAAGCAACATTTTCGGCTTTCTGTGGTGGTAGTAGGAGATTTTCAAACATTATTGGGTTATTCGTAACCCGGGAATGTTTGTCTTTCTTTTTAAAAAAAAAAATAATAAAAAAATAAAAAATATTGTAAAAAAATTATCAAATGTTTTCACATATCTAAATACTTACCTATAAAAAAAAACACTTAACAACCTCAAATGGTGTTTATTTTATACATGGTAAAAATACTGTACATTTTCTTTTTCGGAAAGTTACATATAAAAAAATGTCAATATTATGTTGGCAACATTGAATTTCAGTATATAGGCGCATGCGCAGATCCGCCGTGTTTTTTTTCACGCGCGCCTAAGTTACGGTATTTGTTTTTACGACGTCTTCAAAAATAAGAACTATACAGGACATTTGAAATACCTTGGAAAAATTCCAAAATTCTTTAAGAAATGTTTAATAAAACAATTAGGTATAATATTATACAATACATAAACTATCCTTTAGCTTGATAAGCAATGTATACAACTTTCGAAGAACTTTTTTTTCAATTTTTAATTACCTAGTAAGGTAAGGTTTTCACATCCACGGTCTATCAATTGAAAAAAATTTTACTGCGCTTTTTAGTAAGACTGATATCTGTATCATTGGACTATAATGGGCCTAGGAGCCGAAAGGTCTAATGTAATATATTGATATTAGTTTTCTATCAATTCAGTATATGAGCAAGGAAAGGGTAGACAAATAACATTAAGTAGAAATATGATGTTATGTACAAATACTCCAATTCAACAAAAAAATAATTAATTATTTAATTCACAACATAAACACTCTCTATTCCCTTTACACCTCAAATATTCGCTCACACTTGGAACATTGTTCACCGATCTGGACTACTTTATACCAAGCCCGTATTGAAAGAATAGAAAGAATTAAAAAAAAATTAAACACATAAATTACAAACTAAACTTACACTTCTCAAATTATACCGAATTCATTAAATTTTACAATTTCAAATCCCTCCAAACACGACGTCTGATTTGTGATCAAATCCTATTATTTAAAGTTCTAAATAATGGCCTGGACTCACCAGAACTTACCAATTTAATAAATTTTCATATTCCATCAAAATCAACCCGATAATCCGATTTATTTTATTTACCCTCATATAGAACAAATATTAGAAAAATCCCTAATTCCTCATAAATGTGCATAATATAATACAAAATTTCACAGCATTGACATTTTTAGTAATAACTTAAAGAAATATCGATATGAAGTCACGCGTACGATAGATTATTAATATAAGAGTTTGAAATGTATCGGGAGCATCTCCTATCCTTTTCCTATATTCCTCTTCCTCTCTATTTCTATAACCCAAAATTAATTTCTGTGGTTTGACTTCAGCTCACTTGTATATCTATTATCACTGTATATTATGTAAAAGCTGTTTGTTTCTAATAAAAACATTATATGCCAATAATTTTCTCTGTATTTCAAAACATTATACCAAATGTGAATAATTGTTTTATGTAACCAAATTTAATTGCCCGAATGTAATATTTCTGTTCGGAGTGGTTAATTTGCGACGGATGCTGGTTTGAATTTATATTTCGAAATATTAACTGCTACGTCAACTGAAAACTAATTTTATGGCGAAACTGAATTTGGGTTAGCCATTTTAACGACATATTTAATTACTTCTGTGTAGTTCGTTACTGGAGTTGTACATACGACTTCGGGGAAAATTATATTTTAATGTTCATGGTTATATTGTTGAAATTTAATTTTAATGTACTTAACTTTAGAATAGCGCTGGTTTTCGTTTACAAGGCTTGCGATATAAAATCATATTACAGTTTCGCCTTAGTGAAAGACCACCAATCACAACTGAAATTATTCTTGAAATGACTTTAACCTCGTTTGATGACGAGATGTGGATAGTCAAATGCTTCACAATCTTCACATTATTTCACATCCTGGTTACGCCCATACACATACCTACACATACACACACCTACATAGCACGCATACATACTGTCACTGCTTGGAATTGGTATTAATATTGTTGCAAGTTCCTTTTCCTACCCATCCCTATTTGCCTACCCGCCAATCTTACTCAGTCTGCAATAAACTCCAGCCGCATATAGCCATTTTGTGCTTCCGCTCTCGGTTAATCGCCATTAAAAAAACTCCACCGTGTATTATAAAATAAACGAACCTCACGCCTATTACTGTTTTGTTCCTGTTGGATAAGAAACGAAGTATACAAGTGCATTGCCAGCCTACAAGTTCTTATCCTTCTCCGGTGAGTCCTCTCCTTTCTATGCAACATGTATAATTTTTAAGTAGTGATAGTAACACAAAATCAAGGTCCTTCGCCAATCATTTTTTACACAAACATAACAATCCACTCTCACAACATAAATACCATTCACATCCCCTTCATCAAGATGATTTCCTAAATTTCAATAATTCATACTAACGACAACTCATTTATGAGCAAAAATGACTCGCATGGTAGATGTAAGGAATAGGATAATGATTTTCAAAGACACGAAGGTATTAGAAATACAAAAATATAAATTAGATTAAAAGGTGACGTCCTGAAACTAAGGCTGTCTGGCTTGGACTTGCTTAGGTTTAAATAGTTAATTTGACGACCGACGTAGTGCAGCGATAAGGCGCTTGATTCGCATTCCGAAGGTCGCGGGATCGAATCCCGGCGTGGCAAATAAATTTTATTCGATTAATTTGTGTATTTCACAATTAATTCATTTAAAATAATATATAGTATATTTGCGGCACGTTCCAGAGTGGAAGATACTCTCAGTATCGTCCTGGTGTAAGACCACCATTCAGAATTGAAACGTTGCTTGAAATGGCTTCTGCCGTGTTTGGTGACCAGATCTGAATAGCCAGGCACTTCCCCACCTTCCTCTTCCCTATTTCTTTCCCCTCCCTGCTGCCTTCAGCCTCACAACATACCCCAATTGGGGATGCCATATTCCCACTGGCTCCAGACGGGAGCAGTTGGGACTCTTGTGCGGTATTCATGTAAAAAAAACATGTTGATTCCGTGGTAAGTTAAAATGACGCATGATGATTTCTTTTGTGAAACGATTCATCGTGAGATGGACTCCAGAGAAATGGCTCCCAGCCAAAAGGACCCTCCAGAAACAGCAAAGGCGGATGATTCTCGATACCAATCATCCCTCCAGGATGACTTCCAGTCAGCTCTCAAGGTGGCGAGCGTAACGTGCAAAATTTACAATCGTAGCGTTCTTCAAAAGGATCAGTCGTGTTGCGGTCGAGAGGACCGCCCTGAGCTCTCGGCTGTGGCACAAAGAATGACAAGCTCTCTTTTCAAATCTGCTGATTTGAATTTGTCCAGCATCAACAACTGTTGCATTCTAAAATATTGCAGGGCTCGCAATATTACCAATGCCCAAATAATGTCAATGGGCAAGCACTAGAGGACCTAGAGGTGCCACACACCGAAACCATAAATAAAGTGTGTATAAGAGGGTGCATATAACTTGTTAAAAATATTTTTATGTAATATACATACCAACATGGCAACATTGTCTTGGCACAAACTCCTTGCATCATCAACGTTTCACACAAACTCTTATTTTGTTCATCGTGTATTTGATTTAGATATCTTCCAAGAAAGTCCCAGATTTCTTCTATAATCCACTTTCGCATCACTTTTTTTTCTTCTCAAGCAATTACTAAAACCTTTTTTAGATAAATTTATTTTATGTTCTTTTAACCACTAGTTGTTATTATGTTCTTTTGTACACAGAACACCGACAGCAGCATCTCTGTGTATTTTATGGCACAAGCTGATACGGACTCATTAAAGTGGTTCTAACTTCTTTGTATTACTTTGACATAAGTGATTTAAGTAGTTTTCGAATGTAACATACCATAAACACTTCCAAATAATTAGATTATATTCCAAAAAGTCATCGATCTCCATTGCTGTCTACTTGATTTTTCAAGGTTTTGAATTTTTTATGAATTATTTTTGTGTGAAAAGAGAAAACGTTATAATATGGTTTCTTTGTTTCATATAAAATGGAATTTTGGCAGCTTCCAATAAAAAAACAACAAATCAGTAAACAAAAAAACATAACCATTTAAGAATTCCCCCATTTTTTACATAAAAATTTTAATATCGTCCCTTAGCTAACAACACCGCATAAGTCATTTTTACCAACTTTTCAGGAGACGATAAAAACTGTCTATTTTAAAAAATCGGTGGAATTTTTCTGTTCTTACTTAATAAATACCCTAGTTAGCGGTTAAAAAATAATTATTTACACTTATTTTGAAAATTTACTTTATTTTAACTTTTATTTTATGACTTGAGCTGTGTTGACTGATATTTTATTAGATTAAGGCGGTGTTATTTGCGAAAGTGTTAGGTAATAAGGTATTAATAGATGATTTACAAAGAAAAGTTTTGATTAAGAAATATTTCAAGAATAATTAACAATCGTTATAACGTAGGGATCTATAATCTAAATCTTAAGAATCACATTATTGAGATCAATTGCTTAAAGTTTTTTGGTGACACGCGAACCTTTAGAGCGTAAGTGCAATTATCATTATTTATTTTATTTTATAGGTAAATATTTAAAACATAGTCATTGATAAACTCCAACGAAGCAAGATGTAATAGTAATAAAATTATAAAAAAAAAAAATAATACTCAAAATCTCTAGTCTCATAGTTAGTTGCTGTCTTTAGCTATTGATGTGCGGAAGGTCATCGTAATCCACATTTTAGGTCTTGCAAATCTTTATACTTCCGCTTTGCAATTGGTATTCTAGCTACATACTTAATTATTATTTTTAATTGTAAAACTAACGTTTTTAAGACAAGATTTTTTATGCATAGCACAAAGGGTAACAATTATTATAAGCAATAATTATCAGCCTGAAACACTCATCCACATTGAAAAATCTTCCGAGAAAAGATACATGACGCCAACGGGACTTGAACCCGTGTCCTCTCGATTGCCGGTCGATTGCTCTTGACCACTGAGCTATGGCGGCTTATCTCGTACCCGCCAAATGATTCAATATATGCTAGTGTTTCATTCAACAATTACTGCTTATTATATTTTTTCCACCTGAAAACAACCAACTTTATTTATGCGAGAGGAACATTGTAAGTGTTAAGTCCCTCGCTAGGTGGCGTCGAGACAAATTATGTCTTCATTTATTGGGGAAATACTTAAACTTGTCAAATATTAATTATTATTTTTAATTGTAAAACTAACGTTTTTAAGACAAGATTTTTTATGCATAGCACAAAGGGTAACAATTATTATAAGCAATAATTATCAGCCTGAAACACTCATCCACATTGAAAAATCTTCCGAGAAAAGATACATGACGCCAACGGGACTTGAACCCGTGTCCTCTCGATTGCCGGTCGATTGCTCTTGACCACTGAGCTATGGCGGCTTATCTCGTACCCGCCAAATGATTCAATATATGCTAGTGTTTCATTCAACAATTACTGCTTATTATATTTTTTCCACCTGAAAACAACCAACTTTATTTACGCGAGAGAAACATTGTAAGTGTTAAGTCCCTCGCTAGGTGGCGTCGAGACAAATTATGTCTTCATTTATTGGGGAAATACTTAAACTTGTCAAATATTAATTATTATTTTTAATTGTAAAACTAACGTTTTTAAGACAAGATTTTTTATGCATAGCACAAAGGGTAACAATTATTATAAGCAATAATTATCAGCCTGAAACACTCATCCACATTGAAAAATCTTCCGAGAAAAGATACATGACGCCAACGGGACTTGAACCCGTGTCCTCTCGATTGCCGGTCGATTGCTCTTGACCACTGAGCTATGGCGGCTTATCTCGTACCCGCCAAATGATTCAATTCGCCAAATAATCAGGCTGATAATTATTGCTTATAATAATTGTTACCCTTTGTGCTATGCATAAAAAATCTTGTCTTAAAAACGTTAGTTTTACAATTAAAAATAATAATTAATATTTGACAAGTTTAAGTATTTCCCCAATAAATGAAGACATAATTTGTCTCGACGCCACCTAGCGAGGGACTTAACACTTACAATGTTTCTCTCGCATAAATAAAGTTGGTTGTTTTCAGGTGGAAAAAATATAATAAGCAGTAATTGTTGAATGAAACACTAGCATATATTGAATCATTTGGCGGGTACGAGATAAGCCGCCATAGCTCAGTGGTCAAGAGCAATCGACCGGCAATCGAGAGGACACGGGTTCAAGTCCCGTTGGCGTCATGTATCTTTTCTCGGAAGATTTTTCAATGTGGATGAGTGTTTCAGGCTGATAATTATTGCTTATAATAATTGTTACCCTTTGTGCTATGCATAAAAAATCTTGTCTTAAAAACGTTAGTTTTACAATTAAAAATAATAATTAATATTTGACAAGTTTAAGTATTTCCCCAATAAATGAAGACATAATTTGTCTCGACGCCACCTAGCGAGGGACTTAACACTTACAATGTTTCTCTCGCCTAAATAAAGTTGGTTGTTTTCAGGTGGAAAAAATATAATAAGCAGTAATTGTTGAATGAAACACTAGCATATATTGAATCATTTGGCGGGTACGAGATAAGCCGCCATAGCTCAGTGGTCAAGAGCAATCGACCGGCAATCGAGAGGACACGGGTTCAAGTCCCGTTGGCGTCATGTATCTTTTCTCGGAAGATTTTTCAATGTGGATGAGTGTTTCAGGCTGATAATTATTGCTTATAATAATTGCTAGCTACATACAATTTCTGCAGGTGATTTATTTGTTTAATGCTGTTAATTGGCGTGGGACGATGTGGTAACGGCTAAAGCTCATCATCAAAACCAATTTTATACCAAATGATGCCATTTGGTCTGTATTCTAGCATACGTACATCTGTGACTACTGGATCACCTGCTTTTTTGCCAGGCCGTATAGATTTATAAATTAATTCTTTCGAAAAGTCGGGTAAAGGTATAGCCCAAATAACGAGCTTCGTAAGCGCATCATCAACGATCACTCCTAGCAGTTTTAGTTATAGCCTTTTAGAAGACCTGCTAAAAACTTTTCAACATTTTTGTGGTCTTCAATTTTCTCTGGATTTCTGCGATTGCTGGTTGAAGTAGACAAACCGTGAGGCATGGCACAGTCTGTTTTTGTCAGCCAATATCTGACAAACCAATCTTTAATGCTAAGAGTGGCCAAGAATATTTTTTTACAGACTTGGTGACGTACATTATCAATCGTGAAAAAGTAAGTTCGACTATCAGTTCAATCGTGAAAACGTAAAATTGCACGGTGGTTTCATGGATCTTGTAGGCTTAAACACGTCTTGTTTCACTTAAAATGTTTCATTAGTCTTTGTCTCTTCTGCATCCTAAATAATTTTCACCTTTAATTCGTAATTCTTTATTACATTGCGTTAATATTTCTTTGGATCTTTTGTCGCCTTGTTCTGTCGTTTTTTATGACTTAACAAATCACCGTGATATGGAACATCACTGAGTATGACCACTCTTGAAGAACACGATAGAGTAGCAGAGGCATTGGATTGCTGCATATTATTCTGGTTTACATTATTTTTATCTGTACATTGAGTATTGTTTTCATTATCAATAATTATATCAGAAATTGGGTCTTGAGTGTTCCTAGATACGAGAATATCGTGGTTTGAAGTAGGGAAAGATTCGTCATGATTTAAATTTATAGAATTTATATTAAGGACAATATTTCCTAGTTCTTGCACAACGTTCTCACTTTCTACCGTGATATTGGCAACATTCAAAGCAGAAGGCTGAAGATACTCGATGGCACCGTAGCAAATTCGGGTGGTTCCTATTGCAGATCAAAGAAGTCATTAACAACTTTTGCTATAATTTGTAGATTGTTATTGTCAATGTATTCAATATCCGAGTCTATTTTTCAGAAGAACTAGTGTTATCGTTTTAATTCAAATCTAAAAAAATAATACTTAGGAATTATTGCTTTAAAAATATAAATAACAAAAAATAAATGCGGACCTCAAAATAAACCTATGCTACTAACCTAGTTTAATTTTTTTTTATCTTCTTTGCAACTTTCTTTACTTTTTCAGTCCTGCTTCTTGTAATTGAGAACATAACAATTCATCACCTGAACTCCGGGAATCAATTTCTTCTTCATCCATAGTGTATTTCAATTATTGAGCTTCCTAAAAGAAATAAAATACGTTTTGAAACACCGCCTAAGTTAAAAAAAGATAGTTAGAAAACACCGCTTAAGTAAATGAAGATATTATATTATCATTTCTTTCTATATGAATATGCGTAAATCAATAAACATTACTTTATTATATAGCTTACCTCTTAAACTTATATTAAAACTTCTTGCATGGACCTTATAGCGATAAAACTCACGAAAAAATAAAATAATCACGGAGCGCGAAGTACTTTTACGAGAAATGTATGACAGACTAACGACTTGTGCGGTGTTGAGAGGCCAACCGACTTGCGCGCTGTCACTACTTTTCAAATTACGGCTTCTGATTGACTGAAATTTATATCATGTGACCAATGGTTAGATGCGCAATGAGCAGCTCCATCCAATAGCATTAAAATGTGAAAACCGCCAATTTTCGACTTGAGCGGTGTTGTGAGCTAAGGGACGATATTTGTAATTGAACACATAGGTACGTTTATAATATCGAAAGAGTCTTTCACCTGCTTTCAAAAACAGTATTTCATTTTGTGATGCCTTTAAAAATTGTAATTCTCTCTGATAATTAATGTCAACCGGGAATGTTACAAAATAAATCACGAATTTGACAGATCTTTAAAGTAATTTGACGACAAAATCCCAAAACACCCAGGGAATAAACATATAATAAACGTGTTTTAAATTTTAATAACTAATCGACATATATTTTTATTTTTAATTGGTAAACTAATGTTTAAGGCTCTGCTACCGGGCTCGGAAAGAAGAAGAAGGAAAGATATGAAATAACGAATGTTAGAGGAGAGCGCTAACATTTACAGCGACAAAATCGATGCGAAAATTGCGAAAATGTTTAATAAAACACGACTCGTTTAAAATAGAGCGAAAATCTCGCGAGCATTATCTTAAACAGCATTTAAAGAATCACTGTGAATTTTTTCATACGTATAACTTGTAAAATAACTGAAACAAACGTGTTTATAATAATTTTTGGAGCATACTTTGCGATTTTTTTCTATAGAGGGAATTTTATATAATTTGCGTTTTGGCGCGGGCAATGTCTAGATATTATCTTCAAGAATAGCATATATTTTTTAAGAGCTTAAAAACTTACCGTGTCTAAGGGGGATATGTAAGAAATCGGTAGAAATTCGAGTCGCGCATTCGGTCGTTATGCACAGCACAAAGGGTAAAAATTATTATAAGCAATAATTATTTGCCTGAAATACTCATCTACATTGAAATCTCATCTACATCTACATTATTTGGCGGGTAGGAGATAAGCCGACGTAGCTCAGTGGTTAAAGAGCAGTTGACCGGATATCAGAAGGACGCGGGTTCAAGTCCCGTCGGCGGCATGTATCTTTTCTCGGGAGATTTTTTCAATGCAGATGAGTGTTTCAGGCTAATAATTATTGCTTATAAAAAACCTGAGACAGTGGTTTGGCCAGTCTACCGTGGAGCTGTTCCGGGCCGCAGTAAACAAAGTCCGCATAGCCAACATGATAGCCAAGGTCCGTTGAACGGACAAGGCACAAGAAGAAGAAGAAGAAGAAGAATAAATACTTTCGTATGGTAAAGTGTTATTTATCAGTTTTGTATAATAAGTTTATTATTAAGGCAATAAATATCTATGAAAATAGATTTCCTCCTCGAATAATTAAAGGTTTCCAAAACTGAATTTATACCTTCACATGATTTATTCGAAATTCATTGAAGCAAATTATACAACCAACCGAATTATAATTTCAAAACACAAAGCGAATAATGCGAGGTTTCTACAAAGCTTTACAACGACCGAAATTGAATTGAAAAATGTACGAATTGTTCTGAATGCATTTTCAGTTTCCAGCGGGCGAAGTTTGCCCAAAAAAGCTCCCATTTTTCATTTTAAATCCGGGATTGAGTGCGCTCACCGCGTTTAGGGATTTTCAATACTTCCTGTTCCAATTTCATGGAAATCCCTACAAATTGTTCAAACAGAAATAATTTTCAAGTAAGAATACCAACTGAATAACATTTTTGGAAGATATCATTGTAATTCTTTCGCACAGTGTCGATAGAAGTTTCATAACGAAAAAAATGTAGAAGTAGTGTTATATTTATATTACTGTATTATTATTCTTCTTCTTCTTCTTCTTCTTCTTCTTCTTCTTCGTTCAACGGACGTTGGCTATCATGTTGGCTATGCTGACTTTGTTTACTGCGGCCCGGAACAGCTCCACGGTAAACTGGCCAAACCACTGTCTCAGATTTTTCAACCATGAGGTTCTCCTTCTTCCAGGGCCCCGTCTTCCGGCAATCTTTCCCTGCATTATGAGATGCAAGATCTTATACTTCTCTGAATGTCTCATCACGTGTCCAAGATATTGAATTTTTCGGATTTTTATAGTTTTAATTACTTCCTTTTCTTTATTCATCCGAACCATAACATCTTCGTTTGTAACCCTGTCCATCCAGCTTATTTTAAGTATTCTTCTGTAGATCCACATCTCGAATACCTCGAATATCTAATTAGTTCTTCAGTAAGCGTCCATGCTTCCATTCCGTAAAATAATATCGAAAACACGTAGCATCTGACTATTCGCATTCGTAATCCAAGGTTGAGATCATGACTGCAGAACATTTTTTCTCGCGGATAAAGGTTGCACGAGCTTGCTCGATGCGGCATTTGATTTCAACTGAAGGATCCCATCTATCATTTACATTGCAGCCCAAGTATACAATACTCTGTACCTTCTCTAGTTTTGTTCCAGCAATATAAAGAATCTTCCAATTAGGAATCTTCCAATTAGAAATCCTAAAGAATTATTCCAGCAATATTACTGTATACTTGATATAAATAACGCACGTGGTTGATAGATTACATTTGTTCAGAATATAGATGATTGGCAGATATTGTCTAGATAAGAGAGAGCGAGACTTCCGGCCATTGTTCCCAACTTTTCGACCAACCAAACTGAGTCTGCGATCAGCTAAGCCATTTGTAAGCATTTTGTAATGCTTACAAATGGCATGCATTACACGCTTGATTCGCGTTTTTTCCGAACATTTAGGTATCATTGATTATCTTAAGTGACCCCGCACACTTTCACAGACAATAAAATGACATCGAAGTAAAATTAATATTAAACAGTTAAATATTGTATTTATTACTAGCTTTTGCCCCCGGCTTCGCTCGAATGGTATTAGGGGATTCCCACTCCGCCTCCTCCACCTTCCCTCCACTCCCCTCATCTCCCCTCATCTCCCCCCTCCCCCTATTATCCTTCCCTCCATTTGAGTTTATCGCGAAGAAACACATTTGATGACGTTGTGTTTTATTAGCCATAGCAACGCGTGGCCGGGTCAGGTATTAAGTTATAATTATTATACCCTGCATTCCACGCACTTATAATAAAAACAATATTTTCATTAGTGCTGGGTGAATTATTTTATTATGCCTGACATCTCTTGGCCTTCACCAACATTCACGTCGGAAGTAATTGCTTGCTCCACGGAGGTAAGAAAATGCATGAATATACTGAATTTCAATGTCACATAGGTAAATTCAATATAATACAACCACCATAGATGGCGCCCCCATGGTCCCATAGCATAAATTATTAATTTAAATTAGACTAATGCCCAAATGTATTTAAATATATTTTATGGCGCGTATCCAAGTGCGCAATTGAAAAAAAATTACGCTATTTTCTAATTTTTGTCCGGTTTACGAAGCGTTCGAATAAACACGTCTTTATATTTTATCAAGTAATGAAAAAGTACTGGAACATCTTGCATTATACCACCCTTCATTTACTTACGTACGTACCAAATAGTTGCGAACTTAATTTCAGACTCACTTCAAAATATTTCCTTTTACCAGTGACAACTTTCAACTCGACAGTGGCTAGAATACTCCCGTGGCACGAAAAGTCATAAAAATTGTAAGGAATTTCTATTCATAGTTCGTTCCACAGTGAAAATAACTTAGATTGTACGTTGGAATTTAATACAAGAGAGGAAGTAAATTACGAGATATGCGAGAGATTTCCGTATATGCTCGTCATGTTTGTGAGTGTACAATAAATTTTATTTCTAAATTTTACCATGATATCTTTAAGGTGCATTATTATTTCTTCTATCATATCCACTTATTGTTACGCAAAATACTCCAATTTAAAATCTATTATTCTATGCATTTTGCATTTTCTGCCATGTAATACCACGATGGCCTCCGTGGTAGAGGGGTAAGGCTGCTGATTCACAATCCGAAGGTCACAGGATCGAATCCTGGCGTAGGCAAATAAATGATTAATTTGTGTTATTTCACAATATTTAAAATGATATTTAGTATATTTGCAGCACGTTCCAGAGTGGAAGATACTCTCAGTGTCGTCCTGGTGTAAGACCACCATTCAGAATTGAAACGTTGCTTAAAAATGGCTTCAGCCGTATTTGGTGACCAGATCTGAAGAGCCAGGTACTTCCATACTTCCTTACTTTTCTCTTCCCCATCTCCTTACCATCCCCGCTACCTTCTCAGCCTCACGACGTACCCCAATTGGGGGTTTCATAGTGTCACTGGCTTCAGACAGGAGCGTCTGGGACTATTGTGAGGTATTTTCATCTAAAAAATAAAAAGCATATCATATTCCACACGTAACCAGAAAACTTTAAAATTTCACCGGTTCCATGCCAACTCAGAATCAACTCAATTCAACACGACCTCTTTGAAAAGTCATTAAAAGTAATCAAAAGTAGCCCGTAACCTAACCTAACGCAACCTATTTAACGATTTTTTAAATAATGAAATAATTAAAAACACTTTGTTTTTACCACGATAATCTTTATTTAAAAAAAATCAACATGTTTCGAGAACGATGTTCTCTTCATCAGGACATTATACGTACTAAAACTAAATGATCAAATATAGAAAGACAGGCTTGGATAGAAATGAAAGTAGTGGTAATTGTCGTTTCATGTGAAAATAATTCATACATATTAAAATGTACATCTTTATGAAACTTTTGTTTTATAAAGGTGTACATTTTAATAATTTCGTGGTTAACTTTTAGATTTTATAAACCCACCAAAAAATATATACACATCTATCGGTAAAAATAAGAAATGTCTTGCTATATTCTTAGATTTAAGAAAAGCTTTCGATACTATTAATCATAACACACTAATTAAAAAAGTAGCTCAACTAGGTTTCAAAAAAGACACACTCAAAATACTGACAAACTATCTTAAAGACAGAAAACAAAAAACGAAAATTGGGAATACGTATAATTCAGAATCACAGATAAAAAATCGAGTTCCGTAAGGAACTATCCTTGAGCCGATTCCATTTTTGATGTATATAAATGATTTATGTAATTTTGTAATCCCAGGAAAAATTATTTCTTACGCCGATCACACGGCCATAATAGTAAACGGAAATTATTGGATTGAATATTTTTCTATGGCAAAAGAATGTATTGCACTTGTTTCAACATGGCTAAAATCTAACAAACTCATTTTAAACTACAGCAACATTTTATTTTACTTTTTAGAATTCTATTTTAGAACTCGTCATAGTTGAAAATATTAAATATTTAGGTATATCTATTGATATACATCTAAATTGGAAATCTCAAATTGATAAAACCACCTCGAAATTAAGATATCTTACATACATGTTTTATAGACATAAGGAAGTACTCAATTTTGACAAATTAAAATGATCTACTTTTCCCTGGTACAATCTTCAATAATCTACGGCATTGTGGGATAGGGTGGTGCGCTTGATTCAAACAAACCACTCAAAAACGCATCATGAAAGTTATGTATAATAGAAATAAAACTTTCTATTCAAAGAGATTAAAATATTCAATATCCGTAAATTATTTATATTGCAGACTATGAAATAGATATGTATTTAAAAACAAAATAAGGGTAAGGGGTTCGTCGGACATCCGGCTGAGTGACCAGTGACGACATGCGAAAGAAAAAAAAAATTGTTTGATTTTGAAGAAAAAATTTTTGAAAAAAAAAAAAAAGTCGTCAAAAAAAGTCACCGGAGACAAAAATTTAATTTACATTTTTTACTCCAAATAATGTCAGGAATCACTGGTTAAAGTAAGTCAAGTACGTCCGTTAACACCGTGTATGTATAATACATGCTTATTATAGTAGAGAAAAGCCGATAAATTCAAATATTCAATTCAGGCAGCGGGCAGCGGGCAGCGGGCAGCTGGCAAGCGGTGGATTTCATAAAGATTGGGTAATGACGTTGTGTTTCGTTAGTCACAGCAACGTGTGGCCGGGTCTGCTAGTTTTCTATAAATTATTTGTAAACCCTCATGTTTCACTTTTCAATACAATTCTAAATTTATTTACTTTCTTGAAACTATATAAAAAAATCAACAAGATTTTATGTTCCACTATTTTACTACAATGTTTTCACAGATAACTATACTTATTTAAAATTTACATTTTTACCTGTACTTATTGATGTATATATAGCATTCTTGTTTATATTATCCACACACAGGCAGTGCCTTAGTGGGTTCCCATTACCTACTTTTGTCTATTATATATTTACTTATTGCTAACTTTTACATTACTTATACTATTATGACTATGCACGAGGGTTTAGAAATAACCTTGCGGCTACTCTTGGCTAAGACGCTTATGGATTTCGATGTGAAATTATGCCCGACCACTAAACAAGAAAGGTAATTCACAATTAAGAGGTACTCACTGCTGTTGTGTCTTCTGGCTTGGTTTCCGTTTGGTGACAGTCACAGATGTGTCCATAAGCGCTCGATAAGATTGTTCTATTCGATTATTAGAACTACGATAAAGTTTGAGTCACGAGTCGATTTACGTAAGAAGTTCACACAAAGCATACGATATAATACGATATGATTTACACTTTATGTAACGATAGGATAAATAACACTTCGGCGTAGAGCGAAATCTCACGATACGATGGTGGTTAGCAACGGACTGGCCATAATGCGGTACTTGACCTGTCTACCGTGTAGTTAGGCACCCTTATTGTGCGGAATTCCAAAAATCTGTATTCCTCCGATCCTGTATGACAATTGGAACACAAAACGAATGAAATCCATCAGCGTTATGAAACATATACCTTAGGTATATTTACATCTTAATGTATTTAGAAAATAAGTCAAATTACTCTTGAATGTATGTAGATACAATGGGAAAAAATAAAGATTAAAAAAAAATATTGACACATGATCGCATTTGAAATTAGTTTATTTTAAATAAGAGAGTTGGTTAATGAATTCTAAAATAAAATAAAAAACCACTCAAATATCACAAAAAGAGAAAACTGAAAATCAAATCTACCTTTAAAAAATATTTTCACGTATTCGACAATGAACAAAATAATAAACTTAAAATAGTGGGTGGAAAATATCTACACGAAACCATTTTAATCACGTTCTGAGGTATTCGAATAGCAAATTTACCTTCGGCTTACCCAGATTGAATTTGTGGAAACCACCGCTATAACGAATATTGCTGGCGCGAGACCACTTTACAGAATCTAAATATTCCGTTGTTTGAAGTGGTTTTAACTGTTTTAACATTGTAAAATAACCACAGAGACCGTAATAGCTATTTAATTCCCGATATTCCCATTCTCTCGTAGAACGTCCCACCTGTTTCCCTGGGATCGCTCTATATTTTAATTAAATAATGACAATATTTGCGAAAATCAATCAAAAATCTGAAAACTGAAAAATCAGAAAAAAACAGGTGACATCTGCGTAGCGTCCCAGGTCGTGGTCTCCAGACAGTCTGTAGTCAAGCGTAAACTGAGGTATCCTTTATATGTAAAAACACTCGTGTTTTGTACTGGATATTGTTGTACTTGTTTATTCTGATGAACAAATTTACAGAGAGAGATTGATTTGATTCTGAACACTTGAGATGTGATTAAGAAAGGAAATTGAGAAAAGAATGACATTGCAATAAAGAACAAGATTATTTATAGACAAAAAGTGAAAGTTTTTTTGTTGTTGTTTAAGGCAATTCACCCTAAAAGAGTGCTGTGTGAAAAGTGAAAGTTTGCGCGGCCACAGACAAAAGAGATTATAGATACAAAATGCATTGCAATATTTTAGTAAAATCTGGCATAGTCGCGAAAGTTTAAGATAAGAGGCTCTACACATCCAGATTAGGTAAATGAGAAAATGAGGAGCACATCCAGATTAGGTAAATGAGAAATTAATTTAAATATTTAAAATAGCACAATTACAACATTCAGCACACAACAACATCTAGGACTCGAACCCACGACCTACGCCTTTCCACCTACCTACACATTAACTTAGTTGGTAGAGCTCCGCCCCGGTAAGGCGTAGGTCCTCGGTTTGACTCATAGATGTGACTGTATCTTTTTCAACGATATTAAACATATACGAACTATTAAACAAACTACAAGTTATCATAATAGTTTCTATAGGCTGCAGATAGTTGTAAGATAGAACGTTTTTAAAACACATTATATAATTTGTACAGCGCCCCTTGAGAAGTTTTTCACAAAATGGCGCTATACAAATCATCCAAATTATTATCCAATCCAATTAAAATATTATGAAGGCAAAAGTTTGTATGGATGTATGTTTGTTACTCTTTCACACAAAAACTACTGAATGGACGTTAAAAATTCTTTCACTAATAGAAATCTACATTATTTGCGAATACAACAGGCTGTATATATTGGTAAGTTCTGGCTTTATGAATAAGCTCTGGCGTTATGAAATTGTTTATTATACGACCTCCGTAGTCCAGTGGGTAAGACTTGACTCACAATCTGGAGGTCGCGGGTTCGAACCCGGCATGCGCAAATAAATTTTATTTGATTAATTTGTGTTTTCACAATTAATTCATTTAAAATAATATATAGTATATTTGCGGCATGTTCCAGAGTGGAAGATACTATCAGTATCGCCCTGGTGTAAGACCACCATTCAGAATTGAAACGTTGCTTGAAAATGGCTTTGGCCGTGTTTAGTGACCAGATCTGAATAGCCAGGTACTTCCCAACCTTCTTCTTCCCCACCTCCTTCCCCTCCCCACTACCTTCAGCATCACAATATACCCCAATTGGGGATGCCATAGTCTCACTGGCTCCAGACGGGAGCAGTTGAGATTCTTGTGCGGTATTCACTGTAAAAAAAAAATACGTTTTATGTCCTAACAAAATCGAGTTATTTGAAACGTCACAAGAAAAGCAAAACAAACGGTTGCCGTGGAAACGATGTTGTGAATCGCCGAAATGTGTGTGGGCGCTTAACTTCCGAACAATTGCACCAAATTATAATTATTTTTTTTGTATAAAACTACTGGTGAGCTCTGGTATTATGAAATTTGTATAAAAAAATTCAATAGGTGGCACGCGAGCAGTTTGAAAACTGAATGTACCGGGAATTATGAGGGTGGAGGGGGGGGGGGGAGTGGGAACCCCCCTAATACCATGCAAACCAAGCCGCGGAAAAAGCTATCCTATTAATATTATAAAGGCGAAAGTTTATATGGATGTATGTTTGTTACTCTTTCACACAAATACAACTGAATTGATTTTAATGAAACTTTAAAATGCAAGTATAGCTCATACATCGGAATAACATATAGGCTATAGCTTAGAGCTCTGGCATTATGAAATTTGTATAAAAAAATGCAATTGGTGGCACACGAGCTGTTTGAAAAATGAATGTAACGGGTATGAAGGGGTGGTGAGGGGGGATAAGGAGAGGTTGGGGAGGGGGGGGGGGGGAGGAAGTGGAGGCAAAAGCTAGTTATTAAGAATTCATCGATTTCAATGCCGAAGCGGCCCTGTCATTCGTTTTCCAGAAACAGAGATGAATATTCCGTACGTTAATAAAACATTCTTCATACGACATTCCGGAAGAAAATGTGTCTCGTAGATATCACGTACTCGTTAAGGGGACAGTCTTTCCATTGAAAAGCTCATATAATTTATAAGCTTTCTAAGTTCATAGAGCAAAAATCTGAAATTTATTTTTGCTATTGTAATATCTTTAACAACACCTCTGCCATAGGTCACACCAAGGTTCGCTACGTTTAGAGAGCAAGGGTGCCCGGGTTCAAGGGATGAGGTCTTGTTGGCGGATGCCGGTTTGAGGAGACCCTCTGACCTCTCCAGATGGTTTCTCTCGACCCTTCGTCTTGCACCGCAGCGTGGGAGATGGATTCGACCATCATTCTTAGACACATTGATCCATAGATTCCTACCCATCCATCATACTTTTAACCTTCCCGGAACTTCCTGTTCTTCTTTTCCTTAGATAGACCCTCCACACAGCATCCCCAAATATGACATAGGCCATGAGGAAAATTATTACATGCATGAACTTTGAATAAAAAAGAGCATGGAAATTTCATGATGTTTAAAGGTTTTCAGTTTTGGTACACAATTCTCTAAAATAATCCGATGAGAAACCGCCATTTGGAATCAGATCGTGCATTAGCTACTTTGCTAAGGTACTACTTAACTGACATCTGTTGAGATACCTCAAAACTATTTAAAAATCTGCTTACGATATCTGATGAAGGATATGGAAACTATGTAAAATGGTCCTTACATTTTTTAAGCATGCGGTTTCATGATATTAATGGTTCATGGCACGTCTGTCCTTTTAACATTATTATCTTTGGTTAAACGTCTTAATATATTTATTTATTTAAAATTTACGGCACAAAGTGCCATTTACAAACTTGTGATATTTAAACAGTCGTAGTACAGTGAAGAAAGATTCTTTTTTTCAATTACTCATAACAAGAGAAAAAGAGAAAAAATTTCTAACTAATGAAAACTTTAAAAGGATACAATGAAATAAAAAAAATAAAAAACTTGTTATGAAGTAACCTCGTTACAATACGTAAGGATGAAATGTTTGATAAGTGGAGCCTTGTATTTTTTAATAAGGAAATATTAAAAAATATCAGCAACATTGGCATAAAAATTACCAATGGTGAGTATTCTATTTATAACGGAATTATGTCCTGCGACCTGCGACAGACGTATAATTGTCACAATAATACATACTAGGGAACCTTGATCTAATGGTAGGTACATGAAAGTGAATCAACTTTAATATATCAGGGCTATCCAACTGATGATTTACAATTTTGAATAAAAATATGAGATCAAAAATTTTTCTTCTGTCACTTAACTTCGACAATTTCAATGAGTGTAATAAAAAGTCATAATTTATTGATTCTAAAGTAATTCAAAGTCGAAAATTGCGTTGAAAACTTGCGTTGAACTTTTTCAATGATATTAATGTGATTATTAAAGACAGGTGACCAAATTGTTGAGTTATATTCTAGAATGCTTCTAACGAGAGATGTGAACAGAATTAATAAATAATAGTGAATATATGAATAATAATAATGAATTAGTGAATATATAAATGTTTAGTTTACTGGTTAACTTATTCCGTTGGAGCTGTAAAATGCACTCAGTGTTTTCCTTAGTTTCAAAACGGTCGAAAGGTTTTTCTTTTCTTTCCCACATACTTTGCGCACGTACGCACACAGCCAAAATAAGGAAAGATTGTCCCTTTAACCATTACACAATTTGCTCTTAAGCCTGCCTTCCTCGCTGGCAAGTGACGGGTGACGTTGATTCCTCCCCTAACGACTAACGAGTGTTTCAGCCAAGATATTCAGCAGAGCTCTAATTAGGGCGCGTCGCTCAAACATTGACGTAGTACCTTTATGTAAAATGCATAAATTCCAGAACCTTTTGTCCCAAGTTGATTCGGCGGAGTCGTGCCACTTTCTCGGCATTGTCTGAAGTCTCTCTGACTTATATGAATATTTCAATCGGTTCGTTTATTCATTTCTCATTGAATATTTATATACCGACTTCGTAAAATAATAATTTTACTGCAGAGTAAGAAACGATACGCTGTGTAGGAAATAACACCATCAATAATGTGGAAACCCGGTCGCCGATATATTTGAATAATAGGTATTTTATCAAACTGTGGCTGTCACTGCCGCCTTTACCCCCCGAATACTAAGCGAAAGACAATTTCACCTCAGAAGATAGAAAGTTTTACTACGATTTAGTGAACTTTCTATTCCGTTCAGCGGCAATGACGCCACTGCCTGTCACGGTTATTTTTTACCGGTGAAAGTTAGTGGAGCTGGCGACACGGTATCGCTTCGAAGTAAATAAGCACACATTTCACCACTCAAAATTACACATCTACCGGATCTGCCCTGATGATGGACACTGCAACGTTGTCAGAAACGTTGGTTAAAGAAGGAGGTAGCGCAACATGGCACAACACCCCAAAACCAAATAACGAAAAGTTTGCTTGCATGTAGTAAGGTGTATACGTATCGCAGAAGTTGGTTTGAACATGTAATTATTGTAAATATGGCATAAAACGTGATCATTAATAGGTCCCTTTACTGAGCCAATGATACTTCATATTATCTATACACTTATATAAAAAATATATATGTTTGGGGATTATTGAGATGTCTACGCGTTGAAAAACTCATCCGATTGCGGGGAAACTTTGGGGATTTGATGTGCGCATGCCCGCGATGGTTCCTATATATAGATATGTAATAGTGAGCTCTGACATTATGAAATCTGAATGTACCGGGAAAAAATGTGTATGTTTATGTAATGCTATATTAAGCATTGAAAATGTTTGAAACTTTCAAAATACTCGTACCTTATTTCCACCCTCGCGAAGGTTTCTTGATTATTACAACCACATGATAATACATCTGATAAGTTTTTTTTTAAATATTCACTACGTTTGGTGACTTAGCAGGGGTTCCCGGGTTCATGGGGTGAGGTTTGTGCGGATCTGGCGGCGGATTCGTCTGCCCATCAACTGTGTGGCAAGCCGGATCGGGAGAGATTGGTTTAGGGAGATCTTTTGACCTCTCAAGCAGGACTCTCTCGGAATATTGCCTTGCACCGAAGTAATAAGGATAGATTCATACGTCCGTCACTCTTGGACACACCGACCCCAGTTTCCTACCCACTACTCACGTATTTTTCCTTCCCATAACTTCCTCTTCTTCCTTTTCCTAAAAAGACCCATCACAGATGTCATAGGCCCTGAGGGGAATTATTTTCCTCAGGGCCTTCTCAGAGCATCCTAATATTGCGCTGACCGAAATGATTGTAATTAGGGATATTACGATTATTTAATTTGTGTTAATATCTTAAGAGCATTATTATCTATGTAGTTATCAAAGATGACTGGTTTTTTTTCTAGAAAATCAAACTATTTGACATTTTGAGATATTTAAGGAAAGTCCATTAGTAAACCAAAATAACAATTTATTGATATTATGTCCTTACATATGAAATTGGCGTTTTGCCGTACTGGCAACTTTGATCTCAAATATCTTCTCTTTGGTTAGGAATTCCAAATTCAAATTTATACAGCTATTTACTCATGTATTTGTGTTTCGAAAATTATAATTCATTTGTTTTTTCCTTAATTGTTGTTTTTCTTTGCGTCACTTAGTTAACAAAATTGAAAACTTGAAATATCGCGTTATTTACGAGTATGAGTTCCACCGTGGCACCAGTGCTGCAGAAACGGATCGAAGTATTAATGACGTGTATGGCGACGGTGCCGCAAAAGAAAATACGGTGCGTTTTTGGTTCCAACGTTTTCGTTCTGGAAATTTCGATCTGCAGAACAAGCCCCGTGGACAGCCGGAGACCAAAGTTGATAATGAAGAATTAAAGGCTATTGTGGAAGCGGATCCATCGCAAACCAGTAACCACGTCCGAGTTGCAGGCTGCGGTGTTAGTGATAAAACTGTTTTAATCCACTTGAAGCAAATTGGGAAGGTGAAAAAGCTTGAAAGGTGGGTACCTCACAAATTGAGTGAAGCAAATCAACAAACGCGCGTTAGAACGCTAGACCACACACTGCACAACAGACGGCTACCAAATTAGAGGAGCTTCAATTTGAATGTCTAAGACATCCACCGTACTCTCCGGACCTTGCCCCAATAGATTACCATTTTTTTCGAAATTTGGATAACTTCTTGCAAGAGAAAAAATTCAACTCCGATGGTGCAGTCCAAACCGCCTTCAAAGATTTTATTGATTCCCGTCCGAATGGTTTTTTTAAAAAAGGGATCGATGAACTACCTATAATAATAATAATCTTTATTCAATGAAATAACAACAATATAACTAAAAAAATTACATGCTCAATGTAGTTTACAAATAGATTATATCAATCAGTACAGAAAAATTAACATATAGAAAGTAACGTAAGAAAGGTTACACAGGAGTAGTATAGTTATACAGTATTTTTAGTTGTGCATAGCCTGCTTCACTAGGTGAACCTGTATTGAGGCAGAATTTTTGTTAATTGTTTCTCGCAATTTTATCTATGGTGATCCTATGAGATGGCAAAAGTGCATAGATAGCAATGATACACAATTTGATTAAATAAATATATTATATTTAAAAAAAATTGACTTTATGTTCCTCCCATACAAAACGCCAATTTCATATGTAAGGACCTAATATTATTTTGATGAATGTTGCAATGGTAAATATTTTGAATAATTTCAAAAACTTTGAGGTCTTCAGCAAAAGAAAGATAGTTACATCTTAACCGTCTTAAAACCCATTTACGCCTGCCGTGCCCAAACGAGGACGCCTTTAAATCTACCCTCCATTTTGTTATTAATGTGGTAAATTTTGATAACAGTGCATTATTGTCGAGGTGAATGATGTGTCTTACGTTTTATATCTAACATTTTGGATAATATAATTTTTAAAAAGTATTTTAGTGCCACAAAATTATTTAATAAAGTGAATCACAGAGTTGCAATAATTACCAAATGTAAGTAATTTTTTTTATATGTTAACGTTCGTAAATGCTTAATTTTTCTAGATAACCTTATTGAACACTTTGTTTACTTTGGAATAAGAATTTGATAAGGTAAAATATATAGTTTACTGAACTGTGAACTACTTTTTTTTGTTGGTGTCCCCAAATAGGGACAGTGGGCACATAAGGAAAAAAATATTCTTTTTTTTTACAGAGTTTTGACTGAACATAAATATGTCGACATGGCAATTTGAAGTAAGCGATAACTATCATGGACTCCAAGAGGCCATTGATGCTATTATGGCAGAAGAGGACTCAGATGTTGAATTCAATATCGTTGCTCTTCCTCCAGAACCAAGTATCCTCACTGATGAAGAAGAAGGCGATGAAGACAATATTGTTACCAATGATATGCCAAGAGATATTCCTGGAAATGTCGAAGTTTTTATGAACAGAGACGAAGAAGATTGGGACAGTTCTGATGAAGAGCCTTTGTCAAATTCCGCTAAGAGGCAACGAAGCGATCTTAGGCCTCGTTGGCGTAAATGCGAGCCTAGCTACGATCATTTGCCCTTTGATGAGAATAATGTACAACAATGATGCAAAATCCTAATTGCTGATCTCAAAGGTAAAAATCCTGTTTCAATTTTTGAGAAGATTTTTGACCAGGAAGTCATTGATATGATTCTTCAATATTCTGATTTTTATGCATCACAAAACAATAAACATGATTTCAATATTACTGTTGGTGAGTTGAAAACATTTTTCGGCATTCTAACTTTATCTGGTTATCACACTTTACCTCGCGAACGTCTATTTTGGTCTTTTGACGAGGACTGTAATGTGCTTGTTACTGTATTGTGCGAAACCTTGCTGAGGTTCTCATGAAGAAATTTATCCAATGGGGAGTGTTTTACACAAATCTGTCAACAGAAGAGTCCATGGTGAAATATTTTGGACGTCATCCATCGAAACAATTTATTCGAGGTAAGCCTGTACGCTTCGGTTATAAAAATTGGATGCTCGCTAGTGCTGATGGCTATTGCTACAATTTTGATATTTATTGCGGCAAGTCGCAAGTTCCCACCAATGAGCCGTTGGGTACACGAGTTGTGAAAAACCTGGTGAACAAGCTAAACACAGATCCTATAGACCATTGTATTCTTAGATAATTTTTTCACTAGCTTTGTATTGCTGCGGGATTTATGGAAATTTGGCTATCACGCTACAATTACTGTACGTGAGGGTAGGACCAGCAAATGTCCTCTCATACCCGTCAAGGATATGAAAAAGAAAAGTCGTGCTGACTTTGATTACCGGTTTGACACGGTCAATAAAATGTTGTTTGTTCGCTGGCTGGATAACAGCGTTTGTACAATGGGAACAAACTACGATAATATTCTTCCATTGGGCAAAGTAAAGGGCTGGAGCTCAATCGAAAAGAAGAAAACCATTGAAAATATTCCTCAAGTATTTGTGAATTACAACAGAGGAATGGGCGGTGTCGATCAAGCCGATCAGTCAATTTCAACGTATCGAACTTCAATACGAGGCAAGAAGTGGTGATGGGTGTTATTTACATACGTGTTTGATCTATGCATTAGCAATGCCTGGCCTCTACACATACTTAGTAACGACGTGTAGATGGACCAGCTACGATTTCGACGAACTATTGCTTGTTATTACTTGCGACAAAAAACTAATCAACGTTCTCACCCATCAGTCTCTGTAGTGCTCAATTTACAGTTTGATGGTTTTAGCCACTTTCCGCAGAAGTTGACAAAACAGTTGCGATACACTATTTGCCATAGTAAGGCATGTTGGATGTGCAAAAAATGCAAAAAAACTTTGTGTATTGAAAAACCATGCTTCGAGAAATACCATACTGAATGAGCCCAGTGTCCCCATTTGAGCACGGCATTTTTTTTCCTAGTAAATAAAAAAAAATTATATATTTTTTTTTTGATTTTTGTTATAACACTCTATTCCCTACTAAATAATACGGGTTATTTCTTTTTTTTTATGGTTACTTTAGTCTTGGGCGTAAATGGGTTCGGCGGATGTGTTTGCCCACCTCCTACGTGGCGGGCCGCATTGGGAGGGACTGGTTAGGGGAGAGCTTTTGAACCCTCTGATGCGAGGATATATCGGACAACCGATAAATATCGATATATCGACCCCTAAGAATATCGGTATTTATCAATATCGACGATACGACGATATCGATATAACAATATCGAAACACTCAATATATCGTATCCAAATATCGGATGAAGATAAAGGCGAATTTGATTTTTGGAAGCACCATAAATCTTTAGCAAACGCAAATAAAAAGAAAAAAGAACTGACGGTGACGACGAGCTTACGTTATATCTTTCTGCTCCTGTAAATACTCTAAAAGTAAACATTCTTGAATCGTGGCAAGAGATGTAAGGTGTAGATCCCAATCTTTTTAAAGTGGCAATGAGTCATCTACCAATTGTGGCAACAGGTGTTCCTTCTGAACGTCTTTTTCAATAGCAAAAGCAGAAACCGGCTACAAGGAGGCAGACTGTTAAGCAGACAAAGTTACTATTTTAAGTTCGATAGCTGGTTTAAAATACTGATATTTTTTTTTGTAGTTCTATGAAAACAAACATATTTTATATACCTAGCCAAATTTTGTGATTATTCACATAGGTAAGTATAAAAATTATATAGGTACATACATAAAAAATATCGATATATCGGTCTAGTAGGCCGATATATCGATATCGACTTAATTCGATATATATCGATACCGATAGATCGATATTATTAAAAACCTTGAATCCCTACTTTCACCACAGTGGGAAGGATGGATTCATATGTCCGCAACTCCTAGACACGTTGATCCTCGGATTCCTACCCTTCCCTCATACATTTTACTTCCCAGAACTTCCTCTCCTTCCTTTCCCTAAAAGACTCTCCACACTACGTCTCCAAAGATGACATAGACCCTGAGGGATTTTTTTCCTCAGAACCTCCTACGCAGAGCAAATGTAATAAAAAACAAATACTAGTTTAACAATGAAAGTGATTATGTGTTGATCTAGAGATCTAGAGGAAGTAAGATTGTTTTGCTTGCTTCAGGCATACGAACACGCCCAAATAACTCTCTAGTGTCTATAGTGAATGTTACTTAAGTTTCCAAATTCCAACTTCCATTTGTATATTTTGTTTCAAATAACAGAAACGCAAGAATTCCAGACTAGCCCAGTCCCTGGGGTAGACGTTTGAATAATGTGGCGACTTATGAACCAAGCAAATGGAATTCTTTTAGAGACAAATCCATAAAATGACTTCAAAAAACACTTTCACGAAAACAATACCAAGAAAACACGATTAGGCGAATCTGAAAGGAATAGACAAAATGTGAACATTTTCTAAAGTCAAATTTCACTAATTTCGTATGTAAAACCATTTTCTCATATTACTAACCGACTTCGCCAGGGTATTTAAGTAATTTCCATCATCAGAAATTAAAGCAGAAAATTTAGATAGTACAATGATGGAGGGCCTAGCTAGCAGAGGATTGAACCCACTACACCTGAATGGAAATCTGACGCATGTGTCCACTCTGCTTCTAACCTGTTAAGATTGTGGTAAGAAAGTAGTATGTACGATTCACGCAAAAAATGCTACAAAACAGAGAATAAACATAATTAAATGAAGACAATATTATGATGGACGCAGTTTATATCTTTTTTTAAAACTTGTCATGTATTTTGTATGTAAACATCTTGTATTAGGTCTGTAAATTTTTGAGCCCGTACCTTTTATTGTATTTTCCTGATTTTGTTTTTTTATGCATTTCTATAGTCCATCATGGAGGATACTTTATTTTAACTTTTTGATACCAACAGTACATAAATCAAATGATTGGTTATAATAATTCATAAAATCTTATATACTCACTATATACTCACAAATTGACGTAATTACAAAAAAACTAACCAGGTACATATACTTCTTTAGAAACATTCGTAATATCCTCAACATAAACGATATTAAAAAAGTATACTATGCTTTGTGTCAATCACAAATAGAGTACGGTATAACTGGATGGGGGTCTGCTTTGAGCACTCACACAGAGCGACTCAATATAGCCCAAAAAGGAGTACTGAAGACAATACTGAAAGTTCCGCTTAGAACTCCGACGGAAGAAATATTTAATAACTTTCAAGTCTTCAATGTACAGAAACTTTATTCGAAAAATATTTTATTTAAACTGAAAAAAAACATATATGTATACTCCACTGCCCAACATAAATACTCAACCAGGTCAGTAAGTAATAACATCCTGGTTACTCCCAGTTTGAACACATCTTTTGGACAGAGAAATAATAAATTCCATGCTATAAAATTATCCAATGCTCTACCAGATCAAATCAAAAATATAAAGGAAATGAATATATTTAAAACAAATTTAAAAATATGGCTGAGAGATCAAAGTGATAATAAAATTACAAACATCATGAAGACGATATAAAGACAATCCATAACCAAATACAAATATTTTAAAAAACTACAGGCCACCTCAGAACAGGAAATCCTAGTGAGGAGGTCTGTGAAAAAAAAAGAATCTATACTTATACTATACATTATACATACATGTACAAACCTTGTTATTGAAATTAATAATAAATAAATATGTTTCTGTGAAATATTTGTAAAGTGATTCTTCATATGTTGTGTCTGAATGTTGCTTCTGTGAAATGTTTTGTAAATTTGTTTCTTCATATATTGTGTCTGCATATTGGGTTGGGTTGGGTTTAACTTTTCAAAAGTACCAATTGGCGATCCCTGCAACTTCGTTGTATGTTTTATTTAAATAAAAAAATACTAATTAAAAAAATAGAGAAACTCAATCGAAAATCTGAAAACAGAAAAATCAGAAAAAGATACGGTCATATCTAGGACTCGAACCCAGGACCTACGCCTTGCCGGGGCGGAGGTCTACCAACGGAGCTAATGTGTTCCTATCCGATTTAGTCATATTTAAATGATTCATACTTCGACTAAGAACTGCCAACATTATCTTCATTTGCGTTACGCATGTTTTTATTGGCTGCTATATTTATGTATGATTGCAAGATTCAAATCCATATTGTCTTCATTTAATTCAAATTTGAGAATTTAATCATTAAATCTATAATATAAAAATGAATCGCTAAATGTGTTGGTAAGCGCAAATCTTGAGATCAGCTGAACCGATTTCGCTAATTCTTTTTTTAGAATATTTCTTGAAGTACGAGGATGGTTCTTACGGAGAGAAAAATTTAAAAAATTGCGCAGAAAATTGGATAATTTCAGAAAAAATCGCACGTTTGACAGTTCGCGTAATTGAGAATGACATTTTGCAAAACAATGATAGAATTAAATCAGGATTCTATTTTTGAAAAGATGATAAATTTATTTAAAGTAGGTACTCCCCTAATAGTTTGAATCGAATCAATAATTTTAAAATTTTTAATTAGGTACCTATGTTAGGTACCAAATTTAATATATATGAAAAATGGAAATTGGAATAAAAATTGTAAAAGGTGGCACGCGGGCTGTTTAAAAACTGAATGTACTGGGATTGAATATATGGAACGCGGGAGGATGGTTGGCGGGACGAGGGAGCGGGAAAGGGAAGAGGGAAGGTGGGGAAAGTGGAAGGGGAATGCGGGAGGGGAAGGGGACGTGTGAGGGGGGAGGGGAACTCGAAAGGGGGGTTCGCGGGATGGGGGAAGGGGGGGGGGAATTGATGTGGGGAGAGGGAAGGTGGAGGTGAAGGAGTGGGAACGCGAGAGGGGAAGAGGACGCAGGAGAAGAAGGGGAGGCGGAAGGGGAACGGGACGAATGGGAAGGGACACTCAGGGGGAAACAATTTCTTTATTAAATGGCATAGCAACGCATGCCGGGACCAGCTAGTTAAAAATAAAAAAGAACAAAAAATTGTTGCATTTCATGGGTATTTTTTTATGATCCCGTAGTTATTCAAATTTAATTGAAAATATGGTGCTTCTGGGTAATAAAAAAAATAATAGATTAGCTTACATTAATTCAAAACCTTCATAAAATATGAAAAAGTTAAATGAAGGCAAAAGAAACGGGCTCATAAAAGATTAACACAATATCAAAACTACTTTGAATTTTTATGACTTGCAGACGAGAACTAATTTAACCCCTCGGACTAATTTGTTCGCTTTTCGGAACAACTCATCTAGGTCTCATAGAAATCGTTGTGTCTCCCTTATCATTGTGGTTAGAAATATGATCAAACAGTGATAGAAAGAAAAAAAAACATAACGTTTTATCATATATAAAAATCTCGTGTCACGGTGTTTGCGCTCGCACTCCTCCGAAACTGATTGACCGATGTTAATGAATTTTTTTATGAACATTTGGTAGGTATGAGAATAGGTTTTAAAGTATATTTCATAACGGTAGGTGATTAAGGTGTCCCTACCCAGAAAAAAAAAAATTTTGAAAATTTTTTTCGTATTAATTTATTATTTTGCATCAAAAAATACCTTCGACTTTTTTTTTCTACGACTTTTAACCATCCTACCCCCACCCTATCCCGTTTTTAATCGCGATTTTAGTATTTTTGAATGAACAAATTTAACCGTCTTTCGTATTTCAAACGGAACGAAATTATTTATGTTGTTGAATGACAGATGGCGCAACTTCAAAAGAAGCGTCACGATATTTTGATGTTTCGTTCGGCATCATGTTCTCGCGTGGACAAAACCATCGATCTTATTTGTGTTGGCTAAAGACGGACTGATAAAAAATATCGTACACTCAACTGCTCTTCGAAATTCATATTAATTTTCTTTATTTCATTTTTCTACTTTAGTTGGTGTTTTTTTGCTTTTCACAGCGCTCCATTCCTATTTCTGTCATAGATTCTATCCCCACACACTTACAATACATTCGTTATTTTTTATTTACCAATCAAAATATTCACTAGAAATAATTTATATGGCAGAACAACGTTTGTCGGGTCAGCTAGTATTTACCTAAAAATTAACCACAAGATAATGAAAATATACACCTTTGTGAATAAATTTATATGCGTTTATTAGAAAATCATTGTCGATTCGATTACGCATTTGAAATGTCTCTCCTTGAAATAGTACACCAATATTTATTTTTATTTTAAACGCCCATAGGATTGACACAATACGGAAAATGTAAGTATTATGTAACATAAAAATAGAAAATCGGCCAATATCTTCCAAATCAACAAAAATATTAATAAATAACGTATAATGCTGTTAACTACAATTCATAAACTAGGTAGAAGTCGTGGAAATTCTTTGCACCTACCCTTTTTAAGTTTGCCAAATTCAAATTATTGTCAAATCCATCAATACCGTTGATTTATTTGTTACACACTGTGTAAACGTTATATTGGGATATCGGAATGTACAATATATATGTACATGTAAAACGTTAAGAGGGTATTTACCAGAGAAAACCAGAAATATGTCATTTTTAAATCAGATTTTAGACTTATTGACTCTACTTTCCACAAAAAATTAAAAATGGATTTCGTAAAATTGTTCTTTTATCTAGCATTCGCATGTTTTAAATTTTGAGAAAAAATGTTTATTTTTACTATAATAAGGTTAAACCATAGGTCGTTGGCAGATTTGTTAAATTTTCAAAAAAGATTTTGTATTATACCACACCCATTTCAAATCATATAATCATGCAGTAAAATAAATCAATACATTTTCTGGGTATCGCATGTTTAAGAATTTTAATTTTAATTTAAATAAAATCATTAAAAAATATATACGTACATGTGTTTCTTGACGAAAATTGGCCCGTTTATGAATTTATTTGCTCACTTATAAACTAATATATTTCAGATTTTTTTAACATTCTTATTTAACTTAGACATAATTGAAAAATGATAAATACTTATAATCAAAAAATAATTACAAAAAGGACATTATTTTAATAGTTTTATCATCACGCCTTTCAGCATTTTTGGATGTAAGTATAAATTAAAGCAAATTTGAAATGAAATAAAATCGATATTGTTTTATGATTTTAAAAAGCTGGTACGGAGAATAATTAATTTTTCTCATTGTAACCGCCCTGCACGATCGTAAGAACAATTTTCGACGAAATGTGGATTTTCCTGGTTAAACGCTCTTAATGTCTTCCGTCTTGTCTTTCGCACAGCAAAGTAAATGTAGATTTATGAAATGTCGGAGTTCACCAAAATCATATTTAGAGTTTAACAATTTTATTGAAAAGGTTAAATCGCTAGCTGTTTTAATTTCACAACGATATTGAGTTGCCAGAATTACACACGGTTGAAATAACATTTAAGTGTATGTCGAAATTACATATTTAATGCGATTATGTCCAATTGTAATTGCATTCGAGGGTAATTCTGGCAGCGCAAAATTGGAATGCTCTTCTGCTGAAGGAAAAAGCTATTAGGGGTGGGTAAAATTCTGGGGGTCAGTGGGTCCAGGAGTAATGGACGTATGAATCCATCTCTCTCACTGCGGTACAAGCGGGGCTGGGCAGTATTTGAAATACGTGTTTGAAATACAAATACGTATTTTGTATTTGTATTTCAATTACTTCCTAAAAATGTATTTTGTAATTGGTATTTCAATTACCTGATGCTGAGGTATTTTGTAATTTGTATTTCAAATACTTATGGCTTCAAAATACATTTTCAAATACATTTAGCACCTTAATAATGAAAAATAAACTGACATAGATAATACATAGACTAAAAACGCTAGAATCCAGAACAATATATTATGTTTGTTAATATTTAGAGTTGGCAACACGTCCTGTGCTATAATAGCACTGTTATTGTACATTTTCTATCATATTACATAATATAATTGTCATTGGTTTGTATTGTACACTTTTGTATCATAGTATTAGATCAAGCACTACAGGAATAATTTGACTGAATACTAGATTATTTTAAAGATCACGGTAGAGTGCACTTGAAGTGAAATAACACAAAACTGCGCCATGCAAATGTCGTGTTATTATAATAATAATTATTATTATCTAACACCTGGGTCCTATACCACTAAGCTTTACAAGTGAAACGGAGATGAGATGTGTCTTTTGAGCAATATGTGTATTTTGGTCAATTTTTGTATGTCTCTGTTTCACTCTGCTCAACTTTGCTTATATGGAAACGCACCCTTAGATAAGGGCACTTACGATAATTTATTGCAACCAAAGGTTCTACCAAAACCAAATGTACATATTTTGTAATTTGTGTAGCAATCGGACGTGCTACGTAAACTTGTAAAAGAAAACACTAGAATTAACCTTTCATAGTTTTTACTAAGAATTAAAATTCACAATGTTATCGGAATACGGAGCGTGACAGTAGTAAAATAACGGGACCATTTGTTTTGGCTTGCTGTTCTAAAGACTATAATGTACAGGGAATTTGAATGCTCCGGTACTTTCCATAAGGTGCGACGATATGCCAAATATTTCAGCGCAGGTAGGTAAGTACTTCTCCGTGTTCAGCGTTGTTGTTGCTCAACGTTTTGTTGAGCGTTGGCTCGCCACATTTGTATTTGAAATAAAAAAATGGTTAAAATATAGTATTTTGTATTTCAAATACACGACTGGAAATTTTATTTTGTATTTCGTATTTTAAATGCATGCTGAAAAGAATTTTGTGATTTGTATTTTAATTACACCAAATGCATGTATTTTGCCCAGCCCTGGGTACAAGGCGATGCTCCGAGAAAGTTCAGCTGGAGAGATGATAAGGTCTCCCTCAACCAGTCTATCCCGATCCGGCTCGCCATGCAGCAGATGAGCAAAAACATCTGACAATGACCCCGGGCACCCCTGCTAGGTCACCAAACTTATATATATCCGCAATTCAATAAATAATTCTTTTCCCTTGATAATGTTTTCTCTGACAATATAAAGAAATATTCCTATTTTAAGTCAAGTCACCATTTCAGAAGAGTATTTTTATACCGTAAAGAAAATTGCTTTTTCCAAAAAAGCAAACCATTCCGTTCTTACTGGAACATCAATTATTTCAATAATACTTAAACCTTTCTGGATTATGGATTAAGAAGTCAAAATAATTGAAATTCGACGAGGGTCGCATTTTATACTTGGTCCATTAGTTGAGAAGGGATTATCCGAAACAACTTAACTCGAGTACTTCTCTTTGTTTGATTTTCTATTCGAAAATACTCGGAGAGGATTATTAATTCGATAAAATTTAAGATTACTACTGATTTGAGGATAAAGACATTGTTGAAATTATGATTGTGGAAAATTATTACATTTAAAATTGTTAAATTATTAATTAAGTATTATGAAATCGCAAAAATAGCATCAAGCGCCCGGAGACGATCAATAAAAAACTTCAGTAAATACCACGGAGATTTTTCAGAATAATTCAACCCTTAACTATCAATATAAAAATGATGAAGTTTCCCGCTCTTCTGTCAATGAAATTAATGATATTGGCATTTAATCCAACTTTAATTTTATATCAGACATCTATACAGTAACAAATAAAGAAATAAAAATGCTTACTTTGATTGACTTAAAAAATATGAAAACGATAAATCTGTAGTTCGAAATCAAGTCGAATATAATCCTTCCATCTGGTCTCCTCACTTTAAAAACCACTCCACTTCCATTGAAAATATTCAGCATAAATTTCTAAATCGAACTGTAAATTAATACCACTTGATGAAAGAATTAAAATTATTAAAACTCTCAGATGGAGGACTTGTTTCCGACTTTATTTTTATTTTTATTTTTTAAGTTAGTCAGCCAAATTATTACCTCTAGCGTATCAAAAAGAACTACCCATATGGTTTGAATCTTATTACACATTACAATAAGATTCAAAATAAAACGGCAGTTTTTCGCCACCCTATATGTATGTTTAATTACAACAACAATGTCAGGATTGAGTCATTTAGATACTAGCTTGTACCTAGATTGCACGCAGTCAGCAATATATTATGTTCTCGGAAATAGTAGTTGTGTTCAACTGCATGGAATTTGGATACAAGAAGGCTATAATAACACATCTCATAAATAAATACTAATGTTAGCTTATATTATTCTTCTACACGGGTTCTATTTTATAATAATAAGCAGTTCTATGATTTCGTGCAACTCTTCATTAACATTAACCACTTGTTAGTGTTTTAATTTTAATTTGCGTATTTTAATTTTCGATACTATGTCGTGAAATATTGTCGAAAATTGCCCCCTTCAAAAGCCCAAAGATATCGATCTAGTTTTTAATGTGTGGTTCGGTTTATTTATGAGTCAATCAGTCCGAGTTGTAACTTAAAGGTGGTACGATGTTTATTAATGAATAATACAAAATGAGTGCTGTGAGAAGTGAAACGTATAATTTTAATAACGATTGGCAGGACAAATTCTTATTTTGTATGGTGGAGGATAAGCGCATTTGTCTCATTTGCTGCACGTCAGTTGCAATACCTAAGCATGGAAACTTAGAGAGGCATTATAAAACCATTCATAAAAATTATGAAAAGGATTTCCCGCCACACAGTGTATAAAGAAAACAAAAAATGATTTGATAACTTGTTTAAAAAAAGAACAAAACTTGGATGATTTTTTATTTTCACGGCCAAAAGAGTTTTCGTTAGTTTTTGGAGTGTTTGCCGTGTTGCGCTACTTCCTTCTTTAGTCAACGTTTCGAACAGTGTTATAGTGTCCATCATCAGACCAATTAATCTTTTGATAACAATCTGTGATTCACACATGTTTTATTTTTTCCGATTTAATTTTTTTTTTCATAATGGGTCTATTTTCAGGGCTTTGGTAAAAAAATAATTAGAAATAGGGTAATTAATAAAAATTTATTAAATTATGTTAATTATTGAAAGCTAACATATTTTCATCAATTTTTTTGATGGCTATAGACACCGTCATGGAGGAAATGGGTTTTTACCACCCAACTCGCGAGCTCACTATGTTTTTGTTTTGTGTTTATCTATTTCGACACGGAAAGACGGCTCCGTAATCAACGCTCACAATATGTGTTGTCAGGACGATTTTTATTTTTCAACTAAACATGATGACAAAGAATTGTATTTGATGGTTATTTCCTTTTGGGGTATTATGCCGTGTTGCGCTACCTCCTCCTTTAGCCAACGTTTCGGACAGCGTTACAGTGTCCATCATCAGGGCAGATGTGTAAATGTTAGAGATGAAATGTGTGCTTAAGTACTTCGAAGCAATACCGTGTTGCCAGCACCAATCCACTGCGGGCTGACATTACAGTATACTTCAAGATGGTTTTTTGTATTTAGCTTTGGTGTAGCCGTCAATTACCGGATACCAAGAACTATTGAGCTTAGCTCCGTCGTCTCTATTAATGTTAATAGGATTTTTATGAATTTCAATTGCCTCTGTAATTAAGCGTGCTCTATAGGTTTTGGGTCTTCCCAGGACTTCAGGAACAAATCCGAAGTAATGGCCGGTTTTAATTAAATGCTCGGCGATTGCCGATTTGTCAGGGTGGCCAAGTTTACATGCTCGAAAGTGTTCCGATATCCTTTTGGAGATCGTCCGCTCTGTCTGGCCAACATAGACCTTATCACATCCGGAACAGCTGAGTTTATATACTCCATCTGTTTCCAGAGGAAACTTGGTCTTTGCAGACCTCAGTAGGTCTTGTATTTTGGTCGTGGTTCCGAAGACAGTCTTGATGCTTTCTTTCCTCAACAGTCTGGCAATTCTGTCTGTCACATTGTGAACATAAGGTAGGAAAGCACAGCCTTTAGGCTCTTGTTCAATTCTGTCATCGTTTGGTGTAGATTTGGCTCTTATTATTTGCCTTGTCTGCCTTGACGGGTAACCGTTACGCTCCAGTGCATCGGTGAGCTTAGTAAGTTCCGCTCCGATTTTTGTTTCTTCACATATTCTGGTCGCTCGGGTTACCAGCGTATGGATAAGTCCTCTCTTCTGCGCTGGGTGGTGATGCGAATCAGCATGTAGATACCGATTCGTATGAGTTGGTTTCCTATACACGGTGTGTCCTAGGCTACCATCTTCTTTTCGCATCACTTCCACATCTAGAAAAGGCAGGATTTTGTGGTTATTTTCTAACTCCATTGTGAACTTAATTTTACTGTGAAGTGAGTTAAGATGGTCTAGGAATTCGTTCAGTTTCTCTATTCCATGAGGCCAAATGGCGAAAACATCATCGACATAACGCCACCATACCTTTGGAATAGCCGAAGCTGTGTCAAGTGCCACTTCTTCAAACTTCTCCATAAAGAAGTTAGCTAGAACTGGCGACAACGGACTGCCCATCGCAACTCCTTCCACTTGCTCAAAAAGCTCACCCTGAAATGCAAAATATCCTGTTTTGAGACAGTGCTCAAAAAGTTTGCAAATGTCTTCCTCATATATCTCCCTGAGCATTGAATTCTCCCTGAGTAAGAATTGTATTTAGTCAACATAAGGTACGTAAATAAAAGGAGTATCTATTGGTCGAAATTACAATTTTGGAAAAGGTACAAGGATGAATTCTAGGTAACAACAGTTATAGACAAAGGAGACTGCTAAAACGCGCAAAATCTATATTAAATATATATTAAAATATCTTTCGTGGCTTCTTGCTGGTAGGCCAAGTCACAAAGCTGCATTACTACCTTTGACTCTATGCAGCAACGGGCAATTCTTTCGTATTTATTTTGAGCATTTTTTTGTATTTTCAGCCTTTCAGAATTAATGAGAAATTATTTCCACGGAAGATGCTGTATTCACTACAGCTACTTACAGAACCTTTTAAAGCATAAAATATTCAGAATACGCGGGCGTTTCCCACTGAATATTTTTCTTAGGAAGAGAAAAAATATGGGGGGAAATTAGCGGGACGCCCTTGTTCTGAAAAATAATTATTATGCTTGAATACATAATTATAATTAATTTATTTGGAATCTTAATAAGTTTTCCCGAACTGCTTTTATATCCACAATTTTAGGTAACAGATATGACTTTTAAGTACCTACTTGGATGGGTACTTTTATTGTGGAATTCTATTAACATATATTATTCGCTAAGCGCTCTTGAGGCGATTTTTCGAAAAAACAGCGCTATATAAGTTGTCCAAATTTATTATTATTATTATTATGTCGTTTTTTGTATTTCTTGGGCATTAACTATGTAACTATTCACTCCTGTATCAATGAAATTAATTATATTGGCATTATTTTTTATTCCAATTATAATTTTCTTTCAATTATAATTTTATTCCAATTATAATTTTCTTTCATACTTCAATACTGAGGAAAATAATTTCCCTCAGGGCCTGTCATCTGGGATTCTTTGTGGAGGGTTTTTTTGAGGAGAGGAAGGAATGAACATTGGTCTTGAAGAGACCCATGTTGTAAGAAGGAGGAAACACAGAGGCCGGCAAATCATTCCACAGCCGAGCTGTTGAACACAAGAACGAGTCGAAGAAACGACCCGTTCTCAAACAATCCGTCTGTTAAGATGGGAGAATCTATCAAATGGACCGCCCGTTTCTGCACAGAGTCGAGGGTATTTTTCAGGTATTTTGGAGCTCCAGACCAGAGGTGGCTGCCAAATTCAACCGTGGGGCGCACTTGTGATCTGTACAGTACGCCCAGTTTAAAAATATTACAGCATTAAATTGTAAATTCTTCTTTAGTTCGAAGAAAAATCGAATATAATTCTTCTATCTGGTCCCCTCACTTTAAAAATCACTCCATTTAAAAAAAAACACTTCAGTTTCTAGACATTTTGTTTTGAAGAGTTATATTTCACATGTACATTTATTACTTAATTTTTATTTATATTTCGTTATGTTGACTCCTGCCACTATTCTCCCCTCTCGCAAAATCACCCCTCCCACCACCATCAAAAAATCTAATCTTTCTGTACTTGTAATTTTTCAGTTAGTTTTAAGATTGCTAGCGAATGACTCGGTTGTGTCGAAACCGGATAATTAAAAATTATGCATGTCTTTAAAAATTAAGTAACAAATGTACATCTGAAATAAAACTAAATATTAGGTCCTTACATATGAAATTGGCGTTTCGTATGGGAGGAACATAAAGTCGATTTTTATTAAATATAATATATTTATTTAATCAACGTATGTACCATTGCTATCTATGCACTTTTGCCATCTCATAGGTAGTTCATCGATCCCTTTACTAAAAAAAACCATTCGGACTGGAATCAATAAAATCTTTGAAGGCGGTTTGGACTGCCCCATCGGAGTTGAATTTTTTCCCTTGCAAGAAGTTATCCAAATTTCGAAAAAAATGGTAAAGGTGGATGTCTTAGACATTCCAATTGAAGCTCCTCTAATTTGGTAGCCGTCTGTTGTGCAGTTTGTGGTCTAGCGTTCTAACGCGCGTTTGTTGATTTGCTTCACTCAATTCGTGAGGTACCCACCTTTCAAGCTTTTTCACCTTCCCATTTTGCTTCAAGTGGATTAAAACAGTTTTATCACAAAGAAAAAAAACAATTAAGGAAAAAACAAATGAATTATAATTTTCGAAACACAAATACATGAGTAAATAGCTGTATAAATTTAAAATTGGAATTCCTAAACAAAGAGAAGATCAAAGTTGCCAGTACGGCAAAACGCCAATTTCATATGTAAGGACCTAATATTATCTCGTTTTTCAGGGAATAGTAATTTCACGCTTCCTCAATATACTTCAGTATTTATTTATTTATTCCAGAATGTATGCAGGGGTAGTGCAATGCAATACATTCCATTTTTTCGAAATAACAAAAGAAAGACAAATAATAAAATTTAGCAAAAAGTAAATAAAAACATTTAAATTAAATTTAAAAAAAAACGTATAGCATGAAAACATGAGAAATGAAACTGAAAAAAGATATTAAACACTAAAATGAATCCAAGCAGGTATTTAAGGAGGGTGTTTCACCGTCTCCAGAGTAGCATCATTTATTTTACTCAGAGCCTCCTGTGGAGCTAATGCCAAAAAATCGGTTCACGACGAGTTCATCGAAAACGAATTCATCGAAAATCAATTCATCGAAAGCAAATTCATCGAAAACGAGTTCATCGAAAACCAATTCATCGAAAATCAATTCATTGAAAACCAATTCATCGAATGATCAATTCATGGATTCGCCAATTCATCGAAAAAATATATTTTTTTGATATTTGAGAGAAATGCCGAGCGGACCGAGAAGTTAAAAAAACATTGGTCAACCTAAACTAACCTAACCTACCCTAACCTAACCTAACCTAACCTAACCTAACCTAACCTAACCTAACTTAACCTATTTAACCAATTTTTAAATATTTTTTTATCATCACTCTTAATGACCTTTCTGAGTTGGTTTCATTATGAGTTGTCTGGTCACCGTTCCTTAGATATCCCTTTTTTGCAGTATCAGACAATCGGAAATCGAAGAGATAACCTATAAATTTTACATTGTCACTACGAAACTGACAGTTGCTAAATACATTTAACTCAGTTAAACAGACCTTTTTGGGTATTTAATTTTGACAGCTCTAATATCTACAAAAAAAACAGTTTTTCGATGAATTGGCGATTCGATGAATTGATCATTCGATGAATTGATTTCCGATGAATTAATTTTCGATGAACTCGTTTTCAATGAATTTGCTTTCGATGAATTGATTTTCGATGAACTCGTCGGTTAAAAAAAAATCTATACCTTGATAATCATTAATTCCGTTTTAAACGAATTCGAACAAATGTTTCATTTATATCGTCGATCGATATGAGAAAACATGAAAATGTGAAAAAACTTTTAAGCTTTTGTATTTATTTCAGCAAACAACATAAGTGAAAAGTTTTATTGAGCAGAAGAAAGAATTACAAAAGATTTAAGTGAATCTTGAGAAATCTACTTAAGTTGTCTCGTAGAACATTAAACTTGTCAGAAACACGACAACAGCATTAGGTAAATCATTCTCGTTCCTCGTGTATATTATACATGGTATCCAGAAACTCATAGTACAAGCGGGATACTGGTAAATCTACTTTATATAAACCCAACAAAAAAAATTCATCTGAGAATTTCTAATTTTTTGAAGGGTAAAAAGTCGGGTCTACGCTTCGACACTTTTTAAAAGACAATAAACAGATAATAGTAATAATAATCCTATAACGACCACTTAGTTTCAAATATTACAAAAAAAACAACTTTGGACATGATTTATTCGAAATTAAAAGCATCATCATCACCATCTTGAACCGACGCAAAGATCGCACTGAAGCAGCTACCAAGCCGGATCACTGTTCCGTTTTGTAGAGGAAAGTCTGAATTTGTTAGTTTAAATTGGTGTGGAATAATAAAATCCTTTTAGAGTGAACCAAAGCACTGCAGCTTTAGGCTTGGAAGTAATACAACGAAAGCCTAGAGGAGCTTTTAGTTGGGCTTTGTCACGAATTCTGTGATATTTACCTTCGGACCGAAGCGACGCGACGGAGTGTTTCACGTAGCCCATTCCACGGAACTGCCAGTGTTGGGGAAAATTTAGTAAACCAAACGGAGCCATTTCTGTGTGACCTGTCGCCACTGAATATATGTACTGATAGAGGTGTATTGTGGTCGTATCTTGTGCCCTAATTAGACATGTCAAGTAGTCATATATTAGGTCTGTTTCCAATTTTATGGCCGTCTATGTGTTTGTAATATTTGTATCATGTTGTCTTCCTCTATATTTTGTTATATATAAGCACACATTATGTACTTCTTGTTTAGTATTAATTTGTACCCTGAAGATGCTTGAGTAAAGCGAAACCGGTCGGTTCATAAATTAATAAATCTCGCGGTTTTAAACAAAAAAGTATTTTATTTTATTAAATATGTCAAACCACAAAGTGAATGCTTTCTACAATAATAATTATTATTTAGTTTGGTTTGGTATTTTGGCCTCAAATCCAAATTTCAGTTTTGTCTGAAAAAGGTTACGCGTTCTTTTTAAGCGCAAAATTGTTTTTTTTTTTAATTTATTTTGTAAAATTTTAAACGAAAGAAGAGAATTCATAAAATAATGGGAAACAAATATTCTAAACCAGTGGTTCGCAAACTCTTTTGGCCCACGGACCCCTTTTGTGGGTGGGCGATAGAAGACCCCCAGAGAAACCCATCTCACCCCATCCCATCCCAATATGCCCCCTCCGTTGTGGAAACCCATCTCACCCCATCTATCCCATCCTGCCCCATCCCATCATCCATCCCATACTGCGCCAACCCAACCCATTACGTCCCCGTTTTGTAGAGGAAAGTCTGAATTTGTTAGTTTAAATTGGTGTGGAATAATAAAATCCTTTTAGAGTGAACCAAAGCACTGCAGCTTTAGGCTTGGAAGTAATACAACGAAAGCCTAGAGGAGCTTTTAGTTGGGCTTTGTCACGAATTCTGTGATATTTACCTTCGGACCGAAGCGACGCGACGGAGTGTTTCACGTAGCCCATTCCACGGAACTGCCAGTGTTGGGGAAAATTTAGTAAACCAAACGGAGCCATTTCTGTGTGACCTGTCGCCACTGAATATATGTACTGATAGAGGTGTATTGTGGTCGTATCTTGTGCCCTAATTAGACATGTCAAGTAGTCATATATTAGGTCTGTTTCCAATTTTATGGCCGTCTATGTGTTTGTAATATTTGTATCATGTTGTCTTCCTCTATATTTTGTTATATATAAGCACACATTATGTACTTCTTGTTTAGTATTAATTTGTACCCTGAAGATGCTTGAGTAAAGCGAAACCGGTCGGTTCATAAATTAATAAATCTCGCGGTTTTAAACAAAAAAGTATTTTATTTTATTAAATATGTCAAACCACAAAGTGAATGCTTTCTACAATAATAATTATTATTTAGTTTGGTTTGGTATTTTGGCCTCAAATCCAAATTTCAGTTTTGTCTGAAAAAGGTTACGCGTTCTTTTTAAGCGCAAAATTGTTTTTTTTTTTAATTTATTTTGTAAAATTTTAAACGAAAGAAGAGAATTCATAAAATAATGGGAAACAAATATTCTAAACCAGTGGTTCGCAAACTCTTTTGGCCCACGGACCCCTTTTGTGGGTGGGCGATAGAAGACCCCCAGAGAAACCCATCTCACCCCATCCCATCCCAATATGCCCCCTCCGTTGTGGAAACCCATCTCACCCCATCTATCCCATCCTGCCCCATCCCATCATCCATCCCATACTGCGCCAACCCAACCCATTACGTCCCCCCTTATTGTGGGGTGGGCGGTGGGCAAAAAAAAAGGTTGAGAATCTAGCGTGGACCCCCAACGTTGTTCAGGGACCCCCAACTTAATTTTAATTTTACACAGACCCCCTGAATGGGGACCCCTGGGGGAAGGGAACCACTACTTTAAACCATAAAATATTATAAATAAATAAAAAGAAAACACGTTGTTTTACGTCACTTTATTGATATTTCTTCCGTCTACCGGTTTCAGTACCTCCGTACCATCATCAGGACTGATTATAAAATACTGACAAATACAGGGAAATACACATATATATATATATACAAATTGTTAAAGAAAGAGACAGTAAATTAGAGCGGGACAGTGCGTCAGTTGTGGGAGGGAAGTGGGGGAGGAGCGAGTGTATCATCAGGACTGAATATAAAATACTGACAAATACAGGGAAATATACATATATATACACAAATTGTAAAGGAAAAAGACAGTAAATTAGAGCGGGACAGTGAGGGAAGTACTCGCTCCTCCCCCACTTCCCTCCCACAACTGACGCACTGTCGCACTAACGCACAACTGACGCACTGTCCCGCTCTAATTTACTGTCTCTTTCTTTTACAATTTGTATATATATATGTATATTTCCCTGTATTTGTCAGTATTTTATATTCAGCCCTGATGATGGTACGGAGGTACCGAAACCGGTAGACGGAAGAAATATCAATAAAGTGACGTAAAACAACGTGTTTTCTTTTTATTTATTTAAAATGTCAAGTCACAATGTGTTTGCTTCTTTTGAAAAAATAAAATATTATGTTTATAAAGTTAATTCTTATTTGCGTTCACAATTTTGTAACTCTAAAAAAATTTGTATATATAGTACGTTTATATATTTTTTAAAAAATAATTAACAATTATTTTATTTTATGCTCATACGAAACTGTAGGAAAAGCTTCCATTTATCTAAAACATATTTTTGGTGTTCAGAATGTGAACCGATTAATCGAAAATAGTGATTTTACCGACGTTAAGGTCGTTCTACACTGCACGTCTCTGGGTATTAAAGTATGTACGCAAAGCCTCTACGTGTACGTGTCGTGTCCGAGGCGCTCCGTCCGCTGAATGCGGCGCCGCCCATTGTGTCCGAACGGACGTGTTGTGCCGGTCAAATTGGATTTCCTAAACGCCATTATTCCTGAAATTCCCGTGTTACGCCGGGCTCGGAGTCATGTTGGGACTGGATTGAAGTGTTTGGTAATGTGTCACGGCGCTACGTGCTTTTGCTTCGTAAGAGTGCTATTAACTATTAGAAATTTTATGTAGTGATAAAATGGTTTTTAAATCAACCGAAGTTAATAAAGTTTGATGAAGATGTTAAAAGTGATATTATCTTTATTAAAACGTTCATTGTGGTAACAAAAACAAAACAAATTTGTTACCACAATATTAGCTCCACACAGGAGGCCCTGAGGAAAATAATTCCCTTCAGGGCCTTTGTTATCTTTGGGGATGCTGTGTGGAGGGTCTTTTTAGGAAAGGAATGAGAGGAAGTTCTGGGAAGGAAAAGGATATGAGTGGTGGGTAGGATTCTGGGGGTCAGCGTGTCCAAAAGTGACAGACGTGTGAATTCATTCCTTCCACTGCTGTGAAAAGCGATGTTGCGAGAGAGTACGGCTGGAGAAGTCAAATGGACTCCCCCAACCAATCTTTCCTTATCCGACATACCATGCACCTGGTGGGCAGATGCATCCTGCAAGATCCGAACAAACCTCACTCCATGAACCCGGGCACCCCTGCTAAGTCACCATACGTAGTGCAACATTTGGGGTGACCTATGGCAGACGTGTTGGTTATCTAATAAATGGTTCCCATACCCGCTTTCCAAATTGGTAAGAAAATTGAATACAAATATTACAATTGTCATTGTTTGTCTCGAATAAAATAAAATCAAACCCGAAACAGCATTATAATTGCATTTCATCAATTTCATCAAGGAATTTGGTAATATTTCACCATAAACACGCTTTAATATGATAAAAATTTTATCCTTTCAAGTCTCGGGAGGACATCACAAGCCATAAACGTAAAGCCATATTTCGAATCTTTTCATTCATCCTTGAAAGAAAAATAATTATTTATTTCAGTTTATCCCAAATATTTATGTTGTTTCTATAGATTAAATCCAAAAGATTATCAAAGTGAAATATTTATAATTTTTAATTGTACGAACGGAATAAAAAGTGATTTTTTTTTTATTTTCTTACAAAAAAGGAATATTTATTTATTTATTAACTAACGGACATTAGAAACATTGACAATAAAATTAGGTCATTATTAACTCATATTACTTGTAAGGTTTTTCCCTAATCATCATTGAAGTGAGCTACAAACCCAAGGTAATTAGCTCACTGGAATTACCAAAATATTTAGAAATTGACAGTCTAAAACGACTTAGCAACAAATATATTTATAATAATTGATTAAAATCCTTGTAGACCACCCCTCTCCCCCTCCCCAATATGTTTTGTATATAAACCGTAGACTAAGAATTACTTGTACCAGTCTGAAGATGGCTCTAACGAGCTGAAACCGGTTACGGTCAAATAAAATTAAGTGAAATAAAGTTTTATATTCGTTTTATTATAATATATTATAATGGAATTCCACCATGAATTATCACTCCTAAAAAAAGAATATATAGAAGACACTACAAGTCAAAGCACGAAGAGCATTTAAATATTGCGTATCGAGTGCCAAAAGTCATTTAGTTTTACACCAACAAAAATTAATGCTTTGATTTGCGTTAACAAGTCTCGACATTCTGGATAAAGGAAAATGGTATCATGAATTATCACTCCCAAAAATAGAAATAGTAAAAACAATATATAGAAGACACTACAAGTCAAAGCACGAAGAAGCATTTAAATATTGCGTATCGACTGCCGAAAGTCATTTAGTTTTACACCAAAAAAATCAATGCTTTGACTTGTGTTGACAAGTCTCGACATTCTGGATTACGGAGAACGGTATCCATAATTAGTAGAATGTTGATTGAGGAACAGCAATTCATTATTTTGGAGTAGGGAATGCAATCTCGATTCGAGATCGCAAATTCGATATCTAGCGAGATTAGAAACTACAATCTCGCGAGATCTCGGAATTTTGGGGATCTCGTTAATTAAAAGAAAATATTAATTGAAAGAAAACAAAAACCTTTATTCTTTAATATTAGTTACTAAAGAATTAATAGTTTTTTTTTTTTAAATTAAAATAACCAAAAGAAAAAATATAGCTTAAGGAGATTAGAAAGTAATTAAGGGTGATTTTGAAAGTAACTTCTTAAAAAACAAAGTGTATTAAGGGTGCTATCTGCTAAACGGCATCTAATGTCCGTTGCAATGTACCCAGCTGCTGAAAATGCCCTCTCCGACTCAACACTGGTTGGCGGCAGCGTGACTAAGCAATTATATGCAAACTGCAAAAATCTCCCCCTTGTTCCTCCACACTCAAATAGATCCAGAAATAGTCGGGATAGTTGTCTTTATTCAATTGATACTCCCGCCCGATCGTCAATCAGTCAGCGCACCACTCGCGCACCGATTGGACCTGTGTAGCGTCGGTGACTACTGCCGCCCAATCCCGTCGATCTCGAACGGGATCTCGTCATATTATGCTTCGGGATTGATCCCGAAAAATGTCACAAGATCTCGCGACACCGAGATCCCGCGAGATCGGGATTGCATTCCCTATTTCGGAGTCTACGGGAATGTGTTTTCTAAATATCAAATTATTTCTGAATTAGATATTCCTTGAGTCAAAATGTTTCGATAAGATATTTTCCACTTCAAAAGCATTTACAAGTAGTTGGCTTTGCTCATAATCAATCAATGTCTTAACCTGAACCTTTAATAAATAGTTCAGTAGCTTTCATAATTAATATTAAACATACCTTCAAAATTGTTGGCGCATGTTCTAAAACGTCTATGGCATCGGACAGCAACAGAAAGATCGCGGTCCAAAACTGGAGTATGAAACTTAAGGCCCTGCAACCGCGCACAAAAAGAAGATGGAGAGGTTAGAGGAGAAATTATGAAAATGTTTAATAAAACACTACTCGTTTAAAATAGAGCAAAAATCTTAGGAGGGTTGTCTTAAACAGCATTTAAAGAAACACTGTGAATTTTTTCATACATATAACTTGCAAGGTAACTGAAACAAACGTGTTTATAATAATTTTTGGAGCATACTTTGCGATTTTTTTCTATCGAGGGAATTTTATATAATTTGCGTTTCGGCGCGACAAATGTCTAGATATTATCTTAAAAAATAACATATATTTTTTTAAGAGCTTAAAAATTTCAAATGTTTAAGGGAGGTTTGCAAGAAATCGGTAGAAATTCGGGTAACGGCGTCTTCAATACTGTTAAAAACTGGCTCAGGATTAGAGTTGTAATTTCACGCATTAATTATGGAAGTGGTTCCCTGAGAGAACGGATCCAATGATCTAGCAAATCATCAAATCACAATATTTTTAACTTTTTCTTTCTTCTCGATAAAAAATAAAAATATATCGAAAAAAATGAGATGATGACGACATCTGTTGACTACTTGAGGACACTGATTTGTTGCACGTATAAAACTGCTGAAAGATAGCAACTTGATGTCACTCACGTTCCCTTTTGATTTTAACTGTCTCCGAAGAGGCAACATTACCTGCTTAAAAAAATATTATTGTGTATGCGTGAATTAGTGGATTTATGTGTGAATAATCAAAACTGTGAACCGAGAAATACATGAAGAAAGGCCGATTTGTGCAGATCGAATAATAATAATAATAATTGGATGATTTTTATAGCGCCATTTTCGTGAGAAAATCACTTCAAAGGCGCTTTGCAAATTCATTTGTACATTTAATCTATACCTATATACTACAAGTGGATTATATTATAACTAAGATTGATGACTAATGACGTACAACTAAGACTTATATGACTAGTGACTTAGAACTATACTTATTTTTTATAACCGAGCTTGTACTTGCAGTATTGTTACTGCTCTATTCGCATTATGACTTGCAACTGTCTTAAAATTGGTTATTTACGACTAACATACTTATTTACGTTTATAAACACATCGAAGCGACTTACAAGGTTGGTGTACTTATGTGCATTCAGATTTTGTCTGATTATCATTTTTTCTGGTTGTTCCTGTAGATTCTCAACCCAAAATTTTTTAAGGGGAAATTACGGCCTGAGAGATTGGGATTATACTCATATTATGTCGCAACATGTTTCAAAATTTTTAACCATGATTTAAATAACAATATTTTGTGATTTTATACTAAGACTTTTGGGTTTCCTTAAAAAATACTGAAAAAAACAGATTTGGCAACAAAATATTTTTGGAAACTGATATCATAAAAAAACAACTAAATTTATCGGTTTGACAGTTAAGAAGAAATGCAGAAACTGCAATATTTTCACCTGTGGCGCATTCTTCAGTTAATTATATTCCCTTAGCATCGATACATAGCTCCCTCCAGCCTCACAGATACACAGACATAGTTGAGAAGGCCATAGAAAAGAGAACTAATGTGCGGTATTCACAAAAATATCACACTCCCGCGCCTAATGACTGTGGTTCCTTTCATATTTGTTTAGAAAAGTGAACATATTTTCATTTTTAAATTGGATTTAATCTATTACTTATCTAGGTATTTATTTTTGGTTCAACTTTAAGCAGCGAAATAATTTTAACAAACTATTTAGATATATGAGCTATTATGTAAAACACATTCCCTTTTGACGAACTTAAATTATCAGTGATGTACTCAGGTATTTCTTGTTTTCCCTGGTCCGCGTTTTTTAAAAGCTCCGGCCCCCACTAAAGTTACTTGCAGACCCCTGATCTATAGGTATTTCCGTTGAGTTCCAAAGGGTTCATAAACTTTAATACAGATCTGAAGAGGGTGTTTTACTGCTCGGGACCTTGGGGTTCACCGCTCTACGATAAATTTACAAATTTAATAAAGAGGCATTGATTTGTAGAGTAGAATCCGGGTTTGTTGGAAAATGTCAGAAAAAATATTTTATGGCGGTTATCGTATTTATGTAACGACCGTCTGCCAAAAACGAAATGAAAAATTTGTTATATTTTATTATGACTCTGAATTACTTCAATTTTTTTTTTGGTTCGTGAAAATTTGAATTGTTTTTTGAGGGTGATACTTTTTTAAATGTGTATTTTGAAGTAAAACTTCTTTACGCACGCTTGACTTGGGGAGTAGGCTGGCGAATGTGTGACGAGAGCGTTACGAAAAGCGAGGCGAACGCTTCGTATATTACTGTAGAGGCAAGAAAGAGAGTTGCGAACACCCATTTTCTTTCTCTCTTTCTCTCATAGCCAGTTACGTTACAGTGCAGGCGTATTGTATGTATCACACCGTAAGAGCAAGAGAGAGCAATGCGTGCCCACATTTTCTTTCCCTCTTCCTATCATATAGATGGAGCAGAAGTTTTACTTCAGTTGTGTTGTCTAAAGCACACTCGTTTTTTTAAACTTTTTTTTAGGGATAATAATTCCTCTCAAGGCCTACATCATCTTTGGGGATGCTGTGTTGGGGGTATTTTTAAGAAAAAAAGGAGAGGAAGTTCTGGGAAGGAAAACGGTATGAGGAGTGGGTAAGAATCTGGCGGTCGATGTGTACAGGAGTGACGGCGGTATGAATTCATCCCTTCCATTGCGGTACAAGGCGATCGGGAAAGTCTTGCTGGAGAGGTCAAAAGGTCTCCCTCAACCAGTCTCTCCCGATCTGGCCTACTACGCGATTGGTGGCTATTTGCAACCGCCAAGATTCGGTCAAACCTCATCCCATGAACCTAGGTACCCTTGCAAAGTCACCAAACATAGCAAACTATTTTGGGTGACCTATGGCAGAGGTATTGACATTTTTAGTAATAACTTCAAGAAATGTCAATATGAAGTAACGCGTACGATCGATTATTATTAATATGGTAGTATGGAATGTATCGGGAGCATCTCCTATCCTTTTCCTATATTCCTCTTCCTCTCCCCTGCCTATAACCCAAAATTTATTATAAGATATTAAAACTTCATTTCCAATGTACTTTAGCATAAGAAACTTCTGTGGCTTGACTTCAGCTCACTTGTATATCTCTTATCACTGGATATTACGTAAAAGCTGTTTGCTTCTTACAAACAAATAAATATATGTTTACCTGGAGGAGCGCTGCAGTGTGTTGTGCAAGATTTTAGAAAATTTTAACGTGTTCATCATTGTCCTTGAAAATTCTAAGTAAAAAAAAATTAGAACAGTGAATATTATTTCAAATCTAATTTTCAATTTTAAATTTGTCTGAAATATTTTCAAAATTTAACCCGACTCAAAAGGGAAGCTATGTTAAGAGCGTTTAACCAGCCAGCGCCGGACGAAAATCCACATTTCGTCGAAAGTTGTTTTTTTTTTCATAATTTTTTATTCCAGTAAAAAAGTAAATAACATTTTCACTTACTTAACTAGAATATTGAATTATGTACTTTTTACATTGTATTACATAGTTTTTACATTACATGGTTTTTACATTTCATAACCTTAGATTACATTAGATTGCAATACTAACATTTACATGATATTATATTACCATACGATATTATTCACTATCACTACTTTGTTTTTTGTGAATAAACATGAACAATTTTTTTTTGAATTTGCACACACTTTTTTCGTTTTTGATATCATCTGGAAGGCAATTATATAAATTGCCCCCCTCGTAACTAATTGATTGCTTACCGTAGTTAGTATGAATGGTGTTTAAACGTATGTTATCGTGTTGTCGTGTAAAATGTTTGTGTACTTGGGACGTTTTAATGAATTCTGTGTTTGTATGTATGAGTTTATTATTTATTTTGTATATAAGGACACATATATTGTACTCGTATAGTTTTCTTAATGTTAACAGTTTTGTTTCCAAATATAATTTTTTGTGGATGTTTTGGATTCGTAGTGAAATAGTTTTTTGATTATCTTATTTTGAATTACCTGTAATTCATTGATGTATGTTTCATACGCATTTCCCTAGATTTCAACAGGTAATTTAGGTGTGAGTGTACGAGACTATAGTATAAACTTTTTTTTAATCTAATTGGTAATAGATATGATAACCGGCTAAAAACGCTAATTAAGGGTGTGATTTTATCTTTTACATTTTGAATGTGTTGCTTAAGAGTTAAATGCTTATCGTTCTTACGATCGTGCAGGGCGGTTACAATGAGAAAGATTAATTATTCTCCGTACCAGCTTTTTAAAATTATAACTCAATATCGAATTTATTTCAATCCAAATTAGCTTTAATTTATACCTTCATCCAAAAATGCTGAAAGGCGTGATGATAAAACTATTAAAATAATGTACTTTTTGTAATTATTTTTTGATTATAAGTATTTATCATTTTTCAATAATGTCTAAATTTAATAAGAATGTTAAAAAAATCTGAAATATATTAGTTAGTAAGTGCGCAAATAAATACACAAATGGACCAATTTTCGTCAAGAAACAAATGTACGTACATATTTTTTAAAGATTTTAATTTTAATTGAAAGTAAAATTAAAATTCTAAAACCTTCGTTTGCTAGATAATGTATTGATTTATTTTACTGCATGATTATATTATTTGAAATGGGTGTGGTATAATAAAAAATCTTTTTTGAAAATTTAACAAATCTGCCAACGACCTGTGGAATAACCGTATTATACTAAAAATTAAAAAATTTCTCAAAATTTATTAAATGCGAATGCTAGATAAAGAACAATCTTTCGAAATCCATTTATATTTTTTTGTGGAAAAGAGTCAATACGTCTAAAATCTGATTTGAAAACGACATATTTCTGGTTTTCTCTGGGAATGCCCTCTTAAGATACCAAATCTGATCTAGTGCAGCGTAATTTTTTCAAGTTTAATAAAATATATTTGGTAATTTTTAATATAATTTTGAGTATACCAAAAAAACGGTATTATTCGATAAACATCACAAGTCTCTGTGAAAATTCTCTATTTATTTCTTCGTAGTCTATTTTTATGGATGTAATAATATTCAACAACGGTAAGCATTTTAGACGCCTACATTACGAATTATTATTCAAATATACATTATTATTCATGGTGTTTATTTTCGTGATGAATCTACTTTTTTACTTGTTTTGCTTTTAGCCTATTTATGACTGTAAAGGATCATTCCGAAAATAGATTTCAATTATTTAAAATATTTATATTCGGAAGAATCGCTCACAGTATTCTTTACAAACCGAAAAATAAAAAAAACATTATTTATTTCAGCAGTTTTTGGAGAAGCATATAAATAGACCCAACAAAGTGGGCCTTAGACCCTGAGAAAAATAACAAATCTCCTTTTTTTTTATTTCATTCACTTGATTCATGTGTGTTACATATTTGACTAATGTGGGCCTCACTGGGTGCTTCACCCGTGCTGAGGACCTCATTTTACAGTTTGATATGATTTTTTTTTTTTTTAATTTAAGATACATATAGACGACCTCCATAGTCCAGTGGCTAAGACTCTTGACTCACATTCCGGAGGTCGCGGGTTCGAACCCGGCATGCGCAAATAAATTTTATTTGATTAATTTGTGTTATTTCACAATTAATTCATTTAAAATAATATATAGTATATTTGCGGCATGTTCCAGAGTGGAAGATACTATTAGTATCGCCCTGGTGTAAGACCACCATTCAGAATTGAAACGTTGCTTGAAAATGGCTTTAGCCATGTTTAGTGACCAGATCTGAATAGCCAGGTACTTCCCAACCTTCCTCTTCCCCACCTCCTTCCCCTCCCCACTACCTTCAGCCTCACAACATTCCCCAATTGGGGATGCCATAGTCTCACTGGCTCCAGACGGGAGCAGTTGAGATTCTTGTGTGGTAATCACTGTAAAAAAAAAAAAAACATATAAAATAAAAACTAAAGGAAAAAGAAACTCAATAATAACACATGAGAATTAAAAGAAAGTAAAATAGAGCAAAACAACATAGAGTAAAATAACACTAAAATAAAACAATAGAATAAAACTATATAAATAGGATAGATACATATAAACCGATAGTGAAATTAAAAGGTTTTATATATTAGTGAGTATTGCAATGGTGTTTATGTCTATGTGTTTTTATTTTTTTTTTATGTTGTGATTTTTTTGTAAAGTTGCCTTTTTTGGTCTTTAATCCTTCTTTTAATTTTGAGTGTGAAAAGTTTTTTGTTTTCTTCTTTTTTTAAATCGAGTGAAAGATGGTTGAATGCTTTTATTGCCTGGTATTTGTGATGTCTTTGTCCAAAGCTTGTGTTTATCGTCGGTGTTTTTAAGTTTTGTATGTATGCTTGTCTAACTGTCCTTAATTGTCCTTAAAAATTATGGTTAAGAATTGCCTCAACATATAATTAATCATGCACTCGCCTGAAGGAATTGCCTTCCTGAAGTATTATAGGCAATATATATTCTATTAATGGAGGACTGAATGCCGTTGGCACTAAGAAAAAACTGTCAAAAGAAGCGGAGCTAGAAGTCCACAATGGAGCCCTGGTACCTACCTAGATGTATGGCAGTGAGACATGGCACTGGCAGAGGAGGAATGAAAGTAAACTGAATGCTGTTGAAATGAGATCTCTGAGACGTATGTGTGGTAAAACAATGTATGATCGTGTGAGAAATGTGGATATCCGCAAAGAATGTAAGGCTGATGTAAGCATAATGAGTAAGATTTAGAAAGGGATCCTCAGATGGTTTGGGCATGTAAAGCGAATGAACGAAGCAAGTAGTGTAAGAAGAATATACGACGCGAATGTGAATGATAGAAGTCGGGGACGCCCGAGGAAGACATGGCATGATCAATTGAATCAGATACTTGAGTCGGGCCATGTCAAATGTCAGAATAATAGAAAAGAATGTATGAGACTATGTATGAATGTGAGTGAGGCAAAGAGTGTGTGCCAAGAACGAGTTGTTTGGCGGTCAGTCCTCTCTGCATACCCCTGCGGGGAAACGGCGTGATGGTTAGTTAGTTAGTCTATCCATGAAATATGGGTAGGTCAAATTGAACACCGATAAACAGGCAGAAAATAATTCTTAGGTATTTTGAATTAGCTGGTACCCGGCATGCGTTGCAATGCCATTCAAAGAAATAAATTAATTCTCCCTGTATGTCCTTTCCCGTGCATCCCCGTTCACCTCAAGACTCCCCCCCCCCCCGCGTTCCCCTTATGTGTACGAATCAAATAAGCAATGCTCTTTACTTACAAATTTGTCCAAGTTAGTATATACATATATACATATATAGACGAATGACGACCATGCAGTACGTATCTCAAAAATCAAATTACTTACCAATCGAACATGACCACCACTCGATGCAGTCAGGGCTCGGGCACTGAGTTGGCGCGAAACCACAGGACTTATGTGTGACTTTTTCTGTCTTCGTGTTGAATTATTTATTTTTTTTCATTTTTACGCTATAGCTGCATTATTTTGTCCTGGAGGTTCTACTGAGTCAGAAAGTGCTTCAAATAAGAAAATTTGAAGCACTTTCTGACTCAGATTGTGTTCCTACAAGAAAAGGCGAATGACGAAGAACCAATATAATAAATGCAAAGTTCCAATTTGCGGTGAACTTACTGTTGATTTTTGCCCAACTTGTGCCAAAAATATGTAAACGGTTTATATGTAGTAGATAACAGATGTCCTTCTTTGTTAAAATATTCCAAAAAAGTTTTATTTTATTTGATAAAAATTTATAATTTAGTCGAGCGTAAGGTACCTAATTGATCTCAAAAAAACATGTGCCATAAAAAGTTCCTAATTTAGTACTAAAAAATAAAAATATATCAATTTTCATTAAAATAGAATTTAAATCATATCCCTTATTTTCGATAAATATTATAAAAGTAAATGAAATATGACAAAAATGTATAAAATAATCATTTGAAAATGATCGTCAAAAAGTCGAATGGTTAGCTTATTATGGTAGTTCAGCAACGTTAGCTATCTAGGGTTTAAAGAGAAAAGTGTGAGAGGAGAATATTTATTTTTCTGTATCTTGTTCTCCTTCATTTATATAATTAGTGTTCTCTTCTTCTTCAATGATATTTGAATATGATGACATTTAAACAGAATATACAAGGTATTAAGACAAAATCATCCCCTTAATTAGGATATTTAGCCGGCTATCGTATTTGTTGCCAAATAATTTTAAAAAGGTTTTTATTATAGTCTCGTACACTCACATTTAGATTAATTGATTGAAATCTGGGGAAACGCATGTGAAATATACATAAATGAATTACAGGTAATACAAAACAATGTAATCAAAAAACGGAGGCGTCTACTAATATCTACATTAATTCCAAAAACTGAACAAATCGGACTAATATCCATGAGAACCAAAGTGAGGACGAATATCTATTGCTTAAACTGCTGACCAATATCTATGAGAACCAAAGTGAGGACGAATATCTACAGCTCAAACTGCTGACTAATATCTATGAGAACCAAAGTGTGGACAAATATCTACAGCACTGGCAGAGGTTGGGTTAGGTAAGGTTAGGTTAGGTTAGATTAGTTATTGCGTAATTAAAGTAATTTATGCTTTTCCGTACAACCTCTTACTCAGCTACCCTCTGTAGATATTAGTCCAACCTACGCTCCATAGATATTAGTCACCACTGGGACCGTCATAGATATTCGTCCGACCTTAGCTCTGTTGATATTAGTCCTCACTCTGAAGTTCATAGGTATTAGTCCAAAATATGAGCTGTAGATATTTGTCCGACATACAGGCTGTAGATATTTGTATCTGGAGTCCAAAAAACTATTTCACTACTAGCCCAGAACAACCACAATAAATTATACATATATGGAAACAAAACTATTAACGTCAAGAAAATTATGTAAAAACAATACATGTCTTCTTGTATACAAAATAAACAATAAACTCGTACATACGAACACAGAATTAATTAAAACGTCCTAAGTACGCAAACATTTTAAAAGACAACACGATAACATACATTTAAACACCATCAACACCAACAATGGTAAACAATCCATTGGTTATGAATGGGTAACTTGTATAATTGCCTCCCAAACGACATTAAAAACGAATAAAAGCTGGGTAAATGTAAAAAATATATATTAAGAGAGAAAACCAGAAATATGGCTTTTTGAAATATGGCATTTTAGACGTATTGACTCTTTTCCACAAAAAAATATTAAATTATCCAAATGGATTTCGAAAGATTATTCTTTTATATAGCATTCGCATGTTTCAAATTTTGAGAAAAAATGTTTATTTTTAGTATAATAAGGTTACACCATAGGTCGTTGACAGATTTGTTAAATTTTCAAAAAAGATTTTGTATTATACCACACACATTTCAAATCATATAATTATGCGTTAAAATAAATCAATACATTATCTGGGTATCGCACGTTTTAGAATTTTAATTTTAGTTAAAATAAAATCATTTAAAAATATATATGTACATGTTTGTGTTTCTTGACGAAAATTGGTCTGTTTGTATATTTATTTGCGCACTTACTAACTAATATATTTCAGGTTTTTTTAACATTTTTATTTAACTTAGACATTATTAAAAAATTATAAATACTTATAATAAAAAAATAATTACAAAAAGGACATTATTTTAATAGTTTTATCATCACGCCTTTCAGCATTTTTGGATGTAGGTATAAATTAAAGCAAATTTGAAATGAAATAAAATCGATATTGAGTTATAATTTAAAAAAAGCTGGTACGGAGAATAATTAATCTTTCTCATTGTAACCGCCTTGCACAATCGTAAGAACAACTTTCCACGGAATGTGGATTTTCGGCCACTGGATGGTTAAACACTCCTAATTTTTTTTCTTGGTAAACAAAGTAATGACATAGAATAGCGCGGTATTGTTATATTTAATTTAGTTTAATGTGTTTAATTATTTCTTGTTAAATGAGTGAAAATGTCATTTTCTTTTTACTGGAATAATAAAACAGAAGACCTTCAAAACTTATAAAAAGAGAGCAGTTCTAATAAAAATTAAATACATATTGTATCTAACCAAACTATATATGGATTTATATTTATGAAGCTCCAAAATACCTGAAAAATACCCTCGACTCTGTGCAGAAACGGTCCGTTTGATAGATTCTCCCATCTTAACAAACGGATTGCAATCCTTAGAGCATAGGCGTCGGTAGGGAACGCTATCTTTGTTCTTCCAGTATTACAATGGAAGATGCTCAGAGGAATTAGCGTCGTTGATCCCTTCGGCACCGGTGCATAGTCGGGAAACACGCCAAACGCGTGCCCAACATTTGTACACGGTTGACACTACTTGTCACACATGAGAACGGGTCGCTTCTTCGACTGGTTCAGTGTTCAACAGCTCGGCTGTGGAATGATTTGCCGGCCTCTGTGTTTCCTCCTTCCTACAACATGGGTCTCTTCAAGACCAATGTTCATTCCTTCCTCTCCATAAAAAGACCCTCCATACCGCATCCCAGATGACATAGGCCTTGAGGGAAATTATTTACCTCAAGGCCTCCTGTGTGGAATTAATGTAAAAAAAAAAAATGAAACAATATCTCAGGCACCCCTTCCGACATGAACATAAAAAAACAATAATAGTATATCATGAAAGAACTCCTAGAACTTGGAAGGTAGAGGAGGGGGGAGGAGATCAAAGACTCTATCATGAGGCGGAGCACGCACCTGCTATTACGGAGTTGGCGTCTTCGCCTTGGTTCAGATCTTTCAGGTTTCTCGTGCCTCGTACGCACTGCGCAGTCAGGCTCGTTAACGGTCTACGGCAGGGGTCGTAATTTAAGTTTATTTTAATTAAAACACCTTCTTAAAATAATTTTCATTCACAATTAAAAAAAATCGCTTAAATATAAGTTATCTCGTTAAATAGTCAGTATTTACATTTAGTCATGTACCAGTGTAATTTTAATTTATTTGGACGTCCATCGGGCTTTTCGTGATTGCATTTGAAATAAACAAAAATTTTAACAAAACAAAAAGCGACTCCAAAAAATGCACTAAAAAGTAAAAAAATAATTTCGTATTCTTCTACAACTTCATAATCGACTTACTTTTTCTACTCATCAATATGTAGGTACGATTGTCATTTTTGGAATCGGTGTCAGTCATGGTAGGTTTGTAACTACATACATAGTTATAGGTGAGATGTGCTTGTGTCGCACAAGCGACTTGAAGAGGCGAGAGCGGGGCCGCGGCGTGAGGGGAGCTGTCAAGTAAACACGCCGCGCCGGGCCGGGTACCTTTGCTGACACCGACTCCAAAAATAATAATCGTACCTACATATTGATGAGTAGAAAAAGTAAGTCGATTATGAAGTTGTAGAAGAATACGAATTTATTTTTTTACTTTTTAGTGCATTTTTTGGAGTCGTTTTTTGTTTTGTTAAAATTTTTGTTTATTTTTTGAATTTTAGTGAATCCGAAGTACACTAATTTGTCTGAATATGGGTAGATCTAATAAACGTGCTGCTCATATGAGACAGACATAATTTGACCATAATGACATTAGGGTCAAATTAAGAGATTCGGCCGAGTTTCGTTAATTTGCTCCTAAGAATTGAAGAGTTCCGTTACTTTGTCATAGATCCGATAATCAGAATCTAACCAAACTCTCATCAATTTATCCTTAAAGTACATCCTTTCCAATAAAAAAAGAATCATTGAAATCGGTTGGCGTGATATTGAGTTATTCGTCCATTTGTCGCGCACATACTCAATGCTAATTTAGGACTTATATGGTTTTCTCATGGATGCCATTGTCAAAACTAGACCAAATTAAAATGCGACCACACGGAAAGCACCAGCTTTCAAATAAAAAAAGAATTATCAAAATCGGTTCACCCAGTCGAAAGTTCTGAGATAACAAACATAAAAAAAAAAAAAAAATACAGTCGAATTGAGAACCTCCTCCTTTTTGAAGTCGTTTAAAAATGGAACTGATTGTGGGAATACTTTTTCAAGCAAGCGATAGCTCTCACAAGCCAAAAGCGACGTCCTCCGTGGTGGACGGGTAGGAGAGGTCGCGGGATCTAATCTCAGCGTGTAAATTTTATTTGTTATTATTATTTTTTTTTAATTGATAAACTAATGTTTAAGACGAGGTTTTCAATGCATGGCACAAAGGGTAACAATAGGTGTGGTATGCATAAAAAAATGTTGTGTTAAACATTAATTTATCAATTTTTAAAAAATGTAGGCATAATTTGTCTCGACGCTACCTAGTGGGAGATTTAGCACTTACAATGCCTTTCCCATATAAAAATAAATTTGGTTGTTTGCGGGTGGAAAATGTAATAAGCAGTAATTGTTTAATGAAACACAAGTATATATTGAATTATTTGGCGGGTAGGAGATAAGCCGACGCGCGACGGAGCTCAGTGGACAGAGCAGTTGAAATGACATAATAAATAACAAACAAATATTGTATCTTTTTTTATTAATTTCTATTTTAGGCTCTGCAACCGGGCCCGAAAAGAAGACGATGGAGAGATACGAAATTACGAATGTTAGAGGAGAGCGCTAACATTTACAGCGACAAAATTGATGCGAAAATGTTAAATAAAACACGACTCATTTAAAATAGAGCAAAACTCTCGAGGGCATTATCTTAAACAGCATTTAAAGAAACACTGTGAATTTTTTCATACATATATCTTGTAAAATAACTGAAACAAACGTGTTAATAATAATTTTTGGAGCATATTTTGTGATTTTTTTCTATCGAGGGAATTTTATATAATTTGCGTTTCGGCGCGGGCAAAGTCTAGATATTATCTTCAAGAATAACATATATTTTTTAAGAGCTTTAAAACTTACCGTGTTTAAGGGAAATATGTAATAAATCCGTACAAATCCAGGTTGCGGGCCCTTAACACAACCCTAATAATTTTTGTTTGCTCAAACTCACATTTTAATAATTTCCGGCGAATTTGTAAATATAATAACTTTTTTTATTTACATGACGCACAAGGGATGCGGGTTATTTATATTATAGATTAATAAAAACAGTACTTTACCATTAATATATTTTACGTACAACGATTTTAAAACTTTATAATCCGTTTTTTCAATTATAAAGTTAGCGGTGAGCAACAGATTTAATTTTTCTAGACGATGAATTAATACAATAAAAAAACACACAAGCCACAAAATTAATGTTTTTTACAAATATGTTTTACAAATATAATGAATTGATAATTTCGGGAGGACAACACGTAGACACATTATAAATATTTCTTCAGAATTAATTAAAATGAACGCGGCGGAAAGGTCCAATCTCCATACCTGCTAGGGTGAATTCGACCGTACGTTCGTCCAATACGCCGTGCCACGGCGTATATTTGTTTATACGCTTTCTTCACGTCGTTAAGATTCCCACATTAATTTTCTTCTTCTTCTTTTCTTTGATACGGCAAATTCGACAGTACTTCCGTCCAATACACGGGTCGCGAGTCGCAATTTGTATACACGGCATCTTTACTTACGTCGTTAAGATTCCGAATATATTTTAGGGTATATTGTCGTCTTACGCAAAGTGTTACATGATTATTTCTTATGTTTCTGATGTGATTATTTCTTACATGATTATTTCTTATGTGCGTTATGTGCACATATAAAGCATATTGTGGAATATGTAAGTTTTAAGCATAATATAGTAAGTATATGAATAATGTCACAGTGTACGCAGTCCTCCTCACTCTCCTGTTCTGAGGCGGCCTATTGTAGTTTTTATATTTTTCTAAAAGTGTTTCAACCATCCCCACTCTACCCTACCTATCTCAAACACCATTAAGTTCGAACAATAATTTTTTGTTTTTAAAAAAAAAAATTAACATTCTTGACTGAAAAATTTGATCTTCGGGATCAAAATTGGCAAAAACTGAAAAAAAGTCATCCATCCTACTAGTTGCCGATCACTGCCCAAAAGAATCTTGGAAAAGTGCTATAAACTCTTCCTTATGGTTCAGTAGAAGGCTGTAAATGTTTTTATTTGTTCTGTATGCTTAATGTATTTCTTTCTGTGAAGTTTTCTCTTTCACTACCCAATGATAATAAGTGGCCAGCGACGTGTTGTGAGGGTTTTATACTCCGAATTCGTGTTATCGGTTTTACTTTCTTTATTTATATCGTTTTTATAGCTTTATTATAGCGTTTGTGCCCGTCATTACCCGTGTTTTGGTTAAAGTTTTAAAATTATTATTTTTTTTTTTAAACAAATGTTTGTTTGTTTCCCGGTTACAATTAACGTTACAATTAATTCCCAAACGTTACAATTAACCCAACCATGTTTGAAAAATCTCCTACTACCACTAAGCGGAAAATGTTGCTTGCGTCGTGATAGAGGACTTAGCCAACCGAGGAATCGAACGCGATGCTCACTCAGCCACTGACCATTCGAAATTGCTTTTAAATAATTATTATGAACGTTTTCAAATATCAACCCTATTCTAATAGTCAATCTGTTAAAAAATGTGGGAGGTTTTGTAAAAAATAATCAAACAAATGCAATATTTTTTTTCGTTTTTTTTTTATTATTAACGTTACTTTTCGTTCTTAAATTAATATAAAAAATTTCGTTAAAAAGTCGTTATATTGTATTCTACATGTTTATCATTATAAATAGACTTTTCGGACCCCCCCCCCCCACATCCCACCCTCCGGCAGGTATTTCACAGTTATCTAGGTTGAAACCGCTGAAATTGCTAAAATTATGAAATTATTTAGTCAATTTGGACAGCTGTATTTCAAAGATCATTAAGTTCAAACAATATTTTTTTAGTTTTGAATAGTAGAAAATTTAGTCTACTTTAAACAGGTAAGTTTTAAGATTTTCACGGCCAGAAGAATTTTCGTTATATGTTTTTGGGGTGTTGTGCCGTGTTGCGCTACCTCCTTCTTTAGCCAACGTTTCGGACATCGTTGCAGTGTCCATCATCAGGGCAGATCCGGCAGATCCGGTAGATGTGTAATTTTTAGTCGTGAAGTGTGTGCTTATTTACTTCGAAGCGATACCGTGTCGCCAGCAGCACTAACTTTCACCAGTACAAAATACTCGTGACAAGCAGTGGCGTCATCGCCGCGGAACGGAATAGAAAGTTATTATATATTGGTTTTTGGCAAGTTACAGGGAGAAATTAACCCCTTTGTCTTGCAAACTGTAGTAATGTCACCTGATGGATTTTTTTTTTTTGCCCGATGTTCGGGCTACCTTGGGCAAGATGAAGGACATTAATAATTTTTTTTGATGGTTTGTTTATCTGTGAGTGGTATACATTTTGTATAGATAAACACACACATACAGACATTTTTACATACACCCATGCATGTATGTATTCATATGTAACAAATATGTATACCATAATAAATATATATAATTATTTATTTATCTTTTATATAAGAGAACAAAGGTAAATTTTATTATAGCCCGCGCATCAAGGTGGATGAAGGATGGAAATGGGCAGGCGGTGGAGGAGATTGTCATCGGGACTTGATTGCCCGAGACATGAGATGCTTGGGTTTGAATTTGAAGCAAGTTTGGAGAAAAATGTTTTGGCTAGATCTATTATGTGTTTTTTAAGTGGAGGAATTTTCGTGCCTGAATTAATAATGCTATTTCGGACGAACCAAGGGCTTTTGGTGAATCTTCTAAGCAAGACATTTTGGAAGGTTTCTAGACTCTTAGTATTGCTTGTGGCCCAAATTGGGGCGGCGTAAGTCATGATGGGTCGCAATTTTGATTTGTAAATAAGAATTTTGTTCTGTAGTGACGTTTGACTATTATAATTTAAAAGCGGGTAAAGGGATGCGGCAGCGTTTTTGGTTTTTTTAATTGTATGTTTGATGTGTGTGTGCCATGTGAGTTTTTTATCGAGTGTGACTCCAAGGTATTTAACGTTGTTTTGCCAGGGTATTGCTTGGCCGTACATGGAAACGTGACCTTTAGGAGTGCTGCGAACCTTTCTTCGCGAGAAGAAAATAGCAGCGCTCTTGGAAGGGTTCACGTCTATACGCCATTTGTTATAAAAGTCTTGGAGTATGTTTATGTTGTGTTGTAAGCGAAGTGTGATCATCCTGGGAGAACTGTATCGAACCATAATGGCGGTGTCGTCAGCGTACAAGGCTTTATACGAATGTTGGTTCTCCGTGAGTGGTATATCGTGTATGTAGATATTGAAGAGGGTGGGGGAAAGCAGGGACCCTTGCGGGACGCCTGCTGTCATGAATCTGGGAGTTGAGAGTGCATCTCGGATCTTTACTTGAAAAGTCCGGTGCCGAAGAAATGATTTTAAGATACCGAGGAGTTGGGGATCGATGTCAATGTTGTGCAATTTGAGAAGCAGTCCGTTCGACCACACTTTGTCGAAGGCTTTGGCTATGTCCAGGAAAATGGCGCCAGTGGACCGTTGGGAGTTGAAGCCGCCTAGAATCAGTTCGGAAACTCTGAGTAGTTGATGAAGGGTTGAGTGTTGAGATCTGAAGCCATGTTGTTCATCAGGGAGGGTTTTCACCTCGTGAATGTGCTTTAAGAGCCGAGTAAGGAGAATTTGTTCGAATATTTTACCAACATTTGAGAGAAGACTGATGGGACGATGGTTCTCACAGAATTTCGGGTCCTTCCCAGGTTTTCGGATGAGAATGACGTGCGCGTGTTTCCAACTTTTGGGAAAATAACGCAGTCTGAGTGCGGAATTTATGAGGCTCACAATGGCGAGAATGCTTTTAGGGGGGAGGGCTTTAAGGGCAAAGTTTGTTATGCCATCTGGACCAGGAGCTTTTTTGTTGCTGCGGTGTTTTATGGCCCTTCGGACTTCTGATGGGGTGGTGAAATGTACATTTGTTCCGGGAAGGGAGTCGAAAATTTTGATGGTTGACATTTGCTATATGGACTGGGTCGGCGTGCTTGGAGCTGGGGCTAAATTGAAATTCAAGATTATCGGCAAACGCCTCCGATTTACCTTGATCGTCAAATATGAGGCCGTTTTCGGTATGAATGGGATGGTTTGGGGATGGGGTAGTTTGGAGAGATTTGCATAATTTCCATAGGGAGCCATCCTGTGGATTTATATTTTGAATTTTTTTGTTCCAGTTGGAGTGTGAAAGCTCGGAAAGTTTCTTTCTAATAAGTGCTTGAATTCTATTGATAGTTTTTTTGACTGAGGGATTTTGGTTTCTGTGCCAGTGTCGGCGAAGATTGTTTTTTGTAGAGATCAATTCCTGGATGTCGATTGGGAGGTCACTTTTGAGATTAAGGGCGGAACGTTCAGGAAGAGTTTTAGAGGCATCCGTGATGGAAGATATGATTATATCGGCAAAGTCGTCAACTGCCTTGTCTAGTTCGGGGCCGTCAGAAATATTTTGAGGGATGATTGTTTTTTCCCCAACTCTGTGAGTGAAATACGTCCAATCAGTTTTTATAGATTTGCGCGGTGCCATTGGAGTGGAAAGTCGATTAAGAGTGAGCAAAACTGGATTATGATCTGAGCTTAGGTCATTTATGGTTTCGATACTGTAGACCCAGGGTAATTTGTGGAGGAGTGCAATGTCGAGAACATCGGGTCTAGCCCCGCTGTTCGGGAAGTGTGTGGGTGCAATTGGGCCCGCGATGAAGAGTTCAGGATGTGCGCTAGCGTACTTTTGTAAGATACGCCCATTGGAGTTAGTAATCCTACTATTCCAATTGGGGTGCTTTGAGTTAAAGTCCCCAGCGAGAATAGTAGGAGTGTGGCTATCGAGAAGAGTATCGAGGTCTTTTGGATCAAGCTTATCTTGCGGACGGTGATAGATGGAGTTTATTCTTAATGGGCCTGAATGTTTTGTATGTATTGTGATTGAGGTTGATTCAATAGACGACAATGTGGGTGTAATGTTATATTTGTGGGCGATTTTCGATTTAACGAAAATAGCAGTGCCCCCACCTCTCGTGTTTTGGCGGTCGTTTCTATATAATGTATAGTTTGAAAGTTTTGGTATTTGTGATGGGTTGAGGTGAGTTTCATTAATAAGTAAAACGTCAAGAGCGTGTGTATTTGCAAAAATACGTAATTCATGTATATTTTTTAAGAGACCATTAGCATTCCAAAATGCCATACGTAGCACGGAGGGCATGGTAGTAGAGCTAGCCATTTACACTGAAAAAAGTGAAAAAATCTGAGGGGCGGCGGAGAAAATGATAGATATGTAGTCTGCCGGTGAGGTGGCAGACTGAAATTTGGGGATGAGGTCGGAAAGAAGATCGCCAACCTTGGAAAAATTGAAATTTTTGAAAAATTCAAAAATGTTGAAGGGGGTGGAAGGAGGTGTGTGGGAGGTTGACGTTGAGGGAGCTGAGGGGGATGTGGACGTTAGTGGGGTTTGGGCAGTGGCCTGCGCGTATGATAAGGAGGGATTTGTGCTATGCGAGGTGAAAGTGGCATTACGTACGGTTTGCAAGATGGGTTGTGGAGATGGTCTTTTCGGACATTCCTTATAATTCGCCGGATGGGCTCCAGAACAGTTTGCGCAGGTGGCGGGACCATCTTCTCTCTGCTTCTTGCATTCCTGCGTGAAATGATCACCCGCGCACTTGACGCAGCGGGGAGGCAGGTGGCACATCTTTGAAGAGTGTCCAAAATTCTGGCAGCGGTGACACTGAGAGGGGGCTGTTTTTTTATTAAGATACTCGACTCTTATATTGAGGTGAAAGAGGGAAGTGAGGGAGAAAATTTTTTGTCCCGCCTCACCATGATCCAGTTGTACAAGGACTAGTGGAATGTTTTTCCTGTCTGGCCCGGATCTCATCCGAGTTACAGAATTAACTGGGAGGTTGAGATCTAGAAGTTCCAGGCGGACCTCTTCTTCGCTAATTGTCGTCGGAATCCCTCGCAGAACCGCCTTGGTTAATTTTTCTTCTGCAAGCTGAAATGTATGGAAGGGGGTTGTGTCCTCCTGGAGCATCTTTGTAGCCAGCCTGAAGCTGGTGGAGTCGCCAGTATTTAGAACCACCCCTGTTGGAATGGCCTTTGCGTTAATTATATTAATCCCAGCGTTCAAGAGGCGCTTTTCCAGGAGGCTCCAATTTTTTTCCGATTTTATAAAAATTGGAGGGATCTTAATAGGCCTCGTTTTTGTGGCATCGGTTATATTTGCGGTGGAGTCAGACACGGAATTTAGAAGTGGCGGTGGTGCAATTTCATCGTCTGTAGCGAGGGCGGAGAAACGATTTGAGGTTTTTATAACTTCGGTGGACGGAGGAGGAGAAGCGCACGCCCTTCGTTTCTTGTGAGCTGGAGTCACCCATAGCGGGGGGAATGAGTTTACGGAAGAGGATGGTGCGGTTGATGTTGAGCTGGAGGTGGTTGTCGAAGAGGTGGGAGCTGTTGAAAAAGGGGCAGAAGTCAAGGTGGAAGGGGAGACGGAGGTCAAAGACGTAGTGAGGGTGGGAGTTGTTGTTATTTTCAAAGAGTAGTCGGAGACATCTTCTTCACTTCCGAAGTGCTTTAGGTATAGAGCAGTTGAGCGTCTGGACCTCGTTACCTTAGATTTTTTTGCCAAAAATTCTTCAAGTTGTGCTTCTGTAGCACCCACGGCGGCAAGTTGTTGGTGGAGTGTAGACATCGAATCCAGGGTCTTATGCGTAGGTCAATAGTGAGAAAGGTAGACTGTGGAAGGTCAATGTGTAAACGGGGGTCTGCAGGCTTGGATTTGGTAAAAAAAAATGAAAAACACAACACTGCTTTGAAAGCTGACAGCTCAATATTTTGTCACCATGAAAATTGTTTTTGTTTGGAAACTGATGGAACGAATTACTATGAGAATGGAAGGAAACAAAAGAACCAGATGACGTGAATAATGATTAGAAAATAAACTGTTCGAAACGCGATGCACTGTTCGGAGCTCGATTTTTGAACTGTTGCTTCCTCGAGTAACAAAAGCGGACTGGAATAGAAAGTTCATTAAAACGTGGTATTTATGCTAGCCAGGGGCAAGTCCGTTTGCGAGATGCCGACGGAAGTGGCTCCATCTCTTAATGAAATCTAAAATTAGAAATCACAGTGGTAAGAATTTAGGAAAAAAAAAAAAAAAAAAAAAAAAAATTACAATTGTTAACTTTCACCAGTACAAAATAATCGTGACAAGCAGTGGCGTCGTCGCCGCGGAACGGAATAGAAAGTTTATTATATTATATATTGGTTTTTGGCAAGTTACAGGGAGAAATTAACCCCTTTGTCTTGCAAACTGTAGTAATGTCACCTGATGGATTTTTTTTTTTTGCCCGATGTTCGGGCTACCTTGGGCAAGATGAAGGACATTAATAATTTTTTTTGATGGTTTGTTTATCTGTGAGTGGTATACATTTTGTATAGATAAACACACACATACAGACATTTTTACATACACCCATGCATGTATGTATTCATATGCAACAAATATGTATACCATAATAAATATATATAATTATTTATTTATCTTTTATATAAGAGAACAAAGGTAAATTTTATTATAGCCCGCGCATCAAGGTGGATGAAGGATGGAAATGGGCAGGCGGTGGAGGAGATTGTCATCGGGACTTGATTGCCCGAGACATGAGATGCTTGGGTTTGAATTTGAAGCAAGTTTGGAGAAAAATGTTTTGGCTAGATCTATTATGTGTTTTTTAAGTGGAGGAATTTTCGTGCCTGAATTAATAATGCTATTTCGGACGAACCAAGGGCTTTTGGTGAATCTTCTAAGCAAGACATTTTGGAAGGTTTCTAGACTCTTAGTATTGCTTGTGGCCCAAATTGGGGCGGCGTAAGTCATGATGGGTCGCAATTTTGATTTGTAAATAAGAATTTTGTTCTGTAGTGACGTTTGACTATTATAATTTAAAAGCGGGTAAAGGGATGCGGCAGCGTTTTTGGTTTTTTTAATTGTATGTTTGATGTGTGTGTGCCATGTGAGTTTTTTATCGAGTGTGACTCCAAGGTATTTAACGTTGTTTTGCCAGGGTATTGCTTGGCCGTACATGGAAACGTGACCTTTAGGAGTGCTGCGAACCTTTCTTCGCGAGAAGAAAATAGCAGCGCTCTTGGAAGGGTTCACGTCTATACGCCATTTGTTATAAAAGTCTTGGAGTATGTTTATGTTGTGTTGTAAGCGAAGTGTGATCATCCTGGGAGAACTGTATCGAACCATAATGGCGGTGTCGTCAGCGTACAAGGCTTTATACGAATGTTGGTTCTCCGTGAGTGGTATATCGTGTATGTAGATATTGAAGAGGGTGGGGGAAAGCAGGGACCCTTGCGGGACGCCTGCTGTCATGAATCTGGGAGTTGAGAGTGCATCTCGGATCTTTACTTGAAAAGTCCGGTGCCGAAGAAATGATTTTAAGATACCGAGGAGTTGGGGATCGATGTCAATGTTGTGCAATTTGAGAAGCAGTCCGTTCGACCACACTTTGTCGAAGGCTTTGGCTATGTCCAGGAAAATGGCGCCAGTGGACCGTTGGGAGTTGAAGCCGCCTAGAATCAGTTCGGAAACTCTGAGTAGTTGATGAAGGGTTGAGTGTTGAGATCTGAAGCCATGTTGTTCATCAGGGAGGGTTTTCACCTCGTGAATGTGCTTTAAGAGCCGAGTAAGGAGAATTTGTTCGAATATTTTACCAACATTTGAGAGAAGACTGATGGGACGATGGTTCTCACAGAATTTCGGGTCCTTCCCAGGTTTTGGGATGAGAATGACGTGCGCGTGTTTCCAACTTTTGGGAAAATAACGCAGTCTGAGTGCGGAATTTATGAGGCTCACAATGGCGAGAATGCTTTTAGGGGGGAGGGCTTTAAGGGCAAAGTTTGTTATGCCATCTGGACCAGGAGCTTTTTTGTTGCTGCGGTGTTTTATGGCCCTTCGGACTTCTGATGGGGTGGTAAAATGTACATTTGTTCCGGGAAGGGAGTCGAAAATTATGTCTATTTGATGGTTGACATTTGCTATATGGACTGGGTCGGCGTGCTTGGAGCTGGGGCTAAATTGAAATTCAAGATTATCGGCAAACGCCTCCGATTTACCTTGATCGTCAAATATGAGGCCGTTTTCGGTATGAATGGGATGGTTTGGGGATGGGGTAGTTTGGAGAGATTTGCATAATTTCCATAGGGAGCCATCCTGTGGATTTATATTTTGAATTTTTTTGTTCCAGGTGGAGTGTGAAAGCTCGGAAAGTTTCTTTCTAATAAGTGCTTGAATTCTATTGATAGTTTTTTTGACTGAGGGATTTCGGTTTCTGTGCCAGTGTCGGCGAAGATTGTTTTTTGTAGAGATTAATTCCTGGATGTCGATTGGGAGGTCACTTTTGAGATTAAGGGCGGAACGTTCAGGAAGAGTTTTAGAGGCATCGGTGATGGAAGATGTGATTATATCGGCAAAGTCGTCAACTGCCTTGTCTAGTTCGGGGCCGTCAGAAATATTTTGAGGGATGATTGTTTTTTCCCCAACTCTGTGAGTGAAATACGTCCAATCAGTTTTTATAGATTTGCGCGGTGCCATTGGAGTGGAAAGTCGATTAAGAGTGAGCAAAACTGGATTATGATCTGAGCTTAGGTCATTTATGGTTTCGATACTGTAGACCCAGGGTAATTTGTGGAGGAGTGCAATGTCGAGAACATCGGGTCTAGCCCCGCTGTTCGGGAAGTGTGTGGGTGCAATTGGGCCCGCGATGAAGAGTTCAGGATGTGCGCTAGCGTACTTTTGTAAGATACGCCCATTGGAGTTAGTAATCCTACTATTCCAATTGGGGTGCTTTGAGTTAAAGTCCCCAGCGAGAATAGTAGGAGTGTGGCTATCGAGAAGAGTATCGAGGTCTTTTGGATCAAGCTTATCTTGCGGACGGTGATAGATGGAGTTTATTCTTAATGGGCCTGAATGTTTTGTATGTATTGTGATTGAGGTTGATTCAATAGACGACAATGTGGGTGTAATGTTATATTTGTGGGCGATTTTCGATTTAACGAAAATAGCAGTGCCCCCACCTCTCGTGTTTTGGCGGTCGTTTCTATATAATGTATAGTTTGAAAGTTTTGGAATTTGTGATGGGTTGAGGTGAGTTTCATTAATAAGTAAAACGTCAAGAGCGTGTGTATTTGCAAAAATACGTAATTCATGTATATTTTTTAAGAGACCATTAGCATTCCAAAATGCCATACGTAGCACGGAGGGCATGGTAGTAGAGCTAGCCATTTACACTGAAAAAAGTGAAAAAATCTGAGGGGCGGCGGAGAAAATGATAGATATGTAGTCTGCCGGTGAGGTGGCAGACTGAAATTTGGGGATGAGGTCGGAAAGAAGATCGCCAACCTTGGAGAAATTGAAATTTTTGAAAAATTCAAAAATGTTGAAGGGGGTGGAAGGAGGTGTGTGGGAGGTTGACGTTGAGGGAGCTGAGGGGGATGTGGACGTTAGTGGGGTTTGGGCAGTGGCCTGCGCGTATGATAAGGAGGGATTTGTGCTATGCGAGGTGAAAGTGGCATTACGTACGGTTTGCAAGATGGGTTGTGGAGATGGTCTTTTCGGACATTCCTTATAATTTGCCGGATGGGCTCCAGAACAGTTTGCGCAGGTGGCGGGACCATCTTCTCTCTGCTTCTTGCATTCCTGCGTGAAATGATCACCCGCGCACTTGACGCAGCGGGGAGGCAGGTGGCACATCATTGAAGAGTGTCCAAAATTCTGGCAGCGGTGACACTGAGAGGGGGCTGTTTTTTTGTTAAGATACTCGACTCTTATCTTGAGGTGAAAGAGGGAAGTGAGGGAGAAAATTTTTTGTCCCGCCTCACCATGATCCAGTTGTACAAGGACTAGTGGAATGTTTTTCCTGTCTGGCCCAGATCTCATCCGAGTTACAGAATTAACTGGGAGGTTGAGATCTAGAAGTTCCAGGCGGACCTCTTCTTCGCTAATTGTCGTCGGAATCCCTCGCAGAACCGCCTTGGTTAATTTTTCTTCTGCAAGCTGAAATGTATGGAAGGGGGTTGTGTCCTCCTGGAGCATCTTTGTAGCCAGCCTGAAGCTGGTGGAGTCGCCAGTATTTAGAACCACCCCTGTTGGAATGGCCTTTGCGTTAATTATATTAACCCCAGCGTTCAAGAGGCGCTTTTCCAGGAGGCTCCAATTTTTTTCCGATTTTATAAAAATTGGAGGGATCTTAATAGGCCTCGTTTTTGTGGCATCGGTTATATTTGCGGTGGAGTCAGACACGGAATTTAGAAGTGGCGGTGGTGCAATTTCATCGTCTGTAGCGAGGGCGGAGAAACGATTTGAGGTTTTTATAACTTCGGTGGACGGAGGAGGAGAAGCGCACGCCCTTCGTTTCTTGTGAGCTGGAGTCACCCATAGCGGGGGGAATGAGTTTACGGAAGAGGATGGTGCGGTTGATGTTGAGCTGGAGGTGGTTGTCGAAGAGGTGGGAGCTGTTGAAAAAGGGGCAGAAGTCAAGGTGGAAGGGGAGACGGAGGTCAAAGACGTAGTGAGGGTGGGAGTTGTTGTTGTTTTCAAAGAGTAGTCGGAGACATCTTCTTCACTTCCGAAGTGCTTTAGGTATAGAGCAGTTGAGCGTCTGGACCTCGTTACCTTAGATTTTTTTGCCAAAAATTCTTCAAGTTGTGCTTCTGTAGCACCCACGGCGGCAAGTTGTTGGTGGAGTGTAGACATCGAATCCAGGGTCTTATGCGTAGGTCAATAGTGAGAAAGGTAGACTGTGGAAGGTCAATGTGTAAACGGGGGTCTGCAGGCTTGGATTTGGTAAAAAAAAATGAAAAACACAACACTGCTTTGAAAGCTGACAGCTCAATATTTTGTCACCATGAAAATTGTTTTTGTTTGGAAACTGATGGAACGAATTACTATGAGAATGGAAGGAAACAAAAGAACCAGATGACGTGAATAATGATTAGAAAATAAACTGTTCGAAACGCGATGCACTGTTCGGAGCTCGATTTTTGAACTGTTGCTTCCTCGAGTAACAAAAGCGGACTGGAATAGAAAGTTCATTAAAACGTGGTATTTATGCTAGCCAGGGGCAAGTCCGTTTGCGAGATGCCGACGGAAGTGGCTCCATCTCTTAATGAAATCTAAAATTAGAAATCACAGTGGTAAGAATTTAGGAAAAAAAAAAAAAAAAAAAAAAAAATTACAATTGTTAACTTTCACCAGTACAAAATAATCGTGACAAGCAGTGGCGTCGTCGCCGCGGAACGGAATAGAAAGTTCATTAAAACGTGGTATTTATGCTAGTCAGGGGCAAGTCCGTTTGCGAGATGCCGACCGAAGTGGCTCCATCTCTTAATGAATTCTAAAATTAGAAATCACAATGGTAAGAATTTAAGAAATAGAATTACAATGGTTAAAGCGAATTTAGTCAATATAAATCAAAATGGTTTACCACGAGCTCGCATTACTATATACTTAGACATGGTTTTTTAGCTCTATTAATAATAAATGAATTTTACACATCTACCGGATCTGCCGGACCTGCCCTGATGATGGACACTGCAACGATGTCCGAAACGTTGGCTAAAGAAGGAGGTAGCGCAACACGGCACAACACCCCAAAAACATATAACGAAAATACTTTAAACAGTGTTAATATTTTTGGCTGAAAAATTGGATCTTCGGGGTAAAAATTGGCAATCACTGAAAAAGGTTCGGTCGGCCGAAGTCAAAAACCTCAGGCTTTTGGCCTCCGTCAAGTATAATACACCAAAAAATTTGAACTTTCTCATTTGATGCACGGCAAGATGTTTAATTTTACTGGACCGTTATATTATTAAAGCTCGGGGGTTTGGGCCCTTTATGAAAAACTTTATCAAAATCGCGACCCAGTGTCAAAGTAGTGTTCTTTATTTACTGTTCTTTATTTCGAAATGTTAATACTTAAATTAGTTTTAAGTCTCTAACTTTAAGTCACAGTTGTAAATATGTATGTCATTAAGCCCTTAGTTTTAAGTCAACTATCATAAGTCTTAGTCATAAGTAACAAGCTGTAAGTCTTAGATGTACTCACTAGCTACAAGTCTTAGATATAAGTCACTAGTTATTTATATATTTATCAATTTTATTATATTATATTTACTTGTACAGCGCTCTTGATGTGATTTCTAACAAAAACGGCGTTAAATAAATTAGCCCAGTAGTATTATTATTATTTTAAATTATCACATTTGAACTTTCATAAACAACAAAGATTTCCTCCGATTTTATTCTGCTGTAAGTTAGTTGTATTTGGAGAATTCTGTTTGAATATTTGGTAACAGGGTTATCCATTCTAAGGGTAAAATTATGTATTCGTTTCTCATAAAGCAATATCCAAACAGGATTGATTTGGTTATCCCCGTGTTATCCTTGTATCGTATCCCGAGTTAGGCTAATATATTCTTCTGTATCCTTCTTTATCCATTTAGTCATCCCTTCGAGGGCCCTTTTTCCGTTTGTTAAAAAAATTCGAGAGAGTGGATTAAATACCCTTTCGGATTGGGTTATTTTGGGTTATTTCCCCAGAGTGCAAGATAATCTATTTGTGATTGGTTTTGGTGAAAGATTCAAAATTGAAACATTGCATGAAGAAGTTACTGTAACTCACACACAAAAGTAGCTTGCTTCTGAAATACTTTCTTTCCACTCTCCAATCATCTTTTCTATATGAATACAGCTCAAGGGTCCCAACTGCCAGGAGCCAGTGGGACTTTGTCATCCTCCATTAGCTGATTGAAAGATGGGATCCTTCAGTTGAAATCAATAATGCCGCATTGAGCAAGCTCTTCCAATCTTTATTCGTCTCGATCAACAGTCTTTATCTCAACCTTGGATTAATTTTTTTTATACGCTTTACAAATATAAGACTAAAAACGTCCCGATAAACTACTTTTTAGCAGTTTGTCTAACGGGTTCTTTATATTAAAGATCTTATTATAGTGAGTTAATAGTTACATTTTTACAATTATATACCTAAAATAAATTTACAAATTTTACAGAAATATAGAGAAAAGAAAAATTTTGAAAACAGTCTTTAGAATAATTTGTCATTGTAGCTAATACAAATTAATTCTTTCCGTAAGCCAAGTCTTTAGTAGATTCAACAATTGTTTGTTTTTTCACCAATTTGAATGCAAATGGTCAGATTCTACGTGATTTGGTATCGTTTTATGGAATGGAAGCATGGACGCTTACTGAAAAACTGATAAGGTGACTTTAGGCATTCGAGATGTGAATCTACAGAAGAATACTCAAAATAAGCTGGATGGGCAGAGTTACAAATGAAGATTTTATGGTTTGGATGAATAAATAAAAAGAAGTTATTAAAACGATAAAAATTCGAAAACTTCAATACCTAGGACATGTGATGAGACATTCAGAGAAGTACAAGATCTTGCATCTCATAATGCAGAAGATGGAGAACATCATGGCTGAAAAACCAGACACAGTGTCAGCATGGCCAACATGATAGCCAACATCCATTGAACGGACAGCGCACGAGAAGAAGATTAGGTCGACACCTATTAGGGTGACGGGAGTAGGAATAAGAATGAAACGGGGAAGAAGTTGGCTTGGGAAGTCGCTTCACAACGTTGAATAATTGAAGTGTGCTTTTATGAGCTTTTTATTAACAACCTGTAGCGGTTTTACGTGGAATTTTGTAAGTCACAAAATATTTTCGTTATTTCACTACCAGTTTTTCTTTTTCAACAATTATAATCGATTTGATAGTGTTTGTGAATAATCTGAGAATTATACCAGAGAGTGGGTATACGTTTGCGTATAACTGCATACTAAAATCAAATTTAGATTTTTCGGAAATGTCTGACGCAACTGATCGATCGATATATTTATTTATCGTGTATGGCGTCGCGAAACTACTGCTCTACTTTATTAATTGTGTTTAAGTGCTGCAGAGCCAAGCCAAGCCCTATGCAACATTAGAAAGACAAGTCCCGAAACGACGTCAACCGCTAGTTTTATACGGGACGATTAAGTTTGTGTGCATTCGCAAAACCTGATGGACAGTGTTAGTCAATGGTTCAAATCTGGGCTTCTGGAACATAAGACAAGCCCAGATTGGAGTACAAGAACAAGGACTAACCCGTTGCAGTTTGCGCCACACGTCTCCAGGTTTTGGATGCTTAAACTTCACAATATTAATATTTAAAATGATATATTGAAGTTCACAATAATAAAGATTGTAATACGAATTCGCAATATTTCTTCCACAGTTGTTTGTTATAGATAGTCCGACCTATATCATTTTGCACTGACAGCTCTCTTCAACGATACTATCACCTCTCAAAGATGGTATTTTTCTTGCAACAATTGCATCAGTCATGGTGACGTGTTCAGGAAGGAAAGTTTAGGCAGATGGAAAAATTTCAGGATTTTATTGACTTATGCTTTCCACCAAGTCTTTGCGAATGCTTACCTATCAATCCCGTACATATTGCGTGAACACTATATTGTAATATTTTATCATTTATATTTCAACCTAGACAGCAAGAGAATTAGAAAAAAACCACCTAGTATCTAAATTTCTCCAACCCCTAAAACAGGTAAAATTCTTCTCCCCTAAAGATAGGCTGTCTTGTAAAGAGGGTCCGCCCGTGGGACGGTTGGCAAGGCCGATGATTTATTCCCAATGCCACCAGCCTAACTTAATAAGAGGCATCCCTCGCTACGGGGGTGGTGTACGTACAGGTTTCGATGTAGTACAGCCTTTGCAGCCTTCTCGGCCGGGGAACGACAAAATAAGGGTTGAAATTACTTAGAGGAATTTAAGCGGTAGGTTTGCACTCAATTTTACGGGCGGTGAAAATCGAATTGGTAAATTAATGGGTGTTGTTAAAATATTATGAGAACTTAGCCTTCAACTTTAAGTACGTAGAAGGAACGTCGCTAGTAGAAATCTATGAATAAGGAATTCAAAATATATATTTTTTTAAAATAGTATTTCACCTTCTAACTTCAGTACCAGTATTTTTTTATAATTGTTGTTTTCATTGCTTAAATAAATTTCACGTTTTTAATTCAAAACGATCGAAATGTGGCGAGGTACACATGACGTCATAAATACCTCGATTTTGGCAATAAACAGTAAGTTCAATTTTGGAGGCGGATATGGGTACAGCAGCCTCGGGGGTATTTAATAACTATTTAACGGATAACCAACATCTTTGCTATAGCAGGGTGCCCGGGTTCATGGGGTGAAGTTTGTCCGAGTCTTGGCGTTGGGTGCGTCTGACTGGTTGAGGGAGACCTTATGACCTCTTCAGCGGGGCGCTCTCGGAATATCAGCTCCTAACCGTCTCGAGCCAGTGAAAATATGGCATCCGTAATTTTAGTATGGTGTGATGCTGAAGGTAGTGGGAAGGGGAAGGAGATGTGGAAAATGTACCTGGCTATCCAGATGTAGTCATCAAACACGGCTACACGAGTTGGGAGCAGTTGGGACTCTTGTGTTATATTCAGATATAAAAGTTATATTATGTGCAAGTAGGTATCTTTAGCGTTTCTTTGCTAAGCCGAATGCACGTATAAGTATGTCGTATTTTGTGATTGCCGCATGCTACTTCGGAGGTCGAAATTATTAGTAAAAATAAGTTTACAGCGGATTTTCACTCAAGATGCCTTGAGATATAAGTATACCGACTTTGGCTGTACGGCCGTATATCCTCTTTGCATACTTACTTGAAGAAAACATCTCCTAAACTTTCGGCCGGACCAATTATTGCCGGACCAACTGTCGCCGGACCAAATGTCACCGGACCAACTGTCATGGAACCAATAATCTAATTTATACAAGGAAACTTACTTATTCAGAATCAGAATTTGTTCATCATTATGATTTTTTTTATGCAAAATATGTTTTACTCGTGTTTGTAATTATTGTACTGAAGCGGCGTCACTTTTTTTACGTAAAAATAATTATATTGAGCTCGACTACGTACATTTTCTTGTAGTGGGGTTATTTATTACATGGGGTTTCATACAGAAAAGGCTATTTCTACGCCAGGTGTGATACTTATTTCTGGTTGTAAATATCTTAGAATGATGATTTTATACAGTTGGTAGTTAGTTTATGGACACTTTAGATATAACGTGGATTTCCAAAGTCATCATCATATTATTATCATCGTACAACGTTAAAGTGAAAATGTGTGAATTGTTTGTAATGCTTCGCCAGATTTTTTATGGAAAAAGTTTTTGAAGCGAAAACTTCTTTAGCACCCTTATGATTTGAAACTCGATGAAACGAAAAAGCGACACTAAGACGAGACAAACACGTACATCTACAGGGCTTAGCCTGCGAGAGAATGAGTCAGTATAATCGGTCTCCCTTTGCAGTGCAGTGCTTCGTAGCCTCCCCACTCTTGTCTACTTTAGTTTTCTGAAGGTTTCTCTTTTACCCTGTGTGAACTATACACATGTTTGTTTTTAAAACTGAATCACTTATTTTAAATAGTTAATAGGTAAAATAACTATAAATATGTTTTGACCAATGCTGTAGCAATGAGATCCCTGAAGCGTATGTGTGGTAAAACCATGTATCATGTAAAACCATGATCGGGACCTGAAATAGAGACCCTCCGATGATTTGGTCATGTTGAGCGAATGAACGAATAAATGAGTGTGAGGAGAATATATGGTGCAAATGTGAATGGTGAAAGTAGTCGGGGATGCCCGAGAAAGACATGGCACAATCAAGTGAATAAGATATTTGAGTCGGGCCTTATCAAGAGTCAGCATAATAAAAGAGTATGTATGAATCAAAATCAAAATCAAAATCAAAATCAAAATCATTTATTGTACAAAATTAACATTTAGTACAAAAGGTATAACTTATAGGTACCTATATCCTATTTCTTCCAGTTAACCTAACATGTTGTACAGATTTGAACACACAAAATATAAAAGTGGTGTAATACAAAGGGAATTTGTTTTAATTTTTTATATAAACGTAAACATAAAACAGTTGTACCTATGTGAGGTATTCACTTAATGTGTAATGAGACCTGTTCAGGAGGAATGTTTTTAGTGATGACTTAAATCTGAGTGTATCTTGTATTTGTTTAATGTCGTGTGGAAGGTTGTTGTATACTTTAATGGCCATGTAAAAGGGTCCTTTTTGGAAAATTGTTTTGTTTGCTCTTGGTATTGATAAATTTTCTGTAAACCTTGTAGCGTGTTTATGTGTAGAGTTTTTTTGTGGAAACTTTTCTGGAGATGATCGCACTAACATGCATAACTCTATTGTATATATGTCGGTGACTAAGAATTTTCAATTTTTTAAATATAGGTCTACATGAATCCCGATTAGCAGAGTTTGTCATTTTTCTTATACATCTTTTTTGGATGATAAAAACATCTTTGGAGTTTACTGAGTTTCCCCAAAAGATAATTCCGTATTTTATTATTGAATATACATAACCATAGTATGCGGCCATTACCGATTCGATGTTTAATATATTTCTCAGTGTACCTAGAACGAAAGAAAAGCTACTGATTTTGGCTACTATTTTGGATACATGTTCTTTCCAGTTTATATTTGCATCTAGTTGTATTCCCAGCAGTGAACAAGTTTGGGAAGGTTCGATAATATTATTATTGAAGTTTACATTTATGTTTATAGGTGTAGCTTGCACTGGACCAAATTGTAAAACTTGAGTTTTGTTAGTGTTGAGTGACAGATTTTGTGATAACAGCCAATTTGCTATTGATTGACAAGTCTCGTTAATATGTTTATTAAATTCGTCAACGTCTTCATTACATTCAAACAACAAAGCAGTGTCATCAGCAAACATTGAACATTCTGTGCCAGCAATAATTGGAAGTTCGTTTATGTATATAAGGAACAGGGGGGGCCCAAGAATGCTTCCTTGAGGCACACTCTTGTTGATTGTTCTCCATTTGGATTCTACCATGTACTGCATCATTTTTTCGTCAATGTTTGAAATTTGAACTTTTTGTTTACGATTTATTAGGTACGATTCAAACCATTTTAATGCTAAACCTCTTATACCGACGTGTTCAAGTTTAATTAGAAGAAGCTGTATGAGACAATGTATGATGTGAGTGAGGCATAGAGTGTGTGCCAAGACAGTTTGGCGGTCCGTCTTCTCTGCCTACCCCTTCGGGAAACGGCGTGATGGTTAGTTAGTTGATAATATTTTGACCAACAATAAAAAAATAGACATAACTTAGATTGGGGTGTTTCAATATCTATTCGAATCCGTGCGTACGTCCGTCGCTCTTAGAGACACCGACACCCGAAATTCCTAACCACCCCTTGTACAATTTTCCTTCTCAAAAAACTCTCCAAATAGCATAGATGACATAGGCCGTGAATGAATATCCTCAGGACCTCCTGTGTGGAACCAAACATCATAACGTACGTCTACCAGATGACCTAATCGAAAGTATAATAAGATCTTTATTTTCTGACTTCTTCCTTGCGCTGTCCCAACTCTTTGCCTAGGTATGCTATTGGGGTCGGCTCTTCTCGTTCTCAGGTTGTAGTTTCTTCAGTTCCTAGTATCGCCTTCATCCAGGCCTTTTCTCTGAAGTATTTTCGAGCATTGAGTCATCCAGGAGTTCTTTGGTCTTCCTCTGGATGACTGTCGATGAAACTCCATAGACATTGCCTGTTCACTGTGTGGTCTGATGGTCTTCGTCGTATGTGCCCATATCATCTCAACTGTCATTCCTTCAGCTTACTGTTTGTGTCTGTGACACCCAGGCTACCACGAATGCGTGAGCTTTTAATCTTATCTTTTAGTGGCACTCTTGCCGACCATCTAAGCATCAGCATTTCTGCTTTTTCGAGTTGCGTAGAGTAGGAGTTGTACATAGCCCAGCATGGAGCCATATATTATCGCGGGTCTAACAATAGTCTGGTATATCTTTCCTTTAAATTTTATAGACATTTTGCGGTCACACAATATTCCTGATTTTATTTCCACTATTTTCCACGAGATCTTTATTTCCATTCATATGTATTAATGTAACGAACTTTGAATTATTTGTCTTATCCCTACCGAGGGCTCACTAAAATAATCTAGAAAATTGTGTAAAATCATCTTAAATATTCCAAGAGAGCAACAAAAGGTTTCCTTTGTAAGAAATCCTTTGAGGTGCCATACAAAAAGTTTTCTCGAAATTCTCATTCAAAACATTGTGTGGAATCTACCCACGGGTGAACGCGGTCCCTACTTGTCAATAGAAATATCACTCCATTATCCATCCATCACCCAGCCATGTATCTATTTTGGAAATAAAAGAAAAATTTCGAAAGTAAAAAACAGCCATGTTTTCTGGGAAATTATTCAATGAGGCTCTGATGAAGCCTGAAAATGAAGGATTGATTTGACAATCGTATATTATTTAATAAGAAAGTGGGTTATATTTTTAATGGATTTCGCGTGGTGATTGTGTTCAATGATTCGTACCTAGTTTTGTATGTAAGCCTTTTAAGGTGATCCACTAGTCCTGAAGAAATTCGACAACGAAACCACTCCTCTTTTTGGGAGGGATTTAAAAATACTTAAGAAAATGTAAATGTTGGAGGAGGCATTTTAGTGTTGTTTTTCATAGGTTGATTTTGTAAAGGCCTGCAAAAAATATTAATATTAACTCCTGTTTACGCATTGTTTAGGCAAATTGAAAATCTATTGCACGGAACCAAGCGACGTGGAGACTAAAGACTTCCACACACCTCCGCATCTGGGAGGAGACTAAATGTGACTAGCGCTATCAGACCTTTTGCAGATGGCATAAGGTTGAAATTCGCAGTTTGGTAACGCCTTTTTTAATCCATTGGAAAAATATATCGCCCAAATTCATGCTTTATTTTATTTTGTGAAGTTCAGGTATAAATTTTTTTTTTTTGCAATTATTATTTAAAAAAACTGATTTTGCATTATACCGCATTATACCATATTTATCCGAAAGGGGGTTTATAATTAGGAGATTTTCACTTGAAAGTGTTTTTTTATAGACCTTATTCTTATTTTTTTTTCTAGGTTTATTAAAAGACTTTTTTAAAGACCAAGATGTGTTCTACTCGCAGTATTTTTTGCTGCTACTTACTACTGTCGTTTGCGTGACCCATTTCGTCCGGTTTCATACAAATCTTAATTTTGGCTATAAAATCAAAATACCCAAATAAACTGAAAAATTATTTTTGCTAAATAAAAAATATGATGAAAAATAAAAATTAATAACATAAATCATTTTGATAGGTGTAAATTTAAATTACAAATGACCTTTTTACGCCGGAAAAAATGTCGTTTATAATATTAAAATTACTTCCAAAAAAACGCGTTTTTGAAGATGTTTTATTTTATTTTAAAATAAATAAAGTGAAATTGTTTTGTTAAATTTTTAAATATAGAGTATTGTATTTATTTGCAGGAAAGCCCGATATGAACTATTCTTATTGTTAAGAACGCTCCTTTTGCTGGTAAATATATTAAATCAAAAATATTTTTTTGGATTTGTTCAAATATTATTTTATTATATTACTAGCTTTTCCCGCGGCTTCACTCGCATGGTGTAAGTGTTCCCACTCCGCCTACTCCACCCCCCCCCCCCCTCTCCCCCTCCACCTCTCCTCCTCACCCCCTCTCCCCCTCCCCCTCTCTCTTCCTCCCTCCCCCCCCATCCCCCCTCCCTCCCCCTCCCCCACCCCCTCCCCGCTCCCCCCTCCCCCCCAAACCCTCACCCCCATTTCTCCCTCCCTCCCGCTTTCCATACATTCAGTTTCAAACCTCGCGTGCCACCAATAGCAATTTTTTTATTCAAATTTCATAATGCCAGTCGTTCGAAAGTTATGCGCTTAGCAACACATTCAGCGATTCATTTTTATATTATGGATAATGGGTGGATGTTTGGAATTTTATCCCTAGGTTTTCTAAGGGTTTAAGATTTTCCAGTCCTTGTTTTCTCCAACAAAAGAGACCAGCTGCCTTTGTTCAATGGACCAACTTTGTTCACAAATTTTTCAAATCGCTAAAATTAAATTTCCGCCCAAGAAAGGGCTAATTGACCAACAAAACCGCAATCTGAAACTTATAATTTTGTTGAATCCGTTAAAGTTTCAAACTTTACTAATGGCTGCGAACGGTTTGTTTTGTAATTGTCTGGGGCCACTTTTCTCCGGCCCTTCCTACCGTCATAACGGCTCCTGTCCAAACCTTCCTTCCTCATCCTACGATAAACCAGGCCTAAAACACCCCATCAAAACTTACCCCGGAGTGCCCTAAAGTAGTAAGCGGACCTACAATCGACGTCAATCAAAGTGTAGGTGGGAAAGTTCTGACGATGAGTCAATTATTTGTTTCTAACTCGATAATATTGTACTTTATTTGTGTCTGTGGGGGCATGATTGCAATGGAAAATCAAATGTGAGCAGTTAGTACGTTCAAGTTTATTAAAGAATATTCAACAAACATAATTTATTTGTATAGTAGAGATTATTTAATGATAATCGGAATGATGATCGGAAAAAAATATTAAATATTAAGCCGGAACGGGAAATGGACGTGTGACTCTGCGTCACTTAGTTTCGTGAAATCAATTTTAAATTTCCGTTTTATTACAATGAACAATGCGTAAAAGAGTAATTAATATTTTTTACAGGCTTTTACGAATACAACCAAAAAAAAATCTCAAATACCTCTTCCAACCTTTCCAAAAGCCTTTTCTCAAATATTTTTTAACTCTTCCCATGAAGGGCGTGAATTTCGATTTCGATTTTTTCCTGGACTATTGGATCGCCTTGCGCCGAATTATCTCATCGTTTAGCTCTCTTCACGGAGTGCACGAAATGCATTTTGATTTGATTGCCCATTTTCATAAAACGCTTCAACAATCTTAACGCGCTGCTCAATTGTGTACGTCTCCATGGCTGAATTTGTCAAAGACTGAAACAAAGAAATGTCAAATAAAGTTGGCCAAAAAACTTGACATTAAGGTGTGGCTCACAGTTAACAACGTGCGTTATGGTTAACACCACCCTACAAATAATTTTCATAGATCTTTCTATCATAAAATTAAAATAATTCTCTGAAAACTTTTTGTTTTATTTACAATAAATTAGCATCGTGCGTTCTGGTTGGACCACCCTATATTATGTTTATGTGGTTCCCAAAACATACACAAAACAAACAAAATAACGAAATGTAAATCAACATTCCGAAATCCAGAATTTAATGTAAGAAATAATTTTATACAAACAAGAAAATAATTTTATACAAACAAGAAATAAAAAGATCATTATATCACGTGGTATCCAGTTACCAAACACTCCCTCTACTCGTATGTTAAAAATGCACGAGTCGGATTCTGGAACGTTCTCATTATAAGAAGAACGCCAGATTTCCATGCTTTCCTGTTTTTCGTATTCGTACCATTTTAAATTTGTCGTGATTTTACCTATATAACATGTGTGTTAGCATATCTCCATTCTTTGTCTGCAAAGAAACCTTAGAATGGAGTAGGAATGTAAGAAAATACTATGTAGGAAAATGATACATGAGATGTAGCGATTCTTGTCGAGAAACATTATTTTAACAAAAATGCTTTGTGTGTAAAATATTGTTTGAAGTTTTATTTAATTTTATTTACAAATAACAGGAATAAATACCGACCGTCTAATAACGGTGTAAAACTATATTATGTAATAATGAAACAATAAGTTTGTAAAATAACAGCAACAGAAACAAGAGACAATAAAGTTTGTTTGAATTGATGAGACATTCAAGGAATTTAGTAAAGTTCTGCGGCTAACACTAAATATGTTCGGAATCTTGCCACTAAAGTGGATGTTGTCATAGTTTACACATTCGCACAAAAGGTTACGAGAAGTTTTAATTTTTTTTTTAAACACAAAACACAGTTGTTTATTAACAGTCCTCCTCATTAGGGATTTCTGTTTCGAGGTGAACTGTAGTAAGTTGTGTTATTGTTGCATCATAATTATACCATCTCCATGTTTGTTTATTTTCCCATTTCCGTGTTTGTCGTTTTCCACATCTTCATGTTTGTTGACTGATGGTTGTGTTGGCGTTTCATCGTGATGTTTTTAATAATTTCCTCTTCTGCATGTTTACTTATCCATATTTTGATGTTGTATTTAAACTTGTTTATCTCCATTATATTATTTTTAATTTCATTTGGTAGGGAATTATACAAGGTGTCCGGAATCTAAGTCACGTAGAGAATCCAAAAATCTTATTTTTTTGATCTGAGCATTTCGATTTTTATATATATTTTTTAAATTTGATAGCGCCAAGTACAATTGGCTGCGCTCAGCGGATTGTTTGTGTTATTTTGGATCTAAAATATTATGACAATTATTATTTCCCTTCCCCCGCTTGTCTCGCAAAACGTCAGTGTGTTTACAAACAGTGCCGCGGAACGAAGTCCTAGTTAATATAACTCGCTTAACAAAAACATCGCAATCACTCCTCACATCGTATTTTTGAAAACTATTCATATTCGCAATAAGGAGTATGAAGAGCCGCAGTGCATTTAATGGAATACTTACGCATTTTTGTCATTATTCATGACAATTGGCAAGTATCGATGTTCGAAGTGTGGACAGCAATCATCAGCGCCGCATCTGCCATTCGTTCAAAAACGTGCAAAAAACCTGGCGCCAACTCCGAAGGGGCGCCGTGAGAAAATAAATATTGTATTAAAATTTAGTTATAATATTCCCTGAATCGTTTAAAAATTACCCATAGTACGAAATAATTATTACGCTCTAGTAACACTTTCCAAAGAAACAGAATTCGCACGCATCAGGTTGGTATGAACGGCTTACGAATTTATAGTCAGTTACAGAACTTTTTTACAAATTCCATATATTTAGTTTAAACGTAAGATCTATTTTTCCACAAATCTTTTACCGTATTTTACGACGTATGGGTGCGATCCAAATTCAATAACCAATCACAGCGCGGTATTTTTCTATCAAACAAACCGACTTGCACCTTTCAAAGTACGCTCCCATACGCTCCTATCGTACAATCTAGGAGAAGGTAGTTAAAGACCATTTTCTTATGAAATCTTCAGTAAATTCCATTAACAAAAGCATCTTTGTTCAAGCATCAAGTTGCAACTTGTTGACAGTTTCGTCATTGGTTTGACATATTATTTTTTGAAGTTCGTTAATAATTAATATCTATTAGATTTGTTGGATTTGTTATTTTACGGTGTCAGTGTAAGCGTGTTTGTATGGTGTTTGTTCGCTCAATTTGGTGTTTGTTCACTCAACACAGGGGAAATGCAAGGTACAAATTTGAGGTTATATTCTTATTAGTATCCTGTACAATTAAAAGATTTTGATTTTCCTATTACGAACAAGCGTAAATTTAATACTAAGTATTAATACAAGAAACTGCCTAATGGAGAAGAATTACATAGATCGCGGCTTATTTATTCGAAAACTTCAGATAGGGTTTTTTGTTTTTGTTGCAAATTATTTTCTGTATCTAGGAATGGCGCGTTAACTAGTTCAGGATTATGTGATTGGAATCATTTAACGCAAAATTTAAATTCACATGAAAAATCACTTCAGCATTTGGATAGATTTATGTTCATAATTTTATGTTTACCCAATAGATTCAGAGAGTATAGGACTCCTGGCGATTCTCTCTTTAAAAAAACGAGTGTGAGAGCTATCGCCAGGTCACTTGGAAAAGTTACACCTGTATATGTCTTGATTTTATTTGATAAAATTAGTGTAAAAAAAAAATTAAATAAAAAATTGGCGTGAACGAATTTTTAATCAAAATAAAAATATAGGGGGGGGGCACCATCGGTACCTACTGCACAGGGCGCCAGATTTTGTAGATCCGGCCCTGGCAATCATCGCATAATATAATACGCAAAGTTCATATTGAAACGAGTTTTAATACCAAGTGAAAATAACAAAACCCATGATGAAGGACGCTGAGAGGAATTAATCCTGCAAATTGCGGAGAATCCATCAAATTGGGCATCTCTGTGAGTAATTCCTTTTAAATATATAATCATTGCCATTTTAAGTACACGAAATAAATTTTGCTGTACATTATCAAGCTCCTAGCTAAAACAAAAATACTTTTCTATTTTCTTCGGCAACTAAATACTAATAAAACTTTTGAAGCCGCGCTACGCTTCGACGCATTTTAAAAGACATTAAACAGTTGATATTAATCTCCTAGTGACCGAATGTTATTCAAATGTGTTCAAAAAATTCTACCTTCGGACCCGATTTACTCGAAAAATAAAGCCCAAATCAAAGAAAGGTATATCACAAATCGACTCCAAATGTGATGGAGATAGACTAATTTCCCGCTTGTTCTAAGAGTTTCGGGACACCGTGTATAATTATTGTGTTGAACGTACGTCCTAATGTATGAAAAAAACATGCGTGTATGAGTGAAGCAGCATGAGTAACGTTTAAAGGTGTTTGATTGTTGTTCATTCGTCTTCTTTGCAAATAGGCTTCCTAGAAGAAACACTGTACAGATCTCCTAATAAACGCCCATAAGACTACCCACGTCATATTATTGTCTCCCCACCTCAAGTACTGAGATCACACTAAAAGAAAACTGGATCCATCTGATCCATCAAAAATTGGACGTCCAGCTTATCACAATTATGTAACAAGAATTCTTTTAAGTATCACCTTAAACAACTTTTCAGCAAGCGATATAAAAAGATATCCTTCCAGGAAATTTATATAAACCCCAAATATTCGTAGGAAGTTAGGAAGGTTCATTTCTCCACTAAAGTACCAAGTTTCACTTTGCAAGTGGAATATTGATAAATACTTCCCGTACTTAGCACCTAGCAGTACCAACAGAACCTATCCTAAGTGGTTATTGGAATATTAATATCGGTAGCTACCGCTAAGTTTCAATAGGCAGAGTTGAAGTCTCGCTTACTTGATGCTGGGAAACTTCTAATAGGGTAAGTTTGTGGCCCGATTGCCTGTATTCTGTACTCGTTGCTAGACATTATTCAACCAACCAAATAATGCTGCTTAGAGTTTGTAAGGCATAACTTTATCGTAAACATAAACAGAAATAAACAGTAATAATATTTCATTGAAGAAGAAGATAACAATAATAATCTAAACGAAAATTTAAAAGAGAACAAGACACAGAAAAACAGAAAAAGATAATGGTCGCAAATGGGACTCGAACCCAGAACCTCTCGTCTAATTCGGACGTGCGCGTTTACCAATTCCTCCATTGCCACCTACTGTCAAACCTTCATATTAGTCAATCTTCCTAACTTCCTACGAATGTGAACTTTTAGTGTGATCTCAGTACTTGAGGTGGGGAGACAATATTAAGACGTGGGTAGTCTTATGGGCGTTTATTAGGAGATCTGTACAGTGTTTCTTCTAGGAAGCCTATTTGCAAAGAGGACGAATGAACAACAATCAATCTCATATTTCAAATTATAGAATTAACAATATTCCTCTTAAACCCGCGGTGCTGTAATATTGAACCTCAAAATAAAGTGCTGTGTTAAATTAAGGTAGATATTCCAGATTCCTTCCCAGTGTCCACTGTTCACATTTTTTCAAAGTTGTGTCATTTTGAAAACCCATGTTTTTATTGATTACAGTCCGATTGGTTTGCAGTCAATCAGCTTTGACAACAAGTGTGGGATGTCAAATAATTTTGTAATATGTTGTATTTTTATATTAGCTCTAATAATTTCCATCAGGGGCCCGTGTCATCATAGGAGATGCTGTATGGAGGGTCTTTTAAAGGAAAGGAAACAGAGGAAGTTCTGGGAAGTAAAAAAATATGAAGGGTTGGTAGGATTCCTTATACATTATACGTATACGTATACGTGATTCATTATACGTATACGTATTAACAGTGTGTAATAGTGAAATACGCTCCACATTAAATTAACAGTAACAAGATAGATTTGCAAGTAAACTCAACAGAAAGTGTCACATAGCTTAAATCACCTGGTGTTTGACATTTTAAATCAGTTAGATTTCTGCATCATAGTGAGTGCCGTACAGTATTGTTGAATCTAAAACCAAAATAATCCAGTATCTGAAATCAACAACAGTCCATGAACAATCTTAACGCGCAAACGCAAATATCTGAATCGTCATTGGTTGAAAGTGTCGTCATCCTGTTACCATTGGTGGAAAGTGTCATCATTGTCGCTTTGTGCTGAACGGTTTGTCAACAATCGAAATAAACAATCAATATTACAAAATAAACATGATTTGCAAGAACTGTCAATGTGAAATATTTGCCGGAGACGGCATTAACTGCTCTATATGCCTCCATAAGTACCATTTCTTCTGTGTTAATATGAAGGAAACTAACTTTAGAAAGATGGGAGCTAAGCGTGATAACTGGATCTGTACTGACTGCAAAGATGACCCAAAAGGGAACCAATCTTCAAGCGGGAAAAGAGTGTCTACTGCTGCCCCTGCCTGCGGTTTGAAGTCGCCTCAGAATCCGGATGTCGAGCAGATTATGCAGATAGTTCGACGATGTATTGCCTCAGAGTTTGAGACTTTTCACGCTAAACTTAACATTCTACCGGAGTTAAAAGAGTCCGTCAACTTCATCTCTGCTGAGTACGAGGACCTTAAGAAAATGTTCTCTGAATCGCTGGCTACCATCAAAAGTCTGCAAGCAGAAAACACCAAGCTTCACGCAGAAATGCGTGATCTTAACACGCGCGTATCGCATATGGAACAGTTAGCCAGAGAGAATAACCTTGAAATTCAGTGTGTACCTGAGAATAGATCTGAGAACTTGGTATCTATTGTCAAACAACTTGGTACCGTAATTTCCCGCCCGATTGCTGAGTCTGAAATACTTAACCTTCATCGGGTCCCTAAGGTCAAACCTGAATCCAACCGACCCAAGTCAATAATAGTAAAGCTCCCAAGCGTGAGAATAAAGAATGAAGTCCTGGCTGCAGTTGCCAATTATAACAAAAAAAACAAAATGAATAAACTAAACTCGGAACACCTTGGCATCGACGGCGCGAAGTCACCAATTTACGTCAGCGAACACCTCTCCCCCGCTAATAAAGTCCTGCACGCAGCTACAAGGATAAAAGCCAAGGAAACTAATCATAAATACGTATGGATACGTAATGGTCGCATCCTAGTACGTAAAGATGACAACTCTGCGCGCGTGGTGTGGATCCGTGATCATAACTCCCTGGTTTCTCTCACCTGATTTTCTTCCACAAGTTAGTTGATTTTCTAGAACTCACTTCTCTGCTTTGTTTTTTACCCTTATATAATGTTTAATATTTATTATCAAAATGTAACCGGACTGCGTTCCAAAACCAATATATTCTACTTAAATATGACTAATAATGATTATGATATCATTATGATAACTGAATCATGGCTCGTGGAAAGCATTGCCGCTGAGGAATTATTTGATAATCGTTATGTAGTATTTAGAAGAGATCGTATAGATAATAAAAGAGGAGGGGGTGTGATTATTGCGTTTAAGAAACACCTGACAGTTGTAGAGCGGAAAGATTGGCAATCGACAGCTGAGGACCTGTGGGTGACTCTTATAACTAAAAATTCTAAAAGGATCAATTTGTGTTGTGTTTATATTCCACCTGGAGTCAATCACACACGTAACGTTTATGAATTTATGGACACACTTTGTGATCTTCGGGCTCTTCATCACGATGATAATTTTCTTATAGCGGGAGATTTTAATCTACCTCAAATAGATTGGTCTATTAGTAACGAAAATAGTATGAAAATAATAAATAGTCACCACTCAGAAATAATTTCCAAAATCTCTGACACTCTGTGTTTTACTGATCTTTCACAATATTGTACTTTTCCGAACAACAGGCACAAATTTTTAGATCTTGTTTTTAGTTCTTTTCCTGTTATCGTAGCACACACCTCTCAACATCTAATACCTGAATGTAAACATCACAATTCAATCACTATTAATATGAATATAGAGTTAGACATACCCATGGTAAATAACACTAGAACCATTAATCTCTTTAAAAAAGCTAATTACGAAATCATAAACAATATCCTCAGCAATGTCGATTGGGATGTAGAATTTTTAAACTTATCTACCAATAAAGCTATTAACCGTTTTTATGATATTTTACATGAAATTATTCAAATTTACGTTCCATCTAAAAAAGTTCAGGTCAATAACTCATATCCTTACTGGTATAGCCCGGCTTTAATAAAATTAACTAAGGAAAAATACAAGGTATTTAAAAAGTGGAAAAAATGGTCTAATCCTTTGGATTATCAAGAATTCTGTGTTCTGCGAACGAGACAAAAAAAAATGTCTAATGAATGTCATAGACAATTTATAACAAATGCTGAACTCAAAATATCTCATGACCCAAAGAATTTCTGGTCTTATGTTAAAAGTAAAAGAAATAGTTCAGGGTTACCCAATACTATGAAACTAGAGAATACAACTGCTAACAATCCTTTAGATATATGTAACATGTTTTCGAAACACTTCGCCTCTACTTATAATTATAATGTAACTCCCAAAACATCAACTAATATTCCCCAAGCAAACAATGGTATAAACATTTGTTCTATTTCAGTTTCCAAGGAAAAAATAGAAAAAATAATTAATAACATCTCTTGGTCATTGGGCGAAGGTTTCGATAAAATACCATCTCATTTTATAAAAATGTGCGTCAAAGAAATATCGATGCCTCTAGTACTGCTTTTTCAATTATCTTTGAAAGAAGGCGTCTTTCCAGACCAATGGAAATGTGCGCTCATTACGCCAGTATTCAAATCTGGGTCTAAAAACGACGCTAAGAACTATCGTCCAATTTCAAAATTACCTATTTTTAGTAAGATCCTTGAAAAAATTGTTCATGAGCAACTTTATGACTGTGTTCAATCTGTAATAACTGAGAATCAACATGGCTTTATGAAAAAAAGATCAACTGTATCCAATCTTGCTGTATTTACTGAATTTATTTCTAAATCAATGGATAAACGAATCCAAGTTGACGCAGTGTATACAGATTTCTCCAAGGCATTTGACAGAATCGACCATAGTCTACTCTTGTCAAAACTATTAGCTTTAGGAATACATGGTGATTTGTACCGATGGCTAGTCTCCTATCTTGACAAACGTTCCCAGATAATAGCAGTGAATGGTTTTAATTCTGAAATTATCAATGTACCTTCAGGTGTCCCACAAGGGTCTCATCTGGGACCATTGCTTTTCACTATATTTATCAATGACATTGTAAAATGCTTTAAGCACTCTAAAGTTTTGCTCTTTGCTGATGACATGAAAATATTTATTTCTATCAACTCTATTTTTGACTGCTATAAACTTCAAGAAGATCTTAATAGACTTAATATTTATTGCACTGCCAACTATCTCCACTTGAATAGCGACAAATGTTACGTTATTACCTTTACAAAAAAACAAAAAACAATCGAACATGATTATCATATTACAAACAGTCAAGCACTTAAAAAAATCAATCAAATTCGAGACCTCGGTGTTCTTATTGACAATAAACTTTCTTTTAAGGCACATGTGGATACTATTGTTAAGAAATCCATGAGCATGTTAGGATTTTTATTCCGTATTGGAAAAGAGTTCACCAATATCCATACCCTCAAAATATTATATTACTCCTACGTTCGTAGTCATCTTGAATATGCTTCTCCTGTATGGAATCCGCTGTATAATATACACACAAAGCGCATAGAAGCTGTACAAAGAAAATTTGTACATCACTTGAACTTTAAGAGACATGTGCGTCATTATGACATAGACAGCTCTATAAAACACTATGGACTTAAAACTCTAAGAAGTAGGAGAGACATCGCGGATATGACTTACTTATACAAAGTCTTGAGTGGTCATATTGACTGTCCAGCTCTTTTGTCATCAATTAATATTAGAATCCCGAGTAAGAAAACTAGAGACAAGTCATTGTTTCATATCGAAAGTGCTTCAACCAGTCTCAGGCAAAATTCTTTCCTATTAAGAACATGCAATCTTTATAACAAAAAATGTATCGATACCGATATTTTTTCTTGCACTTTAAGCACTTTTAGACAAATACTTAATGGAGCCTTATAATTACCCATCAATTAACAAATAACTTAATTCATTGTAACGAAATTGATACCGTAATTTCTTTGTGTTGAATTTTTTTTATGTATTTTTATACTGAAAGTTTAAAAGAATGTGTATATGTGTATGTATGTGTACATTTATATATTACTTTTCCACCTTACACTTTTAAACACGTCCGGTGTTTTTCAGTTTTTTTTAAATTTATTTTGTAATTATCTTATTTAAAAATACTTATTCAATCTAACATAAAACTGGAACACTTTATTTTAATAGTTTACTTTCATTTCCCTTTTATTTTTCTTTTCCTTATATTTTTATATATATATTTACATATAACGCTTTCGACATTACGTCTGGTGTTTTTCAATTTTCATTATTATTATAATATATGTTTATACATTTAGTTATTTTTCTACTCTGTTTTTTATCTTATCTTATCTTGTTTGTATCTTTATCTTTATATACTAGACAGTATAGCTAGGTTATCCCTAGACATATCTAGTTCCTAACTATATATTATTAAGCTAAACAAAAAAAAAACTTTATAATTATAGACTTTTTAATTATTATTGGTGCATGATGTGAACATTCGTTATTGGGTTTATAACCTAATTATTGTAATTTGTGATGTTTTAATGCATGTAAAGTTATAAACCTGTAAATGTTCCTAATAAAGAAAATAAAATAAATAAAATAAATAAAAATTCCGGGCGCAGTGTCTCCAGGAATGACAGAATGGTATGAATTAATCCCTCCGAGTTAGAATCGAAATATGGTCTGAAATACCATTGGCCGTGTTTAAACTGTTAAGTGACCACATCTGAATAGCTAGGAACTTACTTATCAACCTTCCTGTTACATCTCCACACCTTCAACCCTACCATCAACCACTCAACATACCCCAATTGGAACTCACGCGGTTATCATAAAATAAATACCCTTTGAGTTTTCTTTAAGAGTTGATTGATTGATAGTAAGGTTTTATGTTACTTGTATTCTGCAATAAAGAATTTTCTCTTTCTTCAAAACCTTCTTCAATTCATCGACAATAATTTAATTCCAAGTTTTATCATCTCTTTATTCATATTCTCCATTCTTAGAAATACTTCGTAAACTTATCGATTCTGCCTGTCGCTGTTTTCCCCAATTCTCTGCGAAATTTCTATTTGTATGAAATGATTCCCTCCTAGTTTATGATATAAAACGTCCAAATGTTATTTCAGAGTCGGGAACAGGAAAAATTGAATATTTTCTCACTTCACGCCGTTTCCGTGAAATTTCTTTGTGATGGATGATTTTTCATCTTAACTCCGTGATGAGTATGATGAACTGATGATGAAGGAAATTACAGAAAACCGTCACAAATGGCTTAACGAAATGACAAAACTTCTGACAAGATATTTTTGAATTCATTCAATAAAAATCTGAATTTTACGAGAAAGACATTTAAATTTTTTTTTATTAGAAACTCTCTTTTTTGACTTTTAACAGTAAAATATTTATAGAAGAAGACAACACTATTAATCTAAACGAAAGTATGAAAGAGCATAAGACCCAGAAAAATAAAAAAAGATAACGGTCGCAACTGGCATACGAACCCAGAACCTCTTGCTATATCGGGACAAACTTAACAATTCTGCTACTGAGACCTCTTTTTTGTCAATCTCGTGTTTAAAATTTCAGAATTAACTCTCCCGCAGTCAACCGTGGCGGAAGGTGGACCTCAAAATTACTATACTTCTTATATCTACTTAAATACATGAAATATATATTTTAGGTATTCCTGCGCAAAGTATTAATACATAATGTGCCATTTAAAAAAATGTGAAAAAATCGTTGATCGCAGGAAAAAATATTTTGTCCAATATTGGTAATATTCCCTGCCCAATAAATGGACAAATAACAACAACAAAAAAAGACGAAAAAAAAGGAAAAAGTGGTTTCTGTGGTTTAAATGCCCCAAAAAATTGCATGGGATCATCGACCGACCCACATAGTTACGGACGTTATGTTTGGCATCTTGGCCTGTCGAGAGTTAACAATATTATCTTCGGCAATTGTGCAAGTGTTCGATGAACTGGTTTGTAACCTAGATGTCTCGGTTAAATATATCTGATTTTTTTACACGGAATACCTATTGACCTTTTTATAAATTCCAAAATTGTTGTTAAACTAAACGAATTTATTGTTAACGAAAGTTGTTAAAATAAACATTGTAAGTTAACATAAACGAATATTGCTTGTATTAAAAATCAAATTACGAGGATTTTCCGTGGTACTATTTATATTGTTATTTCATTGACCTCTTCCAGACAGGCTTTATTTCTTGATTTGTACTCATTAAAATTACCTACTTAGTTATGATTTGTGGGAAGGATGCATGACGGCCCGCCGTAATGCAGCGGTAAGGCGCTTGATTCGCATTCCGAAGGTCGCTGGATCGAATCCCGGCGTGGTAAATAAATTTTATTTGATTAATGTGTGTATTGTGGCTTGACTCGAACACATTAACTCTTAACATACAGAAAACAAAATACTTAACTCTCTAGTCTTACCAATATCACAAAACCAAACCTACACCCAAAATTAAAAATACACGAATGTAATAACTCATCTCTGAACCGGAATTGCAACTGCCCATGCCTAGAATAAGTAACAACTATCAAATATTTAGGATTAACCTTTGATACACACCTAAATTGGAAGCAACATATACTTAACACTACAAACAAAATCCGCAAATCTATTTACTTTTTCAAACAAACGCGCAATTTCCTTAACCTACATCTTTTAAAAACAATATATTACTCACTGTGCCAATCTCACATCGAATACGGAATTTTAGCTTGGGGTAACACTTATTCTAATGCCCTCGACCCCATCATTAAAGCACAAAAACTAATAATAAAAATAATTCTTAAACTTCCTTTCACTACCAGCACCGATACGATCTTCAATACTTTTAACGTTATGGACATTAAACAGCTCTACGCAAATCCATCTTACTTTATTTACATAAAAACAACAAAATCCTTTACAAACCAACACAAATGATACACAATACCCGACACAAAAATAAAGAACTTCTCCAAACTCCCTTTTCTAAAACCACCTTTGGACAAAAACACTTTAAATACATAGCTTGCAAACTACACAATACACTTCCAACCACGATTAGACAAACTGAATCAATGACCAAATACAAACAAGATATAAAGAAATGGATTATAAGTATTGGACATCACACTACTGCTAACATCTGTAAAATAGATTACAAATAGACAGAATTACCATCTCACGTATGTCCTTACCCTTATTAAAGAACTAATAGTAAAATCCTATATGTATAATATAACTCCCTATATAGATTCTTCTCTTCCTTCACCTATATAATGCTCTCTTTATGATATTAACCCTCAATTTTAATCGTCTTTCTATTTGAATTGTATAAATCAGTATGTATCTTACCTTAAATATTCTTATGTTATAATTAAATATTCTTATGTATGATACTCATTTATGTACCTCTACGCCTGTCTCAACACAGGTATACCCTAGTGCGACAGGCATCGAATAATGTAATGTAAACATACCTTATATAGATAAATAAATAAATAAAATTTCACAATTTATTCATTGAAAATAATATATAGTATATTTGCGGCACGTTCCAGAGTGGAAGATACTCTCAGTATCGTCCTGGTGTAAGGCCACCATTCAAAATTGAAACGTTGCCTGAAATGGCTTTAGCCGTGTTTGGTGACCAGATCTGAATACCCAGGTACTTCCCCACCTTACCTTCCTTTTCCCTATCTCCTTCCCTCCCCGCTACCTTCAGCCTCACAACATACCATAGTCCCGCTGGCTCCAGACGGGAGCAGTTGGGACTCTTGTGTGGTATTCATGTAAAAAAAAGGAATTTTGTTGCAAAATATATGTAGTTTTTTGTGTCATTTTGATTCAATCTAGAGTAATGTAAACTCTTTAGTATACTAATCCAAGTGAGAGCTCGTACGTCCATCATTTATGGTCCTCCTCTTTCATCTCCTGTATTTTGCATCAAAACGAAAGAGACAGAAGATACTAGAACGATGACATCACATACGAGTTCTCACCTTCCGACCTTTCTCTTTCACATCTTATTCTCCCTCACCCCTCCCTTCATTCTCACAACATATCCAACTTAGGAATTTGATACTTGTCTTCGAGCAGTTGGTACCTGCCTGCGATGTTCACATTAAAAAAACAACCTTAAATAATTTTTACGAGGCGTAAAGATGAAACCAAAAATCACTTAAGCAAACGTTTAAATTATTCTGAGTGGTGCCATCAACGGGGAGCACGATTCTGTTGTCTTACTGTAACAATAAAATATATGATATTTCGCCTTCACCGCTGAAAAATGATAATGTCCCTCCTTTGCAGGAGATAAAACCCCCTCAGTCATCTCTCCATAATGAACGGTTCTCTTCGCCGGTAACTGTTATGTTTCTTCATTCCCGGAAACTGGCGGAGAAATGTGGAAGTGAAAGAATGGCAAAAAGATAAATGTGGTCGGTAAGAGAGATTTTTGTTTTTTACTAAATTTTTATTTTTGTATTCTTTAAACTTTTAGATCCACTTCTAATGAAACCTTGGGGCACACTTGCGACTTGTACAGTGTTAGCGGTTGTGTACTATTAAAGTATCTGCGGGCTCCTTACAGTATGCCCAGCTTCTGATAGGCTAACTTAACTCTGGCTTCGATGGAGCCGCCGTACTTGAGCTGATCTCGAATTACACCAAGCCCATCAATGGAATGCCTGTTCGGAGGATTGCTTTCGTTGAAGGAGACTAGATTTTCATTACGATCCCCTTTAGACGTAATCAAACTTCATTAAGTATTAGACACATTAAATACAACGAGATTATTTTTACCCCAAGAGGAAACACTCTTGAGGTAACCGTCCATTCTTTACTTTAAGGTTAAACTTCACGTACGTTATAAATGTTATAATGTACGCATTCACAGATGGCGCCAATTAAATTATTTTAGGTTTTTAATACTTTTTGCACGTTACGCTATAAAATATTAAGGTATATTAATTGTTTGCGCCCGTACATATTTAATATGAATATAAATAAATAGTTTTGTCCGTAAACAAACCCAAATTTTCCAAGAAAGGTTTGGGTAATAAAAACCTAAAATAATTTTATTGGTGTCATCTGTAAAAGCGTAGATTATGACGTATGTGATGTTTAACCTTAAAACCCTCCGAGCCGTTGGCGTTTGTGAGCCCTTTAGGGGCTTTTTAAACAAAAAGCTATTAGGAACTATACTTAACAATGAATTGGTAGGTACACACGACAAAAGGTCATTGATGTGCAATAAAAACAAAGTCGAGGTCAGAACTAATCCCTGTGGGACGACAGCACATAACGAGTGCTGGGTTAAACCATCAGCAACCCTCCGAACCGACCTCTCCCTCAAAAAGTCGGAAATCCACGTACCAAGAACATAGATACGTCGAGCTGCTTGTATTGCCAGGCAGTAAAATGTTGAGTTTCATTCGAATTAGATTTTGGAATCAGTTTTGGAAAATTAAAAGCGGTTAGCGCTTTTTTGTCAACGAAGCATACGTGGTATGAATTTAAATTGAACTTTGATGTTAATTAATTGTAACAGCTCATAAATATTTCCATTATATGAATTTCACAGATCCGTGGATATCTTTTGAACCCCACAATGGAGGCCATTAAACGAATCAGCGTGTGATTCTTCTCCACCGTTTCATGACTTTTATTATTCGAGTAAATCGCGTTTATCACGCCTTGTGTCACGCCCCCAACGGTAATGAGATTTTTTATTAGAAAAATAAATTTTGTGCGTATTCCTAAGATGTTTTATTTATTCATAAGTATTCCGAACGACAGTTGTTGTAACTCTTGTTTTGAAGGTTTAACAATGTTAAGGAACATTATTTATTACTGAAGAACTAATTAGGCGACTTGAGGCATTCGAGATGTGGATCTACAGAAGAATACTTAAAATAAGCTGGATGGGCAGGGTTACGAATGAAGATGTTATATTTCGGATGAATCAAGAAAAAGAAGTAATTAAAACTATAAAATTCCGAAATCCTCAATATCTTGGACATGTGGTGAAACATCCAGAGAAGTATGAGATCTTGCATCTCATATTGCTGGGAAAGATTGCCGGAAGACGGGGCCCTGGAAGAAGGAGAACCTCATGGCTGAAAAACCTGAGACAGTGGTTTGGTCAGTCTACCGTAGAGCTTCAGGGCCGCAGTAAACAAAGTCCGCATAGCCAATATGATAGCCAACGTTCGTTGAACGGACAGGGCACAAGAAGAAGAAGAAGTAAGGAATACCAGTACTAATAAATATAATGATGTCAGGATGAAAGGCGTGAAATTTACAGACCAATCACTACCAGAATTGCACACAGACATAATTTATGTATTTGCAGATAATTACAAAAAATCTGTGTTATTATAGGTTTAAATTTTAGGGTTTTTTAAATGCGGGTTAATTAAATTACATGTTGGAGAACATGTTAGGTTAGGTTAAGTAAGGTTAGGTTAGGTTTCTTAAAATTTTGATTTATTCTAGTTTATTCACATAAACAATGTCTGGAAACTCTCAGTACAAGCGGGAAATTGATAAATCTCCCTCTTAATTCGATACAATTTTTCGGTAGGTATATTTTTTTATTTATTTAGCCAAATAGCATAGTAACAAATAAAAAAAAACACTATTTTATAGCAGGGTAATTAAATTAAATCATTCCACGCTTTTCTTCTGTAAATACAATGAGTCTTTATTGGGTAGGTACAATCAATTTACACAAGTTGTAAGGGCGTGTAAATAGCCCCTGACACGAGGGAATGACTACCTTTTGTAAATTAAGGAAAGTTGAAATCTTCCCCATGTGACACAAAACAGTCTACACAGCAATTCCAAAATCCTAAGTGAAAACAGAACAATACTCACTCAGAGAATGCAGCTCTTGTATGATGTCCAGCACAAAACGACACTAGTTTTCATTCAAATTATCGATTTCTGCCAAGGCGGTATTGCATAATCTCAACAGATGTTTTGCACAGCAAGGAAGTTTCAACAATGAATATAAATTCGCATATTAATAATACGTGCCAAAATCTTAGGTACAACAATAATTCAATTATTGGGTGAATTATTTGATAATGACTGACTAGGAGTGACATCTCTTGGCTTTCACTAACACTCACGTCGGAAGTAATTGCCTGCTTCACAGAGGTAAAAAAATGCATGAATATACTGAATTTCAATGTCACATAGGTAAATTCAATATAATACAAAAACCATAGATGGCGCCCTCATGGTCCCGTAGCATAAATTATTAATTTAAAAGAAATTAATGCCCAAATGGATTTAAATATATTTATGGCGCGTATCCACAAGTAGACAGTTCAATAATCGTAAAAACAGTAGTAACTTAAACGAAAAAACTACAACAGTAGTTTTATGGTTATTATTCCAATAATAACTTCAAAGGAAACTAATTATCCCTTAATTACTCGTCACTTGATACCAAAAGATTCACGAGTATATTCTCTTTCTGGAGACCTGAAGTTACGCGGGACACCCCGGCGGGTAAACTTAATATTTTACGATTACACACGACCTTTTATGGGTCGATCCATATATGAAAAACCCTAACGGCGGGATGCAACCTCTGGCCAATACAATCCCTCGTCTCTAAGAGACAGCAATGCGGAAAGTATTCGATCAAAGGACGACAAGGAAAGTATTCGATCGTTGAACTTGTCAATATGCGCTCGAAATAAAGAGATATGTTACAATTTTTATTTTTTTACATTAGCTCCACACAGGAGGCCCTGAGTAAACAACATCCACTCAGACCTTAGTCATCTTTGGGATTGCTATGTGGAGGGCCTTTTTAAGAAAGGAAAGATAGGAAATTCTGGGAAGGAAAAGGGTTTGAGGGGTGGGTAAGAATTGTGGGGTTGATGTGTTCAGAACGTCATACATTCATCACTCCCCCTGCTAAGTCACTAAATGTAGCGAACCACTTGAGGTGACCAATGGCAGATGTGTTGATTAGCCAAAAAATCGATCCTGGGGCGGCAGCACCCATACCCTCCTACCAAAATGTTGATATACTCAGTTCGTTTTTTTTTAAATATGATGTAGATCACCTGTTTCCCGCTTGTCATACGAGTTTCCGAAAACTACACACAACAAAAAATTAAAAATTTAAATATAAAAATCTGTCAATGTTCACTAACTATCCTAGTTCATCCACTGTAAGACACCCAGTAAGTTAGACCTGTTTTGTAATGCGCGGCATTAGTTTGCATAGTCAACATCACTTACCTTTAACTTCACTAGAATATAATATTGTAATAGAATTTCTAACGAACGGATTAGAAGAGATCAGGTAGCAAATCCCGCAGAAGCTTATCTTTAAGCATTAGCTTAGTCTCAAGGATCCAGCATACCTTCACTTTGAGATCTACAGGATATAGAACAAGGAAACTACAACCCCTGGATCCTGAAAGGAAGTTCATAACTTTGTAGGTGACCGAATAACAGTACATACATTGGAGTTGTTCATAAAATTACTCTCAATAACTATATACTCGTGTACAATAAGACCACCCATTCTGAATTGAAAAGTTATGGCCAGATCTGAATAGCCAGATACTTGCACACCTTCCTTTTTCCCGTCTCCTTCCCCTCCCTACTACCTCCAGCCTCATAACATACCTCAATTGGGGATGCCGGCTCCAGGGAGGGAGCAGTTGGAACTCTTGTGAGGTATTCACACAAAAAAATATATTTAAAAAATAAATCGTACTATAATGTACAAGGTTGAAATTGATTCCGGAATGCCACTCTAGACACGTAATACCTGAGTCTCAACGCGCTCAATCTACCTACCAAATGCACAGTAAACACAAGGCACTCACGATTAGGGTTACCATTTAGAAAATTGAAAAGTCCCGTCAAAATGCCTTGGAAGAGGAATGTGGGGAAGTACTTGGCTATTCAGATCTGGTCACCAAACGCTGCTAAAGCCATTTCAAGCAACGTTTCAATTCTGAATGGTGGTCTTACACCAGGGAGAACTCTGGAACGTACCGCAAACTTACTAATATTATAAACGCGAAAAGTGAACTTGTATAGACTTGTAGCGACTTTGTATGGATGTATGGGTGTTTGTTACTCTTTCACGCAAAAACTACTGAATGGATTTTAATGAAACTTTACAATAATATACTCAGAATAACATATAGGCTTTATATAATGGTAAGTTCTGGCGTTATGAAATAACCCTTCCCCTTCCTCTTCCCCACAGTCCAAAAAAATTCCGGACATTTTAATCATTTCGATGATGTATAGCCATTCGATGAAATAACAGCCGTTAATTCATTTATATCCCAACAAAACGATGCATTTTTTAGTATGATGGTCCATATAATGTGGGTTACCATTTTTACAAACTTCACAATCACTAGATTGCCCACTCTATTGTGTGTTTGCGAGTTCATTTTTACTATCCAAGCTCAAAACGCAAGGTAGAAAGAGTGTTTTCTCTAATGGGAGCACAGTGGACAAAAGAGCGTAATAGATTTTATCTATACCCTCAGGTAGATCGTTGTTGATGGTTCAATATAACCTTAAAACTATAAGCTGCGAAGAATTCTATAAGAAAACTTTGAATGAACGGGAGCTGCTCCGTCAAGTATCTGGCGCTAAAAAATATTAAAATTTATATATTTGTCCAAAACGAGGAATAAGTTTTGAAGAAGATATCTTATGTTTGAACTTGTTGATTGTTTGCAACTGTAATTAAAATTTATGGTTTGATCTCCACGAGTTGATTGTTAAAAAAGATTTATATTTTGTTTTTAGATGAATGGAAATTAATAGCGTGTTCCGTTACAACTTATTTGATATTACTTATGTAAGTTTTATTACCCATTTTCCATCTAAACCAACAAATCCGGACAAATTAAAGGGCTGGACAAAGTCCGGACTAAAGGCTAGAAGTCCGGACGTGTCCGGACTAATCCGGACGGATGGTAACCCTACTCTTGATATTTCTTGTGGTGACTGAGGGACCCTCTTGTCAGCTTTGCAGTACGTATCTAACCACATGCATTTATTTTAAAATTTCTTATGATGCACTACATAAATGTTTCTATCTATGCGTCGATCCGATCTTTCACCACGACAATTTCATCTGACGTTGATTATTGTCTTTCGACAGCCGTAGGTACATGTATGCGCAGGTGCGTATCCAATGAAACCTTTAGATACTATCCGACACTCGGCAACAGAAATAACGCATCGAGACTGAGTTGGTGTCACGGTACATTATATGAAAACGCCTCTCGTTTCCTCATAATGGCATTATTTAACACAGAACCCCCACGGAATATAATTTTGAACATTAATTTCGAAACGGAGATCTCGTTTCCCTCACTAAAGCAAATGCTATCACTATGCAAACACTCTCCACCTTCTGTAGGCTGTTGACCTCAACCAGGTACTTCATTAAATTATCTAGTCTCCCGATTAATTGGTGTATTAATCAGGAGAGAGGCTCTGCTCTCAACCCACTCAAACAGGTGACTATCATTAACGCCAGAACCCATACATACCCTGTATCTATAGTCCTTTAATGATCTCTTGTAAGGAGTCTATACAATTGCCGTACTAGTAGTTCCATGAACAGTGCACCTCGATTCCAAAAAATATGTTTCTATTTTTCTTTTATTTAATAAATCAAAACCAAAGTTTCCTCGAAAGTATTAAGAATTGTAAGGAAGTACTTAATACATTCTTATTCCTTGCGCTGTCCCAACTCATTGCCTAGGTAGGCTGTTGGGGTCGGCTCTTCTCGTTCTCAGGTTGTAATTTCTTCTGTTCTGAGTATCGCCTTCATCCAGGCCGTTTCTCTGAAGAATTTTGGAGCAATGAGTCATCCAGGAGCTCTTCGGTCTTCCTCTGGATGACTGTCGAAGAAGCTCCATAGACATTACCTGCCTCACTGTGTGGTCTGATGGTCTCCGTCTTATGTGTCCATACCATCTCAACTGTCGTTCCTCCAGTTTACTATTTATGTCTGAGACACCCAGGCTATCACGAATGCGTGAACTTTTGATTTTATCTTTAAGTGATACTCCTGCCGACCATCTAAGCAATAGCATTTCTGCTGTTTCGAGTTGCCTAGAGTAGGAGTTGTACATAGTCCAGCATTCGGAGCCATACATTATTGCGGGTCTTGCAATAGTCTGGTATATCTTTCCTTTAAGTTTTATAGGCATTTTGGAGTCACACAATATTCCTGTTACGGATCTAAATTACTGAAGTACTTAAATACCTACCTACTTAAATAAAAACCATGTATTACATAACATTTTATCTGCCTTTTTTTCAAATACAATTTGTCCAAAGAATCGTCACTGACTCAATGACAATTCTTTCTTTCAAATTTTCTTCTTGCAGGTAAGTACCATAAAATTCGATTATTAAAACGATTTGAAAAAATAATCTTTGAATTAGTTTAATTAAAAATTTAAAGAATAGTCTTTACTGATACGTAGTATTAGGGGTTTGGCTCTCGACCAGCAATCTCAAGGTCACAGGTTTAAATCTTGAGCGAGTAAATTTTATTTGTTTTTTTTTTTTTACATTATCTCCACACAGGAGGTTCTAAGGAAAATAAATTCCCTCAGGGCCTATGTCATCTTAGGGGATGCCGTGTGGAGGGTTTTTTGAGGAAAGGAAGAAGAGAAAGTTCTGAGAAATAGGTTTGAGGTGTGGGTAGGAATCTGGGGGTTAGTGTGCCCGGAAGTGACGGATGTATAAATCCATCCCTTCAAATGCGGTGCAAGGCGGTGGGTCGAGGTATTCTGGCTGGAGAGGTGAACCCCATGAACCCAGGCATACCTGCTAAGTCACCAAGATTGAATAGTATTATTTAAAAATTTAATAATTTTAAATAATTTAAGATACATTTGCTGCTAAGTCACCTAGATTGAATTGTGTTATTTCACAATTCAATAAGTAAAAATAATTTAAGGTATATTTGCTGTACGTTCCAGAGACGAAGATAGTCTCAGTATCGCCCTTATTTTTTTATCAGATCTGAAACGATTTGGTGACCAGATCTCAAACGCCAAATAGGTACTTTCTAACCATGTCTTATCTCTTTCCCTCCAGACTACTTTCAACCGCACAGCATACCCAATTGGGGAAGTCTCACAATCTAATTAGGAATGCTCCAGGCAGTTGGGAGCAGTTGGTACACTTGTGCGGTATTCACATATTTTTTTTTAGATAAAGCAAAGCGAAATTTTAGATATTAAGCTCGAAAATTTTCGTTGACTGGATCAAGTGACTCCTTCGGTTAAAAGAAAATGCAATACATTTTGGATGCCAGCTGGTTTTGTAAGACCTGGTTTTGCTAGTGCTTCTTTTGTAAGACCATGATACTATAGTATTACTACTTTTGTTGAGTTTTTTTATTATTATAATGAATTTTTATACTCGCCATTATTTTTGTTTCTATTCCTTATGTCATTATATTTTTGTTAATATTTGGTTATTTTAATACATCTGAAACGTGGTTGATTCCTTTCTTTCGTGGCTTTTCGTTTAACATACTATTTTTTTCCGCAGTAGATTTAAAAAAGAACGCATAATAAATTATGTACAGGATGGTGGGAAAATTGTGATCACGTGTGAAATATCGATAAAAAATTATGGCTATTTAAAAAAAATAACTACTTAAATTCTGGAGAGTTTTTAACATCGTCTCCACGCAGGAAAATTTGAAAAAGTAATTCACCTCGGGACCTATGTCGTTGGTGATGCTGTGTGGAGGGTATTTTCAGGAAAGGAAAGAGAGAAATTTCTTGGGAAGGAAAAGGGTATGGGGTGGGTTCAGTGTCTCCATGAGTGATAGATATATGAATCCATCCCTTCCACTGCGGTGCAAGGCGATGTTCCGAGAGAGTCCTGCTGGAGAGGTCGAAAGGTGTCCCTTAACCAGTCTCTCTTGATCCAGCCTGCCAAGCAGCTGGTAGACAGATGCATTCACCGTCAAGACCCGGACAAACCTCACCTCATGAACCTTGATACTGCTGTTATTATAAACATGCTGTATCATAATATGAGATTGGGGTGTAACTCCCTGGGACGTAATATCCATAATTATTGTAGAATCAATCATAACGACTATCAGGGAATATCAGCAAAATAATGACGATCAGGGAAAAAACTGCATGTACACAAAGAGACACCAACCTTGTAAGTCGCTTCCTTCAGTATAGGCAGCTTTTTTGTTATATTTTAAGTCCACAGTTTTGGTTCACTGCGCACAAATTCAATATTTATCACGGTATAACTGATCGTAGTTATACCTACGGTATAACTATACTTCTAACTGATCAGGTTATGCTGTTCGTCCTGTGACAGCAAATTTCGGCAGGTACGAATTTATGTCAGGAGTAAATAACAAAATTCTAAGAATTCGAATATTTGCGTTTTCGTTTCAAAAGGACATTTGAGCGACATCTATCCGATCCAGTTATCATTAATACGCAGTTTATGCGCACGATACAAATTAGTGCCTCCAGTTGCCCACAGATGTCGCCATCATATCGTTTTTGCGACATATTTTTATTTTTTTATCGAGGTCAAAGAAAAACATTAAAATAATATATTATGATGCTTAACCACATGCTTTCCAATTCAATCTATTTTATATTCACTAAACGTCTTGAATATAAAATATTCTCGAAATTTGGTTGTCCATGTTTACTGTTATTTCCACATTATTTCAAAATTATTATTTTGGTTTGAATTTGTCAGAATGATGCGTAAATCTTTAATTATTTCCTAGTTACAAAAAAAATATTCTTCAAAATGAGGCTTTGAGTCGTGCATCTTCCAGTAGAACCTAAAATTCGCCTTAGCACTTTTATAAATGAGAATTTGGGCTCATTCAAACGTGGATTTACGTTGCTCTCTACATTCTTCTTTTACATTATTTTTTCAGATATTCTGGTCTTTCATCTGTGCTCGAGTTCATCCTGGTTGCTTTTTAATATATTCATAGTGCTCCGACCAGCGACACAAAATACGCAAAAGGGCTTATGAAATACTCGTAGCACAAGAGTTGCTGAATGTAGTTTAAGCATATTTCATTTCGTGAATATTACGTCATTTTGTAGTTATGTATTAACAGACTATCATGGAAATATAAACTGAAAGGAGCGTGTATCAAAAGTAGTAGTAAAAATAAGTTGCTTCTTTTGCTGCGGATACGTATATGTCTTCTATATGTCGTATATACGTCGTCTATATGTCGTCTATATGTCGTCTATATGTCGTCTATATTTCGTTTATATGTCGTCTATAAGTCGTCTATTCAATGATAAAATATGGAATAGTTTTTTGGGTGAACTCAGTAAACGCCAAAGACGTTTTAATCATCCAAAGAGATGAAATACGAAAAATTACAATCTCTGATCACCTAGATTCATGTAGACTCGTATTTAAAAATCTTAAACTTCTGACAGTGACAGACATATATATAATGGAGTTACGCCTGTTACATAGTTCGATCATCTCCAGAAAGGTTCACAGAAAACCTATTAATACCAAAAGCAAACAAAACTATAATTCAAAAAGTACAATATTTAACAACCTTCCACGTAACATTAAACGAACAAACCATGTACTCAAATTTAAATTATCAGTAAAATCATTTTTTTTAAACAAATTAAAGTGGAATAAAACTGACTGTAATGCGCAATACTAACCAGATGTGCTTGTAAATCAAACTGTTATATTATTATAAAATATCTTTAAAAAATCCTTCCAATTTTAACAAAATGTAAAGCGCCATTCGCACGAGCTAATTTTACCACATAAAATTGATTTCTATGTATATTTTTATGTGAGTAGAAATGAATACCTTACACAAATTGAATACCTCTTTTTTTATTTGCATATAATATAACTATAATTGTTGGTCTTTATAATATAACCTGTATTTGTTGGGTTATGGCGGGTTCAGACGTTTCAATTTTTATTGATCCACTTTTATTTAACGTAAAAAGTTGAATGAGATTATGTTCACACGTTTCAATTTAAGTAGAACCGAATTTGACATTCAAGATGGCGTCAACTGAAATTGTCAGTGCGTGCGTCTCTCTAACTTCTTATGTTTTGCGAGATGAGCTCGAGATTATGAAAAAGCATAAAAAAAACGTCGTATTTGGGCGAGAAAATGGATCATGAATTAGGCGCATCCAACACAATTTTGAAAGAGATCGAACTAGAAGACTCCGAAGGATATGGATGACAGAAAAACAATTTGATGAGCTGCTTTCCAAAATTGGCGATAAAATTTTTCAGAGTAGTTTAAATTAATAATAATTACTACTAACTACAATAACCGGAGAAGCAAGGAAATAATCCATATTTCCTTAAAATTAGCTTTACCATAACCTAAAAACAACAACGCCAAACGTCATAGTTTGACATAGGTAGTTATTGTTATTAGATTTGTACAAAGTTTTTTTTTCTTTTAATTTATGCGTATTAATGGTGACGCAGGCTCTGAATATTTACCGTTATTTTTTGTCATTATCATAATATATTGGGTAGGTAGTGTAAATGAAACACATATTATTTATTGCAGTATCACGGGCATTTCTATTTGTGTACACTTCTTGCTTTTGATCCCAAAGACAGGGATGCATAAATCTGAACATCAAATCATCCGATCATTTCAAATATTTTTTCGTTGAAACGGATTCCATGTCGGTAGAACTAGGAATGTCTAACGAATATGGACATAAATGTTTGACGTCTAGTTGTACACGCGAGTAACTATGGTAACCAAGATGGCGCGATCATACTTGAACGTCGAAAGTAGACGGGCTATCAACTTTAGCTAGTCAACAAAAAACTTGTTCAACTTTGTTGAAAGAAGGTTCACACCTGTCAATATGCTTTCAAGTGTCGAGTTGATCAACTAAAGTTGAACCGTGTGAACCGGCTATTAGCTAGAAGAAATAGGATGTACTTATAAGTTACACCTTTTGTACTTACTGTATTTTTTGACAATAAATGTATTTTGAATTATACAATATAATGTAACACTAATTGAAAAATTAAAATTACAGAAAAGGAACAGTACCTACCAACAATAATAAATTAGTGAAGCAAATATAAAAGTAGAACTAATAATATAAGGATTGTAAAAAATATTTAAATCAAAGCCTGAACAAGGTTATTTTTTTGTTATCATAATTTAGACATTACCCAGCAAAATCCGACGAAAATGATTTAGACTGGCACGCAAAATTTGAAGGCCCTGACTTGACTTTTAAACATTATCCCATTTGAAAACAGTCAAATCAACTATCAGCGATATATATATTTTTTTTTAATTTTCCCTTTAAACGCGGATTCCCGGCCTGTTTAAACTTTTGATCAATTATGATTAGCTGCCAAGAAAAACGGTCATGTTATTGTGCTTGTCACTTGATAATTGATAATCATCATAATGGTCTTGTATAAACTAACGACAGTCAGTTTTCTTTCAAATAGCTGCAGATTACTTTCCATGATTGACGGATGTATGGTATGAATTCATCCCTCCCACTGCGGTGCAAGGCGATGTTCCGAGAGAGTACTGCTGGAGAGGTCAAAAGGTCCCCCTCAACCAGTCTCTCCCAATGGTTCAGTGAGCAATCAATTAACAGGTTATTTTCAAATATTCATTGTTTTATTTTTCAACAAAAAAAGAGTCATGGCGCCTAATTTGATTTAATTTGTTCGATTATGGAGGGGCCACCTAGTATTTGGTTTATCAGTGGTTCTTCGCATTGATTGATTACTCCTTTATCGAAAGTCAACATTGACAGCTGCCGTCTGCGTTTTAAAAAAGACAAACGATAAAAATATGTACAAATAAACAAAAAGACTTTTCGGAAGGCGTCTTCAAAGTGATGGATAAGAAACGTGGAGAAATAATGATAAGAATCTGCCGATTCAAGATTCTTCAATCTGAGAGTGACATGCAATGAGTCTACAATACTTTTTTCAAATTTAAATCCCAATGTATTTGATTCCTCTAGGTAGGTACCTGGTACATAGTGTTAACAGGAAACCCAGACGCAGAGAAATTTGAACCATTTGTATTTTCTCACATGTAGCAAACACTTTGTGAAAATACATTCGTAATTATAATAAACACAATAATATAACTTTGTTTTAACTCCACTTTAGCTTTTTATTCCACCTTTTTTTACACCTTTTTACTTTTAATTCCACCAGCTCAGGTATGGGGGCTCCATTGAAGTCAGAGTAAAGTAAGCCTCCCAAAAACTGGGCATACTGTAAAGGGCCCGCAGATACTTTAATAGTACACAACTGCTAGCCCTGTACAAATCACAAGTGCGTCCCACGGTTGAATTTTGGCAGCCACCTCTGGTCTGGAACTCCAAAATACCTGCGACTCTGTGCAGAAACGGGCGGTCCGTTTAATAGATTCTCCCATCTTAACAGACGGATTGCAATCTTTAGAGCACAGACGTCGGGTGGGAATGCTATCCTTGTTCTACCGGTATTACAATGAAAGATGCTCCGAGGAACTAGCATCATTGATCCCTTCGGCACCGGTGCATAGTCAGGAAACACGCTAAACGCGTGCCCAACATTTATACACGGTTGACATTTGTCCCATGAGAACGGGTCGTTTCTTCGACTCGTTCTTGTGTTCAACAGCTCGGCTGTGGAATGATGTGCCGGCCTCTGTGTTTCCTCCTCCCTACAACATGGGTTTCTTCAAGACCTGTAAAATAATATATATATTTGAGGTCTTACAAACTAATACACCCAAGATGTTTTGTTTTACACATACTTATTTTTCTTAGACATTATTGAAAAATTATAAATACTTATGATCAAAAAATAATTACAAAAAGTACATAATTTTAATAGTTTTATCATCACGCCTTTCAGCTATTTTGAATGTAGGTATAAATTAAAGGTTTTTTTTTAATGAAATAAAATCGATATTGAGTTATAATTTTAAAAACCTGGTACGGAGAATATCTAATGTTTCTCATTGGAACCGCCCTGTATAATCGTAAGAACATCTTTCGACGAAATATGAATTCTCGGTCAGTGGCTGGTTAAAGGCCCTTAAAAATGTAACTGAAATTTTGATTTCCGGTGACGGTTTTTTGATGTTTCATTTTTCATATTTTTTTTTCTTATAAAATAAATCAGGTACGTCCTTTATAACCCTGATTAGATAAATAGATTAGTTTAAAAAAGCAGCAACTTGTACATAAAAATAATACTTATCAAGAAAGCTCTCTCCTTAATGACCCTTTTTAATTATATAAAAATAATTGGGACCGTTTTGCAAAGCTAGATTAAAAATTCAAAAGCTCTACGAAGAAGCTTTCCACCCTACAAAATCCAAGTAAGGTTAATTGCTTAATGGAGCTCTTAAACCAGCGCTTTAAGGCACCATTTCAGCTTTATGTTTCGGATTGATTCGGAGGCTTAATTGGGTGAGAAAACTCTACAAAATGATTTTTATTCTTGCGGAATAAGAGACAGCGCAAATAATTTTGTTTCTAATTATTAATGTTTTGGTCAAAGCTCAATAAAGTTTGAATTATTATTACAGATTTAAGATATGATTAAGGGTTATTTTACCATCCTCTGGATAGCTTATCCATAGCATTACTTATACTTTAGAATCTTTAGATTTACAATTTATCTATCCATTTTTTTCAAATATTTCTCGCTTTCACCCTTCAACAGTGTTTTAGGCCATCTTTTAAAATTATGGAGAGAGGAAATGTGAATTTACATTTATAATTTTATTTAATTGTGCACATTTTTGAATTATTTCGAACATTGGAGTCGAACTAGTCACTTCTCGCAGTGATTTATAATTATGTATTGAACTCTTACAAAAAGATTACATTGAGCATTTGAAATGGTCTCATGACTTTGGTTTAATCATAAATGCAAAAAAAAAACAAATTGATATATATTAGATTACCCAATGCCAAGGCAAATATTATTACACCAGAAATGAAAACACACGGTTCAGATTGCTTACATGCTGGTATCCCTACATTGTGTACATGTGAAAATATTGAAGTGGTTAATGAATATGTTTATTTATGTGTAATTATTGACTGCTTTTTCAAATGGGATTTACAAATAAATAAAGTCTGTGAACGTCTGAGATCTATTTTTAGTAGATTATATAAACTTAAATTCTATGTTTCAATATGCACACTTCGAATAATTTATTTATCATTAGCTGAGTCTATTATAAGGTAGGGAATTACAGCTTGGGGACTTTCCCGTAAGACAAACGAAAATCATGTTCAATCAGTTCAAAATTCATTAGTTAAATTATTAGCTCATAAAAGTTTATGCGAACAAAGGCACAATGTTCCGTACTTTTACCAGAATCTCAAAATTCTCTCAGTAAGAGCAATTCTGTGGCATAAAATTATTTTTCAGCATATGAATAGCCCTATATACATAAATAGACTGGACCACACTTCCAATACTTGATTTACGTTAAATGAAGGACTAATCGCACCTAAGCACTTAAACAAATATGGAAAAAGAACGCTTGAATGCATGATACCTACTTGCTTAAATATGTAACCTGCTAAAATTTAAAAAATGTACAAATAATGTTAAAACAAATATTATATTGAAAAATTGACTCGCCGAAAGAAATAGTTTGAATTAACATTTTTTGTAGTAACACAAAAAAAATGTCTAACTGCATATAAAAGTAGTTTATTGGGACTTTTCTTTTTTCTGTAATATTTTATTTTATTTGATTTCCTGTAATATTGTATAACTTTTTCTATCTGATAAATAAAAAAATAAAAAATTCAGACTTAGAAGAGATGACATGTTGAGGGGGGTAATTTTAAATACGGCGTGATAGAAGAGAATATATTTGTTTGAAAGGGACACCCAAAAAGTATGTGATCTAAAGTTCCCACTTCTCGACCACAGAATGTACAATCTGTTGTAGAAATCTAGTCAAAGACATGAATTTTAAAAAGGTGAGAAGGAACGGAAGGGAGACTAGATTATCATTAGCGTGTCTTGTATTTTTAAAACGTCATTGTCGAAAATTGGCAAATATTGGTTTAAGCTTACTTTCAGCTTCACAAATTCTAAAATTATCTTGTGATTTTTACAAGTCTGAGCTATTTCGACAATAAATTACAAACGACCTTCTACAAATCACTTCACCGGATCTACAATACTTTGTTCCAAATAATACATCGTGTAATTCTCTATGTACGTGTTTTGTCAAGTGCATTCCCCATCCGATCATTAATCACCCCCTTGGCCCCCCAACTCGCCGCGCCGCATACTAGACATCAGTTCCCCGGTCAGCCAGACAGTTGGGAGGCAGTTGGGGATGAAATCAATCGCCGTTAAGTGATTAATCCCTGCTCCGAGAATAACCAAATATCAGTGGGAGATAAGAGACTAGGAAGTAATTCAACCCTTTAATGGATAGGTAGCTTAACCTCTCAATTTCATTTACTAACTTACAATCTAATAATAATAATTGTTGGAGACTTCACCTTTTAATAGAAACAATATCAATACTTGATTCTTGACTTATTTTTAACCGTTTCAAAGATTTATTGTTTCGAAGTTGAGCTGAAAACAAATTGCATTGATTTTAGATGAACGGCTGCGCAACTTTTTTCATGAGGGTATGGCAATATCTAGAATGATGGAAGCCATTTTATTTAGTTGCTTTGCAAACAATTTTTTTATAGGCCAGATACTTTATTTTTTTCTAGACTTATTAAAAGACTCGTCAAAAAGATTCTAGATTATTTCAAAGGCCAAGATATAGTAGCGGTCCCAAGGGGGGGGAGGCCACCTACCTTTTGCTCTCGGCTAACTCAATGTCGTCGGCAGGCAGGAAACCTCTCCTCGTCAGGGTCGTAGGTAGCTAGGGGGTAAATGGTACATAGGTAATTTGCCAAAGCCCGCCCACGTGATCCCATCAAATGAAAGAGGTAGCTGGGTGAAACATATCTGTATTGTCTGGTATACACAATTACAGCATCTAGCAAAACATAATTATTAGTCACAAATCAACAACAATGCCTAGCTAGGTATTTCCTACGAAGGGGTCTCTCAAATCTCTCCGGAAATGTGGTCGTTTCAACCGAGTTTGCTACAGGACACATTAATTAAGAGGGAAATCGAGGTTCAACTCACAGCTGGTGGACTAGTGCGGGAAGCCGGGGCAGCAATCCGGAGTCAGTGCAGGTAGCGGTAGTCTCCAAGTGGAGCGGGCCATGTCCGCGACCTCATATTTTACTATTGAGATCAGGTTCTAATCGGAACGCCATTGAAATCGGCGATCTCGCGGGAATTTACTGAGCGTACAGCGACGGGCGCTGCTTCTCGGGCCACAGCCGGTAGGTTTCTGCGCCGCGGGCCGTCTTCTCGCGGGACTGTGACGGGGAGGGGTGCGGTATGTCGTTTCTTGCAAGGGGGGATAACGGAATACACTCACCGCGCCGCAGGCCGCTTGCAGGACTGTGACGTCATACTACTTGAGGTGCGTATCGTAACAATATATCTAAAAAAGGGATACAATGGAGTGTATAGAATATAAAAAGGCAAGAAATTAAATAATGCTCTTAGTAGGAGAAAAATATATAAATAATTGGGTAATCTATCGAGAGAATCGTATAAAATAATGATCAGTAAGTGTTATTGATTAAGAACTGGTAGGTTAAATTGTGATTACTTGGTACTTGCAGACAAATTTTGTTTTATACATCTTTTACATGAGGAGAGATTACCGGCACTCTCGGTGTTAGAATAATCATTACCTAAAAAAAGACAAACACATACAACTACATGATTTAGCCTGCTAGAGAATGAGATAGCAATAAAATATTTGGATTAAACTTTTTGGATTTAACTTTATCTATTATAAATAATAAAATCGATTTTAGTATATATCGCAAGCCAACATACACTGACATAGTAATTCATAGGACCTCCAACCACCCTGTCTCACAAAAACACTCCACCTTCCATTCCATGATACACCGCTTATTAAATGTCCCAATGTCTAATAATAATTTCCTTTCTGAACTTTCAATAATAAAACAAATTGCTATAAATAACGGATATGAACCAAAATTAATTGATAACATCCTAAATAAAAAACTTATCAAAATTTCAAAAAATAAATATCTATACAATTCTAATAATATTAATGATAAAGAATGGCGTAAAATTTTGTATATTAATAATTTTTCAGTTCAATGTTGCAAAAATCTTCCTTCTAATATTAAACCAGCGTTTTATACAAGAAATAATATCGGTAATTTTTTGAGAAATACTAAAGATAAAGACCATAAATTGACTAATTCCGGAATATATAAACTCAAATGCAATGATTGTCCCTCATTTTATATTGGAAAAACCACTCGTTATTTTGAAATCAGAATCAAAGAACATTTAAGGTGTCTTAATAAAAATAATTTTTCTGAGTTTGCTAACCATATCATTGAAAATAACCATAGTTTTGAAAAAAATACAGGGATACATATTCTTCATATTAATCATAAAGGAAAACGTTTAGATAACTTAGAAGCCTTGGAAATTAAAAAATCCCTTAAAAATAATGAATCTATTATCAACAAACAAAAAATATTGTCATATAGCCCAATCATGGATTTGTTCCCCTACCCACCCACTCTACACTAATACCTACCTACCCAATCTACATTATTATCTAGAAACAGCTCCACCCCTACCATAATAAAACATTGTTCGAAACTGTCAAATTAGTATAAGCTTTCCCTGACGAAGGAACGTTTGTTCCGAAACCGGTCGGATTTGCACATCAAATAAGTGGTTTATACAAAGTAAAATTATTTCATTATTCTATAATGGATAACCACAAAGTAATAGCTACATTCAAAAATATAATAAAATATTTATTTATTTCACGGGTACTCAGTTCCAATATAATACGATAAATCCACGCTCCCATGCAAGTCTCCTTTATAAATAAAGAAGCGTCTGATCATCTGTGTAAGCGATGTATTATTGAATTTTGTTCTGCATTAGTGCCAATATTGTTGCAATAATAAGGGGATTTGAGTCTAGTTGGTCTACTAGGTACATGATAGTTTATTAACGAAGCTAATTCAAGGGTAAAACCGGATATTGTTCATATTAAATTTAAAAAATTAAGGTCATCTCTTATAATTAATATTTTATTGATAAGAGTTAATCATTAATCATTTATTTATTTTATTTCTATTCTTGAACATATACAATACAGATTATTACATTGGTTTACATAGATATTAAGTTTACGTTTTGGCAATATTAAGGAGCATAAGGTGTTTCTACTTACGTTGACAGAATAGCATTTATTCCCAAAAATGGGAACACCTCAGCACAGGTTCGCCCTGTGAGGTGTTTACAAAATAAATACTACTAGGGACTTACCTATATGCATTCATTTACGGATCATTAACATTTTTTTTATTAGCGAGAGGAGATGTAGATTTTTACCGCAGTTTTTTTCGAGACTGATGACATTTTGCACATTTGAAAATAAGAGGGGGGTCTAGATTGGATTTCAAAAAACTTTGGAAAAGTCCAACCACGCCGGAGACTTCAATTTTTTTTGTAAATAAAGACAAATTTTTCCGAGCTACGAATAAACTGACAATATTTAAAAAAAATCATGGTCCCCTTACATTATACTTATATAACTTGGACTTAGCTAGCAGAGGAATCGAACCCACGACTCCTGGGTGGCAACCCGAGTCCTACGCCCACTCAGTTATTAATCTATCTTTAATAGTTTCCATGTGAACAACTATGTGCAACTCTCACGGTGATTGATCTCTCGACGTGAAAATCTAAAATCATATCTTATATCATTGATTATCAATAATAATCGAAACGAAAATATGAAAGAGTACAAGATACGAAAACAGAAAAAAGACAATGGTCGCAACTGGGACTCGAACCCAGACCTCTCGTCTCGTCACGGATGTGCGCGTTAACCAATTTCGCTATTGCGCCCTTCTGTCAAGCCGTCATAATAGTCAATCTCATATTTCAAATTATAGAATTAACAATATTATCTTCAACTAATTATTTTTTCATATTATGGGCAACTACCCTTTTTATTGGAAACAATCATTCTAAGAATAGGTTTGTATCCTGGAGAGCGTCTCGGATAAAAGTATCCGAATTTATTCATGTGAAACTATTGACTTTTTATAAAAGTCTAAATGAATATTCAATTTTTTATAAAAAACTCTCTTTTTTAACTTTTGAAGTTTATTCCCATCAACGTAATATATCATTCCAATAAAAAGGGTAGTTGCCCATAATATGGAAAAATACTTAGTTGAAGATAATATTGTTAATTCTAAAATTTGGAATATGAGATTGACTATTATGACGGTTTGACAGAAGGTAGCAATAGCGAAATTGGTTAACGCGCACGTCCCGGTTAGACGAGAGCTCTGGGTTCGAGTCCCAGTTGTGACCATTGTCTTTTTTCTGTTTTCTGTGTCTTGTTCTCTTTCATATTTTCGTTTAGATTATTATTGTTATCTTCTTCTTCAATCATTTATTACGTTGATGGGAATAACCTTAAAAAGTTATAAAAGAGAGTTTTTCTCATAAAAAATTTCATATCTTATAGTCATCATTTGGGAAAGCGTTACAGTTACCGTCATCAGGGAAGATGTACACTGTAAAACTTTCCGAAACGTTGGTTATAAAGGAAGAAGCGCAACTCGGCATAATAACCCAAAAAAAAATCACGATAATACTTTTAACCGTGAAAATGTCAAACTATGTCCAACTACGTTATCTTATCTAACTTTAGCCCAATTTGTCTTATTTTGTCAATTTCCCGGAATTCACATAGACTAACGAGCCAAGCCATAAATCAATGGATTAAACCATTTGATTGGTTCACCGGACAGCACAATCGACCAATCAGGGAGCTCCGTTGGGATTGCAGGGCGGTAATTGGACTGTTCGAGCAAATAAATAGGTTTGCTTTAGAGGCAAATACGATTAATTTGAATTTGCAAATAGAACACGAACGTCACACGCTATGCTATAAAATGCTCCGATTCTAATACCCCAAGGGGTTAAATTTACGTTTGTTCATATAAACGTTCATTTAAGGCCCGATAGTAAGCGCTCTAAAAGAAGAATAAGGGAAGATATGTGATAAGAATGTTAGAGGGAGCGCACTAATATTAAAAACGATGAATTTAAGGGCAAATACGGCCGGTGTAGTCCAGCGGTAAGGCTCTTGACTCGCACACCGAAGGTCGCGGAATCGAATCCCAGCGTGGCAAATAACTTTTATTTGATTAATTTGTGTTTTTTCACAATTTATTCATTTAAAATAATATATAATATATTTGCGGCACGTTCCAGAGTGGAAGATACTCTCAGTATCGCCCTGGTGTAAGTCCGTGATTCAGAATTGAAACGTTGCTTGAAATGGCTTTAGCCGTGTTTGGTGACCAGATCTGAATAGCCAGGTACCTCCCCACCTTCCTCTTCCCCATCTCTTTCCCCTCCTCACTACCTTCAGCCTCACAACATACCCCAATTGGGGATGCTATAGTCTCACTGTGTCCAGACGGGAGCAGTTGGGACTCTTGTGCGGTATTCATGTAAAAAAAATACTTAATATTATTTATTTAAGGTACTTTTAAGTCTATTCCAGGTTTGAAAATGGTAAAAAGAGCAAAAAAAATATAATTATTATGATTAAGGGGGCCAACTATCGGGGGATCATCTTTAAAAATGTTCTGTTAAGGCAAGAATTTTTTCTAATATTTATCAATGATAGAGAAATATTTCAAAAGAGAGTCAGAATATCAAAGAAATATTATAAAAAACTTTGATAAACACGTTTTTAAAAGCAAAACTTTCCAATTTGAGAGTCGAGTATGGGTACTGCCGCCCCGGGAACCATTTATTGGATAACCAACACCTCTGCCATAGGTCACCCCAAGTGGTTCGCAACGTTTGGTGACTTAGCAGGGGTGCCCGGATCTTTTGACCTCTCTAGCAGCACTCTCTCGGAATATTGCCTTGCATCGCGGTGAAAATAATGGATTCATTCTTTCGTCACACCTGGACAACCTAACCCCCAAATTCCTACCCACGCCTCATATCTTTTTCCTTCCCAGAATTTGCCCCTACTTCCTTTTCCTAAAAATACCCTCCCCAAATTCAGCATCCCCAAAGATGAAATAGGTCCAGAGTGGAATTATTTTCCTTAAATTATTTTTCCTTAATTCTTTGTGGAGCTAATGTAAAAAAAAATATGTCACTCCACCAACTATATTGGGCTATATAAAATGAACTTCTATAAGCACACGCTAAATAAATTGAGCCGGAAAACCTTGTTCAACGTCCGTGTAGCCCGTGGGGACATTGATAAATGACCTCATCAGTTAAAATAGTGTGTCACATAACTCAAAAATAAAATGGAAAAGTTGATTCTCACATAGGGCAAAGAGAAATATATTAAAATCTCTGTTTTATCGTAAAATTACTCGTCGTTTGTCAAAAATACTGGACAATGTCGGTAATATATTTTGATAGACAAAAAAAGCGAAGAGGAAATGTTTTTTTTTATCTTACTCGTTATTTTAAATTACCCTTATTATGATGGATTTCAAAGCGTTATTCGCTATTTCTTTATTGAATGTTGGCCTAACAAGCGAAAAGGTTATTTTTACAAAGAGGTCATTTGTCAGGTGGGTAGTTACCTTTTTATGAGATGTTAGCATAGTGTCCTAGTTACATAGTTAATTATAAATCCGTGCACAAAAACAAAACACGAACGGTTGCGCATCGATAATTGCTTCATTGTGTAATTTTTATGTTTTAACAAAAAAACTAATTTATATTATTATTAATTTTTTAAACTTTATGAGTAAAATCTCAAATTATAATATTTAATTAAAATTAGTATGATACAGTTAAAAGCGACCGAATTAATATGGGTTCCGTAGCTTAATCGGTAGAGAAAGAAAGAAAGAAAGGGGTTCCATGTAAGAAAGGGGTTCTGGGTTCGAGTCCCAGCGGAGCCAATATCTTTTCTTATTTTTCTGTCTCCAGATTTCGATTGAGTTTCGCTAATATTGTCTTCATTTAATTAAATATTATAATTTGAGATTTTACTCATAAAGTTTAAAAAATTAATAATAAATATTCATCCTAGACTTGCAGAAAAAGTCAATAGATGTCGCGTACTACAAATAAAATGGATAATAAAATTATCCAGACACTTTCTAGATTGCATTTAGTTCGAGTTGAATCTTGTAATCATATATAAAGATAGCAGCCAATAATATATGCGTTAAGTAAATGAAGATAATGTTGGTAGTTCTTAGTCGAAGTATGATACAGTTAAAAGTGACCGAATTAATATGGGTTCCGTAGCTTAATCGGTAGAGCTGTTTCCATGTAAGAAAAGGGTTCTGGGTTCGAGTCCCAGCGGAGCCAATATCTTTTCTGATTTTTCTGTCTCCAGATTTCGATTGAGTTTCGCTAATATTGTCTTCATTTAATTAAAAATGATTTATATTAGTTAATAAGTTCTGAGGCGGTACGAAGTTCGCCGGGTCAGCTTAAGATGATGCTCGTATACACGGTGTTCGGTAACGCATACTCTTATAAACGGTGGTTTGTAGTACAAGCGAGAAATTGGCGAATCGACATCACAGTTGTAGTAATACTTTTTTGATTAAGCTTTCGTTTATGAGTTAAACGCCTGGAGCCAATGTGGGCTATTCCCCAATTGGGATGACATGTGAGGCTGAAAGTAGTGCGGAGGGGAAGAAGATGGGGAATAGAAAGGTAGGGAAGTGGCTATTCAGATTTGGCCACCAAACACGGCTAAAGCCATTTCAAGCAACGCTTCAATTCTGAATGGTGGTCTTCCACAAGGATGATACTAAGAGTATTTTCCACACTGGAACGTTCCATAAATATATCTTATGTTATTTTAAACTAGCTTTTGCCCCCGGCTTCGCTCGCATAGTATTAGGGGGGTTCCCACTCCACCTCTTCCACCTTCCCTATCCCTAATCCACTCTCCGTAATTTAAATAATTTATTTAATTGATATTTAGCATCAAAATTATATATATATATATATATATATATATATATAGAATGTTTGCAAATGTACCAATGTTGTCATTATGTACCTGCTGACAAACTACATAAGTAGTTTAGCGGGTTCAAATGTAATTAAAAAAATTAAAAATAAATATTTTGGTAAAATTAATATCCAATCTTCAAACCACTCCAAAATAAACAGGCAAAAGAAAGCGACATCTAGCGGCTCCGAAGAAAAAACCGCAAATAGCAATAAGATGACTATATGTATAGGAAAAGGTGTGCTGGAATTCGACAACAAAAAAATGGAAAAAATCTTTCTTCACATTGATAAAAAAGTGCTTCGTAATCTACCAACTCTTTTCTACAAAATAATCAGTCTCCTCTTTGTGCGGTGCTTCGTAAATAATCGGTCTCTTCTTTGTGCGGTGCCTCGTAGCTTCCCCACTCTTTTCTATTTAATTTTCTGAAGGTTTCGCTTCTACCGCGTGTGAACTGCACCCATGTATTTTTTTAATATCTTTCCAAAATGTTAAGAATGACAAAATAAGAAATCTTGTTTTATAAATTGATAAGCGATTGTTAAGTCATAAATAAATCGTGAAAAGTCGCGAAACTGCGACTCCACTGTTAATTGGCGGTAAATGCTGCAGAGCAAAGCCCACGCAGCCCTCGAAGGACCAGTCCCGAAACCACGTGAAATCGCTAAGTTATATGGGACGATTGAATAGTATACACTTGCAAAACCTGATGGATAGTCAGTCGATAGTTCAGATCTGTGCTTTTGGAAAATTAGATAAGCACAGATTGGAATAAGGAAAATAAGACTCACCGTTGCAGATGGGGCCTCACTGAACTCCAGTTTTGGTGCACACTTCTCACTGTTTAAAATTCGCAATATTCTTATAACAAGAGGTTACGATACATGCGCCCTGTCTGAGATGTAATTTTGTACTGAGCAGGAAAGCACACTGTCACCTCTCCAAAGTTGAGTATTTCTTGCAACAATTTTTATGGTGGCATTTAGGAAGGAAAGATTAGGTAGGTGGGATAAATTCAGGATTTTGACATATCTACCCACCAAGTCTGCGAATGCAATACCCAATCAATCCCATATAAAGATGCGCAAACAAACATCACCACCGCATGTTGGTATAAGATACAAGAGGAATGGTGCTTTCAAATGAAATTTACTTATATTTCATTTCTATTTATATATACTCAACACTTTTTTTAGCTATCTTCACAAACGATGGATGATAAAGAATTTTAAAATAAGAAACCTTGTACTGTAAACTAATGATTAATATATCTATAAGTATGTAATTTCTATCTACATAAATGTACGTGAGTATATGAGACGTCTATGTATTGCTAGATTAAGCATAGGAAATGGTTGAAACTTTCAAAATACCTTCTTTCCACCCTCGCGAAGGTTTCTGGATTTTTACAACCACATGACCATACATCTGACAAGTTTTTTAATCATTAAAAAAACTCTTTCAAAACTGTCAAAAATATCAAAATTTGAGAATGATGTTTTGCAAAACAATCAAAATTCTATTACCGAAAATCTTTAAATTAATGAATTTATTTGAAGTACTCGCCTAATACTTTGTAACGAATCAAGAATTATGGATATTTTAAATAGGTACGTATGTTAGGTTCCAAATGTGATTGATTGTTCTTATAATATACAAAAATGAATATTTGTAATAAAAATATTGTAATAGTGGCACGCGGACGGTTGGAAAACTGAATTTACTGGGACTGAATATATGTAACGCTGAAGTGGGGTTGGCGGGACAAGATAGCGGGAGAATGGAGAGGAAAGGCGAAGAAGTTGGAAGAGGAACGCGTGAGGGGATGGGGACACGAGAGGAGAACGGGGACGCACGGGAAAGGACAAGCAGGGAGAAACAATTTATTTCTTTGAACATGGCATTGCAACGCATGCCGGGAACCAGCTAGTAATACAAAAAAAAATAATGATAATAAATAATAATAGTTTTTATTCAGACAGTAAATAACATTACATTTTTTATAACATTTATAACACTTATCATGCATCGACTCCCTGTATGTCACTAGTTGATAAAGGCCTCCTCCAACTGTCGCCATTTCTTTCCATCATTAGCTACTCTTGTCCATGTACCACCTGCTATGGCTTTGATGTCGTCAACCCACCGTCTAAATGGTCTATCTCGTTTTCTCTTCTTGTCACTTGTGAACAAATTCATGACTAATTTTGACAATTTTTCACTTCCTCTGATTGTAGGGCCTGACCACTTCCACTTTAGCGTTTTTTATTGTTTTTGTGACATCTTTTGTTCTTGTTTGTTTCTTAATAATTTCGATTTTTATTCTATCGGACAGTCTTTTCCCTAACATACTTCTTTTTTTTCTTTTCTTTTTTTAGTAATATAATAATTTTTATTAAACATTTTTAAAAAAAAGCAATTTTAAAAGGAAACCTCGCGTGGAAGGCATATTAAAATAAAAATCCACAAGGGAATTAATCCAGCACGAAGGGTTTAAAAAAAGACTTATTACATTACGCTTATTCCAGCAAAAAGATTTAAGGTTCAACTCAACATTTTTTGATAAGGGTAATCAAATATTCTGGCCCGTAATATTACAACTTGCCCTACTAAAAAAATTCACCTAAAAACGTGATATTTTCACCCGCATTGTTTCGTATTTTTTTTTACAGCAGTGTATTTTGAGAGATTTACCTACCCTTACAAAAGCATCATAAAAGTTTCACCACGTGTGTAATTTACATTCGTTTTTTGGGACGAGGTTATTCAACAGCCAAAGAGTGATGCGGGGTGGTGAGAATTATAAAACGTAGAGAGGAAATATTTGCAAAATACTTGTGATTTTTTTTCGCATTTTTCTTAGGAAATTATCTTTAAATGGTCAGTTTTGATCAGCTCTAAATGTTTTTTGCCCGCAAATAAGTCAGTTGAACAGCCACGTGTTTATTTATTAATCCTTGAGAAATTATTTTTTTTTAATTTTTTACGAAAAATACAACTGTAAAATTGTTAGGTCTTCACTCAGGAGAAATCTTGGGATGCCTTTTATAAATGAAGCACTTTTTTATAATTTAATTTCTTGATTTTTTATTGTTATGATTTGATATTTATAACTGACGACAATAATTTTTCCCCACCCAACGGACAAGGGTTCAGTAGTATTTTAAATTCTTAGTGCAAGTTTTCGTAAAGAAGTGAGTTAATTTTACTGATGCAAGCCTTTTTATAATGATTTCGTACATCTATATTTCCCTTGTTTGTTGGGTGAGAAAGGGACAAAAAATAAAAATAAAATGATTCTATCGACATCTAACGAACAAATCAGACAACTCTTAGATCGCAATCCAACCTTTGATGGTAACTCAAATCCATATCCATAATTGGTTTGAGTCCTGGGTCTAAATCCAAACAACAACCAATTTATAAATGTCCTTCTTATGTAAGAAATTAATATATTAAATACTTCATCAAACACAACAAACTTATTTTGTTGCACCGTTTTAATTCAAAATTAATACAACATTTAGTTGTAAATCATTTTATTCCTTTAAAAAAATGACATGTTTCGTGAGTGTAATGTCCAAATGATTTAACATAAGTTTTTTCTTACTATCCTTGTATTTAAATTGCGAACCATTTAATTATTATATTAAACAAGGAGACACGGACACGCGTTGCTGTGGCTAATGTAACACAACGCCATTACCCAACCATTATAAAATCCACACCCCCCGCTTGCCAGCTGCCCGCTGCTCGCTGTCCGCTGCCTGAACTGAATATTTGAATTTCTCGGCTTATATCTACATCTTTTATCTATTCTCGGCTTTTTATAAAAAGCATGTATTATACATATAAACCTTCCTCTTGAATCACTCTATCTATTGGCGAAAACCGCATGAAAATCCGTTTCGCAGTTTAAAAGATCTATGCGCACATTCATTTTGAGCGACTTCATTTTATACTATGTAATGATGATGAAGACAATATAAGCGAAATTTAATCGAAAATCTGGAAACAGAAAAATCACAAAACGATATTGGCACCTCTGGGACTTGAACCTAGAACCTCTCACTTTCCGGGCGAATTTGCTGTCCACTGCGCCAAGGTGTCGATGTCGAATTCGGTCATTTTTTACTGTATCATACTTTTAACTGTATCATACTAAGAACCACCCACATTATCTTCATTTTCTTAACGCATATTTTATTGGCTACTATCTTTATGTATGATTGCAAGATTCAAACCCGAACTAAATACAATCGAGATAGTGTCTGGATACATTTTTATCCATTTTATTTAAAATGCGACATCTATTGACTTTTCTGCAAGTCTAACATGAATATTTTTATTTTTATTTTAACTTCATGAGTAAAACGTCAAATTGAAATATTTAATTTAATAAAGACACTGTGTCTCCGGTGTCTTTATTTAATTAAATATTTTAATTTGAGGTTTTACTCACATAGAATAAAAATAAAAATATTAATAAACTTAGTTGTAGTTGTTTTAAAAAAATCAAAATGTTTCGTGAGTAATAGATACTATAATTTCCAAGTTTTTTCTTGCTATCCTTATATTTAAATTGCGGACCATTTAAATATTGTGTTCTTATACTTTGAGCCCTCATACAATTTCTGATTGGTATTCATGTTATTTTTATTTAAGAGTGAATACCGATTTGAACGAAACTAATGTCGACGACCTTTTGACTAGGGATGTCGAAAGTGAAAAAAAATCGATTTATCGATGTATCGATATTTATTAAAATATTAATATCGACGTCGATATTGATATTTATTAAAATATCAATATTGACAATTTTTTGTATTTCTTGGGCATTAACTATGTAACAATTTCTAGACATTTTGTTTTTTAAAGAGTTTTATTAAATGTACATTTGTTACTTAAATTTAATTTTTCCGCGACCGGTTTCGATACAACCGTATCATTCACGAGCAGAATTAAAACTAATTATTAAAACTAACTATTAAAACAGTAACAAATGTACATTTAATAAAACTCTTTAAAAAACAAAATATCAATATTGACGTCTATATTTCGAGAAAAAATTTCGATATATCGGCAAAATTTTCAAAAGATTTTGCGTTTCTAAAATAATATTGTATTCAGCTCAATATTATCGATGGTAATTGTACAAAAATTTCAATAAAAATGAAGGTACTTTTATCAGTATTGCTTTTTATTAGGAAATAATTACAAAAATATCGAAAACTAAATAATATATTTTTTAATCTTTTGGTTGCGTCTTCTTTGTATACGTCTCAGTAACACTTCATACTGTCACTGATAATCTGTCGAAAAGGACTTCGTGTTTGAAGCAAGGTTTAGTCAATAATCATGGACAATTGGAAACCAACACATAGGAGTGGCTTAGAAAAAATGTCGGAAAATAGCATGCATTTCTATGTATGTCCCTACAAATATGAGATAGTATCAGTGATCACAAATACTAATGGAAAGACAATAGATTTTAGCTGTTAATAGTTCAAATTTCAACCGCCAGATTTCATGACCCAACCCAGTTACTTTTTTTCCGTTCGTACCTGTACGGTTTTTGATTCTAGTGAGTTTAGAAACGTAAATAAAAAATATCGTTTTTGATACAATTTTTGATATTGTATATTTTGTATCGACATATCGGATCAAAATATATCGGCTAAAAATATCGATACAAAGATATATCGATACTTTTCCAACAAGCCTACTTTTGACCTGTAGGTCCAAGATAAACTAATGAATTTGGTTATCTATTCAGGAAAGAAATTCAATCTTTTAATTCAATTTAAAGTAAAATGAGATTGACATTTACTACCACAACTAGTCTACCACAACGCTCTTACATCGGTTTATTTCAGTGAATTTTCTTAATTTATTACTGGTTTTACTCTGCTTTGTTCGAGTTTTTTTCGATATAAAGATGAAATAATTTTACGTCGAAATATATATTTTAAAATTTGAAAATTCGTGACGAAAATGTTAATGACATAGCAATTCCAAACTGAAAAAAGCTTTGTCGATAAAGCCTACCTTGTGAGGGTTTTTTAGAGAGCGAAATACACAAGTGCGTATCTGGCTTTGCACAAATTTTGACTTAACACTTTTTATTTAAATTATAATAAACAATTTTTTTAAAATAGAAAAAATGGGTTGAAACCACAGATAATAGAATTCTCTTATCTAAGGTTGAAACTCTGGTAAGTAAGAGGGAACCAGAAATACGTCACTTTTAAGTCAGATTTTAGACGTATTGACTCTTTTCCACAAAAAAATTATGAATTGATTTCAAAATATTGTTCTTTGATCTAGCAAACGCATTTTTTAAATTTTAAGAAAAATTGTTTATTGTTAGAATAATAGGGTTACACCATAGGTCGTTGGCAGATTTGTTAAATTAAAAAAAAAAAATTTGTATTAAACAACATCCATTTCATATCATTGTGATGACCGTGGCCGGTTATCAGCATTACCTTCTGGACTCCTGCTGATGGATCCAGATTCCTTATGATGGTGATCTCAGTACAGGGCGTTTGACAATAATAAGTCGTAGGTAGACTTAGTGAGTTTATTCCGAGATTGTGTACAGGTGTGCTTCCTACGAAGCGATAATGCAAAGAGGACGGTAGACAACAATCACACCCTTTTATACGTGCCTCATGCTGTCTCACTCATACACGCATGTCTCTTCATACCGCAAGACATACGTTCACCACATCCCTCCACACTTAAATCCGAAGACAGTTACACAACATGAACTAATAATTATTTACAATACATAAAATATTCCAATATTTACAATGTAAGTAATTCATGTTGAGTCGAGAGCTGAGTGCTGCCTTCATTGACTCATCTGTGTGTTCGTGGTCGTAGTCGGTCCTTCCAATTTCCCGACGTTGACGCCACTGGATCACTGGAGCTGGAAGGAGAAGGAGAAAAACCCATTAGACTGTCATCCAGGCCAAAGCTGGAGACATCGTATTCATCATACGACAGTCTCTTCGTCTCAGACGCGACATAAGGATTGCTGTGTTTCTTTTCCCATGACACACATAATTTAGACAACTGATCAAAATGCCTTTTCCAAAACATAATTTTACCATTTAAATTTACCTCAATTATATAAAGTTTTTTTCCTAATTGTTTATACACTTTCCCTGGTACCCATTTATCATTGTTTTGGTCTCTGAAATCTCTAACCATTACCTTTTGATTAATCGAAAAACCCCCCGATTCTTTATTATTTCTTTTATAATAATATTTTTGATTTTCCTGACATTTAGACATTTTAATTTTTGTTTCTTTCTTAATTCTATTATCCTTATCTCTCCCCCCTCTCGGTACAAAACTGTTTAAGTTTGACCTTAGTTTCCTTCCAAACATTACAACTGCAGGTTCTAAGCCAGTTGTACAGTGTGGTGCATTTCTGTAATCAATTAAAAAATTTCCTAATTTTTCCTCATAACCTGACTGAAACTTATTTCTTATCATCATTTTTTTTAAAAAATTTTTACACGTTCGAACCGCGTTTTCTGCTAGACCATTTGATTGTGGATGATTTACCGGAGTAGTTAAATGTTTGATGTTATTCATCTCACAAAACTCTTTGAAGTCCGCTGACATGAAAGCGGCTCCATTATCTGAAACTATTGTCTGTACACTCCCGAAATAACTAAATAAACCCTTTAATATTTTAATAGTGTTATACGAATTTGGAGACTTTACTTCTACACAGTCTAACCATTTTGAGGTTGAGTCAATAATTACAAGAAAATATTTATTTGCAACTGGGCCCGCATAATCAATATGCACCCTACTCCATATTTCTTCCGTTATAGGCCACGGAGTCAATTCGCTCTTTGGTTGCGAAGGTTGAACCTCTGAACAATTTTCGCATCCTCTCGCTAAAAGTTCAATATTTCCATCTATCCCTGGCCACCAAAATATACCTCTGGCTAAACCTTTCATCTTTGCTATACCTAGATGAGATCTATGTAACAAGTTTAAAATTTTTTCTCTTAAACTTACTGGAATTATTAGCCTATGATTCCAAAAAAAACAATCATCAATTATGGATAACTCATTCCGTTTAATCCAGTAAATCCATTTTGAATCCTCCTTGTTTATTTTATTTGGCCACCCTGTTCTGAGATAATGTTTAATTTCCAATAAAATTTTATCTGTACTTGATTCCGCTTTAATTTCCTCTACATCTATAGGTAAATCTCTGTTATTTTTAAATAAACTTAGAATTTGAGTATCCAAGTCATTCTCTACGTGAACTGGTTCCTCATTCCTAATTAATTCTAATTGCACTTTACTTTTATTAAAACTACCCGCTTTCTCCGAAAAAACCTCCTGGAATTTTCGAATTTTTTTATTCACTTTACTTTTACCACTCTCAAATACACTATTAGAAAAAATTTCACTACCCTCCTGGGATGAAATTGATTGTAAATCACTTCTATCATCATCAAAACCACTATGAGAAAAAATTTCACTACCCTCCTGGGATGAAATTGATTGTAAATCACTTCTATCATTCTCAAAAACACTATGAGAAAAAATTTCACTACCCTCCTGGGCTGAAATTGATTGTTCATTTATTTCCCCATTATTTTTTTCTATTGGAACGATTGGTGACGCAAACTTACTATAGTTTACCGGAACTGAAATACCTTCCGATTGTAAACATCCCAATTCCGATTTAACCTTTGCTTTTAAAGCAAACGGTATATTTCTCGGATTGCAGAATTTCGGTTCCGCATTCTCTTTTAATTTCAAATGCACTTTATATTTATTGAATTTACCCAGTTTCTCCGAAAAAACCTCCGGGAATTTCCGAATTAAATTATCAATTACACTAGTATTATTCTCAACCATATTGTGAGAAACATTTTCACTTCCCTCCTGTGATAAAGTAGATTTTAAACCCGTAAATCCAATATTAAACTTTTTAATGAAATCACGCCCTAGAACCGTAATTGTTCCCTGTTTTACTACGCAAAATTCTAACATTTCCCTATAACCGTTAAAATCAACTGTTAATAAGATACAACCCAATAAATTTAACTTACAGTTAGCGTAACCCATTAAGGTTAAATCCTTTGGTTTTAACATCAAATGTTTGAAATGTTTAACATAATCTTCGTCCGTTAAAATCGAAATTGCCGCCCCTGTGTCCAATAAACCGTTTAGTTCGACATTATTCACTAAAACTTTGCACAATATTGGTTCACAATATACTGCGTTTATCCGCAACATGTTTTTATGTTCCTGCGTATTTACGAACACTGAAGAAATGTTATTATATTTTAAACCGCGACATATCTTCCCAATATGCCCTTTCACTCTGCATTTATAACAAAACACGTCTTTAAATTTACAGTTTACTGAATCGTGATAATTCCCGCAATGTTTACACTTTGTTCGGTCCGCTGACCTCGCTCTGTACGATGTAACATTCTTGTCCGAAGTTCTAAAAAAATGTTTACCTACCGAATTTTGTTTTTGTGACAAATTGTTCGATGTATTTTTAAATTTATTTACTAAATCAACACTTTCCGTTTTAATTTGCTTATTCATTACCTCGAATGAATCCATAGCAATAGCACATTCTATAACCTTTTTTAATGAAAAGTTTTCAGCCTCTACAAATAATTTCTCCTTAATACGCCCCACTCGAAGACCGGTGACAAAAACATCTTTTAAATTATATTCAAGTCTGTCCTCGAATTTGCAAAATTTAACGAGATTTCTTAACCGTGCTATATAATCATTAACCGATTCTGAACTTTTTTGTTTCGTAGCAAAAAAAATTTCGCGCTCTTTGAAAACATTTCGTTTGATACCTACATGATTCTCTAGTAATAACAATAAATTTTCGACCGTAATATCTGTAATTTTTTTAGGAAAACACAAATCAATCAATAAATCTATTGTCTCTGTGTGTAAATGAGATATTAAAACCGCTCTCTTTTTTTCTACCGAATTTAACTTGTCATCATTGACGAGGATGAACTGTTCGTATTGCAACACGAACGTCTCCAGTTTGTCCCTCAAATGACAAAACCTGGGCAGTTCTCCCCCTTCCATCTTCACACAGATACAATCAATAAAAGCAGAAAATTTTACAAACAGCACTCAACTCACGACTCTGTTGACTTGATGCTGCTGCTCCGATCTCGCCCTTCCGCGGACCGTCTCCTGGCTCCTGAACCCTGGTCGTCCTTCTAATGCGCCGGCACGCCTTCCGTGAGGTCTGCACCTGGTCTCTGATCTTCTCCTGAAGACCCGGACTTCTCCATCCACGCCTTACGTGTATGCTCCTCCAGGTTCTCGGCACTGAATAAACCTATCCAGCGCCTTGCTATTCCTCGGATGCCAATTTCTGCTGCTCTTGCTCTTCCTGAATGTGATCTGGCCTGATGCTGCCTGATCACCTATTGTCCACTGTAGCCTCAATCTCGTGATGTTTGCTGCCAAATGTGATTTTGGCTGCTGCGTAAATCTTCTTCCTTTATAGGCTGCGCCAAATGTGATATGATTTGACTGCTTCTCGTTCCTTTTCAGCTGCGCCAAATGTGATTTTGGCTGCTTCTCGTTCCTTTATCGGCTGCGCCAAATGTGATGACCGTGGCCGGTTATCAGCATTACCTTCTGGACTCCTGCTGATGGATCCAGATTCCTTATGATGGTGATCTCAGTACAGGGCGTTTGACAATAATAAGTCGTAGGTAGACTTAGTGAGTTTATTCCGAGATTGTGTACAGGTGTGCTTCCTACGAAGCGATAATGCAAAGAGGACGGTAGACAACAATCACACCCTTTTATACGTGCCTCATGCTGTCTCACTCATACACGCATGTCTCTTCATACCGCAAGACATACGTTCACCACAATCATAATATAATCATGCAGTAAAATAAATTAATACATTATCTAGTAAAAGCATGTTTCAGAATTTTCATCATCAAATCATTAAAAAATATACATACATGTGTTTCTTGATGAAAATTGGTCCGTAAAAAAACTAATATATTTAAGATTTTTTTGCATTCTTATTTTGCTTAGACATTATTGAAAAATGATAAATACTTATGATCAAAAAATAATTACACAAAGTACATAATTTAAATAGTTTTATCATCACGCCTTTCAGCATTTTTGGATGTAGGTATAAATGAAAGCGAATTTGGAACGAAATAAAATCGATATTTTGTTATAATTTTAAAAAGCTGGTACGGAGAATAATTAATCTTTCTCATTGGAACCGCCCTGTATGATCGTAAGAAGATCTTTCGACTGGCTGGTTATAAGAATGATGTATTAGGTAAAATGAATAAAAGTTGTAATGATCTAAAAATATTTTTCTTCATTTATTTAGGGGGAGAGATAAAACGAAATAAATGTTCGCAGCCAGTCTGCATCCGAACCGAGGCTAGGTTACTTAACAATAAAATAGTAAAAAGTATTTAAAATAATACCAAATCTGAATAATGAAACAAATTTTCTTCTTAGAAATAACATTTTAAGCTAACAATATGGAATAAAAGAGAAAATCATTTTCCATTGTTTTTTTTAATTATTTATCTCTGGCCAAAGGAAATTTAGCATTCCGCCACCCGTAATTTTTTTTTTCGTTTTCTGTGACATTAATAATACTTGGTTAATTAATATAGCACCGTTTTTGTAAGAAATCACCTCAAGGGCGTAACATTGTAATACGCCCACAACAATAATGCATACCTGTTAGAGGGGAGGAATCGTATAATGAAATATGCATAAGTCCTCTTAAAAACTGTTTAAAAATGCTTCGTTAAAGGTATTTTTTATTGTAGCGAAAACCACGAGGTCCTTAGAGCAGCTTTGCAAGAAACACTCTAGTTAATTTGCACCAAAACACATAAATTACAATAGAAATCAAAACAAACTCTATGTATATAATACCCGATCCAAAAATAATGAACTAATCCAATCGCCTCTTGCTAAAACACCAATTGAACAAGGACATTTTAAGTTTATAGCTTTTAAATATTGCCAAACACTTTTAGCTACGCTTACACAAATAAAGAATTAATTGAAATAAATGAATAAAAATAAATAAGATAATTGAAGCCAGTATAAGACAAGGGGTGAGACAGGGATGCTCTCTGTCACCTGTTCTTTTTAACGCTTATATACAAAGTGCGATTGATGACTTGAGAGAGAGAATGAGTCACAGAAAAGGTGTAAAGATACACGGGCAAAAGGTGGATATGATAAGGTTGGCTGACGATATTGCTTTGGTTGCTGAAAGCGAAGAAGAATTGCAAGAGGCCTTAACAACCATGTCAAGCATTCTTCAAAACAATTACAACATGAAGATAAATAAAGACAAAACAAAGCTGCTGACTGTAGACCGAACGCAACATCAGATGAGAGTAGAGATGTCAGGAATTCCACTAAAGAACACCAAGGAGTTTGTCTACCTCGGGAGCAAAATAACATGGGACGGTAGGTCTAAGAGCGAGGTCGACAGCCGTATACACCAGGCTAGGCTTGCATTCAATAAAAGGTCGAAAATAATAGAATCAAATAATATAGACCTGAAACTGAGAATACTCCTCATCAAGACCTATGTATGGAGTATCTTGATGTACGGCTGCGAAACATGGTGCCTATCCGAAAGAGATAAACGGAGACTAGAGGCTTTTGAGATGTGGTCCTATAGAAGACTACTAGGAATTTCCTGGAGAGACCACATCACAAATGAGGAGGTTCTCCAAAGAATCGAAGGAGGAAGGCACCTGCTCAGGACCTTATCCGAAAGGCGCGCAAGATGGATAGGCCATGCAATGGTTACGCCCACGCCGAGAGTACCTAGAGGACCTGCTGGTGGACGTGCGCTGCTCATCATATGCAGAATTCAAAAGAGCCGCACAAGACAGGGAAGAGTGGAAGAAACGAATAGATGAAATTGCTGCAAACCAATCCCAGGATTGAAACCAGAGAGAGAGAGACACAAATAAAAACACTGAATATGTTAAAAATAAAATAATGAATAGAATTGTCAAAATGGGTCGCAACAGAGCGACCGATTGATATGATTTTTTCGCATAGGGCTAGTTGAGAAATGGGAATATATTCACCAAAAATTTCATTCCAGTGGCAAATAATAATAAATAAATAATTTTAAAAAGACGTTCAAAAGGGTTTAAAAAATAAAACTTATACTGTTTGCTTCGTCTTCAAAAAATACTTGATGAGATAGTTTAATTTATTCCTTAACGAAAAACTTATTTTGTTTGGTTTTTCTTTATAAAAAATGATATTTTTTCGGCGTTGTTTTCGATATGAGATTTTTCTTGCCTTACACAATTTGGTTTACGAGTTCGCTCCAAAGATGTGTTATTTTTCAACCCTTGCTCATTCACCCTGCAATTTTTTTCCAAATAAATTTCTTGTATCGATATATGATACCGACACACTTCTGTAGGGGGGCATCAAATTTGCATAGAAAAAAAACCTTGATATGAAATGCCCTAGGAAATCCCTAGCTAAGAAGGAAACCATTAAAAAAATCCACACTGCTTACCGACTATAAGAAACTTAATTGTCAAATTGACTTTAGTGCCAAATTCATTTCATTGTTAAATTGATTATATTGTCAAATTAACTTACTTGTTGTAGTGTTTTGAAAAGACAGACAGTCTTTGTTGATGTCAATAGCTGCCGTTAGGCTAGCTTTACACTTGTAATTAAAATTTATGGAATACGTAAGGTTTTGACAGGAACGTTTACATATGCATTCAGCTTGTGGTAATTAATGATCACGGAAGTTGTTCGGAAGTTCAACGTGTGCAATTGCTCATGCGACCGTTTACATCTGAAAATTTATTTGCGGTAAGATGGCTTCCTTTCAACAACGACCTGCTACTGTCAAAATTATTTTCGATTTTGTCAATAAAGACGAAAAGGCCCAAATAAAGTGTTGAATTAGATTAGATTATAGATTAGATTAGATTGAAACAATTCTCCAGGCGCTTTTGTGCCGTCAAAGGCGGAAATTAACTTAATTTTATCCGAATGATAGCTACCTGACAGCTGCTGACAGCTGCTGACAGCAACCGACTTCGAATTCAAAAATTCAAATACGTAATGTGAAAAACAGAAATATTGAGATTAGAAAGGATTGGACCGATAATTGAATGGATGGATGCTCATTTTCAGAAAACTTAAATAAGTGGAAATAAATACTAGTTTTATGGGAAACAAATTCTATGAAAACAATTGTCTATTAATTTTTGACATTTTGTAACGGCACATGTTGGTTCTTACGTCAAATCAATCAGCTTATCAAACTGATTTAATAAGTTGTGAGAAGGCTGGAAATTTGCGCGGGTGCGATTAGACCTGTCAAAAAACTTCCGAAAGAACAAGTATTGTAACGTGCTATAAATTACGTTAAGTGACTTTTGGTGTCGTTTATATTGGTAATTTGGCCAAAAATCGCTTACATGAGCGATGTACAGGAAAAACTTACGAGTGTAAACCCAGACTTAGGCTTATAGCTTCCATAAAGTGACAGATGTGTACGTATCGTACTGCCGAGGTTGCCCGAACGGAAAATGCCTCTGAGGTCGATAACGCTTGCCAGCCAGCTCAGATCCATTTCTTAGCCAGTTGAGATCGGTCGTGTAACCCAGTAGTTGTAAAAAAAAATTGTAAAAACGTAAATACAATAATAAACCAGAATGTAAAAAAGGACCTATTTATTCTTGAAGAGCCCCAACTCAATTAGTGTAGGCCTGTGGATAAGCAAATATTACACCTGTCAAATTGACTTACCTACTTGTCAAATTGACTTACTTGTCAAAATGACTTACGTCAAATTGACTTAATTGTCAAATACTTGTCACATTGATTTTCTTGTCAAATTGACTTACGTCAAATTGACTTAATTGTCAAAAACTTGTCACATTGATTTTCTTGTCAAATTGACTTACATGTCAAATTGAGTTACTTAGCACATTGACTTACCTGTCAAATTTATTTACTTCTCAAATTGACTAACTTATGAATTGACTTACTTGTCAAATTGACTTTTTTTATTTGAGCGACTATTAAACATAATTCTATAATAATACTAGTGAGTACGACTAAGTATATCTTAGTCGTACTCACTAGGGGTTCCTGTGCCGAGGCGGACTAAAATTGTTTATATAACTTATATGTCGAATTTGACTTATATGTCAAATTTGACTTACTTGTCAAATGCGACTTACTTAACAAATTGACTTACTTGTCGAATTGACTTACTTGTCAAATTGACTTAGTTGTCAAATGACACTAAGATTTCCCTGATTTTAGCCAACTTCCAATTGAAGGGGGAACCCAAAGAGGAACAATTTTTTCTAACAACAAAACCAATCTGTTGCTAGCATGTCAATGGAAAAACCAGGCACAGTTTCAATATAACGATATTTTTTACGCCGATATCCGTATTTGTTTTATGCTAACGTTATTAGAGTTCATCTCTTTTCTCCTGAAGATGGAAATTTATTCTTTCCTTGGATATTTTGACATCAAAGTGAAGAAATGTTTTTGTAGGAAAATCTACAATATTTACGGATAGTTTTCCTCAAATTCCGGTCTACTTGTCAAAAACAGTCTTCCTTGATGCTTTGTGGAAAGGTTTTGCCGACATTATATGAAGTATTGCAGGAATCTAAGCGGTTTTTTAGGAAACTCAAAATATCAAAAGAAAATATTTGAGCGGTTTTTAAAGTTAATCATTGATAGAAATATGAAAATGGTTATTTTCAAATCAAAGTTATTAAATATTAAAGTGTTATTTTTGATGTGTTTGTTTAAGGGTCCCAACTTCTTGGAGCCAGGGATACTACGGCATTCCAATTTGGATATGTAGTGAGGTTGACAGAAGAGAAATAGGTGGCGAGGAGAAGTTGGGAAAGAGAAGGATATGGTAAAGAGGAGGTTGGGAAGATCCTAACTATTCCTATTCAGATCTGGTTGTAGCTTTCCGGGGTGTGGTCTCCAGACAGTCTTCTGTCAGTTGTAAGTTGAGCAGGTTAAGTAGACTTCTTTGTTTCCAAACCCGAGGGGTTCCATACAGATGGGCTATTAGGGATTTGCGAGGTATCCTTTTTGTAAGTAAAAACACTTTTACTTGGATTTTATTGTAATATTAGTTTATTCAGATGAATAGTAAGTTTAAAGAGAGATTGATTCTAATCTGAGCACTGGGTCCTTAATTTATAGAATGAGTTATCAAAAAGTTAAATTGAGCATTTATAAACATGAAAAAGAGAAAGCTTGTCAGATGACCATACACAAAAGAGTGTGTAGACACAAAATGAATCGAAATACTTAGTAAAAAGTTACACAAACGTCAAAATTGTGAGGAAACGAGGCTAATGGAAATAACGAAAAATGATAAAATGTTAAGTGCTAAATGAATTTAAATATTTGATATAGGACAACACAACACACAACACTGGTCACCAAACACGGTTTAATTCATCTCAAAAAACTTTTGTCATTCTGAGTGGTGGTATAACTAACTAACTAACCATCACGCAGTTTCCCCGCAGGGGTAGGCAGAGAGGACGGACCGCCAAACAACTCGGTCTTGGCACACACTCTTTGCCTCACCCTCATTCATACATCGCCTCACTCACACTCTTCTATTATTCTGACTTTTGACATGGCCCGTCTCAAGTATCTGATTTACTTGATCGTGCCATGTCTTCCACGGGCGTCCCCGACTTCTTCTACCATTCCCATTTGCGTCATATATTCTTTTTACACTACTTTCTTCGTTCAATTCACTCCCGTGCCAAAACTATCTGAGGGTCCCTTTGTTAATCTTGCTCATTATACTTACATCAGCCTTACATTCTTTGCGGATACCACATTTTACCACACATACGCCTCAGGATTCTCATTTCAACAGCATTTAGTTTACTTTCATCCTTCCTCTGCCAGTTCCATGCCTCACTGCCATACATCAGGGTAGGTACCAGGACTCCATTGTGGACTGCTAGCTTCGCTTCTTTTGACAGTTTTTTATTAATGGAGTGGTGGTATACTCGTACATTACAATATTATTTCTCCTCTTTAAGGTGTTATTTTTGGTTTTTAAAAATTATTTTTGAATATTCTTTTTTGATTCATATTCGGTTTTAACATCAACATCTTACAGTATACAATTATAGGAAGTTTGTACATAATTGATTAAACATTAAATAATATTTTGTTGTTTAAAAAAAGAAAATAATGATGTAGATGTGAACCATTCTTTTCCCTGGAATCCAAAAAAATATTTTTTCTTTCTTATTTCAGATGCCTTTTTTTACTTTATGTAAAAATGAAATATATTATTTTTAGTCAAGCATAATATTATTTTTAGCAAAAAAGATAACGACCGTTAATTCCCGTTAATGAAACCTGATTAAAAATACTAACATATTTTGTGAATATTTCTGTAACCCCAGTTCACTGAACTCTAGAACGTGGATTTGCTTTGATTTGAGTGTCTTTTTCAAAATAAGAACTGATTTTAGAAACAATTCAGACAAACGATAAATTAGACCAAGAAAACCCATTGAAAAATTTAACCAAGAAATTTAAATTAAATAAATAACTTTTCTTGTAAAAAATATTATATTATTGGTAAGAATTTCATCGTTCTTCTGAATTCTAGAAACATCAATCCCAATTTTGAAAATGAAAACAATTTTCTAATTAAAGGTATACAGTTAGTTTCAATTTTGAAAATGGCACTTTAATTCGTAGCAAATCTGAGTTGGTTGAACCAGAGTTACGATCACAGACGCTTGGCTGACACTACGTTTTTCACTTTAACTAACTTTTTTTTTCACATAAGCTCCACACAGGAGGTCCTGAGGAAAATAATTCCTCTCAGGGCCTATGTCATCTTTGGGGATGCTGTGTGGAGGGTCTTTTTAGTAAAGGAAAGGAGAGGAAGTTCTGGGAAGGAAAAAGAGTATTAGGGGTGGGTAGAAATCTGGGGGTTAATGTGTCCAAGTATGAATCCATCCCTCCCACTGCGGTGCAAGGCTACGTTCCGAGAGAGTGCTGCTGAGAAAAGTCAAAGGGACTACCTCAACCATTCTCTTTCAATCCGGCTTGCCATGCAGTTGGTGGGCAATGCATCCGCCGCCAAGACCCGGACAAACCTCACCCCATGAACCCGGACACCAAAAGCTAAGTCACCAAATGTAGCGAACCACTTGGGGTGACCTATGGCAGAGGTGTTGGTTATCCAATAAATGGTTCCCAGGGCGGCGGTACACATACTTGCCTCCCATATTGTTCTAAGGTAAATTGCTAAATGTGACAATTGTTTTGACAGGCAATGTTTCCTGAGGTATTTTTTCATAAAAACTTATTTCATAATTCCAACTATTATTATAATACCTCGTGATTTTTCAAGGGTCCGCGCCGCGCTTGTATAATTTTACACGTCTTTTGAATTTAAAAATGCTAATTATTCTACTTGATATATATTTTTTTTAATAATGTTAAAACACGAAGTTTACGTTTGGAATACGAAATGAGAGGAGCCACACAACGTTAATTTAAAAAAAGAACCGAATAAACACATCAAAAGTCAAACACAATGTCAATTTTAATATGTAATGTAATTTTAAGGAACGTGTGTTAGAATGTGATGTTGAATAACATATCAAAAGCTTTTTTTTATTAACCGCACAAGAGTTCCAACTGCTATCAACCGTCTGGAGTCAGTGAAACTATGGCATCCCCAATTGAGATAGGAGTCAGGCTGATGGTAGTGGAGAAGAGAAGGAGAAGGTAGTGAAGTACCTGGCTAATCATATCTGGTCACCAAACACGGCCAAAACCATTTCAAACAACATTTCAATTCTGAATGGGGCGAAACTGATCTTCTGAATGTATCTTCAACTGTGGAACATGCCTCAAATTCACTACATATCGACCTGATATCATCGGCTATCATCTTTCAACGGTAGCAATCTTTCGAACAGGCCCTCCATTGATATGCTTGGTGTAACCCTAAGTGACCAGCTCAGGTATGGGGGCTCCATCAAAGCCAGAGTAAAGTTATCCTCCCAAAAGCTGGGCATACTGTACAGGGCCGCAGATACTTTAATAGTACACAACTGCTATACCCTCGACACGGTGCAGAAACGGGCGGTCCGTTTGATAGATTCTCCCATCTTAACAGACGGAATGCAATCTTTAGAGGACAGGCGTCGGGTAGGAATGCTATCCTTGTTCTACCGGTTTTACAATGGAAGGTGCTCCGAGGAACTAACGTCATTGATTCCTTCGGCACCGGTGCATTGTCGGGAAACATGGCAAAAACCCGCGTGCCCCACATTTGTACATGGTTGACATTTGTCACATGAGAACGGGTCATTTCTTCGACTCGTTCTTGTGTTCAACAGCTCGGCTTTGGAATGATTTGCCGGCCGCTGTGTTTCCTCCTTCCTACAACATGGGTCTCTTCAAGACCAATGTTCATTCCTTCCTCTCCTCAAAAAGACCCTCCACACAGCATCCCAGATGACATAGGCCCTGAGGGAAATTATTTTCCTCAGGGCCTCCTGTGTGGAGTTAATTAAAAAAAAATCTTCACAACCGTTCGGATATTAATTCGGCGACAGTTATCTCTCTTACACAGTACTTTAACTTGTTGACGTCTGTCTTCCTTTACCACCGACATCTGTAGGTACATATATGATCACATTCACTACAAAATCTTAATCTTTACTCAACATTTAGGACGGCTTGTTTCAAAAAATTTTAACAATTCATCAATTTTCACGTTCTGTGTAAGTTCTATTCTAGTTCTGTTATACAATCATCATAGGCCAGTTGCTTCATAAATCTGAAATAATCACCGAACTTGAATAGAACTTTCACAGAACGTCAAAATTGACCTCAAATATGTAATGAATTGTTCAAATTTTTCGAAACAACACTGATGAATTAAATGATTAAAAAACCAAATGATATGATTGTTAAAACGAGAAGTTTCATAATGGAAGAGATTGATTTCCCTCGTACGATATTTTAAATAATAAAAAAATATTGTATGGTAACTACAAACGAGTATTTTTAATCACACCCCCCGAAAAGTGAAGGCACGTCCTCCTTTCAGAGGATTAATTTTCCAATAATGAACCAGGCCTTTCCTGGATCAGAAGGGCGTGATAGTGCTCAGTTTTAATAATGAAAAACGTGAGGGTAGCAGGGTTAATCCGGAGTCTCTAACGGTAACCCCGCACAGCCTACATCCTACAGACTACAGCCTGCATAACACAAAAAGGGGGGAAGGCTTTGATACAGACATGTTCCACGTGTGTGACAAGCAGGGTGGGGGTTTGTACTTTGTTATGTGAATTTCGCATGAGAGTCACAACTGTTCACAACCGTCTGAAGCCGGTGAGACTATGGTATCCCTAATTATTGATGTATGTTGTAGGGATGAAGGTATGGAGAGGAAAGCCGTACCTCATTATTCAAATCTGGTCATTAAACACGGCAAAAACCATATTAAGCAACGCTTCAGAGCTTTATATTCCGCTCCAATTTATGTATCTATCTTCTATTTATGTAAAGAAGAATGCCTACGGATGACGGACGCGATGATTTTTATCTTAATCTAAGGTTTTATTCCAAGATTGTCGAAATTTGTCAACTTTTTTTATGTGACTACTCACCCTACTTCTCCCAAGAATTGGCCTGGATCCAAAGATATTAAAATACAAGAGTTATGCTGTGATGACCGCACGACCGTCGGCGGACTATTATCTAATTGGCATAGTTTGAATACGGAAATTATTCGTTGTGAGCAGTAAGTACTATTCGTTAACAATATAGTTCGAGTACTGAAATAATTCGTTCATTTAGTTTAAAGTGTGCAGTAGTATTGGTTAACAATATCGGCGACGCCAGGAAACACAGTCCCACTCAGTAAAAACTGCGGGTAGCACATCTGTTATTTTTTTTATTTATTTATTATTTTTGGCAATGCTGATTAAAAATACACATAAAGTTACATCAGTTACATAGTTACATAAGGTTTTAACAAAGAAACAAAAAATTGCCTTTCCTCGCCATAAAGAGACAATACTTTTGTGTTTGGTGAGGGATTTCTAGCTCAATTAGTAAATTAAAAGATCGTGTAAGTTAGTAATAACGGCTATTGTAAATAATAAGTACGGTTAGAAAATCATGTATAAATTTAAAAATAAAAATCATGATAAGTTTAAAAAATCATAATATAAATTAAAAAATCATTATAAATTCATGAATCATGTAAGTAAGTAACAAAAATTACTGTAATTAGTAAGTAAAGGATATGTAAGATAGAAAGCAAGATTTATACAATAATAGTAGACTTAAAGATATAGAAATTAAGAAATGTGAGAGAGAGAAAGAATGAACGATTTATAAAATAGCAGACTTTAAGATATGAAAAGTAAACATATTTGGGACTATTATAGCAGTTTAAAAATAAACGTAGCATTTTCAAATTAAACGAATATTTTTTCTTCTTCAAACGCAAAAGAATATTTTGTAGTACCAATTTAATTCAAATTTAATAGAATACGTTTATTGTTTACAAAACCAACAAGTAAGCATTGCTTACGAAACATGTTGGTTTTTATACAATAGTCGTCAAAACTAAGTATTGTATTAATTTGAAATATCAAACAGGTATAAGTACTAGGATTTATAGGCGGCTATATGCAATATATATTACATATGGTGTCTCTGTGTGTCTCGGTTACTTTGTCACGGTTACTTGCTCTCGGTGACTAGCTGTCACTGGATCACAGTGGATCCGAGCGAGGAACTGGCTATTTTTGGAACCAGTTCCTATCGAATTTATAAAATGATCAAGCTGGGCGAAGCCGAACTAAAAGCCACCCGCAGTTTCAGTTTTTAACTGCTAGTCTTTATTTATTGTGCTATATTATTCATTATCTGCTATTAATGTTTGATGAGACGCCCTTCCAAGCATTAATGTATTTACTAATAATAATAAATTCTCACGTTTATTGTGCCAATAGCTGCCATTACATGAACTACCCTCATTAAGTTTAATGGAAACGATTTTCATATCACCGGCAGTTATAAATCGATTAGTGTTTAGTACCTAACTAATGGGAGCAGTAAAGAAGAAATAATGGAAGAAAGGGTGATATCTCGTTAATGTCAAGTATTTAGTGTCCAACCTATTATATAAGAATAGAGTACATAATTCAATTCAATTCAATTCAATTTATTTTATTCTTTCAAAAACATTACAAAATTTAAAATTTTAATGCGTTTTTAAAATACATTTGTAGCAGTATTATATTAAACATAAATATAAATGGTTAGCAAAAAAAAACTATACGAGCATCAATTGAGCTTGCCTTTTAAAGGCAGCTTCACTGACGCTAAATATGTCGATATCCGAATTAATTCTGTTTAACAGCAAGATTGCTCTCCCGACCGGCATGACCATTGGCAAGTTAGTCCTGCAGGCCGGAAGATAGAACTGCCTATGCTGTCGATGGCGAAGATAACCATCGGGAATATAAAAATGAATGTTTTCCAAGATAGCTGAGTTTTCAAACCTTCCGCGAATCAATCTGAAGAAATGCGTAGCAATGTGTACATCCCTTCTGATACGTAGATGGTTCATTCCGAGCATACCCAAAAGAAAGTCGGTAGGATAGAGCCACGGGTAATAGCCGTATTCCCTCATGTACAGAAATCTCAGAAATTTTTTCTGAACTCTCTCCAAAATGAGGGAATATTTTGCTTGGTGCGGACTCCAAATTATCGACCCACTTTCAAGTCTACTCCTTACTAAGGAATTGAATAGAATTATGAGAACCCCGGTGTCTTTAAAATTCCTTGCAGTACGCAGAACAAAGCCCAGCATTCTCAATGAAGTGCTACAAGCCATCTGAATGTGAGTATGAAATGTCAGCCTACTATCAAACATGATTCCAAGGTCCTTCATGGTAGAGACACGTTTTAGACTTCGGGCGTCCATCGTATACCGGTAATACCAGGTATGACACGCCCTAGTGAATGACAAAATTAAACATTTAGATATATTGAACTCAATCCGATTACTTTTACTCCAGTCAATAATTCTATCAATATCTGACTGGAGTCGATTGCAGTCCTCTAGGGTTAGTATTTCTAAGAATAGTTTCAGGTCATCAGCAAAAAGAAGAAACCTGGAGTGCAGAATTACTTCTGAAATATCATTAAGTGCTTTCACGGATTATAACAAACTTAATTGCTTTTTAAACGACTTCGAAAAAGGAGGAGGTTCTGTTTTTTTTTATTTATGTTTGTTACCTAGAACTTTCGACCGGGTGAACCGATCAATATGTAGGTACGCTTGTTATTTTTAGAGTCGGCGTCAGCCAAGGTAACTACATACATAGTTATAGGTGAGATGTGCTTGTGTCGCACGCACGACAGCTCCCCACCCGCCGCTCCCCGCTCTCGCTCTCGCCTCGTCAAGTCGCGCGTGCGACACAAGCACATCTCACCTATAACTATGTAAGTAGTTACAAACCTACTTTGGCTGACACCGATTCCAAAAATACATACTGTACCTACTTATTGATGAGTAGAAAAAGTTGATTATTAAGTTGTAGAATAATAACTATGTAATTATTTTTTACTTTGTAGTGCATATTATTTTGTTTTGGAATAGTTTTTTTTGTTAAAATTTTTGTTTATTAACGGCGTAGGTACTTAATAAACTTTTTTCATAAAACGGAAACCATCATTTTGGGAGTCGGGTTTGCATACTGCCGTCCAGAGAACTTTTCTTTGGATAACCAACATTTCTGCCAGACCAGCGGTGATCACCCCAAGTGCTTCGTTACAACAGGGTATCCGGTTAGTGGAGGTCTTGCAGCGCGGTAGGAGGGATGAATTCATACGTCTGTCACTCCTGGACACACTGCCCCTCAGATTTCCACTCACCCTTAATATATTTTACCTTCTCTGAATATCCTCTCCTTCCTATCATTTGAGTTCATGGGGTGAAGTTTGTGCAGGTCTTGATGGCAGATGCGTTTGCCACCCAGGTGCGTGGCGGGCCTGTTGACAGAGAACACTTTCACCTTTATAGCTAGACTCTCTTAACCCACAGTCTTGCAGCGCAGTGTAAGGGATGGATTCATACGTCTGTCACTCCTGGACATCTGACCCTCAGAATTCCTACTCACCGTAATACATTTTCCTTCCCTGAGTATCAGTTTGTGCAGGTCTTGGCGGGGGATGCTTTTTTCACCCAACTGACTGATCATTTGGCCTTTCCAGCAAGAATCTCTCGACAGCGTCGGTCACTTCTGAACACACTTACCCTCAGATTCCTACTTACCCCTCATACCCTTTTCGTCCCTATAACTACCTCTCTTTCCTTTCTTTTAAAGACCCTAGACAAAGCATCCCCAAAGTTGACATAGACCCTGGTGGAAATTATTTTCCTTAGAGCCTCCTGGGTGGAGCTGTTGCAAAAAATCAGAATAATCCATATTATGGTATCGTACCTACCGACCCTGAAAATGGTTTGAAAAAGGAATGGACATTGAAATAATGACATTTCTTTGGAAAAATTATATAATTCTTTATTCAAAATATAAAAGTTCCGTAATATAGTAACGGTCTATAATGCAGTAGGCAAGTATAGATTACCCACTTACAAAGTTCCACGACTTTTCGTCCCGCGACAAAATATTTCCGATAAAATATCCCCATCAAAATATCTACTAAAACCTAACTTTACCTAACCTAACAAAAAATGGGACAAACATAATACAGACATCCTGTAAAGGCAATGGTTTTTTGTTTAAAAATACTAAAATAGGTCAAGAATTATGCAGACGTCCAATAAATACAATAATTTTTTGTTCAAACATAGTAAAATGGGACAAAAAAATACAGAAATCCTGTAAAGTTGGGTTAGGTAAGGTTTTAGTAGATATTTTGTTGGAAAATATTTTGTCCGTTGGATATTTTATTGCGGGATGAAAAAGCGCATTACCACTTACAAATCTTATGATTTCAGAGGAAATTTTGGTTTCGATTTATTTAATAAGACTAAATTGCAAACATACATACGAGTACTTGTTTGAACGAAAAGGTCCACCGTGTACAGAACTAGTATATCCCGAATGAGTACGCCGTATTTCCTCTGGTTCCGATAAGTTCTTAGTCTCTCCTCTTCTAAGTCATCAATTCAAGTGTTAGGCCTCATTCCTGAAGAGTATTTTAAGAGCGATGCAATTAAGAGCGCTGCCGGTCGCTGCGAACATTTATGAATAGGTATTTTAAAAAATCTCTTTTATTTCACTCTCTGACAGTAGTCAGAATCGCGCTCTAGATGTGTGAGTGAATGCAGGCCTTGTGTGAGTGAGCCACGCGCGTCATCCGTAGCCGCAGCCGAATTATTATTTCTGCCGACCACGCATGTACCAATCTGCAAATGTGTAGACACCAAACATTCAATTTCTCTCACCGCTCACAGGAGCGTTCCATTGTTAGCGTCCATGAATATGCTATTATAGCTACTTATCGTTGTTGCGCGCACAAAATATCCTAAGGGTATTTTAGAATATTAGGATATTTAATAAAAAAAACTTTAAAAAAAAATTAGGGACCCATATTTTTATTTATTTTTATTAATTGTAGAGTTATTTTTGATACCATGTTTCGGTGAAAACAAGTGGGCTTAATATACATTTTTTTTATTAAAACCGACATTTTTTTCTTAAATTTTGCATTCAGGATTTTTGTGCGCACTTTTTATGCACATATGATATTTTGTGTAGCAAACGTAGGAAAGGCAACTTGGCCTTTCTCATATGACCCATATCCCTCAGGCCTCGGGCATATTTTTTCATAAGGTCGAAATATTTCCGCTTTGCAATAAAATCCAAATAAATGGAATATTTCTTATAGTATCCGAAAACTAAAAACTGTTTTTGAAAGGCGATGAAATACGCTTTTAAATTTTGAAATCCGAAATAAACCTTTGCTTTTCAAATATAAAAATTTTGAACGCACAATTTTTTTTAAAATGACACTCATCTTACGTTTTTTCTAACTAAAATTACTGATAACGAAAAAATAAAAACACGTACATATTTATTACAAAAATGTATTGTTTGTTTTTTATCGTTTCATGTAAAAATAATTAATAGATACAAAATTCCATAAGTTTCGTAAACTTTGGTTTTACAAAAGTTCCCAAAGCTAACAAATAGCCGGGGGGGGGGGGGGGGGGGGTTTAAATTTGGATTTGTGACCAAAACACCCAAATAAACTGAAAATGTATTTTTTTATCAAAAGGTAGAGAAAATATCTTGTGCGGATAAATATTTTTTATTTTATTTATTTTTGTTTCAAATTACGAAATATTGGTCTTAAAAGAATTAATTTCGTATGATTTTTGATGCAACTTAATTTTTTGCTAATTTTTTGAGAGTTAAATATTAATATTAAAAAAATATTTTTGCTTTACCTACTGAGTTTATATTGAAAATATATACATATATATATATACAAATATATGTAAAACAATTTTCTCGGTTTACCCGCGTAACGTAGTCCTGAGAAGGACTTTTTAACTCCTGACGTTTCGGACAGATCACACTGTCCATCTTCAGAGGCCTTATGTCTTACCTTATGTCTTATGACTGCCGGCCCCACCTCGTACCCCCAGCACCATAAATCACATTCAACCCGGGTACTCCGTTCTAGCCATAAGAATTGATTTGCACTCACTTAAGTCTTGGACTCTGGACCAAACAGACATGCGAAAGCTATCAGTTTGAGACAAAAACTAAAGACATAAGGCCTCTGAAGATGGATAGTGTGATCTGTCCGAAACGTCAGGAGTTAAAAAGTCCTTCTCAGGACTACGTTACGCGGGTAAACCGAGAAAATTGTTTTACATCTTACACCCGTGAAAACCTTAACCATAACATACAAATATATGTATATATATATATACAAGGTGTTAAGGGACGTACTTGACTTACTTTAACCAGTGATTCCTGACATTATTTGGAGTGAAAAATGTAAATAAAATTTTGGTCTCCGGTGACTTTTTGGGAGTTTTTTTTATTTATTTTTTCTACAAAAACATAAAAATGGTAGGTATTGGACAGTTAGAGGCGGGGTTAGGGGTTGGTCAGTTACTCGGCTGAGTGATCAGTGACGACATGCAGAAGAAATTTTTTTTTGTTTGATTTTGAAGAAAAAAATTTTGAAAAAATTTAAAAAAAGTCATCCAAGAAGTCACCGGAGACCAAAATTTCATATACATTTTTTACTCCAAATAATGTCAGGAATCACTGGTTAAAGTAAGTCAAGTACGTCCCTTAACACCCTGTATATATATATACATATATATTTATTTTTTTTATATTTAATATAGGTAGATATATAATTGTACAGTGGAGTTATATAAATTACATATGGTGTACATACATAGGATACGGTTACATACTAAAATATTGTGCACTTGGGAGAAATTCGAAAAAACTAAATAAAATAGAGATATATAGATTAATAATAAATAGAAAGAATGAGAAAAACAGGTAGTTATTTAGTTAATTATTCCTGATGAAGTGTAGCTTCAGTTTGAGTTTCAGTTTATCATCAGACATCAGTCTTTGGTTTTTTCAAACCAAGACATCAGTCTTTGGTTTTTTTTTTATTTCAATGGGAAGGTTGTTGAAAAACTTTATCCCTAAATAGATATAATAAATTGTTTTGCATTAGTTTGGTATTAAATTTTGGTATTTTGATGTTATCTTCATATCTTTTTGATTGGTGAGTTTCAAATTTTTTGATGATATTTATATTATCTTTGTAAATTAGGATAATTGCATTTTTCTTGAAGATATTCTCTCCTCGAGGCACCGTGAAATCTGCGAAAAGCGTTTCTGTTAGATAGGTGGAGGGTTTCTTAAGGAATACTTTAATGATTAGTTTCTGGATTACTTTGATCAAGGTTAGAATATTGTTGTATGACCCCCCCCCCCATCCAATAATTCCATATTGAATTAATGACTGGATTAGTGCATAATATACTCTTTTTAGATTGTTGAGATTATTGTATATTATAAAAAAAAATTCTTTGGGTAATTTTAATTTATGTGCGACAAATTTGAGTTAAAAAAATAATACGATTTCTGTCACACAAAAAACTTTTTTTTCTCATTTTAATTTTATAATTTTATATTTTTTTATATTTCTGTAGTATATGTAGTATATATTTTTTAAATAATTACCATTAATTACAAGTAATGGTCAGAGTTGCCTCTAAAATGATTAAAAAGATGAGTTTGAAAAATGGGATATATTTATGTCAGATTATTTAGGAAACCGTTGTGAATCAAATGGTGTAAACAAAAAAAAATTGTTCGAAAACCTTACATGGGATATTTTGTGAATGCAAGGACGATATGTTCTCAAGAGTTTTGAGAATAAATATATATAGGATATTTTTTACGTTATTAATTTATCAAAAAAAAAAAATTCTTGCATCTATTTTATTGTACCTAAACTTGATGTGGAAAATAACATATTTACTATAAGCCAAATAATGTACATGCGGATATACAATTGGATATATGCATAATGATAATTATACTAAAAAGGTTTTATTTCTGGGAGTGCAAAAGTCACACAGCTTCATATGTGCTAGAGCTACAAAACTACACTACTTGGATGTTTCTGACCACAAATGTTTAATAAACTGGCGTAAAAGTACTACCTAATGATGTGTAAGCCCATAGAAGGATTCTCGAGAAACATAGAAATGCATTGATTGAAATTGCACAAACGAATTGGTTATCGCTACCCAGCTTGAAATGCTGCAAATGGGTCCAATCTTTGTGGCGTCATTCTTAATTAAATGAGAACAAATAACTTTGTAGAAACAGCTTTATGTAATCAATATTATCAACATGTTTCGAAAACAGAGTGTTCTTCGTCAGGATAAGATTAATATTAAAAGACAAACAACTATAGGCATATGAGAATTATAGACAAAATATTCAAGGGAGAGGTGATTAATTACTTAAAAATATCACAAAATGCAATTATATAAAATGAAATATAAAAATTATTTTTAAGTTAAATACTCTTATAGTATAGCAAAGTCATTAGAGAAGCTGTGTGGAGGTAATTTTTAATGAAAGGAAGGAGAGGAATTTCTGGGTAGGTAAAAGTATGAAATGATGGTGGAGAGAGTCCGGCTGTAGAGATCAAAAGATCTCCCTCTTCCAGTTTCTCCCAATCCGGCCCGCCACGCAGTAAGTGAACAAAATCATCCGCCACCAAAACCCATGCAGACCTCACCCGTGAACCCGGGAACCCATGCTCAGTCACCAAACATAGCGGACCACTTGGGGTGACCAAGTGGTGGGGGTGTTGGTTATCCAATAAATGGTTTCCGGGGCGATGGTACCTAAAACGCCTCCCAAATTGAAAATTTATTATAGTACTTGACATAAACAATTTTAATTTTGCACAATTTTAGTATGAAAGCTCGGTCAGTATTGGTATACCGCGATGACTCACTAAACAGAAAAAAAAACGAATAAAAAATATCGATTACTCGGGCAAGGACAACACTAGTCTACCGATAAAATTCGTTACATCACTACTTCGCTTTATATGTATGTATTTGTCAAAACCCTTGTTCCCCGGCCCCCTCAGGAGAAATGAGCGAAAGGGATACCTGCACGTCGGGCCGAAAATACCTAAATAAAATCTTCGAAATCGATGTTTTGTATTCCCCATTTTTCTTCTCCAAAACTGGACGAATTTAAAAAAATTTTTTCACTAACTGTATTAAAAGAAAATATTCTATGTCGGTACGTTTTGCTTTTTTTCAAAATACATTGTTTAGTTTGTATACTGAACGTTTTTTGACGGCGTTTAAATTAGGCAATTTTATTCATTTTTGGAAGGTCCTAACTTCTATAAGAAGTAAATTATCAAAAAAAGCAAAACGTACCGACACGCTAGTGGTCGATATCTATATTATGTAAAAAAAAATTTTGCTCTAGGGTCAAAATCCAGAGAGATAAACGGGGAATACGTTTGTATGGAAAAACGCCGCTAGTATTTCCTCTTAACGGCATCGCAATCGTGTATGCAATCTGACAGAAGTGGTGCATGTGCTTGCACTGTGCTAGAGATGGGTGAGTTCTGCTTTCTTACGGAGGCCTCCGAGGCGTGCTTCGTTTTAAGGTCTCTGCCCACTACACCGTTCCATACCATGACCGTAACCGTAGCGGCGCATGCAAAAAAATATTCTTTTTATCGATCAATATGAAACGCTGCTCACTAGCCCGTTCCGTGACTGACCAACACCATCGCATACCATGACCGGACTGACGGCGAATTCTCGATGACAATATTTTGCAGGTGCCAGTCCGCTCTATGCATGGCACGCGACGGTGTTAGAACGGGGATCATCCGCGTACGATCCCCATTCTAACCCCGTTCTAACCGCGTTGCCACTCCGTCAGTTCATGATTTGTGTTCATTTTTCGTGTTTATATCCAGGTATTTTAATGATATGACACTATGCTTCTCCTGACGCGTCAGTCCGGCACGAAAACACAGGCGAAATGATATAATGGGCACCGATAGAACGGGCACCGTACACCTATTGAATGGGGATGGTACGGACATTAACCGCGGTGTATACGGGTATCATACGGTCACTCTACCCGTTACGTGCGGGTATAATACGGTGTTAGCACGTTCTAGTGGGCATAGTAGGGCGTAGCGTGTTTATTTCATGGCTGATACTTTCATAGTACGGTCATGGTATGGAACGGTGTAGTGGGCAGAGACCTTTAAAATGATTCCAGTTCTAGCAGCAGGTCCCGGGTCCAAGTTTTTGGCTGCGAACTGAGTACTGGATGCTGTTGCGGCGCTCGGGCTGGGAGGCACGGTTTCGGCCAAGAACCCGGAGCCGGACCTGGAAAGAACCCGCACAAAAACTCGGACAAGAACCTGCACAAAAACTTGGATTTTGAACCGGACAAGAACCCGTACAAGCACTTGAATCCGAACTAGAGATGTGTGAGTTCTGCATTTTTCCGGAGGCTTCCGAGGCGTGCATCCTTTTAAAAGTACTAGAGTTCTAGAAGCACGTCCCGGATCCGAGTTCCGGGTTTGAGTCGAGTCCTGCACCGGATTCTCTGGGAGTAGTCGATTTTAAAAATGAGTAGGAGTAGGATCCGCTTCCCACGAAGAACCCAAGTTCAAGAGCCCATTCCAGCTAAATCTAACATCGCTAGTGCATACGGGAGATGTGTCTGATGATTTTGTCGTGAGGTTTTTGCTAAGGTTGCTATTAAAAACTCTCGAAATTGAGGTTAGTGACAGGTCTATTGACACCGGCTTAAAATACGATAATTATTCAAGATCAGATTAAAAAAAACGGTGAATACCACACCATACACCCAACTGTGACTATCTAGTTATATATGACATCTTCAATTAGGGTAATTTTTGAGTTAGAAAAGAAACGTGACTGAAGGAAATGGAGAGAAGAAGGCTGGAAACAACTGGCTATTCAAATTTGGTCACTGTTAATTTATTTATTTACGCCCTTTTTGGGGCTTTTACAAACATTACATACGACTTATAAGAAAAATACAGCATTCATTGTACGTAACTGAACTGTCTCAGTAACAATATTTGTTTAAACATAAATTGAAGATGTCCACTGACTTGGTATAATTGTGTTCCTCCATTAGTATTCTTGGCAAAGAGGAATACATATGGTAGTTAGTTCCAGAATTTCTGCACTGAAATAAATCCTGACTTTCTAGTATTACGTAGTGGAATCCGGAAGCTTATCAATTCTAGCAATATCGGACTATCAACTAAATCATTTAGAATTTTATATAGAAATACCAAGTCAGTGAAAATTCTTCTGTCGGACAATTTGAGCATGTTCATATCATTTAAAATAGTGTTGTAGTTCAACATAATTGCTGGAATACCCATTTTTTTTTTAAATTGTACAACAGATTTTTATCCAATTACTGTACAATTTTCTCATTTTGACAGTCTTAACACCTAGGAAGATGATTATTATACAAAAAAATCTTAAGGCTATCTAAAGAAGAGTTATATATATCTAGTGTTTCCGATATTTCGTTCAACAGAACCATTCCTGTTGTGATGCTATGCTGTGCTAGAACATCTGTTCTGCCGTATGGTATTTTGAACAAGTCGTGTCGACGACTACGGCTGAAATTTTCAGGCACGTATAAGCCATAACATTCTAAGAGGAATGGGCTGTCAATACGATTATGGATTATGTTAAAACTAAGAATTGCAAGATTTGCATAACGTCTAGTTTCCAAGCTAAATCTATTTGTTGCCTCAAGTAATTCCATATGGTGCATGAATCTCGGGTACGTTCCATTCATCCACATATAGACATACCTAAGGAACTTTTTCTGAATTTGTTCTAGCATATTAATATATTTCGCTTGGTGCGGAGTCCACACACCACTGGCATACTCCAGCTTACTTCTTATGACTCCATCAAACATGGCTATCATTGCATCTGGGTCATCAAATTGCTAAATTTAATTTTTAAAATTTAGAAAATGTAAGAATTTGTTTTGTATTCTTTCAACAGCTTGTACATGTGTACTATAATGTGGATCCAGACGGGAGAATTGTACTCAAGTTGACTTCTAAAATAGGCAAAATATAACAGTTTAATACATTTTATATTGTTAAAATAGTTAGCCTAGTTATAAATCCCAAATTTTTTAAGCCCTTATTAGAGATTTCTGTTATGTGATTAACAAATGAAAGATTTGATTGTGTTAAGGTTCACATTCAGTAAAAACACACTCCGTTTAGACAAGCATTCCGAGTTTATTTGTCAATAACACGTTTACGTGTCAATTTTGAACTTTTTATTTCTACCCCAATAAACACCGGCTCGGCCCCCCTGCTTTTCTGAAGGAACTGCTTTTCCTGCGAATTAGAAAGAAGGAAGCTTCCAGGAATCCTGTTAAATTTACGTGTATAAACAACTGGTGTAAAAACTAACACTAAAACAAAACCAACTACTAGCGTTTTTCCACATAGATCATAACAACACTCTGCATTATGGGGCGTTCGCACACATCACTCGGATGAGGGTTTACTCAAGGAAATGTTCCATTTTCGTTTTACCGCATGTTCAGACGGTTCTTTCGAAATAAGAGTTCACTCGTCATTCTACTACAAAGTCGTCAAGCGCAGACGCACGGATTTTGAAATTTCAATTCTTGAATATTTACGATTTCAAATTGACATTTCCGATAACGTCGAACTTAATTACGAGAAATAATTTGTGATTCTTTTAAAAAGTAAATAAATATCACCACCTACAATTTGGAAGGCGGGAATGGGTACCACCGCCCCGGGAACCTTTATTGGATAACCCACACCTCTGCTATAGGTCACCCCAGTGGTTCGTTACGTTTGGTGATTTAGCAGGGGTGCCCAGGTTCATGTGGTGAGGTTTGTCCAGGTCTTGGAGGCGGGTGACCAAGACACACTGAACCCCAGATTCCTACCCACCCCTTAAACCCTTTTCCTTCCCAGAACTCTCCTCTCCTTCCTTTTCTTAAAAAACCCTCCACACAGCATCCCCAAAGATGACATAGGCCCTGAGGGAAATTATTTTCCTATAAAATCCATATAAAAGGAATATTTGTAAAGGTATCCAAAAATTAAAATTATTTGAAAGGTGATAATAATTCCAAATTTTATTATTAGAAATAACCACGTAATTTTTTAAATGGAATTTTTTTTGTGTACTTTTAAAAGTTTTAAAAACGGCTCTCCTTGCGTTTTTTCTAACTAAAATTACTGGTAACAGAAAAAAAATCAAAACACATTCTTATTTTGGTTAACAAATAAATTATAAACGTTTTAGTTACATCTCTTTTTTGTCGATTCATATAAAAATAATTTAAAAAAAAAAACACAAAGTTTCATAATTTTTTTTCAAATTTCGATCGGAAACTTTTGTTTCATAAAAGCGTACATTCGTATGTTGTGGTTAATTTCATTGTTAGATTGAATATAGGGCGCGTTGTTTTTTCTTTCCAATTCCGTTTAGATCATATTTTTCACTATGATAGTAAGGGAGAAACAACGATTTCTACGAGACGTGTATGAGTTGTTTCGAAAAGCGAAAAAAATGGAGCATTTTGACATCCAAGTCGCTCCTTCCACACGTCCTTAGCCAGAAAATTCTCGGCTGACTGATTCGCGATTGAAAGACTGTTCACACACACATCATTCGCCTCACGATGTCATATCATGATGTTAATTCCGAATTATTATTTTTAATTGTAAAACTAATGTTTTTAAGACAAGATTTTTTATGCATAGCACAAAGGGTAGGGCACAAACATAGCACGAGAGGACACGGGTTCAAGTCCCGTTGGCGTCATGTATCTTTTCTCGGAAGATTTTTCAATGTGGATGAGTGTTTCAGGCTGATAATTATTGCTTATAATAAATGTTAATTCCGGTTGCGAATAAACACCGATATGTAATATTTTCGGTATGCTTCATTCATTGATATGCTTGGTGTAACCCTAAGTAACCAGCTCAGGTATGGGGGCTCCATCGAAGCAGAGTAAAGTTACCCTCCCAAAAACTGGGCGTACTGTACAGGGCCCGCAGACACTTTAATAGTACACAACTGCTAACCCTGTATAAATCACGCTCGCCCCACGGTTGAATTTTGCAGCCACCTCTGGTCTGGAGCTCCAAAATACCTATAAAATACCCTCGACTCTGTGCAGAAACGGGCGGTCCGTTTAATAGATTCTCCTATCTTAACAGACGGATTGCAATCTTTAGAGCACAGGCGTCGGGTGGGAATGCTATCCTTGTTCTACCGAAATTATAATGGAAGATGCTCCGAGGAACTAGCATCATTGATCCCTTCGGCACCGGTGCATAGTCGGGAAACACGCCAAACGCGTGCCCAACATTTGTACACGGTTGACATTTGTCACATGAGAACGGGTCGTTTCTTCGACTCGTTCTTTTGTTCAACAGCTCGGCTGTGGATTGATTTGCCGGCCTCTGTGTTTCCTCCTTCCTACAACATGGGTCTCTTCTAGACCAATGTTCATTCCTTCCTCTCCTCAAAAAGACCCTCCATACAGCATCCCAGATGATATAGGCCCTGAGGGAAATCATTTTCCTCAGGGCCTCAGTGTGGAGTTAATGTAAAAAAAAAAAAAAAATCGGCACTGTTTCTCATCACTTTCGTTTCATCGCATATTCAGACGGGTCATTTCGAGGGAAAGAAGCGGAATGAAATCACGAAATGAAGGGTGAATGAACCGTCTGACTTAGCTATTACTGACTGAGAGAAAGATATAAAGTAAATAATTATCCTGAAAGCTTTTCAGTTTTAACTCCACAGAGGGAGTTTGTTTACGAGCACATCGCTTTTTAAATAGTCACCAAAAACGGCTAAAGTAATTTTAAGCAACGTTTTGATTATCAATACTGATACTCGTAGTTATCTTCCACTCTGTAGCTATCATATTTCATCTGTTTTCATTTTGCAGAAACATCACTAATCCCCTGATTAATTTGTACAAATTTCTTAATTAATATCGCCTAGCTTTAACAATTCGTATACTTGTCATATGAAATGAATTGCAAAACTTTCGAAAGCAGCCGCCCAGGTAATTTGTTCTGACAACTTTCATAGCGGTCCATGAACGAAATTCCCACAATTCTAACAAATTAATTGGGATGGTCGAACCAAATAGTTTGGGACTAAAATTGGACGGAATCAGCCCCTTGTTTCAGTTGCAAACGAATATTCAGAGTGACTTCTATAGTATAATTAGAAAAAAATAACTTAATATTTAATTTAATTGGTGATAATTTCTACAATGTAATATTGCATCGACCACCAGAACACGGGCATGTGCCAAGCATGGTGATCAAAAAATCCTCAATTCAGATAATGAAGAAAGAAAACATAAAAAAAAATCATTGTTACCGAAGTAATATCAGCAACTCTCAATGAAAAAGACAGACAAGTATAATGAAAAATAAAATAAAAAATTGTTATAAAAGTAATTTTAATATATATAGACAAACTTTTGTTCCGACGTAAATACGTCATTTGAATTTTAAATTTACACTCATAAAAATGATTTATTTTTTATTTTTTTAATTTATACTAGCTGGTTCCCGGCATGCGTTGCATTGGCATATTCAAAGAAATTAATTGTTTCTCCCTGCATGTCCTTTCCCATGCGTCCCCGTTCCCCTCTCCCGCGTTCCCCTTCCCCCTCTACCCTTTCCCCTCTCACGCTCCCCCGTCCTGCCAATCCCCTTTCCGCTTCCATATTTTCAGTCCCAGCGCATTCAGTTTTCAAACAACTCGCGTGCCACCTATTACAATTTTTTTATTAAAGTTTTCATTTTCCATAAATTGCAAATATTTATTTTTTGTATATTATAAGAACAATCAATCAAATCTGGTACCTAACATAGGTACCTATCTAAAATATCTATAATTTTTAAAATCCATAGACAATTCTTTTGTTACAAAAAAATAGCTGCCTGTTAAAGTAAATATCATCAAACGCGCGAACTGTCAAACGTGCGAAGTTAAAATAGTCGTAAAGTTTTACAGAAATTATTCAATTTTCTGCGCAATTATCTTAATTTTTCTTTCCGTAAGAACCTTCTAAAAAGCATTAGAAAACTTTGAAAAAAGATGAAAGAAATAGGTAAAGTCGTTTTGAAGTTATGGCGTGACCAATGCATTTATATCTATATGGATTTCATTAAATTTGCCACTAAAATCATGAAACTAAACATATATCTTATCATTTAAAGCTAAAATAGTAGCTCACATCCGTACTAGATATTTGATTTAATTTTTTATTACAAAAATAATTTTTCAGAGTGGTTAGGCTTTTTGACCTCAAATTTAACATTATGATTTGTATGAAACGGACCGAAACGAGCTGCGCAAACAGAACTGATTTTTTTAAGGATTTAGATACAACATTGACTTTTTTCAAAAAGTTAATTATAATTATTTTAATAAAATCTTGCCCTGCGTTCGGTGATAATATTTTATTAATTTATTTTTATTAATTAATTTTCAACGCCCTGATGGGCTTTTACATGGCAAGTTTATTATACAGAGACAGTTTTTTTTAATAAAAAAGATAAACTATAAAAATATAGCTAGTAGGTAAACATCATACAGATAAATTTAGGAATGATAGTGCATTACAATAAAAGAGAAAGTTTCTAAGTTGTAAATGACATAGAAATAAACTAGTAGGTATGTTAGTAATTACAAAATTTACAGGTGACTGATTAAATGTCATGAATAATACATGACAAAATGCAAGATACATAAAAAGAAAACGTTAACAAGTTTTTACATTGTAGATTAATATAGAAATACACAAATATATGCAATAGACCCTAGGTGATGCTCCTTAGATATCAAAATATTCTACATAAAAATATTGTTCAGATATTTCTTGAATAACGGTAAACTTGTATTAAATACATCGATATTTGAGGTGTATTTGTTCCCTAGTGTGTGAAGTCGAGAAATTGATGCATGTATGTGATAGTTGGTTAGAGAATTATTGTTGCAGAATAATATGTTTTGCCTTGTCGCTCGGGTTGGTACCTTAAAGTCGATGTAATGCAGGAGTTCGCAACAATCTAATTCGGAGTGAATAATTTTAAACAAAAAAGTTAGGTCGTTTATTTTTCTTCTGTTTTCTAAGGAATGGAATTTAAGTGTATTTAGCAAAGATGTGTAGTTAATGTGTTGAATAGGTATGTATAACTTGAAGTTAATAAATCTTAAGAATTTGTGCTGCACTCTTTCGATATTTCTTATATGAATTTGATAATACGGGGACCAAACTATGGAATTGTATTCCAGCAAGCTGCGTACGAGTGACAATTATACGATTTTTATAACTTCCAACGAATCGAAGTCTTTGATTGTTCTGATTATAAATCCTAGTGTTTTCATGCCTTTGTTAGTTATTTGTTGTATGTGATTTATAAAATTTAATTGCGAATCAAACACAACTCCAAAATCCCTAATTTCTTTTAATATGAGGGAAAATGAAAATAAAAATTAAACATTATAAAAAAGGCGTTTCTTTGGGAAGAAATTTCAATTTACATGCGACAAATTTGAGTTCCAACATAAATAGAAAAATTATAATTTGAATTTACGTCCATCTAAATGCTTTTTCATTCGTTTTTTTTTTAATTTAATTTTATTATTAATTGTATTTTATGGTATACAAAGCTAATTTTTTCAATAGTAATTATCAACAACTCACAATTATGTAGTGGCTGAAATGTTATAATTTAAAACACAAATAAATAAATAAATAACCCAGCGCTTGTCCGTACTAGACATTTGCTATATACATACATACCTTTTGATGAAAAATACAATTTTTCAGTTTGTTGGGAATTTTAACCTCAAATCAAAATTTAAGTTTTGTATGAAAATTTCCGCGCAGCCGTTCCCATTCAGGCTTTGACGTTTAAATGTCTTGCATTTTAAAAAGAAACATTTATTCATTTTCCTACAGAGTAATACAGGTTTGTCCTTTACAAAATAATTCTAAAGCGTTCTTAATTAGACCCGTTTCCGAACCTTTGTCACACGAAATAATAAATTCGCCATTCTCAGATTTATGAGTTTACGAAACAAAAATGAATCAAATTACGTTGAATGGGACCTACTTGAATGAATTCATTTGTATTATTATTTGTCCCGCGTCTCTCTCTGTTCGTTCTTATAATTAGCTAATTTCCTTCAGAACAAAGAATATGTTTTTTAATAAACTTTTGTACGGAAATATCTTGTGCCGCGGCTCAGAGAGGCGAACAAGGTAACAAAGGAAAAGGCTGTATAATATACACGGTGTTTTGAAACTTGTTGTACAAGTGCTTAAATGATGAATCTACATCATATTTGTAATCGATTTTGCAGTACAACTTTTTTATTTAAGCTTTTGTTTACGAGTAAATCATGTCTGAATTTGGAATTTTTCAAAGTCAAATTTGAAAAAAAACGGTTGCAAGGCGGTCTTTTATAAAATCAGCTCTTTTATAAAATCAACGTCTTTTAAAATGCGTCAAATCGTAGACCGGGCTGCGTATTTACAATCCCTACCGCGTTTCAGTCGCTTTAAATTTTCAATATCAAAATTGAAATATTTAGAAATAAAATTATTCATTTCTAATATACACATCAGATGTAAATTGTCGTTACCGCAACTGAATCGGTATAGGTTTTGTAAATACGCGACCGGGCTCCAAATGTTTTTTTCAGACTTTATATGCCGGAAAACTTATGAAAAGTAAAATAATAATTTAAAAAAGCAGAGTGTGCAATTCACAAGCGTTAGAAGTGAAACCTCCAGAAAACAATAGTAGACAAGAGTAGGGAGGCTACAAAGTACCGCACAAAGAGGAGATCGATAGGCTACGAAGCACCGCATTAAGAGGAGACCAATTACATTATCTCATTCTCTTGCAGTCTAAATCTTGTATGTGTTTGTCTCTTTTTAGTGTCGCAATAATTTTTGTATTTGTATATATCTCTGACAGCGGGAGTCTCGGTCAAATTAAATTCTAATATTTTGATGTGTTGAGTCTGTTTTCTTCCACAAAAAGGTTTTTTACCAGGGTTTCGTATAAGCTAATTATGTAATTGTAATCAGGCGTAAATAAATAAATACTGAAAAATTTCTCTTAAAGAGATGACACTTTTTCAGTTTAACCTTCCCTTTACGAAGTACACTAATACATCTTCATTCCGATCCCAAGATGACACGCACGCGTTTTCGTAGTATTTGAGATATTTACTTGTTCAAAATTCATTTGGAGCTCCAAGATACCCTCTACTGTGCAGAAATGGGCCGTTCATTTGATAGATTCAACCAGCTTAACAAACGTTTAGAGTTTAGAGCAAAGACGTCGGGTGGAAATGCTATCCTGGTTCTACCGATATTTCAATGGAAAATGCTCCGAGTAACTAGCGTCATTGATCCCTTCGGCACCGGTGCATAGTCGGGAAACAAGCCAAACGCGCGCCTAACATATGTACACGGTTGACATTTGTCACATGACAACGGGTCGCTTCTTCGACTCGTTCTTGAGTTCGGCTATGGTTCAATTTTCCGGCCTCTGTGTTTCCTCCTTCCTACTACTCGTATGTACATGGGTCACTTCTAGACCAATGTTCATTCCTTCCTCTCCTCAAAAAGACTCTCCACACAGCATTTCAGATGACAAAAGCCCTGATGGAAATGGTGGCGTTAATGTAAAAAAAAAATTAGACCTAACATTTTTCTTAGCTTTCTGAGATTTTTTTTGATAATGGCTTGCAAAATTTACAAGTTAATGATTCAGTAATGAAAAAAATATTAATATATGTTTTTAAGGAAAAGAAAAAAATTGAGTCTATTTTTGTGAGCTTACGGAGATGTCGATTAAATAATAAGCTGGGTAACGTACGTTGCTATCATGAGTATAGGAAGTTACCATATTAGAGTTTCTAGTTAACGCTGATTTTTACGGAGATAACAAATTGTAGATATATCTCTCGTTGGGAGACTTAACTATGGTTGTTAACTAACTAACTAACTAACTATCACGCCGTTTTCCCGCAGGGGTAGGCAGAGAGGACGGACCGCCAAACATCCCGGTCTTGGCACACATTCCTTGCCTCGTTTACATTCATACAACGTCTCATACATTCTCTTCTATTATTCTGACTCTTGACATGGCCCGACTCAAGTACCTAATTCACTTGGTCGTGCCATGTCTTTCTTGGGCGTCCTCGACTTCTTCTACCATTCTGTTATTATGAGATTATTACCTAAATGAAAATCCCACAGCTTTTTGGGACTTTGTGTTTCTTTATGCATTGTATTTTTCCGTTCTGTGAGAGATTTTTCTGGCCCGCTTTATTTTTCTCGGTAATATTTTTGTTGTGTTTACAAAAGTAGATTTATACAGCGGATGAACCTAATTGAATATAATTTACTAAAAACTTTTTAATTTATTTTCGTGAAAGACAATATTGTTTATAAAATGAGTAAATAATTTTGTTTTTAACCGCTAATTTAGTTTTTAAAATACCAGTCAGGTTTGCCAAGTTGAGCTTAATCATGTTTACATTAAAAATAACAAAAAAATGAGTAATTATAATAAATATTATATATATCTCTTGCTGAAGTCCCTGAAGTTGTGAAGGAGACTTTTTCGAAATCAGATGTAGGCAGTATTTACTTCTTATTTTGAACGTGAAATGTGCAAAATTTCATCAAGAAGTATCAATATTCTGTTTTAATGGGTGAAAATCTCATGTAGACGATTCCCTTCCTCTCATTTTAACCCTCAAAAAGGAATGCTTGTTTAGAAATAAATACATCCCAAACCACGTAATCGCGTTATACTTCCTGTAATATATTGATATAATATATATTTATTAACACTTTTCTTACAATAGAATTATCCGGAATCTTCTTGAAATAAAAGAACCCTGTATGATGCTTCTTTCAGCAGTCCTACAGCCAACAACACTCTAAATTCAAACCATAGACGTGCGCTCCCAGCGCCCGTCTATTAAGGAGGTAGCTACCAGTAGGTACCAGTAGCTACCACATTCTCCACCACTTAAGAGGAGAATTCCTTCCGGGTTTTTTCAATATAACCCGAGCTTGATTACAAACAATAAATTAAAATATAATTAAAATAAAATATAATTAGCTCAAGTCTTCTTCTGCCGAAGCCTTCCAGCCCAAGGAGATTGCCATGGTAGTTCCTGAAACAAAAGAGACGACCCATTAGCACCTTTCCGGAAAAAGTGGGAAAGGTCTAGGTCTGTTACCATCGTATCAGAGCCTAGATCTTTACCAGATATATTCTCACGCTCCTTCGGATTCCCCTTCATACTCATCGATGTCATTTGATCCTGATGCCTTTTCCATATTTGACCGGTATCTTTTACATAAATTAAGTATGTATTTTTTCCAATTCTTTTCTTTAAGATGCCTGCAACCCAACCTTTTTTTCCTCTAAAATCCCTTACCATGACTTCCTCCCCAACTACATAATTTTCTGCATTTATTTTTTTAGATTTATAAAACTTTCTCTGCTGTTCCCTCCTATCCAATATTTTCTCCTTTACCTTCTCAGACATACACCTCTCCCCCCTCCTTTCTGCAATTTCTGGTGAAATTAAATCAAAAACCGACCTTAACCTTTGTCCTAACATGGCTACCGCAGGTTCCACACTACATTTGTTAAATTTTCCTAAATTATTTGTTAACACATTTCCAAATTGTGTTTTCAGCGTATTTACATCTAGACTGTGTTCACCGATAGAACAAAAATTATTTTCATCCTGAAAATTATTAGCACAACTAACAATAATACCAAATGATTCCATAAAATCTCTACCAATAATTAAATCAGAACCGTTTTCAATAACAACAAATTCGAAACATTTACTTATATTGTTGCAAGTAACCTGCAAATTCACTTTGCCGCTTGACTTTAGTGGATTATTATCGTAACTTGCTAAGTGTAAATTACATTCCATTAAATTAACATGTTTAAAATACAATTTATACAAACGTTCGGGTAGAGCGCTAATCCCCGCCCCTGAATCTATCATAGCTTCGAATGAAATATCATTTAATTTCAACTTAATTATATATGGTTCAACCCTCTCATTAATACTAGATACAATTTTTTTCTTTTTTATAGAAGAAATATTTCTACAGAATTTTTACTATGTGCCCTTTTTGTCCACACTTAAAACATTTCAAATAATTATTGTTAGCCGACACCTTACAATCCGATTTCATATGTCCTAACTTATTACAATTAAAACACCTTTTCTGTTCCGAAACTGGTTACTTCAATTTTGGCTTATTTTTGCTATCGCGCGATGTACTTCTATTATGATATGAATTGACAGAATCCCTTCTCTGTTGACTTTTTGATCTAGAACGCGAACTAGATAATTGATAAAACACCCTTTCTTCTGATTTTATATTAAATTCTGATGATTCTAAACACGATGCAATAGTAACTAACTTTTCAAACGTATTTTTTTCGCCTTCCACGAATAAACGTTCCCTAATTCTAGGATTTTTAATTTTGCAAATGAATAAATCTTTCAAGGTTTCTTCAAACCTTACCCCAAACTTAAAATTAATCGACAAACTTTTCAATCTTGCAGCAAATTCTTTTACGCTTTCACCAGGTTCATTGATAACATTATAAAAACTTGATCTTTCTTCGTACAAGGAAGTAACGTTTTTACAATAATTATCTAAAAATTCGCATAAAATTTCTACTGTCACATCATTAATATTTTTAGGCGTTACCATAATTTAAAAGTTTCCTCTTCCAAAGCGTTTAACAATATAGCTCGTTTCTTTTCGGCAGTAATCTTTTCATCATATAAGATAAAGTAATTCTCCAATCTTGCTCGAAAAACCCCAAAACAATCCGTCTTATGACTGAAAGTCGCTAACGGCTTTACTTGAGCCATGATTTGCACACCAAAAAAAAATTACAACAATTCCAAATTTGCTCTAATTCAATATGTAAGTCTTAACTTAAATATGTTGCTGATGATCATCCCTCCATCAGCTCGAAATTAATCATCCAGCCCCGGCTACTGAGATCAGCTCCCTGCTCCATTGATGGCCCCTGGCACCTTCTCAGCTCCCAGCAGTTACCAAGAACAGCTCCCTGCCGCTCCTTGTTGCTCCGGTTGCTTCTGGTCAGGATCAGCTCCCTGCTGCTCCTCGATACTCCGCCTGATTCTTGACCCTCTGGTACTCCCCGCTGTAGATTTTCTTTATGAATCTCGGCTCGTTCGGCTCCCCGCCGATTTAACAGTTTCCGTTCGTCACAGCTCTTCCAGTTTCTCTTTTCAGCTCCCCGCTGAAAAACTTCTTTATCTCGCTCTCAAAGACACCCACAATCCGGTTTATGTTGACTGATGACTGTTTAACATCGCAAGACTCCCCGTCCGTACATATTTCACAGTACCGCCATTATCACAAAAATTCTCTCCGAATTTCTTTAAAAAAACATTGTGAATTGTCTTCTTGTCGCGTAAATTCTTTTTAATCCTCGTCGCCACTGTAATATATTGATATAATATATATTTATTAACACTTTTCTTACAATAGAATTATCCGGAATCTTCTTGAAATAAAAGAACCCTGTATGATGCTTCTTTCAGCAGTCCTACAGCCAACAACACTCTAAATTCAAACCATAGACGTGCGCTCCCAGCGCCCGTCTATTAAGGAGGTGGCTACCAGTAGGTACCAGTAGCTACCACACTTCCATAAGACCAAAAACGTCCCGAACGACCTTACATTTTAAAAGCTATATGTCTCTCTTCTTCTCACGCAAACATATGTATTTTTTCTTTTAACCATAAAGAAAACGAAATAATGCTTCTTATTGTCTTTGAAGTATGAAAGCTATCTTGCATAGATATTTTACAATCTCGATCCAAAGTGACGGTTTTAGAATTTACGCGCGAAACTGAGGCTTCCGGATTGTGAGGTGCGAATATATTGAACCAAGCAGACGGGTTAAAGGTGAGATGTTAAATAAATTTATAAATCTGTCTAAAAACAAACCCACATGTCGCACCGGGACAATTTTCTTCATATAAATAGATACAGGTTTTTTTGCATTAGCTCCACACAGGAGGCTCAGAGGAAAGTAATTCCTCTCAGGGCCTATGTCATATTTAGGGATGATTCATGGAGGGTTTTTTTTAGAAAGTAAGAAGAGGGAGTTCTGGAAACGAAAATGATATAAGGGGTGGGTTGAAATCTGAGGGTCAACGTGTTCTGGAGTGACGGACGTATAAATCCAAGAGTTCCAAGAGAGTCCTGCTAGAAGGGTCAAAAGGACTCAAGAAGAGTAAGTTCTGGAAAGGAAAGTGATATAAGGGGTGAGTTGAAAGGGTCAACGTGTCCTGGAGTAACGGACGTATAACTCCAAGAGTTCCAAGAGAGTCCTGCTAAAAGAGTCAAAAGGACTCAAGAAGAGGGAGTTCTGGAAAGGAAAATGATATAAGGCGTGGGTTGAAATCTGAGGGTCAACGTGACCTGGAGTGACGGATGTATAAATCCAAGAGTTCCAAGAGAGTCCTGCCAGAAGGGTCAAAAGGACTCAAGAAGAGGGAGTTCTGGAAAGGAAAATGATATAAGTGGTGGGTTGAAATCTGAGGGTCAACGTTTCCTGGAGTGACGGAGGTATAAATCCAAGAGTTCCAAGAGAGTCCTGTTAGAAGGGTCAAAAGGACTCAAGAAGAGGGAGTTCTGGAAATGAAAATTATATAAGGGGTGGGTTGAAATCTGAGGGTCAACGTGTCCTGGAGTGACGGACGTATAAATCCATGAGTTCCAAGAGAGTCCTGCTAGAAGGGTCAAAAGTATCCCTCAAACTGTATCTCTCAAACCGGGCTGTCACGCAGTTGATGGGCAGTCAGTGAGCAATCTAGTCTCCTTCAACGGAAGCAATCTTCCGAACAGGCCCTCCATTGACGTGCTTGGTGTAACCCTAAGTGACCAGCTCAGATGGGGCCTCCATCGAAGCCAGAGTAAAGTAGCCTCTCAAAAACTAGGCGTACTGTATCGGGCCCGCAGATACTTTGATAGTACACAACTGATACCCTGTACAAATCACAAGTGCGCCCGATGGTTGAATTTGGCAGCCACCTCTGGTCTGGAGCTCCAAAATACTTGAAAAATACCCTCAATTCTGTGCAGAAACGGGCGGTCCATTTGATAGATTCTCCCATCTTAACAGACCGATTGCAATCCTTAGAATATAGGGGTCGGGTAGGAATGCTCTACCGGTATTACAATAGAAGATGCTCCGCGGAATTAGCGTCATTGATCCTTTCGGCAGCCGGTACATAGTCGGGAAACACGCCAAACGCGTGCCCAACGTTTGTACACGGTTGACATTTGTCACATGAGAACGGGTCGCTTCTACGACTCGTTCTTGTGTTCAACAGCTCGGCTATGGAATGATTTGCCGGCCTCTGTATTTCCTCCTTCCTACAACATGGGTCTCTTCAAGACCAATGTTCATTCCTTTCTTTCCTTAAAAAGACTCTGAGGGAAATTATTTTCCTCATGGCCTCCTGTGTGGAGTAAATGTAAAAAAAAAAGTCAAATCCGTTGCCATATAAACCCAGGCAATCCTGCCAAGTCATCAAACGTAGCGAACCACTTCTGGTGACCTACGGCAGGGATGTTGGTTATCTAGTAAATAATTCCCGGGGCTGCAGTACCAATACCCGCCTTCCAAATTAACACGTACTTAAGGGCCCGCAACCCGGATTTGTACCGATTTATTAAATATTTCCCTTAAACACGGTAAGTTTTAAAGCTAAAAAAATATATGTTATTCTTGAAGATAATATCTAGACTTTTCCCGCGCCGAAACGCAAATTATATAAAATTCCCTCGATAGAAAAAAATCGTAAAGCATGCTCCAAAAATTATTATTAACACGTTTTTTCAGTTATTTTACAAGTTATATGTATGAAAAAATTCAGAGTGTTTCTTTAAATGCTGTTTAAGATAATGCTCGCGAGATTTTTGCTCTATTTTAAACGAGTCGTGTTTTATATAACATTTTCGCAATTTTCCAAACGATTTTGTCGCTGTAAATGTTAGCGCTCTCCTCTAACATTCGTAATTTTGTATCTCTCCATCTTCTTCTTTTCTAACCCGGTTGCAGAGCCTTAAAATAAATTCAATGTAGAAAAGGGAAGAAATGAATGCTTTTCAGTTTTAATGAATAAGTGGAGCGTGTTAACTAAATTTGTGTTTACTACAAAGTAATGAAACGCAGTGGCGTATAAACGCAGCCATGTTTAGAGCACACTACCAAAGTGAGTGGGTTGTAGTTACACAATATTATGCACAAGCCAGAGTTCACTGTTTATCACTGCGGAACTTGTGTGAGGGAGTTTGAACACACGTCGGGTGCAACGGGGTGGTGGAGGCATGTTTCACCGGGGGGTGGCATATTGTTCAAAATACCTACCCCTTTCAGAGCACTGGGGTGATATGAAATTGTAGCAGCGATATGCAAACGGTTATTTGTATTACAATATTACTTTACAAAAAACATGTACATATAGTTATGGGATGCTTTTGGTAAATGAAGTGTTCATTAATCCCGATCTCGCGGGAGGATCTCGTGACATTTTTCGGGTTTGTTTTAGTTGTGCAGTTATGGTCATTACTTTTTCTTAAATTACGCATTTTTTATTGTTTATGTGAGTTAAATAAACATAATTTTTGGATTCTTACGTTGTTAATACCTTAAAATATCGAAAAATAATCCAGATCAAGTGTATGTTGAGTTTAGCAGTCGTTTACGAGTATGGAGATACTTCAAGAAAGCAGTTAATAATTTGACTGCTCAATGCAAGTTGTGTAAAACTGTTCTCAATACCACATCCGGGTCTACAAAAGGTTTACACGTCCATATGATGTCAATCCACAAAAGTGACACAAAATCATAGAATGTTAATTGTACACACTGTTATTAACAGTCAGCCCACCTACTGGAATATTGGTCTGGCGCGCATATTTGGAAGTATGTCATCGGAGTCTTTCTTTGTCTAATTAACGAGATCCCGAAAATTCCGAGATCTCGCGAGATTGTTATTTCTAATCTCGCGAGATCTCGAATTTGTGATCTCGAGTCGAGATTGCATTTCCTAGTGTTCATACAGCCGATTAATCATTCACTTTAAATAATTAAATCGACTGTACCGAACTTTTTTCACGAAGTGAGGAAGAGTGTTGTATCCACGGAGGAAAGAACGTGGTTGTATCCAATAATATTCTAGTTCCGAGAAAAATTCAAAAAATGAAACCAGTTATGTTTCATAACATTTAATATTTAAAATATATAAAACATACAATTCTTAAGAGTTTTAATTGAAAAGCCGTCAAGAAAGGTAATTAAATTAGAAAATTAAAAAGAAAATACTTTGTTTTACGTCACTTTATTGTACAATAAAGTGACGTAAAACATTTACATTTACAATAAAGTGACGTAAAACAAAGTATTTTCTTTTTATTTATTTAAAATGTCAAGTCACAATGTGTTTGCTTCTTTTGAAAAATTAATTAAATTAGAGTTTATTACTAGAATTTACGCTAAATTTGTGAAATAATGTTGTATAAAAACAATTTCAAAACAACGTTATTCCAAAAAACTTTTTTTTTTAATCTTCGTACCTTACAGAAAGCAACATGCTCTTCTAACATAAATGTACACTTGTCATTGATGTATTTGAGCTTAAAAAGCGAAGAAACGATATGAATAAATGAAACAGCCGCCACTGTAACTCGTTACCTATTTGACTTACGAAATAAAAATTTAAACAAAAAATGTTAGAAATTTTAACCTCTTTAAGTTTTTCTTGAGCAATTTGGTTGTAAGATCAACCATTGAACAATTATTATGAAAAAACAAAATTTTGGCACCTTCAATTCATACTTTTTTTTATCAAAATCGCTACTACATGATCTTTTGACATCTAAAGGCCTTTTTTATCCCCCACTGACTGAACTAATAGGTAACCTCCAGAAATATTACTTAATTAAATATTACTTTCTGTAAATTGTCTCATCACTATAATCAATGTATTAATGGTTTCCATGTTAATAAATAAAATTATAATAAAAAAGCATAGTAAATGTATTAGTTCACACGTAAGTGAAAACATCTATCAGCTGCCTTTTAAAAGAGTCATATGCTTAATATTGCCCTCTGTAGGGTAAAATTCAAAGGTATTAGGTTTGGAGCTCGACTAAAACCTGCTGTAATTTCTGAATCACTTGATGTACGATAAAATAGTAATTTCTTAGATGATAATGAAGAGTACTATCACGTGCAGTGGCGGCCGCTGCCCTGAGAATGTGGTGTTCACTGACAATCCGTACATACTTATGACAAAAAAATATTAATTTCTAATTATTAATTTATTTTCAATCAAACTGTTATTTCCTCTAATATATTCAACACTGGTTTCACTCATTTTGGTAATAAAATTATATATAAACAAATTATGTTATTAGTTTTTAACATAATCAATACAAAAAAAAAACAAAACAATGACAATTATCACGTCGGGTCAATATAACGCCGCGCCGCTGAACGCAAGCTAGACTGATCTACATATTTATGGTCTTCGCCGAAATTCGATTGTATTCGTGTCACCTGGGGTCATGGTTCATGGTCAATCGGTAAACTTCGGCAAGAATCAAATACAAATAGCGAAATCGACGCGCTTCCGATGTTTTAAATATCCCATACAGAAACATGATTTGGTCCGCTTGCGAAGCTAATGCACATGGCCGATACGAGGGTGCATGGCGGCCGCCCTATGTTCGTAGGGAGATTAAAAGCGTTCTCCCAGATAATATTCGGAGCATTATATTGGTAACTAATATTTTGAAGTGATTAAATTAGAGATTTTATAGATTTAAATTAGAGAAATTAAATTGGTATTTTATAGTCCCCAGTAAATAAATAAAGTAAATATAGCCATTGTAATTTGCCAGTGCAGAACACGAACCACACTATCACGTGCTCCATTGTAAACATACTGTAATTTTGCTTGTTACGGTATTAATTTTTTTAATCACTCTCTAGATTACTCTAGAGTTGTAGAGAGTAATCACTCTCTAGAGTCTAGAGTAATCAAGTATATCGAGAATAATAAAACATGGTTCATTAAATTTTTAGGTGACCAGAAAACCAAAACTAACTCAACTGCTTTGAAAAGTCATTAAAATGTGTATAAAAAATTAGTTAAATGGTGTTACGTTAGGTTAGGTTATGAGCCATTTATATTTTTTTTAATACCTTTTAATGATTTTCAAGGAGGTATTGAGTTAAGATTCTGAGTTAGCATGGACCAAATTTTCAATTTGTAAATTTTTCTAAAAGTTTGTTTATCTCTGCAGTAAAAGGTGGGGGTTTCGGAAGGTTAGAGGGAGAAGGAAACTTCGTGTCGTGACATGATTAAAATTTTAAGTATTTTACGGTTACACGTTTCGTTGGCGTTTAGGACTAAATTAATTACACGGACTTTTCATGCTTTTATTAAGCACTGCTTAAAACATGGCCTTACATAATGCGATTGTGCTTGTATTTTAAGGAAGGTACGTGAAATTTTATAAAGCCAAAAGCGCTGGGAAAATAGAATTTACGTTTTTCTTTAAAATAACGTTGCATTTTGCAAAAGCACTCGCATAAACCAAAATTTTATTATGAATTTTTGAAGTGAAAACTTATTTAGCACCGTTGTAACTTGAAACTCGATGATACGGAAACGACCGACACTAGAAAGAGACAAACACATTCATCTATATGATTTACGACGGCCGGCGTAGTCCTGCGGTAACGCTCTTGACTAGCATTCCGAAGGTCGCGGGATCGAATCCCGGCGTGGCAAATAAATTTTATTTGATTAATTTGTTTTATTTCACAATTTATTAATTTAAAATAATATATAGTATATTTGCGGCACGTTCCAGAGTGGAAGATACTCTCAGTATCGCCCTGGTGTAAGACCACCATTCAGAATTGAAAAGTTACTTGACCTCCGTAGTCCAGTGGCTAAGACTCTTGACTCACATTCCGGAGGTCGCGGGTTCGAACCCGGCATGCGCAAATAAATTTTATTTGATTAATTTGTGTTATTTCACAATTAATTCATTTAAAATAATATATAGTATATTTGCGGCATGTTCCAGAGTGGAAGATACTATTAGTATCGCCCTGGTGTAAGACCACCATTCAGAATTGAAACGTTGCTTGAAAATGGCTTTAGCCGTGTTTAGTGACCAGATCTGAATAGCCAGGTACTTCCCAACCTTCCTCTTCCCCACCTCCTTCCCCTCCCCACTACCTTCAGCCTCACAACATACCCCAATTGGGGATGCCATAGTCTCACTGGCTCCAGACGGGAGCAGTTGAGATTCTTGTGCGGTATTCACTGTAAAAAAAAAAAAAAAAAAATATCATTAGCCGTGTTTGGTGACCAGATCTGAATAGCCAGGTACTTTCCCACATTCCTCTTCCCTATCTCCTTCCCCTCCCCACTACCTTCAGCCACACAACATACCCCAATTGGGGATGCCATAGTCTGGCTCATGCCAGACGGGAGCAGCTGAGACTCTTGTGAGGTATCACTATAAAAAAAATTAACAAAAGCTTAACCTGCCAGAGAATGAGATAGTATTAAAATGTATATATTTATTTCACGGGTACTTGATTTTAATATAATACCATAAATCCACGGTCCCACGCAAGTCCTCTTTAGTCTAGTGGTATAAAGAGCTTGTCGAATCTTAGCGGCCAGAAATTCAGTGGACCCAGGGTCGAATCCTACGAAAGCATAAAAATAATATTTTTATTTTTGTAAAAGCAATATCCAATCTTCAAACCACTCCAAAATGAATAGGCCAAAGAAAAAACAAAAGAAAGGGACGTCTAGCGACTACGAAGAAGAAAACACAAATACTAATAAGGGAACGTACCCATACTACGTGACCAACTTTTTGCAATTTTTAACCCCCCCCCCCCCCCCCGGTGACCAAAATCCTAAGCAACCCGCCGCTCATTTGTATGGAGCGTGACATTTTGAAGACCCCCCCCCCCCCTAAACGTGTCACGTAGTATGGGTACGTTCCCTAAGATGACCTGTATAGAAAAAAAAATGGAATTCGATTACAAAAATATGGAAAAAAATGTCTTTCGCATTGATAAAAAAGTGCTTCGTAGTCTCTCCACTCTTGTCTACTTTAGTTTTCTGAAGATTCACTGGAATTCGATGACAAAAATATGGAAAAAAAATATCCTTCGCATAGAAAAAAGTGCTTTGTAGTCTCTCCACTCTTGTCTACTTTAGTTTTTCGAAGTTTTCACTTCTACCGCGTGTGAACTGCACACTCTGTTTTGTTTTAATATTACTTAACAGTAAGGTATTCCGCAAACAATATAAAAGCAATCCATAAACCCCACGTAAATATGTCTACTGCTAATAACCAAAAAACTAGAAATCCAATTGTCAAAGACGACATAGTAAAAAATATGATAAACCCATATAAATTAAATAAAATCCTTGTGGACTACCCCCTCCCTCTCCCCCATATAAGAAACAATAAGGAACTCCAGTGAAAATATTCTGGCTTTAAACAAATATGTTCATAAAGACTAATAAACGCTGATTCTTAATATATAAGTTTTATTTCATAATATTAAACGCAGAGTTCTTAAAAAATTATTAAAAAGTCAATTTTTAATCGGGCCTTAAAAACACGCCGTCAAGGTGACGTCACTGTTCGACGTGTCGTGACGTCACCGTAAAGTCATTGTATGGGAATGTATGATATGACACAAGCCATCGTATTAATTTATTTGTTTATTTACATTCTGTTTATATAGATTTAGTTGTTGTGTTTATTGAAACATTATTTAGGCCTAAATAATGTTTCAAAAATAAAGGTATCTATCTCTTATTAGTTTTATCTCTATTATTGAAAATATTCAAAAACTACTGCACACAAAAAATAGTAATGCCATTTCTAGGGAGAATACTTCGAACAACGGAATTCAAAATGGCGACAGTAGATCAGCTGATTGCCCGATACTATACAAATTTTTCAGGAGTGATGACGTCACACGATTCACCATACATACGGTGGTTTTCGGGGGGTCTTGAAAAATTAAAACTTTGATACTTAATTAAACTGTTAAAACTAACTCTAAAAATAAAAATAAAAAAAGCAGTTATTTAAGTTAGAAGGTCATTATTCATTATTTTTTTTTAAATTGGACTGGAGTTCTCTATTGTACCAGTCTGAAGATGGTCTTAACGGGCTGAAACCGGTTACGGTCATAATTAAATTAAATGGAAATAAAGTTTTATATTTGATATATTATATTATTCTGATATTTTGTTATAGTATTTCCTTGAAATAATTACAGGTGGGCAATTTAAAATTAAGACCGGCTAATGGCCGAGTAGTGTACTGCATGGGGTTTCCACGCTGAAGTCTAACTAACTAACACACCGTTTCCCCGCAGGGGTAGGCAGAGAGGACGGGCCGCCAAACAATTCAGTATTGGCACACACTCCTTGCCTCATTCACATTCATACATCGTCTCTTACATACTCTTCTATTATTTTGACTCAAGTATCTGATTCAAATGATCGTACCGTGTCTTCCTCGGGCACCGCCCATTTTGGTCATATATTCTCCTTACACTCCTCTCTTCGTACATTCGCTTTACATGTCCAAAGCATCAAAGCTTCCCTTTCTTATTCTTAATCATTATGCTTACATCAGCCTTATATTCTGTACAGATTTCCACATTTCTTACTTCTTAAACGATCATAGATAATTTTACCATACATACGCCTCAGAGATCTCATCACGCTGAAGTCGCCGCCGGTTTAACCCCCTAGCTATGTCCCCCATCATCGCATAAGCAACTATTTTCCGTTTATATTGATGATAGTGGAAGGAATTCCAGGATTGTCAGATTATTCGTAACTTGGGAATATCTGTCTTCCTTTCTCGTATTTGCTGTGGAGGGAAAAAATAAGGAAATATGCTCCCAATACGAGAAATGGCTTAAAATTGAATGGTAATAATAATAATAATATCTTTATTGAACAAAAAATTTTAAGATTTATAACTACAAAAACAAAAAGTTCATTATAAGTACAGTAAAATTACAGTTTAAAAGTTGCATAAGTACAAAAGTTAATAACAGAAAACAAAATACATATATACAGTAGGTACCTACTTAAAGAATAGAGATTTATAATTATAAATTTAGGTTTCTCGTAACCTACCTCACTAGGCTAGCCTGTGTTGAGGCAGTAATTTTACGTCAATTTATTATACTTTGAACATACCTACACTTATATTAGAATAAAATCACACAATAGAATGGTTGCATTAATAATAACAATAACGTTGGTACAATAATAACAGCATTGGTTCAATACTAATTTCAAATTTGGGTGAGTGCACCGGTAAATGCTCTATCATTTTTTTTAATCCAAATTTTTATGTTTTTTTTTGTGAATTATATTTTTTTATACTAATTGGAAGAATGTTATAAAGTCTTGTTGCAAGGTATCTGAAGCTTCGTTGACCAAAAGTAGTATGAGTTATGGGAATTTGTAGCAAATCTTTTTTATTGTTTCGAGTACAGCGTGATAAATGATACCAAATACCAAGGTGCAATATTGGATTTAAAACTAAATTCACAGAAAATTTTAAATATGTGCTTAAGAAGGGATCAAAAAAAGAAAATTTTCTTAGAAGGCTGAACAATAAAGTAAAAAGACAGACTACAGAGCTAATTTTTAAAACTATAGTTGCTCCAACGCAACACGGCTTAACATCTCAAAAAATATACGCTAAAAAAAGAATATTTTTTACTCAGGCGTTTTCTTGAGCTTTCTGTTTGTCTAATAATCTCTTCCTCGTTTTCCTTAATGCAATTATTTATCCGTTGTGTTAACGTTGCGAAATAAATTGCTCTCGTAATTAAGTCCCGTTGGAAGATTTTAACAAGCGAGCTAAATAAACAAATACGTACAACGTCCATGGATGATTTTGCATTTTAGAAATTGCTGGAAATAAACTAGAAAATGTGGGGCTTTAAAATGAATTTCCATGCCTTTACCTGCGGGAACAGCTGCGCGGTCCTTTTCATTCAAATTTTAAATTTCGATTTGCCAAAATTTCCAACCTGTCTGAAAAATTATTTTGTGATAAAAAGGCATATCAAACATCCAATACGGAAATTTTCTACTTCATTTATTTTTCTTTTAAATTGTAAAATTTAAACCATTAAAGAATTCAATTTTTCATGATTTTAGAGATAACTTGGTAATTCATTTGTGAGTAAATGATAAGTATTTAAAAAAAAAATTACATTATTTTCTACAAAAAAAATTATAAAATATGAAAGAAAATTTATTAATAAAAGCATTTTGATGGGCGTCACTTTAAATTGTCCATGTCCAATTTACGTCGGAATACACGGTATGTACATTAAAATTACCACACAGAAAAAATAATTTTTTACAACGGTTTATTTTTTATTGTTTTAAAACAGAAGACAGGAAAAGATATCTTTTTTAAAAATTTATAATTAACACATAAACATTCCAAAATTTGTGGTTTTGTAAATTGTTTAATTTTGCAAGGCTCTCAACTGGTGTCAAACCACCATCCGGATTTGAAATGTTCCTTGAAATGCCGTGCTTGAGGGCTAGATCTGAATACCCAGTAACTTCCCCACCTTCCTCTACCCTATCTATTTCCCATCCCCACTTACCTTCAGCCTCTCAACATACACCCTAATTGGGGATGACGTGGTCTCACTGGCTCCAAACGGGAGCAGTTGGGATTCTTGTGAGATATTCGAGTAAAAAAATGCACAAAATTAATATTTGTTTTTTCATGTCTTTCTAGAGTTGGATCTCGACTACCTGGAACGTCGGACTGGCGCCCTGTCTTCGGGTCCGCCAGGTTCCATGTCCCGGCCCAAACAGCCTCCACCCGAGGCCAGTCCTGACTCGCTGGACCTCGTCAAGGTCGTCATCCTGGGGGCGCCGAACGTCGGCAAGACTAGCATCATTCAGGTAATTCACTGGAATGTATTAAACTCCTGTTATGTATTGAATGTATTGAAGATGGTCATACTGGGGGCGGCATCATTCAGGTAATTCGCTGAAATGTATTGATCTACTGTATATACATAGAGTAACCTACCTACGTTACAGTCAGGCGAACTATCATAACAGAGATAAAAAAAGTAAAATAAATCTAATATTAGAAGCCATAGTGAAATAATAAAGAGTGCAGAACATAGCTAGCGTTCTACCACGCGTGCTCACGTGTATTTTTTTATTAAAAAAGTGATTCTGCTACCCAAATCCATAATTCATGGTTGGTAATCTCAAGTGTCAAATCAAAAAAATATCTATCTAAATTATACTTGTGTAAAAGACAAAAAAAAAACAATCTGATAAGTGAAAAAACATACATTTCGGTGACATTAAGATCGGTACAGAACAATTCGCATGCACATCTACAGAACATTACAGTATATATTGTGAATAAACGATACAAACAGATATAAACAGATACCCAGACAGATGGTCCAGTGGTCATCGTAGTGGACTCTAGGTTCTGTTAACCACAGTTCGAAACCGAGTGAATCCGAACAATTTTTGTTATTTTCTTCTTTTGTTATTAAATTGGTATTAATCATTTTATTAATATAATTTGAAAAAACAATAGCACCATCTATCTACAAAACTAATCATATTTCTAAACTCGAATAATATAAAATGAGTAGACACCGGAAACCAGCGACATCTTGTGACGCAGAGGAGAATGACGCACCTTTAAACAAGACTGCTTCCAAACAAAAGACCAAGGACACCCAACAGAATACAAATACAAGTGATGTATCAAAATCTAATGAATAAAATAATTCCCTCTATGAGCGCCTTACGAAACACTTTGATGCAAAAATTACAGAAATAAAAACAATGTTTACGGATGAAATAAATGACCTGAAGAGAAGCAGCGAGTTCATCTGCAACCAATACGAAGATCTGATCACAAGATTCAAAAAAATGGAGGACCTTCACAAAGAAACAAAATTCCTTCGTGAAGAGAACGAAAATAAAAATATTAGAATCTCTTCTCTAGAATGTCGTCTAGCAGAATTAGAACAGGAAAAACTCTTTGACAGCTTAGAAATGGCGGGTGTAAAGTTGCAGCCGGGAGAACCACCTGTGGAAGCGGTAATTCGGGTAGCCAGCTCCCTGGGAATGCCCCTGCTTCAACAGGACCTGCGAATGGTGACCTCAACACAGGACCGGAGACACAATACCCCGGACAAACTCCTTGCTGCCTTCCACAGCCTGAAAACTAGGGACACCTTTTTAACACTCAAAAACGCGGCTAAGACATTAAGTTCAAACTCTCCCATATACATTAGTGAAGTGCTCACACCATACTACAAAGAATTACTTTGGAAAACAAAGCAATCAGCAAAAGACAAAAACTTTCAATTCGTATGGTTTAAAAACGGTAAACTACTAATCCGGAAGGGACCAGGGGAAAAAATTATACAAATAAAACATGAAAATGATTTAAAAAAAATGATGTAACTAATTAAGGTCATTCAGACATCTTAAGAACACTATCCTGATTTACATAACATCATGGCTGATCTACTCTCAATTAATTTGAATAGCTCTCACCAACATTATACAACAAATGACACAAAACTATGTGATTCTATCTTTAACATTCCAGGCTCCCTTACATTACTTAACCAAAATATAAGATCATTTAATCATAACTATGACGAACTTGACATACTCTTACATAACTTTAAAACAGATTTTAAAATAATAATCCTAACGGAATGTTGGATATCAACCGCTTTTACAACAAAACATAAAAAGAATTATACTGCGTATCACACATTAAAAAATAAAAATCAAAATGATGGGATTGTTGTGTACATACATGATAGTCTTAACGCATCTGTTTCAGAAATTGACTTGATAAATACTAACTGCCTACAAATAATCATTGACTCAGATATGTGTATTCTCGCCCTATACCGATCACCATCCACACATAACATTACACCATTTATATTAGCTTTGGATACTCACCTAAAAAAACTCACTTCATACAAAAACATCATCATAGCTGGTGATCTAAACATAAACATACTTCCTAATGGCCACCCTCAAAATATTGATTACCAACTGATGCTTCTGGAACATGGCATTATAAGCATTATTAACACTCCTACCAGAATAAGCAAAGACTCAGAATCATGTATAGATCACTTTATGGTTAAATCAAAAAGTCAAATATGTAGTACAGTATACGAATCCACAATCACAGATCACTACACAATCATGATAGGCCTAACTTTGCCAACAAGGAACTCAACTTTCCATAATAACACTGCAAAAAAAATAATTGATTACGTTAAAATAAATCAATGTTTAGAAAAAAAAACCTGGGAAAATCTCACCAAATTTAACTCGGCAGAAGAGGCCTGGAATTTATTTTTAACATATTTACAAACTCTCATTACACAAAATACTAAAACGATATACATACCTATTCCACACCGCAAAGTAAGACTTAAAAAATGGATTACCCAAAGCATCATAAATAGCATTAAAAAAAGGGACAAAATACACAAACAAGTCAAACTGAACCCATATGATACTTCGCTTTATTTCTTCTACAAAAGGTACAGAAACATCTGTTCTCTAACAATACGTAAAGCCAAAGAATTATACTATCGTAACAAACTGATAACATCAAACTATGACCCTAAAAGCGTATGGTCAATTTTGAGGGAAAGTTCACATTCACAGAAGAAAAAAGATGATACCATAAAAAATCTACTCATTGATGATGAAGAACTCCACTTCCACGACAATCCTACACGCATCCTCAATCACATCAACAAATACTACACAAATATTGGAGTTAGCCTAGCTGAAAATATCAAAACTACGCAGCCTCCCCAAGATATTCAGGAACCTCAAAACAATACATCTAACATCAATAATGAACATTTTTATAGACACTTCAAATTACGAAATATTACACTAGAAGATACCAATAAAATAATTCATTCACTAAAGAATAATAATACTACGGGTTCTGATGGTATAGACTCTAAAACTATCTTAACTCTAAGCCAACAACTACTTATACCACTCACATATTTAATTAATCGTAGTATAAAAGAAGGAATTTTTCCTAGCTTATTAAAAAAAGGCCTTATTATTCCAATTTTCAAATCAGGACAAAAAAACAATGTTAACAACTACAGACCCATTACGCTACTAAATACCATTTCGAAAATTCTGGAAAAAACTATTAAAAAACAGCTTCAGCACTATCTAGAAACCAAACAAATACTCTCGGTGAACCAACATGGCTTCAGGAAAAACAGGAGCACAGAACATGCAATAGCTACTGTAACAGACTTCATAACACATAATTTAGACGCTAAGAAAAAAGTTATTTCCATTTACTTAGATCTTTGTAAAGCCTTCGACACAATCTCACACGAAAAACTTTTCAAGAAGTTACAAAACATGGGCATTAATGGAGTAGAACTCAATTTAATTAAAAGCTTCATGTCTGACAGAACGCAACAAGTAAAAATTGGCAACAAGACAAGTGAACCACTTTTAATTACTTACGGAGTCCCACAGGGGAGTGTACTTGGTCCTTTACTATTCCTCATATATATAAACGACCTGTGCGATATTGAAATTGAAGGTAAAATCGTGACCTTCGCCGACGATACAGTTCTTCTCTGTCAAGCAGCCACATGGAAAGATGTATTCATAACAGCCGAAAAAAGTTTATCAATTGTCAAAAAATGGCTAAACAGTAATACTCTTACCGTTAATACAATCAAAACAAAATATATCACACATAGTATTACACAAAGAGGTCAACCTCCACCAAACCTAGACTTGCTTGTACATGACTGTACTTCATCCAACTGCCAATGCGAACTTATAGAAAGGGTACAACAAACAAAATACCTGGGGGTAATTATTGATTCACACTTACGCTGGACTGAACACATTAATTTCATCACAAATAAACTCAAACGAGTCATGCACCTATTAAAGTACATTAAAAACATCTTCCCACTTACAATACTAAGATCAATTTATTTTGCACTTTGTCAATCCATTGCCACATATGGAATACTAGCTTGGGGAAGTGCGACAAACATAGAAATTGACCCAATTAAAAAAATACAAAAAGCAATAATTAAACTCATCCTGCAAGTACCATTTCAAACAGATTCTAGCGAAATCTATAAAACATTAGAAGTCATGTCAATCAGACAACTTTATGCCAAATCTGTTATACTCCACCTACTCCAAAACAAACTGCATATTCCCATTCAACCAAAAACCACAATAAAAACCAGGTCCACAACAAATAAAATACTAAACATACCGATAACACACACCACACATGGACAAAGACACTTTGAGTATTATGCTACCAAACTTTTTAATTGTATGCCCACTACTTTGAAACAAATACTATCTGCTAATACATCTACAAATATTCACAAAAAACATATCACTGCCTGGATTAAAAATCAAGATACTAACTTTATAGAAAACATTATAATCCCCAACCAAACATAACAAAACTACCAAAATTATAAAATGAAATAAACTAAATAATTAAATAGTTTTCAAGTATTCACCAACTATACATAGACTTACAACTTGTATATGTGTGTATTGTAATGTATGTATATATATATCTATATGTATATATGCATGTACGTGTATGTATATGTATGTATATGTATGTTTATGTATATACATATTTTTCTTATTTTTTCAAATATATATATATATATATATATCTTAATATTATCTCTCTTAAAGTTTAAAACAAAAATTAAAAACTTTCTACTACAACACATAAATACTTGTCACACTTAATCACAAACACGTAAACACCTCAGCACAGGTTCTCCTAGTGAGGTGTTCACGAAACATACAAAATTACCCATCCACAGTTTCACCTTCTCAAACCTACCTTACACCCAACATAATTAAATTTCAAAATATATTATGTAAAAATGTTTTCAAAATATATTATGTAAAAATTATAATAAATAGGTAAATACTGTAATATATAGAAAAAAAAAATAAAAAAAAATAACTGTTCTTTATTGAATGTATTGAATATAGTATTCCTAGAGACGGGATAATTCAGGTAATTCACTTGAGAGGATTGAACTCCCGTTCTATATTAAATGTATTGAATATAGTATTCCTGGAGACGGGATAATTCAGGTAATTCACTTGAATACATTGAACTCCTGTTCTATATTGAATGTATTGAATATAATATTCCTGGAAACAGGATAATTCAAGTTATTCACTTGAATTTGTCGAATTCCTGTTCTATATTGAATGTATTGAACATAGTATTCCTGGAGACGGGGTAATTCGGGTAATCCACTTGAATATTTTGAACTCCTGTTCTGTATTGAATATGGTGGTCTTCCTGGGAGCGGCATCTTTCAGGTAATTCACGGACATGACATATATTGAATTCCTGTTCTGTATTGCGTGCATTGAATATTGCGGTCTTCCTGGGGGCGACACCATTCAGGTAATTCACTGAATGTATTGAACACCTGTTCTGTATTGCACGCATTGAACATTGTGGTTTTCCTGGAGGCGGCATCATTCAGGTAATTCACTGTAATGTATTGATTTAACTCCAGTCCCGTTTGAACCTTTTGAATGAGGGATTTTTGGGGACATTCATTTATGTAATTGAACTCCTGTCTCGTATTGAATGTATGATCTCCTGTGACCCCAAGCTTCTGACCAAGGCATGAACAAACAATAACCTCCATTTTTATGTATTGAAACTTTCTGGATGTTTACTAGAATGATTTGGCATTCTCATTTAGTATATCTAACTCAACGAGATGGTTACACCGAAGGACGTATCAACCCAGAGAACTCCAGCCGAACCTGATTGCGTAGAACTTCAACTAGACCTAATAAATATGATCATTCTAGGTGCTAATATGGTTGACCAAAATTATTGAGATTCCTTGAGATTGTCTACATCAACATCGTGTATTTTAGTACCTACTAGATAATAGAACTAGAACTTTGCATTTAAAAGCATCCAATTATTTTCCTATTTACATTTTGAAGATAATTCACGAATAAACTTTCCTCTTGTTTCATGTGCCGCCGGCAGCAATTCGTATGGAACGACTTCTCTGATGAGTATTCTCCAACAGACCGCAAACACACCTTCTATCCTTCAGTCATCATCAACGACCATCTATACGAGGTGAAGATCTCAGACATCCCAGTCATCCCGTACTTTCCCGTCAACTCCTACTACGAATGGACCGACTTCAGATTCTACGGACTTAGAAATGCAACCGCCTATATCCTGGTATTTGACCTATCAAACATCGATACTTTTCAATACATCAAAATGATCAGAGAACAGATTTATGAAAGCAGGGACATGAGGAACGTGCCAGTTCTCGTGGTAGGCAACAAACAAGATCTTATCTGTAATTCCAACGTTAACACTGTTGGTTCAAGCAGTTCTGGATCTACAGGAGGACTTCAACAATTGGCATTACCTTCAACGTCTGGAACAAGCACTTTGCTTTACGGACATAGTGCAGAGCATAGAGACAAAAGAAGAGATATAGTTAATCTGGTGAAAAAGCATTGGAAGTGCGGGTATGTGGAATGTTCTGCCAAGTACAATTGGAGAGTGGTAGCCGTGTTTAAAGAGTTGATGAAAACGATTGATGCTATGGAGAGTGTACAGACTTGCAAAGATCGAGATGCCAGTACTCCGATGATGGACAATATCCACGAAGCGTTGGAAGGCAACCGTTGTGTGATTTTTTAGCGGTTGTTGCTCCTCGGCTGTTTGAGATGGTATTGTGTTTACATTAGCGGATTGCTCAAGAATATGATTGGCATCCTTTTGGCAATCGTGTGCTCTAGAATCACCAAGTGCAGGTGGAGGAGCGTTATATCTACCAATGTGAAAAAGCAGTAAACCCAGAGCTGAATCAGTATTATCAAATGGAAAAAGCTTGTTCGTGTTAAATTCATACATTATAATATAATATACATGAATGCAAGAATGTTCATTGGTCAGTATTTTTCGAGTTCCTTAAATTTTATTTATAATTCAGCTATTTTCGATATACCTATACCGAATTTTACGCCAGTACCACTGGGATGTTCAAATGACTCAAACATAAAAGACATGACAACTTTTGGTCGTGGTTCAATGGATTCTAGTATGCCAGCTGTACTTTTGATTAACCAAAGCTTCGGGTGACAATTGCATTAGCACGTGTTTACAAAAATAGTCACCAGAAGGAATATTTTGTATCTTTTGCGATAGCCTAACGTGTGTTAAATCTGCCAAATGTGACACATTTTGACAGTTTTCTTAAATGCGGTATTCCTTATGGCGTTAACGAGATAAATACAGCGCTTGTGTTAAGACAACAACTCTTAAAAGCAGTTACGCTTACGTGAGAAATGACTGCGCGATAGCCGCGTAACCCTCGTTAAGAGATGTCAATAGCGGGAAAATTTGCGAATCGAATGATATCGCGTACAAACATCAAAATAACACGACCGACGGATAGTCAATTATGGACTCATAAATAGTAACTCGTATTGTAATTAATCCACACCAACTGACATCAATACACGACGGATGCATTCCGGTATCCTACGGATTTTGCATTGGAATGGAGACTTAACACAAAAGATACAGAACCACCTTCAGATGTGCATATTTTCTTTGAGACATAATGAAAAAGGTAGGAATGATTTGTGTTCTAAGCGTAAAGCTCGGTGTTTTACATTTCATTGATTTCTTGATAACTTCTTTCATAACCAAAATATTTTTCGCGAAGTTAGTTATTTTGGCCTCCAACTCAAAGAAGTGTATATATTTTTAATATTGAAACTCCATAGTAAAAGCTAGGTTATGCTTAACTCAAGTTCATCAATATTCCGTACATATACATATTCATAGATAGTTAACATATTACAATATGGATTTTTTATTGACACGTATGTTCAACTGACTTGTGTATTAATCAAAATCATGTTTTCTGTGTTCAAAATGCAATAAAAGTCTCACAAACAATAATAAAATTGTAAATCAGCAACTAATCGCTGTTGGTAATAAAGGTGTTGTGATTATAAATATTATATATATAATGTAACCGTAATATTAAAAAAACGTATAGAACTGAGTGTGAAATATTTAGGATTATTTTTAACTAACTATATACTGAACGTTACTGTTATCATAGTTAGAATCTTAGGCACACATAATCATAAAGCATTGTAGGAGTTTATTATTGTTGTTCAGAGAAAAACCGTGTATCAGATTTTTTATTTTTTTTATTTTGTCATCATTATACATAATCGGGTCACGGGCACATTTCTTCGACAAGGCACCTCCATATTTATGGGGCCTCAACATCGATATACCAAATCTAGATACGGCGTGATTTTCAAATTCAGTCGAATATTCGATCCATCAATTGGTAATTTTATATGCAAACTTCCCATCTGATTCCGTTGCCTCGCTTCGTAGGCAAAATATTAATGTCAATTGTGTTTTGATAAAACGCAACTTTTCAATGGACTCATGTAGAATTATCGTCGAAGTACTACAACACACTAAAATAATTTTTGCTAATTTAGGCAAATTGATTTTAAAAAAATTATGCGTAATATTTTTTTTTTGGTTTTTTCGAATGATGGAATTACTCAACCATAAAATCTTTCATTAATGTAATATTTTACAATAAAAATTTTAAAACTATTAACGACTTTCATATAATTTTCAAGATTTTAAAATTAGTTCTGTCAAAACCCTGAAGAAGTCAGCTTTGCTGACGAAACATGTCGGTTTTTGTAAATAATGAAGTGGTTAATACAAAGTTATCTATTAATTTGAAATTTTAATTAGTTTATTATTACATTATTAGTTATGAGTTTTACGAATTCGTGAACATTTGTTTTTTATCATATTAGTTTTATATACATTCAACATTGCAGTCGATATCTTGGGAGATAAACTTGGTCCTTGTAGACTGTAGACCGACAAAAGGTAAAACCAGCGCTTCTTTCGACCTCTTTATTGTGAACGTTTTCGTCACTCAATTTTAGTTTCAGTTTCATTTTAAACATTCAAGCGCTCTATTTAGATTTTGTTGGTAGATAAGCTTACGATTATTTGTTTAGATCCAGTTTTTTTAACCACCGCCTATTTGACATTGTCATTATAGTGGCACCTTACATGACTATACGTATTTGCGTATTTAGCGTAGTTACATCGCAAATACAGTATGTTTTCTGTGTAACTATGCAAAACCGCTAATACGAATAGCCATAAAAGGTGCCACTGTTAAACCAACAAACATTGTATTAGTTCGGTGACCGCTGATTGTCTACTTTGCAAAGAAAATCAATTTACTTCATTGTTACATCCTTTTGAACAGTATTTGTTTTGTTTAAGATAAGATGGTGAGAATATAATTGAATAAAAATATATTTAAAATTTCTGAGGTAACAAATTTTTCATATTATTGTTTTTTTTAAATGTGCCAAATAGAAGCTATGGAGAAAATAATATCGTGCCAAAAAAATATTGAAATATTCTTGAAATAGTGTTATCTTAGGTAGTCAAAGAGCACAAAAATCATGTAAACCATAAAACAATAATAAAATACCTAGAAATATTAATATTTAGAAACTTTCTAACCCTTACATTAATTTGAAATTTTTTAGGAAAAACTTTAGAAAATTGAAAAAAAATATTTTTATGGATTCACAGAATTGTTTTTTTTGTTCCTACAATTTGAAGGTTTATAAAAATAATACGAAAATTTTCGATTTTCGAAATGTTTACAAAAAATTTGAATGAAATTCGTAATTTCTAAGATCTTTCTTATTGTTTTATACCAAATGGTTGTTGAACAAAAAATATTGCGTTGATACTTAATTTAAGACAAAAATCTGTTAAATTCTTGCATAAGTTTGAATGTATTGTAGTGTTTATGAATAACGTTTGTAAATATATTATACACATAAAGATATATAGATAAATCTTTGGTACGTACACAGTTAGAGTTTAAAAAATTAATGATTTTTTTTAAATGTATGTAAGGGCTTGTTAATTTTGTATCTCTACAATGTAAATAGGTGACAGCTGCTTCGCCTGACTTGAGTTTACCTTTTGAACTTTTGAATACTTTCGAAAGCCGAAACTGCTATCACATGTAATCAATAAGTGCGCCCAGCATAATTTATAAAATTTTGCTTCAAATAAAATTTAAAACCATTTTATTGGAATTTTAGTAAATAAGCAATACAGGAAAATCATTTTGAGGAGGACACATCTGAATGTATTTTTGCATACCGATTTTATCGAAAGTTTCCAAAAAGTTTCGGAACACCTGCACGCAGTCTCGTCTTATGGCTGAGCACAGGAGGCTAGTATTTCAAGCCAGGATAGAAAGCTGTTGCTAGTAACCTAGTAAGCTAATACCGCTAGCTACGTTTAGACAGAACTAACATTGTTTTCAACCTAGTAAGCTTGAGAGGAAGCTAATAAGCTTGCGTCTAAAGACAGGTTAGTTTAAAAAGATATAGTTCTATTATTTGAGCTAATGGCACCCCACCACCTAAGTTTCTATCATAGCTTTGCTAAGCTAGTATGTTATTGATTTAGTGTGTTTTTTTTCAGACGCAATGCGATTCTAAAAATGTCAAAACTCAGTAACGAGATTAATTTAAAGTTTGTACAATTGTAATGTGATAAAGAATGTCTATGAAACGCTAGTATTCCATCTTATAAAGACAATTCTATGCGTAATTCACGCATTACAATAAAAAATTGCCGATTTGATGATAATCAGTGTTATTACCCTGTACTGTTAATGTTTCTTCTACGTGAGTTGATAATTTTTCCCTACGAACAGACGCGAACATGTGGTTACCATATTCAATGAAATAATATTGACTTAAAATTTCCAAGTATCGCTCTAGTTTGTGCCAAGCCAGGATAGTAAGCTAAGATCTTGCAAGGACAGGACGCCGGCTTACTTATAGCATGCTATCCTAGCTTGAAATACTATCCTCTTGTGCTTCGGGAATTACCCCGCAAATGTCCAGAATGCGTAGCGACTTTTATCAATTCGCTTTAAATTTTGTCCCGTGAACAATTCAACAATGATTTTTGTTTCATTCTTCAGCTGCCTACCGATAATAATATTGTTATTTAATATTTAATTTTTTATCCATCTGGTACGCCGCTGCACAAGCAAGGATCTCTTTAAAATGATTTAGGTACCTGTTAACAATTACACAATATGATTTCTTTTGATTTTCACAAATATTAGTCCATAGGACTGAGTTAATTTCTTTTGTGAAAGTATTATACCTTCGTAATTTGTGAACTTTGGATAACGGACAATAAATTTTCCAAAACATACGTACATCATTGAAAGAATGAATTAATATAATCATAATACTGTTATAATCACATACTGTTATAATCATAATACATTTCCAATTACAATGTAGCCAAGCCAAATCACACATTTATAGTAGTTTCTTTGAGCGTGGTTGATATTCATTTAAAAAAATGTTACTTGAAAGCATAGAATAAAGAATAACACAAGAAATATAGGCCTGATTTGGGCCCATATTTTTACACAAAACTGTGTCTCACCATTATTACGAAGTTCAAATGGGATGGCGATATACACTTTCAAGCAAGTGTGAGAGGGACAACCATATCGTGCGAAATGATCCAGAACCAAAAGATACTCAGCGGAACACTTCTTGTTTATATTCAAATTTGAATGGAATGTAGCATTCTAGTATAATATTCTTAATTCCATGCTTGAAACAAATTTGAGAACGTGAAACTTAAAAACTTGTAATGTCATGTTTACTTAAGTGATTATTTATGTTATATCAGCCGAGATCCATGAAAAATCACAGAATGGTCTAAATTCTCGTCAAAGCAGTTTTACCTACTTAATCGCTTGTCTGAATTCTTCAAATGATCTATTACAATTTTGAAAATGACACTTAAATTCAAAGCAAATTTGACTTCATCTAACTTGACTAATTAAATCACATCACAGACAACCCTTCAGCATGTTCGATTATTATGTAGAATGAGTAAGAATTATCATTAACTATTGTTTCAATTTATAATAATATTTTTAAACTACTTCGACTGTTTCGACTGTAATTTTATTATAACCAATGTCTTCAAAATATTTTAGGTTTGTACTAATAATATTATTGTACAAATTAATCAATCTGAAAGTAAGTTAGTTTTCTCGACCGTCAGTACACAGACGGTATCTTCTGGCCCCCATACCTGAGATCCATTATCGAGGATGTTACGCACTAAGCTAACGTAAAACAGCCTTCTAACTGCAAGGTTGGTCTATTTCTTTGAATTATGTATGATAAAACCCAACAACTTTATAGCTGATTTACGAATCTTTTCAATATGAGCATGAAATTTTAAGCTTGCGTCAAACATAATGATATTTCATAATATGTTTTAAATCATCTGTGATGATGATAGCAGAAGATTCGATGATAATAAAGGCTGAGTTTTTATCTGTGGTAGTTATAACCATAGAGCAAGTGTTAATTCCTCAGGCCTCGGACTTATTTTGTTGGAAGATCAAAATGTTTCCGAAATCCAAATAAATGAAATATTTCTAATCGTAGCCGAAAATTCAAAACTGTGTTTGAAAGATGATGAAATACGCTTTCAAATTTTATAATTATTCGAAATAAATATATAAATTTTGAAATAGTTAAATTTTGAAGGAAAAACTTACAATTTTTCTATCAGCAATATAATGAATAAAATTAAAAAAAAACATGCATTTTCATTATGTTCCTAATGTGTTATAAATGTTATCGTCAACTCGCTTGTTTGTCGTATCATGTGAAAATAATTATTAAAAAATTCCCAAAATTTCAATTATTTACAAATTGTGGTCGGAAATTTTGGTATCATGAATTTGTAGGTACATTTTAATAATTTTGTGGTTAACTATTACATTTGAATATAAAGGGTGGTGTTCTCTCTTTCTAATACCGTTCTGATCATATTTCTAATCATGATGGTAAGGGAGACAACGATTTCTATGAGACCTTTTTTTTTTACTCCAGATACTAATATCTACAGTCTGTATGTCGGACGAATATCTACAGCTCATATGTTGGACTAATATCTATGAACTTCAGAGTGAGGACTAATATCTACAGAGCTAAGGTCGGACGAATATCTATGACGGTCCCAGTGGTGACTAATATCTATGGGGCGTAGGTTGGACATTTTAACGTATTATCTACAGAGGGCAGCTGAGCAAGAGGTTGTACGAAAAAGCATAAATTACGTAAAGGGTTAAACATTTATTTATTTATTTTGAAAAACAGTTAACATATATATCCAATTACATTTCACAATTTTTAGTTATTAGTGTAATACATTAATTATATAGGTACATTAATAATGACAGGTGCTAAAGAATACCTTTATTTCGCTCTTGAAATGATTGTAGTTCGATTGAAAAATGTCAATTTCAGAAGAAAGGTTTAATAGTGAGGTCATTCTCCCCAGAGGCATAACCATTGGTAGGTTGGTCCTGCCTCTAGGAAAAGTAAAAAGTCTGTGTTGCCTTGCTCTGGTTGAAGTTATCGGGTTGGATTTAGTCCCAGCAATCCCGCGAGAAAATCAGAGGGATACAACAAAGGGTAGTACCCAAACTCTCGCATGTACAGGTACCGCATGAACTTTGTTTGCACCTTTTTAACATCATTTGCGTATAGGGCATCTTATTACTGATCCACTTTCGAGAATGCTGCGAACCAGATAGAAGTAGAGCATTTTTATGACTGCTGTGTTGGAAAAAGATTTTGCGTTGCAGATTACAAAGCCTAGCATTCGCATCGCAGAGTTGCACACCGAATCGATATGAGAACGGAATGTCAGGCGTGTGTCAAAAGTGATTCCTAAATCCCTCATTTGTGAGTTATGTTTTAACGAGGTATCCGACATTTTGTAGTTATAATATAGAGTACTCCTAACCCTTGTATAGCACATAATTATACACTTTCCGCTGTTAAAATAGAGTTTATTCAGATTACTCCATTCTACGATTCCGTCGATATCGGTTTGTAAACGAATAGAATCTGAATTTAAAGTATGTACATGAAGTTTTTGCATAATATTACGTATTTTACAAGGACAGTAATTTATTGAACAAACATGGAGGTCATAATACAAAGATATTTATTTATTTATTTCGAAATACACGGCTCCACAACCTAATCAACCTAACCTAACTGACATATAAATGGTCATGGTAACAGACTAAATAATTTAGAAGCACTCGAAATAAAGGAAGCTGTTAAAACAAAAACCCAAATCCTTAATAATCAGCTAAATGTGTCCAATAGTCCGATATTAGGGATTTTTACATACATGCATACATAAATTAAGTTTTTTATGCATACTGCATACGCAATATTACATAATTGCAAATCCAACCTCTGCCAGTGCTGTAGATATTCTTCCTCACTTTGGTTCTCATCGATATTAGATTTTGGAATTCCTGTAGATATTAGCAGATGCCTCATTTTTTTTAATTCTTTATTACCTATGTGACTTGTTCCGAAAAGTGAACAAATCAGCCTGATGGATTAACCACGATGATGAAAATAGCTTTGCTTTTATATATTTGATGATAACAGCTTAACATTTATCTAAGTTGACAACGTGATTTTTACGTGTATGTATTTATAAAAGCTTCCACCATTGTATAAAACCGTATAAAAATATATCAATACTTTTGTAAACATAACTAATGCTTGCTCACTTCCACATGCAGGTGATAGTAGCTGCTTCTACCGTAGATTTCATAGAAATATGTGTATGTAATTTTAACAATCAAACGCAGTTGTGAAATACAAACAAATAAATGAACAGCAATACTCTGTTATCAGTGAATTTTTATTACCCTTTCAAAACAAAACCCAGTATAAAAAGGCTTGATGGCCCAGTGAAAAAAAAAACAAATTGAAAAATAGCACATAACCTGATGTAACGAAATCTATTTAACCAATTAGGTCACTTTTAATGACTTGAGCTGATTTCATTCTGAGTTGGGCGCTCACGTTAAAAACAAAACAGTATGCTTCTATCAAGCGTGACTTGCGCTCTCTCTCTCCTATGTTACCGTGCTGCTATGACGAGGCAGAGGGCATATCACGTGACCCTTGCTGGCCGCACCAATTTCTCAGTTCCAACCTGTGATGGAAAAATATTTTTTTAACTTTTAATTTTTAAAAAATATCATTGGACGGTAAAATGATATTTATATTTTTTACTCCAAATATGCTCAGGAATCGCTGGTTAAAATCTTTTAAGTACTTGATTTAATACCCTTTTTGAAGAATAGTGTCTGTGGCTGTGTGGCTCTATTTTTTTATACACATATTGAGAGATTGGTGAAAATTTGCACACTTGGTGTTAAAGATAAGAAGAAAATTACTATTTCGAAAAAAAAATTCGAAAGACTGTACTGTGTAAGTGCCGGTACTTGTTCTATTTGTATTTTATTTCATACAGAATGGACCACACCTTTGAAAACTACGAACACACAGTTATTCTTCTGGTGCGTAGTATTTTTTTTTTTGACCCATCACTTTCCCAACGGCGTTTTAAGGAAACATATGGTTTCCTCCTTCACCGCACACGTCAAGACTCTACTTTTTTTTTGAACGAAGCTACATTTATTTGAACGACTCTAGACCCTCCAATGTCCATGTATACGGGGTTAGTAAGCAGTATGCAAGTACTTACATTAACATTATACAAAAGATAAATAGAAGTAGCAGCCCGTGGAATAGTTCTTCTGAAATAGGTAACATCGAAAGGAGATAATAATGTTACTAAAAGAAAAAGAAAAATAAATGTAACGGCTATGACCAGTCGAAGAAACCTTCTGTAAATAAAATAAGTAATGAGGAAAAAACAGTTATATGATTATTTTATAATGTAAGTAATTACTACAATAGCGGAAAGAAAATAAAATATATAAAAAGAAAAGCCAGAGAAAGTATTCCATAGACCACCGGGCAGTCCCAATGAGAATGCTTATAGCTATCGGCCCAACCGCAGACGATGCTCGAAGTCCGCTTCCTTTGGCCGGTTCCCCGATTTTGCCTCGAAGAAATGTACTTAGGGGAGAAGGGGAAGTTTTTTTGGTGCTTAGTACTAACGGAAGGCTATCATCAGGGCAATCTTCATCATCCAGTCTTCAATCAGGAACAACACTCGTTCCATTCACGTAGATTTTGCAGCCATGAGGTGCGACCCTTTAAATCATCCGTACACCGCCCTTGAGGATATTTGGTGAAAACTACGTCCGAGAGACATGGCAAGATCAAGTGAATCAAATAGTTACTCAAGTTGGGTTTTTACATTTTTATTTTATTTATTTATTTAACGCCTAAAGGGCTTTTACATGTTTGGTAGTACAATTAATTCGCGACAGATGATTTTTAAACACATAAAGAAATAATAAAAATAAAATTAGATAAAAAAGCGCACAAGTCATAAAAACACAAAAATACAGGTTACCAATTTTTACAATTTCATAGGTATATAAAATACAGATATGTTTAGGAATGGTTTTGGAACTATATCAAGAGTTGTTTCAACAGAAAAAATGTTTGACACGGTATTTTTTTTTACATTAGGTACACACAGGAGGCCCTGAGGAAAATAGTTTTGTGTCATCTTTGGGGATGCTGTGTGGAGGGTATTTTTAGGAAAGGAAGGAGAGGAAGTTCTGGAAAGCAAAAGGGCATTAGGGATGGGTAGGAATCTGATGGTCAGTGTGTCCAGGAGTGACGGATGTATGAATCCATCCCTCCCACTGCGGTGAAAGGCAATGTTCCGAGAGATTACGGTTTTTTTTTAACATGAATATTGCGCAAGAATCCCAACTACTCCCATCTGGAGCCAGTGGGATCCCCAATTGGGGTATGTTGTGAGGCTGAAGGTAGTGAGGACGGGAAGGAGATAGGGAAGAGGGAGGTGGGGAAGTACCTGGCTATTCAGATCTGGTCACCAAACACGGCTAAAGCCATTTCAAGCAACGTTCCAATTCTGAATGGTGGTTTTACACCAGGGCGATACTGAGAGTACTTAAATGAATTAATTGTGAAATAACACAAATTAATTAAATAAAATTTATTTTCCACGCCGGAATTCTATCCCGCGACCTTCGGTGTGCGAGTCAAGAGCCTTAACGCTGCACTACGCCGGCCGTCGAAAATATTCACTAGATTCAATTTATATGGCAGAACAACGTTCCCCGGGACAGCTAGTAAAGGTATATATTTTACACATATTTTAATAATAAAAAAATCTGTTTCATGTTTCGTTTAAATTTATTAGTTTTATCTTTTTCAATGATTACTTACTTAACTATTTTGGAAACACATTTCAGCGAGTTTAATATTATGTTTAACAATGTACATTAACGTTTTCAATTTGGAAAAGTATTTCCCAAGTGTTAATTTAAATAGACGTTATTACAAAGTTCCTGGCTAATTTTGGGACATATTTGGTAAGCTGCCAGAATAAAATGAAAACCAAATTTTAAATCAGTCATCCGGCTTTTAAGATCCCGACTGACGGAATTTCCTGGAATTTTTCTCGTTTCCGTTTCCCCAAGCTGTTCAAGAGGAAATAGAATGAACAAAAGGAAAGTCGTTCACTTTTCCAATTTTCATCGCGAGAATGAAAACGTGGATTTTGGAAAATATGGACGATTCTTTCGTATTATTTTATGTATTTATACCCCACTTCTTCTTGTGCCAGGTCCAGACGTTGTTCAACGGTCGTTGGCTATCGTGTTGGCTATGCGGACTTTATTTACTGAACAGCTCTACGGTAGACTGGCCAAACCACTGTCTCAGATTTTTCAGCCATGAGGTTCTCCTTCTTCCAGGGCCCGTCTTCGGGCAATCTTTCCTTGCATTATGAGTCGCAAGATCTCATACTTCTCTGGATGTCTCATCACATGTCCAAGATATTGAAGTTTCCGGATTTTTATAGTTTTGATAACTTATTTTTCTTTATTCATCCGATCCATAACATCTTCATTCGTAACCCTGTTCATATTCTAATCATATTTTATTTTAAGTATTATTCTGTAGATCCACATCTCGAATGCCTCAAGTCGCCTAATTAGTTCTTCAGTAAGCGTCCATGCTTCCATTCCATAAAATAATAGTTAAAAAAAGCATCTGACCATTCGCATTCGTAATACAAGGTTGAGATCATGACTGCAGAACATCTTTTTCATGCGGATAAAGGTTGTACGAGCTTGCTCAATGCGGCATTTGATTTCAACCGAAGGATCCCATCTATCATTTACATCGCAGCCCAAGTATACAATACGCTGTACTCTGTACCTTCTCTAGTTTTGTTCCAGCGATATAAATATTATCATCAAACGCGTTATTTTTGCTTTTGAGCATGTATTTTGTTTTATTTATATTCAGTTCTAGCCCAAAATTCTCACTAGTCTTCACTACTTGATTCAGCAAAAGTTGTAGATCCTCAATGTTACTTGTTAGAAATACTGTATCATCTGCATAACGCAGGTTGTTCAGAATCTTCCCATATATAACAAGTCCTTGAGTAGCTTCTTGCAGAGCTTCATTGAATATTTCTTCTGAATATAAATTGAACAACATAGGTGAAAGAATACACCCCTGTCGTAGGCCTCTCTTTATTTCTACTTTGTCTGTTAGACATTGCTCTACTCTTACTGCCCCTTTCTGGTTCCAGTAAAGTTTACCTATTATCCGGTCAGTGGTTGAATGGGCATAGCGCGTGGATCCCATTCGGGCGTCGCGTGTTCAATTCCTCGGCTGGCTAAGTCCTCCATCACTACACAAGCAACATTTTCGGCTTTTTGTGGTGGTAGTATGAGATTTTCAAACATTTTTGGGTTATTCGTAACCCGGGAATGTTTGTCTTTCTTTTAAAAAAAAATCCCTATATCTTTATCGTCTATCCCGGAGGTTAATACCCCACAGTTTTTAAAATCCGTACATGGCGGTCCGGATCGGGAGAGACTGCTTGAAGGAGACCTTTTGACCTCTCCCGCCGGAATCTCTCGACCCATCGCATTGCACCTAGGTGGGAGGAATGGATTCATACGTCCGTCAATCCTGGACCCATATTGACCCCAGATTACTAACCACCCCACATACCTTTTTCCTTCCCTGAACTTTTCTTTCCTTTCTCTAAAAAGACACTCCTCACAGCATCACATGTTTTCCTTCCCGCCTCATGTGTGCAGTACTATGTTTGTAGGTATACATGATTTAGATTATTATTTTTTACAAAATAAAATCGAAGAAAATTTACTTCCGCACTCCGGGATTTGAATTTGAGGCCTCCGGATCGTGGTCAAGAGTCTTTCCCCTCGATCACGAAGGCCGGAGGCTTTAGTAGTGTTTTGTGACCCTTCTTATGTCTTTGTGAATTCCTATCCTTATGCCAGGAACTTCCCAATCTGCATATTTATTTATTTATTTATTGCTTCTTCACAATTTAAATACATTTTTAGCATATAATTATTAACACCTGTATCGGGGTTAATAATTTCACAATTTAATAAAAGTGACATAAAGATCGGTTATTACCAAACAGTTAAGTAAAAGCAAAATAACAAAATAAAAAATTAAATGATAAACGGAAGAAATTTGTAGAAAAAATAATATATGAATAAGGAACTCCAGTGAAAAATATTATGGCTTTAAAAAAAAAAATATTCATACAGACCAATGAACGCTGATTCTGAATATATAAGTTTTATTTCATTATATTAAACGTAGAGTTCTTAAAAAATTATTAAAAAGTGCATTTTAAAACCTCTCTTCAAAACACACTGTAAAGTTGGCATCACTGAATGGTTAGTGCTGACGTCACGCGTCACCAGTCATTGTATTGAAACTTGATTATGTAGGTATGACAAAAGCCATCAGTATTAACAACATTTCATGTTATTCGTTATTTCATACTGTTTATAGAGATTTAGTTGTTGTGTTTACTGAAACAATATTTAAGCCTAAATAATTCAGTATCAAAAATAGAGGTTAGAGTTAGATATTATATAAAATTTTGAAAAACTTTATTCTGTACGAAAAAATCGTATAAATATACTATATCATAATGCTATATAGGCTAAAATTTGGCCGTGGAGTATAATCAAAATGGCCGCAATCGATCAGCTGTTATCGTTTGCCTACACTTTTGTGGGTGATTCTTCGTTTTTGATAATATTGATTTTAAAAGCTAAAAAAATAATAATTTCAAACAATTTTTTTACCACTTTCGCGTAATAATATTCAACAATATAATAATATAATAAAATGAATAAATAATTCCACCTAAATGATGTTTTAACTTATCGAATATTATCATCTTTCTTCCGTATAATTATCATTCAAAATGACAACACCTGTTGAAAGTAAATAAAACTATCGATGGGTGATGACGTCACACAATCCACCATAGATACGGTGATTTTCAGGGGGTCTTGAAAAATTAAAACTTTGACAATTATTTTAATTATTAAAACCAACTATAAAATTGAAATAAATATGCAGTTATTTAACTTTGAAGGTCTATATTCATTAAAAAAAATTGGACTGGAGTTCTCTATTAACGCAAATTGTTGAGAGATCAAAGAAAATGTTATCATTCATTGTATCATTAGTTCATACCATTTTCGACAATAGAGAAAATTAAGAAATGTATATCATTTAGGTTTTTAAAAATAATATAAGTAAAAAATAACATAATAAAAAACAAAGATTTGTAAGCGATTACATTAAAGTGAAGTATCAAATAATTATGATATAAATAAGAAAGGAACCTTTTTGATCACAACATTAAATTGTTTTCATTCCATTCAAGTGCCCGTTTTAATTAAAATACGATTATATTATTTGATTGATGTATTTTATAATGTAAGTGACACCTTAGAAATGCCACCTGTGTTTATTTATTTTATTTCTCTTCTTCAACATACACAATACAGATGATTACATCAGTTTACATAGATAAAGTTTATTAATAAGAAAAAAATGTTAATGATCCGTAACTGTATGTATATATGTAGGTATGTACCTAGTAGTATTTTGTGAACACCTCACTAGGCGAACCTGTGCGGAGATGTTCCCATGTTTGGGAATAAATGCTATTCTGTCAACATAAGTAGAAACACCGTATCCACTGTGGGTCGACCATGGCGGCAGTATCGAATACATAAATTAAAAATTAGTTGCAGTAAGGATCTACATACCCAGGCCCGGACTGGCCAGGTCCGCAGGTCCGCGATCGCGGAGGGCCCCCGGCGCGAGGGGGCCCCGAAGGGGCCCCACAAAACGTGAAAAACAAGTTTTTGTCTTGTTAGTAGTTATTTTGTGTTTTTGGTAATGTTTGTTTACATTTTCGAAAAAAAAATATTTTTTCCAAAAGTAGAACATGTCCAACAACTGTTTATATTTCGCCGTGTATACGAAAGTTTTATACGATCCACTGTCATCCGCATCGTCTGCGCGGTGACGTGTGTCGTGTGTCCACTGTCCAGCAGCCAACTCATAAATGAACTAATAGCGACAACTGCGACAACTGCACCGCGATGTCCTATCAGATCAGCTGACCACTCAGTAGGGCCGCGCAAGCGCATATCGTCCTTCCCCTCCCCCCTTTCCTACATTTATAATAACATCCACCCAACACTATTGTTTTCAAGCCACTACAAGTCGATTCTAAGCGATGCGGTTTGCTAAATTTACAGCGCAGTTTTTTTAGTTAAATTGTTAAATAAAAAATTTTGTTTTGAGTTGAGTTGTGGTAGATTATTTGATTAATTCATATTACGAACGGAACAAAAACAATGAAGAGAACTTACAAGAGTAGTTTTCAAAAAAGAGAGGAAAATAAGAAAAAGAAACGAGAAGATTTCCAGTGTGCCAGTTCAATGTTTACGTGGTTAAAACCATCAAGCTCTACCTCAGAGATAAACGATGACACGACGGTAGGTAAAGTCATCGAAATTTTAGATTATTATTTTTATTATGGGTTGCAATTTTTTTGAAATTTGGTTCAATTTATTCTACATTTTTACGTCACGTACTAAGAACTTAACAATATTAGTTTTTGCTTTTTTTACTTTAAAGGTTCTTACTAATAGGGCTAATTAATTGTTATAATTTAAACAAAATAAGCTGTATAAAAAACTTTCTCACATTGGGGATAAATTCACAATAGAAATGTGTTAAGGCCTACTTACATCGTTAGGAGGTACCTACGTCATTAGGAGGTACTTTATGCAAAATATGGATAGTAGTTTGTCGGTTTATCCATCAATGGTCAAAATATAATTATTACGAGCAATGTTTTAATTAATTATATTGTAACTACAATTAGTCATGGGGTGAGGTTTGTCGAGGTCTTGGAGGCGGATGACCAGGACACACTGAACCCCAGATTCCTACCCACCCCTTAAACCCTTTTCCTTCCCAGAACTCTCCTCTCCTTCCTTTCCTAAAAAAAACCCTCCACATAGCATCCCCAAAGATGACACAGGCCCTGAGGGCAAATTATTTTCCTCAGGGCCTCGTGTGTGGAGCTCATGTAAAAAAAAAATTCGTTATGATTTCGAAAATCATAATTAATTCTAGTTACAGTATGGTATAGTAAAGGGGATTCCCTAGTGAACAGCATCACTTCTTCTTGTACAGTCGAGAGGGGTGAGGCGCCTGCTTCCAATCAGCCACATATAGACCATCATCCATCGTCTCTTGTCGGCGAATCAAGCTCCAATTCTGATTCAGAAGATGATGAAGAAAATCAGGAGATCTGTGATGCAGCTAAACAACAACTTGGATGTTTCATTTGTCCATACGAAAGTGATCCAATCACGATTAAAAAAGCTTTCATGGAAAAACATCCTATTCAAGTTGTAGAAGGAAAACGTACAAAATTGCCATTTGAGCCTTCTAAACTTTATTACCGACATTTGCCAAGTGGTGAAAAAATACACCGAAAATGGTTATCATATTCAATTCAGCTGAAAAAAGTGTCCCGTTCGTGCTGTACGGCTTTTAGAGATAAAGGACACAGAGACTCTACCTACATTACTGGTTATGATGTTTCTTCAAAAAATGTGTAAATATAAATCAGTAGAAATACACGAAAATTCTACCCATCATGAACTTGCTGCGAAAGCAGCTTTTCAAAGTCAAAAGGGCTACGATATTTCAAATCTCCTGAATACCAACCAAACTAAACCTCAAGAAAGTGAAATTCAAACTAGAGGATTGGTCATCCAATGCTTGATAGACATAGTTTTGTTTATAGAAAGGCAAGGCATTGCCTACAGAGGTGACAAAGCAGAAGCAGCCTACGCTTTTGATTCTTTACAAAATCATGGTAATTTCCTTGAACTGGTCATGTTGGTGGCTAATTATGATGTAATTTTGCAAAGCCATGTAAAAAAATGTATCAGCAAAAAGCACAGAATAAAAATAAAGGACAAAAGAGAAGCCACAGGAAAGCAATTTAAAAAGCCCATTGGACGAGGATCAATGTTGACTTTGTTATCAAAGACTTTCATTAACAAGTAAATCAAGATAATTAGCTCGATGGGTCGAAACATTATTTTGAAAGATCTCCAGGATAGCATCATCTACAGCGTGATGGTGGACAGCACCCAAGATATAGCTGTCATGGACCAATTGGCAATATGCGTCCGCTATGTCGTTCAAGGAAAAGTGTATGAAAGAATTTTAGAGATTGCAGTTGTTAATGACTCAAGTGGACTTGCGTTGTACGAGCTTATAAAATTTAAATTATCTCAGTATGGAATTGCAACGTCAAATATTATTGCTTGTTCATTTGATGGAGCCAACAACAGGAAAGGCTGTTACAATGGGCTACAAGCCCATTTAAAAAAAAGAAAATGAAGACCTTATTTATACTCACTGTATGGCACACGTACTGAACCTAGTTGTAGCTGACTCAACAGTGAAGTTACTACAAGCTGAGAACTTGTTTGGATTAGTGGAAGAATCTGCAGTATTTGTAAGCTTATCGCACAAGAGAATGGCCGTCTGGGAAAAGGAAACAAAAAGACAACATACTGCTCACGACAAGTTGTACAGGTTGCAAAAATAGGAGCAACGAGGTGGTGGAGCAAACATAAGGCTCTTTCATCAATTGTTGATGAAGAATTCTTAATCAGTGAAGACAGTGTTAATTCAGCTAAGTTCTTTAATTTTATTTCTGTGTTTTAAGAAATCTCTGATGGAAGTTTTGACAGCAAATCTCGATTCACAGCAAGAAAACTGATAAGTCAATGGTCCAAATTTGAAAACTTGTTTATGTCGTTTGTTTTGCTAGATTTGTTTTTGGTCATTTTTCCTGTTTCTAAGTCCTTGCAAAGTAAAAGCATTGATTACGCTTTAGCTTGGAACTTAGTACAAACAATGCTCCATCAAGTTAAGGACAAAAGGAATGACGCGTATTTTGAAGTATTGTACGCAAAAACCAATGCCTATGTAAGTGCAGTTAATCTTAAGCTAGACGAAAATAACATTGACGCCGAGTTAGAATTGGACTTTAAGAGAAAAAGAACGTAAAAGAAAAAAATTATGCCCGGTGAAAAATCAAAAGATGAAACTGACTCTATTTAAACAGTTTAACATTACAAAATTGTGTATTTTGATATTTTAGACTGTGCGAGGATGAGTATTGAAGAAAGATTTTGCGCAAACGAAGACGTTTTACAGGATTGCTCTTGGTTGAACCCCAAAAAGTTTGACTTTATCTTGAAACTACAAACATTTCCCACAGAAGCCCTGCACAATGTTTCTAAACTGTGTAAAATTGAAAGAAGTCGGCTGTTGATAGAGCTGTGACAGTTTGCACAAAAATACAGCAACTTCATAGCGGCAGAGTCAACTGAGAACTACGGAGACAGATGCAGTGACGAAGAAGACGATTTGGACCCAACGGCAGCGGAAACAAATGCTGACATTTACTGCTCTGAAAATAGACAATGTTTCCAGTGTTTGACATGTGCTTTTTCTGTTCTATTTGAACTTACTCAATCTGGACTATTTACCAACCAGTATATTGTATATAAATTTGTTCTTACCGTACCTTGTACCCAAGTCACATGTGAACGAGTTTTTTCTAAACTTAAAATCGTCAAAAATCGACGTCGGTCATCGTTAGGCCAAGACCTTATGTCCAGTTTGCTTTTTATTAATGTTGATAGGGATTTATTTTATAATTTGGACCAAAATAAAATAACATGAGGAAGTAGCTTTGACAAAGTGAGTTGCTTACTTTAGGGCTAGGGGAGCAAAATGTCGAATCATTTCAGTTAAGTTAAGCTCCTTCTATTCTGGTATACAACATGTTAACTGTTAAACACACAGGATTTTTTTTAAATGTTAGTATTATTTTTCTAATCCCTAAAATCCGTTTGCCATTATTTTTACCACAAAAATAATTTTGACATAATTCATTAATGCTTTGGTGTGAATAAAATCCTGCCCTTTATTTTGAACTCCGTTATAATTATTGGCAGTTCTACAGCATGTGTTTAGTAGTGTTGTGGTATCCTAAAAATACTGTGAATTTCTTATTTCAATAAATAATAAAGTCAACAAAAGTCGAAAATCATAATATTCGTATAAAAACCTATCTGAATTTCTTCTTTTTATAGGTGCCAATATAGCGTAGAAACGCGTTTTCATTGTTTTCAAGCACCTAATTTTCAAAAATTATCCGGGGGAGGCCCCTGGACCCCCCGTTTTTTGAATCCCCCCCCCCCCCCCCCGTTTTCTGAAGCCCCCCCCCCCCACCCCACGTTAGGGGGCCCCTTTACAGGTTTTAGCGGAGGGCCCCAAATGGTCCCAGTCCGCGCCTGTACATACCAATACAGTTATTCATAGCATCTAGTTTATGTTTAGGATAAATAATAGTTGTGATAAATAGGTATCTAGGTATATTTTTCTACGGACCACTGGCAAACTGGTATGAATAATATTGTGGTATTATGTTTTGTCTCAAAACAAAGCAAGAAAACAATAAATTAATTTGTAGTAAAAGCTGAAGATGTCACTGTCTTCGCAATTCTGCTCGTAAGGAAAAACATTCAGTGTTACCTTATAAATGTTATTCGAAATATCATTTTTATTTCTTAATCTTCTGATCCTGCCTAAAATCAAACTTCTTCTAATATAACTGCTTTGTTTCATAGTGCTTTCACACAGACGAAGTATTGAATTCCGTAAATCTAAACTTAAGCTTTAGGGCGCGCAGTTTACACCAGCGCTACGCAAGCGGGTTCCCTATAGAGCCTCGGACCATTACAATTTGGGAGGCGGGTATGGGTTCTGCCGCCCGGGGAATCGTTATTGAATAACAACATCTCTGACATAGATCACTCCAAGTGGTTCGTTACGTTTGGTGACTTAGAGTGCCCGGTTTATGGGGTGATGTTTGTTGTGGTCTTGGCGACAGATGCGCCTGCCCATCAAATGCGTTGCATGAGGGAGACCTTTTGATCTTTCAAACAGGGCTCTCAATTATTTTCTTCAGGGCCTCCTGTGTGGAGCTAATGTTTAAAAAAATGCTGCAGAGCGACTACGATTACGAGAAGGGAGGTATCGGACTGTTTTGTTTAGAGATTAGGTATGGTATGTTTTCCTAGAGACAGATTTTTGCACGTAGACGAAGTGAGGCGCTGAACGTTTCACGTCGCCGACTCTTTCGAAGAAACCGAATGAACGTGTTTTCCTAAACAACGTATCACGTCGGTGTGAAACGTATTGCGCCGACGACGCGATAGACCCGTCTGCTTCCGGAGGAGTCTATTGCGTTACACGTTTTTTGCCCTCTCTTCGCCATTGTTTCTTGAATCCTAGTTCGTTTTCGCTGTCCTGAGTCTCCATTTTGTGAAACTGAAACCCTGACGGTATGCCAACTGAATTCACTCAAAAACGCTTTCACGCCGCGTAATACATTTCAAGTTCCTGAAACGAATTCGTTTCTGCTACAAAAAAAAATCTGTCTCTAGGAAAACATACTTTTAGAGTGTTAATTAAGAGACCTTCAAAACTGAACATTGTACATACATAAATTAGATATTTTATTGAGTTTCATACTAGAGATTTCCATGACCCTGCGACTCCTTCGGTTGAAATATAGTTTTGAGACGTTGTTGAATGATACTCAATGTTTCCAACAACTTTGTTGGCTATATGAAACACAAAACTGCAGAATACACAAACGGAAACATTCTACTAACGCCGCACCATTAGATACATAATATTGACCATAATATTGTCTAAACAAAATGTTATCTTTTCGATCCATGATTCATTTGAAGGACATTTTAATAGTGCCGTTATAATAACGGTTCCATGGAAAGATAGCGAAATATAAGAGATTTGTTAAGATGCCGCCCGACTGTCGGCGGACTACGGTCTAATGGTCCTAATTTAAATAGGGAAATTAGTTGATTTTTTTAAGTGTACAGTAGTATTGGTTAACAACATAATTTGAAAACGGAAAGAATTTGTTCATTTGGTTGATTTTTTAAGGTGTACAGTATTGGTTGACAATATCGGCGACACCAGGAAGCGCAGTCCCACCCAGTAAAAACAGCCGATAGCACATTTCATACAATTAAATATCTTTCGTTCCATGACAACTCAGAATCATACAACGTCAACACCCTTTGAAAAGTCAATACTAACTTGCCTTGTGTTTAAAATATCACTGTTGATCATTAGGACATGCAGAAAACTGTAGAACATTGTACAAAAATTGCAGATCATTGCAGAATATTCGAAACATTGCCGAATATTCAGAACATTGCCGAATATTCAGAACATTGCCGAATATTCAGATAATTGCAGAATTTTGAGAACATTGCAGAATATTTACACTGCAGAATATTCAGAACATTGCCAAATATTCAGAAGATTGCAGAATTTTGAGAACTTTGCAGAATATTTACACTACAGAATATTAAAAACATTGCCGAATATTCAGAACGTTGCCCAATATTCAGAACATTGAAACACATTGAAAAACATTATACAAGGCCTCCGTGGTTGAGTGATTACGATACTTTGCTACGAATCCGGAGGTGGCGAGTTCAAATTCTGGCGTGAAATTAAAAAAAGATTGATTAATTTGTTTGTGTATTCTGTTATAGTAGGTATCAGACGTTCAGAGTAGTAGATACTTTCAGTATCGCCCTGGTGAAATACCGCCATATAAAATCGAAACTTTGCTTGAAATGGCTTTGGGCGAGTTTGGTGACCAGATCTGAATAGCCAGGTACTTTCTTACCTTCCTCTTAAACATCTCCTACGCCTCCCCACTATCTTCAACCTTACAACATACCCAGATTGGGGCCATGGTCCCTTTGCCTCCAGAATTGGAAGCATTTGGGACTCTTCTCTTGTACTCAGATAAAAATTAAAAAGAACATTGCAGTACCTACTTTGCAGAATGGGCCATCAACGAAGGAAGGCGCTACAAGCTTTAGAATCCGGTAAGAAAAGTACCTATTTTCGACAAAATACCAATTTGGGAGGAGGATTTGGGTACCACCGCCCCGGGAACCATTTATTGGATAACTAACACCCCTGCGGCTTAGAAGCGAAGCCCGGTTTCAAGGGGTGAGGTATGTCTAAGTCGGATCGGAAGAGACTGGTTGAGGTTAACCTAGACCTCTCAGCCGAACTATCGCCGCAGTGGGAGGGATGGATTCATATTTCCATCACTCGTGAACACATTGACCCCAGATTCCTTCCTACCATAAATTTTCTTCCCAGAACTTCTTCTCCTTCCTTTCCCTAAAAAGATCACCCCCAAAAATGACAAAGGCCTTAGGGATTTTTTTCTCAGGGTCTCTCGTTTGGAGCCAGGGTAAAAAAACAGAGTGTGCAATGCACACGCGGTAGAAACTTCAGAAAACGAAAGTAGGTAAGAGTGGGAAGGCTGCGAAACACCGCACAAAGAGGAGACCAATTATTCTACCTCATTCTCTCGCAGGATGAATGTGTTTGTCTCTTTTTAAGGGCCCGAAACCCGGATTTGTACCGATTTATTACAGTTTTCCCTTAAACACGGTAAGTTTTAAAGCTCTTAAAAAATATATGTTATTCTTGAAGATAATATCTAGACTTTGCCCGCACGGAAACGCAAATTATATAAAATTCCCTCGATAGAAAAAAATCTCAAAGTATGCTCCAAAAATTATTATTAACACGTTTGTTTCAGTTATTTTACAAGTTATATGTATGAAAAAATTCACAGTGTTTCTTTAAATGCTGTTTAAAATAATGCCCGCGAGATTTTTGCTCTATTTTAAACCAGTCGTGTTTTATTAAACATTTTCGCAATTTTCTCTCCTCTAACATTCGTAATTTCGTATCTCTCCATCTTCTTCTTTTCGGGCCCGGTTGCAAAGCCTTAATACCGCTTTTTCGTTTCATCGAGTTTCAAATCACAACAGTGCTAAAGAAATTTTCATGCCAAAGGTCTACTAAAAATTGGTTCCGCTACCATTTTTGGCTCTTATTTTAAGGATATTATGAGAACCGAATACGAATTTAGCAAAAACTGGATAAGACGATTGGTAATTCAAACTTTCGTATTGTCTCACTTTAAAGTAGGAAGTGTTTTCTATGCTATGAGCCTCCAGACGAGGACCTCTCAATTTGCCGAGTGGGAAAATAAATAGGATCATTTGGTGCCTACTGGAGGATTCAAGGCTTTGTTTCAACTCGGAATATAGACGAAACTCAAATATTATTCCACTAGGGAGACTATGGTGGATAATGGAAAATGTTTTTATGACCCATTTTCTCGAAATTAGAATAATTTTACACCTAAGTATGGTCATTATCTAACAGAATCTTATTTGTTAAAATTAAACATACTATATCTAAGTTATTATATGCAACTAGTGGTCTACCGCAAGGGAGTCATCTCGGTCCCATCCTTTTCTTAATATTCATAAATGATATCATAAGCTGTTTCAACGATGTAGAAGTTCTGCTTTTTGCCGATGACATCAAATTATACAAAGAAATATCCAATATAGGTGACTGCCTAATCCTACAGTCAAACATAGACAAATTACAAAATTGGTGTGTCACAAATAACTTATTCCTCAATATCGACAAATGTAAGACACTAACGTTTTGTCGAACAAAGACCCCACTATCTTTCAAGTACACAATAGATAACAACATATTAGAAAAAGTCAATGAAATTAGAGATCTTGGAGTTGTGTTTGACACGCAATTAAATTTTATAAATCACATACAACAAATAACTAACAAAGGCATGAAAACACTAGGATTTATAATCAGAACAATCAAAGACTTCAACTCGTTGGAAGTTATAAAAATCGTATATTTGTCACTCGTACGCAGCTTGTTGGAATACAATTCCATTGTTTGGTCCCCTTATTATCAAATTCATATAAAAAATATCGAAAGAGTGCAGCACAAATTTTTAAGATTTATCAACTTCAAATTACACATACCTACTCAACACATTAACTATACATCCTTACTAAACACACTTAAATTGCATTCCCTAGAAAACAGAAGAAAAATAAATGACTTAACTTTTTTGTTTAAAATTATTCACTCTGAATTAAATTGTTGCGAACTCCTGCATCTCATCGATTTCAGGGTACCCAATCGAGCAACAAGGCAAAACATATTATTCTGCAACAATAATTCTGGAACGAACTACCACATACATGCACCTATTTCTAGACTTCACACATTAGGAAACAAATTCACCTCCAATATCGATATATTTAACACAAGTTTACCATTATTAAAGAAATACCTGAACGATACTTTTATGTAGAATATTTCGATATTTAAGGAGCATCACCTAGGGGCTAATGCGTATATTTGTGTATTTCTATATTTAACCACAATGTAATAACTAGTTACCGTTTTATTTTTATGTATCTTGCATTTTGTCATGTATTATTTACACATCACAATTAATTACTAACATACGAGTACCTACCTACTAGTTTATTTTCTACGCTGTTTACAACTTAAAAACTTTCTCTTTTATCGTAATGTTTTATCTTCCTTAATTTATCTGTATTACTTGTTATTTATTTATTTTTATAGTGTATATTTTGTTTTTAAAAAACCTGTCTCTGTATTACAAACTTGTAATGTAAAAGCCCATCAGGGCGTTGAAAATTAATAAATAAATAAATAAAAATAAATTATTAGAGCCTGGTGAAAAATCACGGGTAGTCTGCTGAATTTTCGACAAATCAGTAACAATTTTGAAACTGGCATTTAAATTCGTATTCGTTAAATGAAGACAATATAAGCAAAACTCTATCGAAAATCTGAAAACAGAAAAGTCAGAAAAAGATATTGGCACCTCCAGGACCTCTCGCTTTCCGGGCAAAGCGCTACCACTGCGCCAAGGTGTCGATATCCAATTCAGTCATTTTTAACTATATCATACTTCGACTAAGAACCACCCACTTTATCATCATTTTCTTAACGCATATTTTATTGGCTGCTATCTTGTATGTATGATTTCAAGATTGAAACCCGAACTAAATGCTAAACGCTATCTAGATAGCGTCTGGATAAAACTTTATCCACTTTATTTAATATGCGACATCTATTGACCTTTCTGCAAGTCTAGGATGAAAATATTATTTTTTTTATTTTAACTTTGAGTAAAACCTCAAATTGTAATATTTAATAAAATGAAGACAATATAAGCGAAACTCGAGTTCGAGTCCCAGAGATGCCAATATCTTTTTCTGATTTTTCTGTTTTCAGATTTTCGATTTCGCTTATATTGTCTTCATTTAGTTAAATATTGCAATTTGAGATTTTACTCATAAAGTTGAAATAAAAAATATAAAATTTCATTTTTTGTTGAAACACTGTATTGTAATTAAGTTGGGATTAAATCTTTAAAGATAGATGACATAGGCCCATTGTTTTCTTCAGGGCCACCTGTGTGGAGTTAATGTAAAAAAAAATGTAGGCGAATATGGGTACCGCCGCCCCGAGAATTATTTGATATCCAACACCCCTGCCACAGGTCACCCCAAGTGGTTCGCTATGTTTGGGACTTGTAGCCCAGTCAATAAACGCATTGAACTGGAACAAATTAAGGGAAAGCTGAATTTTTGCAGGTGGATAGTACTTCTTACAGGGAGTATTTTCACAAAAGTCCCCACCCCTCCCCCGCTTGCTTTCCCCCCTGCCCCCCGCCAAACTTTGAAATTGTAGAGTTTCACAAAATCCATTATATCTCCTAAACTATACAATATATCTGAAAAAAATAACACCATTATACTTCTTAAAAAGCTGTCTACAAAAAAGGTAAAATATATTTTTTTGTTATCTACTACGGTTTGGCAAATAATAATGACATTGTCGCCAAAAAAAATTTTTTTTTCGTAAAATTTTGGTTTAAAGGTGAATATTTTTTTTGTCTGAGGAAACACGCAAAAATGTTTCAAATAAACTATTTGCCAAATTTAATAAGCTTTAAAACGATATATAACATTGGTTACTTTTATCCTTAATACTGGTCAAAATCCGACTCAATTGCAGGGCGGCACGGCGCCGCGGCGTGCGGGCAACCTAGTTAGCTGTGATTGCAGGTGACCGATTTGTGTTTAGATAGCACTATTTATAGTTTTAAATTGAAACATCGAGTACTTTTTAATTTATTTACCATATAAAAACACTTTTAACACTTAATAGTATTTGCAATAAAAGTACGAAAAAAATTCCAAGAAGTACAAAATTATATAACTTTTCGTAGGTATTAAGGGATGACAGAATATTATTATTAACTGGTTATCACAGTCGTATTCAAATATTTCATCAGTATTTTCAGATGTGTTAAAGGATAGTCCATTGCAGTGGCCACACATATCAGAACAGTCTAGTCCTGCCCTCCGACAGAGGACTGAAATGACTTTCGGCACGAGGTTTTACAGTTAAAAGAATCAATTAGAAGTTCATTTGGATTCGCGGGACATGTCATTTGTATGTGTTAACTTATATTCTCTTCTTCGCCATCCCCATTCATTAGATGGTAGTTCATTTCCTGGCCATGTTTGAACTAGGAGGTATGTCCTCAGGAGATACTGGCGGGCCGCGTTCTTTACAGTTAACACAGTTTTCCATAAATCTTCTAGCCCACTTGCTTCCATGATGCGGCCAATAAATCCTAAATATTACATTAACAAATGAAAACCTTCTAGTCGTAAAATAATTTTTGATTTTTCCGATGATCCGTCAGCCCCGGGTACCATTTCAATAGCTCTGAGAAAAAGTAGGTTGGGTTGGTCGAAAGTTACAATGCATGTTTGATTGTTCTTTTTACACTGTTCTGTTGGGAGACATAGTGCAGTGTTGAGTGTACACTGAGGATGGATTATTGGAATCAATATCAATAAATGGAACAGCCATTACTTAACTGGTTCCATAATCCACACAATCGTTCATAGCGACATTTATAAACCCGTTCCAGTCAACTTTTGAATGCGTGCCACCTAACCACCCTTGCGTGCCCTTCAGCGCCCTTGAGGTGATTTTTCACGAAAATGGTGCTTTATAAATCAGCCAAATATTATTAATTGGTTAACGATACAAAATATAATGAATCGGAATGCTCTTTTCTAGAAGATGTAGGTACATTCACTGATATTTTTTATGGTTACATATTTCAAGCTGCTTTTTTTCTCTTCGCGTAGCAACGTTGAGGGATGTATTCTTTTTTCCCAAAATTTCCACACTGAAAACGAGGTACATCTAGAGTTGTTGTCATATTAGAGGCCAGAGTGATACACTGGATTCCTCCCATGGCATGAAATGTATTTAGGCCATCTAATCTTTTTATATTAACGTCGGAATTGTTAAACGATGTGTCATCTTCGATTATAGGAGGCCCAGCTTATTAGAGATCTCTGGTATGTCACCTTCATGATAAGACGAACAACGATTACAACACTTCTATTAAATGTTTAGATTCGTACATTTATTGTATATACACAAACTTGTCTGTCTTCTCGTAATATCAGGTCCATTATCATACAACCTCTTTTTTGTTACAGTTGACGTGAACAGATTCAGAGTTTCAGGAACTAAATCATAACCCCCACCAGTGATTTCCGGAATATCAGGATAGCTTTCACAATCATATGGCATTTTTTGAATATCTTCTTTGATTATTTCTGCGGTAGCAAACGTTAAACGTTCCAGATTTGCTTTCATTTCTTTGTTTCTGCACCAGTCATCTAGTATCTTAAAACTTAAGTGTGACATTCATAAGACAGTTTTTCTGCCAAAAATATATGTATACATCTGATCTTGAAAATTGCCGATTATTTGTTTTTTTCAGAAATGTATCTGAGTACGGAAGATCAGTGCCACAAATATCTATTACTATTTCCCTTAATTTCTCTAAAGTAAACTGAAATTCATCAGTATTTTCTAAGAAATTACAGAGTTTAAGCATTTTTTGCCTGAATTATCGTCTTTAGATCTTCCTACAAACTTACTTTTTGAGTTAGTTTACTTTTACAGAACTTCTTGAAACAACTGTTATGATAGCGAGCTTCTGCGGCGACCAAATTAAACACACTTAACAGTTTAGATTTTACTTTTGCATCCCATTTATCATCTTTCGTATTGCAAGCATTCATCAATGTTTCTCTTATTTCCATTGTTAACACCAAACGCATTTGCTCGCGATATTTATGAGGTAGTGTATGAATAAAAACTTTGGTCTCAAATAATACAGTTCTCCATCAAAATAAATATATTTTCTAAATGACTTAGGAATCGCTGAGGTGTACTGGTCGATGAGCTACAATTAAAATTTGTAAAAGCCTTAATACTGCTAGCCCTAGAATACTTTTTCTACAATCTATGTATGTGCACGGCTACGCTATCCAAACTAGTTAATTTAACTTGATTATTGTCTTCGTTTTCAATACTAGCGTTAATTTGCATTTGTAACCACTTCGTTACTATAACAACATTTCCTGTAAGGTCAGTTTACATAAAATACACAATAAGTTCTCTGCAGTTTGTTAATTTCTTGTTAATTAATTGATTCTCAATATTTTTACCCGATGTAGGTGGTAAAACGCACAAAAAACTTGAAAGCTTGGCACAATAACATCAAAATATAACGCACAAAACCCACACACCTTAATCTCAAGACAAAGGAGATGAAACTGATTATTTTTATTTAATTTTTTCATTTGTTTCAACTTAACAAAATAACAAGTAGCTACGCGACAAGATCGTCAAACATAACACGCAGCTCCGTGTTACGACCAGCGCGCGTACTAAATTAAGCGCTTATCCACATATTTTCGATAGAAATTAAGTATGTAAGTAAACACTGTTATACACGCTTTTAAAGCTTATTAAATTTGGTAAATGTTTTGTTTGAAATATTTGTTCATATTCTCTCGGACAAAAAAAATATTCAACTTCAAAAAAATATTTTGCAAAAAAAAATATGTTTTTAACAACATTCTCATTATTATTGGCCAAACCATCACAGAAAATAAAAAAAAATACTTTAAGGCCATTTTGTAAGAAGTTAGGTGATGAAATTTTTTTTATGATATATGTTTTGGTTTATGAGATATAATCGCTTTAGTAGAAGCCCACATTTTAATGTTTGGGAGGGCACAGGGGGGGAAGCAAGCGGGGGAGGAGTGGGGACTTTTGTGAAAATACTCCCTAGGGTACGTACTACTTACTTGCAAAAATTCAGCTTTCCCTTAATTTGTTCCAGTTAGGGCCTGTTTTTTGTCTAGATTGACTGGGCTATTGGTAGGGGTGCCAAGATAGGTGAGATTTTTCTTAAATTTGATGGCGAATGTGGTTGCCCACCTACAAGGTAATGTGAGTCCGACCGGACTTCCCTCAACCATCTTGGAAACTGGTTGAGGGGGACCTCCATCCTAACTCTCTCGACCCATTGTGCCAGCCTAACTCTCTCATGCCATACACCGCAGTGGGTGTGATGGATTCGTTCGTCCGTCATTCTTACTTACTCGTACCTTTTTCCTTCCCAGAACGTCACTTTTCTTTCTCTAAAAATACCCTCCACACAGCATAACCAAATATTACACAGACCCTCTGAGAATTTCATTTTAGACCTCCCTTGTGGAGCTTATATAAAAAAGTACTTTATTGCTTCTGTGAATTCTCAAAAAAAATACCATGATTTTTTTACAATGACTCATTGGAAGCAAATTCATATATTTATTTCATCGAGTCGTAGGCGTAATTCCAGATGAATTCAAAACCGAAATTAGCATTTTTAATATTTGTCAAATTTTAAAAAAGGGAACTTCAAAAGAACAATTGAGTCTGAACTGTTGTTTTCAGCAGGATTCCTCCAGTTGTTTGTGCAATATTTAGCTGCAGTTTTTAACAAGTGCATAATAATTGCACCTGTTAAAAACTAAGATAATAACAGAATGCACATCTACAGTTGATGTCGGCTGCATGATTTTATCAAGCCACGAATATCGGAGCAGTGGTGGCATAAAATTTCATCCCTTTTCTTTAAAACGAGCGTCGCTATGTCAATTTTTGGCGATTTATTGAAGTTTGGTATTACTTCGGCAGAAACTCATTTGGTTCCCTAACCCATTACCTCCATGACGATGTCTACAGGCATCAAAAAAATTGATGAAAAGTATGATTTTTTTTCACTATGAATAAAGCCAAATCCCACCAAGTTGTTATGCATCATTTACAGATTGGTATGTTAGCTTTCAATAATTAACATAATTTGAAAATTTTTATTAATTATCTTATTTTTAATAATTTTTTTACTAAAGCCCTGAAAATAGACCCATTTTGAAAAAAAGAGAAATAATTAAATCGGAAAAAAATAAAACATGTGTGAATCACATATTGTTATCAAAAGATTAAATGGTCGGAAACACTGTTTCAACATAGTATTATATGCATAAGATGACAGCTAGACGTCACTGAAATCAGATGATGCCTGCGCGCAACCTTTGGAGGTTAGCTGTGACAGTATTTACATACGTTTTTGGTTAGCTGTCCTTCAAATAATACGGTTTTGTAGTGTTTTTATGAGTGATTTTTATTGAAATTAATAGTTTGTCTGCGGTTTTCGTATATTTTTTATCATATCGAAAATACCTACTTCTCCTCTACCTACCTAATTCGTCGTTATATAACTTTCGAGATATTGCCGGCATTTTTGTAATCGAGCGCAACATCGAAATTGAGAAAATTGATGAGTCATGCCTTGACGAGCATGAACCACATGAATTCGCTAATGACCTTCACTGGAGTCAGCCTTCGACATCGTCCTGTGTGAGTCGTAATACCTTGCGAATATCTATTTCAAATGCACCACCAGCCAAAAAATCAAAACTACAGTACAAAAAGAAGTCTCACTATAAACAAAAGTGGTCTAAGGCTACCTGTTCCAAGCAATGCCGTATTCCGGAGCATCTGATATATATGACCCCGAATTAGATCGGGGATTATCCGTTCTACTTCTACGATAGAATATATAGAGTTCCCCACACGCCATGAGCTATTTATGGACAATTTCTTCACATCTCACCATTTGATGTGTATCCTGAAGGATAAGAGAATGCGCGCTACGGGCACATGTAGCTTTTTAACCTTGAAGCTTCAGGGAAGTTGAAGACAGGAAAGCAATTGCCTAAAGGTGTCATTTTCTTTTATATTTCCCTTGCGCATAGCGTTCATTTACCTAGCTAAGGTGTAACTCTCATCGCTCTTATAATTATAGGTAAATTTGATGCGGTGGTAGACGTAGAAAATCAAATCCTCGTATGCCGTTGGTAGGACAGCCGTGTAGTAACAGTGGCCATGAACTATGATCGAATGGAGCCAGTACGTCAAGTGCAGCGTTGGCAGATATCGAAGAAAGACAAAAAAGGCAACAATTTGGAGAAAGCATGCAAAAAAATCGATTGCCCGGCGCCAATACAAAATTACAATTTGGGAATGGGTGGACCTCCATGATAATGGTATACAAAATTATCGGGTCAACGTTCGGTCAAAGAAGTGGTACTGGCCTTTATTTGTATCTTGCCTCAGCAGCGCTCTTGTCTCTTGTAAATGGATGGAAGTTGCAATGCTTCTTGAGGAAGTACGAGCATGATATGGGAAACCAGAAGATGACTAGGCAACAGAGAAACCTTTCCCAGAAGGCATTCCATGTGGAGTTTACTCGTACTCTTTTATTGTCTTTTTCCAATCAGGTCAATACCGAATTCGGAGAACCTCCTGTGAAGGAAGGCCATGACGCAGAAGATGGGAATTGTGTGCCTCGAATGCAAGAATTTCATTTGCAATATCGTGGCAAATCTCATATTCGTTATGCTCTGTGTAAAAAAAATCCAACAGGCTATCGGTGCCGGGCCTGCAACCGAGCCCTTCATTTTGACTACTTCGAACAGTATCACTTAAAGAATAATTTGCTTAGATTTGGTTAGTTTCCTCATTCTTGAATGTTTTTTTTTTAATATTGAATTTTTTATTATTTTGCGTATTTTCCATTAATATATTATTTTCATTGAATCATAAACAAAGGCAATCATTTATTTTATATTATCAATATAAATCACACAGTAGACTACACTTAACCCATAGTTGACATAAATTTTGCTTAGAGGGGTTACCTCCAAGAGTTGCGTTTAGGCATCAATTTACTAAACGCTCTGGTGAGAGGGTGGGCGGGCGGAAAATTCTAAAACTGATTTTGGGCTCTTCTTTAAGTCTATACTATCTGGTTATAATGATGATTCAAGTTTATAAAAATAAAAAAAAAATCATGGAGGTAATGGGCTAATTTGGGCGCGATTGCCTCCCTACATCCATCGTCAATTTTCAAAAGATATTTTACTTCTATTTTTTTTTTAAATATTAGTTGCTTTCTTGTAATTTTTCTTAACAAATACTTTGCAGGTGATTTGACTAGTTGATAATTGCAAGGAAACGGGAGAAACGAAGTACCGGTCTGAAAATGGCTTTAACGGACTGAAACCGGTTACGGTCAAAAATAAATTAAATGTAAATAAGTTTTATATGTGTTTTATTGTATTGTTATAATGGAATTCCACCACGAATGGTCAGTATCAAAAATAGAAATATCTATTTAACAGTTTTGAAATTGTTTGGTTATTCAACACGAGAACATAATAAAAATAAAAACCTTAGTTGGTGCAGTTAGTTAATTTATTAAAATTCTACATAAAACAAAAACGAAAATTACAACAACCAACTTTAGCAGGTAAGTGAATTAAAAATGTAAATAATTTAATAACAATTTGCTAAACCTATTGAATTAAATCCATTTGTACTTCTTATGTATGTTGTGGCGTTACGCTTATGATTACAAAAACAAATGCATCTACTAATACTAAACTATATAATAAATAATATATGCAGTAAAATATATAAGTGTTCGAGTTCACTTAAAATCACCAAATATCTTTTATAATAAATTAAAGAGTAGGTAATTTGAAAAAGAATATTGTGAGCAAAATTGAGTTATAATTATATGTATTCTTTGTAAAAATTGATTTTTTTCTTGATATAAAAGACTTTAATATTTTTATGTAAGTATATTAAAAAAATGGTGCATTCAAAGTTTAAGTTAACATTTATTTTTTTTGGTAAATAAGTGTAATTATCTTATTAAAAATATTATGAATTTGTACTCACATTTATTTTGAACATTAACAGGTAGATAACATTACGTATATTTTATAAAATGTAACAAACCAATAAACAATATCAACATAAACATAATACAAAGTATAACAACTTAAATTTTTTTTTAATTTTTAAGGCTTATATAAACAAAATTAAAATACATATAAAAGGTAATATCGTCGCATTAATTCGTAGACTGCGTAACTCCAAATTTTTTGAAAATACGTTTTTAATGCCATCTGGTGTTAAAATTAGTCCCACATCGACTAGTAAAACTCGCAAATTTGAAAAAAAATGTATCTTTTTAGATAAACACAAATAAGGAAACTGCGTAACACCATGGTGCCATTTTTACTCGCGAATACTTCGAAACTCCTCAACTCCACATACTTTATTTTATTTACCATTTCAGGTCTGATTATTTAACTTCAAATTAATCGTAGTATTAGTATTGTTCTGTTATGCTTTATGTACTAATTACTATTATATTTTTCCTGTTTTTCTTACATACTGAGACTAAATATAAAAGTCAATTAGGATGTTACTGAGCAATTCATAAAATTAATATCGCAGTTCTGTACTGTTGTGTTTTATTTTTTTAATGTAAAATTCCTATCTCCCAAGTCTTCAACTAGTTGTTCATAAAACTGTTCGCGGAAGGTACGTAGGTATCTTCTTAAAATACGTATCTTCATTCTCGGTTTTTAAGTAAACTTCCTAACTCCGATTTGAAATAGAAAGCCTTAACTTACAAAAGTTAAATGAATAAATAAAAACAATGATCTGTCTCTCATTTTTTTTCACTACGAGGTTTTTTGTGCCTCCTGTAAAATTTGACATGTGGTGGTTACGCATTCTACGAATTAATGCGACGATATGTAAATATTATACATACTCCAAAAAATTATTATCTATTTTTTTTTTCATTAATCTTATCGATTCAAATAACATGTACACACTAAATAAAGTTTTTTTTATGTGTATAACAGAAATAGTATTAAATCTTTTTGAGACCAATGTTCGTGTTAAAAAGGCGGAGAACATAACAATTTAAAATATTTTTTTCAAGTAGGCGGAGTACATAACAATTTAACATAAATTTTTCAGATAGGCGGAGTGCATAACAATTTAACATAATATTTCAGAAGGGCGGAGTACATAACAATTTAACGTAATTTTTTCAGATAGGCGGAGTACATAACAATTTAACATAATATTTCAGAAGGGCGGAGTACATAACAATTTAACCTACATTTTTAAGAACGAGTAAGAGAACGAGAAAAAAAATGATAAATATTAGATAGGAGAGAGAACAGAAAACCTTAAAAAAAACGTAAAACATGTGGCTTTGTATAATAATTATTTAAAAATACAACAAAATGTATAATTAATATATTGTTAGATTTTATTGTATTTGTATAACACAAATATTATGAAGTTCGCCAAAGAAGGATTTTTTATCGATAAAATATAGGTATAGGTAAAATATTTTCCCCACTTGAAATCTCAGGGGTTTTTAAATAAAGATTCGTTTATCAACTACTTACAAGATTGCTTTCAAATTCTGACTGATTTAAAATTGAATATAACGACTTGATAAAATGCGTCTAACTCAGTTGCACCAACACCATGAAGTAGGTCACCACAGCACCAAGAACCTAAAACAATAAAAAGGTTTATTGTATATTAATAATTAACTCAGACTAATTAATTAACTCAGAAAAAATGCAAGGTTGCCACTAAAATCACGCAAAATTGAATTCTTTAACGGCCCATATTTTAAAATTTGTAGCACATATCTGTCCTAGACATTTGCAATATCTTTTGTTTAAAAAAATAATCATTCAATTTAGTTAGGTATTTTTGGGTCACATCCCAAATGAAGTTTTGAATGAAAAAGACCGCGCAGCCTTTCGTCTCAAGTACCAAAAGGAATCCCGAACAAACTAAAAGGTTTTTTTCTTCAAATACAGCAAATTTATTTTGTGGCACCATTTTAATTCAAAATAATAATAATTTCTTTGTTTTAAGGGCCCGCAACCCGGATTTGTGATTTATTACATATTTCCCTTAAACACTTTAAATTTTAAAGCTCTTAAACATATATATGTTATTCTTGAAGATAATATCTAGACTTTGCCCGCGCCCAAACGCAAATTATATAAAATTCCTTAGATAGAAAAAAATCGCAAAGTATGCTCCAAAAATTATTATTAACACGTTTGTTTCAGTTATTTTACAAGTTATATGTATGAAAAAATTCACAGTGTTTCTTTAAATGCTGTTTAAGATAATGCCCGCGAGATTTATGCTCTATTTTAAACCAGTCGTGTTTTATTTAACATTTTCGCAATTTTCGCATCGATTTTGTCGCTGTAAATGTTAGCGCTCTCCTCTAACATTCGTAATTTCGTATCTCTTAATCTTCTTCTTTTCGGGCCCGGTTGCAGAGCCTTAACCACTTTGTAATGTTTGTAAAACCGACTATTATTTATAATTAGTTTTTTGTAAACCCCGAGGAAGAGACCATCGCTCTCGAAACATGTCGGTTTTATATTGAATTAAAAGGTTTTTCATTCAACAGTGGGGTTACTATAAGCATGCCCACCATCTGAGCGGCTAACTTAAGGCTCTGCAATAGCGTTCAAAAGTAATAAGAAGAAGATGGATTTAAAGGGAAATATCTAAATACGAATGTTAGAGGAAGAGTAAAATTTTTCATACGTACTTATAACATTTTAAAACAACAGATTCAAGTCTGTTTTTTATAAATTTAGGCGCACACTTTGCGAAAAGAGATGCATAAGAAAAATTACAAACTCTGGTCGTTTAGATTCATGTAGACCTATGTTTAAAAATCTGAAAATTCTGACAGTCACAGACATATATATAATGGAGTTATGCATGTTAGTGCGATCATCTACAGACAAGTTCCCACTAAAAAACTCAACACATAAATACGCTACAAGGCTCACAGAAAACCTATTAATACCAAAAGCAAACAAAACAATATTCCAAAAAGGACCATACTACATGGCCATTAAAGTATATAACAACCTTCCACATAACATTAAACAAATACAAGATACACACAAATTCAAATCGTCACTAAACACTTTCCTTGTTAATAAATGTCATTACACGTTGAGTGAATACCTCACGTAAATGAAACGCCTATTTTTATTGATTTATATATTTGTATTTTTTTATTTTTCACTGGTATATTGTTATTTTATCTGTATAAACATTATAATTATACTAAAACAAATAATATTATATAAACATTGAAATTTAATAAATGTGGTTTAGCTGGAAGAAATGGGGTCTACCCATAAGCTACACCTTTTGTAATTTTTATTTTACAATAAATATTTTTTGATTTTGATTTTGATTTTGATTTTGATTTTGATTTTGATTTTGATATTTTCCAGCGAGCAAATTTTATATATATATAATTGATTTTTCAACTGGGCAAAGATATCTACATATATTTTTTTAAGTGTTCAAGGGATATAAAATATTCACTTTATAATCAGTATATTCAAAAAGAATCGTGTGATTAAGACACATCATAGGCGATTCAAGAATACTCTCAGAAAGGTATATTAATGTAACGATATCAAACGAGTCAAAATTAGGTAGGTTTTTAGTTTGGGCCTAAATCCTGTGGGCTTTTAATGCATCTTAGTTCCGGAGGGAATTTATTCCAAGCCTTAGGCCCAGATAATCCAAAAACGCGATCGAAAACGTGAGGTCTCAACTCTGGCTACGATAAGCTTCGTCGTGCCTGAACTGGTCACCCTAGGTTACGTTACTTGCCAATTGAAGACTTTTTGGGAAGACTGCTTTTGTAGAAGGAAAAAAAATTGTATAGTCAATCCGTTCTGTTGGTATTATTCAGCAACAGTCAATGTGTCTTACCGAAGCGAACAGATCCAGTGATACCGTGAAGAACTTGGCCCCAGAGATGCTCATGGCCTTCTGGCATTGCTGACAGACTATCTGCACGAAGGTTTTCGCCTCCTCGGAGCCGTCGTACCAGTGGCAGGAGTACGCTGCTTCCATCACCGAAGAACTCTGAAAACATAAACATGTATTTTTTCCACTTTAATCACAGAAAAACTTACGCTGTGGCACCATTTTAATTCAAAATTAATATAATACAAAATATTTCGTAAGCTATGCTAACGACATCAAGGTTTACTTAAAACGAATTACAACAATAGACATAAAGGAAAGGTGGCAATGGATATATTTATTTATTAATCTTTGTAAAACCGACAGTTAAATTTTATATTTTTTTAGCTTTATGACTACAGTACCACCAATTTATAGATTTCCTCCTAACATGTTGATGCAATCTGCAATTTAAAAACTAGATAGTTTTATATTTTTTTTATCTTTATTTAAAAAAAAATTACATATTTTGTTCATCTTTTTAAAGTTATCATTTTTTTGTTATCTAAATCTTATAATTTGTGAGGCGGATATCGGTCCTGCTGAGGCAGTTACCGCCGTCCCGCACACCATTTTTTTTTTTTTTTTTTTTTTTTTATTGAAAGAACAGATATACATATTAAAATCAACAAACAAGTCCTGCTAAGCCAATTCAATTGGCTTGTCAACAGGTGCTTATATTTTAGTTACATATAGATTATTTACATTTAAAATTTACATCTTATATCTACAGATTCAACATACATATCAATTATCAATACAAATATTTTTTTTCCGATAGCCAATTTTTCACCATATATTCAACCTTATTCATAGAATTACATTGCTTTATAGTGTCAGGTAATAAATTAAATATCTTCGGTATGATGTATTCAAACGTTCTCTGTCCGTACTTATTGTTAAATTTCGGAACTATTAACCCGTCGTTGCGCGTGAATGTAGTGCTGTATTTATGTTCTAATTTCTCTTTATGCTGCGGGGTAAATATATGCTGAATTATAATTTTGTGCCATAGTATTGCTTTCACTGGTAAAATTTTGGCATTCTGAAACAGCAACGGTGTATCACGTGTATTGGATAACCAACACCTCTGACACAGGTCACCCCAAGTGGTACGCTATGTTTGGTGAGTTAGCAGGGTTCCCGGGTTCATGGGGTAAGGTTTGTTTAGGTCTTGGAGGCGAATGTGTTTGCCCACCACCTGCTTGGCAGGCCTGATCGGGAGAGACCTAACCTAGACGTCCAGTCGGACTTTCTCGATCACCGCCTTGCCCAGCAGTAGGAGGGATGGATTCATACGTCTATCGATTAACTACGACTAACCAATCGATACACTAAACCCCAGATCTTCCTCATACCTTTTTCTTCCCAGAAACTTATCTCCCTCAGTTCCCTAAAAAGACCCTCCACACTCCACACAGCATCCTTAAAGATGAGGATTTTTGAGGATTTTTTTCCTCAGGGTCTACTGTGCCTTAAAAAAAACTTTTATTATCTTGTTGTCTCTCTGTCTCGTGCAATAAATCTTGTAAAATATGAATTTATATAAAATTCCATTGGGGCGTTTATAATCTCTACATATTGTAAATTAAAGTCCTTCGCCACGTCTGTCTGTCTGTTTGCGATAAGCTCAAAAACAACTGAACGGATTTTCATGCATTTTTCACCAATAGATAGAGTGATTCATGAGGAAGGTTTGGGTAAATAATTTGTCAAGGTTTTGTGTAAATTGGTGGAAATATTAATATATAAAGGAGAATGTCTGTATGTGGTGGACGAGCGGGCTGCCAAGCGCGTGGTGTGGATTTCATTTGCATGCAAATCTACAATTATATGCCGAGTTTGATGAAATTTTGCACATATTTGATTTCGAAAACTCAGTGTAAAGCCCGGGGATCGCCGGGGACTTCAGCTAATTAAAAGAATAAAATAAATCAATGTTCCTGCTTTCCACCGCGAGATGGCGTTGATGCACAAAACTTTGGTAAGTTATTAAAATCAATTAATTCACATTACCTCCTCAATAAGCCTGTTTCCGAAAATGCAGAATAGGAACACTTGAGCCAAGGTGTAAACCAAATATCCGATGACACTTAGGGCATACACATCCACTCCGGATATCTGAAAATAAATAAAATGTTAATAATTTATTTGAACAGCAGTCACAAATATAGAATTAATTACAACATATTTTTGAAAAAACGACAAACGCGAGTGCATTTTGATCAAACGAAGTTAAATATTAATGCATTTTAGTAATTAAATGCATGATTCATAGAAATATTATAAACCATTACATCCGGTAAAATTATTTAATTATAAAAAAAAAACTTTTCTTCTATTCAATTTTGGGCAAATAATGGTACCAACCTACAAAAGTGGCTATTCTTATTATGTTGTTCACAGATTTTCTTAATTTTTTTTTGTTTAATTGGAAACGAAGTTTATTTCCTGATAGAAGATTCCAGCGGTAAGGCTCTTGACTCGCACACCGAAGATGGCAAATCAATTTTATTTGATTAATTTGCGTTATTTCACAATTTATTCATTTAAAATAATATGTAGTATATTTTCGGCATGTTCCAGAGTGGAAGATACTCCCAGTATCGCCCTGGTGTAAGACCACCGTTCAGAATTGAAACTTTGCTTGACATGGCATTAGTCGTGTTTGGTGACCAGATCACAACTTGATTGTACATTGAATTTTATCTGTTCAAATAATTCTTTTCTTCAAAAAATGCGCCATTTTTCCTCAATCGAATAATTTATTTATTCCAAGGATACTTAAAGACACAGTATAATCAAATAATGTATTTTAGCAGTGAATTGCATTATTTGATGAATGCAAGGCTGCAAAAACTAAAATCAATATTGCCTTTTCAAACACTGCTGAATATTTAATATGTAGGTCAATAAAATATTGCACCGTTGCAAATATTTAGACAATGAAGTATTGTTTCAGCGGTATTTCATAATTAATTCCTCACCTTAGTTGGATGAAGTTCTAAGTGATTTTTTTTTAAAGTGAACCACACACAAGAGTCCCATTAAGACTATGTCATCCCCGTGGTTCCCCGATTTTGAAAAAATCGGGGAACGACAAAATATCCTACGGAAAAAACATTCCCCAACAAAATATATACTAAAATCTAACTCCACCTAAACTAACCCTAATAAACTAACAAAAATGGGACAAAAAAGCAGACATTCTGTAAAATTAATTTTTGTTATCTTTTTTTTTTTTTTGTGGTTTTTTTTTTTACATTGACTCCACACAGAAGGTCCTAAAGAAAAATTTTAAGTAATTTCCCTCAGGGCCTATGTCATCTGAGATGCTGTGTGGAGGGTTTTCTGTTTATTTTTGTCCAATTTTACTATTTTTGAACAATAATTTATTATTTTTACAGGATGTTATTTTTGTCCCATTTTTTGTTAGGTTAGGTTAGATTAGGTTAAGTTTTAGGAGATATTTTATTGGGAAATGTTTTGTCCGTCAGATATTTTGTCGGAGGATATTTTGTCGGAGCTATTTTGACGTGGGATGAAAACGCGCATTACCATCCCCGTTACGGATATGTTGTGAGGCTGAAGATAGCGGGGAAGGGATAGAGATAAGGAAGAGGAAGGAGGAAGGTGGAAGGTAGGGAAGAACCTGGATAATCAGATCTGGTCACCAAACACGGATAAAGCCATTTCAAGCAACTTTTCAATTCTGTTTAATGGTCTTACACCAGGGCGCTATTGAGAGTACCTTCCACTCTGGAACGTGCAGCAAATATGTCTGCTATAAATTATTTGAAAAGAGTAATTGGTGAAATTACGCAATCAATCAATAAAATTTACTCGCGCACCCGTGTCCTTCGATTGCTGATCGAGAGCCTTACCCCTATACCACGGAGGTCGTCGAGAGGTTAGGCTCTCGACTAGACATTTTTCAAAAATGACATTTGATTGCAAAACCATTTATTTTGCTCATTTCAGTAACCAAAATATTTTTCGGGGCCATCTGTGTTATATTTTCGGAGATAATTGTAACAAATTTTTAAATCATCCATTTATTTTAAAAGCTTTTATCGCTTTGAACCTTATGCAATAAGGAACTCCAGTGAAAAATATTCTGGCTTTAAAAAAATATGTTTACATGGACCAATAAACGCTGATTCTGGATATATAAGTTTTATTTAATAATAACGTAGAGTTTTAATAAATATATTAAAAAGCCCATTTTTAATCGGGTCGTAAAAACACGCCGTCAAGGTGACGTCACTGTTCGACGTGTCGTGAAGTCACCGTAAAGTCATTGTATGGGAATGTATGATACGGCCCAAGCCATCGTATTAATGTCTTCGTTTATTTACATACTATTTATAGAGACTTAGTTGTTGTTTTTATTGAAACATTATTTAGGCTTAAATAATGTTTCAAAAATATCTCTTATTAGTTTATCTCTATTATTGAAAATATTCAAAAAGTACTGCACAAAAAAAATAATGCTATTTCTAGGAAGAATGCTTGGAACAACGGAATTCAAAATGGCGGCAGTAGATCAGCTAATTGCCCGATCCTATACTAATTCTTCAGGAGTAATGACGTCACACGATTCACCATAAATACGGTGGTTTTCGGGTGGTCTCGAAAAATTAAAACTTTGACAATTATTTTAACTATTAAAACTAACTCTAAAAATAAAAATAAAAAAGCAGTTATTTAAGTTAGAAGGTCATTACATTATTCATTAAAAAAAAATAAAAATTGGACTGGAGTTCTCTAATTTAGTTTGTATCTACTAGAGATCGTTTATGAGGCACACTGTCACTTTAGTTGGTTAAGGTTCTATCTGCACCTTACCATATTTTTACAATTTCTTATTTTGAGGTTCAATCTTGTATAAAGTACTATTCATTATAAGTATAAGTTAAAAGTATTTCAGTTTTACTATTTTAAAGGAAAACATTTTATTAGAAAGATATTAGACCTAATGCAGTGAATGATTATTATGCCGAAACTGATAGCATATTGTTCTATCTGCTCGTTTCCTAGTCTCCTTCAATGGAAGTAATCTTCCAAACAGGCCCTCCATTGATATGCTTGGTATAACTATAAGTGACCAGCTCAGGTACGGGGGCTCCATCGAAGCCAGGGTAAAGTTAGCCACCCAAAAACTGAGCGTATTGTACAGGGCCCGCAGATACTTTAATAGTACACAACTGCTGACCCTGTACAAATCACAGTTGCGCTCCAATTTGGCAGCCACCTCTGGTATGGAGCTCCCAAATACCTGAAAAATACCTTCGACTCTGTGCAAAAACGGGCGGTCCGTTTGATCTTAACAGACGGATTGCAATCTTTAGAGCACAGGCGTCGGGTGGTAATGTTATCCTTGATCTACCGGTATTACAATGGAAGATGCTCCAAGGAACTAACGTTATTGATCCCTTCGGCACCGGTGCATAGTCGGGAAACACGCCAAATGCGTGCCCAACGTTTATACACGGTTGACATTTGTCACATGAGAACAGGTCGTTTCTTCGACTCGTTCTTGTGTTCAACAGCTCGGCTGTGGAATGATTTGCTGGCCTCTGTGTTTCCTCCTTCCTACAACATTGGTCTCTTCAAGACCAATGTTCATTCCTTCCTCTCCTCAAAAAGACCCTCCGCACAGCCTCCCAGATGACGTAGGCCCTGAGGGAAATTATTTTCCTCAAGGCCTCCTGTGAGGAGTTAATGTAAAAAAAAAATCTTGGAATGATATTAGGGAAATATAGTTAGTACCTTATGCAATGAATGATTATGCTGAAACTGGTTGCATATTGTTATATCTGCTCGTTTGGGTTTATTTTAAAATGGTAAGCATACGTCTTACTTAAATATTTTCCTTTAAAATATTTTAAAGTTAAATACTTTACACAAGATTCAACGTGAAAATCGGAAATCGGTAAACAGATAATGGGAAATCACCCTTGCAAACTTTGACAACTCATTTCTCAGAACAAGAAAAGTGAAGTTAGAACACCGTCCATACAAAGTGATGAATTATTAGTGTTAATAAGTACATTTTAATTTCACGGTACACTTTTTATCCATTTTGAAGTAAAACAATGACATTTTCTCTCTTAAATAATGACTTACTGTTAAGATAATTTTACTCCATATAAGGGTAATTATATTCAATATTTTTCAAGAAAATTCACTTTATTCTAAAATACTTGATTTATTGAAGGCATAGATAAGTGAAACACAGGGATATATGGCACACATGCAGATGTTGTTTAATGCAATGTAATCCATTTTGGCATACCGTAATAATACAATAAAGTACAAAAAAATAAGAAAAGGAAGGAAATAATTCGACATTACACAACAAACATGAAAAAAAAGGAAAATATATCAATATAATATAATATATTTTTGCACCTACGTGCAATGAATAGCAAAAATAAAAATAATAAAAAAGATAATGTTATTTATTATAGTATTATATTACATCATAAGTTCTTCTGAAGGTGATTCACCACGACGTGTAAAATTCAGGATCAGGTCGCTAACAATAACACTCCTTATGTAGATGGCGATAAGGTTTAAACTCCCGTTTAATACCAGTCGGCTGCTTAGATTTATTCGCGAAAAAAACATCGCCAAAAAGCGTGTTTATTTTTCGAAGCTCAGGCACAAATATTTAAATGTTTAACGTTCATTTTCTAAAGCACTTAATTGTCCACATTATACAATAAAACCATAACACAAAAGAAGTTTGTAAATAGAAGATTTTGAACTTTAAAGCAGTTTTTATAGGCTAGACACATTATTTTTTGTGAGCTTATCAAAAGATTTAATGTCAAAAATTGTCAAAAATGCTCGATTAAAGCAATTAAAGCATTTAACAAAATAATGTTAAGCGATCAAATTTTCAAACCAAACACATGATTTTGCAGTATTTCGTAGTTATTCCTAAAGGAGGTTTTTGACGCATCCATTTTTTTTTGTTTTGTGGAGTTTAACCAAGAGATTGCCACTTTTATTAAAGATTTTCGGGAATTTAATAGGTTGCTAGGATTGGGATTTAGCTGCTTTGTGCCTCATTGTACAATTTACTATACCTGATGTAAGCAATTAACTAACACTACAAGACCTCGGTAATCGATACAATTGTCTTTGGGCATTGTTGTATTCAACTCTTATGAGATGCCGTTGTTCTTGAGTATTATAGATCCATTGGTCTGCCGTGTACAGAATGCATTGAAAGCATTATGGTCCGTCTCCATTGTCTTTATTATCTATGTTAGCATAATATAACAAACCTTGGTTGCTTGGTAGGCCAGTAGAGTCAGAGTGATGGTGGAGATCAGCATGTGAAACAAAAGGGCTGTGCCGTAAGTATCCCCAATACCAGCGACCAATCTGTTGAAATTAACAATTTAAATTACAACAACTTACACACAACGGAATTTATTTATTTATGTCTATTCTTGAACACAAATGAATACAATGGTTTATATAGTAGTACAAAAAGGGTTAATATTTAGTAGCTGTACGTAATTTTTTTTTTTTATTATTTTTTATAATTATGATGGGTGGACTCCAGATACTAATATCTACAGCCTGTATGTCGGACGAATATCTACAGCTCATATTTTTTTATTTTTTTTTATTTTTTATTTATTTAATATAGTTATATAATTGTACAGTGGAGTTATGGAAATTACATAGCGGTACAGAAATTATTTAAACATTGCAATCTCACCAAAGAAGAAGCTAGTTCTTGTGCTTGATGAGCGAGTTACACTAACTATAACTGAAATAGAACAACATTATGTAATAAGTAAGTATATAATAGGATAAATTGAGACTTCTGGATCATCTAAATGTGTAGGTGTACATACATAGGATACGGTTACATACGGTTATTGTGCACTTAGGAGAAATTCGAAAAATCTAAATAAAATAGAGATGAATATGTATTAAAAATAAATAGAAAGAAAGAGAACTATGTTGAACTAATATCTACGAACTTCAGAGTGTTGACTAATATCTACAGAGCTAAGGTCGGACGAATATCTATGACGGTCCCAGTGTTAACTAATATCTACAGAGCGTAGGTTGAACTAATATTATCTACAGAGCGTTGGCTGGACTAATCAGCTAAATACGTCCAATAGTCCGATATTAGGGATTTTTACATACATACTTACATAAATTAATTTTTTTAAACTGCATACGCAATATTACGTTATTCCAATATGCTGTACATAATTGCAAATCCAACCTCTGCCAGTGCTGTAGATATTCATCAACACTTTGGTTCTCATAGATATTAGTCAGCAGTTTGAGCTGTAGATATTCGTCAACACTTTGGTCCTCATAGATATTAGTCAACAGTTTGAGATGTAGATATTCATCAACACTTTGGTTCTCATAGATATTAGTTCGATTTTTTTCAGTTTTTGGAATTCCTGTAGATATTAGTAGACGCCTCCGTTGGGTGTAGTGTAGGTTTGAGAAGGCAAAACAGTGTGTGGGTAATGTTGTATGTTTCATGAACACCTCACTAGGAGAACCTGTGCTGAGGTGTTTACGTGTGTATGATTAAGTGTGACAAGTATTTATTTGTAGAAGTAGAAAGTTAGTTTGTTTACATTTTATTATCGCATACTTTGATTATTTAGAAAAAATAAAATGTATATATTTATATAAGTGTGTGCATAGTTGGTAAATTCTTGAAAAACGTGATTATTTATTTTATACTTCGGTTGTGTTTGGTTAGGATTTATAATATTTTGAATGAAGTTAATATCTTGATTTTGAATCTAGGTTGTGAAATGTTTTTTTTTGTAAATGTGTGTACATGCATTTGCAGTTAGTAGTTGTTTCAGAGTAATGGGCATTCCAATTTAAAAGTTTCGTTACGTAATACTGAAAGTGACTTTGCCCGTGTGTGGTGTGTGTTATCGGTATGTTCAGTATTTTATTTGTTGAGGACCTGGTTTTTGTCATGGTTTTTTAGTTGAATTGGAATATGGAGTTTGTTTTGGAGAAGGAGTAGTAGAGCAGATTTGGCGTAAAGTTGTCTTATTGACATGACTTCGAATGTTTTGTAAATTTCGCCTGAATCTGTGAAGAATGGTACTTTTTTATTATAATCTTTATTTTTTAAGTTACATATGTGATTGTGCTGTGTCTGTCTCACTAGGAGTTCCTGTGTTGAGAGCAGGCGCATTTTAGCATAAATAGTTTAAAACAAAAATAAGGATAACAACAACAATGTTATTTACATTTAAAGTAAAAGTACAACGACAATCAGCATCGTACCAATGGGAAAGAATACATTAGGAGGTTTTAAAAATATTGTTAATATATGATTTGTCTTTGCTAGTGATCCAAAACTTGGTATCTGATTTCTATTTTACGTGATTAGTGTGCTGTCTAATGGTCAGTGGAAATGTATTATAAAGTTTTGTTGCAAAATACCTGAAGTTTCTTTGACCAAACGTTGTTTTGGCGAAAGGGATAAGTAAAAAGCGGGCTACAGACCTTCAGTTTTAACTGTACAGTTTAACTGTACAGATAAATCGTAGGTTCATACAGCCTACAAACATTCAAGTAAAACTGCGAGATCTTTCAGTTTTTATCAACAATGGCCTCCATAGACGACCCTTTAGCCGTTACAGGGCTAAAGATGTATTAAAAGAAACTGAGTATATTAAAAGAAAAATAAAAGAGAAATTAAAATTAAATTAATTATTTGTATTAAAAGAGAAATTTGTATTAATTTAATGAGTATATTAAAAGAAACTGCGACAAAACTGACGAAACTGTACAGTTTTCGACTACACACTGTCAGTTTTAACTGTACAGTTCTAACTGTGCAGATTTATCTTTTCGTATTTTGATTAGATCTCAGTTAAACTGTACAGGTCAATTTTTGTCCTACACACCTAACGATTTATCTGTACAGTTCGACTGTACAGATAAACTGTACAGTTAAAACTGAAGGTCTGTAGCCCGCTTGAGATTTTGCTCTTAGGTTCTCGTATCACGAACAGTTTGGAAACAAAAAGAGTTCTATGTTTGAAGGCTTGCAGGATGAGTTTAATTATGGCTTGAGATCAGTTTATCGGATGAGTTTAATTATAACTAAAGTTTTTCAACCGGTTGGTGTCAAAAAAAAATAGCGTGGTTTTTACATAAATAAATATTGATTTACTTAATTATAACTAAAGATATTGTTAAAAAGAAGTAAAAAAAAATTTGACTGAAGTTCCTTATTATCCGCCATCCTAGAAAAAACATCAAACCAAGCAAACGAGTTGTTTGAATCCGATAAGAAAGGTTACAAGAAAGCACACCTGCCTTTTATAAATGTGCTTTTATGGCATTATGATATCCTTCATATAATATTAAATCACCAAAAGCTTTCTCAATTCTGAAACTTCGGCGCTTTGAAGGGGCATCAAACGTCTTAACAGCTTTCCTGTGTTTGTTTTACACGAGATGACATCGCGTCTCTTGGGAGACATCGAGTCAACTACTTGTAGAATTAGATGAGTTATCTTGGCCTCAGGAAATAGATGTTTTGAAGCGAAACTCATGTTACTTGAACTCAAATTAGGGAGTACTACAATGTACAGTGTACATGCTAACAAGAATGAAGTTTGCTGTACCTACTCGTCAGTAGATTCTACGTCTACGAGTATATGGCTGGAGGAGAAGATCTGCCGCTGTTTCGTAATTTAACCCTCTTGAGGCTGGGAGAATAGTCACCACATTTTGTTTCCATAATTTATAAATGTGCTGAAGCAAGTATCATTACCACAAAATGTTAAGACCATCGAAGATATTATCAACAATGAAAAAGTGTAAGTGATTGTGATAAAAAAGTCGGGCGTAAAAAATCCAAATAAATGAAATATTTTTGAACGTATCCGAAAACTAAAAACCTCAATCGTTGATTTTCCATAAACAGAGGTCCACATTTCTTCGATTCCACTACCTTCCATAAACTTTCCTAAGGAACTCATTAGAAGATGGAATCCGCCTAGTCTGACGATTACTCCAGATATTTCACTTTCTGTGGAAGAACTTGCAACAATGTCTACTGCTTTCAGGAAAAGTGGTTGATCAAACGAGACAATACACGGCTGGCCAATGCATAATTTCACTTCTTCAGTAAAACTAAAATTTAAAACAATTGACGAAAAATACAATTATTGAGTATAAACATCATACATGAGTAGTGCGGCAATAAATCTGCTGCCGCGGAGCGTCGCAGAGATGGTGCGCACCAAGCATTCACGGTTGATATCTGGCGTTTTCTTGCCATAAAGTACACAATAAAATATATTATTTTATAGCTCTTGGAAAGGGCTACAACCTTTGTAGGAAACATTTTTTCACAAAATGTCTTGGAAAGGGCTACAGTAACCTTTGTAGGAAACATTTTTTTACAAAATGTCTTGGAAAGGGCTACAGTAACCTTTGTAGGAAACATTTTTTCACAAAATGTGGCCTGAAAAGTTCTGTGACAAAAAGTAAAATTACGTGCCAAAATATGTACAAATCTTTACCTTTTCATACGATTTACAAACAAACGGTAAAAGTTACGTCGAAAATTAACTGGACATTAATTGTAGACAATATTATAGCAAAGAGAATAAAAAAAATTGCAATCCCAAACGTTGTTTAATAATCGAGATAGATGCGATTTACAAAATCCTTACACTTTTCATGTTTGGAGGGGCACAGGGGGGAAGCAAGGGGGTTAGGGGCGGGGACTTTTGACTAAACACTTGTCTAAATGGTAGTAGTCGATGGGGAAAAAATTAGCTTTATACTATTTTTTTCCATCTAAAAACACAGGTTGACTGGGCTAATACGCTTTCAAATTTTATTAGTAGAAATAATTATATATATAATAAAATTTAAAATTTTGATTGCATACTTTAAAATGTTTTAAAAATTGCTCTCCTTACGTTTATTCTAAGTAAAATTACATAAAACGAAAAAAAAAACACACACCCACACATATTTTATTAGACATATGAATTATAAACGTTATTGTAGCCTCATTTTTGTAACATTTCATATAAAAACAATTCTTAAAATTTCACAAAGTTTCATAATTTTTTCAAATACGTAAATCTTGGTTGCTTAAAGGTGTACATTTTAATTATTTTTAGATTTGAGTATAAAGCGTGTTGTTTTCTCTTTCCAATACCGTTTAGATGATACTTCTCACTATGATAGTAAGAGAGACACAACGATTTGTGAGACACAAAGATAATGTTGGTAGTTCTTAGTCGAAGTATGATACAGTTAAACGTGACCGAATTGGATATAGACACCTTAAATCAGTTGGTAGAGCACTTGCAAAGGGTTCCTATACCTTTTTCTGATTTTTCTGTCCCCAGATTTTCGATTGAGTTTTGCTAATACTGTCTTCATCTAATTAACGGCCGGCATAGTCCAGCGGTAAGGCGCTTGACTAGCATTCCGAAGGTCGCGGGATCGAATCCCGGCGTGGCAAATAAATTTTATTTGATTAATTTGTGTTATTTTAAAATTTATTCATTTAAAATAATATATAGTATATTTGCGGCTCGTTCCAGAGTGAAAGATACTCTTAGTATCGCCCTGGTGTAAGACCACCATTCCGAATTGAAAACTTGAAATGGCATTAGCCGTGTTTGGTGACCAGATCTGAATAGCCAGGTACTTCCCCACCTTCCTCTTCACTATCTCCTTCCCCTCCCCACACACAACACACCCCAATTAGGGATGCCATAGTCTCACCGGCTCTAGGCGGTTGGGAGCAGTTGGGACTCTTGTGCAGTATTCACACAAAAACGATTTTATAGTAGTTCCACAATTGAAACATTCCAAAAAATCATTTGTGTTGTTAAAAGATGAAAATGTATTTTAACGTACATTCTGAGATACTCGTATACTGTGTTGTTGTTTTTTAAATGTACGTTTTCAAAATTTGGTTTGTTGTGTATGTGTTAGTATTAATGATACGTCATTACTGGGATCAACACGCCCAAAATCCGGTTGATAAAGCTACCAACCACATAAAATAATTAAACTTTACAACAGGGCTTACCAACCGTAGCCATGAATTAATTATAATTATAATTCAAGTCTAATTAAATCCCGTCACCAAACCACCGAACAACGTTACACGAGACAACACGGTAAAGCAACAACTGGGACCAACAAACACATAGACTCGCGTGGGGACATCTCGACAAAGGCATTCTAATGGAAAGGAAATTGGATTCACGAGACCACAAATTAAATTTTGGATTGACAGTGGAAGCTCACCGCATCCAAAATGGAACTGAAGGATAAGGGGGAACTAGAATTAATATAAAAATGTTATAAAGCAAAAAGAATTTCTTCTAAAGCAGACGCTCGCTGTTAAATAAAATTTCAAGATAATATAACAATACGAAAAGACATAGTACTAATAATAATACTTGGCTGATTTATATTAGGCCGTTTTTGAGTAAAATAATGTAGGTATATGCTACTGTAAAAGCCCGAAAATTGGTGAAAATTAGGTTTTACTGGAAAATCTTAAGATTTACCTTAGTACGGGCTGTTACAATAACATCTTATTTTATTTATTTTTTATTTTATTTATTTTGGAAAATCAACAGATATTTTACACTTGTAGTAATAACAATAATAATATACATAATACCCAATGATAGATTTTCACATAATTAAAATTATAATTAAAAAGTAAAGCAAAAAGTGAGGGTCCTGTACCCATAAGAACTTAACAAAAATATAACCCTGAAAATTATTAAAAAATATATATATAAAAACACAATATAAACTGTAATAATCTGCTTACAAAATTTCAAACATGAAGTAGGAGTCAGAATTTGTTCTCACTTCACAACACCAATAATAATAATATGTACCTACATTGTACATACCTACAACTCAAGAGTAAATACAATAGTAAGTCGAATGACAAGTAGTATGCAACTGGAAAGGATTCAAAGCAATAATATGGTAACTTGCAATACGGTCAAAAAATTATTTAATGTTGACTATGACATACTTTTTTAAGGTACTTAAATTACATGAGAATATGTCTATATCATTAAAATTCTTATCAAATACATTACATGTTCTATATATATATATATACCAGTTTTTTTCCCGCGGCTTCGCTCGCATGGTATTAGGGGATTCCCACTCCGCCTCCTCCATCTTCCTTCTCTCCACTCCACTCCCACCGTCAACCCCCTTCCCCCCCCCTACCCCTCCCCCACCCCCTACCCCACCCCCCACCCTCCTCCGCCCTTCCCCTTCCCCCTTCCACCACCACCCTGCCTACACCCCCTTCCCCCCCCTCCCCCTCCCCCCTCCTCCTCCCCCGTCCTCCCTCCCCTCTCCCCCCTCCCCCCTCCCCCCTCCCCCCTCCCCTCTACACCCTCCCGCCTCTTGCATTCATTCCCGGTACATTGAGTTTTCAAACTGCTCGCGTGCCATCTATTATAACTTTTTACAAATTTCATAATTCCAGAGCTCAACGGTAGTTTTATACAAAATAAAAAACAACAAAAAAAAGAATTATCCAATTTGGTGCAGCCGTTCGGGTTTATGTGCATACATACATTTCGGTGATTCATTTTTAGAGATAGTTATTAAGTACGACGCCAAGGCAACAATTGGTTCGCTTTTCTTCTGACGTTTGAAATAAATCGATTTTGTTAGGAACAGAAAACGTATGATAAATAATTTCATAACGCCAGAAATAATTCATAAAGCCAGAGCTTACCAATATATATACAGCCTGTAGTACTCGGAAATAATGTAGCTTTCTATTAGTGAAAGAATTTTTGAAGTCCATTCAGTAGTTTTTGTGTGAAAGAGCAACAAACGTACATCCATACTAACTTTCGCCTTTATAATATTAATAGGATATATGTATATAAATCTCGTGTCACGGTGTTTGTGGTCGCTCTCCTCCAAAACGGCTCGACCGATATTTATGAAATTTTTTATGTATGTTTGGTAGGAATAGGTCTTAAAGTATATTTCATACCGCTGGGTGATTGGGGTGTCCCTATTCAGAATTTTTTTTGGTATATTTGGCATCAAAAAATACGTATAACCCCAATTTTTCACCCTCCCATTTATTAATCGCGATTTCAGTATACTGGCGTCGTTCGTATTTCAAACAGAACGAAATTATTTATGTTGTTGAATGACAGATGGCGCAACGTCCTCTTTCCGTCATAGATCCCATCCCAATACACTTACAATACATTCGTCTTTTTTTTATTTAACAACCAAAATAATCAGTAGAAATAATTTATATGGCAGAACAACGTTTGCCGGTTCAGCTAGTATATATATATATATGTAGATAAACTTAGTGTAAAACATGTCTATTCGTGCGATTTCCGCGTTTTTGGTTTCTTTTATGTGGATACCTCGCAAGAGTCCCAGCTGCTCCCGATTCAGTGAGACCATGGCATCCCCAATTGGGATATGTTGTGAGTCTGAGGGGAGTAGGAAGGGGAAGGAGATGGGAGAGAGGAAGGTGGGGAAGTACCTGGCTAATCTGATCTGGTCACCAAACACGGCTAAAGCCATTTCAAGTAACGTTTCATTTGTGAATGGTGATCTTACACCAGGGCGATACTGAAAGTATCTTCTACTCTGGAACGTGCCGCAAATATATCTATTACAAGCGCCCTTGAGGTGATTTTTCACAAAAACGGCGCTATACAAATTATCCAATTATTATTATTATTATTATTATATTATTTGAAATGAATAAATTGTGAAATAACACAAATTAATCGAATAACATTTATTTTTTTTTCCAACATTTATTTGCTCACGCCGGTATTCGATCCCGCGACCTTCGAATTGTGAGTCAAGAATCTTATCCCTCGACTACGGAGGCCATCGAGTAAAATGTATATATTTTGTTTATGTTACATGACGATATTAAAAAAGCGTGAAAATCACGTGCCAATAGACGTACCTACGCTGCCAGAATTACGCATGAAGGATTTACGAATAAACAATACCCGTATACAAAATTACACATTGAGAGGATAACACGTACTAGAATTACACACGTCAAAAAAAACCTAACCTAACCTAACTTTGAAACTCCAAATTGTATATTCTGTGGTCTATCGAAACAGATCATATATTTTATGCTTATCCCTTTCTAAATAAATATCCACTCTTCCGTTAAGCTGTACCTAAAATTGCCTTCCCCACATTCAACATCTCATCTCTTCTAAGTCTGAACTCCTCCAATAATCTTACGTAATTTTTAAATTGGCCCAACTAATTTGAATATATAAATTCACCTTTCCACTCTCTATGATTTGAAATGATGGCCTAGTACACCCCTGAAGGGTGAAAACCAGAAATATATTTAGCGCACGCTAACACTAAAATTTAAACCTACTTCTTCTTCTTCTTCGATGGCGCTACAGCCAGTAGCGTAGCGAGGGAGGGGCGGGGGGGGGGGCGGACCGCCCCGGGTGCCACCCTAGGAGGGGGTGACACTCGAACGTGGAGAAAAAACTTACGAAAGTGCAAAATTGCCGTAAAAAATATTTAACACGTTAACACTGACTGTAATTTTGCTCTATGGCTTGATTGGTCGGGGATTCCCGAAAAACGTTTTTTTTGTTCCTAGCTCAGTCAGGGATTTCCCTGAAATATTCCTTGAGTCATTCTAATTTCGTTCGTATATTGTGATTAACGTAGACTCGTGAAGTGAATTGTTATCTATGGACTGACGTGAATTAGTGAATAGGTTATTATTGTGTTAGCGTCTTTATTAGTGCTGAAAGATCAGTTTGAAAAACAAGGTAGGTAGGTGTGAATTTTTAGATACCGTTTTGTTGCGCATGAATAGTTACAGTCGGGACAAGAAAAAGGTTTTTCATCACTGTGAGTTAGCAAGTGTCGTTTTAGTTATTTTTTTGGAGAATAAGAATAGTTGCAGTCAGAACAAGAAATAGGTTTTTTCCACTGTCGGTAAACGTGTGATTTTTAGATTTCTCTACATAGTACATGAATAGTTACAGTTGGTACATGAAAAAGGTTTTTCTCCGCACTGAGTCAGCAACTGACTTATTATGTATCCCTTTTAAGAACACGAATAGTTACAATCAGGACATGAAAAAGGTTTTTCTCTTCTGTGAATCGTACTGCGGACTTTTAAATCTTCCCTTTGAAAACTTGTATTACTGCAGTCGGGACATGAAAAAGGTTTTTGTTCAGTATGGGTAAGCATGTGAATTTTTAGATACCGTTTTGTAGCGCATGAATAGTTACAGTCGGGACAAGAAAAAGGTTTTTCATCACTGTGAGTTAGCAAGCGCCGTTTTCGTTATTTTTTTCGAGAATAAGAATAGTTGCAGTCAGGACATGAAACAGGTTTTTTCCACAGTCGGTAAACCTGTGATTTTTAGATTTATCTTCATAGTACATGAATAGTTGCAGTTGGAACATGAAAAAAGTTTTCCTCCGCACTGAGTCTGCAACTGACTTCTCTTCTGTGAATCATATTATAACTGCGCTCAGATCATGAAAAAGGTTTTACTCCACTCTGGGGAAATAATAATATTTTCCCAATTTGTTTATGAATTACAATTTAAAACAATAAAATAAACAATATACGCATGGCCCAATTGCGAGTATGAAATCTCTTGTTTTTTTTTTTACCGCAAACGCGATTAAAACAAGAAAAAGGTTTTTAAGCGACTTTCCAATACTTTGCGCAATTTAGTTGAGACTTTTAGGTAAAAATAGTCGCTTGGGTGTAACGTAACGTTTAGGGGGAGGGAGGTGCAAAATTGTTACGGCGCGTTGCATGGGGGGAGAGAGGGTCAAATTTTTTCAAAAATTGCGTTACGTTATACTTGAACTCCCCCTTTACTATTTCACGATTGAAATTTTATCGTTACACTCTGAACACAAAACTGCTTTTAACCTAAGTATTGGTTATTATGTTTTCATGACAGCAAATGATTTTTTTCAGATTTTTACAGCATATTAGAATTGAAGACTCCACACAGAACTCTGTTATTTGTAGCTATATGGCTCGATCGGTCAGCAGCATTCCCCAAAAATTTTGTTGTTTTATTTTCGTTCCTAGCTCTTACTTTTGATTCATTGGGGATTCCCGTGAAATATTCCTCGCTTTTCACCCTTGTGTCATTCTTATTTCTTTCGTACATTATGATTGACAGGAAATCGCGAAGGAAATTATCACCTATCGATTGTTAAAAAAGCTGTTATTCTTTTAGTGTTTTAATTTTGAGGATAACAATTTTTTTTACATTTTTGACTAGCTAGAAATGTTTTTTTTATATTTTAGGAAGTCAAAATTTGTGTTTTGAATTTCTCAAAAAAAAATAATGTGGGGTGGGGGGCGGGGGGGGTGACACCGCGTTTTCCGCCCCGGGTGCCACCCATGCTAGCTACGCCACTGGCTACAGCCCATATCGAGCTTTGGCCTCCTACAACAGTCGCCTCCAACTCCTCCTGTCCTCAGCGGCTGACTTCCAATTTGGTACCTGGAGAAGCTGTGCTGCATCCCCTCTTACTTCGTCTTACCACCTCAGTCTGGGTCTTCCCACTTTTCTCTTTCCACCTGGGTGTCCAGTCAAAATTCTTTTTGGGACGCGTGTATCCGGCATTCTCTGTACATGCCCAGCCCATCTCAGCCTGAGGAGTCTCATATGTGCTGAGATGCTAGGGGCCTTATATATCATACAATTCTAATTTAAACCTACTATAAAACAGATTTTTTGTATCCAGTGGATTCTCTACCTATTTAATTTCATTCGTGAGTAATATAGACATGTAATTCACGCCTGGGTAATGTCGTCCTGAAACCGTTTCATTTTTTAAACAAAATTTTTGATAAGGTGAAGTCGCGCTAATACATATAGATAAAAAAAAACGAGTTTGCTTTAGACCACACGACTGAAGTAAAACTTCACTAACTTATATCTTCCTCTGAACTTCTGTACGCCTCGCCCGACCGTTCGCCTCACCCGATCACACTTTTCATAACGCTCTCGTCACGCATTCACTAGCTTGCTCTCCGAGTCAAGCGTGCTTAAGGCGATCCAATAGTTCAGGAAAAAATCGATATCGGAATTCACGCCCTTTATGGGAGGAGTTTAAAAATACTTGAGAAAAAGCTTTTGGAAAGGTTGGAAAAGGTATTTGAGTTTTTTTTAACAGGTTGATTTCGTAAAGGCCTGTAAAAAATATTGATTCCTTTTTTACACATTGTTTATTGTAAGAAAACGGAAATTTAAAATTAATTTCACGAAACTAAGCGACGCGTGCATCTCCCGCTCCGGCCGGGGCGTGACTGATACGAAATGGGTTGTGCCCAGTGCATGATTCTTGTGCCCATGCCATAAGGGTCACTTCAAGAGTGTGGGCCGTATTGATTGATGTCAAAAATAACAACGAGAAAATGCATATTTTATTTTATTTTGTGAAGTTCGAGCGTAAATATCTATTTTTTTGCGATTATTATTAAAGAAACTAAATTTGCCACATTATACAATAAAACCAGATCCAAAAAGGGGTTTATTAATAGGAGAGTTTGGACTTTGAAAGTGTTTTTTATAGACCTTATACTTTATTTTTTTTAAGGGCTTATAAAAAGACTTCAAAGCATCTATAATATTTCTAAACGCATCTATAATACTTCTAAACCATACCGTTCGCCTCGCCAGATTACCCATTCCCCAGCTTACTCCTCAAGTCAAGGTGCATAAAAAAAATTTACTTTAAAAAAAAATTTGACGGCGAGAGAATAAGATAGAATAATCAGACCCCTCTTTGTGAGATGCTTCGTAGCCTCCCCATTCTTGTCTACTTTAGTTTTCTGAAGGTTCCACTTCTACCGCGTGTGAACTGCACACTTGGATTATTTTCTGTGTACTGTAGCTGGGAGTTTTTCAAAAAATATAAGACAGCTTATTCGGGACTCGGAAATGTTGGATTCTCCTTAAAAAAATAAAATAAAAATGAGCAGGTGTTTACTTTTAGTGTGTTATTATCTCCACCCATCCTGAAGTAACCCCAGGGACAAATGTTATTATTGTGGATGTTGTTAGGGGGATATTTTTTAGAGGAAGCAAAAAATTCGCTTAAATTTGAGCCATAAAGAGACCCATTTTGTTAGAAGAGAAGAAACATAAAAGCAGGTATTTTATATTATAATATTACTTAATATTCCAGCAAAGATTTTGAGACATTATTTATTGGACATTTGACACAACTAACGGATGACCTTTAGAAAATAATATTTTAGAGTGATAGATTTTTTTTAACATCTACAAATATTGCAGAGGATTGCCTGTTCTAAGCAATCAAATACTCCAGTTATGTATCTATATGTATATGTTACAGTTAAAACTCGTTTTTAGTTATAACGCGTTTTCTCTAGTTAAAACTAGTTTTAACTAACTGCCTTTGTTAAAACTGAAATTGGGATTGAAAATATTGTTTATTAAAATATTTAATATCTGTTAATTAAGAACCTAACCTAACCTAACCTTACCTGATGTCACTCGATCAGAATAAAACACGATGAACTTTGACACCGATTGAAACAGTTTTTAATGAATCATTTCGAGAAAACGCTTTTTGTCTAGTTAGAACTAGTTTTCACTGATATTCAGCAGTTAATTCTAGTTGTAGCAAAGTCATTTAGTGAAAACTAGTTTATACCAGTGAAAACGCGTTGTAACTAAGAACACTTTTAAACTGTAACAAATATACGAAAATCAAAATATGTTTGCACGGGTGTATACGAGATGTCCATGCGTTGCTAAACCATTCATCCGATTGCGATGAAACTTTCAGAATTTGATGTGTTCATGCTCGCGATGGACGGTTTCTATATATAATAGTGAGTTCTGGCATCATGAAATTATGTGTTGCTAACCGTTCATCAGATTGCGATGTAACTTTGGGGATTTTGAGGTGTGAATGCCCGCAATGGTTTCTATTCACAAAAGTGAGCTCTGTGAGTGATATACTGGAGAGCTCTGGCATTATGAAATTTGTATAAAAAATTGCATTGGTGGCCCGATAGCTAGCTGTTTGAAAACGAATGTACCGGGACTGAATGTATGGAATGCGGGAGGGGGGAGGGGAACTTGGGAGGAGGGAGAGGAACTCGGGAGGGAGCGGAGAGAGGGAAGGTGGGATGGGAACGCACGAGAGGAAGGGGATGCGGGAAAGGAAGGGGAGGCGGAAGGGGAACGGGACGAATGGGAAAGACACGCAGGGAGAAATAATTTCTTTATTGAGTGGCATAGCAACGCACGCCGGGAACTCACTAGTTGCGTATAAATTGTTCTGTAATTATTTTTTTTCTTTAAACTACCCACTAAAGTCGATGATTCCTGTCCTTCTATACACAGTTTAAGTAGATTATATTTGAAAGCAATTTGAAACTTCCAGTGGAGTTCAACGGGGTTCTTACTAAGGACTTGTATTATTTTTAACGTTTATCAACGTTATTATAAATTATTTTTAGATACTGATAATTGTCAATTTATTTCATTCTCCAGAAACAAAAATCCTATTTTGTCTCATTTCGGTATCAGCAATATTCTATATAAATAATTAAAAATTATTATGTAAAAAATATCTCCCAAAAAGATCGTGGTAAATTATTCGATGAAAATCTAAAATTTGTTCTACACATGAGTAACAAATAAGAAATAAGACAATGAAATTTTTGTGAATTATTTTAAGAACCCCAAATGATTTAACATTTTATATAACGGTGGGAATTACAATGATGATGATGACAATAGAACTAGAACTAGAAGTTATGGCTTTACCTGACAACGTGTTTGTGTCTCTCCACCCAGTATTTGATGGCCGATCTGACCAGCATCTCCTGCTTTTTGGTGAGCCCGTTAGGATTGATCCCATTGGTGCCGAACTGCTGCAGGGTGGAGCCGGTCCTGAAGTTCATACCAAAGTCCTGACGGTTGCTGTAAATGCCTCGAAGGTCTACATCCATGGATTCCTGGTTCTTCCCGTTGTCGTCTGTGGAAAATAAATATATTATTCAACGATTTTCTTTAGCAAATCTGTAAATTCCGATGAGGGATATGCTCTCGACATCGCTGGCACTGTGGCAAAAACACCAAGCAGAATCCTAAGCAGGTTTCTTCATTTTTTTTTATTCACAAAAAGGTACATAAATTACAATAAATTGTATTCAATAATTAATTACATAATATAATTATTTGATTTACCCCCATAAATAAGCAGGGCTTGTGTGTATGGGGGGTGTTATTTTATTGGTCTATTTTTTTTTATTCAGTTCAAATTTTCGGTATAATTTTATGTTTCTGATTTTTTCAGGTAGTGAATTAAAAAAATTAACTCCGAGATATTTATGATTTAACTGTCCTATTGTTTTTTTTTCCATTTTGGAGTAGGAAGTATTGACGTTTTTATTTTATTTTTATTAAGATTTTCTGTTATTTTTAAAGGGTGCAACTTTATTTTGAATATTATCTTTATAAATTTGTCATGTTGCATGATAAAAGTATAATGCAATTTTCTGACCTTAAATTGTTTGAATAACAGTTCTGATGAATACGAGCAGGGTTTTTTTTAATTGTTTTTATTATTAGTTTTTGTGATATATAAATTATTTGTGTTTGATTTGTATATGTACCGCCCCATCCTATAATGCCGTATTGTATAATTGATTGACAGAACGCGAAGTATGTGTTCTAAGTAGTTTTTCGTACAAATTATCTTTTAAGCATCTAAATATACATGTTAGTTTCCTTATTCCGTTGTACACAATATTTATGTGGGGGGACCATTTTAAACGATTTATTATGCCCAGGTACTTAATATCAGTCTTGCTTTCTATGTTTGTACATAATATATTGCATTGGTGAATTTCTGTGTTTGTCACAGAGTGGATTATTATATTTATTTCTTTAGGTGTTTCTTGTTTTTTAATGACAAAATAGTAAATAATAGGTTTTTAAAAATTTAAAGTCAACAGGTTTTTATCAAACCATAATTTTAGAGCATTGATATCTGTATTTGCCATTTTATTTAATTCAGACCATGTTGCTTTTAGTTGTAGTCTTCTGTATGTTTCATTATTACTTTTGAATTTTTCTAATCAGAATGTTTTATTGTTGCTGTTGATTCTTTTTCATTAACATGTTTTTTTCATTGCTGTTGAATGCTTCTAATCTACTTGTTTAATTACAGTTGTTTAATTTAATTTTAATTTAATTTAATTTCTGCTGAATGTTTCTAAACTAAATGATTCATTGTTGCTTTTGAATGTATCTAATCTAAATGTTTCATTATTACTGTTAAATTTTCAAATCGACATGTTTCACTATTGCTATTTAATGTTTATAATCTAAATGAATCATTTGTTGCTGATAATTGTTCATATCTATGTAATTGTTTTGAATATTTCTAATCTAAATGTTGCATATAAAAAAATTTTTTTTTGCTATTATTGAAGAAGTTACATGTTTTTACAATCAAACGCGTCATGTATCACCTGAATATTATATCTTTACCTATCTATTAGTAGTAAGCATACAAAAAGAAGCAGATGAAGGTTTGAAAGGGCAATATGTAAATTCGAATGTAAAAGGGAGCGCGCAGTTAAATACGGCTATAATTTAGCGAAAATTGTGAAAATATTTTATAAAACATGGCTTGTTTAAAATAGAGCAAAAATCTCTCAACAAATGATTAAAATAACACTCATATAATCTTACATTTTTTCGTACTTTTAACGTAAACAGTTAAAATGCGTATTGGAGGAAAATTTTAATAATTAGTGTTCCGGTTTGCAAATATACAGATTATCTTAAAAATAACCTACATATTTTAAGAACTTAAAAACCTCAAGTGTTCAAGGCAATTAATTTTACCAAATCATTAAGAAATAATCTGTTGAACCTCAAACAAAGCCGGACTGAAAATACTAAATCAAAATTTTGTAAACCATTATCCTCGTATTTTTGCCATAAACCAGAGTTGATACTAATTCAACGTCACACCACATCTTAAATGTAATTTATATGGGAATTAGCCTAGTAAATACATTCATTATTGTTGTTTTCTTCGGCCGTAGGTTGTGCGTGCAAGGCCACAGGCCCTTTGTTCAGGATCCTTCGTAATGTAATTAATTTGCAAAATAAACACACGTGGGACTAACACAAATCTTGTCGCGGAGGCCCCGAAACTGGATTACGGACAAACAGGGAAATGTATTATTCATTTTATATGGGAGGCTGTTTGTTATTGTCTTATGTAAAGTTGGGGTAGATTTCGGCTTCGGAGTTAGTTTGTTTATGTTAATCAGTTTTTGCGAAATCTTGTTATTCCAAGTAAATTTGCGATGAAATTGTGTAGCTGTATAAGGGCCAGTTATTCAAGATCTGCCGTTATTCCATCACGGGACAGTTATTTCATAGAACACGAATATTAGGTCCTTACAAATGAAATTGGCGTTTTGCCGTAGGTACTGGCAACTTTGATCTCAAATATCTTCTCTTTGGTTAGGAATTCCAAATTCAAATTTTTACAGCTATACTCATGTATTTTTGTTTCGAAAATTATAATTCATTTGTTTTTTTTCCTTGCGTCACTTAGTTTACAAATTGGAAAACTTGAAATATCGCATTATTTACGAGTACGAGTTCCACCGTGGCACCAGTGCTGCAGAAACGGCTCGAAGGATTGATGATGTGTATGGCGACGGTGCCGCAAAAGAAAACACAGTGCGTTTTTGGTTCCAATGTTTTCGTTCTGGAAATTTCGACCTGCAGAACAAGCCCCGTGGACGGCCGGAGACCAAAGTTGATAATGAAGAATTGAAGGCGATTGTAGAAGCGGATCCATCGCAAACCACGTCCGAGTTAGCTTCAGGCTGCGGTGTTAGTGATAAAACTGTTTTAATCCACTTGAAGCAATTTGGGAAGGTGAAAAAGCTTGAAAGGTAGGTACCTCACGAATTGAGTGAAGCAAATCAACAAACGCGCGTTAGAACGCTAGACCACACACTGCACAACAGACGGCTACCTAATTAGAGGAGCTTCAATTGAAATAATAATAACATTATATTTATATAGCGCAGTTTTGTGACATTTCACTTCAAGTGGAATGTCTAAGACATCCACCGTACTCTCCGGACCTTGCCCGCAAGCAAGCCCCTTGGCAAAAGTGCATAGATAGCAATGGTACATACTTTGATTAAATAAATATATTATATTTAAAAAAAATCGTCCTTGTGTTCCTCCCATACAAAACGCCAATTTCATATGTAGGGACCTAATATTAATTTTGAGACAACTGAACCTTAGCACTATTCTTGTCTTTTAAATTTTGACTTTTTTGTGGATTAAAATATCTTTATAATTTTCTTCCATTTTTTTATTACTGATCGTTCTGGTTTCACCTTTCATTAATCCACTCGTAATGCCGTTGAACCTCTTTGTAAAGCGCACTGTATTGCGCCAGCGCTTTTCCATACTTTCCTATAAATTTTCCTGAAGAATAGAAGAACACGAGTGTGAGGTATACGTCTTTCATCATTTAGCTCGTTCATTTTTAAACATTTTTACTTCGTCTCTTTTCACTGTCTTTTTTATTATTTTTATTTCTTTTCCCACTGATTAAACTCTCTTTTTACATATGTTTACAATGATAGTTCAAAGTAGATAATTACCTTTACCACCAATTCAATTCAATTCTTTATTAATTTTAAAGCAAAAGAGTATTAATTTAAAATTTAAATTTAGTAATTTATATTTCAATGAAGCACAATCACACTAAGAACAACAATGCTTTGTGTCTGAATTGCGCTTTATTGATATTAAACATATCGATATCCGAAGTGATTCTATTTAACCACAAGACAGCTCTCCCGACTGTCATAACCATTGGCAAGTTAGTTCTGCAAGCCGGGAGATAAAACAGTCTATGCTGTCGATGACGGAGATAATCATCGGGAACATAGAAACTAATGCTCTCCATGATAGCCGAGTTTTTGAACCTTCCACGAATCAGTCTGAAGAAATGTGTTACAATGAGCGCATCCCTTCTGACACGTAGAAGGTTCACACCAAGCATGCCCAAGAGAAAGTGGGTAGGGTAGAGCCACGGATAGTAGCCATACTTCCTCAGGTAAAGAAATCTCAGAAATTTCTTCTGAACCCTCTCCAACATGAGGGAATACTTCACTTGGTGTGGGGTCCAAACCACCGACCCACTCTCAAGCCTACTCCTTCTTCTTCTTTCGTATGGTGGGGGGTCAGGTCGTAGTGTGCCAACCGCCGCACGCAAAGGTAGTGTCCGCCGCGCTATTCGCGATGTTACCGGCTCGAATATTGTTACCGCGCGTGTAAGGTAGTGAGTGCTGTGAGTGAGGCGGCAACCAAATATTAAGAGGGCCTCCGACTACGAATAATTATGCCGCCACGTAAGGGGTCTCCCGGCCAAGGGGAAACATTAAGCCTACTCCTGACCAAAGCATTGTACAGTACTGTGAGAACCCGGGTGTCTCTGAAGTTTCTCGCAGTGCGTAGGACGAAACCCAACATTCTCAGTGAAGTACTACACGTCATTATGATGTGAGCATGAAAAGTTAACCTACTATCAAACAAAATACCAAGATCTTTCATAGTGGAGACACGTTTTAAATTTAGAGCCCTCATAGTATACCGGTAAAACCAGGTATGATACGCTCTAGAGAAAGAAAGAATGAAACATTTAGAGATATTGAATTCAATCTGATTCCGTTTACTCCAGTCAACAATTCTATCAATGTCTGATTGGAGCCGAATGCAGTCCTCTAAAGTTTGTATTTCCAAGAAAAGTTATAGAAAGGAAGTGACCTGGAATGCAGAATGTTTCCAGCTAATAATAAGTTTTTAATGTTTCCGCTGACCACTAAAACCTGTCTACATCCCTCCAATTTTTTTTATATTATAGTTTAACCAACCCGAAGAAAGAATCTATATTATGCGGATATATTTTAAAAAATACATGCTCTTTAGTATTTCATTTTCAATATAATGAACAAAGATATATCTTTTTCATGATTAGCTATTTATATTCCAAGCCTTCTGCTTCTAATGTTAATGGGGTATTCGTGAAGAAATATATTTAGCCCTCGCTGAGAGCTCACAGCTATAAGGTATTATAGCGGTCTCATTTATTAACGGAATTATCACCATATATACTCTACTCCGAACAAAAGATTCCAAGAAGAGATAAGTGAGGAAATATAAAGTAAATTTTGGTACAAAAAGAGAGACTGTTGGAGGTTCATTTTTCTAAGTGGGAAAAGACTAACAGTGTAAGGGCGTTTTATATCCACAGAGAGGCCTAAGATTTCCACCGGAATTTGTCGTTTTAGGTTGTGCGAAAGTTTTTTTGGGAAAGGAAGAAGTTAACCTTGGTTTTGGAGAAATGTAACAATCGTCATTCTATAAAAAAAAATATAGCATTTTCTGTTTTATTTTTTTTAAGAAAACAAACAGTTTCAGGCCCTCCATTGATATGCTTGGTATAACCCTAAGTGCGCAGCTCAGGTATGGGGGCTCCATTGAAGCCAGAGTAAAGTTAGCCTCCCAAAAACTGGGCTTACTGTACAGGGCCCGCAGATACTTTAATAGTACACAACTGCTAACCCTGTATCAAGTCACAAGTGCGCCCCACGGTTGAATTTTGCAGCCACCTCTGGTCTGGAGCTCCAAAATACCTGAAAAATACCCTCGGCTCAGTGCAGCAACAGGCGGTCCGTTTAATAGATTCTCCCATCTTAACAGACGGATTGCAATCTTTAGAGCACAGGCGTCGGGTGGGAATGCTATCCTTGTTCTACCAGTATTACAATGGAAGATGCTCCGAGGAACTAGCATCATTGATCCCTTCGGCACCGGTGCATAGTCGGGAAACACGCCAGACGCGTGCCCAACATTTGTACACTGTCGACATTTGTCACATGAGAACGGGTCGTTTCTTCGACTCGTTCTTGTGTTCAACAGCTCGGCTGTGGAATGATTTGCCGGCCTCTGTGTTTCTTTCTTCCTACAACATGGGTCTCTTCAAGACCAATGTTGGAAACCCTGAGGGAATTTATTTTCCTCAGGGTCTCCTGTGTGGAGTTAATGTAAAAAAAAACAGTTACCCATTTTTTAAATACATATTTAATCATTGAATCGAAAATTTGAAACAGAAAATTCAGGAAAACGCTAACGTCTAGAAATATGACCCAAAGGTATAGGGTCTTATTAGCTCAGTGGTAGAGCATCAACCCGGCAAGGCTAACGTCCCGGCTTGATTTCCTAGATGAAACTGTATCTTTTTATGATTCCTCTGTTTCAAATTTCCTATTGAGAGTCGCTAATATTGCCTTCAGTGATTAAATATTACAATTTCAGGTTTTTTCTCATTAGGTTCAAAATAAAAATAAATATTCATCCTACACTTGCATGAACTACCACCCCCTCCCCCCCCTCCTCCCCCTTCCCACTCCTCCATATCCATCGACACCTTTAGGTATGTGTCTATTGTTGTAATTAATAATAATAGCCTTTATTCAGACAGTAAATTACATTATCATGCATCAACTCGCTGTCTGTATGTCACTAGTTGACAAAGGCCTCCTCCAACTGTCACCATTTCTCTCATTATCATTAGCTACTCATGTCCATGTACCACCTGCTATGCTTTGTTGTCGTCAACCCACCGTCTAAATGGCCTCGTTTTCTCTTCTTGTCACTTGTAAACCAATTCATGACTAATTTTGACCATTTTCACTTCCTCTGATTGTATGGCCTGACCATTTCCACTTTAGCTTTTTATTTTTTTATGACATCTTTTGTTCTTGTTGGTTTCTTGATGGTTGCAATTTTTAATCTATCGGACGGTCATTTCCCTACCATGCTTCTTTCCATGGAGTTTTGACATGTTTCGAGCATCTTATTGTGAATTTTATAATTAGTTTTTTTGTTGTAATTTGTTTTAGGTAAACCCTGATGAAGTAAGCATTGCTTAAGAAACATGTTAGTTTTTTTTTACAATAAACATGGTTAAAACTAAGTTGTCTATTTTTTTTTTTTACATTAACTCCACACAGAAGGCCCTGACGAAAATAATTTCCCTCAGGGCCTATGTCATCTGGGATGCTGTGTGGAGGGTCTTTTTGAGGAGAGGAAGGAATGAACATTGGTTTTGAAGAGACCCATGTTGTAGGAAGGAGGACACACAGAGGCCGGCAAATCATTCCACAGCCGAGCTGTTGAACACTAGAACGAGTCGAAGAAACGACCCGTTCTCATGTGGCAAATGTCAACCCTGTACAAATGTTGGGCACGCATTTGGCGTGTTTCCCGACTATGCACCGGTGCCGAAGGGATCAATGATGCTAGTTCCTCGGAGCATCTTCCATTGTAATACCGGTAGAACAAGGATAGCATTCCCACCCGACGCCTGTGCTCTAAAGATTGCAATCCGTCTGTTAAGATGGGAGAATCTATCAAACGGACCGCCCGTTTCTGCACAGAGTCGAGGGTATTTTTCAGGTATTTCGGAGCTTCAGACCAGAGGTGGCTGCCAAATTCAACCATGGGGTTTGTAGAGGGTTAGCAGTTGTGTACTATTAAAGTATCTGCGGGCCCTGTACAGTACGCCCAGTTTCTGAAAATTTCTATTAATTTTGTACCCAAGTATTATTATCTCAAGTTATTATGTCTGACGCAAACTCCACGAAAAGGGTTCCACGGATAGTACAGCAGACCCGTTCCCCTAAGTAAATTTGTATTACATTGAAGCTTTCGATTAAAATTTCGCCCAGTTGCACACCGGTACCTACGAGTACCATGACAACTCCCTAGACATCTGATCCTTCCCTTGCTTGAGTCAAATTTTGTATAATTGTGTACATCGTTATTCTGTAGAGCCTGCTCGGATTATCTTTCTAAGGCTGTATATATCTTTATCGTATCAGTTTACAGTAGTATAATTATTCAATCTTAAGTATAATTTTAGTGACAGAGGCATAACGAAGACCACAAAGATAAGACCAGTGGTTATTTATCGAACTAGTAGACCAACTCGACCCAAATCATCTTCGTATTGTAACAATACTGGCACTTTTTTTAACCTTAGCTCCGCACAGGAGGCCCTAAGGAAAACAATTCCTCTTAGAGCCTATGTCATCTTTGGGGATGCTTTGTGGAGTCTTTTTAGGAAAGGAAGGAGGGAATCTGGGAGTCAGTGTGTCCATGAGTGACGGACATACGAATGCGATGTTCCGAGAGAGTACGGCTGGAGAAGTCAATGGGAATCCCTTAACCACTCTCTCCCGATCCCTCCTATCTGCAGCTGGTAGGCAGATGCATCTGACGCCAAGACCCAAGACCCGGACAAACCTCACCCCATGAACCTTGGGGTGACCTATGGCTTGACTGTTGGTTATCCAATAAATAGTTTTCGGGGCGGCGGTACCCATGCCAGCCTCCCAAATTGAATGGGCACTAAGTCAGAACCAAATTCAATAATAAAACGCTTGCACAGATTTATTTTGGGGGGTGGATGTGGATACCGGGAAGCACTTATTGGATAACCAACATCTTTTCTGTAGGTCACCCCAAGTGGTTTTCTACATTTGGTGGCTTAGCAAGGGTGCCCAGGTTCATGAGGCGAAGTTTGTCTTGGACTATGCGGCGGATGGGCCGGATCAAGAGAGACTGGTTGAGGTAGGCCTCTTGAACTCTCCAACCGAGATCTTGATGGAAGATGTGTGCCCAGGAGTGATGGATATCTCCATCACTCCTGGGCACACTAACCCCCAGATTCCTATTAACCTCTCATATCTTTTTCCTTCCCAGAAGTTCCTCTCCCCATTTCTTTAAGATGATCTTCCAGGAAGCATCGCCTAAGATGACACAGACCCTGAGGGAAATTATTTCCTCAGGGCCGTCTGTAATGCAAAACAAAATTAAAAAAGAATAGGTAATGAATATGCTGATATCGATCATGCCGGTATTCTATCCTTATATGAACGATGCATAAAACAACATTTGCCTCAAGTACCATGTAACCATAATGTACAATGTAACCATTATATAATCTACCACTACTTACACTCTAATATCAATGCTTTAGAAATACATCATTGTTACATATATAGCGCAATAATCCATAATACCTACTTATTTTTATCTTATACGATTCTCTTATACTTTACATTTATATTGTTGCATTTTTTATGTTGTTGAACGATTCATATAATGTTAATAGAATTATGTTGATGTCACATGTTTTGCCATGAAAAGAAATAAATAAATGATGACTATTATTATTTTACATAATTTATTAACTACCAGTTGAAGTCCCCGGTGATGCACACTGCCCAGGCTATAGGTACACAGAGTTTTCAAAATCAAATTTAGACAGTGACCTTCCTCTTGTTTTGAAGGTCACATGGTCAAAATTTCATCAACCCCGTCATTTAAGTGTAGATTTGCATACAAATCAATTTCACACCTTGCCAGCCCGCTCGTCCACCACATACCGATATTCTCGTTTAAAGCCGCTCGCCAGGGCCTAGCAGCAAAAATCTGCGGAGCAAAATAATTTTTATTTTTGTTTAAACTGTTTTTTTTTTTCATCTTCCTCCTGCCAAATCTATAGCATGTTAAATTATATACATATATTTATTATTTACAACTTAATCCTTAAAAACAAAACAAAAAAATACTTTACTTTATTTTATTTTGAATCAGATCTCAAAACTATGGTCACCCTAAAAGTCTACATTAATGTACTACCTAGCGCCATCAGTTTAGTGGGTACCCATAATCTCAATCTGTAAGAAATACAACAATATTGTTCTTTCAAAATCTGTATAATTTTGTGTTATTTTGTTAACTTGTATAATTATTGTTAACCCCAACACAGGCTTGTCCTAGTGAGGTAACAAATTGTATTGTAAACATTTTTACCTACAGTGTAAAGAAACAATAAATAAATAAATAAATAAAAAATTAACCATCGCGGGCATGCACACATCAAATCCCCAAAGTTTAATCGCAATTAAATGAACGGTTTAGCAACGCGTAATTTCATGATGGCAGAGCTCGCAGTACACAGAAACCATCGCGGGCATGCCCACATCAAATCCCCAAAGTTTCATCGCAACCGGATGAATGGTTTAACAACGCATAGCGGACATACATACATATACACATACAAACATTTTTAGATTTTTATATATATATAGATATTTTTCAATCAATTTACACAAAACCTTGACAAATTATATACCTAAACCTTCATCATGAATCCCTCCATTGGTGAAAAACCGCATGAAAATCCGTTCAGTAGTTTTTGAGTTTATCGCGAACAGACAGACAGACGCGGCGAAGGTTTTAATTTATAATAACTAGCTGACCTGGCCACGCGTTCCTGTCGCTAACGAAACACAACGCCATCTACTGGATGCTTAACCAACCTTTATAACCACCGCCATCTGTTAATTTGCAAACAAATCAAATCCACACCGCCCGCTTACCAGCCCGCTCGTCCACCACACAGACTTCTCCTTTTATTCAATCAAATTTTCACAAATTTGACAAATTATATACCTAAAACCTTCTCACGAATCACTCTATCTACTGAAGAAAACCGCATAAAAATCCGTTCAGTAGTTTTGAGTTTATCGCGAACAGACAGAGCGGCGCTGCGGAGGACTTTAATTTAGTATATGTAGAAAATACATGCTCGTAAGCAAAAATAACGCATTGGATGATAATCTTTATATTGCTGGAACAAAACTAGAGAAGGTACAGAGTATTGTATACTTGCGCTGCAATGTAAATGATAGATGGGATCCTTCAGTTGAAATCAAATGCCGCATTGAGCAAGCTCGTGTAACTTTATCCGCATGAAAAAAATGTTCTGCAGTCATGATCTCAACCTTGGATTACGAATGAGAATGGTCAGATGCTACGTGTTTTCGATATTATTTTACGGAATGGAAGCACCGAAGCATGGACGCTTACTGAAGAACTAATTAGGCGACTTGAGGCATTCGAGATGTGGATCTACAGAAGAATACTTAAAATAAGCTGGATGGACAGGGTTACAAATGAAGATGTTATGGTTCGGATGAATAAAGAAAAGAAAGTAATTAAAACTATAAAAATCCGAAAACTTCAATTTCTTGGACATGTGATGAGACATCCGGAGAAGTATGAGATCCTGCATCTCATAATGCAGGGAAAGATTGCCGGAAGACGGGGCCCTGGAAGAAGGAGAACCTCATGGCTGAAAAACCTGAGACAGTGGTTTGGCCAGTCTACCGTGGAGCTGTTCCGGGCCGCAGTAAACAAAGTCCGCATAGCTAGCATGATAGCCAACGTCCGTTGAACGGACAGGGCACAAGAAGAAGAAGATAATTGTGATTGACAGCGCTCGGCGAATTATGTCTGTGTTTATTAGGAATGAACATTGTATTCCATGGCAATACTTTGTTCCCTCCACTCTATCCTCCCCGCCCCCCGGTCAGTTCGCAATAATTCAGTGTAAAAGACAGTAGAATTGCATTTTACGCAACTCGGATTTTTGGGATTATTCGTAAGTAACCGGGCCGTGATAAGCTCTCCTCGTAAATATCGCATAAAACACGCGTTGCAATATTCATTTGGAAACGATTTTAATACGAAGTGAAAACAAACAATAAAAAAATAAAGTCACACGCCATAGAAGTGAAACTAGAAAGTCGCTAGATGTAGCTTTCTTTTCTTTTGCCAGTTTATTTTAAAGTGGTTTGAAGATTGGATATTGATTTCACAAAATAATTTATTTTTTTTGGATTTAGGATTAGTATTGCGTAGGATTCGAACCCCCGTTCGCTTGATGTCTGTCTCTCTGGCCGCTAAGACTTCAGGCACCTTGCACAACTACGCTATGGAAGGAATTTGTCGCGTTATATTAGAACCGAGTATTTGTGTAGAAGTGAGTTGTGACACATTTCCGTTTCACCCGAATTTCAAGTCACTAACGGCCCTAAAGAAGTTCCACTTCAAAAACTCATAGTGATGCCCTGAGAGGAAACACATCTTTAAATTGCAGAGAATTCTTTCCACTCTTATTCCTGTGAGTAATTTCCTTTTAAAATACAATTATTTGCATTTTATAGGCGCAAAAATCATTTTGCCGTGTATTATAAAACCTCCATCTGAAACAATTATTGTTCTGTAACCTTCCAGAAAGAGCCGTTTATACTTTTGGCCGTGAAAATCTCGTCCAGAAATATGGCGTATTTTTCAGATGGTCAAAATATTTCTGCTTTACAATAAAATGCTAATAAATGGAATATTTCCAAACATATCCGAAAACTAAAAACTGTTTCTGAAAGATGATGAAATACACATTCTAATTTCACAATTCTAAATAAACATATAATTTGTGAAATATAAAAAATTTGCATTCAAACATAAAAAAGTTTTAAAAATTTCTCACCTTACATTTTTTCTAACAAAAATTACTGATAACAAAAAAATATAAAAACGGATACTTATTTTATTAGACAAATGTAATATAAACGTTATCGTTGCCTCACTTTTTTATCATTCTGTATAAAAATAATTAATAAAAAATTCTCAAAGTTATAAATTTTCTTTCAAAATTCAAATTTTAAACTTTGGTTTCATAAAGGTGTACATATTACTTTTTTGTGGTTATTTTTTATTTGAATATAAAGCGTGGTATTTTTCCTTTCTAAAACCGTTTAAAACATATTTCTCGCTATGATCGTAAAGGAGTTACAGCGATTTATATGAAACCTGTGTGAGCTGGGACAAATATGTCTCCTGTGATTAAATGGGCTAGAAAACGTCTAGAAATTTTTTATTTCTTCTTCAGTCTGAGCCGAGAGGATCGTGGCCCCTACAGCAATTTCCATGGTAGACAAGGCTGTATTATTTTAAGTACTTATAACAAAAGAGACCAGTAATAGAGTCGTCAGGCGTATCGATTTCAAACACGTAAGTAAGAAAGACATATTAACGATCATGCTATCATACACTACCATCCCTATCTATGCTTTATTACCCTCGCCAAGTCATTAAATATGTATTGCCGCGAAAGCCCTGAGAAAGCACCAAGTGACGTTGAATATTTAAGCACAGAACAGGCCAACGTTTAAGGACACGGATAACAACTGGGGTGTCAGTAAAGTGGGTGTTCCTCCCTCACCTGAAGGGGCCCGAAGGAATTAGGGTCGTCCCTTTACACGGGTACCGCGGGTATTAATTATTGATTGATTGTCATATAATACGATTATAATGCCATCATGTTCGACGGTTGTAAATACTGAGTCGATTTGGGTTTTAAATGCTTCATTTCGGATTAATTTTGAGGGTGAAGGGAGAAATTAATTGAATTTATAAGCGTTTAATATTTCTGTAGTAGATGAAGTGTTAAGGCGCCGTAACCGCGCTCAAAAAGAAGAAGATGGAGAGATATTTACTTACGAATGTTAGAGAAGCGCGCTAATATTTAAAGCGATAAAATCGATGCGAAAATGGTGAAAATGTTTAATAAAACACGACTAGTTTAAAATTGAGCAAAATTCTCTTCATACATACCTAGTAAAATAACTGACACAGGCTTGAAAATAATAATTTTCGGAGTATACTTTGCGGTTTTCTTTCTATCGAGAGAATTTCATATAATTTGCCTTTCGACACGGGCAATGTATAGATATTATCTTCAAAAATAACATTTTTTAAGAGCTTAAAAACTTCAAATGTCTAAAGTCAAATGTAAGAAATCGGTAGAAATTCGGGTAGCGGCGGCTTAATAGAAATCAGGGACGACAGAATACAACATAGCACGATTAAATATGAAAATAGGATGTCGATATTGCGGATATGGAAGGACAAAGAAGAGCGATGTCTGTTAGAGCAGGTATGCTGTCAAGGCGATTTCACTTTTGCAGTAGAAACTTCAAATGGATAATGTTCAACCCATTCTACACACTGCTGTATGTATACATCAGAACTGTGGGTAGATTAAACTGCATTCCAATGACATAATTTAAGTTAAAAGTCGTTTACAATAACTGCTCCGCCTACCGAGATTGCAGTGCTACGGAAATGTATCTGGAGGAATGGGTGCGCTCTTTCAGAGCAATGGCAGAAGACGGAAACGACTATTTTCATAAATTTTAGTATTTAATATTTTAAACTTCTTTTCTGCTTTAGTATATGACCTATGTGCTATGCAAAGTTATTTTGTCGATTTTTAATTATTTCGAAATACGGAATGTATTTCATTGTATTACCCCTGCATACATTCTAGAATAAACTATTATCTAATGGTATTATTATCTTAATGACTGTACAGTTTAGGTTTATTGTAAGCGGCGCCCTCTGTTATTTAAAAAAAGTACCGTTGAAGTTACAAAAAGCACCACCGATGACAAATTGTCAAAAAGAAAATTTAAAACTTGGAATTTCTCGGATTCAAATATTTTTAAATTTCCCGGTGAGAATTTATTTTTTCTGTTAACAAAACTTTTTCAACGTTACCAATTTACAAATCATTTTTTTTTTTTTAAATTTCCCGGCCCATTTTTCGACTAATTTTTCGAGCAAAAATTTTTCGTTTTTTCTCGGAAGAATGCTTGAGTTGAGTCATGTCAAGTGTCAGATATGAAATGTAAGCTCGTAATGGCTTTATCCGTGTTTTGTGACCAAATCTGAATAGCCAGGTAGGTAGTGCTCCACCTTCCTCTTCTCCTCTCCACTACGTTCAACCTCAGAACATACCCCAATTACGGATGCCACATTGACCTGTTGGTCGAGGGGATGCCAGAATCACTGGCTCCAGACAGTTGGGTTTTTTCCTGCACTATTTCAATGTCAACATTCACAAACAAATCACGTAGCAAATTCGCTATTTCCCCTCGTACACAGTTTGGCAAGCGAATATACAAATGAAATTCAAATTTTTAATGTAACAATTTCGATGTTTAAAATATACCTACTTAAACCATTTTTTATGACAACACATTATTTCTGATAAATTCAGTATATTTTTATAATTATTTTTAAAAATTTTATCCAATTGTAAAGCAATGTAATGAAAGAAATTATTTTATGCAAACTATTATTTATTTCTAACCGCTGTGTAAAAATATAATTTTTATACATCAATGTAAAATGTAAAAGCCCCATGGGCGTATAAAAGATTAAATAAATAAAGTATTCACATAAAAAACCTCTCTCCAATTTTCATCCCCTCCCACTCCCTTCAGCCCCACAAAATAACACAATTAATTTGAACGTTAACTATTGGTTCAGAAAAAATTATAAAAATATCAGAAGTACAATGAATGCTTCTTTTGCGAATCTACAATGGTTTTTCAGTTCTAACAAAGTATTATTATGATTTGATTAAAAACAATGATCACAGTTTTACTAAAAAAATACCATTTAAATTCGACATGCTTTCGGTACGAAAATATGAACTGAGTAAAACCGTTGATTTCAGAAATATTAATGAAACCATCAAAATTCCAAATGCACAAAATGCAATAGGCAGTTCCTTTGATTGCAATAGTACCCGCTGTGACAGATAATAACATCAGCACTGCACTTCAATCATAATTCTATCAAACGTACTGGAGTTCCCACGGTTTCGATTGAGAGCGTATTCCAATGAATTTAGTCATTTTTCATACAGTTATTCGTTTATCAGCGAAGGTCTTTCAGTTCTGCCCTTTTGACAATCAATCTTATTGCTTATTAATTGTATTTTGTGATTAGTTCGTAGAACTCCATTTAATTATTAAAAATTTCATTTAAATAAAATTTAATAATGTTATTTTATTTTTTTATTTTATTTTATTTATTTTGGAGAAAGTTTTTTTTTTTTTTACAGTGAATACCGCACAAGAATCTCAACTGCTCCCGTCTGGAGCCAGTGAGACTATGGCATCCCCAATTGGGGTATGGTTGTGAGGCTGAAGGTAGTGGGGAGGGGAAGGAGGTGGGAAGAGGAAGGTTGGGAAGTACCTGGCTATTCAGATCTGGTCACTAAACACGGCTAAAGCCATTTTCAAGCAACATTTCAATTCTGAATAGTGGTCTTACACCAGGGCGATACTAATAGTATCTTCCACTCTGGAACATGCCGCAAATATACTATATATTATTTTAAATGAATTAATTGTGAAATAACACAAATTAATCAAATAAAATTTATTTGCGCATGCCGGATTCGAACCCGCGACCTCCGGAATGTGAGTCAAGAGTCTTAGCCACTGGACTACGGAGGTCGTCAAAAACGTTGACAGCAAATCAGAGATTACAAATAATAAAACAATAGGATGTCTATTATGCCAATTATGAACTTTCCACTGATGATAGTTATAATAATAAAGTGTGATATGTAAGTTTTATTTTTTAGTTACAAAATATAAAAAAGGGGGGGGGGGGGAGGAGGAACATAGGAATAGGATTAAGAGGCAAAGGACGGGAATATATATATTGATTGAACTTTCTAGTTTGAGTCATGGTGCTTGGTGAGTTTTCGTTTTATGTCACGTAAAGTTGAGTTAAAAATGTCAATGTGGTAATAATTTGAGTTAAATGAGTGTGTGGATCTGCAGATAAATGAGTTCTGTTTGGAGTTGGTCTTGCAAAGAGGAAGATTAAAGGTAAGTGACTGCCTGCTGTTGCGATTTGGAACATGGAATGATAGGCGTTGAAGAAGATCAGGACAATCGATTAAGTTATGTGTAATTTTAAATAACATTACCGAATCTGCTATGTTTCTTCGACAAGTTAACGTTTGTATTTTGAAGAACTTTGCAGAGTCTTCATTACTAACATGAGATCGAAAAGAGCGGAAATTGAGGTACCTTAAAAATCTATTTTGAACGCTTTCAATTCTATTTTTGTGCACTGCATGGCCTGTGTTCCACACCTGAGATGCGTATTCAAGGATACTACGAACATATGAGAAATACAGTGTTTTGAAAGTAGTAAGGTCTTTAAATTGTTTACAGGAGCGGATTATGAAAGCAAGCATAGAAGATGCGTTTGTGACTATATGTTATGATCATGTTCTGCAGTATTGGGTACTGCTTAATTTATTGGATAACCAACACCCTTGCCACAGGTCACCCCAAGTGGTTCGCTACGTTTGGTGACATAGCAGGGGTGCCCGGGTTCATGGGGTGAGGTTTGTTCGAGTCTTGGCGGCGAATGCGTCTGCCCGCCAGCTGCATGGCAGACCAGATCGGGAGAGAATGGTCGAGGGAGTCCCTTTGACTTCTCCAGCCGTACTCTGAACATCGCCTTGCACCGCAGTAGGAGGGATGGATTCACCCGTCACTCCTGGACACACTGGCCCCCAGATTCTTACCCACCCCACCCTTTTCGTTCCCAGAACTTATTATCCTTCCCTATCCTAAAAAGACCCTCCACACAGCATCCCCAAAGATGATATAGACCCCGAGGGGAATATTTTACTCAGGGCCTCCTGTGTGTTTTTTTTAGTATTTTTTGTGTTACAGCTGTTTCGGCCTACAAGGCCATTTTCAAACTGTGGTTTAACCACTGTGAGACGATTCATTTATACGATCTTAAATGTCAATTTTTGAAAGTGTCTTAATTGATTTATTACCGGTTAAAACAATTTGCAAAAATATACGTATAAAATCGTATAATCGTCTCAAAGTGGTTTAACCATAGTTTGAAAATGGCCTTATAAGAAATAACAGCTATAATAAAAATAAATACTAAAATACTTGCAATGTTATTGCATTTAGCTGGAACGGTAAACCGCATTTTATCCGTTTCCTCTGCGTTTAAACATATTGTTCCTTAGGATTATAATAAACAAAATTAATGAAATAACTAACAAAGCCAATTAAATGTTGGGATTTTTAATTCGCTCATCAATTTCCGCATTATACAGACTGTGTTTTATTCCCTATACACCTTGTATGTACATATATCCGCCCCCACTTAGGACACTGTACACCGTTCTGGAATCCTTTCTTACTAGCCCATAATCCGAAAAAAACCAAAATAACACCGAATCTATTAAATTCCATTTTTTTTTTGTTTAACATTGAATACCGCACAAGAATCTCAACTGCTCCCGTCTGGAGCCAGTGAGACTATGGCATCCCCAATTGGGGTATGTTGTGAGGCTGAAGGTAGTGGGGAGGGGAAGGAGGTGGGGAAGATGAAGGTTGGGAAGTATCTGGCTATTCAGATCTGGTCATCAAACACGGCTAAAGCCATTTTCAAGCAACGTTTCAATTCTGAATGGTAGTCTTACACCAGGGCGATACTGATAGTATCTTCCACTCTGGAAATGCCGTAAATATACTATATATTATTTTAAATTAATTAATTGTGAAATAACACAAATTAATCAAATACAATTTATTTTCGCATGCCGGTTTCGAACCCGCGACCTCCGGATTGTGAGTCAAGAGTCTTACCCACTGGACTACGGAGGTCGTCCATAACTTCATCTCCCTTCAAACAATTAATTCTTTGTTCAAATTCAATTTGCATTCGCCTAAGGCCTAAGCTAACAAACTTTATTAAATTCACCCCCACCTACCTTATGAGTAACCCGACAAATCGATATTTTCATTTGCCTGCATGCAGAATTATCCTTAGAAAAAAATTCCCATTTTGCGCAGTCTAACAAACAATTTTATAATACCGATTCCCCACATTTAGCTATTCAGCATTTAGTTTTTTAAACAACATTTTGGTCCTTTGAGCCGGATGATTTCATGTTTTTTTGTATATTTGATGGATTTGGTTGCTTTTGTATGTTTTCTTGTGATTCGTCATTTCTTCCTGAAAGTTTTAAACATTTCAACCTTTCTGTTCGTCCAATCAGCTTTAAGATAGCTTCATGATGTTTAATTTGCATAATAATATATTTCATATGTTGTTAGATTTTTCCTTTCAATTTTTTATACCCTTCAAGGGTGTTCTTGGTCATCGTTTCGAATTATGGAGGGATGGAATGTGAATTTATTTTATATAATTTCTAATAATTCTTTACTGTTCGTTGGTTTGCCGTAATCTTTAATCTTCTTCTTCGATGGCGCTACAGCCCATATCGAGCTTTGGCCTCCTGCAACAGTCGCCTCCAACTCCTCCTGTCCTCAGCGGCTAACTTCCAATTTGGTACCTGGAGAAGCTGTGCTGTATCCCCTCTTACTTCGTCTTCCCACCTCAGTCTGGGTCTTCCCACTTTTCTCTTTCCACCTGGGTGTCCAGTCAAAATTCTTTTTGGGACGCGTGTATCCGGCATTCTCTGTATATGCCCAGCCCATCTCAGCCTGCGGAGTCTCATATGTGCTGAGATGCTAGGGGCCTTATATATATCATACAATTCTGCCGGATGCGCCACTGTTCACCATCTTTCACGGGTCCACATATTCATCTCAGCACTTTTCTTTCAAAAGAATCCAGCATTTCAGCCATCTTTACCGTCAGTGTAATCTTTAATAAGCCTACGTTATTTGGTCTCCATTCTATGATTGTGAGATTAATCATATCGAATCTGTACAGGAATCCATACACTTCTTATGGGGAATTACTCGAAGGTTGGGGGTAGAAAGATTCGAATACTCAAACGATGAACTTAAAGTAGAACTTAAAAAAAAAACAGAGGAAAGACTTTGATCTCATCTGCATTTTCAAAATTATTAACAGTATGGTTGACTCACCCACTTTGTTGCAATTCTCACCTTTCAATATCCCTTCCCGTAGACTCAGAAATATATAATTGATTTTCCTCAATCAATACTCCGCACATTATGGATACCATTCCATACCAATGTCCAGAATACTCGGACTTGTCAACTCAAGTATTTTTATATATGAATTTGTGTAAGTCTTAATGATATTAAATTTCAAGTCAATCATTACGCAAGTAATCCAGATATTTTGCGTTGATGTGGAAGAAGTCGTGACTTTTTCCTGCCTTGACTTGACATTATCTTCTTTTTTTTTAGTGTAATTTCCCTCAATTTTATTTTTTTCGTATTTCTAATTTTCCTATCGAATACTGTACCATTTCTCGTTGTATTAATTTATTATAATATTGAATGTGTTTTATTTAGACAAAGTCCATTAATAAATACATAAATAAATAAACAAATTTCATAATAATACGATGATTGGAGTCGAGCTCCGACTTAGGAGATATTGAACGGAGGCGAGGCAATTTTAGATTATGCTTCATAGAGAGAAGGTATTTGTTCAGAGAAGGACAACCAAAACATATATGAATTATAGCTTCCACTTCTAGACTACAAAAAATAACTGAGTGAATTTTAAAAAGGTGAGAAGAAACGGAACAATGTCCAATTCGCATTGGAATAAATGAAGAAATTTCTTTTTTTGGAATAATGGGAGAATCGTTGAAACTACGATTTTGATGGGATTGTCCTTTGTATTGAGGCACAGCAGGTTCCCTTGGATTGACTAGTAATTTGCCAATACTCTGCCCAAGAATTGTAGGATTTATCATGGATGGAAGAAATGTCATGTGGTTTATGCGGGTGACAATAGGGCCGGATGTAGGAGATTGTTATGATTGGACTTATGATATATAATATGTTACCTGCAAGTATCATCTGTTTTTCAGACATCCCACTGGTAGACCTGAACAACTCAGCAGTATTGGGTCTGTAGGTATCCAGACTGGCCGATAGCTCCATCAGCGGCTTCATGATACTCTTCAGGTGCTGTAGCTGCTCACAGGCGAAGATCAGCCAGGAGCAGAACATCATGTCCAGGAGATTGGCGTGCATGATGGTGAAGATGAGCCAGTAGACCTGATACGGTACAAGAGATTAGATTACAGTCTACCTAATCTAACCTAAAATACAGGATCCGGTAGCATAACTTCCTTTTTTAAAAGGTTTCAGAACGTTTTACATTTAAAATACATAAAACATGCAATTCTTAGAGTTTTAATTTAAAAGTCATCCAGAAAGGCAATTAAATTAGAGTTTATTACTAGAATTCATGCTGAATTTGTGGAATAATGTTGTATGTAAACAATTCCACATACAACGTTTTTCCACAAAATGTTATTTTTACACTTCGTACCTTACAAAAAGCAACATACTCTTTTAACATAAATGAACACATGTCATATTTATGTATTTGAGCTTAAAAAGCAAAAAAAAAAACGATATGAATAAATGGAACCATTTACTTTCTAGATATTGTCTTGACATCAACATCTAACATTATTCCACATAACTGTTTCAACGGCTAAAAAAACAGGCTAAATAATATTTTTTCCGGCATTCTTCAGCTTCTTGGCTTTGAAGACCTTCTAGTTGAAGACGTTCATTTTCTTAATTTATTCCCATAAATAACCACGCGCCATGATTTTGATAAATGGCATTGTACAACATTCTTCCACAAACCAAACTTCAAAAGGCTGCCACAGGCCTAAAAAAATGTTCATTCCCATAATCCCTACCTTCAAAAATGCGTATTAACATGCCCAACATTATTCTATCAATAACTCAATAGTTTTGTTGGATACAACATTATTCCGGGCAAGGGCTCAATTACAGAATAAGATTCTTATTTAACTGATTTAATTACGCAGTTATTATCGCAGTTAGATACCTCGGCAGTATTCTCACGGAGACTCTTGACCCAGATGTAGAGGTTAGGTGCAGAATTGAAGCAGCAAGAACTGCGTTCACTAAAATAAAATCCCTCTTCTGCAATGACAATATCAGCTTAAAACTGAGATGTTATGTGTGGTCGGTCTTGCTCTATGGATGTGAAACATGGACCTTGAAAGTAAATACCATGAACAGGTTAGAGGCTTTTGAAATGTGGCTTCACCGGAGAATGCTCAAGGTCATGAACTGACATGATAACCAACACAGAAATTTTCAGGCAGGCTAGAGCAGATAGAGAACTGCTTACATTAATAAAAATCAGGAAAATTTCATATCTGGGTCATATACTTCGAGGGGAGAAGTACCACTTGCTCCATTTAATATTTAAAGGCATGATAGAGGGTCGCCGAGGGCCTGGTAGGAGACAAATGTCTTGGCTGCGTAATATACGAATTAGAAGTGTGGAGGAGCTATTCCGAGCAGCGCAAGACAGAGGGACATTTTCAAGAGTGATCGCCAACGTCGGGGGACCTGATACGGCACACAAAGAAGAAGATATTATTAAATTATTCTCGTTTGTTAACTGGGGAGCTAGTTTATTTATTAATTCATGAATTAAAAATATATTTAAGAAGATATAACGAAATTCTATGTCGGTATACACCAAAACCCTTTTACTCAATGATCTCCAGGTGATTCTCGGGTTTATGGCTTCACCTACTCATCATAATGATTTACATTAAATTTCCAAGAAATGTACGTTATGTAAACCCCGGGGCTATTTACCTTCCCTTGAAAACTACGCTTCAAGTTCTTTACGATCTGATACCAAACTTTAAACCAATGCTTTGCAATATAGCCAATTCCATCGAAAATAAAGTATCTTTAAAACAACTTTGTTGAAGTTATTCGGATTCGGCGAACAGTTAACCAAAAGTTGTGGATGATATTATTATCGTATATCTTTTCAGTAGTTGTTTTCAGAAAACATATTTTAAAAGTTTAGCAGGAACTCAAAAATGATATTTAGACCTGAATTTCTGAAACGATGTTTATCGTGGAACTAACCAGAATGATGAATATTTTATGGGAATTAGTAACAACATTTATGCACAAATTAGATTTAATTCGTTCTAGGTTAGAAGTAGAAAGTTATATAAGTGCTCATCAATTTAATTGACAGTTCAAAGATGATTAGTGCTTCACTTGTTTTCTTTTATTTACAAATAAAGCGTAATACGTGAAAGTGAAAGTAAAGTAAGCGTAATACTTAAGGAAATAATGCTTAGTTCGGAACCAAATTGTTGCACATTTCGACCCTAGCATTTGATGTGAAACTGAGATCACTTGCAAAGGATATGACATAAATAAGTAAGTTCGGAAGCCCCCTCCGCAACTTAAGCAGATATATGCGCTAAAAATACGACAGCAGTCAAGTACAATAAGCGTGTTTATACGTCAGCGCGTGCATCTCCATAGAAATCGTTCTAACTCCGTTATCGTTTTAGTTACACCCCTAAAACAAAAAGTATAAGGTCGATAGTAGATTAAGCTGTACATCCCTATCAAGTTGTCCATAGAAATAGATAACAAGAATATGCTGTCAGTCGCGTAGTTAACACAAATATTTACCCGCCCAAATTTACTACCGGCGGCTCGACCGCGCTCGACATTGTTAATTTTTATTAAATATTTTTGTATCAAATTATAAAAAAGTGAGGAGACAAAAGTGTTTATTACACATTTCTACAATAGAAGAAGTATTGTTGTGTACATAATCTGTAATTTTAGTACCGTTTTCACATAAAAACATTACGTGAGTCATTTTTTCCTATTTTTAATGTTTGCGTTCTAAATTTTAATATTTACAAATGTTAATATTTATTTGTAATATGATAATTTAAAAGCTTATTTTGTAAACTTTTTAAAACAGTTTTAACTATTCGGCTACGTTCAGAAATATTTCATTTATAGAGCTTTAATTGTAAAGCAATAATAATAAAAAGTTTTCGTAAAATGTCATTTCGTTTGAGACATTTTAAGGGCTTAAATTGCGATTTTCGGAGGGGAAGGTTGCATATATCCTAAATAAGTACTTAACAATAAATTTGGCACTACACTCCGATGTTTCCTTGATAGCGTAACGTCAATGTAATGATTTGGTGTTTTTGTAATGATTTGGTCCATCGATTTTCACAAACAAAAAATCAAAATTTAGAATCCCACCACTCTAAATCATTCCTTCCGAAAAATTACTATTTGATTTTGCTGGTACCTACTCGAATGTACGTGTGTATTTCAAACTAACTATTTTGCATTTGTCAAAGCAGTAAAAAATGGTCGTTTAAACTGTTTCCTAGTAAGCCAAGGACAATTGATTGAACGTAACAAAGGCCTATTTCAACGCGGCCGTCTTGCATTTCGCCTGTAGATTTGTTTATATGTTCCGTTTCAAGATGGTGGCCGTTTTAATGGTCCAGTAAAGATTCTTTTTGAAAGTGAAATCATCTTGTTTATTCGGACTTTCTTATTACAATTTCTTCAATACTATAGTACGTACCTACCTACCTGCCTGAAGAAATTGTAAAAGCGAATTGTCATTGATGTAGTTACGTTTCTTTGGACAATTTGAATAATTTCTCATTTGAAATAAAATATTTGGTTTGTTTATTAAGTAGGTAGGTATTTACCAAATAACCTACGTATTTCAGAGGAAATTTAAAAGAAAATTAAAAACATGTTTTTGGACGTGAGATTTCAGAGAACTAGTATGGTGTATTTAAAAAAATATATATAGTTATCCCTTGTGTTGGCTAGTATTGGCTAAGCGGACCGCCAAGTCAAAGAAGGAAAAGTTCACCCTAAGTGATGATCCGAAAGATTCTGCTCACCTGGTAACCGAAGCAAACCATGTATGGCACCCCAGCCATTGCATCGAATGGATAGAAGGACTTAAGAGGCAGCCTCGGGACCTCTTCTGTCATGGTTTCGTTGGTCTCATGGTCCTTGGCAAGGCGAACAGACTCACCGAAGAAGGTGATAGTTACCCAGGCTGTTGAAAAATGCAAACATTATCTTTAATTAACAACCGTGGTAGATACCACTGGAGAAAGACCGCCACTTGTTGCTTGAAATTTATCATTAAAGTTATATTCAAAATTCCCATATTAACAAGCACTATAGATATATTAACAAGTTTAAAGAAGAAATTCGACAAATTTAAATAAAAACCATTCTCCTTTATCTTTCTAAAAACAAAATATGTTAATTTGACTTAAATACACGAAACACGGCTTAAAACCAACGAACTCTTTTAAAAACAAACATTTGCTCTATTTTTGATCGACATTTTAACTACTGCTGAACAATTCTCTTCTTGTGTCAATAAGTTGCAAATTCTCCGAAATAGAGCAACGAGAATAACAGTTAGGCGAAATTGATTTTCAAAAGTGACTAAAATGTTAAAGGAACTAAACTGACTAACAGTGAATCAGATGCTGAGCTTGAACGCGGTGATATTTATTCGTAAAATAATAAAAAAAACTGTTACCAAACCATTGTTTACAATAAGGACATAATACCAGGAATTAAGTTAATTAATTAACCAAAAAAGGACGAAGCCAATACGCAAAACAGTTTACTCCACAAAGTGATGATAATATATTATATTTAAATGCTCGGCCGGAAACAATAGACTATAGTCTACACTCTACACAAATTGGTAGGTTCAAGAATGAGGCGGCTGGTGACGACATCAATCCCCGTGAACTTCAGACCGACAAACAAGAGGCTGAAGAGAAAAGTGTGGCACCATAGGTCGGCAGACTGGTTCGGTACGTGGGCATACTTCAGTGCTTTCCCGTGGATAGCTGACTGTTTTCGGACATCGGATTCCTCAAAATGTGTTCAAGAAATTGGCGAGGTAATCACTTCATGGCTTCATTAAATCCACTGTTAAGGAAACTGGTGTGGACTTAAAGCCGTGGTTCAGTCGACAATGCTCCAAAGCAGTACGAGCCTACAACACATCTCGAACGTCCGAAAACAGATCAGAATATAACAAAATAGCAAAGGAAAACAAGAGGACCATAAATTGATCAAAATTCGAGCACGACCTGCCCGCAGGGCAGCAGAGAGTTCTGGTCGCTTGCGGGCTCAATAGATTGCAATTTCTGCAAATCCAGTCTGCCACCTTTTACCTGATCTGATAGCTCTCTAGCAAACAGCGCCGCGCCGCCGACAAGGCTAACTTATTAGGCAAAATAAGTTTGCTGAAAACTTAACCATCGATGATCAAGGTGTTCCCCGCCGTCGATCCTTCACTGCGATTTTTATATGAAAAAGTTGAGGATCCGGCCTCGGGATGTACTCCAAGTCTTACGAGGGCTTGATGTTAATAAAGAAAGCTAGCGGGACTGACAGAATACCTGCCCTGATATTGCAGAGGTGTGCTGCAGAAATAGTTCCAATTTTGACAAGCTTTGAAGTCAGCTCTGATTGGAAAATTGGAAAATTTGATATTGGGAAAAAGTAGGTCATCCATCCTATTCCAAAGAAGTGTGACCGCTCTAACCTGGCCAACTAGCGATCACACCAGTTCTATCTAAGGTGATGGAACGTGTGATCAACGACAAACTGCTCACATACCTCGAGAAGAAAAAAATTATTAACGACCGTCAATACATATTCCAGCGGAACCGCTCGTGCGGTGATCTTCTCTTCTCTTGTGAAACATATTTGTGGGCGGTACCTGGAACGTTTCGGTGAGACCCAAACGGTTGCACTGGATATTTTCGATATCTTTGCCTGTATTTGGCACCGAAGACTTGTCAACAAACTGCCTTCTTAGGGACTTTCCGCATCCTTGTGTAAGTTATCGTCCAGTTGATTAGTCACATCTCCGAAAAATCAAAATTTGAGCGGAATATCTTGTACAATACTCGGATTACTCATAAAAGCAACCAAATCGATTATATTGCAGAAAAACTTGAAGCAAATTCAACAAAATGTTGATCTTGTCTGGATCACCAGTAGGATATTTCAAAATGGTATACTAATGTACCGGATTATTATGCCTCCCGAAAATATATTGAAGCATGTTTTATATGTAAAACACAGACACGTGTAAGCAATGTTTGATTTATGGTAAACATTCGAATATTGCTTTGCTCATTATCTCAGAACTTAATTTTTGGAGATGTCTGACAAGTCTGACTAATCAACTGTCATACGCCACAGACATCTATCGGTTTCTTATAAGAATATATATTAAATTTTGAGTTCCCGGCGTGCGTTGAATGGAACTAAAAAAAATGTTTCTCAGTGCGTGTCCTTTCCAATTCTCTGCTTTCCCCTTCCGCCTCCCCTTCCCCTCCCACATCCCTTTACCTTCCACCTTCCCCCCTCCCTCTTCCTCTTCCACCCGTCCCGCCAAACTATATGAAATAAATCTTTTTTCAAACAACTCACGCGCCAACCATTTTTATGCAAATTTCATTTAGCCAGAGCTCAACATTGAAGTACCCACCACTGTCCCGCCCCGGTATAGGCGACTTATGGTCGCCCCTTCGGAGCTCTCGCAAGAATCTAATTTTTTTGAATGAACGACTCTACATTTAATAAAACGAATCTAGACCTTCAATGCCCCTACATACTTTTATTTTATTTTATTTTTATTTTATTTTATTTTATTTGGAAAACCAACAGTTACATTATTTACTTAGGTGTATTTACATATGTATATGTTATTGAACCAATAATAGGTTTTCACTGGTGTGTATTAATTAGAGAGATTAAAAAGTAATAAAAGTTATAATAGTTATAATAGCTTATTGGGATGGGATGGTGGGCGGGAGGGGAAGGGGACGGATCTATTCTCGGAGTGAATAAGTTATTTGTATAGAAGTATAATAGTTTGTATATGTTTAGAAGTTATTTATTGTTTATTTTTTTTAGAATTTGGGGTGCTGTGTTGAATAAGTCGAATTCAGTGTATGAATTGTTAAAAGAGTGTGAAGCGCGGTTAATGAATGTGTTTTGTTTAGAGTTAGTGTTGCATCGAGGAGTGTTAAGTGTGTGATTTAGTCTAGTTTGTCTGGTGGGCACTCTTAATTGAATTCTTTCAAGTAATTCCGGGCAATCTATCGCAGAGGTGGCTATCTTTTGCAAGAATATTACGTCTGCAGAATTTCTACGATTTTCTAGTGACGAGATTTTGAAAAACGTGGCTGACTCCACATTACTTAGATGAGGACGATATCCCCGAAAATCAAGGTATCGTAGAAAACGATTTTGTATTTTCTCAATCCTTTCTATGTATGTTGTGTACCTGAGATTCCAGACTTGAGAAGCGTACTCCAGAGAACTGCGTACATACGCAAAGTACAGCATTTTCATAGTGTTTACCTTTTTAAAGTGTTTGCAGGTTCTGAGTATGAAGCCAAGTACCTTGGAAGCTTTTGCAACTATGGATTCGATATGTCGGTCAAAAAGTAATTTCGGGTCTAGCACTACTCCCAGATCTTTGGCCTCCATCATTTTTTTAAGTACTGTGCCGTTAAGGGAATAATCAAAAGAAATGGGATTTTTGTTTCGGGTAAAGCTGATGACGCCGCATTTTTTAACATTTATTTGAAGGTTGTGTTGTGTACAGTAGCTATTTAGGCGATTTAAATCTTCTTGTACGCGAATACAGTCAGTGATACTTGTAACAGGAGAGAATATTTTCATGTCGTCTGCGTATAATAACGTTCTGGAGTAAAGAAAACATTTTCCAATGTCATTAATGTATATGTTGAAGAGCAATGGTCCCAATAATGACCCTTGGGGTACTCCTGACGGTACGGTTACCCAATTTGATTTATAGCCACCGACGACTACTGCTTGGCTGCGATTTTTCAAATACGACGAGAGCCATCTGAGGAGATCTCCGTGTACGCCGATTAGTGAAAGTTTAGTCAACAAGACATCATGGATTACTAAATCAAAGGCTTTGCTATAGTCTGTATATATTGCATCTACCTGTACGCGCTGGTCCATATTGTCTTGTAAGATTTCGACAAATGCCGTTAGGTTAGTGGTTGTAGATTTTCCTCTCATAAATCCATGTTGATTGTTGTTAAGTGACGATCTCAAGGCTGTAAACATCTGGTCGTACACAATTTTTTCGAAAACCTTACTGAAAATGCAGAGCTTTGATATGGGCCTATAATTTTCAACGTCAGATTTTTGGCCGTTCTTGAAAATGGGAGTTACAAATGCAGTTTTCCAAGTGTTTGGCACAATTCCCTCATTAAGGGAGCGACTAAAAATTATGAATAATGGTTTAGAAAGGCTGCGCGCACATTTGCTTATGAAGAAAGGGGGAATTTTATCTGGGCCTGCGCCTTTATTGGGATCTAAATTTTCAAGTTGTTTCTGTATGTGATGCTGGTTGATTTCAATATTATGAATGCTAGCAATACAGGGCTCACTGGTGTAGTCTGGCAGGATCTGGTTAATCCGAGCATTATTATTGTAGACTGAAGTGAAATATTTAGAGAATAAGTTGCAGATGTCAGATCCATTTTCAGCTTTTTCGTCTTTGAACATCATGGTATTCGGAACGCCATGGGATTTGGAGTTTGACTTAATGTAGTTCCATACTTTTTTTGGATCGGAGGATATATCATGTTCTATTTTAAGTAAGTATTTATTATGGCATTCCCAGTTAAGTTTTTTGTGACGTGATCTTAGTAGAGAGAAAGTGGCATAGTCAGAAGGATTTTTATATGTCTTGAACTTTTTGAAGTATTTATATTTTTCTGTTGTTAATTTGATGAGGGCAGAGTTATACCATGGCGGGTATTTCGAATTCCTACATAATTTCATAGGAATATGGGCGTCTATAAGATGATTTAATTGTGAGTAGAATTTATTTAATGCTGTGTTCACGTCACCAAACGAAAGTAGCTCGTGCCAGTTTACCTGGTCGAGAGATGTGTTAATTTGGTCGTAATCACCGCGCTTATAGACGTAAGCCCTTCTAGGCTCTTCCACTAGTGGAGCGGGTTCAGAAAATAAAACTTCCATTATTAAGGAGGTGTGATGAGGGTCTTCTAAAATTAATGGTTCATCACAAGCAGAGACCGGTACCAGGTCATTACATAGAACGAGGTCAAGAAAGTGACCGTTGGTATTTGGAATTCCATTACATTGAAACAATCCCGAAAAATGCATGCAGTCAATAAATGATGTACTAACAGGCGATAAGCGATCACTGGGTATAAATGACGTATTATTGAGAGACTTATTCCATGAAATGTCAGTGAGGTTAAAGTCACCTAGGATAATGAATTTATCTGTGGGAAATTGCAACGTAAGTGATGAAATTTGTGTGAGGAAGCTTTCCATATTTTCACGATATGTTGGTCCTTTAGGGAGGTAAACACAACATATGTGGAGATTTGTGTGTTTGGATCCCCTGGATTCTAATGTTATCCAGACGTCCTCAGCTTGTGAGTGCCACCCTGGGCGCTCGCGAGGTACCAGCTCACGACGAACAGCGACTAAGACACCCCCGCCCAAGCGTTGGCCCGTGCGAGTGTAGTCCCGATCTCGGCGGTGTACATCGTAGCGATCATCAAATAGCTCTTCGTTGCGGATACCATCAACGAGCCATGATTCAGACAGAGCGATTACATCATATTCGTTGGACCGAACAGCCACCAATAACTTGTCAGTTTTAGTGCGTAACCCTCTCACATTTTGGTAATAGATATTTAAAGACATTGGTTAAACCGTGCGAATCTATGATTAAGTGCGGAATTGAAGTGAATTTGTGTCGATGTTCGTATTTTGTTATTGACGGATATATGTTTATTTTTATGAAATTCCCAAAGAATTTTACAATAAATGCTAGAAAATTGTACAAAAGCTAAAAAGTGTGTTAGAATGAATGGAACTAAGAAATGTATTAGAGTGATTAGATCCATAGGGTAGGCGTGGGGGATAAGGGAGGGAAGGGTACATTCTAAGTGAGAAGAAAATATAAGAATAATTAAAATGAAATTAGTATAAAGAAATGCAGTAATTTTAAAAGGCCTTATCTGGAGGCTTGGCTCAGCTGAGGACTTTCTGCATCTACTCTGTTGGGTCCTGTGGCTGGAGGCTCGCGGTCCATTTTCTTCAAATCTGCTTCCTTTGAGATAATGATGGGTGCTGACGTCGTATTTCGTCGAGCGTAAATTAAACAGTTTTTTGTCCAGACGAATCTATAACCTTTTTCTTTGGCGAGAAGCCTTGCGCGGTAGAATAGATGTTTATTCATGCTCGTGAGATGGTCACCTATGTAGACATTTTGCGGGGATCCCGTAAATCCCAGTTCCGTTGACGTGATCCCTTTGCGGTCTTTTACCGCCTGCAGAAGCTGGTTTTTTAAGCTTCGGCTGGTTAATTTTACAATCACAGATTTTAGGGGTTTAGTCTTCCCAGTCTCGCCGCCTCTTGGAGCAACTCTCGTTATGAACTCCACGTCCCTTTCACCTAGACTCATATTGCTCAGACTGGCGATTTTTGAGATGAGGGTTATTAAATTTTCACCTTTTTTTTCAGGGATACCCCTTATTTCGAGGTTTTGAAGTCTTGCCCATTGGTCTTTTTTATTTGTTTCTTCAATTATGTTGCGTACTTCCGTTCTCAGGTTCATTACTTCTGCTTCCAAGTTTTCCACTTTTGTAAGGCGTTTTTCAAAATCATCAATCTTTTTTCCAAATGAAGCGACCTCCTGGTGGCAGCTGTCAACCGATTTCTGCACCCCTTGTACTTCCTCACGCAGAGATTTTATATCATCGTGCAGTCCCTTGAATGAGGACAGGTCCTTTTGAATTCTTTTAATATCTTCCATGATGGTGCTCAGATCTTGGACGCCCACAGCAATATTAGAAGATTTGCACCTGCTGCATCGCCAAGTACTTCTCAGGTCGAGCTTCATCTTTTTGTAATTTTCCTCTGCTATACCTCCACACTTGTAGTGCAGATTTTCCTTGCAGGACGAGCATTGAACTCCTTGAGTTATGTTGGAATTGCACACGCCGCAGATGTTCATTTTGTTTTATTTTAAATGCGGCCCACAGAAGGTTATTTGAGGTAATGTGCGGCCTCTGTGTGATGGCTGAACTAGCGAACAAACTAACAAATCTGCAGTATATTGTTCTGTTAATAATGTTATTTGCGTGTATACAGAGATGGCGTTTTAAATGTACAAAAATAAAGAAGTGAGTAATGTACTGCTTGATTATTGGATTTGGTCTTCCACTGGACACGAGTATATTTTTTTATTTATTTATAAATATATATTTTTAGTATTTATTTATTTCACTATAATATTTATTGTTTATGTTCGAGGCAATATTATTTATGTGGGTAGGAGCTTTATCAGACAGTGTCACAGTTTGAACTGAATGTAATTCTTGTTCACAATATTAAAACAATTCACACTGTTAATATTATCACTTTGTGCGTATTATATTGTGTATATTATTACTCGTTCGTTCAATATTATGTATTAATCGGGTCAAAATGTAAACACTGAAAACTCTTATCGCGGTTGTTGTTCGATGCTAAGATTATTTCATTTAAATATTAGAAGCTTATTAATAAGTTTTTTAACTTGTTTAGGCTTGTTGCCACTTAATCTTTTCGTTATTATAATAAGTTTCAACGTTTAAAACTGCTATTAACTGATAACTTGTTGCGCATAAATTTGTGTGTGCGCATACTTTGTTAGGTGGCGGAAATGTAGGATCGCCTACAGTCTGTACTGTAATGGTCATAAAGGACTAATCTACAGGTGTTAGTGAGCATAAAAAATGTAATAAAGAAAAAAAAACCAAAAAGTAGTTATTATATAATAATCAGAGGGAGACCACACACTCCAGGACTGCAGGCAACTGCGTACAAATAAGAAAAGGATAAGTTGTAAACAAAGCAATAATATTTAGTAAAGGCGAAAAAAAAATAGTGATGACCGTCATGACCATCCTGTGCCCGGCAGTCCCCCAGAGAATGTGTAAGGTTATTAGTCCGACGTCATGGCACCCAGTGGAGTCATCCTTTAGCCAGCTATCCGGTGGTGCCTAGAAGAAGTAAATGGACTACGATACGAAGACCCTAGGGAAAAAGAGCGTCGGGTAGCTGGAGGAAGGACGGACAAACCTCCGGATGCCACTCTATCTTTCCTCTAACCTTATTATGTCAGGGGGGGTGGCGCGGGCACTGGAAGGAGATAACAGAGGTAAGTTACAAAAAAAGGTAGACCTATAAAAAATATGATAGGGACAAGGCCCAAAGTCCAACCCCTTTAACCTTTCAAAGGCCAGGAACGCGCCCGCGCGCGAGACTGGAATTTCAAAAAAGAATATTAATTCAAATAATTTGGATGCGATTTTAAATTTTTTGTATAAAGAAACTGTACCAAGGAAAAAGTCAGAATAGCTTCCTCCATTCTTGTTCTTAAGGTAATTTCCAAAAAATTTTCCAAAAAACCCTGGCCCTTGACAGGTTAATGGGGAAGTGGACAAGACATAACAAACAACGGAGTTCTGTTCTAGTTGTTATCAGGAACTGAAAAGAACATGGAAAACAAAATAAACAAACTAAAAAAATGCAAAAACATGAGAGAGTAGAGGAAAAAAAATATAAAATCATAATGCACGCAGGCGTGTCAATTCACGCATTATATTACACTGTAAATGAAAAAGAAAAACACAAAGAAGTGTAAAAGTGTAAATAACAAGTAAGTGTAAATAAACAACAGAAAATAATAATAAGAAAAAGAAAGGAACAGAAAATGTAAAAAACCAGGCAGATAGGGTTGAAAGAGTAAATGTGGGGTAATCCGTGGATATCAGGAGACAAGTACACCTGGTCACTAAATCTTCTAATCAGCGACTCTAAGATCAGGCCATCTCTCCACCCAGATTCTTGTAAACTTCTTCAAGCACTCGAAATTCGTCTTATTCGAAACCAGATCAGTGTTCCACACTGGTCTGATGGGTACGTCCAAACCATCTAGCATTTGACCTCTGGCATCCGTCATTATTTCACACTGCCACAGGATATGCTCGGCCGACTGGTTCGTGCTCCCACAGGCACAGTTGGGGTGAGGGGACAGGGAGAGGGCGTGAAGTCTCCCCCTGAATTCCCCATGGCCAGATAATAATTGAGTGATGTGGTGGTCTAACTTGAGGAAGACCGCTTCCATTCTGAGTTTAACTGATGGGAAGAAGGAGAAAGTCCATCTTCCCAAATTCGATCTATCCCATCGGGCCTGCCACTCTTGGAGTGACAGGTCTCTCATTTGTCGAAGCAGCCCAGGGAGAGTCTCCGGCCCGCCCGGAGTTAGAGTGACTCCTAGGTGAGTGGCAGGGGTTCCTCTGGTTAACCTCTGCTTAGTAAGCACTTCCCTGATTTCCAGATCGATTGGCAAAATGCCAGCCAATACAGGCAAAGCGTCCGAAGCCACGGTTCTATACGCCCCGGATAGTGCCAACAAGGGAGTTCGTTGGCCCCGCTTGAGAGCCAAGAGTATAAGCGAGTTACCCAAGCGATGCTCTCAGACAGACGCAGCATACGAAACTTGCGCCACGTATACGCATCTGTACAGAGTGCGCATGGCTGGGCTACGCAAACCCCACTCAGCTGTGGAGAGTCTCCTAAGCTTCAAGAAGAGGCACTGAGCCTTGCCGGATACATCCTTGACGTGAGCCAGAAAAGAGGACGATCGATCTAGTGTGACGCCTAAGTATTTCACCGTTTCACGAAATTTGACACTAGAGTCCCCCATTTTGGTGACGGGATTTCTTTCTCTACTGAGAAAGCCCTTCATCAGGAGGCCCTGGGTCTTGTGGGGAGCGAATGTCATCTTGTTTCTCTTACCCCAATCGAGGAACATGTTCAAACCTTCACTGCCTTTGCTCTCAACTTCCTTTCTACTGTCCCCAGCGACCAAATACGTCTTGTCATCAGCGTAGTCGACAGAGATGCATCCTTCAGGCAAGGGTAACCTGGAGGAGTCGTCAAAGTTGATGTTCCACAGGTCAGGTCCGAGAATGGAGCCCTGCGGGCATCCAATATCAGCTTCCCTCTCGATCAAAAAATCTCCAAAGCTGATCGTGATCGTAAAGGTAGTCGTCGATTGACTGGAACAGAAGTTTGGAGCACTGCCTGGTTTTCACCTTTGTACGCATCATTGCCCACCACGCGTGATCGAAGGCACCAGTAATGTCGAGGAAGATCGCTACTACATACCTCTTTGGACAAGCCTTCACCCAATCAAGCACATACGACAGGGCATGCACCGTAGATCTACCGGGGATGAAGCCGAACTGCAGGTCACTGGCCGGTGACAGGGTTTGCCGAAGTCGCTCTCGTAGCAGTTTCTCCAAGATTTTGCCGAGTACAGGGAGGAGGGTAATTGGCCGATACGCCTTAATGTCGGTCAGTGGTTTTCCGTTCCCCTTTGGTATGATCCGGAGCACGCCACGCTTCCATTCGGAGGGGAAGACTCCCCTCCTCAGGCATGTGTCCATCACCGGGAAGAGCTCTTCCTTGGCGTGGACCCAGACTTGGTTCGCAATCACGCCATTGAGCCTATCATGCCCTGGTGCCTTCTTAGGACCCAATCCCTTTATTATAACATCAATTTCCGCTTTAGTGACTCTAATGAAGTTATCCTCTTGGGCAAGGTCCCTAGGTGGTAGCCGTGACAGATTTCTAATCTGTTTGTGGTGGTCATTCTCCCCAATTACTGATTCTAAAGGAACTAACTCGCCCAGAAGTGTCTTGAGAGTGGAGGCCACGTCCACAGTCTCAGCGTTCCTCCCATCTGATTTCCCAATTACTGTAGACAAATACCGGTCAGATCCTTTCCCGGATTTTTCAAGAGCGCTGTGGATTTCCCACGGGTTGGCGTTTCCCACATCTTTGACCCAAGTATGCCAAGCAGCTCGTTTCGCTCGAAGAACGGCCCGTTTGAAGGCTGACCTGGCGGACCTCAAGCTCGCCTGAAGCGCAGCTGTCTCCTCCTCCATACAGCTGCCACTCCTGGACAACCCCCAGAGCTCAACATTGAAGTACCCACCACTGTCCCACCCCGGTATAGGCAACTTATGGTCGCCCCTTCGGGGTTCTCACAAGAATCTAATTTTTTTGAATAAACGGCTCTACATTTAATGTAACGAATCTAGACCTTCAATGTCCCCTCATACTGTGTTAGGTGGCGGTATGCGGTCGCGCCTACAGGACTGTACTGTAATGGTCAAAAACTAATACTACTGGTGTTAGTAGACATAAATGTATAAAAAGAGAAAACAAAATATTTAATACATTATAAACAGAGGGAGACCACACACTCCGTGACTGCAGGCATCTGCGTGTAAAGACAAAAAAAGAAAAAGAATCATAAGTTGAAAACAAAACATAAAACGGAAAAAGACAACCGTCATGACCATCGTGAGCCCGGCGGTCCCCCAGAGAATGTATGAGGTTTTTAGTCCAACATCACGGCACCCAGTGGAGTCGTCCTTTAGCCAGCCAGCCGGTGGTGCCTAGAAGAAGTAAATGGACTGCAAAATGAAGACCCTAGGGAGAAAAGCGTCGGGTGGCCGGAGAGGGGACGGACAGACCTCCGGATGCCGCTCAATCTTTCCTCCAACCTTATCATGACCGGGGGGGTGGCACGGGCACAGAAGGAGATAACAATGATTGAATCGAAAAGGTAAACCAAAGGTAAGTTAACAGGGACAAGGCCCAAAGTCCAACCCCTTCGATGGGGAAGAGGACATTACAGAACAAACAAAGGAGTTCTGTCTAACCTCCAGATAAACAATATAACATTTATAACATTAGAACAATATAACATCTTAAAAAAAAAGAAGAAATTAATAATAGTCACGAAAATAATAATGGAATTATCCATCCCAAGCTGTAAATTCGACTGCTGCTGTGTACTAAAAAATAAAATAAACAAACAGAATTTGCACATACATGATGCCATGAAAGGAAAGAAAAACAATAGAACACAAAGGAAAGTGTATATAAAATAAACGTATAGAAATCAATAGAAGCAAATTTATAGTTGGCTAATTTGCAATGCTGCGCGGTGAACTTCCAGACTGCAACTGTATGTTTCAAACAAAATTCCACGTTCATATAGCCTAACAGAGAAAAGAAAAAAAAAACAAAAGAACACATAAAAAAAAGAGTATTAAAAGAATATGTACATCCAGGCGAAAGTATAAAAGAGAGATCAAATCGTTGTCCGTGGTATTACAGGAACATGTACACCTGATAACCTATATTCTGCTAATCATCGACTCTAAGAGCAGGCCATCTTTCAACCCAGATCCTTGCAAACTTACGCAAGCACTCGAAATTCACCTTATTCGATACTAGATCAGTATTCCAAACTGGTCTAATAGGGACGTCCAGACCATTAAGCATTTCCTCTCTAGCATCCATCATAATCTCGCAATGCCACAGAATGTGCTCGGCCGACTGGTTTGTGCTACCGCACGCACAGTTGGGATGAGGGGATAGGGAGAGCGTATGAAGTCTCCCCCTAAATTCCCCATGACCAGACAAAAGTTGGGTCACGTGATGGTCCAGTTGTAAAAAGGCCCCTTCCATCCTGATTTTAACTGATGGGAAGAAGGAGAAAGTCCATCTCCCCAAATTCGACCTATCCCAACGAAGCTGCCACTCATGAAGCGACAGTTCACGCATTTCACGAAGCAGACCAGGGAGAGTCCCCGGACCACCAGGAGTCAGGACAACACCATGATGAGTTGTCGGGGTTCCTCTAGTAAGCTTCTCTTTAGTGATCACCTCCCTGATTTCGAGATCGATTGGTAATATACCAGCCAAAACAGGCAAAGCGTCCGAAGCAACGGTTCTATACGCCCCGGATAGTGCCAGGAGAGGAGTTCGTTGACCTCGCTTCAAAGCCAGGAGTATAAGCGAATTATCCAAGCGATGCTCCCACACAGATGCAGCGTATGAAACTTGCGCAACATAAACGCACCTATATAGCATACGCAAAGCCGGATTACGCAGTCCCCACTCAGCTGTGGAGAGTCTCCTTAGCTTCAAAAAGAGAGCCTGAGCCTTGCTGGATACATCCTTGACGTGAGCCAGAAAAGAGGACGATCGATCAAGCGTAACACCTAAATATTTTACATTATCAAAGAAGCGGATATTGGATTCTCCCATTTTGATGGTCGGATTTCTGTTTCTGCTGAGATAACCCTTCATCAGGAGGCCCTTAGTCTTCTGGGGAGCGAAGGTCATCTTGTTTCTTGTTCCCCAATCCAAGAACATCTGCAAACCATCACTACCTTTCTTTTCTACTTCCTTTCTGCTGTCCCCAGAGACCAAATACATTTTGTCATCAGCGTAATCAACAGAAATACATCCTTCAGGCAAGGGTAACCTGGAGGAGTCGTCAAAGGCAATGTTCCACAGGTCAGGTCCAAGAATGGAGCCCTGAGGGCATCCCATATCAGCTTCACGCTCGATGCAGTAGTCCCCGAAAGAGATGGTAATTGTTCTATCGGCCAGGTAGTCATCGATGATTTGGAACAAAAGTTTGGAGCACTGCCTGTTTTTCACCTTCAACCGTATCATTGCCCACCACGCATGATCGAAGGCACCAGTTATGTCAAGAAATATTGCCACAACGTACTTCTTGGGACAAACCTTCACCCAGTCAAGCACATACGACAGGGCGTGCACCGTGGATTTCCCAGGGACGAAACCAAATTGCAGGTCGCTAGCCGGGGAGAGCGATTTCCGTAACCGTTCTCTGATGATTTTCTCCAAGATTTTACCTAGAACTGGAAGTAAGGTGATAGGTCTGTACGCTTTAATATCAGAAAGTGGTTTGTCGTTCCCCTTGGGTATAATCCGGAGCACGCCGCGCTTCCATTCTGAGGGAAAAACCCCTCTTCTCATGCATGTGTCCATCACCTGGAAGAGCTCCTCCTTGGCGTGGACCCAGACTTGCTTTGCAATTACGCCGTTGAGCCTATCATGCCCTGGTGCCTTCTTAGGACCCAAACCCTTAATTATAACTTCAATTTCTTGCTTAGTGACTCTATACGAAATATCCTCTTGGGCGAGGTTACTAGGAGGCAGCCGTGCCAGATTTCTAATCTGGGTATGGTGGTCACTTTCCCCAATTACTGAATCTATAGGAACTAACTCACCCAAAAGTGTCTCGAGGGTAGAGGCCACGTCCACCGTCTCAGCGTTCCTCCCATCAATATTCCCAATTACAGTAGACAAAAACCGATCAGATCCTTTACCGGATTTCTTAATTGCGCTGTGGATATTCCACGGGTTGGCGTTACCCACTTCTTGGACCCAATTACGCCAGGCAGCTCGTTTCGCATGAAGGACGGCCCGCTTAAAAGCCGACCTAGCAGATCTGAGGTCGTCCAGGAGAGCGGCCGTCTCCTCCTCCGTACGACCACCACTCCTAGCAGACCCCATCGCCCTGAAGGCTCTCTTGTAGACCCCCTTCAGCAAAGTCAGCTCAGGTGACCACCACGGCGTCCGAATGCTCGTCTTTGGGTTTGATCTGCCCAAAGACGAGTTGGCAGCAGATACAACCGCCTTATTGAAAAAGTTTCCCAAATTATCCGGATCAGTAGCAGCTACATGGTAAAAATCCCTTTAAGTATCTCGTAGCGCAATCCCAAAGTTATCCCAATTCGCCCTAGTGGTGTTGAAATTCCAGGAGGTTCTTGGAATCTCTGTTTTTTTAACACCAACCGTAAATGTAATTAATCTATGATCCGAATTTATTTCGCACTCATGGACTGTCCACCTTGAAATCCTGGTTGCAACTGACCCAGAGCAAAGAGTTAAGTCAATGTTGCTCTCACCATGTATGTTTGAGAATGTGAAAAAAGAACTCTGTTCATTAATTATACTGAGACCTTGCGCGGCAATTAGGTCTTCCACGGCGTCTGATCGCTCCGTCCTACAGTCGTTAGTATCAAACCATAATGGTGAGCGTGCATTAAAGTCACCTCCGATAACAATGTTACGTCCTTTAAGCGCGTTCAATGCGCGCGTCAAACTCAGGATGTGGGGTCCTACCGGGTTCCCAAACTTAAAATATACGGAGATCAAAAAGATCTCAGTATCACCAAATCTAATACATACACAGGTTTGGTACTCATCAGAATAGCCGTCCAAGAGGAGGGGGCTGATCAACGAAGTGTTGACCAGGACACCCGCCCCCGGAGATCGGCCGACTTCGAGTACCGCCCCCGGAAAACTAATTGGGGTTTTACCTTGCCAGGTGTACTGTTCCTGTATGAGCATAATGTCGATATTGCGGTCAGACATGACCCGCAGCACCTCCAAAGTGGCCATCCGGGAACGCTGCAGGTTGATCTGGCCAATAGAAATAGGATTAACTAGAGCCATAGTCAGTCATTTTAATCTGTGCCTCTATGGCAGCTCTGTGGGCGGGGCACATCCTGTCGCCAGTCGGGTGGTCTGCCGGTTTCTTAAACCTCGTACAGGTAGCACAGACAGCGGGCTGTGCCTTCTTGGGACATTCCTCAAAGTCATGACCCTCTGAGGCGCAGTGTCGACAGGTAACCTTCTCCTGGGTACATGTTTTAGTAATGTGTCCATACTGATGGCATTTGAAACACCTGGTAGCCCCGGTGAAATCACGCGTACGACAGGCAGTCCAACCAAGGAAGCACAACCCGCTGTCTATTAAAACCCGCCTGACGTTTGGGTGACATGTTACCACCATATTCATCGTAGGCAATTCGCGTTTTCCAAAAAGCGACACCCGGCGCATGGTCCTCAAGTGATCTTCCAAAGAAAGAGAGGTCTTTCCATCCAGATTTGTTGTGTAGATCTCCTTAAATAGCTCTGGATCTGCAGACGGGTCACCTCTGGGCATGTTATATATTACAATTTTGGGTAATCTACCCAGAGGGCTGACGATTTTTAGGCCGCAAGCAGCTAGTTTGGCCTCAGTTTTTTTGATATTTTCCAGGTCAGTTTTGTCCTTAGCCTGGATAGCCATGCCGGCACCCCTAATCTTTCGAACTCGGACAACTTGAAAACCATCAGTACGAGGATTGATTGTTTTCTCCAGATTCTTCTTCGTTTCTTCGGAGGTAGTACCCTCTGGCTTTTCTGGGTATACGAGGACAGTGAGCGGTTTAGGTGGGATCGGTCGCTCAAAACCGTTAACTACCAAGGTTTTTGAATTTGGTGCGGAACCAGCCATCTTCGCATATGTAGGAGCAGCAGAGGTATTCGGCAGTGGCACACTAGCTGGCGGTCGTACTTGGAGTAGGTTGTCAATTTTCTTTGAAATGATGTTTTGGGAAGTTAACATTTCTTCAATGGTAGAGCTCCTAGTAGACACAGTGTTTAAATCTAGCATTAGATGCGTGATGTCGGACATCAGGTCATCTAAGAGTTCGTTGATTGCACTCTTATCACCTTTGTTAAGTTTATTAGCACCGTCGATGATCGATCTAATTTTATGGCACTTAGACATTGCCGGGATCACTTTCCACTGGTTCACGTTAGGTGAGTCACTAGGTCTGGGTCTCTTCCGTGTGCTGGCATTAGGTGAAGGCATCGACGAAATAGTGATGGATTGTCCACTTGGGCCGGCGGTGGGGGGTGGGACCGTGTCCATGTCCGAGCCTTCGTCGGAGTCGCTATGCGCAGTGTGGGTCTCGGATTCTACACCGAACAATTTTTTTTTGGACTTATGCCTTTGTTTTTTAGGACTCATGGGGTACATTTGGCGCTTGAGTTCTTCAATTTGATCTTTTATGGCCTTGTTGCGTTCCATTTTCCTATTCTCACGATCGGGATTTTCGTCCGATGACATGTCACTCGAAATAGGGTAAATTTGAAATGTTGGGGGGGTTAGGGGGTCTTAGGGGGGTCTTAGGGGGTCTTAGGGGGTCTTAGGGGGTCTTAGGGGGGTCTTAGGGGGTCATTAGGGGGTCTTAGGGGGGGATTAGGGGGGTTAGGGAGGTTAGGGGGGGTTGGGGGGGGGGTTGGGGGGGTCGGGGGGGTTGAGTGGATGTAAGCTGAAAGGGGGGGATGGGTCACAGAACAATCTTGTATCACCACACTCGCCTTAGGGATCCTAAAAAAAGTTTCAAATACGCTAAGTCGGGGCACAGGTCGTGATGTACACGATGTTTCTGGAAGGTACCAACCTTCGCCGCCGTACCTACCACTAGGAACAAAAATTTCACCACGTGTTTTTATTGTATTTCAAAATTTAGGGCACAAAACTAGAATGGAACTTAGAGAATGGGGTGTTAAACGACGCGGAATTTAATTCCCCGTCGAATGGTAATAGTTTAAGCACTGTAAGTAGATGTAAATGAACTAATAGTATATAAAAACCCTGTTTTTTTCACTTATCACTAAAAAAAAGTCATTTTTCACTAAGAACTTCACTAGGGATAACTTAAATTTAAAAACTAAAATTATGAGCAGGTAGCTCTTGACAAGGCGCACCTGATGGTACTAAATTTATAACTTTAGGTTAACTTTTAGTATTTTTAAATTGCAAAATAGCGGGAGCGATTTAGTATGAACTTGTCCGGCTGAAAGCTAGAACAGAACTGAGTATAGAATCCTTTGCGGCGTGCGCACAACAACTCACGTACGTTTCATCGCAATCGGATATGTGTATATCAAATAATTTCATAACGCCAGAGCTAACTATTATTTATAGAAACCATTACGGGCTTGGGCACTTCAAATCCCCAAAGTTTCATCGCAATCGGACGAATGGTTTAGAAACGCATAAAAGACGAACAAAGAAATATTCATTTTTATCTATTAAGATTAAATATGTGTACTGATAGAAACTTACAGACGACTGTCAGCATAGATCCCAGAGCTACAGCATACAAAAGTCGCCTCATCTTGGTGACCGCAAGTGCGTGGTAGCGGGCGTTGGATTCGGCAAACAGTGGATGAGAGTTGGACTGGTTCCAAATGCCGAGGGTTCTGAAATATCAATCTTTTTACTCCTGTGATGTTTGTGTTATTTAAAATCAACACTATTTGTTCTGTGGGGGTACTTCTTAATAATAATAATAATACGGCCCTTAATACAAACTGGTTTATTATGAGTTTACGTATTTACACTAATTATATTACTGGGCGCACGACCTGTCTATAGTGCTGCTAATTAAACCTGAACTGTATGCTGCAACCTACCGGGGCACACCTGGTGGCATCTGTCGGCAATTTTGACATTGTCTGCATCTGATAGCTCTTCTCTACTCGTACATCTCTACATCTTCTCTACATTATTATAAATTTAAGTCCTCCGCTGTGTCTGTCTGTCTGTATGTCTGTCCGCATGAAAATCCGTTCTGTAATTTTTAAATTAATCGCGAACAGACAGACAGACAGACATGGCGGAGGACTTTAATTTATAATATGTAGAGATTAAAAAACCACATAACGGATTTTCATGCGGTTTTCACCAATCGATAGAGTGATTTATGAGTAAGGTATTTATAACTTGTCAAGGTTTTGTATAAATTTGTTGAAATGTCTCTTCTGTACATCTCTTCTCTACATCTCTACATATTATAAATTAAAATCCTCCTCCTGCCTGACTGTTCGCGATAAATTCAAAAACTACAAAACGGATTTTCATGCGGTTTTCACCAATAGATAGAGTGATTCATGAGGAAGGTTTAGGTATATAACTTGTCAAGGTTTTGTGTAAATTGGTTGAAATGTATAATATATTGTGGTGGACTAGCGAACTGACAGCGGGCGGTACAATACACTCTCCTAATACTATTTTGAGACGATCAAAATCAAGCAAGAACAAAACAGCACATACAGAAAAATTTTTGAGAATTTATAAAGGTATCCTATTGAGGAGGCAGGTACGGGTATCATTTATCGACTGACCCCTGCCACAGGTTATTTCTACCATTAATCTTTTGAAAGAGCTGCAGCATTATTGTGACAAGAAACGATGTTTATTGTCTTTCTATGCAGTCACGGTACCGTTATCGTAGATCATCGCGGTATTAATAAAAACGCTCAAGGGTTTAATTTCAACAACAATCAATGATGGAAAATCGGTGTTTTACCTGTAAAAGCTCTTGGACTTGATGGCGAAGAAGATAAACTTGACTATGGAGTGTGCGAAGAACAGGACCGTTATGGTATTGGCCGTCAGCTCATCGACGTGCTCCGCAGTTAAAGCCATGTTAACGGCGATTAATATGAACTGGGTGAAGACCATCACGAGGTGGAAGGTGGAGTACACCTTGCGCAGGAGCACTTGCATGGAGCCGTTCTCTGTTGGGAGATGAAATAACACCTGGATTTAAAAGGGCCTATTACAATACAAGATTTGGCGCGCAAGACAGTGCCTTGAACACCAATTTGCAAATGGAAATGTATTGTTTTTGATGTTCGTTGTTACTGCTGATTTGAGTATTGTTTTAGAGAAATAAATATACAAATAAAATTTGGTTTTGTTTAGTGATCACAGTACTTTAGAGTTTTATATTTCTCATTGGTTTCGAAACATGTTGATAAATTTGATTATAAGTGGTGTACAATATTCTCAACCGAAAATTTGAAACAGAAAAATCAGAAAAAGATACGGTCACATCTAGAAATCGAACCCACGACCTTTTTTAATGTGAGTACCGCACAAGAGGCAAACTGGAGCCAGTGAGACTGTGCCCGAAATTAGGTTATTTTGTAAGGCTGAAGGTAGCGGGGAGGGGCAGGAGATGTGGAAGAGGAAGGTGGGGAAGAACCTTGTCACATAAATAATTATGTGACTAATACAGTTCTTGCTTAGGTGGTTATTTTGTCTATGGTATTTTTTGGACACTGGTAATTTTTGGAAAAGAGAGAGCTTCCTTTTTGTTTATGGTCACTTCCTCCCGATCAGCGATGGGCTGGCTGTTCGTGAATTGTCACTCACCTTGGAGGTGTTTTAATCACTGTTAATCATGAGAATCTAAGTTGATTTAAAACTTAAAAGACGCGGGGTTGTTTTTACGTAACACGAGAGGTTCGTGTACGGTGTTTTTTTTATAAGTGGATGACGTGAAAGTCCCACTTTTTTCGATGTGGTTGGTTGGCCATTTTGTGGCAGTATTTTTGGAAAAGAAATCGTGAAGTGAATTGGTCCTGGTGTTGGATACTATATTATGCCATCACGACCCCGCGTCGCGAAATCACGGACTGCTGCCAGTACTACCGTAATACGCCAGACTTGGATACTGTTGGGGGCCACGTGCCTTTTGATTGGAGTTCGTCGGGATGGCCCGAGGCTGAATGCGCTCCTTGGAGGTATAGCGGCCTCCTGCCCAATTAGAAGGACGACCTTGGTGCTCTGAATTCCGCGCCGTCCCCGGATGGGAAGGCTGGAGTTCCCGTCCTGTCTCGTGTTCTCTCTCTGCGAAGCAAGATCGCGTTCGTCTTCCGGGGTTATTTCAGTATAGTTAGTTTAGCGTGTCCATAAGGAGTCCATCTGGTATGTGTATTTTTCTATATTCCTTTTGTTACCCTGGTATGAAGTTTGTACACTTTCATGTTGTTTTTTTTGGTTTAGATTCAATACATTTTTATAAAGTTCATCTTCTTTTATTTTTCTGAGAACCCTACCTACATGACAGTTAGCTACTTGGCCCACTATCCTGAGCCCTGGTCTCTGCTCTGCCGCAAGGTTACATTTTATACGAACATGATACGTTTCAACCTGGCTATTCAGATCTGGTCACCAAACCGGCTAAAGCCATTTCAAGCAATGTTTCAATTCTGAATGGCGGGCTTACACTAGGACAATACTGAGAGTATCTTCCACCCTGAAACATGCCGCTAATATACTATATATAATATTAGGTCCATACATATGAAATTGGCGTTTTGCCGTACTGGCAACTTTGATCTCAAATATCTTCTCTTTGGTTAGGAATTCCAAATTCAAATTTATACAGCTATTTACTCATGTATTTTTGTTTCGAAAATTATAATTCATTTGTTTTTTCCTTAATTGTTTTTTTCTCTTTGTGTCACTTAGTTTACAAAATGGAAAACTTGAAATATCGCGTTATTTACGTGTACGAGTTCCACCGTGGCACCAGTGCTGCAGAAACGGCTCGAAGGATTAATGATGTGTATGGCGACAAAAGCGATAAAAGAAAACACAGTGTGTTTTTGGTTCCAACGTTTTCGTTCTGGAAATTCCGACCTGCAGAACAAGCCCCGTGGACGGCCGGGACCAAAGTTGATAATGATGAATTGAAGGCTATTGTGGAAGCGGATCCACCGCAAACCGCGTCCGAGTTAGCTGCAGGCTGCGGTGTTAGTGATGAAACTGTTTTAATCCACTTGAAGCAAATTGGGAACGTAAAAAAGCTTGAAAGGTGGATACCTCACGAATTGAGTGAAGCAAATCAACAAATGCGCGTTAGAACGCTAGACCACACACTGCACAACAGACGGCTACCAAATTAAAGGAGTTTCAATTGGAATGTCTAAGACATCCACCGTACTCTCCGGACCTTGCCTCAACAGATTACCATTTTTTTCGAATTTTGTATAACTTCTTGCAAGTGAAAAAATTCAACTCCGATGGGGCAGTCCAAACCGCCTTCAAAGATTTTATTGATTTCCGTCCGAATGGTTTTTTTTAGTAAGGGGATCCATGAACTACCTATGAGATGGCAAAAGTGCATAGATAACAATGGTACATGCTTTGATTAAATAAATATATTATATTTAAAAAAATCGACTTTATGTTCCTACCATACAAAACGCCAATTTCATATGTAAGGACCTAATATTATTACCTTACACCGCCCCGGCAGGGCTAAGGTCCTGGGTTTGATTCCTAGATGTGACAGTATCTTTTTTGGATTTTTCGGTTTCAAATTTTCGATTAAGAGTCGCTAATATTGCCATTATTAATTAAAACAATTTGAGAATTTATTTATTCAGTTAAAATAATAATAAATATTTTAAATTTGCTTGGCGATAGCACTAACTTCGTAATTGTGTGGTCGCGCGTCCGGTCTGTTGAGGGACGTCGACCTTCATTTGAAGGGTAAGACTCTCGACTAACAATTCTGAATTCGCAGGTTCAAATACAATTTAAAAATAATAAACAGTACATACTTATGTGGTAATAATACTAAAAATAAATTATAAAAGTTTGGTCTGGACGTTACGATGTTGATTATTTAGCAAACTGCAAATTATAGGATTGATTTAGAAGCTGTCACACGATCGCAAATGTAAACAATAACTGTCTAATGAAGTACTATAATAAAACACATAAAACTTATTTGCACTAAATTTATTTGTGACCCTACCGATTTCAGCCTGTTAAAGCCATCTTCACACTGGTACGGTTGCTTTGTATAACTTACGGTTTATATCATCTATTAAGTGTATATCCTATTAATATTATAAAGGCGAAAGTTCGTATGGATGTACGTTTGTTACTCTTTCACGCAAGAAATACTGAATGGACTTTAAAAATTCTTTCGCTAATAGAAAGCTACGTCATTTGCGAGTAACATTGGCTGTGTATAATGGTAAGCTCTGGCGTTATGAGATTATTTATCATACGTTTTCTGTCTCTAACAAAACTTTAACTTTTTTTTGTTTTATTTGCTATAATTGTTCGTTATTTTGTATAAAACTACTGTTGAGCTCTGGCATTATGAAACTTTTGAAAAAACAGTTTGAAAACTGCATGCGAAGCCGCAGGCAAAAGCTAGTACATTATATATAAGGGAGAGGAAGGAACGTATTCTACAAAAGATTTTATTCAATTTACGTGGGTTTTCCTTTTAATTTAGTGGAAATAAGTTTTATATGTATTTTATTATATTATTTTAATAGAATTTCACCATGAACTATCAGTATCAAAAATATAAATATTGAAAAATGTCTAATGAAAAATTGAAAATTAATAAAGCTGTCCAGAAGATTGTATTTAATGTTATTTTTCTTTTGAAAATCATTAATTCTGAACTATTGCAATCGAATTCATTTCACGATCCTAATGGGTCACACGAACTAAAATAATCTTTCACTGCAATAATAATAATAATTTCAATACCCATTAATAATAATAACGTAGTATTTATATAGCACATTATTTTATATATATTCATTTATAAGCTCTATTATACCAGTCCAGCTTCCTTTCTGTGCTCTCCGGCGTACCTCAAGGTTTTCATTTAGGTCCATTATTATTTAATGTGTATATATATATATGATATTCACAAATATTTTTTACATGCTAATTACTTAGCATATGCAGATGATAAAAAATATACTTAGTTATTAAATCAATCAATGACTGCATTAAACTTCAAGAGGACCTCAATCGTCTCTTTGTCAATTACGAATTAAACAAACCTATTATTAACATCTCAAAATGCAATTAATTAACATTTACACTTAATAAAAATAAAATTTCCTTTGTATTCACATTGAACGGCACACATATCAACGAAGTAGAACATATCAGGGACATTGGGGTAACACTGGATGTTAAATTAAACTTTATCAAACACACTGATGAATTCATAAACAAAGCCGAGAAAATGCTGGGATTTATAATTCGTGTAGCAAAACCCTTCCGCAACACAAAAATTCTCTATTGGTCCTGGGTTCGAGTCCAAGAGGCGCCAATATCTTTTTATGATAATAAAAATTAATTAATAATTTATATAAGTATAAGCTTTCCCTGACGAAGGAACGTTTGTTCCGAAACCGGTCGGATTTGCGCATCATATAAGTGGTTTATACAAAGTTGAATTATTTCATTTTTCTTTTTATGATTTTTCTGTTTCCATATTTTCTATTGAGTTTCGCTTATATGGTCTTCATTTAATTAAATATTGTAATTTGAGGTTTTACTCATAAAGTTAAAATAAAAATAAAATACTCTATATACCCTTTACACCTCATGCATTCGCCCGCACTTGAAACACTGTACACCAATCTATACTCCTTTTTACCAAGCCCATATTGGAAGAATTTAAAAAAAATTTAAACACATAAATAAATCATATATATTCTTTTTTTAATTAAAATTAAATTTGATTTAATCTAAGACCCTTTTAAATTTAAATTATCTTGAACAATTATAAATCAATAAACGAACGAATGACCCCAACATAATGCTAATTAATAAAGTAAGGAAAATTATTTATTCCCCACTACTTAGTATGTTTACCAAACCTAAACAATATAATGCACTTAAATGAGTCATAGAAATAACGTTATTATAAATCAATTAAGAAAACCCTTACACTTAATGCAAAGGTAAACCAAAAGGAATGATTCTGAATCCCACATAATCACTCTCTCAATTAGTGCCTCTGCAAATTGGATTAAGCAGTAATAAATCAATTTAGACAGCTTCATAAATTCATTTTTTTTAAATATAATAATTAATTCGTCCGTAAGTGGCTTCACCACAGTTTGAAAATGACCTTACACGTCGAAACAGCTGTAACTAAAATACATTCTAAAATACTTGCAGAACTCGATAATTACATTATCAAATTTAATTTTAGTTAAATTTCTAAAAATTAAAATGGAGTTCTACGAATTAAACACAAAAACAATTAATATATACTTAAATTATATGTTTAATTTTTTTTTAATTTTACCAAGCTTACACTTCTCAAATTTTACCAAATCCTTTAAATTTCTCAATTTCAACTCCCCCCAAGAACGACGTCTAATTTTTAATCAAATCCTTTTGTTTAAAATTCTAAATAATGGTTTGGATTCAACGGAGCTTACCAACTTAATAAATTTTCATATTCCGCAATCCAATTTTTTTTCCTCATATAGAAAAAATTTTAGAAAAAAATCCTCAATTACTCGTGTACGTGCACAATATAATACAAAATTTCACAGCATTTACATGTTTAGTAATAACCTAAAGAATATCGAAATGAAGTAACGCTTACGATCGATTTATTAATATGAGAGCATGGAATTTATCGGGATCATCTCCTATACTTTTTCTATATTCCTTTTCCTCTCCCCTTCCTATAACCCAAAATTAATTTTAAGATATTAAAACTTCATTTCCAATGAACTTTAGCAAAATAAACTTCGACTTTAATTCTTTTGTATATTTATCACTAGATACATATTATGTGAAAGCTGTTTGTTTCTTACAAAATAAATATACCATGCGTACACAGCTTAGGTAATCAATATGCAGAAGTTGCAGTTATTTTTAATAGCACTGAACATTGGGCGTAGATATACTAGGTCAATGGCACTGAAAGAACCCACGAAAGAAAATTTCACAAAAAAATTTGAAAACAGCTATTAATTTACATTTTATTTCTAATGGCCTGACAATTTTAGTTAAAAACACTGTATAATTGTTTTTAAGTAAAAAAAAAAATCTGTATTTAAAGGTTTTTACATAGCAAATAAATTTTTAAAAATGTGATGTTTTTGCACTTCAAAAGGTTAGTGACTGACCGAAGGTATCGGTTTCGGTTTCAGCAGGTTTTGGCATCAGTTTCGGTTTCGGCAGAAAATCTGCCGAACCTTCGTCCGCACCGAAACTCTGCGTTCGTGAATTATCGCGCGACGTTCGGCTGACTTCGGATGAGTTCGTTGATCGCGTGTCACCCGCCATCATCAGCTGAGTTCGCCGGCCGGTCTAGCGTGATTGTGTTGTGAGTTTATGTGTAACACGTTTAATAAGAATGTTGTGATTGTAAACGCAATTAAAATTAAAATACTCAATTGATGAGGTTCTACCTATATAATGTAAGTGTTGATTATGGACAATTTTTTGTTCCAAGAAGTAGTCAATATGTTTTGTTTTTTTGTTTGTATTATAGCAGTAATTAAAAAAATTATTATTTTTTCATATATTTAAATTATTGTTTTTTTTTATTTCATTTAACACGTGTTAAGAGGGCATTACCAGAGAAAACCAGAAATATGTCATTTTCAAATCAGATTTTAGACGTATTGACTCTTTTCCACAAAAAAATATAAATGGATTTCGAAAGATTGTTCTTTTATATAGCATTCGCATGTAATAAATTTTGAGAAATTTTTTTAATTTTTAGTATAATATGGTTATTCCATAGGTCGTTGGCAGATTTGTTAAATTTTCAAAAAAGATTTTGTATTATACCACACCCATTTCAAATAATATAATCATGCAGTAAAATAAATTAATACCTTATCTAGCAAACGCATGTTTTAGAATTTTAATTTTAGTTTCAATAAAATCATAAAAAAATATGTACGTACATGTGTTTCTTGACGAAAATTGGTCCATTTGTGTATTTATTTGCGCACTTACAAACTAATATATTTCAGATTTTTTAACGTTCTTATTAAATTTAGACATTATTAAAAATGATAAATACTTATAATCAAAAAATAATTACAAAAAGTACATTATTTTAAAAGTTTTATCATCACGCCTTTCAGCATTTTTGGATGAAGGTATAAATTAAAGCTAATTTGGATTGAAATAAATTCGATATTGAGTTATAATTTTAAAAAGCTGGTACGGAGAATAATTAATCTTTCTCATTGTAACCGCCCTGCACGATTGTAAGAACAACTTTCGACGAAATGTGGATTTTCGTCCGCTGGCTGGTTAAAAGCTCTTAACTGTCTTTATAAGTGTAAAAAATAAACCTTATTTCAGGGAATAATAGATTTTTAACTTGTCTAAAAAAGTTTTGGTTTCGGCCGAAACTGAGACAAATACCGAAGGTTCGGTTTCGGTAGAAAGTCCTGTTTCGGTCGGACACTATAAAAGGTCACTGCTCAGCTATACATTCAGGATTTCTCCTGGAACGTAGCTGTTTTTCAGCATTGACTCTAATATAAAAAACAAAATAAATAAGTAAAGAAATAAAATAAATACAATTAATTTAAATTATATAACAAATAAAATAATAATTAAATCAATGTGTATTACTTACCAGCAGTATAGTTAAAGAGGAAGAATCCAAAGGCCTTCATCAAATTAATGTTCGGCATCAGGTCTGAGACCAGGCCGTGGACCTTGAACTGGTTCATCATCTGAAAAACAAACTCAATTAATATCTGCACGAAATTACGACGTGTTTTAAAAATATGTCTTTAAAAACGGCACTCTATCTAGCTTCAATCCCGATATGATTTTAGATTTTCACGGCCAGAATTTTTGTTATTTATTTTTGGGGTGTTATGCCGTGTTGCCCTACTTTCTCTTTTAGCCAACGTTTCGGACAGCGTTACACCATCACACATCTGCCCTGAAGATGGACACTGTAACGCTGTCCGAAACGTTAGCTAAAGGAGGAGGTAGCGCAACACCGCATAACACCCCAAATCAAATAACGAAAATAATTGGTTTTTCCATGTAAAGCGAATGAAAGAAGAAAATAGTGTGAGAAGAATATATGACGCAAATGTGAATGGAAGAAGAAGTCGGGGACGCCCAAAGAAGACATGGCACGATCAAGTGAATCAGATACTATCGGTCATACATCGAGTCGGGCCATGTCAAAAGTCAGAATAATAGAAGACTATGTACCCCTGCAGGGAAACGGCGTGATGATTAGTTAGTTTTGAACAATAATTTATTGTCTTTACAGGATGTCTGCATTATTTTTGTGCCATTTTTTGTTAGGTCAGGTTAGGTTAGGTTTTATTAGGTATTTTTTTGGGGGATGTCTTGTCCGTATGATGTTTTGTCGGGGATATTTTGTCGGGGGATGTTTTGTTGTGGGATGAAAACGCACGGAAATCTCAAATATACCTCCGATCTCCGGTCTCCGGTCGTAACGCTAATGGTCATTTAACAGGATGTTTTTTCTCTTACCAATCCGCACATGGATACTAACTATATCGGGACACATATGAAAAATCTTTTCTTTACATGATCGTTATTTTCATACTTCCGATTTCGTACCGATTGTTTTTTTTTTACATTAGCCCCACACAGGAGGCCCTAATTTAAAAAAAACCATCAGGGCCTATGTCATCTTTGAGGACGCTGTGTGGGGGGTCTTTTTTATGAATGGGAAGGAGAGGAAGTTCTGGGAAGGAAAAATGTACGAGGGATAGGTAGGAGTCTGGGGTGAGCGATGGACGTATGAATCCGTCACACCCGTCGTGGTGCGATAGGTCTAGCGATTTTGGTTGGAGAGGGCAAAAGAACTCCTTAACCTATTGGCCACAGAGTAAATGAGCTAAAAAAATGGCCTTCACCACTGAATTAATTTTGTACGAAAATTTAAAACCTGCATTGGTGTACTTAATCTATTGTAACTATTGAACCATATATTTAAATGGATTTTTTTTTTAATTTGTTTTCACATTGAATTAAGGTATTGAAAAACATAAAAATTAAAAAAAATATTAAAATATGTGTAAATAAGGATTCAAATATAATCTTCTCTTCTTTCGTAAGTTTTTTTCCAAATTTTTATTCAAAAAGTTACAAAAAAACATAATATTCATAAATCGAACAATAATAATTTTTGTTTTTTACAAAGTGCATGTTTACTAATAACTAATAAAATAATGTGGTATGATAGTCCTCAAAGCAATCAGGCACGTTCAGGGTCACTTTCAAAAGCCAAGAACCACTCGCAATTTTGAAGAAATTAAATGGCGGCTGGCTGCATACAAAACTTAGGAACACAAATATCAGGGAAAAAAACATATTATTTATAATTCCACGAAATGAATGACTAATTACCTACGGAGCTTTTGGCATTTAAAATTTTATTAAAAAATGTCACTGTCGTGCACGTTTTCCGTTTTTAGCGGACTTGTTCTAGCCCGTCGGCGCGCAGGGATTTGTGGTTAAGTACCCGAGTTGGCAACTCGGGTACTTAGCGAGTTGCACACCCAGCAAGCTGTCGGGGTTTGTGACCAATGGGTTAACCAGTCTCTCTCAATCCAGCCCGCTACGCAGTAGATGGGAAGACACATCCGCCGCCAAGACCTCAACAAACCCCCATCTATGAATACGAGCATCCCTGCTTGGTTTCACAAATCAACAAACATAGATAAGGAGGAGTGTTAGTTATCTAATAAATGGTTCCCGGGGCGGCGGTATCCATTCCTACCCCCCAAAATGCAATGTACTCTATAATGTACTTTTACAATTTGTTTACAGCAACAGCAAAGACAAATGACAGATGCTTATATTATTATAGTCAGTTAAAACAAAACAGACTACAAATGCCTAATATTATTCAAAAAAAAACACTTTATCCTTTAACCTTTAACTGCTGATATTATTTTTTTCGTATACTCTGACATGGGGGCCTGGGCGGCCTGTTAGGTACTTTAAATGTGTATATATTAGAGATCCATGAAAATTTTCAGGTCCAAATTATTATTTATTGGACAATTTAATATATTTAAATAAAATAAAATACTTTTTTTTATTATTGGCAAAAATCACTTGAGATCAGAAATCAGTCGGCATTATCTATTAAACCAAATAAAAACTGTGAACTCACTTTTATTACAATATTTCAATTGTGTTTGGATTAAACCACACATATAAAACTTTAGTAAAGTTGTTTATTTTTATATAGTAAAAATCAACTTTTAAAAAGTCGCGAAGTACCTACTGACGATGGTCAGAGAGGCCCGCAAAAAAAAATTAAATGAATTTACTTACAGAAATTTAACAGATTTAAAACCTACGGCTCTGACGTCACTAAATTCGAAGCTACTGAAAGCGGCGTATACGTTGCGTGCGCGGGAGTGGAGTATTTTGATATTATTATTGTTGATATGACGGAGCAACCCCCACGTCAGCAGTTAAAGGTTAAGAAGTAGTCATATTTTCTTTTCTGTAGTCACCCTAAACTTATTGCGTTCTACAACGGTGTACAAAAAGTGGCATGAAAACGTATAATAATGGCCCCATTTAAAGTTTTACTTTACAGAAAAAATATAACGACTTAACGAAGAACACTGTTGTCGAAAAAATTACAACCCCAGAGGACACCGCCTCTTAAAAACCTATTTCAGGCTCGTATTTTAATTGATTCCAACGAATTCGTAACTATAGGTAATATATTTTTAAAAGTATGCACATGGGATTGCTACACATCTAAGATGTTTATGTTATTAAAATAAAAACCGTACCTTACCTTGAAAATATTTTTCGTAAAACTAAAAAATATGTAAAAGATTTTTCAACTATAAAATTAGGGGTCAACACCAGAGTATTTATTTTAGACGATGGGTACATAAGGCAAATTCGACCATATGTCCGTCCAATATTGTTTAATGGGTAATCCATCCTCGGCCTATCATATTTAATGAAAAATGTAAAAAATTAAAAATATTAGAAAGGTTAAAATGAATGTTCATATTTTTTAAAGTTTGTCTGTGTACACAAGTAGTACAGCAATTTGAAAGTGGTATTTTCTTCATGTAAATCACTTAAGCAGTGAAGACACACCCATTTCCATATTTGAGTGATTATTTACAAAATTTGATTTGAATTAAAAAAAAAATTATAAAAAATTAAATATATTTGCGTAACAAATTCCATGCGCAGTTTCAATTGCAAAATCTCCAAGCCGCGATGAGTCACAGTTTGCTTGTGAATAACAAAAGATACGTGGAATTAACTAATCACTAATTCAAAACTGTAATATCTAAACGCCACTTTTTATCCAGTTTATTCTGACGTCATCGGAACCCGTGCAACTGACTACGACACTCAGAATAGCAATTAAATGACGTCATGCAATTCTTCTGCGCTTTATTTTTTTTAATCTAGGCCAACTTGATTTGTTATATAAAAATGAATATTAATAAAATAAAACTGTCAACACGTCAAAAAAATAACAACATCGTATACTTCAGACGATTTTTTTAAACGTAGTTAGTTATATTCTAATAATGAAAGAATTTAAAAAAAAACACTTACCTTGATGGATTTTTTTTAAACCTTAGTAAAAATAAGAAAAATGTGGATTATTTTTAACCACGTCTCATTTTAAAAGATCAACTAATCACTGTGTGTAGAGTTTAACAAAAATAATTTTGAAACAAATTGTTCATTTTATAAAAATTCCAACTTGGGGTACCAAAAAACGTCCACTCCCTCTAGACTTCAACTTGAAATGAAGACAATAAATTTGTCTACAATACAAATCTAATAATATTATTCAGTTGTGTATTAGTTATTGATGTATTTGACATTGACAATAAAACTGAGACACGTTCGTCTTTCAGAGTCAACACAGGATGAAGACAAATGTATGGGGTTCTTGCCTGTGTTCGATGTTTGAATCGACGTGGACCAATGGGGTAGATTCCAGGGGGTTGATCTGAATTATTAGTGTCCCATTGGTGGCGTGAATGTTTGCAATGTCACGGGAAAGTCCCAGCAGGGATTGTCATTGCATGTTCGCCCTCTTATCGCGTGTTTAAAATATTGTTAATTATTATAAAAATCTAAAATTAGGTTAACAGTGTATAATAAAATAAAGTCACGGAACGATTAATAAAGGGAAAAACATACGTTCACGCACTCAATTACAAATTATCAACATATTGCAATCGCACCAACACAACATGTGTTCAATATTTTTATAGCAGAATAACTTTAAGGCGATCCAATAGTCCAGGAAAAAATATAAAACGGAATTTACGCCCTTTTATGGGAGTTGTTTAAAAATACTTAAGAAAAAGCTTTTGGAAAGGTTGGAAAAGGTATTTGAGAATTTTTTTTTACAGGTTGATTTCGTAAAGGCCTGTAAAAAAACATTAACTCATTTTTTACGCAATGTTTATTGTAATAAAACAGAATTTTAAAATTGATTTCACGGAACAAAGCGACGCGAACGTCCGTTTCCCGCTCCGTCCGGGGGCGAACTGATAAAAAAGGGCGTGACAAGTTATGTAGTCCTTCCGTGGACGGCATAGAGTTCATTTTGAAAATTCAAATTTGTCTACTGCCGGCCGTATTGTAAAATAACAACGCGAAAATACATATTTTATTTTATTTTGTGAGCTTCAGGCGTAAATATTAATTTTTTGGCGATTATAAGGTTATCTCTCTCTCTCTCTCAGGTTATGTGGGTCCTAGCGATCCGTAATGTAGGAAGGTTCTGCTTTTTTTGTTCCAGAATAAAAAAAGAACAAGAATGTTTGGGAATAAACGAAAACAGGTTTCTACTTGTGAGGTTAAATTGGTTTCAGTAATAAAAGAGTTCATTTCCAAAACAACCAAAGCCCAGTATAATTTTATAAAGAACATAACAATGTTGCCCTTTTGAGGGGCCGGGTTTCACATCCCCAAAAACATAACAGATTCTGAAACATAACAGATTCATAACAGATTTGACAGGAATATTATTAAGCAGAAAGAAATATCGTACCTGCGGACCATGGATCTTTATCTAATTCTACACTGACACGAACTCTTAATTTACTTGAATATAGCGCGTTGATGAACCGCGGGCCATATTCTCTCGCAATCTCCAGGATGGGAACCAGGAAAGACCCCCAGGAAGGCCAGAGAATGAGGACTCCCCGCTAGGGAGTAGTATCCAAGATCAGCACCAGTGCTCCGGTTGAGCCCACCGGATGAAACACGATTTCCGTCAGCACACCTCATCAGGAAATGAACGCCGAGTGACCATCCGTCACAAATATGAGCAGCAATAACCGTACCAGGTCATAAGGACTCTCCCTCGCAAAGCTTTTCAATATGCCAGTCGCGATTATGTAGGTAATTTACAATACCGTTATTTCGCGGATAAATATCGGTCCCAATGGCGGCGACCAATCACATTAGAAACAGCGTTCCGATCACATCAGAAAGAAGCGTTTGCAAAATGTACATCGCCCGGCTCGCGATTAAAATCGTTTAAAACAATTTGTAACGAAGAGATTATCCCATTTTTTAAATCCAAAACTATCACTAAAGTGACAAGTCGAATCAACACCGGCTTCCCGTACGGTGCCAATTCAAAAAGTAAAAACCAGAGAGAAAAAAAAGTGTTGCCAATCCATTCCGTGCTGTTCAAATTATCAGGTTAGTGGTCAGGTAAATAATTATATCACAAATTGATAATTATTTACGTGACAATTCCCCCCTTCTCACGAAAATGTTTGGCCCCAAACATGAAATCCATGGTTCCGATGTAAAAAAAAAATAAACAAATAAAAAAATAAAGGTACACTAACTAACTAACTAACTAGAAGATAGGTCCATCAGGTATCCAGAAATTTTACAACAAGTAACCATTAGCAATCATAAACAATAAATCATATAAATCTAGATAGATTGAAAGAACAATGATAATAGGATGGTACGAGAATAAGGAGTCTACAACACCTTCAGCAACGATGGAGCTGGGTGCTGGCATTACTGGCTGAAGTCCAGACCTGTTATTCTCATGACATCCTAACATCGGGAACATCTTAAAAATAAAGAACACAATCAATGAAAAGAAAAAAAAATTATGCACAAAGCATCACTTTTCCTTCAGCAGGAAATTTTGCCATTAAAAAGGAGGCTTCACTTTAGGGTGGTCAACCATCCCTCACTTCACTGAATTTAGGCTATTTATTAATAGCGAAAAGGTAACTATTCTATCTACCTAGGTCCAACAGGTCTAATAGGTTAACATAGAATTTTATTCAACAAAATACAGAACAGACATTAAACCTAGAATGAGGAATATCTTTCAGAGATATTTAACTTAGTTTAATTAAGTTTAAAAAAAAGATTTATAACAATGTAGAACCATAAGTATATGAGTAGTACTTGTGTATTAATGAATTAGTTAGACCAAGATTGCAAAACTTGTCTACTAAAAGTGGTTAGATTAGGGTTTACATTTTTTAGAAATACCTATCCGTACAGGTGGTTACAATAGGGTTTACATAATAAGAAATACCTATGTTTCAAAATTAAAAAATTAGATCAGGTTTTACAATACCAAAGATATACCTGTCTACAAGTGGTAACAATGAGTATCAGTAGGAACACAAAGACAAGCGAAACAGAATCTAGAATGTTTAGCTGAATGCATAGGGATTACAATTTAACAAAAAAAACCTAGCTAATAGTAGTGAACCACTATGAAAAAATATATAGAGTACAAGCCATTTTAATAACTAAAACAGTGTACATAGTTTGCACAAGAAAAAGACTGAGATCACACCGTAGACGGAGATCCTTCAAAATATTACTTCAAAAGTAAGCAAAAGGCAAAATTTCTTGAACAGACAATATGTATTGGTGATCGAATATATTGTGATAATCGACACTATCTAAATTGGTGATCAATCAAAACATTTGAATGACACTAGGTACAAAATTGTGTAGAGAAACACTGGTGTTTCAGCAGTGAGACTAATATAAATATTTTACTTATGACTATAAGCTATACAAAAATACGCTCTCCTGTGCTAGAGGTAGAGTATTATATATTCCATGCTGGAATTACTTAATAGGAAAGTACGCCGAAGCAGTACTACCTTTGTTAGAAAGACATAATAATGTTGTTAATAAACTATGACTTAATATTATTCACTTTAAGGAAAGCTAAACCAAACTTAATTGTAACAAATACTAGCTAAATATAATCTATTTATTATATAATATAATCTATTTATGAAAATATACACATTTTGTATACCAGAAAGTTGCTCAAATCTCTGCTACACAAAGAACTACACTTAAGAATATATTTTGTTCTCTAGTTCCTTGGAGGATCTTTGGTTATAAGGCATGTCGGAGGGACGACAAAATGGAAAGAAAGCTCCACTGAACTAGAGAAAAAATGGATTTAGATTTAAAAGTAGGGAACATTACAAAATATCCGTTAACTGACGGAGTAGAGATGCGATACCAATGTGTGTGCGTGTGTGCATTGCAGTGATAATACTGACAGAAATAATATAGACAGGGTGTCTACTAAAAAAACGAGAAATACTCATATCCAATCTAATCATATATATCACTTGAAAAAAAAAATAAGTCATGTGAAGGAGAGAGAAAAAAAAAAAATGACTTAAGGTTTGGGCGCCACTGATCATCAGATCAGATTCTAGTTGAACGAGGGTAAATAACCGTTTATCATCAATAAACTAGAATATTGCGTTTACTCCGACCACATGCTTTGGAGGTACCAAACTCCAAGACACATAACCTGAACAAACACATAAAGAAACAAATGAAATGGAGTGGAAGGTTGGTAGTCTTACACACCACGACATTGGCTTCCTATAATGTACTTAAAGTAATAATTAGTCTAAACGAACGATATCCTTGACGTGAAAATTTCCTACTATTTTTCCTTTCATATCTGCCAAAGTATAAATTAAATCAGAGACTTTACCCTTTATGACATTGCGAACAAATCTAGGTGCCAATTTATGAGAGAAATAATCTGGTCCACTGGATTGAACAAAATTTTTCCTCCAAATGACGTCTCCAACATCATAAATAACCGACTTACGACGCAAGTTGTAGTGTTGGGCATTCTTTTTAAAAGCTAGTAGTAATGCATTAGAAACTTGCTCATAAATTGGAGCTAACTCTTCCAATTTTTTAGCAAATTCACTTCTAGATTGTTCTAGGGTAGTGTCTGCGACACCAGAAGAAAGATTTATTTCATGAAATTTTCCGTCAATGATTTGTTCTCTTCCGTGCATGAGGAAAAAAGGCGTGAAACCTGTTGCGAAATTAACCGTATTATTCAAGGCTGACTGAATCTGAGGCAGAAATCTGGACCAATTACGATGGTCAGACTCGGTCAAGATAGACAAGGCAGTCCCGATAGTTTGGTTATACCGCTCAACTACATTGTTTTGCGGGGTGTAATAAGCGTTATAAAAAGGCATGGGAACATTATAATCTGATAACAATTGTTTAAATTCTTTTGAGACAAATTGTTTCCCGTTATCACATATAAAAGTTTGCGGAACACCGTGTACCAAGAAAATATATTGTTCTACATTTTTAACAATGCTTTTAGCAGTAGCATTTCTGAGCGGAAAAATCCAAGTATATTTCGAAAAAACGTCAACAACCGATAAAATGTACATAAATCCCGCGTAACTACGTGGAAGAGGACCAACAAGGTCGATAGACAACATTTGCATCGGTCTGTTGACTAATTTTGGATTCGTAGAAATGCCAGCCGGCGCAGATGTATTTATTTTATGTGCCTTGCACGTTTTACATTTATTAACAAACTTTTTGACATCATTATACATACCCGGCCAAAAATAACGGAGTTGAACTTTCTTATACGTTCTGAATACACCTGGGTGGCAAGAGCTAATAGACTCGTGTTCTTTACTTAAAATAGCGTTACGGTCCTTAAAAGGAACTACCAGCTTCCAAGCTGTATCCTCCTGTAGAGCGAAACGGGACTTAGAGTGACGAAATAAACAATTATCCTTAATTTGAAAATTATTAAAACGTTGAGGATTATTTTTACAATTAGTAAATAAGTTATTGTACCAATTATCCGTGCTAGTAGGAAGGTTGTCAATGGCTCCAATAGTTAAATCGTCTTTACGCGAAAGAGCGTCGGGTACAGTGTTAAATTTACCCTTCCTGTGGACTACGTCAAAAGAAAATTGAGAAAGGCGGGTAGACCAACGTGCAAGTCTGCCTGTCGGATTTGATAAAGACACTAGCCATTGCAAACTGGAGTGGTCAGTTACTACTGTGAAGTGAACTCCCTCTATGTAGGGCCTGAAGTGATTCACCGAATCTAACACCGCTAAGAGTTCGCGCTCCGTCACGCCGTAGTTTCGCTCGTGAATGTTCAGACACCTAGAAAAAAAAGAAACCGGGTGTTCTTCTCCTTCAAAGACCTGTGTGAGCACGCCGCCTATCCCAACGTTGCTCGCGTCACAGTGTATGGTAAATGGAAGTGAAAAATCAGGACAATTGATAACCGGCGCGGAAGTTAATGCCTTTTTTAATTTTTTAAAAGAGTCTTCAGCCTCTGAAGACCAAGAAAAATTACTCACCCCCTTTCTTGAGCCAGTGAGTCTTGTTAAAGGGGCCGCTATTGTGGAAAAATTCTTGATGAAACGTCTATAATATCCACAAAGTCCAATAAATGCTTTTAACTGTTTAGAATTCTTAGGAGTGGGGTAAGTTCGAATAGACTCTAGCTTGACTGGATCTGTGCGAAGACCCTTTGCATCAACAATATAACCCAGATACTTCAACTCGTCCTTACAAAACTCACATTTTTTGAGATTAATTGTTAAACCTGCTTCTTTAATACGTGTGAAAACTTTATTTAACAATTCTAAATGTGACTCAAAATCTTCTGAAATAATAATTAAATCATCCAGGTAGCAGAAAACGTTTTCATCGAACTCTGGACCAAAAAGAGCATCAACAAGACGCTGTAATTCACTAGGTGCATTTTTCAGACCAAATGGCATCCTAACAAATTCAAAAAGTCCATGACCTGGTACAACAAAAGCCGTTTTAGAACAAGAGTCCTTATGTAAAGGTATCTGCCAAAAACTTTTCGATAAATCAATAGAGGTTATAAAGCGTGCACCACGTAGCTTGTCTAAAATGCGCGAAATATACGGCAAGGGGTACGAATCCCTTGTCGTGACGCTGTTAAGTTTCCTAGAGTCCAAGCAGAACCTTGCAGAACCATCCTTCTTAGGCACGATCAAAACCGGATTCGACCAAGCCGAACGCGAACGGCGAACAACACCTAAATCTAACATTTCCTTAAGTTGTGATTCAAGTTGTTGCTGACGAGTTTGAGACAAAGGGTAATACCGTTGCTTAATGGGATCTCCTGTTGTATTAATTTTATGCTGCACTAAATGAGTACGACCCAGTCCACATTTTTCAAACGAAATTGACTTAAATTTATCAATTACATTATTTAGCCTATGATTGTCTTGAGGGGACAGTAGGGAAGCTGATGTGATCTTGCGAATTTCACTTAAAGTATTCTCAACATCACGTCCACTGTTGGCCTTTGAAAACAATTGAGGAGCGATGTCAAATTGTTTCCAAAAGTCGACTCCCAAAACAATCACGGGAGAAAGAGACGGAATTACAAAAAAAATTATATATTTCTTAATACTATTAAAAGTAACTAGTACCCGCATAGTACCAATTACATCTTGATGTTTACCATCCGCGGTGGTAACGTAAGAATCAAGCTTATCTAACTTAAAACCTAAACTTAAGAAAAACCTATACAGTGAACCACCAAAACAACTCACACTAGCTCCGCTATCCAAAAGAGCTGAAAAAACTAAATTGTTAATTGCAATATTAACATGAGGTCTAATATCTTGACCGCTGGTCATCATCGGCATGAATGCGTCCATGTCATGGTCGATGGGACTGGTACTCGAGTTTGAAACTATCGGTGGTCTCCTAGCATCCTCGCTAGCAGAATGTGGGGGACCCCCGTCTAGTTTTTTGAATTATGTCGTTCAGGATTAGCTTGTCGCTTGGTATGATTCTTCTGAGAATCAAACTTCCATTTTCTACAAAACGGCTTGGAATGACCTTTTATATTACAATAAGCGCAAAGTAATTTATTTCTATAAAATTGTGCAGAAGGTGAAGAAGAAGAAGAAGAGGAAGAAGGTGCAGCATTATTATTCAACGGAACGGATGACGGTTTATTCTTGTCTTTGACCGAATTTGCTTCATCGTCGGAAATAGCTAAACTTTTTTCAAATCGCTTACAAACACTAATTAAGGAATTTAAATTTTTATCCTCAAAATAAGCAATAACAAGAGCATATTTCGGCAATAGGCTATTGCACACTAAATCCACAATTTGTTCTTCCGGAAGTTGAACGTTTAATCTTAAATTAGCTAATTGCACGTCTTCAACATAATCAACTACGCTTTGATTATACCTCTGTTTCATAGAGAAGAGAGCTTTTAAAGCTTCGGTTTGGTTAGCGATTGGATCAAAACGAGATAAAATTAGTTTTTTCAGTTCTAGCCAAGTTAAATTATCTTTATAAATGGTACGATACCATAGCAATGCTCTTCCCTCCAAAAGGTCAGCAAACGAAGTGACAACAAGCGGCAACTCAATATGACGACACCTAGATAACTCCTCCACACGTTGTATAAAGTCACGGATGTCTGAAGATCCGTTAAACTTAACACCCCAGCTATGTACGGAAGGATTTGTAGTTATATTCTGATAATAATTATTAGTTATGATGGTATTTGTATTAGGACTTTCATCACTGCTTGTTTCTTGTTGAGAAGAAGTACCACTAGATTGTTTAAGGTTCCTGTTGTAAATTCGCGCTTGCTCTCTCATGGCGGACAAAGTGGGTTCTGGAGTAATATTAACGTCAGAAAGCATCTGAATCATTTCCTCTTTTGAGGCCCCGTTGATGTTAGACAACGACATTTTGTCAAATGGAATTTATTTATGTAAAAAAAACGAAGAAAAAATTCCAAATGATTCCATATAAAATAGTTAATATTTATGAAATAAACCGAATAACACTATATTAAGTCCGGAAAATTGTTTATAAAGTTATTACGATAACACAATCGAAGTATAATAATGACATCCGACACATGTCAACAAAAATCGCTCTCAGCTGATCTGTAATAACAACTGACATAACCATAGACAAACTTGCCAGCCTACAAAAATGTCCCGAAAATATTATCCGAAAAAAAAAAGAACGAAGCTGTTCTAGAAGGTATATTTATGTTTACGTTACACAAAATTTGAGAGCGAACGAAGCTCAACCGGAAACCAATACAAATTAAAGCAAAGCAAAAAAATGACATAATAATATGCACAAAATTTCAAACTACCGCGAAATATTTCATATAATCCATTATAACATTTATAACGCATCTACACACACACACTGGTACCATTATAACAGTATGAAGATATTAATGAATAATACATATCCAACCTTGAAAATTCGGAAAAAGAAGCAGAAACTTAAAACATAACAGACCGTTAGAATATACGGGCACCAAAAGCAGAATATTCAACTTAAAACGTTGGGAGCGCCAAATATAAGGTTATCTCTCTCTCTCTCTCAGGTTATGTGGGTCCTAGCGATCCGTAATGTAGGAAGGTTCTGCTTTTTTTGTTCCAGAATAAAAAAAGAACAAGAATGTTTGGGAATAAACGAAAACAGGTTTCTACTTGTGAGGTTAAATTGGTTTCAGTAATAAAAGAGTTCATTTCCAAAACAACCAAAGCCCAGTATAATTTTATAAAGAACATAACAATGTTGCCCTTTTGAGGGGCCGGGTTTCACATCCCCAAAAACATAACAGATTCTGAAACATAACAGATTCATAACAGATTTGACAGGAATATTATTAAGCAGAAAGAAATATCGTACCTGCGGACCATGGATCTTTATCTAATTCTACACTGACACGAACTCTTAATTTACTTGAATATAGCGCGTTGATGAACCGCGGGCCATATTCTCTCGCAATCTCCAGGATGGGAACCAGGAAAGACCCCCAGGAAGGCCAGAGAATGAGGACTCCCCGCTAGGGAGTAGTATCCAAGATCAGCACCAGTGCTCCGGTTGAGCCCACCGGATGAAACACGATTTCCGTCAGCACACCTCATCAGGAAATGAACGCCGAGTGACCATCCGTCACAAATATGAGCAGCAATAACCGTACCAGGTCATAAGGACTCTCCCTCGCAAAGCTTTTCAATATGCCAGTCGCGATTATGTAGGTAATTTACAATACCGTTATTTCGCGGATAAATATCGGTCCCAATGGCGGCGACCAATCACATTAGAAACAGCGTTCCGATCACATCAGAAAGAAGCGTTTGCAAAATGTACATCGCCCGGCTCGCGATTAAAATCGTTTAAAACAATTTGTAACGAAGAGATTATCCCATTTTTTAAATCCAAAACTATCACTAAAGTGACAAGTCGAATCAACACCGGCTTCCCGTACGGTGCCAATTCAAAAAGTAAAAACCAGAGAGAAAAAAAAGTGTTGCCAATCCATTCCGTGCTGTTCAAATTATCAGGTTAGTGGTCAGGTAAATAATTATATCACAAATTGATAATTATTTACGTGACATTATTATAAAAAGAACTGAATTTGCCACATTAACCAATAAAATTATTACCGAAAAGGGGTTTATAAATAGGAGAGTTTGGACTTGAAAGTGTTTTTTAAAGACATTATACTTTTTTTTTTTATAGGCTTATTAAAAGACAAATAATAAAACTGGCCGATGTTGTGAGTATTTAATTGAAGCATCTATAATACTTCTAAGCGATCCAATTTTCAACCATATGATTTTTTATGATTTTGCATTATTTAGTATGGCTTCATCTTAAGAACGGGTTGTTTCATAGAAATTTAAAAATTAATATGCGCTGTACTGACCTCAAGAAGCCAATATCCACCAATATAATAGGCTGATAAAAAGAAACCAGTGGGTTTTCTCTAAGAGCTAAAGAGTTCAACAAAGGCGATAGAGCTTGGAATAATTTTAATGTTTGCTGTCACAATCTTTGAGTTCAACGTAGGACAAACTTGTCAGCTTTTCACAGTACTAAGATAATGAATTTTTACTATTTGAGGTATACTTTTAAATAAAGTACAAGTTTGGCAAGAAAGTGTAGAAAATAAATGATGGCGCTGCGATCGTTTTCTAGTTTTAAATGGCAACACCAAGATGGCTCATAAGACAAAGAACGTATGTTTTAAGAAAACACTTCTGGCAAAATGCATATTTCATAGCGTATTTGTATTTTCAAAAAATTTGCACAAAAATCTGTAATTTAATAGAAGCAAAATAAAACAAAACAAGTTTTAAGTGGGCTTTTATTCCGATATAAAAACGTAGGTACTTAAAAATTTAAGTCTATTAATTCAACACCCGACATGTAATTATTGTCTTCGTCCTCGTGTGATTCTTCTTCTTCCGTATCTTCATCTTCATCTAAACGCAGTTCATCGATATCATCATATATATTACTGCCTCATGCATAATATTCTGCATCAATTTTCATCACGTGTTTGCAACAATTTTTCCAATCATCAGCACTTATGCTATTACATAATGCCCATTTTCCGTTTTCCCGGTGTTTCAAATTTTCCATCTGCCTTTTCCCCTTCCTTGACAATTCGTCTTACCGTTGATTCAGATTTACCTGTGTGTGAAAAATCATTAAAATTATTATTATATAAGGGAGTTTTAAAAACACACTCTAGATAATATTCACTTGGAAAGAAAGAAAGAGAAAACGAGAAAAAGGTAACTTTTCTACGAGTTTAATATTATTTTTTTTATTGAGTTATTCCCTTTTTCTTGTGGCCGCATATTATCTGTCAAAATGAAGTGTCAAAATCAGATTTTTTTACCATAACCTCAAATCAGATTGTAATGGTTATTATCGCTCGAAAATTGGCATAAATCTTGTAATATTAATGAAATTTATTAAACAAACTATACTACGTACCAGTCATTTCAGCAGTTCGTTTGCAAACATCTTCTAAATTAAAAAGAAGCTTCTTCGCGTGACACTCGGCTAGGCAGCGTTGAAAAACGCAGAATATAACCCCTCTTGTATCACTATGTAATAATTTATTCATTTTAATTAAATTCAGGCAAACAATGAATAAAAATATTATCAAATCAGCGATATTCTACTCAGATTTAAGACAATAAATCAACCGTAACACGTTGATACACACAATATGATAACACATAATATGACAGCCATAAGAAACGTCATATAATTCGGTGTTGCCATAGTAATGAACACGTTTAGTTCCAATTGAATTAATTTCTACACTTTCTTGCCAAACTTATACATGATTTGTGTTATTTTTAATATTTAAGTAGGTATGTCAGCTGTTAAAAAAAAAAATATTTTAAATCTAGAAATATCCGAAAAACTCTTCATTAACCTGTCTTGGAAACTAAGAGTCGAGAGGCTAAGGTTATCTTTTAAATCGTTAAGAGGAAACTCGATCGCCGAGAAATATGAAAAATAAGTATTTTATTGTCGCTTTATTATATTTACTGTCGCTTTCTATTGATGTCACTGTCGCTCTTACTACCTCGAATACTGAGTGAAAGGGACAACTTTACCTCAGACTGGTAATACCTAAATTAAATCATCAAAATCGAGATTTTGTATGCCCCATTTTTCTCCTCCAAAAGTAGTAACTATTTCAATTTCTTTTTCACCAATAGAACAACATACTCTATGCTTTGCTTAATCAAAAATATATTGTCTGGTTTGTATACTGAAAGTTTGTTGTTGGCGTTCAAACCAGGCAATTTAAACGTTTTGTGGAAGGTCTTGACCCTCATAAGAATGAACTTAACGAATAAAACACAAAATGTATCGACATGCTAGTGGTTGATATCTATATTTTATTAAAAAAATATTTGTGGTGGTGTCAAAATTTAGAGAAAAAATTGAGGAATAAGTTTGTACGGACAACACGCCGCCCGGGTTCCCTCTTCCCTTTAATGTTAGCCCCGTTGAGACGTGGGTTTTTCTGGATTTCAATTGCCTTCGTAATTCAGCGTTCTCGATGGGTTGTGTGTCTTTCCAGGACTAGTGAAGCAAATCGGAATCTTTTTTTAATAATTGATTATGTTTCATTCGAACTATCCTTGTTGTTGTAGATGACATTATTTAGCACGATTGAATGACTCTGCATACAATACCACCGCAAATATAGTTTGGAGAAACAACTCCAGAGGCTATTCGAGGAGAGGCTAGGTTTTTTGTTAAGTTAATATCTACTTCGGCGACCACCATTTACTGATTTTTTTAACAATAGCTTCTCACAGGAGGCTCTGAGGAAAAAAATCCCTCAGAGCCTGTGTCATCCATTGGGATGCCGTTTGGAGGTTTTTTTAGGGAAAGGAAGGAGAGGAAGTTCTGGAAAGGAAATAGGTATTAGAGTGGGTAGAAATCCGGGGGTCAGTGTGTTCAGAAGTGACGGAAGAATGATTCATTCATTCCACTGCGGTCCAAATCCTGCAGAGACTCCTGCTGGAGTGGTCAAAAGATCTCCCTCAATCAGTCTCTCCCGATCCGGCCTGCCACGTAGTTGGCATCCGGACAAACTTGACCCATGAACCCGGGCACCTCTTCTAAGTTCCGAACGCAGCGAAACACTTGGGATGACCTATGGCAGAGGTTTTGGTTATCCAGTAAATGGTTCCCGAGGCGGCGGTACCCATACCCGCCTCCCAAATTGAAATGATGGAGATGGAGGTCGCCAAAGTAGCCCTGGAATGGAGGCACCTTATCGAGGTGAAGTATCCCGAATCCGAAATCGACAAAGAGAAAAAGTAAATATGAAATGATTGAATCTGACCTTATGTTGGACAGCCCTGCATGACCGCAGCACCGTGAGAAGAGCCATCTGCTAAGTGCCCTTCAGAAATAATTACAAGCCATCAAGAGGGCGGCGCGCGGTGCAGGGTTGCCACAAATATATCGACTGCGGTTTGATAAAATCCTTTAGGCCACAAAATGAAAACTTTTCAGTTGTGATTTGAAACTCGATGAAACGAAAAATAGCGATACTAAATAGAGACAAATACATACATCTATTGGATTTACCCTGAGAAAGAATGAGATGGTAAAATCGGTCTCCTCTTTGTGCGGTGCTTCGTAGTCTCCCCACTCTTGTCATCTTCAGTCGTCTGAAGATTTCATTTCTTCTTTTTTATATATTAACATTATTTGTACTACACTAGCAACTTACATACTTTTGTATTTGTTAAAGTTTGTGTTAAACTTTTGTTAAAGCATTTGAAGTGAAAACTTCTTTAGTACCGTTGTGATTTGAAACTCGATGAAACGAAAAATAGATAAACACGTACATTTATACATTTATAGTATATAGCCTGCGAGAGAATGAGATAGTATAATAGGTCCCCTCTTTCCTCCATACCCTGGTCCTCCACTCCCCAACCCCCCTCTCCCCCTCACCACACTCCCCACTCACCATCCCCGCCATACCCGTTACATTCATTTTTCAAACAGCTCGCGTGCCACCTATTAAAGCGTAATAATCAAACACCCGCAGTTTCGCATTTATAATATTACTATAGATTAGCACAATTTTAACTATCAAAGGGATCTCCATAGTAACCGAAACAAATTAAAAAAGGACAGTGCACGTCAAATAATTACTTATAGTTACCAAGCAACGCTTTGCTTTTCGTCTGGACAATAAAATTGTAATAAATAATTTCATAACGAAAGAGCTTATTCATAACGCCAGAGCTTACCAATATATACAGCCTATCCTACTCGCAAATAATGTAGCTTTCTATTATTAGTGAAAGAATTTTTAAAGTATCCATACAAACTTTCGCCTATATAATATTAATAGGATTTAAAATTACTATCTTGGCCCACATAAATGTAGGGCGTAAGATCTCGGTTCATTTTGTATTTTTTAAGTCTATGGTGGTTAATAAAATAATTCCACCTCGAATTTATAATTGTCTTCAGAAAATGATTATTTTATATTGACTTGAAATATCGAAATAATTTAAATCTACGAAAAATCACCTTAGGCGCTATACAATTATTAAAAAAAAAAATAAAAGAGTGTTAATATTTATGATTAATATTCAAATTCCATTGACTTACGTTTTTAGATTTTCACGAGCAAAAGTATTTTCGTTATTTGTTTTAGAGGTGTTATGCCATGTTGCGCTACCTCCTCCTTTAGCCAACGTTTCGGACAGTGTTTCAGTGTCCATCATCAGGACAGATCCGGTAGATCCGACAGATGTGTAATTGTTAGTGGCTATACACTACAAACTCCAATATCTCGGAGGGCTTTGAAGCAAAGAATGGACGGTTACCTCAAGAGTGTTTTCTCTTGGGGTAAGAATAACCTCGTCGAATTTAATGTTTCAAAGACCCAATCATGTTTGATAACGTCTAAAAGGGATTGAAATGAAAATCTAGTCTCCTTCAAAGGAAGCAATCTTCCGAACAGGACCTCCATCGATACGCTTGGTGTAACTCTAAGTGACCAGCTCAGGTACGGGGGCTCCATCGAAACCAGAGTTAAGTTAGCCTCTCAGAAACTGGGCGTACTGTACAGGGCCCGCAGATACTTTAAAAGTACACAACTGCTAACCCTGTACAAATTGCAAGTGCGCCCCACGGTTGAATTTGGCAGCCACCTTTGGTCTGGAGCTCCAAAATACCTAAAAAAAACCCTTGACTCTGTGCAGAAATGGGCGGTCCGTTTGATAGATTCTCCCATCTTAACAGACGGACTGCAATTTTTAGAGCACAGGCGTCAGGTGGGAATGCTGTCCTTGTTCTACCGGTATTACAATGGAAGATGCTCCGAGGAACTAGCGTCATTGATCCTCTTGGCACCGGTGCATAGACGGGAAACACGCCAAACACGCGCCCAACATTTGTACACGGTTGACATTAGTCACTTGAGAACGGGTCGTTTCTATGACTCTCTTCAAGACCCGTGTTCACTCCTTCCTTTCCTCAAAAAGACCCTCCACACAGAATCTTCAAAGATGACATAGGCCCTGAGGGAAGTTATTTTCCCCAGGATCTCCTGTGTGGAGTTAATGTAAAAAAAAAAATGTGTCGCCACTGCCTGTTATCGGTTATTTTGTACCGGTGACTAGCGATCACTAGATGACAGTGGATTCGAGGAACAAGCTAATTTGTAACAGGTTCCGACGCCATTGCCTATCTCGGTTACTTTGTATCGGTGACTTGCGATAACTGGATGACAGTGGATTCGAGGAACAGTTTTTTTGGAACCAGTTCTTATTGTAGCACGCCTTATTACGGAGGCAATCGAAATCTACAACCATTTTTTTTGTAATACCAGCTCGTAGTGGAGTGGAGCTGGCAACACGGTATCGTTTGCAAGTAAATAAACACACATTTCACCACTAACAATTACCGGATCTGTCTGAACTGCCCTGGAGATGGACACTGCAACGCTGACCGAAACGTTGGCTAAAGAAGGAGGTAGCGCAACACGGCATAACATCCCAAAAACAAATAACGAAAAAAAATTTTTTCATTGATATCAAAAAATAATAATATTAAAAAATTTCATTAATGGATTTTTACAATTTAATTCATTTTGTTTAGTTATCATTGGTTCTTCCGACAAATATGTCACTGCTCAGATTTACATTGAGGATTTATCTCGGCTTTCAGCGGTGCCTTAATCTATCAATCAATTTACTACTTGTATCTATGAACTTAAAACTTCTTACTTAAAACATCGTTTTTGTATTTATTTATTGAGATCGTCTTTGACAATTTTATTCTTCGTATTTTAGGGCAGTCAAACTAAGACGGAAGGCTGCTCTGTCATTTCATAAAAAATATAATTTTGGATTTGAAGTCAAAATACCAAACCTAATTAAATAATATATATATTTTATTTAGTGGGATTTAGTAGAGATGTTAGGTGTTCATTTAATAAATTTTATTCGGTTAATTTGTGTAATTTTACAATTTACTTATTTATTTTAGGCATAGACATATGAATATGTATAGACCTGCCCTATGTGATAAAAGCGTGATAAAGTATGGAGCCGGCTGGGCTTACGAGAGCCTCGCTTGAATCTAAAAAATGTGACCAGCGTCGAGCTCACATCGTACATTTTACGAAATAACACGGCAAAAATGATAGCTTGTGCTATACAAATATGTCGCTCATAACGAATGTGGGCAGTTCTCCAGTGAGCTCGTCGCTGGTTACAGGGGTAATAAATTATGAAACATCTGTAAAAGTGTCTTAACTAAATACGGCAACAAAATATTCGTCTGTGAAAAGTGGCGAACTTTACTTTGCCGCATTTGGACTTCGCAAATATGTTAATAACCTGGCGAGCAATTCGCGCTCCCATGTAAAAAGGTATATTCATTCAAAAGCAGATTTTGCTTTTAAGAACTAAATGGTGATATTATAATGCGAGATGCCTATATACTGTCAGATTGGTTTTTAATTAATCACAGTCACCTTTCCCCCTCTTCGCCCCCCATAGTTTTGTTTTACCCCTCATCTGTATCTTCTCGTCTATTAAATTTGGATGATTTTAGGGAAAGAAACAGTTTGTGATTTGATTAATTTATACGTGTATAACTTACCTACCTGAGAAACATTATACTATTATATTGTGTATCTAGAAATTAAACAGTAATCTTACATCCAGTAAGAGATATAACATTATTATAACAAAAAAAAAAAAAAAAAAAAAAAAAAAAAAGCCTTTGATATATGAAATACTCCTACAAAAAATGGAACATTTGGGTATAGTCGGAAAATCTTTAAAGCTCCTCCGAAGCTACCTATCTGATAGATATTGCCTTGTCGACATCGAAGGGAACCTAAGCGGCTTTGGAAAAATCACATGTGGAGTGCCACAGGGCTCGATTCTAGGACCCCTACTTTTCTTACTATACATCAATGATATAACTAAATGCGGCATCTTGGGAAAACTTCAACTTTACGCTGATGATACTGTGATCTATTATCGTTGTAAAAATCTGAGGGAACTTAAATCTCTAATGAATAACGATCTCGTAAAGTTAGCTAAATGGTTGCGGATAAATAAATTAAGCCTCAATGTCAAAAAAACTCACTACCTCACTTTCGGGAAAAAAGATTACATTACAATGAATATTACTCTTGGAAATGAAAAGCTCCAAAATGTACAAGTAACGAAATATTTAGGGTTATTTATAGATTCTAACCTATCGTGGAACTCCCATGTTGAATATGTTAAATCCAAAATTTCCCCGATAACTGGTGTACTCTATCGACTTCAAGATGTGCTCCCCACAGCTTTACTGCGTGCCACATATTATGCTCTGATCCACTCTCACCTAAGTTATCTGGTTAGTATCTGGGGCACCATTACTAAGAAACAAATATCTGAAATACAAGTAATCCAAAATAGAGCCATAAGAAATATATACCATCTTCCATGGGATACGCATGTCAAAGACATATACTCACTGACACAAATTCTTCCCTTTACCATTCTGCCAAAATATAGCATCACCACTGCCATCCTACAAATAATTCAACACTCGTCACACACCAACACTAAACCAGCCTTTAATTCCGATATACACCAGCACAAAACACGATCACAAAATCAAATACACCTATCGTCATCTACACACACAACTAAATTTGGAATTAACTCCTTACAATACATCGCACATACGCAATACAACGCATTACCTAATGTACTAAAACTACCAGCATCAAACAAAAAAATATTGGCAAAGGCTCTAAAAGGATATTTTCTCAGCAACTTTATTAACCAGTGACGAAGTTATCTGTCTTCCTTTGTAACTCTTATATATTCTTCAATTACCTGTATCAAGTGTGTCTAGTCCATTTAAAAATCTATGTATTGTTCATTGATTTCCGTGTTCTTATGTAAAAATAATTTTCCTTTAGATATATAATATTGTCCTTCCCGAAATGAGTTTTATTAAACTCATTGGGAGTAATGTATTATAAATTTTATGTAATAATTTTGTAATATATTATCTCTAATAAATAAAAAAAAAAAAATAAAAATAACAGGTAGTATGTAATATATGTCACTACATAATATATCATAACATTTATGCAGTTTCGCACTCATTTTATTTTCATCACAATTGAAGATATCTATATCAGAGAGATTGTTAACCCTTCCGCAGCCAACTGGGGCCGAAGGTAGACCCCAAAATAACTATCCTTCTTATATCTACTTAAATACATGAAATATATTTTAAGTATTTTAGGTATTCCTGCGCAAAGGATTAATACATAATATGCCATTTAAAAAAAAATGTGAAAAAATCGTTGATCGCAGGAAAAAATATTTTGTCAAATATAGGTAGGTAATATTCCCTGCAAAAACATAAAAAACAAAAAAAAAATCAAAAAAAGAAAAAGTGTTTTCTTTGGTTTAAAAGTTTAAAAAAATGGGGTCATCAGCCGACCCCCACGGTTACGGACGTCCTGTTTGGCATCTTGGCCTGTCAAGAGTTATTATATATAATATATCTTTATTCAATGAAATTGGCAACATTATAACTAAAAAAGTACATGTTCAATGTAGATTACAAATTGATTACATCCGTACAAAAAAATTAACAAAAAGAAAGTAATGTGAGAACGGTTACACAGAAGTAGCATAATTATACAATATTTTTAGTTGTGCGTAGCCTGCCTCACTAGGTGAACCTGTACTGAGGCAGAATTTTTTGTAAATTGTTTCTCACAATTTTATCTATGGTTGTTTATAAATGTATAATGTAGGTTTCTATACAGCAAAAACTTTATTTTAGTTTACATCATTGTTTGCATAGACATAATACAAAACTGCAAGGTTGTTACTACAATAACAACTGTCAATAACTATATACCGAATATATATCGAGCACAGTCTCAAGCAAGGATCATACTGAGCAGACGCAACGCCACGCAACGTTCCTGTACCGTTCACACTGGCCAGACGTACGTACGCGTCGCTGTGACCACGTGACAAGGGGTCTCTGGTTGTGCGCAGGCGCGTTTGATTTGACACATTTGACATTTATTTTTTAGGTTATGTTTATGTGATTCTCTTAGCAGATGACAGCTTTGCCATATCTTGAAAGTGAATTTGAAGATGATTTGCTACGATTATTATTGTTAAATCAATATTCTCGTAAAAAGAAAAAAGTGAGAAGTATTTGGGTCCACAACATTAACAAGCAAAGACAAATGTTTGGAGAGTTCCATACTTTAGTAAAGGAACTAGAATCTGATGACGGATGATTCTTCATGTACTTCCGTATGAGTAAAATGGTATTTGAAGAGCTTCACAGCATAATTGAATTATTGGATATGACATAAAAAAAGAAAACACACATCTTCGAAAGTCAATTGGGACCAGAGAAAGATCTAAAGTTTGGTTGACATTCATTATAGGGGTATAATATTGAAAATCATGCCATAAATGGCTGAAATTTCTTCCTAAGTTGCACTGCGTATGCAGAATCTCTATAATCCTGTAATTTGATTTTATAAATAACTTCGTGCCGTCTAAAAGCTTCAATAAACTGTTCGTCATCCATTTTTTAATAATATCTGTCAAAAAAACAACCATAGATATAGCGAAACAACGTTAGATGCTCAGATAACACCAAAAAGATCTAAAATCATCTCGTAGTAGGCGTGACCATACCCCCTCCACCTTCCACATGGCCCACGCCGATCTGGCTGTGGCAGATCAACGTCGCGTAGGGGGCGTCGGTTTGCGTTGCGTGGAGCTAGTCTGATTCTAAAGCACCCGTTTCCATAGAAAATGTGTGGATGGTAAGCAGTCCAGATATGGAAATGGTGACGTCAACCCACGTGGCGTGGCGTTGCGTGGGCTTAGTGTGGTCTTACCTTTATAAGGCAAGCATTTTAGTTTGAATTTAATTTAAGAGTGTTTTTCTTTAAAAATATTACACGAACATGTGTGCCGTGTATGTACTTTCAAATATATTCTGTTCAATAATTCAGGACAGTCAGTTACGTTATTTACGATTTTATATAGCAATTTGGGAGGCGGGTATGGGTACCGCTGCCCCGGGAATCTTTTATTGGATAACCAAACTGCCACAGGTCACCCCAAGTGGTTCGCTACGTTTGGTGACTTAACAGGGGTGCCGGGTTCATAGGGTAATATTTGTCCGGCGGATGCGTCTGCCCACCAGCTGCATGACAGGCCGGATCGGGAGAGAATGGTTAAGGGAGTCCCTTTGACTTCTCCAGCCATACTCTCCCGGCACATCACCTAGCACCGCAGTGGGAGGGATGGATTCGTCCGTCACTCCTGGACATACTGACCTCCAGATTCCTATCCACCCCTAATACCATTTTCCTTCCCAGAACTTATTCTCTTTCCGTATCCTAAAAACTCCCTCCACACAGCATCCACAAAGATGACATAGGCCCTGAGGGGAATATTTTACTCAGGGTCTCCTGTATGAAGCTAATGTAAAAAAAACATTGCATCTGAAAATTGTCTATGTACACTCAATGTAACAATTTTGAAAAATTTTGTTGAATCAAGATAATTATTAAGTCAGTGATTTATGAGAAAGGTATAATACAAAGGTATTAAATATAAAGGTACAATTAATTCCTTAAAAATAACATACATTACATATGCGGCAAGCTCAAGAGTTGAAGATACTCTCAGTATCGCACTATCTTTAAGACCACCATTCAGAATTGAAACTTGTCTCTTGAAATGGCTTTAGCGGTGTTTTGTGACCAGATCTGAATAGCCAGGTACTTCCCCATTTTCTTATTTTCCATCTCGTTCCCCTCCCCGCTAACTTTAGCCTCACAACATTTTTCCCCAATTGGGAATGCCATAGTCTCACTGGCCCAAGAAGGGAGCTTTTGGGACTCTTGTGTGGTATTCACATAAAAAAAATAATTATTATTATGGAAGAATCATTGGTTCTGAAACACGTTGATAATTTTATTATGGTTGTATGAACATGGCATATTATTGTTATTTAATTATTAGTACGTGTAAAATATATCTCAATTTGGGACTCAGATATGGGTACCGCCATCCCGGGAACCATTTATTGGATAACCAAGACCTTTTGCAATAGGTCACCCCAAATGGTTCGATATGTTCGCTACGGTTTCCCCGTATGCTTTGTTTAATTTGACCATAACCAATCCTTTCCCCAGCAATGACATAAATTGTGATCGTCACCCTTCAGATGTGTTCTCAGCTCTACTACTCTGAATAGACTCCAGATACTAATATCTACAGCCTGTATGTCGGACGAATATCTGCAGCTCATATGTTGACCTAATATCTACGAACTTCAGAGTGTTGACTAATATCTACAGAGCTAAGGTCGGACGAATATCTATGACGGTCCCAGTGTTGATTAATATCTACAGAGCGTAGGTTGAACTAATATCTACAGAGCGTAGGTTGGACTAATCAGCTAAATGTGTCCAATAGTCCGATATTAGGGATTTTTACATACATACTTATATAAATTAAGTTTTTTAAACTGCATACGCAATATTACGTTATTCAAATATGCTGTACATAATTAGTGCTGTAGATATTCGTCAACACTTTGGTTTTCATATATATATTAGTTTAGGGGTCGTCCATTAATCACGTGATGTTTTTTTAGTAACTTTTTTACCCCCCCCCCCCCCCCCCCGAAATCACGTGTATTTTTTTAGTGCAAAGAATTTTGAAATTTTCAGAATATTATTATTATTTTTCCGAACCCCCCCCCCTTTCGAGCATCACGTGATTAATGGACGACCCCTTAGCAGTTTGAGCTGTAGATATTCGTCAACACTTTGGTTCTCATAGATAGTAGTCAACAGTTTGAGCTATAGATGATATTCGTCAACACTTTGGTTCTCATAGATATTAGTTCGATTTTTTCAGTTTTTGGAATTCCTGTAGATATTAGTATACGCCTCCCTCTGAAAATAGTATGTGTTACAAGGAACCCTTGGGAACGGCACATTTTGGTTAACTTGAAAACCAAAATTTGACGCTTTATATTTCGACAAGATACTCTTCCACTCGACTCTTCACTGAATATAATGTCTTAAACAACTCCATCTAAAATTTACTTTAACGCATTTCATATTCAAATATAAGAAAAAACCCTCTTACATCATAATTACACCACCAGAGCAATAACCAACCGACACTACAATGTACCTACACTACATACCATGTCAGCTCGAAGACATTTCATATACCTAGCACCTAAAATATTTTACCTTCTTCCTTAGAACTTAAAAACCGAAACCCAACCCCATACCTTTAAAAACAATTATCACAATGGATCCTTATATTTAGAAACTAAGACATAATATAAAACTTGTAACTTGAATTGTAAAATTTGTATACAATTATTATCAAACTGAATTGTATAATTTAACAACTATTCCTTAAATTAACACATAATTTTATAACTATTACTTAAATACGAACCAGATTTAAATTTTCCCCACAGGAAAAACTAAACCCTTTCACACACTTTGCCAAATGATCATCTAGTCAATCCACGTTGTACAATTGCACTATATAAGTATAATAAATACAAAATAATACAAGAACAACATGTCAACCTACCAGAGACCAAATGGGAAAATAATTCACCGTCTCCAGATACTTTCAGATCAGAGGGTTCGGCTCGGTGGAACTCCTAATTGGACCTATAAATCCTACTGATCCGTCAATATCAATATTTAATAAATCTTTAGTTATCCTGCATGTATTTTAAATGATTGATTTTTGCATTTTTATATACAAATTCTTTGACAAATCTAATATTGCTAAATTTTAAATAAGAGACCTAGGTATAATGCTAGTGGCCGAAATATCAAATGGTAATATTTTTATAGTCTGAGAATGTCAAATTCTTTTAATCTCATTTCCTAAATCTGTTTATTTTCTTATTTTTTCAGAAACAGTTTTCTGAATATCACAGGAATTTGGAATAACGACATCAATGATATAAGTTATTTTTTAAATTTTGTTATGTAAAATTATATCAGGTCTATTATGACTAATTGTTCTGTCTTTAAGTATAGTTTTATCATAATATATTTTATAAAATTCATTTTCCAAAAATGAACTTGGTTCATCTTCATAATTTGGTACTATATTACGGGAGTCAATCAAGTTATGTTTAATTACCAAACTTTGGTGAATTATTTTTACAACCTGATTGTGCCTAAATGTATACTCTAACGGCGCTAATACAGAACATCCTGATGTAATATGTTCTATGGTTTCCGGAAAAGTCAAATATTTTCTACGTAAATCATCAATTTGATTTTGTATCTTCGATTATATGCTTTCTGTAATTTTTAGTATTAATGACTCTATTCTGAATGGCAAGCATAAATCCTTTTATTTTTGTGCTCAACTCTCCAATACTCAACCATTTGTTTGATGAAAGTTCGTCAACATACTTTGGTTAAGATCAAAGATATTGAAGTTGAGATAATTGAAGTGTTTTGCGTGAATAATTTTATTTAACCAGGAATCTAACAATTCCTGGTTAGTTTTTATAAGAGTGTGGGCGTTCTCGTCATATAAATTCAAATGTGTAATGTTTCTATCTGCCTTGCAAATCATTTTGGGAATTTTTGAGCTGTTAACTTTCCTATGAAATAACACAAAAATGCTATACAATGTACAAAATTCTTATAATAATACAAATAAAATAAAATAAAATATAATTTTATTTGACCAGGAATCTAATAATTCCTGGTTAGTTTTTATAAGAGTGTTGGCGTTCTCGTCATATAAATTTAAATGCGCAATGTTTCTATCTGCCTTGCAAATCATTTTGTGAATTTCTGAACTGTTAGCTTTCCTATGAAATAACACAAAAATACTATTCAATGTACAAAATTCTTATAATAATAAATAAATAAATAAAAAAATTTATGCGAAGTTGTTCCTTGAAAGTTCATTCTAACCTCTGGTACCTATTAAGTTACTGTACTATGGAACCCTATTCAATACTGGCCACCTGAGCTAGATGTCTTTTTACACGTAAGTATAAACCACCGCATTGCCTTCCCTTCTCTATTTTAACTACATAATTTGGCACCATATACGTGTTTCATACATGAGCCTTTTACTCACTACAACAAATTGATGTGTAATTTGTCAGCGTCTTTTCCATGTAAAGGTAATAAGTCAAAGTGTAATAGGGTTAAATGTAACCGAAGGGGGGGATCGAATTAGCTTAGTGGTTAGAGCAGAGCCCCGGCAAGGGTAAGTTACTGGGCTCAATTCCCAGATGCGACCTATCTTTTTCTGATTGTGATATTGCTTCGTACCATTTGTTTAGTTTTCTAGTTAAGTTTCAAACCAATTATGGATTATAAATGGTGATAATTATTATTAACAAGTTTATTTATTTAGGCCAAAGATGGCACCAGTAATTTCAGATGTCGCTGATTGTGTGATCATTTTTGAACTTCATCCCTTCCCAATATTCAAAGGAATTTTAACTATTAAAAGCCCACGCTAGCTAAAAATTAACCCTTCTCTAACTAAACTTACATAGAAAACAAAGTATTGATTAAACCTTTGTCCGTCGAGTAGGGATTAAGTTATGTGTCGGTAACTTGTAACTTTAAAAACGATGGATTTAATTTCTCAAAGGGTGCTGTATTTAAAAAAACTACGCAACCACTTCTTCTTCTGTTAAGTCCTAACTTTTTTATATACCATTAATAAAAATCTTTTTTTGTTTGGAATGTTATTGTTTAGATTTAAACCCAGGATTCAAACCAATTATGGATATGGATTTGAGTTACCATTAAAGGTTGGATTGCGATCCAAGAGTTGTCTGATTTGTTCGTTAGATGTCGATAGAATCATTTTATTTTGTCCCTTTCTCACCCAACAAACGAGGGAAATATAGATGTACGAAATCCTTATAAAAAGGCTTGCATCAGTAAAATTAACTCACTTCTTTACGAAAACTTGCACTAAGAATTTAAAATACTACTGAACCCTTGTCCGTTGGGTGGGGAAAAATTATTGTCGTCAGTTGTAAATATTCAAATCATAACAATAAAAAATCAAGAAATTAATTTATAAAAAAAATGCTTCATTTATAAAAAGGCAATCCCAAGATTTCTCCTGAGTGAAGACCTAGCAATTTTACATTTGGTCCTTCGAGCCGGATGATCCCACGAGCGGATACGATTTTTCGACTGAATGCGATCCTGGGAACCAGATCAAAACATCAATGAAAGCCAGACATGAACCAGCAATAAACCAGGAGAATTCTGATGAAGCGGATCCACAACACGGGCAAGTGACCATTCCATTTTTATCCATTTCCAATAGAAAAAAAACAAATTCGGTTAGACCACTTCGGTATTTTATTGTTGTATAAAAATTCGCAACGGACTAATCGTTCAATTGTTATTGGCAAGATTTTTTGTGGCTAGCTATGATTATAGTGCCGCAAAAAAAACATAAAGATCGGAGTTTTTTTTGTTTGTTTTGATGTTGGGTTTTCGATACTGTCGGTAAAGCAGGCGACGAGTACGAAGTACTGTCGTTATTTATTTGCAACTGAAACTAACAAGGTTTTTTTGTGGCTAGTCGATTATAATACCGCAAAAAACAGAAGGATAATTATTATAATACATGAAATGTATTAATTGATTATTCAAACAATCTGAAAGCGATCGTTGGGCGTTGGTTTGACTTCCGAAGTGTTTTTTCCAGTCGGTAAAGCAGGCGCACGCCATCTTTAAAGTCAAATTGCGTCGCGAACTTTCATAACAAAATAATAACAATAGATTTTCTTTGTTGTTGAAGACATGCATCTAGTGATCTAGTGTTTTGTTAAAACAAAAGAAACAATCGAGTAAAAGACAGTGCAAGTTTTTTAGTGTTTAGCGTGGTTAGAATTGAACCACGCCAGAGCAATCAGTGAGTATTGATTGTCTGTTATTTACAAAAATCATGGATTTGAAATATTTAATTGCCCAGTGCGGCATATGTAAGGGAAAATTGTCTAGATTTAACAATTACTTGGATGGGAAAGAGTTGTTACATTCGGAAATCGAAATACGTATGAAAAAAATCGAACCTATACTAGATGTCTTTAGAAAATTCCAAGATAAAATAGAAATATTATTGCCGGACGAATTAAAAAATGGAACCGAACGAGAAATGTTTGAAAACTCACATTATAGTGTATTGACAAAGGCCAAGGATAAATTCAACGAAACCGGTAAAATCATCAATTCTATCAAACTTTCAATCTTTGAACCACCTCGGTTCAAAGAAGATTATGAGCATAATTGTATTTATTGTAATAAAAATCATAAAACTTATAATTGTCAAAAGTTTTTAAATTTAGCAATAGAGGATAGATTGACAACAATACATCGTTTGAATGCTTGTCTGAAATGTTTGTCGGTAGGACATAAATTTCAAGATTGTAAAAGTAAATATAGTTGTCACAAGTGTGGAGCGAATTCACAAAACACTTTGTTACATTTACAAAATGAAGATAAAATGCAAGGTCATCAGGGAAGCGATACTTCTTCAAGAGAACTTATTATTAACAATTGCGCATCGAAATCATCCAGCAATCTTATTTCATTATCAACAGCAATGATTAACGTGAGAAATAATAAAGGAAATCTAATTAAAGCTAGAATTTTGTTGGACTCCGGAGCCCAGTCTAATTTCATTAGCCAGGAATTCGCTTCTAAATTACAATTAAAAATTAGAAAAACTGATATCCCTATTACCGGAATTCATAATAAAATACAGCATATTAAAAACATTGTGGATTTGGAAATATCTTCCAATTATTCACTATATTCAAAGAGGATTGAATGCCTAGTATTGTCGGAGGTGACCAGTAATCTACCGCAAATCTCATTTCAGGAAAAAGGCACCGGCATCCCCCAAGGATTGCAATTGGCAGATCCAAACTTTAATGAAACCGGCCCGATAGACATGTTGATCGGGGGTGACACTTTCTGGGAGACTCTGCACTCTGACCGGATGAAGATTCAAGATTCCGGACCAATATTGCAACGAACCGAATTTGGAAGGATTGTTTCCGGACACATCTTCACTTCAGAAAAGAGGCCAGTAAAAATTTGTAATCTTTCACTCAACTTAATACATAAGCAAATTGAAAATTAGTTGAAATTAGAGGAGCTAAGTCCTATTAAACATAGGAATCACGAGGAGCGAGCGTGTGAAGAAAGCTTCACAGCTGCTCAGAAAAGAAATGGCAGAGGCCGTTTCATTGTAAGTTTACCACAACGCCCCTGTGCGAAACAGCTAGGCGAAAGTCTCCCTATGGCGGAGAAGAGATTGTATAATTTGGAGAAAAAATTAGCCTCAAACCCAGAATTAATGAAAGATTACAAGAATTTTATGCAGGAGTACAAAGACTTAGGTCATATGACGCAATGTGAACCATTGACACAAAATCAAATACACTATTATCTGCCTCACCATGCGGTGATCAAGGAATCTAATACAACTAGTAAGACCAGAGTCGTAGTCGATGGATCAGCTAAATCCTCAACTAGAATTATCCCAAATGATGCCCTCATGATTGGGCCGACATTGCAAAAGGATTTATGTGCACATCTGTGGAATTTCAGAAAACATCAGTACGCGTTAACAGCCGATATAGAAAACATGTACCGGCAGATATTAGTGCAGCCGGAGGATAGGGACTTACAACGTATCCTTTGGAGAGACGCACCCAGCGAGGAGATTCAACATTATCAGCTGAATACAGTCTACGGTCTGGGATCATCATTCTTAGCTACAAGATCTTTGGAGCGGCTAGGAAATGAAAATCAAAACACAAATCCCAAAGTCAGTCAAATTCTTAAAGAAAATTTTTACATGGATGACTTAATGGCTGGCGACAGTGGTGAAGAAGATTGCTTACTAAGTAGAAGCAAACGTCGGATGTTATCCTACATAGCATCCATTTTTAATCCCCCGGGTCTGATAGGACCTATAACGGTAGTAGCGAAGCTACTAATGCAACGTCTGTGGCAGAACAAAACTCAGTGGGTTGAAGATATATCTCCTGACATTTGGAAAGTTTGGAGAGCTTATGTGGAAGAATTGCCGCAGATAAATAATGTGAAGGTACCTAGGAGAATCATTTGTCAAAAGCATGTGATATCAGAAGATAATGCTGCGGATGTACTATCCAGAGATATTAGGACTTCTCAAATATTGACATCCATCATTTGGTGGCACGGACCCGATTGGCTAACTCTTGCACCATCCAGTTGGCCATGCGGAGAATCTACATACATAGATCCACCTGAGTTGAAAACAAAAACTGTAGTGTTGGCAACAGTAACGCAAGATTGGGACATTTTTAGGAATTACATCTCTCTACTAAATCCTTATATACATAATGATTTACTTTGCGTAGGCGGCAGGCTTGGCGGCAGGAAAATTGCTGTCAATAAATCAATGACATCCAATCTTGCTGCCACCACATCATAATTTAACCGAATTAATTATGAAAAACTACCATCATTTACACTTGCATGCAGGTACTCATACCTTATTGGCAATAATCAGATTGAAGTTCTGGCCAATAATAGGAAAATTTAGTGAAAATGATAATAAGGAAATGTATAATATGTTTTAGATCAAATACAAAGACGATGCAGCAAATAATGGCAGACCTTGCAGCCGAAAGGAGCTTATATATTTTTGTTATTAGTGTTTTTCTTATATATGTTTATTTGTATGTATGGTGTCAAAAGCCATACACTTAGAACTTGAACTGTCTTTGAATACAGAAAGTTTTTTTTAAATGCCTTGAAACGTTTTATCGCGCGCCGTGGAAGGCCGAGTAAATTATTTTCAGATAATGCTACCTACTATCGGAAAATCATCATCAAAATTATCAATTCAATGGGGGTACATTCCGACAAGGGCGCTGCACTTTGGAGGCCTTTGAGAATTCAGAATGAAATCTGTTTAAATATCAGTTAAAACGGCTAGCGAGTAACTCCTTATTGATGTATGAGGAATTCAATACCGTTTTGTGTCATATGAATCTTGTTTAAATTCTAGACCTTTTACCCCATTGTCAAATGATCCAAATGACCTAATTTCCCTCAGTCCCGGTCACTTTCTTGTTGGTGGAAGCTTTGCAGCAATTCCGGAGCAAGATCTACAAAATATTTCAGTCAACGGACTGAATAAATATCAAAAAAAAATTCCTTGCTAATACGATGTTTTTTGATTGAGGTACCTGGCTCAGCTCCAAGGCAGAACGAAGTGGACCAGGCGATACGGTGGTTTTGAAGGAAGACAACCTACCACCATGTGTGTGGAAACTCGGACGTGTGATTGCAGTCCATCCAGGCGCTGACGGGAAAGTACGTGTGGCGACTTTCAGAACATTGCATGGAACTAAACTCAGAGGGCAATTTCGAAGCTGTTCTATTGCCAATAGACGACAACGGACCAGACGCTGTGTAAGCGCAAAATGAAAAAAAAGGGGCTTGTGCATTATGATTAAAACAATAAGTGCATAAAACAGGATAAATCAATAAATAGTATAAAAAAAAAAACAATATAAAAATTTGTACGTTGAAAGTAAAAAAAGCAATAACAATTTTACGTTGAACAGTATCAAAATTTTCTTGTGCGTGGAAGGTGAATAACCGTAAAACTTGTGCATAAAAGTAACCAAAAAGGACAAAAGGAAGATATAATAATAAATTAAAAGTAAAAATCAGTGTACAAAATGCGGATAAATGTGGAGCAATAAAATCTTGAGTGTGGTAGGGAGTGATATAAAAAATAATAAAACAAAAAGGATTGTAGATCCATATATTTAAAAAAAAAGATAAAACACTTAATGAACGCTTATAAACCAACATAGCCTGCTGGCTAGAATTGCAAACTGCATATGTAGATATAGCTGGAAAGACATTGTAATAATTCCAAATGTGGCAATGAACTATGGAAGGAAGGATGATTTATCTTTATTTAATTTTTTCCCAAGGAAGGAAGGAAGGATGACCAGGAAACCTGCCACGATATGTTGTGCTGTCTATATTATATGTTTATATGTAATTAATGTTATGGTTTCTGTTTGTTTTTAAAAAATGTAGTTTGTTTTTGGAATTGTCTTAGTGTGTTATGTTATTGAATAACTTTAAAATTAATTTAATGAATTTGAATTTGATTTTGAGCAAAGTCAATATTTAGTTTAGGCTCATAATTGGTTTGCATGATGTTGTTTGTATAGTTAGCAGAAAAATGGATTCGATATTTCATATTAAATATCTGCTCATTTTGAGGCGGAATATGTTTAGATTTAAACCCAGGAGTCAAACCAACTATGGATATGGATTTGAGTTACCATTAAAGGTTGGATTGCGATCCAAGAGTTGTCTGATTTGTTCGTTAGATGTCGATAGAATCATTTTATTTTGTCCCTTTCTCACCCAACAAACGAGGGAAATATAGATGTACGAAATCCTTATAAAAAGGCTTGCATCAGTAAAATTAACTCACTTCTTTACGAAAACTTGCACTAAGAATTTAAAATACTACTGAACCCTTGTCCGTTGGGTGGGGAAAAATTATTGTCGTCAGTTGTAAATATTCAAATCATAACAATAAAAAATCAAGAAATTAATTTATAAAAAAAATGCTTCATTTATAAAAAGGCAATCCCAAGATTTCTCCTGAGTGAAGACCTAGCAATTTTACAGTTATCTTCAAATTGTACCTACCAAATAACTTCTGTGCTACTACTATATTGTTTGGAAGAATCTCTTAAATTCAATTATATGCATGAGGATTGTTAGTTTCTGTTAATATTTTTATCTATGTATTTTGTTTTGTGTTTTGTTTTGGGCCTTGTTGCAACTTTTTTTGTCATTATCTTTATATTTTCTTTATTGTTTAAATTTTTAAGTATTTACTTTGATACAAATAGTTTGTAAAAATTTTATAAGAAAAGCCCACTAGGGCGTGTAATAAATAAATAAATAAATACCGCAGCTGCATTGAATTTCAGAACCCGGTTTCGATTGCATGTCCGACGCCACGCCTTACACGCCGCGCCACAAATAACATCTGTGTACGTGGATTTTCAGACAAAGCTACAGTTTTAATTCGGTTTCTATTTCAATAATTCGTCATAAGATGTCGCCACTTTCGTCGGCAAGACGCATAGGAATGTGTCCTTCCTAGGTATAACTTCTACAGATTTGTGATCCTTGAGTCTGGAGTATCTCCCGGATTTCGAAAGATTCAAATATTGACGGTAATACTCAATAATGTATATTGTATATTACATATGACGTCATCACCCGACCTGGTTACTTTGTCGCGGTGACTAGCCATATGAGGAACGAGCTAATTTTTGAACCAGTTCATAATTCCTATTGGATTTATAAAATGATCGCCAACACTAACTGGGCGAAGTTAATTCAAAAGCCGCCCGCAGGGCTTCGCAGTAAAACCGCAGCGTGTTTTCAACTGCCAGTTTAAATGAAGAGGCCCTGAGGATATAAGAACTTCCTTGTAAGTATAGAAAAATCTAGAAAGTGGAAAAAAAATTATTCATTTACACGTCTGCCCTGATGATGGACACTAAACTGTCCGAGGTAGGTGGTAAAAGGAGGTAGCGCAACACGGCATAACACCCCAAAAATAATAACGAAAATACTTGGGGCCGTGCAAATCTGAAATCAGTAATTTATTGTCTTCTCTCGCTGTTTTAGCATTACCTCTAATATTATCTAAAAAGTGATAAAAAATAGTTTTCAATTTCAAAAGGTGTCTAAATTATTTTTTTCCAGGCGGCTTTTGAGTGTGTGCGGCCAACATAAACAAAAATTTTAACAAAACAAAAAACGACTTCAAAAAAACGCACTAAAAAGTAAAAAAATAATGTCGTATTCTTCTTGAACTTCATAATCAACTTACTTTTTCTAATCATCAATATATAGGTACGATTGTTACTTTTGGAGTCGGTGTCAGTCAAGGTAGGTTTGTAACTACATACAAGTATAGTTAAAGGTGAGATGTGCTTGTGTCGCACAAGCGACTTGACGAGGCGAGAGGCGAGAGCGGGGCCGCGGCGGCGCGGGGTGCTGTCAAGTGAACACGCCGGGCCGGGTACTTTTGCTGACACCGACTTCAAAAGTAACAATCGTACCTACATATTGATGATTAGAAAAAGTAAGTTGATTATGAAGTTGAAGAAGAATACGATATTATTTTTTTACTTTTTAGTGCATTTTTTGAAGTCGTTTTTTTGTTTTGTTAAAATTTTGTTTATTTTTTTATTTTTAGTGAATCTGAAGTACACTGTCTGAATATGGGTAGACCTACTAAACGTGCTGCTCATACGAGACGGACATTATTTGACCATAACGACGTTAGGGTCAAATTCAGAGATTCGGCCGAGTTTCGTTAATTTGTCATGGATCCGACAATCAAAACCTAACCAAACTACCCTTGAAGTACATCCTTTCCAATAAAAAAATAATCATCGAAATCGGTTGGCGTGATATTGAGTTATTCGTCCATTTGTCGCGTACATACGTAATGCAAATTTAAGACTTATGTGGTTTTCTCATGGATGCCATTGTCGGAACTGGACCAAATTAAAATGGGACCACACGGGAAGCACCAGCTTTCAAATAAAAAAGAATCATCAATATCGGTTCACCCAGTCAAAAGTTCTGAGGTAAAAAACATAACAAAAAATAAAAATTAAAAAATACAGACGAATTGAGAACCTCCTCCTTTTTGGAGTCGTTTAAAAATGATTATTGCCTCACAGTTGTTAAATATACACCCCTAAAAGCACCTCACTAATTTAACTCCAAAACTAACTCATTCTTGTTGCCCTAAACTATATACATTTATGCGCCTGTCTGTTCCACAAAACAGGGCAATGAAACACAATATCATCGACATACAGTCAAAGATACTGCCCGCACTTACACCATTACGAGCTTAAGCCACTGACCTAGTAATCCCTAGAAACATCAAAGATCCACTGGAGTGATTTTTGTCGTGTATATTAGCGCCATTTTAAATGTATCCGATTGCTTTTCGGATAAAAAAAGGCAATTATCTCCTTGAATCGGCCAATCTAAAGAATATATATTTGTAACTCCCACGTTAGGCGAATCTGCGGCAGAACGTGGGGACTCAAACCCAAAATGATGCGATGGCTGTACACAGCCGTTGTAAAACCAAGACTCATGCATGCAGCCTTGGTCTGGTGGAGGAGAACAACACTGAAAACAGTGAGAGCCATACTCAACCACATACAGGGACTTGCATGCAGAGGAATCACAGGAGCTATGCGAACCACTCCAATACTAGCCATGGGAGTGCTGCTAGATCTACCCCCACTAAACTTAGAAATAGAGGGGGCGGCGATGGCGGCAGCCTACAGGTTACAATGCAAAGGTCAATGGAGAGGTGAGTTGCCCAAAAACAGTCATACGGAGATCGGAACAAGACTGAGGGCAATTAGTCCGACAGCTGGAATGAAGCAGGACGGCAAACAAGGCGAATACTTCTTCAGACAGCAGTTTGATGTGATGTACCCCACCCGGGAGGAGTGGGACATGGTCCCAGGTCCAACCTGCAGACAGGAACTAATCTGGTTCACAGATGGGTCCAAAATGGAGGAAGGAACGGGGGCTGGGGTATGTTTACAGGGTTCCAAGAGGGAACTAAGTATACCTCTAGGAATACACTGCACTGTGTTTCAGGCTGAGATGAAAGCCATCTTGGCCTGCGCACAGGAGAATATACGTATCGGGTACAGGAATAAGAACATAACTATTTGTTCTGATAGCCAGGCAGCCCTTATGGCACTGGAAAGTAACCGATGCGACTCCAGACTGGTGATGGAATGTAGAACCGTTCTTACAGAACTCGCTACCATCAATAAAATAACCCTGATATGGGTACCAGGACATAAGGGTATTGAGGGCAACGAGCGGGCTGACGAACTAGCAAGGAAAGGGGCGAAAGCACCACTTGCGGGATCTGAGCCGGCCGTAGGAGTAGCAGCTTGCCACACCAAATTACATATCGAGAGGTGGGTCAAATCCCAGCACTGGAAGGAATGGGAGAGGGCACCCGGAATGAGACAATCCAAAGTACTCATAAACGGACCCGACCCCAGACGGACCATTGGAGGGGACCCACCACTTTCCCACGGCTGTGTGAGGAAACTGATTGTTTAACCTCCTTAGCCGCACACGTCAGGACTCTAATTTTTTGTAAAAAGGAAGCTACATTTATTTTGAAACGAATCTAGACCCTCCAATGTCCCTGCATGCATGATTGTTAGTAAAAAAAGTAAAATGTATGCATACTTACATTTGCAGTAATTAAAAAGATAAAAATCCCAGTCCCCAGACGGACCAGGAAACTACTCGATATGGACAGAAACTCGCTGAGGGAACTGGTAGGCCTACTAACGGGACACTGCCATCTCAGGAAACACATGCAGCTATTGGGAGTGGAAAGCACCAGTACATGTAGAAAATGTGAAGAGGATGAAGAGACTCCAATTCACTTATGGTGCCAATGTCCTGCCCTGGTGGGAATTAGGCTCAGATACCTGGGGAGACATGTTGTAGAACCAGAAGACCTAGCCACATATCCGATAACAACTCTGGTGAATTTTATTAAAGGGACTGGGTTATTGTTAAAGGATTGAGGTAAAATGGGAGAAAGTACAATGGGCCCATGGCCTAAGTACTCACGGGAACCAATGGTAAACCGTCTCCGCTTTAAAAAAAAAAAAAAAAAAACTCCCACGTTTGTTATTTTAGACTTAAAACGAAGCTATTAAAATGCTTTATCTATTATGATCTTACACGTCGCAAATCCGAACTTCGTGGACTATTTTATAACGATGTTTATATAATAATATAATTTTTTTAAATATTTTTTTCACACATATTTTCTGATCAGTTAAAATTAAGTCCCTTTTCCATAGATATGCACCTTTCATTGTTGATTACCTTGCTATTAATTTTTTTGACTTTTCATAGCTTTAGTGACTATAGCTATGAAGCCAAAAACTTCAGGCACATGTACACGCCTACAACACACTTCTGTCGGTTTCTCTCTTCAGTGAATTACACCAAATAGTTATATGATCCAAATACGTTTGGGAGAGTGCTTTGTTGAACTAATTCAATTTGTAGATGAGTACATACTTGGGGATGACAGGGGGTAGTTATTGACTAATTAAATGAGTTATTTAGGTGAGAGGGTGTTCTTATTACCGTCGAATGTTACAATATATTTTATTTCTTGTTTTATACTAGCGTGGACCCGTTAAAAATCACGGGTCTTTAAAATAATTGTAGGATATGTCAACTTTGCCTCAAACCTCAAAAATCATATCTGTCAAATATTTGAACGAAAGACAAACACATTTCAAATAATGGCTTTATTAATTAATTTTTATACCTACTTTAACGCTTGTCCAAGTTTCCAAATTTGAAAACATAGTTAACTAGCTGGTCCCGGCATGCGTTGCTATGCCATTTAATAAAGAAATTGTTTCTCCCTAAGTGTCCTTTTCCATTCGTCCCGTTCCCCTTCCGCCTCCCCTTCACCTCCTGCGTCCTCTTCCCATCTCGCGTTCCCACTCCGTCACCTCCACCTTTCCTCTCCCCACTTCACTCCCCCCCCCCCCCCTTCCACCGTCCCGCGAACCCCCCTCCCGAGTTCCCTTCCCCCTACCAGGTCCCCCTCCCCCCTCCCGCGTTCCCCTTCCACCTTCCCCGCCTTCCCTCTTCCCTTTCCCGCTCCCTCGTCCCGCCAACCCTCCTCCCGCGTTCCATATATATTTAATCCCAGTACATTCAGTTTTTAAACAGTCCACGTGCCACCTTTTACAATTTTTATTCAATTTTCCATTTTTCATGTATATTAAATTTGGTACCTAACATAGGTACCAATTTAAAATACCTAAAATTCTTGATTCGATTCAAACTATTAGGGAAGCACCTACTTTATATAAATTTTTCAACTTTTCAAAAATAGAATCCTGATTGAACAATCATTCATTGTTTTGCAAAATGTCATTCTCCAACACGCGAACTGTCAAACGTGCGATGTTTTCTGTTATTATATAATTTTCTGCGCAATTTTCTTAATTTTTTTCTCCGTAAGAACCATCCTCGAACTTCAAGGAATATTCTAAAAAAAGAATTATCGAAATCGGTTCAGCCGCTCTCGAGATTTGCGCTTACCAACAAATTCAGCGATTCATATTTATATTTTAGAAGATAATAATATCTAGACACAGAAACACACCACCGAAATAATACTGAGGTGCGTAATGGATAGCGCAAATAATTATTGCAAAGTTGCCTCACGAAAAGTTGATAAAAAAATTGAAGCATTTCAGCAAAGGAGATAATTGTAACTATAGCGGGGGAAATTAAATAAAATCAATGCACGCTTTTCTTCTGAAAACACAACGAGTCTTTATTGGGTGGGTACAATCAATTTACACAAGTAGACAGTTCAATAATCGTAAAAACAGTAAACAGTAAACGTACAAACTACAACAGTAGCTTTGTGGTTAATATTCAAATAATAACTCCAAAGGTCACTATTATACCTGAAATTACGCGGGACACCCCGGTGGGTAAACTTAACATTTTACGATCACCCACGACCTTTTATGGGTCGATCCATATATATGAAAAATCCCTTGCGGTGGGATGCCACCTCTGGTCAATAGAATCCCTCGTCTCTAAGAGACAGCAATGCTAGATAGAGAAAGTATTCGAGTGGTGAACACTTCTCAAATACGCTCAAATTATTATTTGAAGCGGGGTCCAAACGCTTGGCGAGCCTCGGCAAGCGTCCACAAGTCCCAACGTCTGGAGCGCGCGTTTGCGTAGGCTTGCAAGAGCTTGCGAGAGCTTGCCACCGATCCGGCGAGGTCGGATAATTTGGCCACAAGCGGCAAGCGCTCGGTCGCACTCAGTGGAACTTCCGAGCTGGCGGTGAATGCACGCCGTTTTTGCTCCGTGCGGTCTATGATAATATTTGATATTACGAGACATATTATGAATATGAATGGCGTATGAGGCGAGCCTGACTTATTAAAATGTATAAGTACATAAATTTAATGCACTTACGTAATTTATTGCGACTGGACTTAGCTAAAATGTCAAAATAAATAAATAATATTTTATTGATGATTTATACAATATTATTACAATAAAAAATATACGATTTTTGTTAGAATAACTTTTTTTTATAATACAAGACAATATTATATAAAGACAAGTGATCCTCGAGTTCGGGTCCCAATTGCGATCACTACCTTTGGAAGCGAAAACTTCTTTGGCACCGTTGTGATTTGAAACTCGATGAAACGAAAAAGTGGCACTAAAAAGAGACAAAAATCTATAGGATTTAGCCTGCGAGATTATGTCTCCTCTTTGTGCGGTGCTTCGTAGCCTCCCCACTCTTTTCTACCTTAGTTTTCTGAAGGTTTCACTTCTACCGCGTGTAAACTAGACATTATATTTTTCTGTGTCTTGTTCTTTTTCATATTTTTATTAGTATTATCTTCTTCAATGGTTCAATGGTATAAAAAATACATTTTCCCTTGTTTTTTGTTTCACGTTAAAATAAAGGTGACCGGCCAACTCAGAAAGGTCATGATAAAAAAATTGATTAAGTTAGGTTAAGGTTACCGGCAATTTTAAAATTATTTTTTCATAGCTTTTAATGATCTTTCTGAGGTGTTTCTCAGTTGGTTTCATTCTGAGTTGGCATGGAACCAAAATAAAAATAGATTAACGCAAACATAGCATAGCCTAAATAGACGTCCGCCGCGCTTGGATGCTCCGAACACACTGGCGCGCTCGCAAGTGTGTGGAAGCCAGCCATTCGTTTGCCAGAGCTTGCCTGAGCTTGCGGCAAGCCGTTTGTCGCAAGCATGTAGCGGTACCATAACAATACGCAGTTAGCACTGAATATATTCGCCGTCCTGATGACCGGAGGATGGTGATAGAGCAAGGATTTGTATATAATAGAGAGTTGTATAACAAGCTACCAGAGACTTTGAAGTCCACACCAATTGGAAAGTTCAAGACGTATTGTAGAAGCTACATAAAATTACATAAAATTTACTTTGCAATATGAAATATTATAATTAATTAGAAATTTGTAAACTTAAATGTACAAATTACTAAAATAAAATTAATAAATAAATAAAAAATAAAGGATTCTGTAATGGCCTCCCACAAAACGGTGGTAAATGTAGCCTTCCAGCACCGAGCGCCACTCCTGATTGAGCGCCGAGCCCGAGCTCACTCATGACCACTAATTGATTTTTTTCTATCCTGGAAGAAAATATTATTATTATTATTTTTTTTTTTTTTTTTTTTTTTATTTATCAAAAGTATACAATACAGAATATAGTATATTATATAAAGCATTGTACTCCCAGGAGTTAATAAACTCATTGCGGGAATGATACGCATTACATGAAACATATAGCTGTATGTATTAAATGGACATATGATGGGGACATACACAACATTATTATTTCAGAAAGTCATTAATAAGATGAAGTTTGAGCATGTTAGTTTGGGTCTTTTTACATTGACTTGCACATTTGATCTCGTTGGGTAGTTGATTATATTTTGTGTGAGCTATGTATTCTAGGGATCTTAGTCCATGTTTTGTTGATTTGATTTTTGGTATATGAAGTTTGTTGTGATTTCTTGTGTTGTGTTGGTGTACGTCGCAATTGTAATAGAGTGTAGTGTTGGAATGTGCCGAGTGTTGAATTACTTGTAATACAGTTTTCGTTATTTCAAAAGTGGGAATGGTATTAAAAGGAAGTATTTGGGTGTTTCTGTAGATGTCTTTGACATGTGTGTCCCAAGGTAAACAGAAAATATTTCGCAGGGCTCTATTTTGGACGACTTGGACTTCTGAAATCATTTTTTTTGTAGCAAATCCCCAGATTCCGGCGAGATATATTAGATGTGAGTGAATCATAGCATGGTAAATCGATTTTATTAGAGAGGGAGGAAGTAACCCGCGAAGTCTATATAAAACACCAGTTATAGGAGTAATTTTGGATAGAACATGTTTAAATTGGTGATTCCATGTGAGTTGTGAATCAATGAAAAGGCCAAGATATTTTGTAACATCAGCCCTTTCAAGGCGGCAGGAGCCCATTTAGGAGCAGGTGATTGATTCTCTCTCTCTGGTTTCAATCCTGGGGTTGGTTTGTAACAATTTCATCTATTCGTCTCTTCCACTCTTCCCTGTCTTGTGCGGCTCTTTTGAAGTCTGCATATGATGCGCAGCGCACGTCCACCAGCAGGTCCTCCAGGTACTCTCGGCGTGGGCGTCCCCTAGAGTTTGTCCCCACGGTTATACCCTCCATTATGGCACGCAAGAGGCCTTCTTGTCTTATTACATGGCCGATCCATCTTGCACGCCTTTCGGACAAGGTCCTGAGAAGGTGCCTTCCTCCTTCGATTCTATAGAGGTTCATTTGAACATTTAACATTCATTTTTGTTTGAGGAACCTCCTCATTGATTAGTTAAGGTATAATAATAATATCTTTATTGAACCAAATTTGCAAGATTATAACTAAAAACCACGTATTCAGTGTTAATGTTTACAGTGGTTTAAAATTACATAAGTACAAAAGAATATCAACAGAAAATAATATAAATATGAACAGCAGATACTTGAAGAATAGAAAATAGTTATAAATTTAGATTTTTCAATAATCCGCCTCACTAGGCTAGCCTGTGTTGAGGCAGTAATATTTAAGTCAATTTATAATACTTATGAAGTTATAAACCTACCTACACTTTTATTAAAATATAATCACCAAATTCAAAACCAAAGTCTTTAAAATTAAAATCAGGGTCTTGAATGTTTAATGCTAAAGAATGTGACGATATGGACATCTTTATAAATAGCCTCATATATTTAAAAAACATGTGTTAATTTTAGACATAGGTTTTCAACCTTATTTTGCCCACCTACCCCTTTGAGAAATATTTTTTTCAGAGCCCCCCCCCCCTCCATTTTTTATCTTATGATGGAGGGGGCTCAACAGACACGGAATCAATAATTTGATAAATGTATAAAATTATTCGTTGTAACTTTTTCTTTAGCAAGTTAAAAAATCAATTATTTTGTACCTGGTTGCTCCTCATTCTTTCTTGTATTCATGATTTAGTGTCAATTCCTAATAATAATAATACAGGTAAGATAATAATATTATATACTAAAAATACAAATGTTCATGTCATCCAATTTAATGTAGATCTGGATGTAATGGAATCTTTCAGTTCAATTTTCATCCACTTCCCGAACTACCAAAATATGTGAGTTTTCGCACACGTGATAAAAATGATAATACATAAACAAAAAATAACCAATATTAAAGTTTACTTTGCTTTATTAGTAGGTGATTAGCGTGTTTTTTTTTCAGATCATATTTTTTAACCTGCCCACGCCCTCAACGCCCATTTCAACGCCCCCTAATTTTCTCTGGGCCTTCTACCGCCCCCCTGAAAGTCTCAAACGCCCAGAAGGGGACGTTATCGCCTACGTTGAGAACCTACCCTATAAGCTAACACGATGTCATTAGAAGTATATGAACAAAAAAATTGTAATTGCTTTATTATTTTGTACCATGTAATTACAATGTTGTTTTGTATTTTTTTTTGCTTATTATTATTTCTGTCATTTCACTAGTAGCATCTCCACCTAGTAACAACCAAACCTTGATTTACGCATACTGTGAACATTTTTAATTGGAGTATTAATATCTACGCACATCCCAATGGCAATTTCATCAATAATAATTGTAACTCCCTGTAAATGTTTCAAACAATAACTAAATCTTTAATATATAAAACAAAGTCGGGTTACTTACACTATTTATAACTCGAGATCGGTAGAATCGATTTTGATGATCTTTGATTTGTTGGATTTGTCTCCGCCCCTGATAACAGAATAACTATTAAAACACCGCAAAAATTCACGACAAAGAAAGTTATGAAGAAAATTAATTTGTTCATAAATTTTGTATGGGACGAATTTTGAACGAACTGCATCAATATTGTGATAGGTATAATATTTAACTGTGCGTTAATTCCAAAAATTCGAGAACGTCAAATGTCAATGCGCTGATTTTTTTATTCTTAATCACATAATGCTGCCCCTCTTTCTTACACACTAAATGTCAATAGTCGAAAACGCGACAAACGGTGAACATATGTCTCTGCATCCCTCCAAAGGAAAAATAAAATAATAATAAATCTCTGAAATGAAACGCATTTTTTTATGTAAGCTACACTCAGGACCTATGTCATCTTAGGGGATGCAGTGTGGAGGGCCTTTTTAAGGAAAGGTAGGATAGGAAGTTCTGGGAAGGAAAAAGGCATGGGGGGTGGTGTAACCGACGTGTTACGCACCCTCATTTGTTTTTTTCAGCAAAGTCATCGCTGGCGCCATCCTCTACATTTAGTGGTCATTTCTTTGAAATTTCTTCCGAAATTTCTGGCCACTAAGCTCGTTAGTACCGTGCCGTCAGCGACGATCTTTCGCCGAAATATTTTAATTTTCATTTATTATCTTTTTTATTATGTACAATGCCCCGGTGCAACAAATAAATGCTTGCGTGCTCAGGTTGCCACCGGGAGACATTTTTTAACTCTTATCATTTACAAAAATTTGTTATTTATTTTAAATACTTTGCGTCCAGGGAAAAGCAAACTACTTTTCCAGGGAAAAGCAAACCGGAGTCTACTCCTTTTCACTCCTTTGCCGCCCGAAAAAGGGGCAACAAGAGTCTGCTCCACCGCCAGCCAGGTCACTCCTTTGCCGCCCGAAAAAGGGGCAACAAGAGTGCCCACCGCCAGACAGGGCAACCTTAAAATGTACATTTTGTCGATTAAGTTAACTTACACACCCCGCAGGACAATGAAACAAACATATTTCATTCCGGAGTCCTGCAGGGCATCCAGGAAAAGAAAGTTTGAATTTCTGACCCTTAAACTCACAATGCTAGGGCGTTTTTTGCCCAGAAAAAAACACTTGGAAAAATTCCTTGCCAGAATCCGTTTTTTCCTATTTTAAAAATCCAGGGACCTCGTAAGACGATGAAACAAACAGGTTTCAGTAGCTAGTCTTACGAGGGACCTGGAGAAAATACTTGATTCTTAATTTAACTTCCCACAACTAGCCAAACAGTAAATACCTATCACCAAATTGTAAACTTGCCTTAAAATCAATATAAACTCACCAAAACAAAGATCTACGGATAAAACATACCTGTATAAATATGTTAGAATTAAGACATGTACCTGTATATAACAATTTTACCCTGTAGAATTATTTTTAAATTCCAATTTTATGCGACCAGTTACAAGAAAACGGTCGGCAAAATAGGTGGCCCACGGGAAACCTGCCCTTATATACTTGCGGGCGAGGTCAAACCTCCCACCCCAAATTTGTACCACGTGATCAAATTTTGTACCAAATTTGGATATATAAGCAGCAACATTTTTGGTAATAAATCAGTTCATCTCTACTCAACAAACTCGTCTTATTTATTTCTTCGGAGTTTTTCTACAACCAGCTGCCTCCCGCCGACTTCTGCCTGTCTTCAGTCCTAGTGCCTACCTCCTCCAGACAAGCCGGCCCTACTCTTGGCAAACCACCAGGCGCCAGGATCAGGCAGAAGACAAGGCGCATCCAGTGTCCTTCACGCATCAGGCACTGGATGCTGGGAGGTCAGCTTTTATTATTTTATCATCATCATCATCCTGAACGTGCACTAAAAACCGGTACTTTTTTACAGTCTTGTGAAGACGCTGATACGTTGTAACGTAATTATTTTCATGGTAGTTATTCAGTCGGTACCTACTTGCTCAGAAGGAGTATTATTAATTTCGGGTGCCGTTGAAACGATTGATAACAAATTCAAATTGCCGGAACGTTGTTCGTTTGTTTTTTTGTTTGAAAAAAAAGAAACGGTTGTAAGGGCGACGTCATGACATAACGATGGATTGGTCGGAAGTTTTGAGTTGTAAGGAGTTTTGATACTCGTAAGTGATTGTGTAAATTTGTAATATTATGTATATATTATGCTAAAATGGTGCTGTGAAGAAATATTGCTTGACACTCGTAATGACGCAGCAAACAGCCCATCGAGAAATGGCCATTGGGATACTGAATGCAGCTTGATACATTGATGTTTTGGTCGGGCGTGTTAGCAGCCACGTACAATCCAATATCACCGAGGACAGCTTTGATGTAGATTGCAGGCGCTTCTTAAATGACGTCAACAGTCTAGAACTGCGGTTTATATCCTTTCAATGCTGAGAGATGGCCATCGGACCCATTGTGATCAGCGGGCCTTTGTGGATGGACTGGAATCTTGGATGCTTCACGGTGTCATGGGATTGCGAAGCGGCAGCTCTGGGGCTCTTCTCCAGCTATCTGGAGCCCTTGTCGCTGAGGTTAGAAGAGCTGCGCCATTTTAACTATGGCAAGCTACGAATGATCATTTGGAGTGGATTCTACTAAAATAACTGAATTATCTCTCTCTCTCTCTCTCTCTCTCTCTCTACATTTTTTTGAGTTTACAAAGGTATTTATGTAGATTATGTTTTTGCTTGTCAATAATAACAAGTACATTTTGTTTAATGTGAGTTCTTTTATTTACATCAGATAGTAGCTTTCTTTTTATCCCACGCAGGACCCTGAGATGATGATGAGAGCTCATGCATACGGAATTTCTCTGCTAACTGATATGGTACGTGTCATTTTTGGCGCCCAACGTGGGGCGCCAAAAATGACACGTATCTTTTCAGTTAGCAGAGAAATTCCGTATGCATGAGCTCTCATCATCATCTCAGGGTCCTGCGTGGGATAAAAAGAAAGCTACTATCTGATGTAAATAAAAGAACTCACATTAAACAAAATGTACTTGTTATTATTGACAAGCAAAAACATAATCTACATAAATACCTTTGTAAACTCAAAAAAATGTAGAGAGAGAGAGAGAGAGAGAGAGAGAGATAATTCAGTTATTTTAGTAGAATCCACTCCAAATGATCATTCGTAGCTTGCCATAGTTAAAATGGCGCAGCTCTTCTAACCTCAGCGACAAGGGCTCCAGATAGCTGGAGAAGAGCCCCAGAGCTGCCGCTTCGCAATCCCATGACACCGTGAAGCATCCAAGATTCCAGTCCATCCACAAAGGCCCGCTGATCACAATGGGTCCGATGGCCATCTCTCAGCATTGAAAGGATATAAACCGCAGTTCTAGACTGTTGACGTCATTTAAGAAGCGCCTGCAATCTACATCAAAGCTGTCCTCGGTGATATTGGATTGTACGTGGCTGCTAACACGCCCGACCAAAACATCAATGTATCAAGCTGCATTCAGTATCCCAATGGCCATTTCTCGATGGGCTGTTTGCTGCGTCATTACGAGTGTCAAGCAATATTTCTTCACAGCACCATTTTAGCATAATATTACAAATTTACACAATCACTTACGAGTATCAAAACTCCTTACAAAATAAAACTTCCGACCAATCCATCGTTATGTCATGACGTCGCCCTTCTAATCGTTTCTTTTTTTCTCAAAACAAAAAAACAATCGAACAATGTTCCGGCAATTTGAATTTGTTATCAATCGTTCCAACGGCACCCGAAATTAATAAAACTCCTTCTGAGCAAGTAGGTACCGATTGAGTAACTACCATGAAAATAATTACGTTACAATGTCTGTTACAGGTGGGTAGGAATCCGGAAGTCAGTGTATCCGGGAGTGAATCCATCCCTCCAAGTGCGGTGCAAGGCCATTGCCTTGACCGTAATTGACCTTTTACCTTGACCTTTCCAGCCGGACTCTTTCGACCCATTGGTCGAGAGAATCCGGCTGGAAAGGTCAAAAGGCCTCCCTCAACCAGTCTCTCTCGATCCGGCGCAGCGATCTCACGCAGCAGGTGGGCAGACACATCCGCCGCTAAGACTCGCACAAAAGTCACCCCTTGAACCCGGGCACCCCTGTTAAATCACCAAACGTAGCGAACCACTTGGGGTGACCTCTATTGCAGAGGTGTTGGTTATTCAATAAATGGTTTCCGGGGCGGCGGCACCCGTACCCGCTTCCTTTCAAAAATACCCGTAAGTAAGTGGAAAAGTAAGAAAATCACAAAAAATATAAATCCGAACACAACGCTATCTCTAATACTGACAAAAACAAAACACGGACAGTTGGGCATCGATAATTGCTTCATCGTGTAATTTTTAACTTAATAAAAAAACTTAATTTAATTCAACAGTTATTGATTCTGAGGCGGTACGAAGTTCGTCGGGTCAGCTAGTGAGTAAATAAAGTTAAAATATTTATTTTAGTCGAATGCACATAAGAACCGTATACCTTTACCTTATATAAGATAATTATGTGGGTATAACTGGCATTTAAAAACAAAAACAACATGTTTAGCAATTACTTTTTTTAGAGGTTGACATACCGTTCTTGAATTAATTGGCGTAAGGCATGTTGTTATCGCCACCCGCATGATTTAGTCATGACCTTAAAAGTAAATGTTACATTGTCACAGGTGTATTTTATCACAATACTGCTGCATGATATTCAAATTGGTTCAGTTTTGAACAACTATCGTCTGTCCGACGTTTCCTCTCCAATCGTCAGCCAATCTCATTTATTTTTCTTCAATCATTGGAATAATAACAGAAATATAATTGTTTCACTTAATTTTTTAATAAATGTATATTATTAAAAAAGAAATGAATTAAAGTACTCTTACTACCGTCGTCGCGTCGTTATCCACTTGACCGTTTTGGCCTTATTTTGACCAATTTGAACATTTAAAACATTTTACGGATTTATTTTTTAAGTTTCCGCTTGTTGGAATCTATGATAATAACAAGGCTAATTTAGTAATTTCTAAGAGATGTCTTGTATTTCATCTCAATTATTTGTTATTCCACGAACCGAAATTATTGATATATTTTTTCTTATAAATCGTTGAGCATAGGTTTAGATATTAAAAAATTATTGTTCGAGTTTAAATTTATATCTATAATCATCAACTAAGCTATAGACAATATTCAGAAATCATAAAATTTTACATTCTCCAAATAGGTACCACATACAGCAATTTTATTGTAAATAATACCCAGAAATCATGCGTTTTCAAATTTAACGTTTTTTTTACGATTTAATGAATCCAAAAATATGGAATAAATGGTCAATTGTAGGTGCATTTAATGGCTTTCTAGCACTGTAAGTAATTGTTTATCTCCGTATCAAAATTCACAGTTTCGGATATGAAGACGGGAAATTACCAAATCAAATTCTTAAAAATTTTCTACCGCTAAAGGCTGAAATTAATCATATTGCAGAACACTCCAATGATAAAACGGAAAATATTGTTTAACGATGGTGGAGGACAAAGCTAGCAGAGAAATGGAACCAACGACACCTGGGTGCGAAGCCGACTTATTTGCTATATCCGTTACTAAGCGGTCGATGTATGGTAGACTAAAGCAAGTGGGGAAATGGAAGAATTCCTAAGGAATATTAATTCCTTTGTAGTGCATGTAAAAATGTATGTAGTTTAAATGTCTCTCAACAGATGTCGTCATGTAGTTTCTAAGTGTCTCAACTGGTTTCGTTTGTAGTACTACACGATAGGAACAAATGTCGCCCGTCCGAATCTAAACCCGAACGATTCCAAAGATGTCCGATGCGGCACCTTCTCTGGTGGCTTTTCGCGCCTCAGATCAACATATAGCACCATTAAATTTATAAGGGAAGTTTGAGTCCAGTTCGTTATTGATTGGAAACGCGAAAACAATAATAAATAACTCATAATCTCAACGAACCAAAAGTATTATTGAAATTCAACTGGATTCCTAATCAATGGAATGTACCCACCCTGTCATTCATAGAAATAAGCTCAAGTCATTTAAATTTACGTTATTCTTTTCCCATTTAACAAACATTTTGTGGGTATGTACATAATTATACTAACGACAATAATTTTTGTTTTTCATTCCATTTTTTTATATTTTTTTAAAAACCACGTTTGGTTTAGAATTTCATTGGCAAACAATTTTTTATCCTTGTGCGTTTCAAAATTTCCTACAGAAATTAAAGCTGCTTTCTACGCTAATAATAGGTAAACTTTTGATAAATTCTTGGGATAGAGAAAAAAAGTTATGCCAATCTGGAATCTATAAGCTTAAATGTAATGATTGCCCAGCACTTTATATAGGTAAAGCGGCTAGAAATGTTCAAACAAGGGTCTCTGAACACTTGAGATGCCTAAAGAGTGTAGGTTTTTCAGAATTAGAAACGCACCTGATAAAGATCACCCGTTATATAATAAACGCTCGGGGAGATGTACTAGATAGAAATGGGAAAGGTTAGAAGCTTTTAAAATTAAAATAATCTTTAAAAATTAATAAAACCAATTAACTAAATAAATAGTTATATTTATCAAACAGCCCGTTTTTAACATATTTCCTTTTCCCCAGCCAACTTTTACCCCCTCCCTCTTAGGTACCTCCCCCTCGCCCCCCACCAAAATTGATATTCTCTCCGTCTTCTACTTTTCATAAAAATACTCTGTCTCATCTTAAGTACATAATCAAGCGAGTACTTAAATCATGGCAAAGTTTCAGTCTGCATTTAGATTTTATTTCAGTGAACTCATATTTCTATTTGATAGAGGATATCCTTTACAGCCCCTAATCGCGTTGAACACAGCCTACAAGTATCTGAGGATTAAAATCTCCTGAAAAGCCTCTCTCTTTACTGCTTTACGCGGTCCTTTAGAGGCACTCGAGGTTCGGACCTCAAAATGAAATAATTGACCTTAGGCCTTTGGTACAGAGATCACTAAAGAGTCCATCGCTAGAATTGTTTGGTTTAACTGAATTATCAAGCTGTTTTTTTCGCTTTATTGGGAATGAAGCAAGGCTAGCAGTTCATAATAAAGTACTGATACAAACTCTGATGTAAGGCAGTGAGTGGTGGAACTAGTGGAAGACCGAATGATTTGTGATCCCTTAGGCGAATGTGTGCGACAAAACCACGTATGATCGTATTACAAATTAGGTGCTGAAAGAGTAAGCATAATTACCAAGTTTAAGAAAGAGACGATTAGATGGTTAGGATTTAAGAGCGTTTAATCAGCCAGCGGACGAAAATCCACATTTCGTCGAAAGTTGTTCTTACGATCGTGCAGAGCGGTAACAACGAGAAAGATTAATTTTTCTCCGTACCAGCTTTTTTAAATTATAACTCAATATCGAATTTATTTCAATTCAAATTAACTTTAATTTATAGCTTCATCCAAAAATGCTGAAAGGCGTGATGTTAAAACTATTAAAATAATGTCCTTTTTGTAGTTATTTTTTGATTATAAGTATTTATCATTTTCAATAATGTCTAAATTTAATAAGAATGTTAAAAAAATCTGAAATATATTAGTTCGTAAGTGCGCAAATAAATACACAAATTGACCAATTTTCGTCAAGAAACACATGTACGTACATATTTTTTAATGATTTTATTGAAACTAAAATTAAAATTCTAAGACATGCGTTTGCTAGATAATGTATTGATTTATTTTACTGCATGATTATATTATTTGAAATGAGTATGGTATAATACAAAATCTTTTTTGAAAATTTAACAAATCTGCCAACGACCTATAGAATAACCTTATTATACTAAAAATTAAAAAATTTTCTCAAAATTTATTACATGCGAATGCTAGATAAAAGAACAATCTTTCGAAATTCATTTAAAACTTTTTGTGAAAAAGAGTCAATACGTCTAAAATCTGATTTGAAAATGACATATTTCTGGTTTTCTCTGGTAATGCCCTCTTAAGATGAAATACTTGAGAGGGAAATAACCAGACAAAACCGGAAATATGTCATTTTTTAATCAAATTTTAGACGTATTGACTCTTTTCCACAAAAAATTATAAATTGATTTTGAAATATTGTTCTCTTATCTAGTAAAGCTATGTTTCAAATATTGAGAAAACGTGTTAATTTTTAGTACAATAAGTTTTTACCGTAGGTCGTTGATAGATTTGTTAAATTTTCAAACAAAATTTTGTATTACACAACACACATTTCAAATCATATAATTGTGCAGTAAAATAAATCAATAAATTATCTGGGAAAGCTATTTTTCAGAATTAATTTCAGTTTAAATGAAATCATTTAAAAAATAATTCGCACACGTGTTTTGTGACGAAAATACTTCAGTTTGTCTATTTATTTACGGTCTTACAAACTAATATATTTAAGTTTTTTTTACATTCTTATTTTGCTTAGACATTATTGAAAAATATAAATACTTTGATCAAAAAAAAAGTATATAATTTTAATAGTTTCATCACCATGCCTTTCAGCATTTTTGAATGTAGGTATAAATTTAAAGCAATTTTTTAATGAAATAAAACCGATATTAAGATATTATTTTAAAAATCTGGTACGGAGAATAATTAATCTTTCTCATTGGAACCGCCCTGTACGATCGTAAGAACAACTTTCGACGAAATATGAATTCTCGGCCGCTGGTTGGTTAATGGCCCTTAAGATGAAAGCAGAAAGGAGTGCGATGACAATATATGTATACATGGTGTCCGGAAACTCGGCGGAAAGCAGAAAACCATTGAATCTAGATGACATTTTAGCAGATTTTCGAGTGAGAATGCTGAACTTTTGAGGTTAAATTTTAAAAAATCGGTCGCTTTGTAAAATTAGCGGTTTAATTTCTTTTAAAATGAAAAAGCTGCTAATACTGAACAAAATTCCCAACCATCTGGAGCCAAAGAGGCTATGGCGTCCCTAAATGGGGTATTTTGTGAGGCTAAAGGTAGTATTGAGAGGAAGGAGATGGGGAAGAGGAGGGAAGAAGAGAAAGTGCCTGGCTATTCAGATCTGGCTCACCAAACACGGCTAAAGCTATTACAAACAACGTTTCAACTCTGAATGGTGGTCTTACATCAGAGTATCTTCCACTCCGGAACGTTCCTCAAATACACTAAAATTATGAAAAAACATATATTAATTAAATACAGTTTATTTACGCGTACCGGGTATTAAAGCCCTGACCTTCGAATTACTAGTTGAGGGCCTTACCCCTTGACCACGGAGGCCGTCAATGCAAAATGCTCACATCGAAAAAAAATACTGTGTACAGTTCACACTCGGTAGAAGTGAAAATTCAGAAAACTAAAGTAGACTAAAGTGGGAAAGCTACGAAGCACCGCACTAAGGGGAGACAGATTATTTCATTCTCTCGCAGACTTATCCTATAGATGTTTGTGTTTGTCTCTTTTTAGTGTCGATTTTTAGCTTCCACCAAAGAAATTTTCGCTTCGAACAGATTTTTGTTATTCTTCGTGTGACCAGTTTCTCGCTTGTACTACGATTTTCCTGACACCTTGTAAATATTTTATCGATAGAGCCTATCTGTATTTTTCTTTATCCATGACTAAGGCTGTAAGTAGTGGGCACATTAAACTTTAAAGGCCTTAAAAGGCGTTTAAAAGCTCGGGCTAAAAGCTGGGTCGTTTTTAAAGTAGCGTACTATTCCCATTTTAAACTTACTGGAAGCTTTGAACCCATATTAATTATATCGTGAATACGAATTAGAGATTTTCTAGATGTAACTATGATTTATTTTATGGGCCACAAGTGCTACTATTTATAGGATAGTATTTTAAAATATTTACAAAAAATAACACACCATTTCATTACAAACTGAATCGGTATAGGTTTTGGAAATACGCCCCCCGGACACCCTGTATAATTTATTTATTTGTCTCAGGGTCAAAAGTTAATGCCTTTGCGCTCCGCTACCTACGGGAGCCAATGTAATTTTATTTTGGTTGAAATCAGTCTAAGTGGCGATAAGACAATGGAAATTATAATTGGAACATTGTTTATTGTCGGTAATACTTTAACCACAATAATTTTCTCATACTTTGTAATGAATGACCTTACCTTGATTCGCATAAATAGTATTTACTATTTTTACTTTTAAATGAGAATTTTTGTCGCGGGTTCAAATTCTGGCGTGCGCTATTAACCCCTAGAGTACAACCAACTACAATAGCAGTGCAGCGAAACCAAGACTTAACCTACAAATGCAATACATTGTGTGGGTGTAGAGGGAGGTTTTTGAAGTTTTTAACGCATTTTTAATCCAATTTGGGAGGCGGAAATGAGTACCGCCGCCCCGGGAACCTTTATTGGATAACCATTTTATTTTTCTTTTTTATCCGGATAAAATGATTTTATCTTTACCGCCGCTCCGGGTACCATTTATTGGATAACCAACTCTATTCTGTAGGTCACCCCAAGTGGTTCGCTGCATTAGGTGACTTAGTAGGGATGCCTGGGTTCATAAGGTGAGGTTTGTCCAGGTTTTGGCGGTGGTTGGATGTGCCCTCAGCTGCGTGGCAAGCCGGATCGGGAGAGAATGGTTGAGGGAGACATTTTGACCTGCCAGCAGAACTCTCGTAGAATATCGCCTTGCACCGCATTGAGATGGATTCATACGTCCGTCACTCCAGGACACACTGACCCCAGATTCCTACCCACCCCTAATACCCTTTTCCTTCCCAGAACTTTCTCCTTTTTCTAAAATCACCCTCCACACAGTATCCCCAAAGATGACATAGGCCTTAAGGATAATTTTTTTACTCAGGGCCTCTTGGGTGAAGCTAATGAAAAAAAAAAATAATAACTTTTTTGCTTTCGAATTCTCATTTTTTTTATGTGAGCTCCACACAGGAGGCCCTGAGGAAAATAATTTCCCTCAGGGCCTATGTCATCTTTGGGGATGCTGTATGGAGGGTTTTTTAAGGAAAGGAAGGAGAGGAGAGTTCTGGGAAGGAAAAGGGTTTAAGGGGTGGGTAGGCATCTGGGGTTCAGTGTGTCCTGGCCATCCGCCTCCAAGACCTAGACAAACCTCATCCCGTGAACCCGGGCACCCCTGCTAAATCACCAAACGTAGCGAACCACTTGGGGTGACCTATGGCAGAGGTGTTGGTTATCCAATAAAGGTTCCCGGGGCGGCGGTACTCATTTCCGCCTCCCAAATTGGATTAAAAATGCGTTAAAAACTTCAAAAACCTCCCTCTACACCCACACAATGTATTGCATTTGTAGGTTAAGTCTTGGTTTCGCTGCACTGCTATTGTAGTTGGTTGTACTCTAGGGGTTAATAGCGCACGCCAGAATTTGAACCCGCGACAAAAATTCTCATCTAAAAGTAAAAATAGTAAATACTATTTATGCGAATCAAGGTAAGGTCATTCATTACAAAGTATGAGAAAATTATTGTGGTTAAAGTATTACCGACAATAAACAATGTTCCAATTATAATTTCCATTGTCTTATCGCCACTTAGACTGATTTCAACCAAAATAAAATTACATCTAATCACTTAAAACAACTTAAGATAACTCAGAATTGCATCATAAAGACCATTCTAAAGGTCCCCATAAGGACGTCAACAACAGAAATTTTTAAACAGTTTGATGTTCCAAGCATACAGAAAATCTATGCCAAAAACATTCTAGTACATCACCACAAAAACGACCTAGAGAAAGAAACATCACATGCTCATAAAACCAGAGCCAAACAAACAGACACACTTAATATACCAAAGTGTAACTCTTCATTTGGTCAAAGAAGTTCTGAATTTTTAGCAGTAAAGTTATATAACAAACTCCCACTTAGTATCAAACAAATTAAAACAAAAAACAGCTACATTAAGGACATTAAATGTTGGCTGAAGGAACTACCGGAAAATGACCTTACTAGTATACTTAAAACATCCTAGAAGTTTCTGGAAAATCTTATCCAAACAAGTTAAACCATAGAAGTCGCTGAAAAACTTATCCAAAGCATAGTCCCCCTCAGCACAGGATCTCCTAGTGAGGAGGACTTCGAATATATTTTCTATTTTATACATATATACATCTAACTAACATGTTTCATATAAAAATGTAAAAAATATTATATAGTTACTAAATAAATAAATAAATTGGCTCCCGTAGGTAGCGGAGCGCAAAGGGCATTAACTTTTGACCCTGAGACAAATAAATAAATTATACAGGGTGTCCGGGGGGCGTATTTCCAAAACCTATACCGATTCAGTCGCGGTAGCGACAATTTACATTTTAAACATACCTCTATGTTGGTTGTTTTTTATCAAATTGCAAAAACAAAAATTTTTCTAAAATCTTGAGAAAATAATCTTGATGATGTGTATATTAGAAATTAATAATTTTATTTCTAAATATTTAAATTTTGATGTTGAAAATGTAAAGCGACTGAACCGGTGTAGGTTTTGGAAATACGCGTCCGGGGGTAAAGTGCATTAACTTCGGGAAGTGATTCTATATGATGGTAGGAATAAAAAAGATTAACAGCTTTTTCCGAAATTCCAACATTTTTTTCCCATACAAAAAGACGTAAAAATCCTTAGTGTGAGGTACGATCTTACTTGCTAAGAGCCTACCGGGCGCCCGACTCGATTGTGATTGGCCCGCACCGTAACAGCGGAAAATAATTAATCTAGCCGCACACGCCGGACTAATTTTAACTTTTTACCTCAAAACCACCCCTAAAAGTTGGAATTTCGAAAAAAGTTATTTATCTTTTTTACTTGTACTATCATGTAGAATTACCTCCCGAAGTTAATGCACTTTACCCCCGAACACTCTGTATATAAAATTGTCATTACATAGACATAATTATTTTCGTAAACAAAGCTCACTAATTATTTACTTTATGTTCTTACTTGCCCCGTCGCGTCGTAGCTACATATTTGTAATATAACACTTTTTCCTTGCCACCTTGATGCGTATAATAATAAAATTTACCTTTGTTCTCTTATGTAAAAAATAAATAAATTTTTATACATATTTATTATGGTGTACATATTTGTTATATATGAATACATACATGCTGGGTGTATGTAAAAATGTCTGTATGTGTGTGTATATCTATACAAAATGTACACCACTCGCAAATAAAACAAAAAAATAATATTATTAATGCCCTTCATCTTGCCCGAGGTAGCCCCAAAAATAAATCCATCGGGTGACATTACTACAGTTTGCAAGACAAAAAGGTTAATTTTTTCCTGCAACTTGCCAAAAACCAATATATTGCATATGGCGTCATTGCGTGTCTCGGTTACTTTGACACGGTTACTTTGTCTCGGTGACTAGCTGTCACTAGATCACAGTAGATCCGAGGAACTGGTTAATTTTGGAACCAGTTCCTATCGGATTTATAAAATGGTCACCAACCCTCAGCTGGGCGAAGCAGAACTAAAAGCAGCCCGCAGGGCCTGTTTTTATTTATTTATTTATTTTTTTATTGGTTTTTATTTTCATATATATGTTTTAACAAATAAATCAAAATATTCCCATGTTTTATTAAAAATACTTCATTTTTTATGGTTTATCTAACATTTATTTAAGATTTAACAAGGGTGGGTTTTTCTCTATTATGTGAAATTTTAAAGCCGATCCAGAGGAATACGATGATATCGAAATATTATTTTAAAAAAATACATGATTTTATACCTCCATTTAACACCCTTTTGTCACTATTAAATCAAAACAAGAAAAAAATCCCATACAGTCGTGACCCACCCTAACGTTAATGACTTATGTAACCTTTATGTGAATACTCAAAATCCTTCTCTCATTGAGTTATCTTTTAACCTATAATAATCCTGATAAACCAGAGTAAAGTTAGCCTCCCAAAAACTGGGCCCGCAGATACTTTAATAGTGCACAACAGTTAGTACACCAACCCTGTACAAATCACAAGTGCAAAATTCAACCCCATGGTTGAATTTGGCAGCCACCTCTGGTCTGGAGCTCTAAAATACCTGAAAAATACCCTCGACTCGGTGCAGAAACGGGCGGTCCGTTTGATAGATTCTCCCATCTTAACAGACGGATTGCAATCTCTAGAGCACAGGCGTCGCGTCGGGTGTGAATGCTATCCTTGTTCTACCGGTGTTACAATGGAAGATGCTCCGGGGAACTATCGTCATTGATCCCTTCGGCACCAGTGCATAGTCGGGAAACATGCCAAACGCGTGCCCAACATTTGTACACATATTTGTCACATGAGAACGGGTCGTTTCTTCGATTCGTTCTTGTGTTCAACAGCTCGGCTGTGGAATCATTTGCTGGCCTCTGCGTTTCCTCCTTCCCACAACAAGGCTCTCTTCGAGACCAATGTCATTCCTTCCTCTCCTCAAAAAGACCCTCCACACAGCATCACAGATGACATTGGCCCTGAGGGAAATTATTTTCCTCAGGGCCTCCTGTGTGGAGTGGAATGCAAAAAAAATCTAGTTACAACAAGCGGGCGTAAGCAAGACAGAGAGCCTTATCGGGTTAGTGGGCGTCGCTTGTCGTTCACACAGATAGCATCAATTCTAATAATTTTTATTGATTCCAACTAAAGTTGCTCTACCTGTACCTCAACATCAGCTAACAGCATGATTTGTTTATTAATACAGGCGAACAAAATAAGAACTATATGTTTTTCAATTTGTTAATTACTTAGTCATCACAATTTTTTACAACAGTGACGCCCTCGACTGCGTAGATAAGTATTTCTATCTATGATATTTCGTTTACCATTGTTTGGAATTAAAATATAATTATAATCAAAATGTGAAGAAAACGTAATCATATTTTTAATTAGTTTGCTGAAACCAAAGGAGGTTCAAATTTCATCACTTCGTTTTATAACACACCGAAGAGATTTATACCTAGAAAGGGGTCTTAACTGATTTGAAAGAAAACTCTTGTCATCAATTAATGAAAAGCCATTGAAATAGAACATCCGTTCGAGAAACAAATGGAGACATGACGTAGAAGCGTAATGAACGTGACTTTGGTCAAGCTACAACCAAGCCGAACGGACTACCAAAGCGGCTATGCAATGAAAGTTTTGTGTACGTGATAGTTAGTGCTACAAAACATAGATGGCTCTAGTATATATAGATCTTAGAGGTGACAGACTAACCCGACAGATGTCGGTAGTATAGGTTGTAGGTTGCCCTTACATGTTCGGTAACAAGGTTAGGGGTGTCCTCTTAGAAAATACATCGAAGCCCTTGGTTCGTCCGAAATAGCATTATTAATTCAGGCACGAAAATTCCTCCACTTAAAAAACACATAATAGATCTAGCCAAAACATTTTTCTCCAAACTTGCTTCAAATTCAAACCCAAGCATCTCATGTCTCGGGCAATCAAGTCCCGATGACAATCTCCTCCACCGCCTGCCCATTTCCATCCTTCATCCACCTTGATGCGCGGGCTATAATAAAATTTACCTTTGTTCTCTTATATAAAAGATAAATAAATAATTATATATATTTATTATGGTATACATATTTGTTGCATATGAATACATACATGCATGGGTGTATGTAAAAATGTCTGTATGTGTGTGTTTATCTATACAAAATGTATACCACTCACAGATAAACAAACCATCAAAAAAAATTATTAATGTCCTTCATCTTGCCCAAGGTAGCCCGAACATCGGGCAAAAAAAAAATCCATCAGGTGACATTACTACAGTTTGCAAGACAAAGGGGTTAATTTCTCCCTGTAACTTGCCATAAACCAATATATAATATATACATCGATGTTTTTTTTCGATGCAATGCATCGAAGTTATACATCGATATTTTCCGATGCATCGGTTAGAAACATCGATGTTTTCTCAAAATCGAGTACTTTTTCTAACATTGCATCACAAAGCTGTAGTCAGTCTTGTGATACTCCATATGTAATTATAAACAATCTAATTCTCCCACTTGTGCATGTGCTGTACACGCCTGTTGTGTGTTAAAGAATTATTTAGAAATCTTTGTTCAGGAACTAAGAGAAAAAACAAAATTTCATGAAAACTATGTTTATTGAAAAAAAAAGGCAATGAAACAATATTTTTTTATAATTACAAAAATTTTAATATGCAGATAGATTTTCGCTCGTACTATTTATTGAAATAAAATTACTTTTGCCACGGCTCCTGCAAAGGTGTCAAAATGTCGAGAAGTCCTATTTCCAATAATCTTTTGGAAGATTTTGCACAAACAAAAGCTTATTTAATCGTTTCCCCCCTTCAGTCTAAAATGTGATTTAATGTTTTTTTTATTTAAACTTGATCACTGAGACGAAACCAGAACAGACCAGAGACAAAACAAACTTTTTTTAATTCTCTCTCGTGCAGTGCTGCTAATGTCAATTTCTAATTATTTTTAAGCGGCCGACAACAGTCAATAATTAGCTTTACACATCAAAAAAAGATATAGGTTTGATGTTATATCTTTTAAATTGTTCGAGATCAACTAAAATAGTAAAAATAGGTATAATCATTAGCTGGTTACCATTGATTCGATGTTTTATGGGAAAAAATCGATACATCGAGTAAATCAACAGCTGAAAACATCGGATTGTTCGATGCATCGTATAATAAACATCGAGTGAATTCGATGCATCGATTTATATCGAATATCCCTAAACAAGGTACGGGGAACCATGAGGTTTGGAAAAATAGGGAGATTTTGAGAGCATAATAAAGAGGACGTTGGTATCCAGGCCATTCTGTTCACTCGTTCTTGGTAAAAAGAGCATTTAATCTGAATAAAGACATAGTATTTTGTTGTGCAGAAGATGAATTTATTATCGGTCCCTATTCATGACACTGCTATGCAGATGCCTGTACAGATGTCAATTGACAAGAATATACAAAACAACAACTACAGAACTCACAACTCAACAGCATATAAAAATAAATACCTACAAATATTTTTACTTATGAGTAGGGAAAAAAATTACATAAGAATATTATTTTACAAACAGAGAAATGAGAGAAATAAGCAATATCCTTTCTTCTGAAATTAACATTTTTTGATCGAACTACAATCAATTCAAGAGCGAAATAAAGGTATTCTTTAGCACTTGTCATTATTAATGTACCTATATAATTAATGTTTTACACTATTAACTAAAAATTGTGAAATGTAATTGGATATACATGTTAACTGTTTTTCACAATAAATAAATAAATAAATAAATTTCACGACTACACACACTAGGGAATAAATTCACCTCAAATATCGATGTATTTAATACAAGTTTACCTTTATTCAAGAAATATCTGAATACTATTTTTATGTAGAATATTTTATTTATTTATTTATTTCAACGCCATAAAATGGCTATTACAATACAGTGATACATGATACACAGTGGTACACAGGAGGGTAATTACTACGATAAAAATGTACATTAAACAAAGTACATATGTATGATAACAACTAAAATTTAGTAATAGGATACAAAATGTTATGCAGAGTAAAAATATGTAAATAAAGGTGACTTAGAATAATTCTCAACATCAAGTATAATATACCTACTTTACTTTTATTTGTACATATTGTTGGATTCTAGGAATTGGCTAAAATGGAGTAACTTAGTATAATGATATTATTGTTACCTTCAGTTGAAATTACTGCAGTTTGAAATGACTATGACACTAGAGGTACTGCTAATTAGTTCTGCTTTTCAGGGATGTCAGTTAGAGAATCAATAATAAATCCTTGGTTTAAAAATACTTACTAATTTTGACAAAAAATTTTACATTTAATAGTCTGTCTGATAGTTGATATAAATGAAGTAAGTAGTTAGGAATCTATAGAGTATGATGTAGATGCTGTGCAGACGAATACTTTTATACCTAACATTAATTAATGTGATTGAGGTATGATATTATAGCCTTCTTATAACTGTATTCAGTGCAGTTGAACACATCTACTACTTCTGAGAAAGCATTGCCAACTGCATGCAATCTAGGTATAAGCGAGTATCTAAATGACTCAGTCCTGATATTTTTGTTGCAATTAAAAAGAATTTTGGATCGAGTAGTTCTAGTAGGTATGTGGAAGGTAATTAGGTTTAATAAATCAGGACTGTCTATAATTCCATTAACAATTTTAAAAATAAAAGTCAAGTCGGAAATAAGTCTTCTATCTGAAAGTTTGAGTAAGTTTAATTCTTTCAACAAGTGATTGTAATTTATTGATTCTATTGGTAGACCAAGTTTATAGTTAATGAATCTTAAGAATTTATGCTGAATTTTTTCAATGGAATCGGAGTGGATTTTGTAGTGAGGGGACCAAATAGAAGAATTATATTCGACTTGACTTCGAACTAGAGAGGAATATAGGATTTTTAATGTAGATATATTTTGAAAGTCTCTGCCATTTCGAAGAATGAAACCTAGCATTTTTATTCCTTTATTGGTTACTGTAGTTATATGTGGAAGAAAGTTAAATTTGGAATCGAAAATAATACCAAGATCGTTAATCTCACTGACAGAGGTGAGGGAGACATTATTAATTTTATATTGATAGTTAATGGGTTGATTTGCTCTGAAAAACCTTATTATCTGACATTTACTTATATTCAGATAAAGTTTATTAGTTTTACACCAGTCTTGTAGTTTATTTAAATTTAATTGAATGTGAATACAGTCATTTAATGTTTTAATAAGTTTGAATAGTTTTAAGTCGTCTGCGAAAAGCAACACTTCAACATTATTATCAAAAACAGTGATGATATCATTTATAATTGATTTGATATCTAAGGAGCATCACATAGGGTCTATTGCATATATTTGTGTATTTCTATATTAATCTACAATGTAAAAACCTATTACCGTTTTCTTTTATGTATCTTGCATTTTGTCATGCATTATTCATCACATTTTATTAGTCACCTGTAAATTTTGTAATTACTAACACACCTACTAGTTTATTTCTATGCCATTCACAACTTAGAAACATTCTCTTTTATTGTAATGCACTATCTTGCCTTAAATTTATCTGTATACCCACCTTTCATACGATATTTACTAGTTATATTTTTATAGTTTATATTTTTTATTTAAAAACTGTCTCTGTATTATAAACTTGTCATGTAAAAGCCCATCGGGACGTTGAAAATTAAAAAATAAATAAATAAAATAAAAATTTACAACTATTTTTTGTAAAATATTAACAATTGTTCATGGCCATCGACCAACTTTTTCATAGCCCGTTCCCACTGTTTCAACAGAAGTAAGATAAAACTGACTCTACTTGGCGCATAACAGACACGCCAAAAACACACTTTCGATTAAAGTCTTCAGTGGTTTTACGCGTAATAAAATTTAATGGAACTTGTCCAATATTAGTTTCAATGGCTGCTGTTGTGGGGCCAATAAGATTTAAGTGGGTTTCTGAAAACCCAACAACACAAAGAAAATGTAAGCATTTGCTATCAATTAATAGATTCAGCCCCTGACTAAAAACATGTTTTTAATTTAACCCAACTGTTAAACAACCATTTACCATTTTTTTTTACCTTGACTCCACACAGGGGGGCGGAGAAAAATATTTCCCTTATTAAGGGCCTAAGTCATCCTTGGGGATGCTGTGCGGAGGGTTTTTTTAGGAAAGTAAGGAAAGGAAAAGGGTATGAGGGGTGGGGAGGAAACTGAGTCCAGGAATGACGGACTTCCCAAGAACTGCGGTGCAAGGCGATGTTCCGAGAAAGTCCTGCTGGAGAGGTCAAAAGCTCACCCTCAACCAGTATTTCCCGAACCAGCCCGCCACGCCAAGAGTGGCAGGCGTAACTGCCACCAAAAACCGGACAAACTAATACACCGAATATAGTATATTTGGACCCGGGCTAACTCAAGACCACACCGTGCATAATAATGGATTATTTATTATTATTTTTGTTTTTTATTTAAGCAAGTACTTATTTCTTTACTGTTTAAATTTATAAATATGAATAACTAGGTATATGGAACGTGTGGGATTGCATTATACTCCCCACATCCTGGAATAAATATTATTAAATATTACGATGTTATTATTTTTCATTACAATGTCCTATTGCAATTAATCCAGTCGTGATCACGTAAATTTTATTGCCTACGTATGAACTAGTGTACTTATTTATTGCTATCGTGTATTTATGATAATTAATAAATTCCATGAAAACGATGAGCCATTGATTGTAAAATGTTTAAGGTAATTCTTGGTATTACATAATACATTGTGAGCGCGTAAACCCGTGAGTAATTCCTTATACAATATACAACGTTTATTACTAATTTAGGAATACTCATTACTTGGATCGGTGAAGTTGAAACAATCTCGATGCTTTATCAAATTAATAATTCCAAGATCTACGTAAACACGAAAATGTGGGAAATTACTTTTCCGATCAGACAAAATAATATTACATAATTAGCTGGTGCCCGGCATGCGTCGCTATGCCATTTAATGAAGAAATTATTTCTCGCTGCGTGTCCTTTCCCATTCGTCCCGTTCCCCTTCCTCTCCCCCGAGTTCCCCTTCCCAGGTTCCCCCCTCCCCTCCCTTGCTCTCCTCCCCCTCCCGCGAACACCCTACCCATCTCCCCTCTCCCCTCCCGTATTCCATACATTCAGTTTTCAAACAGCTCGCGTGCCACCTATTGTATTTTTTTAATACAAATTTCATAATGCCAGATCTCACCAGAAGTTTTATACAAACCTTGTCCTGTCAATAACGAACACAAAAAAAAAGAATTATCCAATTTGGTGCAGTCGTTCGGAAGTTATGCGCGTACATACATTTCGGCGATTCATTTTTATTTACATATATATACTAGCTGGTTCCCGGCAAACGTTGCTATGCCATTTAATAAGGAAATGGTTTCTCCCTGCGTGTCCTTTCCCATTCGTCCCATTCCCCTTCCGCCACTCCTTCCTCTCCCGGGTCCCCTTCCCCTCTCGCGTTCCCACTCCCCCTCCTCCGCCTTCCCTCTCCCCACTCTACTTCCCCCGTCCGCGAACCCCCCTCCCGAGTTCCCCGCCCTCTCTCCCTCCCCCCTCCCGCATTCCATACGTTCAGTCCCGGTAAATTCACTTTTCAAACAGCTCGCGCGCCACCTATTGCAATTTTTCACACAAATTTCATAATGCCAGAGCTCACCAGTAGTTTTATACAAACCTTGTCCTGACAAAAACGAACACAAAAAAAATTTATCCAATTTGGTGCAGTCGTTGGGAAGTTAAGCGCGTACATACATTTCGACGATTCATTTTTATTTATATATATTTTACTTATAGAGAAGAGAAGAAGAAGATATGATGTTATTTTTACGTACTTTTAACCTACGTAGAAGCACTTAGGTGAAGCACTACTAAGTAATTCAAAATCATCTGTTTTTGATGAAAATGTGATCGCTTAGAAATTTTTAAGGTACTTTAATTAAAAACTGCTAATAAAATCCACATTAGCTTTTGAAATAATCGAGATTTTTTTGTAATATAAGCCCAGAAAAAAAATATATTTAGGCCTGCAAAAACTGCTTTAAAGTTCAAAATCTCCTACTTACGAACCCCTTTTCGTTTATAGTTTTATCGTATAACGTGGCGATTTAAGTTCATTAGAAAATGGTCGTGAAACTTTTCAATATTTTCGTTATTTGTTTTTGCGGTGTTATGCCGTGTTGCGCTACCTCCTTCTTTAGCCAACGTTTCGGACATCGTTGCAGTGTCCATCATCAGGGCAGATCCGGCAGATCCGCTAGATGTGTGATGTATGATGTGATGTATCGCACATCTACCGGATCTGCCCTGATGATGGACACTGCAACGATGTCCGAAACGTTGGCTAAAGAAGGAGGTAGCGCAACACGACATAACACCCCAAAACAAATAACGAAAATATTGAAAAGCTTCACGACCATTTTCTAGGGGCAGGTCCGGTAGATCCGCTAGATGTGTGATGTATGATGTGATCTATCACACATCTATCGGATCTGCCCTGATGATGGACACTGCAACGATGTCCGAAACGTTGGCTAAAGAAGGAGGTAGCGCAACACGGCATAACACCGCAAAAACAAATAACGAAAATGCTTTTGGCCGTGAAAATCTTAAAACTTATCTTTTCAATATTTGTTTCCGAAATACACAAAAATAAAATAAAACACAACTATTTAATCAAAACGTTCTTCTTCTTCTTGTGCCTTTGTCGTTGGCAATCATGTTGGCTATGCGGACTTTGTTTACTGCGCCCCGGAACAGCTCTACAGTAGACTGGTCAAACCACTGCCTCAGATTTTTCAGCCTTGAGGTTCTCCTTCTTCCAGGGCCCCGTCTTCGGGCAATCTTTTTCTACATTATGAGATGCAAGATCTCATACTTCTCTGGGTGTCTCTGGACATATCCAAGATATTGAAGTTTTCGGATTTTTATAGTTTTAATAATTTATTTTTCTTTATTCATCCGAATCATGACATCTTCATTCGTAACCCTGTCCATCCAGCTTATTTTAAGTATTCTTCTGTAGATCCTCATCTCGAATGCCTCAAGTCGCCTAATTAGTTCTTCAGTAAGCGTCCATGCATCCATTCCATAAAATAATATTGAAAACACGTAGCATCTGACCATTCGCATTCGTAATCCAAGGTTGAGATCATGACTGCAAAACATCTTTTTCATGTCGATAAAGGTTGTACAAGCTTGCTCAATGCGGCATTTGTTTCAACCGAAGGGTCCCAACTAACATTTACATTGCAGCCCAAGTATACAATACTCTCTACCTTCTCTAGTTTTGTTCCAGCAATATAAAGACTTTCATTCAATGTGTTATTTTTGCTTATGAGCATGTATTTTGTTTTATTCAGTTCTAGCCCAAAATTTCCACAAGTCTTCACCACTTGATTCAGCAGAAGTTGTGGATCCTCCATGTTACATGTTTCAAAACCAAAGGTTTCTTCGTCAGGATAAGATAATTAGATAATATGATTAAATAGTGAGTTAAATAGTTTTACAATAGCGGTATTTATAATTGATAATCTATCTATTTATCTATCTATATATCTATCTATCTATCTATCTTCTTTCTTCTATCTTTTATCTTCTATCTTCTATCTTCTATCTTCTATCTTCTATCTTCTATCTTCTATCTTCTATCTTCTATCTTCTATCTTCTATCTTCTATCTTCTATCTTCTATCTTCTATCTTCTATCTTCTATCTTCTATCTTCTATCTTCTATCTTCTATCTTCTATCTTCTATCTTCTATCTTCTATCTTCTATCTTCTATCTTCTATCTTCTATCTTCTATCTTCTATCTTCTATCTTCTATCTTCTATCTTCTATCTTCTATCTTCTATCTTCTATCTTCTATCTTCTATCTTCTATCTTCTATCTTCTATCTTCTATCTTCTATCTTCTATCTTCTATCTTCTATCTTCTATCTTCTATCTTCTATCTTCTATCTTCTATCTTCTATCTTCTATCTTCTATCTTCTATCTTCTATCTTCTATCCTCTATCCTCTATCCTCTATCCTCTATCCTCTATCCTCTATCCTCTATCTTCTATCTTCTATCTTCTATCTTCTATCTTCTATCTTCTATCTTCTATCTTCTATCTTCTATCTTCTATCTTCTATCTTCTATCTTCTATCTTCTATCTTCTATCTTCTATCTTCTATCTTCTATCTTCTATCTTCTATCTTCTATCTTCTATCTTCTATCTTCTATCTTCTATCTTCTATCTTCTATCTTCTATCTTCTATCTTCTATCTTCTATCTTCTATCTTCTATCTTCTATCTTCTATCTTCTATCTTCTATCTTCTATCTTCTATCTTCTATCTTCTATCTTCTATCTTCTATCTTCTATCTTCTATCTTCTATCTTCTATCTTCTATCTTCTATCTTCTATCTTCTATCTTCTATCTTCTATCTTCTATCTTCTATCTTCTATCTTCTATCTTCTATCTTCTATCTTCTATCTTCTATCTTCTATCTTCTATCTTCTATCTTCTATCTTCTATCTTCTATCTTCTATCTTCTATCTTCTATCTTCTATCTTCTATCTTCTATCTTCTATCTTCTATCTTCTACCTTCTACCTTCTACCTTCTACCTTCTACCTTCTATCTTCTATCTTCTATCTTCTATCTTCTATCTTCTATCTTCTATCTTCTATCTTCTATCTTCTATCTTCTATCTTCTATCTTCTATCTTCTATCTTCTATCTTCTATCCTCTATCCTCTATCTTCTATCTTCTATCTTCTATCTTCTATAAATATAAATAAAAATGAATGCTCGAAATGTATGTACGCGCAAAACTTCCGAACGACTGCACCAAACTGGATAATTCTTTTTTTTTTTGTGTTCATTACTGTCAGGACAAGGTTTGTATAAAACTACTAGAGAGTTCTGGCATTATGAAATTTGTATAAAAAAAACTGCAATAGGTGTCATGTGAGCTGTTTTAAAACTGAATGTATGGAATGTGGGAGGGGGAGGGGATTCGCAGGATGGGGGAGGGGAACCAGGGAGGGGGGAGGGAAAATCGGGAAGGGGGTTCACGGGATGTGCGAAAGGGGGGAGTGAAGTGGGGAGAGGCAAGGTGGGGGAGGTGGAGTGAGAACGCGAGAGGGGAAGGGGACACGAGAAAGGAAGGGGAGGCGGAAGGGAAACGGGATGAATAGGAAAGGACACGCAGGGAGAAAAAATTATTTATTAAATGGCATAGCAACGCATGCCGGGTACCAGCTAGTTTTTAATAAATAGTAGTGTTTTAGAAACTGTTTTGATTTCATTTATTTAAAAATGACACCACAAAGTCTTATTAATAAATTAAATAAATGAATTCCAAGAATAAGGAAAAACTGTTGGCTATTGTTTCACACGTATCCCACAATTTAGAAGTGCAACGTTCCCCCTATTTAAGTCTGGACAACTCCCAGCTGTCCTATTTGGAACCATTGCAAAGTCGAGAACCGGCTGCAGCTCCCCCTGATGCATACTGAATGCACCGGTGCTTCATCGACTCTCTGCACTGCATTCTAATGTCGACTTGCCCGTAATGAATGGACGGTGACCAGCAGTGGCGGCTCGTTACATTTTAATAAAAAGTGAAAAGTAAGTTAATTTTTCACACCATGAAAATTGTCAGATTCAGCATTCTAATTAAACAATATTAGACTCTAAAGAAATAGACAAACGTATTGGAAATGCTTGGAAACAATATCGTGGTCTGAAAGAAATAATAAAAAACAGTGAAACCAGGATAACTACCAAATGGAAACTTTTTGATACCTGCATATTTCCTGTACTGACTTATGGTTGCCAAACTTGAGCACTCATAAAAATTCACAATAAGAAGCTCGAAATATGTCAAAACTCCATGGAAAGAAGTATAATAGGGAAAAGACTGTCCGATAGAATAAAAATTGCAACCATTAAGAAACAAACAAGAACAAAAGATGTCATAGAAACAATAAAAAGCTAAAGCGAAAGTGGTCAGGCCACACAATCAGAGGAAGTAAAAAATGATCAAAATTAGTCATGAATTTGTTCACAAGTGACAAGAAGAGAAAACGAGGTAGACCATTTAGACGGTGGTGACATCAAAGCCATAGCAGGTGGTACATGGACAAGAGTTGCTAATGATAGAGAGAAATGGCGACAGTTGAAGGAGGCCTTTGTCAACTAGTGACATGCAGACAGGGAATCGATGCATGATAAATGTTATAAATGTCAAAAGTATATTATTATAATGTAATGTGAATTATAATATAATGTACTATCTGAATAAAGGCTATTATTATTATTATTAAGCTCTAAAGAGATGAACCGAAAGAAGAGTGTGGAGAACGTGTCCGTGAGTCCAACGTAAGCTAATTTTTTTTAGTTTATAAGTAAAAATTTTGAAAATTTGAAAAAATATATTTTTTATTTATAAATCTCAAGGCAGAGCGATTAACTCTCTATGAAGCCGGAGGTTGAGAGCTCAAATCTCGGCGCATCTTTTTTTAAAATTTATTTATTTATTGTATGTACAGCCCATAGGGCTTTTATATAAAATGCAGTGTTTAAAAATTTTTTTTTTTTTTTATTTCAAACATTATTTTAATTGACATAAATTTTATCGTTTTATGTTACATCTAATTTTATAAGACAAATTTAAAAAACAAAAGGAAAAATAAACATCAGTTTTTAAAACTCGAAAAATAATTGAAATCTATCTTTATCCATTTTTTTTCATATGACTAAATTCGAATGTGACCATATACATGTACTTTTTTAAATGATTCATTAACCTTTCTTTTCTATATTGATTCCTCCTACCTCGGTTAAATAAAATAAAATAATTGGTAAAATATTTTAACTTTATATGTATTTTAATTTTACTCCTTAAATCTTTGATTATTATTATCATTTTCTTTCAAATATCTTTTTTATAATTCTTTCTTCCTTTTTTATATTTCTTTATCTTTATCACTATTTCTTTTTTTATTACTACTATTTTTTTCCCCTGTGTTTTATTTTTTGTTTCTACAAAATATTATTTTCAAAATTCTCACATTACATTATTTTTAAATCTTGTATGATTCTCATAATACGGGCATGAGAGTCTTGTAGGGTAATTGAGAAAATCAGAAAAAAATGGAATTTGTAAAATGTATTAATAAAATTCGAGTCTTATCTTTAGCCTTACAATATTACCAAAACGGGATGCCATAGTTCAACCGGCTCCGAACATCCGGTGGGTACATTTATAATTTGTGTAGCGTAGCGCCGTTATGGTAAAAAAAATCATCTTAAGGGCGCCGAAGGTATATTTATTTATTTAACACCCAGGGGGATTTTACACGTTTGGTAGTACAATTAATTAGGTGTATTATGTAACAAAAAGAAATAAAAGTCACCATTCGGCACTGGTTTGAGATACCCATACCTGAGTTCAGCATTTATCAGAACCAAAGTAGAAGATGAACTAAGAATTGATTTCGTATTTCATTATCATTTGATGACGTGCCCAATCCATATTTATAAATAATACACGACGCGCCATGACAGTTGTTTGGATGTTTTCTTTTATTTTATTTAGCCAGCAAAGAACTCACCGAGCAGTCAGAAAAATATGAAGCAAGTCATTTAAAAATTTATGTACTAGAAAATCACTGAATGAAAAATCACTTGGGTTTTTTATTATTAGTTTTGGGGTGTTATGCCGTGTTGGGCTACCTCCTTCTTAGTCAACGTTTCGAACAGCGTTACAGCGTCCATCATCAGGGCAGATGTGTGAAAATCTGCCTGCTGTGAAAATCTAAAATCATATCCATCACATGGGATTCAATTCACATGAATTCTCATAAATCAGATCCAGTTTTGAAAAAAGCAAATAAAATAATTTTCTAATAAAATCTTTTTTTTATAGGTAGGTAGGTAGGTACTTTATCGCTTTTCTGAATTCTCCATCCAAACGGTTGCAATTTTGAAAATGACTTACTTTTAAATCAAAAGTGAGTTTACTTATTATTTATTAATTTTTTTACATGCTAAGTATTATTGTCTTCAAATCAATTTTTAAACTCAGGACAAGCCTGTGTTGAAATTAATCTTTACGTAGTATAAAATGAAGTCGCTCCCGCTCTCTGTGAGCTCATATCTTTTAAATTACGCATCGGATTTTCATGCGTTTTCACCAATAGATAGAGCGATTCATGAGGAAGATTTTTAGGTATATTATTTGTGAAGGTTTTGTGTAAATTGGCTGAAATATATAAATAAAGGAGCGGGCAGCGTGCTGGCAGGCGGGCGGTGTGGATTTGATTTAACAGATGGCGTTGGTCGAAAAGGTTGGGTAATGGCGTGGCGTTGTGTTTCGTTAGCCTCAGCAACGTGTGGCCGGGTCTGCTAGTAATTTTATAAAGTAATAAAAATGACACAAAGTAACGTTGGTATTGAAAAAATAATATTGTTACATTAATGTTTCTTTATTATGACAATGGGTACCTACTAATCTAAAGTAAGTTATTACATTATAATGTAAACATGTAGTGTGACCATGTGTTGAAATGTGATTATCGATCCGGAGTTACAGACAGACGGAGTCACAACTGAAATTAGTATTTTTACTAGCGTAGACTTGTGAAAAATAACTGAATAATATAATTCAAATTTAGAAAACACAGTTAAAATATTTTTTACTGAAAAATTTCAGGTAGGTACCTATTTAATTATTTTGTTTTGAAAGTTTTTACTTTCTATGTACATTTGTTAGTTAAAAATATTTAATTTTTTGATTCCGGTTTCGACACATCCGAAAAACATTTAAAACTAACTTAAAAATTCTATGCAAGTACAAAAATAATTAGGTTTAATCAGGTGGGGTTATATAGTGGGAGGGGTGATTTTGCGGAAGGGGAAGAAAGGTGGGAAGATCCGACATTACATGGAAACATTGTTAATAAAGGCGATTTGCATGGTGCTATTATTTTATTAACTCATCATCATCATCTTCCTCCCCTTATCCTATTCGGGTCGGGGACCCATTGCATCGACAAGGCTCCTCCATACGTCCCTGTCTTGTGCTGATTGTTCGGCCTCCGTCCATGGCAATCCCATCCTATCCTCACACAGTTTCTGGAGTTACCTCGCCCAACTGTGTCTGGGGCGGTCCAAGACATGACCAAGCAACCTCAGTTGCGTTTTTTCTATGAAGAGTATGAAGGTTCGATGTTTATATCGTCTCGGATCGTCGAGTTTCTTATATGATCCCATTTCGTAACCCCTGCCACTCCTCTCAAGTACCTCATTTCAGCAGCTTGGACTCTAGAGCGTGTTCTTTCATTTGTGTTATTTTATTAACTAAATTAATTTTTTTTTGTTTATTTCGAAGGTTTCTAAAGCTTACAAATTTAAATATTTATTTATAATGGAATGTTTAAACTTGTTTTTTTTTCTTTATTGAAGCTATGACTTATCTCTATAGACTGGTTAGCAAACTCGGAGTAGTTATTATTTCATAAACAAAGTTCATGTTCCCTGATTGTTTTGATTGTTGACTGACTGTCTATTTAATCGTTTGTCTACATTTGACAGTTAAATTTTGTCAAAAGAATCAATGTACGAGTGATATATATTTTTACAGTGTACTCGTATATGTGAGATAATCTGTTGGCAAATAAATGTTTAACAAAAACATTCAATCAAATCTGAGTTCCAGAAATCATTGAACCGGATTTGTACTCACATAACCAACTTCGTATTTTGGATAACACTTAAATTCAAGACAAATGGAAGAGTTCATTGAACCGGAGTTACAGACAGAGTTAGAAACGAAATTCGCATTTTAATGATATCGTCGTTACAGGTACTGCGAGATTCCTTTGAGATAAGCGTTAGATATTAAATTATGGATTTAAAATTATGATGGGTCCATTTTTATGGAATTATTCAGATGAAAATGTGAAATAATTGTTTCGGAAAAAAGATTTATTCACAACTTGGTTGTGAATAAATCAATAACAAGTTGGTTTTTTTATGTGAACCCTTACAAGAGCGCCCCTATCTGTACAGTGTAAAGGCAGGGAACTACGTCGCCACCCGGTTGGCGGCGTTATGAGGCGGATTAAGGTAAGGCTGTGGGAGGGGATTTATTAATGCGGGCCTTGAAGATGGTAGATGGATGATCTGATGCCGGTAGCTCGATTCACATACGAACCGACTTATACAAAAAGAGTCGAAGGAATGAGCAGTTCATATGAAGAAATGACCAAAGTGAACGGGTGTCCAGCTCGCGCCCCTCGGGTTTCATGCACGTGCAACGTACAGACCTGGTGCACCAAGGGATCAATGCATCTAGCCCATTCTTGGAGAACAGACTCAGCATGCTCACATTACGTCTGTGCATTCTAGACATGAACTGCTGTATTTGAGGTTTAAGCTATTCATCATCATAACTTTGGAATGAAATATCCCTTGGTATTCGAATATCGACATCGTTGCAGTGCTTCAAGAAGCTTTCTGACAAATGATTGCTGACTGCACGGTCAACCGCACAACATCTTAATTGAAAGAATTTACAATTAAAGGAATATTTACGTATGTGCTTAGATTATATTACTTATTTTGAATTTTAAAATATTATTTGCTTTAATTTGAATTTTGATTCATGGGATTTAATTTAATTTTTTTAATGATATTTTAATAATTTATCGTATTACGTGTATTATATTAGACTATTAGAGGCACTGCTTAAAACCAGCTGCATTTCGGAAGAAATCCTACAAGTGTTGTTGAGCAGTGAACCATTTTTGTCAGTAGAATGTCAATGTCAAAAATAAACAAGAGCCGAAATATAAATTGAATAATAAACATTCAGCCGAACAGAGCAGTGGGTGCAACACTCTGTCTGCCATAAAAAGTATACAATACATAAAATGGATTTACATACTATATGAAAAAGAAAAAATAAAATAATATAAAAAGATTTAAAAAGATTTAAAAAGAAATATAATATATTTCTTTTTAAATCTTTTTATATATGTATATTAATATGTGTATATATTATAGACACATATTTATTATTCGTATATCTACTACGGGGGCTTCAGATGAATTCTCCATGTTTGGTGAAGAGGCGCGCCCTTTTTTTTTTTTTTACATTAACTCCACACAGGAGGCCCTGAGGAAAACCATTTCCCTCAGGGTCTATGTCATCTGGGATGCTGTGTGGAGGGTCTTTTTGAGGAGAGGAAGGAATGAACATTGGTCTTGAAGAGACCCATGTTGTAGGAAGGAGGAAACACAGAGGCCGGCAAATCATTCCACAGCCGAGCTGTTGAACACAAGAACGAGTCGAAGAAACGACCCGTTCTCATGTGACATATGTCAACTGTGTACAAATGTTGGGCACGCGTTTGGCGTGTTTCCCGACTATGCACCGGTGCCGAAGGGATCAATGATGCTAGTTCCTCGGAGCATCTTCCATTGTAATACCGGTAGAACAAGGATAGCATTCCCACCCGACGCCTGTGCTCTAAAGATTGCAATCCGTCTGTTAAGATGGGAGAATCTATCAAACGGACCGCCCGTTTCTGTACAGAGTCGAGGGTATTTTTCAGGAATTTTGGAGCTCCAGACCAGAGGTGGCTGCCAAATTCAACCGTGGGGCGCACTTGCGATTTGTACAGGGTTAGCAGTTGTGTACTATTAAAGTATCTGCGGGCCCTGTACAGTACGCCCAGTTTTTGGGAGGCTAACTTTACTCTGGCTTCAATGGAGCCCCCATACCTGAGCTGGTCACTTAGAGTTACACCAAGCATACCAATGAAGGGCCTGTTCGGAAGATTGCTTCCGTTGAAAGAGACTAGATTTTCATTTCGATCCCTTTTAGACGTACTCAGACAAGATTGGGTCTTTGAAACATTAAATTCAACGAGATTATTTTTACCCCAAGAGAAAACACTCTCGAGGTAACCGTCCATTCTTTGCTTCAAAGCCTTACGAGCTGTTGGAGTTTGTGAGCCCTTTGGGGGCTTGTCAAACAAAAAGCTATCATGAACTGTACTGTCATCCGCGTAACAATGAATTGGTGCACATGACAAAAGGTCGTTGATGTGCAACAAAAACAAAGTCGGAGACAGAACCGAACCCTGCGGGACGCCAGCATTTATCGAGTGTGAGGAAGAGGTGAAACCATCGACTACCGTCTGAATCGACCTCTCCCTCAAGAAGTCGGCAATCCACGTACACAAGGATGCGGGAAGTCCGTAAGAATGCAGTTTGTTGACAAGTCCTCGGTGCCAAACCCGGTCAAAGGCCTTGGAGATGTCCAGTGCAACCGTTTGGGTCTCACCGAAACGTTCCAGGCATCGCCCCCAAACATGCGTCACATACGCGAGAAGATCACCGCACGAGCGGTTCCGCCGGAATCCGTATTGACGGTCATTAATAATTTTGTTCTTCTCGAGGTATGTGAGCAGTTTGTCGTTGATCACACGTTCCATCACCTTAGACAGAACTGATGTGATCGCTATGGGGCGGTAGTTGGCCGGATTGGAGCGGTCACCCTTCTTTGGAATAGGATGGATAACCGCTTTTTTCCAACCAGAGGGCACAGAGCCAGTCTTCAGGGACAGTTTAAAAAGCTTCGTCAAAATTGGAGCTATTTCTGCAGCGCACCTTTGCAGTACCAGGGCAGGTATTCCGTCAGGCCCACTAGCTTTATTAACATCAAGCCCTCGTAAAACATGGAGTACTTCCCGATGCCGGATCCTCAGATTTTTCATACGAAAACCGCAGTGAGGAACCGACGTCGGGACAGCACCTTGGTCATCGAGGGTTGAGTTATCCGCAAACATTTTACCTAGTAGGTTAGCCTTTTCGGTGGCGGTGTTTGCTAGTGAGCCGTCAGGTCTGGTAAGAGGTCAGTGGTAAGTGGAGGTAAGTGGCCCTGCCACTGGGCCACGGCCTGGACGAGAGTGTTCTCCGATCTTTGGTAGCGCTGTCTCACCCCGGCTATTCTGTGGCGCATCAAAGCGGCGAACCCATGTACGCTTCCTTCTGCGAACATCTGCGAGGCACTGCATTGCCAAGGTAGGCCGAATAGCGCCCTATATGCGTTATTGTATTGTACTCGAAGTGTGTTCACGACGCCTTGTGAGTATCTTGTCCATAGTTCGCCGGTGTAATAATATATAATGTATATATATATAATTTGTAAAAAATCTTTTTTCCAAAAAATGTTTTTAATATGCATACTATATACACTAAGTCGCTTTTTTGTGAAAAAGCACAACAGTCCAAACTGCTCCCAACCGTCTGAAGTTAGTGCATTCCAATTTGATTGGGGTGTGTTGTGAGGTTGAAGATAATGGAGAGGGGAAGTACGTCTCAATAGACCACTTGCATGGATTTCATAACGACTTAGATTTTTTTACTAAGATTACGAAAATGTTAGTAAAAATTTTTAGAAATGCACAGTTTTTTTTATATAAATAAATCCATTATTTGGGCCCGTGACGTCACTACATGAAAATATCCCGTCTCCGTAAAATGTTCCTATTAATTTTGTTAAATTCCACACTGATTTTTTTTTTTTTTATATGGCAACACTTTGATTTCAGGCGAATTTTTGAATTTGACATTTAACGTTCACTAGATTTATTGTTTGTTCTCTGCAAACTTATCATTTGGTTTGACTTTTTTACAGATGTTATGAAGAGAACCCCGTACATTTTACGCTGTCTGTACGTGTTTTAGAGGTATAATGGTAGCGGTGCTGATTTTAACAGAATCAAATTTTATAATATTCTTATTATTATTTTAATTTACAAGTACAAGTATATTACATTGGATTTCGTAATAAAGACGTTAAACATTATAATGATTTATGATCAATAAGATGGATCAAGGAAAAAAATATTTATGAGATGTAATATTTTTGGTATTCTTCGTTATTCTCCTGTGCCCTTTCTTGTGGAAAACGTTTTTTTTAAATGATTTTCGGCTATGTAAGTATCGTTTTTTCGCACCCATAAAATTATGTCCCGTCTTTCCGGTTTATAAAAAATGGTTTGATTTTTCGAATTGAAATTTTCTAAAAATCGCCAGGGTTTCAAAAATACAATAATTTTTTTTTTTAAATACAGTGTTAGAACATTTGCCTAAACCGGAAAAAAAATTTAAAAAATGTGATGCAAGTGGCCTATTCTAAAAGTTGATATTTTACCAGGAGGATACTGTGGGTATATTCCTAACTGAATATCGCTATTCAGATCACAGAAAGAAATTATTTATGTTTAAAATGCTTATCGTCGGTAATCCACAATAAAACTGAATAGCTATTTCGCAGAAGGAAATAATATAGATAAAGCTTTTGAGTCTAGAATTAGTAGTAATATTATCTCTCTCCAATATAATATTGTACACTGACAGCCTTACCAAAAAACGTCGTGAATAATTTATACAATTGATAAACAACCGTGTATGTGAAAACCATACTAATTAGAAACTGAAAAATAATAATTCAATTTTTAATGAGAACATCACTCTTTTTATAACTTTTGAAGGTTATTCCCATCAATGTAATATATCATTGAAGAAGAAGATAATATTAATAATCTAAACGAAAATATGAAAGAAAACTAGACACAGAAAAATAGAAAATATTTATCCGAGACGCTATCCAAGTTATAAACCAATTCTTAGAATGATTGTTTCCAATAAAAGGTTAGTTGCTCGTAATATGGAAAAATAATTACTATGTTATTAATTCTAAAATTTGAAATACGAAATCGACAAATATGACGTTTTGACAGAAGGTGGCAATAACGAAATTGGTTAACGCGCACGTCCCGATTACATGAGAGGTCTGGGTTCGAGTCCCAGTTGCGACCATTGTCTTTTTCTATGTTTCTATGTCTTATTCTCTTCCATATTATTAAATTTATCTTCTTCTTCGATGATAATACATTGAAAAGTAATTCATCGAAAGAGAACATTGCAAGGAGGATAGTTTATCTGTTGTAGGCACTGTTTTTTTTTAATAATTCGTCACCAAGACGTCGAAAAAAATTTAAATTTAAAAAACGCAGTCTTTTTATTTAAGGAATTTGCAAGAATACTGTCACTAGTCACTACCTCGTTCTTACAATAAAAGTTAAGAAAATTTTAAAGTTGCTTTAAATTCACAAAAAATAAACTGATGTCTCGAACGCATTGCTTGTATATCTAAAAACGTTTATTTCTTTGATACGTTTACCGACACATGTATTAGACACTTATGTTATAAAAAAACATCACTTTCAATAAATACTTATTAAATTTAAACAACAAAAAAAACATTTTATACTATGTTTATATTATACTTGGTAACAAATATGTTGTTGATGATATGATAAATATTGAAAGATTATCAACATACAAACATTAGTTAATTAAAGCTGTTTGTCAGCGCTTCTCAGTTAGATTATAATCTAATATACTTTGTCAGTCTTACTCATCATCGCAAAATAAGATACAACCTCGGAGCAAGACCGGGTTAGGTGAAATTGTTACTCAACATGGTGGGTTACGGTCGCTGTACGGGAGATGTAGTAGCTGTCAGAATTTAAACCACCCGATCACCAGGGTTAACTCAGTACCCCGTGCGTTGTAACTGACGAAATGGCGAACTTTTATGAGAATCTTGACGTTTTGAACGGAGCTTTGGCAAATATTGACCGTATTCGCGGCATTCGTGCACCACGGCCACGGAAAAGGTTTAAAAAAAGGTACGATCCATTTGCGGCACTCACGGAAGGAGATTTTAGGTCTAAATATAGATTTACCAAAGTCAACGTTGTGTTGACTGATGTTGACGCATGTTGACGTATGAATAAACCCGAAGTTGGCAACACGCCGCGAAATGCTAAATTGGCCGCGTTTTTGAGCTTTGGAACAGTGTTGCTACCATAGACATCCAAATGGATAGACAAGCAGTTACAGATGAGGGGTAAAACCAAACTATGGAGAGCGAAGAGGGGAAAGATGACTGTCATTCGTTGAACAATCAATCTGACAGTATATAGGCATCTCGCATTACAATATCACCATTTAGTTCTTAAAAGCAAAATCTGCTTTGAATGAATAGACCTTTTTACATGGGAGCGCGAATTGCTTGCCACGTTCAAAACATATTTGCTAAGGCCAAATGCTCGCCCCAAAAAGACTCGCGCCAATACACATATCAATATTTTGTTTCCGTGTTTATTTAAAACACTTTTACAAATGTTTCATAATTTACTTACCCCTGTAACCAGCGACGAGCACATTGGAGTACCGCCCACATTCGCTATGTGTACATTGATACGTAGATATATTGTATAGCACAAGCTGCCGTTATTTTGTTAAATGTATGGATGTCAGCTTCTCGCTGTTCACGGCAAGAATGATGACGTCACACATTTTAGATTCAAGCGAGGCTATATCCCCTCCCCATGGAGCGAGCCGGTTCCAAGGAGGAGCTACAGCCGGCGCCATGTGGAGGGGGAAATAATACGTTTTTATCACTTAGGGAAGGTCCAGATATATTCATATGTCCGTGGTTGCTACCGTAAAAAAATCATAAAAGCTGTCGAGAAACATTATGATGATGAGTAAAGATTTTTACCCTGAGCAGTGTAGGCTTACTCCACTGTGTAGCTACCGCGACACTACAGAGCCGTGGTACGGTATTATGATGAGTAAGGCTGTGTATGTTTATATTCTTCATCAATGTTTATTTCTGGAATTTTTAAATTTATTACTACGTACTTTATGTAGTAATTTTTTAGTTCATAATATCTTGTACACATTCATGTATATGAGGTTTTCTTTTTCTTCATGTTTGTTTTATAATAGCTTACTATTTTTGCTTTATACTGTCACTTCATTATGTGCTCTTTAATTTTTTGTTATATTATTTTTTTTCTTCTTAACTATGTATATTCTTTCAAATTATTGCAATTCCCATGTAAAAGCCGTTAATCGGCGATAATTCATAATAAATAAAATAATAAAATAAAATTTTGATTATTGCTGTAACGGTGTAAACCCACTTTCTGACGACATGAAAGTTATGTTTATTACATGCAATTATTGACTGAAAACTGACAAATAAGTTTTAAATATTTTGAATTACACGAATATAATTAAAAAAATAATCACGACAACATTTTCAAAATCTTTCTAATCTGTACTAAAAGGCCAAATGTTTGCCCTATTTATTGAATGTTGATATGTTTTGATATCAGCCCATTGCCAGAAAACGCTACACTAGTTTGTTTAAACTGTTTGTTTTGGCTTCTTAAGCGTTTCTGTGTGTTATCTCCTTTCGTTTCTTGGCAAGCACTGCTACTTCGATAAACTTAGTTGGATAACTTCCAAGAATTCAAGTTTTGTTAAATTCTGCAATATATTATTGTTCATTGAAGATGATACTAATAAATCTAGACGAAAATATGAAAAATAACAAGACACAGAAAAATAAAAAAGTTAACAGTCGCAATTGGGACTCGAATTCAGGATCTCTTGTCTTTTTCTATGTGAATACTTACAAAAGTCCCAGCTGTTCCGTCTGAAGCCAGTGAGACTATGGCATCCCCGATTGGGGTACGTTGTGAGGCTAAAGGTAGTGGGAGGGGAAGGAGATGGGGAAGAGGAATGTGGGGAAGTACCTGGCTATTTATATCTGGTCACCCAACACGGCTAAAGCCATTTCAAGCAACATTTAAATTCTGAATGGTGGTTTTACACCAGAGCGATACTTAGAGTATGTTCCACTCTGGAACATGCTGCAAATAAACTATTTATTATTTTAAATGAATTAATTGCGAATAAGGAACTCCAGTGAAAAATATGATGGCTTTAATATGTTCATGTAGACGTAGACCAATAAACGCTGATTCTGAATATATAAGTTTTATTTAATAATATTGAACGCAGTTTTTAAAAAATTATTAAAAAGTCCATTTTTAATCGGGTCGTAAAAACACGCCGTCAGTTGGCATTATGTAAATTTAAGTGGTGACGTCACCGTAAAGTCATTGTATGGGAATGTATGATATGACACAAGCCATCGTATTAATTTATTAGTTCATTTACATACTGTTTATAGAGATTTTTTTTATTAGTAGATATCTATAGCAAAATTTGTACATTATATATTTATAAATTATATTATATTAAGGTATTATAAAGTACATTATTTTTTTCACAGTCCTCCTCACTAGGGTTTCCTGTTCTGAGGCGGCCTTTAGTTTTTCCGCATTTGTATTTAGTATCCAGTTGTCTTTACATGGTCTTCAGTATGTTTGATAGTTCATTTTCACTTTGTTCTCTCAACCATATTTTTACTTACGTGTTTTAAATTTATTTATTTCTGTTATTTTTTTGTTTTTTTTTTGTTATTTAGTTGTTATGTTTATTGAAACATTATTTAGGCCTTAATAATGTTTCAAAAATAAATCTCTTATTATTGAAAATATTCAAAAACTACTGCACAAAAAAAATAGTTATGCTACGGCGGGAGTTGATCAATAATTTCACGATTCACCATACATATGATGATTTTCGGGGATCTGGAAAAATTAAAACTTTGACAATTATTTTAACTAAGTCGAACTTGGTTATAACGATCATGGCTATAGCGAGATCATGGCTATAATGAGTAATTACCAAATGATATTTTAGTTCACACTTATTTTCATATAAATGTTGACTGTTATAACGAGGACGATTCACTGATATAACGTGCAAATAATTTTGTCAACACAATTTCTAAATGGTTTAAAAAAAAATTGGGAATTATTCTCCTACTAAGAAGATATAACTATCAAAGGTGGCGATCGTGAAGGGACATATGCCCGGCGTGCAACAGTGGCGGCTGGCGGGAATTTCCTGTCCCGTTAGGGGTTAGGGACAGATTCGTATTTTTATGGCACTACCTGTGTAAGATTGTCAGCTATGTGAAACATTGTTACCCATCGGGCACTATATAAAATTGTCATGAAATCTGCTAAAGACAACGAATTTTCAGTTTGCAAATTTGTTCCCTTTTTACATCTTCTTTTGCATTATGCCTCATTGTCAATTTGGTTTTAAAAACCAATAAAAGTGTTTATGAAGGTACCGAGCTACGAGTACCTACATGGGGTAAATTTGTGATAGTGATGTACAACCTTTTTAGCTTAAGGAGGGGCTCTGCCTCTTTATCAAATGGCAACCGGGTAATGTTAGATGCGTTGCTTTTTAGTGAAGGAAATTGAGAAGCATAAAAATGAAATCTTTAAAACAATCATTGATTAAAACAATAATTTATTAATCAGTGTATTTTTCTAATATATTTTTGAAATGTATAATACTTACTGGAATTTTTAAATATACTATACATTTGCGATTATATTAGAGTAAAGGCAGGTAGGTAGGTAATACGACTTTCAAAAAACCTATTTTGGATATAAGGAGTAATGGCTATAAGGAGCAAATTTAGTCAGTCCCCTCGTGCTCTTTATAACCAAGTTTGACGTATTTAAACTAACTCTAAAATTAAAATAAATATGCAGTTACTTAAGTTAGAAGGACATTATTCACTTAAAAAAATGGACTGGATTTCTCTATTAACACATATTAAAAAAATAAAATTCGATCCCGCGACATTCGGATTGGAACTTATTGAATTATTATTTTGAAGTCCATTTCAGGTTTGAAGTTGGTAAATAATGTACTAATATAAATATATATTAAATATCTTTTCAGGGGGCCAACTGCCTAGGGATAAACTGTCGGGTCACCGTAAATATGCATATTAATGATTTATAAAGTACTTAATAATATAATACGAAAAATTGTCATGTACTTAATATTTTTGTAAAATAACTCGAACATGAAATTTCTCAAATTTGCAAAAGTTGGGAAACTTTTTTTATCCAAGACCTACCAACCGAGTGCAAGAATTGAGAGAGTTGAAATGACACTATTTTTAACTAATTTTGAAATTATTGTAAAGACTTAAAAATATATATTTTAGTGCAAACATTAAATTACAGTGTCATTTAACTTCGTTCTATGCATACGAAGTGATAAAATAATTTAACAATTTTATTGAAGCATATCGTAGATTTCTCGGTCCGTTTATCGAGTCAAGGACACCAAAATTCATTGCCATGGTCGAACCTACCGGACCGAAAAGGTTACTTACTATAAAAATTTGTTTTCTTTTTCACGGGTCAGCGCTAGTCTATGTTACTATTTTTTTCAGTGGTAATGGCAAAAACATTATGTCGTTGAAATAATTCACAAAGTTCTTTATTTAAATATTTCGAATTTTCCAAACAACTGAAAGAAAATTTGTTCCAGTTTTCTTTCAGTGAATAGTTTCGAATCTCACCACAAGATGGCGCTACTTCCGTCCGCAGTTCCGCACGAATAATTCCAGTTTGCCTATTTATACCGTGGAGTAGGTCGGTTTAGTTAACTTTGCGCAGTGGCGATATCGTAACCAATGAGGTTTATCCGAGGTGCGATTATTGCTAGTTGAAAACTTTTACCAATACCCCGCCATGTGGACGTGAAATACCGTCCGCTACGGCAATTTTTGATGGCCCGTAACTGGGCTCCTTTAATTTTATAGATGGTAGATTGGTAGATTGTAGATACTCGGCGCAATTCAATTTCATCACCCATTTGAAAATGAAAAGCCATTTTTTCAGTTATCATTTTTTTTAATAATATCCCACGACTTGACCTATTTAACCAATTTTACTGGGTTCCTTTTCTATAGTTCACGTTCACTACAAATGACAACTCAATAAATATCATACAAAGTATTACAAAGCAATTTACTTTGGATAAGTCTTTAAAAATTATTATATATTTTTTAATAGCCCAATTTTTTCCAACGCTTTTAGTGACTTTTCAATCATTTTATACGAAGTGTTGACGTTACATGATTCTAAAAAAACCAGATTAAGTAAATTAATCTTCTTCTTCTTGTGCCTTGTTCGTTCAACGGACGTTGGCTATCATGTTGGCTATGCGGACTTTGTTTACTGCGGCCTGGAACAGCTCCACGGTAGACTGGCCAAATTACTGTCCCAGGTTTTTCAGCCATGAGGTTCTCCTTCTTCCAGGCCCCCGTCTTCCGGCAATATTTCCCTGCATTATGAGATGCAGGATCTCATACTTCTCTGAATGTCTCATCAGATGTCCAAGATATTGAAGTTTTCGGAGTTAATTAATATATGTATTCAAACAATTGCTAAGTATGGGAGGTGTATGAGAGAATAAAGTTTGGCTATTTTTTTCGTCACTTTTAATGACTTCAAAGAGGTGTTGAAAATCCATTTTGTTGAGTAGTCATGAAACCAATATACATATATTTGGTGACCGAACATCTCAAAAAAGTGACACTTCATCACTCCTTTGAAAAGCGTTGAACAGTCAATAGGCCACTTACATCAAATATTCTAAGACATTCGGTATTTTTTTTAATCGTATTTTTGAAACCCTAGGAATTTTTTGAAAATTTGAACCCGAAAAATCAGACCATTTTTTATAAACCGGAAAGACGGGACATAATTTTATGGGTGCGAAAAAAATGAAAATTACATAACCGAAAATTATTTTTTTTATGAAGAACGATTTCCACACGAATGGCACAGGAGAATAATGAGGCATACCAAAAATATTACATCTCATAAATATTTTTTTCCTTGATCCATCTTATTGATCATAAATCATTATAATGTTCAACGTCTATATATGACTAAAACCAATAAAATATACTTGTACTTGGAAATTATAATAATAATAAGAATATCAAAAAATTTGATTTGTTAAAATCAGCACCGCTACCATTATACCTCTAAAACACGTACAGACAGCGTAAAATGTACGGGGTTCTCTTCATAACATCTGTCAAAAAGTCAAACCAAATGATAAGTTCGCAGAGAACAAACAATAAATCAAGTGAATGTTAAATCGATAAGCATTTAACTTTTAAACAACACATTCAAAATGTAAAAGATAAAATCACACCCTTAATTAGCGTTTTTAGCCGGTTATCATATCTATTACCAATTAGATTAAAAAAAAGTTTATACTATAGTCTCGTACACTCACACCTAAATTACCTGATTGAAATCTGGGGAAATGCGTATGAAACATACATCAATGAATTACAGGTAATTCAAAATAAGATAATCAAAAAACTATTTCACTACGAATCCAAAACATCCACAAAAAAAATATATTTAGAAACAAAACTGCTAACATTAAGAAAACTATACGAGTACAATATATGTGTCCTTATATACAAAATAAATAATAAACTCATACATACAAACACAGAATTCATTAAAACGTCCCAAGTACACAAACATTTTACACGACAACACGATAACATACGTTTAAACACCATTCATACTAACTACGGTAAGCAATCAATTAGTTACGAGGGGGGCAATTTATATAATTGCCTTCCAGATGATATCAAAAACGAAAAAAGTGTGTGCAAATTCAAAAAAAAATTTGTTCATGTTTATTCACAAAAAACAAAGTAGTGATAGTGAATAATATCGTATGGTAATATAATATCATGTAAATGTTAGTATTGCAATCTAATGTAATCTAAGGTTATGAAATGTAAAAACCATGTAATGTAAAAACTATGTAATACAATGTAAAAAGTACATAATTCAATATTCTAGTTAAGTAAGTGAAAATGTTATTTTCTTTTTTACTGGAATAAAAACTTATGAAAAAAAAAAAATGTCAAATTCAAAAATTCGCCTGAAATCAAAGTATTGCCATATAAAAAAAAAATCAGTGTGGAATTTTACAAAATGAATATAACATTATCGGACTTTTTCATGTAGTGACGTCACGATTCCAAATAATGGATTTATTTATTTAAAAAATAAAAAATCTGCACATTTCTAAAAATTTTCGTAATCTTAGTTAAAAAACCTATCCATACGATTTTTTCCAAGTCGTTATGAAATCCATGCAAGTGGCCTATTAGATTTAATTTAAGAACAGGCGAAAGGCAAAATACTTCGCAATACATTAAGTGAAATTCAATAAAGCAATCTTTGCAATAACAAGGTTCCACCTGTCTCTGTAAGGACATGCGATATTGGGATCTATAGTAAGCTTAGAGTAACAATTGTTACTCTAAGATAGTAAGCTACTTTAGAGTTCATTATCGCAACATCTGGAACCTTTTTTTATTGTTTTTATTTCTTGCCAGAGCAATCCCGATGAGTTAAAGAACTCATTTTAGGACAGGAGGAACATACAATCATGGGTGGGAGGAAATAGTTAAAATTTTACATATGAATTTAGATATTAAAAACATAAGTTTCACGTACAATAGACGAAAAAATAAAAGACAGATTGAGTAGAACAAACCACAATAGAAAACAATTAAAGAAAAAGAAACAAAGTTATACAGATATGGATGATTACAACTATGTAAATGGAAAAGAAAAGAACAGAAAAGAAACAAGACAATAAAATTACAAAGTTTTGTTCTTAACCCTAGATCACTAACCTTCGTCAAACGACGACGCGGACTCGAAAAAGTGGTATAAATTTTGAGTGCGTCGTCGTACGCATTCCAGATTCCGGCTAATCTCGGACGACCTGCAGCTCGCGCGGCGCACGTGTGTTTTTTTGTGTAGGGGCCATGTGTGCCCTGTATGCCCAAGTGCAACAAGTCCTTGTGTGGCGAACACAAACTTGAAATTTGTCACAAATGTATTAATTAATATTTTTTTTCTAAAATGTTTCCTTCTTTTGTTGATTTTATTACTTAATTTAAATATTTTAAGTCTTTGTTTTTTTTAGTTAATAAGATTTAAGCATTTAAAAAAACAAAAATTTTCAAATGAGTAAAAACTCTGGTCTCAATTAAAAGACTGTCAAAGTAATTAAAATGTGATTTTAGTAAATGAAAAACTTATAAACATGTTAACAAATGATTATTGTAATAAATAAGTAAAACACATACCTATAAATATTTGATTCCATAAGCCCTTAGAAGCCTCCCTTTATACGGCGTAGCCGAAACGACGAAGGTTAGTAATAAGGTTAGTGATCTAGGGTTAAACATACTTAAAAAATATTCTTTTAAAGCATTACTCTGAATTTTTTATTTTGCTGTATTCCCTTCTACATATCTGGTAGCGAATTATATAGTGTATAGGCAACATAGTTCAGAGATTTTATTCCATATTTTGTATTGTGTATTTGAGGTATGCGGATTTTATTGCTATTTCGAGTATTGTGAGTGTGGATGTCTTATTATTCAAAAGGGTCGAAAGATGGTATGATGTTGTGGTTTCGACCCCAACCAGGTATACTGGAGTTAGGGTTGCCATCTGTCCGGCTTTAGCCGGACATGTTTGGCTTTTTTAGGTCGTGTCCGGCTAAATATTTATATGTCCGCCTGTCCGGCTTTTGTTAGGCTTTTTTGGTCCGCGCGGGTTTTATCTTCCGAACTTCTGAAATTGGCGGAATATTACTTTCAAGGAGTTTTCTATTTAATAAACACCCAGTGGACCAAGGAACGCAATAAATTGCAAACAATTGCTAAGATGGTGTACACATTGTGTAATTTGAAAATGACATGTCAAGGATTTTATTAAATGATTTCCAAAGAAAACGACGTTTTGGATAAAGTAGGTGAAAACGCCAAATATACAAAATGGTAGATTTTTTGAATAATTTGGAGAAGTCGAGATTTCATTTTAATTTATGTTTTTCGTTTTTTGTCCACAAAGATAAATATGTTTCATTTTATATCTATTTAACGAAAAATTTTAGTCAACTGTTTAACCAGAAAAAAGGTTATGTTTTGTTTGTTTGTTTTATAAGTTTATTATGTCTACAGACAGAAGACTCAATATTTTTTATTTTGTTATTTATTTATTTACGGACAAATAGTCCAACATTGTTATTTACATTATATTCTATACAAATGTCAAATGATGACGAGGATAAGACTGATTGTTGTTATTAAATTGGTTAATGCGTGATTAATAAACAACTGTAAGTTGTACCAAATTTTTTATTACTAGATATTGTTATGATACGCCAAATAACGGCAGAATTCGAGTCGGTAAGGACGCCGCGACAGTTTCATCAACACCCCACTCCCCCTTGTTTCCTGTTACCCACGTCCTCTCCCCTCTGCATTCACGCGCGCCCCGCGCCAGTCTAGAATTGCAAGCGGCCTCGGATACACGCGTCTCGCTCCATGACCCGAGCGCGGAGCTCGCGGTTAATTCCTGTTGACCAATTTGAAAACGCAATAGCATCTGCGATGTTAATCAAAGTACGTGCGGGTTTATTTAGCGCTGGTAAACTGCCATGCCTGTGGACTTCGGCCCTGCCCTAGACTCGTGAAGTGCCCCTGCTGCACCCGGAAGGCGTAGACCCCGGAACATCATGTAAGCTGCTCCATTATTCCCCTTCTGTTTGTGTCCTGTTTTAACGATAGAATGTAGACCCTCGCGAAACGACCATCGCTCAGAGAGTTTTCGTTACGAGAGACCACTAGGTATTACCACGATAGCTAGGTTTGTGTAATTTGCATTTCTTGTATTGAATTGTACTGTAATAATTATGCACTGTGTTTAAACTTACAATACATGAATCTATTTAACTCAATCCTGTTGTTATTCTGCTTCGGCAGGAGCATTTCCTAGAGTGTATTCCCCGAACGACCGTGAGAAAGTATTCCGAAAGCATTCGTGCGACCGACCCCCTGAAATAGAGGGTACCATTATCTCCGCTGTGAGCTGGCCGGAGACATTTTGTGGCGTCTCTCCACGCTGCATAACCACGGTGTGCTTAACAACTGGCACCCATCATAACAATATGTATAAAAGTTATGTCCAAAATTATGTACGTACGTCCGGCTTATAGGGCAAAATGTCGGGCCTTACAGAGCACAGAGTCAGGCTTTTTTTTATTTTAGAAGATGGCAACCCTAACTGGAGTAGATATCAATGATACCTGAAATGGGTTGTCACTGCGGTTCCGGTTAAAAAAAATTTAAGGTAGATATTAAGAAATAAAAATAATAATACGTATTTTCGAAATAATGATTTTTTTTAATAGCTTTTTTTAAATATCGACACTTCTAGTCCCAGGGAGAGATCGTTTGCATGTCATCGACGATCGTCCTAGAAGTCGTCCTATCGTCCTGAAAAAAATGTTCCTTTTCACATGTCTTGTATGAAAACGAAAAAAAACGAATGTACTGTTATGTCGAATATCTTTAATTATATTTCTATGTTTCTTTCGAAATGTATAACTATGTATAACTTTCATAAAACGTACACAGTGGTAGTAAAGTCTGCTCAGGATGAAGTAGTAGAACATTAATTACATAATTTACTCTTTAATAATTTTAGGTCCTTACATATGAAATTGGCGTTTTGTATGGGAGGAACATAAAGTCGATTTTTTTTAAAATATAATATATTTATTTAATCAAATTATGTACCATTGCTATTTATGCACTTTTGCCATCTCGTAGGTAGTTCATCGATCCCTTTACTAAAAAAACCATTCGAACGGGAATCAAAAACATCTTTGAAGGCGGTTTGGACTGCCCCATCGGAGTTGAATTTTTTCCCCTGCAAGAAGTTATCCAAATTTCGAAAAAAAAATGGTAATCTTTTGGGGCAAGGTCCGGAGAGTACGGTGGATGTCTTAGACCAGAGGTTCCCAAACTTATTTTTCTCGTAGACCCCTTTCAAAATTTTACTGATTTCGGTGGGTCCCCTGCTGCTACATTTCTACCACATTCTAAAAACTTATAAAAAAATGTGAAGATCAGATTTAACGATGGAAATTTGCGTCGCGGCTGTGTTCCAACCCTAAATTCGAAGTGGTATAAATAAAAGAAAAATAGTGCATTTTCTTGTGTTTATTTATTAAAATAATATGACAGACTTAGTTGGGAAATACATGTAGATGACTAAAAAAAATGTTTATATTTTTTTATTTCATAAATTGTTAGTGTAACTATGAATATGTTCCCAAGGTTTTAAATAAAGAATTTAATTCCTTCCGGTGTTACGAGGGTGTTTGTGCCGAACCGCATGGTAAACTTGAAATGCATTTCTCTCGAAACAATTTTTTTAAAATTTATTTATTTATTTATTTACGGACAAATAGTCCAATTAACAATATAACAATAACACGAATAGAAAAAAAAGAGAGATCACAATGAAAGGAGATTACATATAGATGAAGAGCATTGACAAAATACATTTGACATTGACAAAATACATTTGTGTGCACTCTAGCTCAGAAAGTTTTTAACCAAACATTTTTAAAATATGCAAATACCTTTTTTTATATAATTACGCTCTATCTATGTGAACCAAAATTCGTGGTAATATAATTGTCAAAAGTATTTTTTAATTGCAAAAAAATGTTAAAAAGTGGCAAAAAATCAAGGTTTCCTGTTTACACACCTGTAAAAAATTTAATTTCCATTTTTTTGAGAAAAGTAAGGTTTTCATAGAAGAGACACATGTTCTTAAATTAATTTGAAAACCCTATTCATTTGATATGAAAACTATGACCTCCAAAATGCACACAACAGCTACGTCTTATGGTGACGTTCGATGTATATCAGCTGATAATTTTCATATTTTCCGAGGAAATGCTTCGAAAAATTCACAACATTTTCTTTAATAAATGTATAAAATGACTTCAGAGTTTCAATACATTTTACTTATTTCTTCTACGCCAAAAAAAAACCATGAAAATCATTAAAAAAAAACCTGGTCCAGTATTTCCTACCTTAATAGAATTAAATATCGAATATGCAAGTTTTCACAAGTAACAGTCGCTGACCTTCTTAAAATACACTACTCAAAAAAATTAAGGGAGGTTTTAAAAAAATGAAATTATCAAATTATTGCTAAATATTAAGGCTATCTGATCCATAAGCCGGCCTAACTGAAAAACAAATTTCAATCTTTCCTCCGTGCCGTGGACCAAAAACATACCAAAAAATTTGCACAATCATTTTTTCGCGCTATCTATTAGGATTGATGAGAACCGTAGCTCCTAAAAAAATTGCCAAAAATATGAAAATTAGAATCTTAAAGCTTCAAAATGCTTTTTTTTAAAGTCTCAATGCGACAATTTTTCACCGAAATGCAGCCTGTAAAAAATCAACGAAAAATTTGGATTTTTGAGTGGTGCATTATCTGCCTACATTGATAGGTAAAGCCAAGCCAACATTTTTGATCTTTACTATTGAAGTCAGATGAATTTTCGTGGACCCCCACGTACAACTTGTGGACCCCCATTTTATTATTACGCCAACGTAGACCCCCGTCGAGTCTCCCATGGACCCCTGGGGGTCCACCTGGACCACTTTGGGAATCACTGTCTTAGACATTCCAATTGAAGCTCCTCTAATTTGGTAGCCGTCTGTTGTGCAGTGTGTGTTCTAGCGTTCTAGCGCGCGTTTGTTGATTTGCTTCACTCAATTCGTGAGGTACCCACCTTTCAAGCTTTTCACCTTCCCAATTTGCTTCAAGTGGATTAAAACAGTTTTATCACTAACACCGCAGCGTTAGAACCAAAAACGCACTGTGTTTTCGTTTGCGGCACCGTCGCCATACACATCATTAATCTTTCGAGCCATTTCTGCAGCACTGGTGCCACGGTGGAACTCGTACTCGTAAATAACGCGATATTTCAAGTTTTCCATTTTGTAAACTAAGTGACGCAAAGAAAAAAAAACAATTAAGGAAAAAACAAATTAATTATAATTTTCAAAGCACAAATACATGAGTAAATAGCTGTATAAATTTGAATTTGGAATTCCTAACCAAAGAGAAGATATGTGAGATCAAAGTTGCCAGTACGGTAAAACGCCAATTTCATATGCAAGGACCCAATATTACCGTAAAAATAATATGACATTATCGTTACGAAGTTTATAAGTTATGTAACTAACTTATTTCTAGTTTTGTAACACTTATATTATAATTAGCGACCGATCGAAGGTTGGGTTTAGGTTTGGGTTTCGGCAAGTTTCGGCAAAAAAATCTAATTTCGGCAGCAGATTTTCTGCCGAACCTTCGGCCGCACCGAAACTCTGCAAAATATCTCAATAAATGATTATTTTAGTCTTAAGAATATTGTGATTTTAAACGCAATTTATATTAAAATACTCAATTAATTAGGTCCTTCCTTTATAATGGACATAAGTGTTGATTATTGACAAATTTTTGTTCCAAGAAGTAGTTAACATGTTTATTAATTTTTAGTAATATCAAAAAAAAAAAAAATCACGTATTGTTTTTTTATTTATTTTTTATTTAATTTAAGACGACTCCAGATACTAATATCTACAGCCTGTATGTCGGACGAATATCTACAGCGCATATGTTGAACGAACTTCAGAGTGTTGACTAATATCTACAGAGCGTAGGTTGAACTATTATCTACAGAGCGTAGGTTGGACTAATCAGCTAAATGTGTCCAATAGTCCGATATTAGGGATTTTTACATACATAATTACATAAATTAAGTTTTTTAAACTGCATTCGCAATATTACATTATTCAAATATGCTATACATAATTGCAAATCCAACCTCTGCCAGTGCTGTAGATATTCGTCAATACTTTGGTTCTCATAGATATTAATCAACAGTTTGAGCTGTAGATATTCGTCAACACTTTGGTTCTCATAGATATTAGTTCGATTTTTTCAGTTTTTGAAAGTCCTGTAGATATTAGTAGACGCCTCCATTTAAGAAATGTTAACTATTTGTATAAGTGTAAAAAGTAAGTCAAATTTCGGTAAACAATAGATTTTTAACATGTCTAAAAAAGTTTCGGTAGAAAGCCCTGCTTCGGTCGGACACTACTTATAATTCAAAATTGAAATGACAACGTAACGAAATGATAAGGTGACCACCCAATGTTAAATATTAGCAGCCTTACTTAAAAACCCAGTGAAAATTTTATTCAATTAAAATTGTTCATGGAAAAAATACATTTGGTTTACACAGCCTGAGAGGGTAGTTTATCTCTGTTTTAGTAATGATGTCTGAACGAAATTTGTAATTTTTCCAAAGTATTTTGAATGTTCTATATATTTCTTATTTTTGAAGCAGTCGTAAAAACAAATACCATTTATGAAAACTAGATAAAATTACATTTTTGTGTGTATTTGAAATACACTTTAGTTTTCAAAAACTGCCATATTTTAAGATTCAAACTCGGAAAAAAATTTCTTACCAAAACTTTTTTGACCAAAATGTAGAGAGATTAAAAAATAATAAAAATTTCAAAGTTTTTTTATTGCCAAAATAACTCGGAAATAATACCGATATTTAAAACAGATTTCTTGCGTCTTTAAAGACGTTAATTTCTTTGATACGTTTACGAACACAAGTATTAGATATTAATATTATAAAAAATTATCGCTTTTAAGAAATTCTCTTAAATAAAGATCTTATTTTTTTTTTTTTTTAATGTTTCTTTATTCTTCGAATTGTTTTTTACATGAATTGGGAATTTTTCGACCACCATACTAGGCACATGCCTGTGTTGTGGTAGTCGATTTTCGTATACAGTATATTAACAGAAGCAATATAAAGAAATGTGCGAGAATATAAAAAAAATAAAATAAAAATATATAAATATACATATTATATAAAATAATATTAAAGAAATTTAAAGAATACAAATGAATATAAAAGAATGTAAGTGACTAAAGAGTATGGAAACAATAAATGACTATAGAGCATAAAAGAGTATGGAAGAATATAGTAGAATATAAAAATAATATGAAAAGTATAGAACATAGAAAGCAATACATGAAAGAATATAAAAATGATATAATTATAAAAATTATAAAGTCGAAGTAAGTACTTTATAGAGTATATAATAATAATAAATTTGGACAACTTATATAGCGCTGTTTTTGCGAAAAATCGCCTCAAGAGCGCTGTACAAATTAACATGGATTTTACATTAGAATTTACTTAACTTAGGAGGCTAGATAACAACTCGTCTTGCAGCTATCAAGCGCATGGATTATTGAAATTCTAGCCCCCCGATAAATTAAATAAAATATCTTTTTATACGTACGTATTTCAATTTACTTAACTATGTAGGGAACTAGATAACCACTCGTCTTGCAGCTATCAAGCGCATGGATTGTTGGAATTCTAGCCCCCCAATAAATTAAATTAAATATCTTTTTATACGTATAGTTTGGCAAGAAAGTCTAGAAATTAAATCAATTGGAACTAAACCTGTTCATTACTATGGCAACACCGAATTATATGACGTTTCCCAACGTTTGCTATGGCTGTCATATTATAGCGTGTTACGGTTGATTTATTGTCTTAAATCTGAGTAGAATATCGCTGATTTGATAATATTTTTATTCATTGTTTGCCTGAATTTAATTAAAATGAATAAATTATTACATAGTGATACAAGAGGGGTTACATTCTGCGTTTTTCAACGCTGCCTAGCCGAGTGTCACGCGAAGAAGCTTTTGTTTGATTTAGAAGATGTTTAAAAACGAACTGCAGAAATGAATGGTACGTAGTATAGTTTGTTTAATAAATTTCATTAGTATTACAAGATTTATGCCAATTTTCGAGCGATAATGATCATTACAATCTGATTTGAGGTTATGTTAAAAAAATTCGAATTTGACATTTCGATTTGACAGTTCATATGCGGTCACAGGAAAAAGGGAATAACTCAATAAAAAAATAGTAATATGCAACTTCTTTAAACTCGTAGAAAAGTTCCTTTTTCCTCGTTTTCTCTTTTTTTCTTTCTAAGTGAATATTATCTAGTGTGTGTTTTTAAAACTACCTTCTATAATAATAATTTTAATGATGTTTTTCACACACAGGTAAATCTGAAACAACGGTAAGACGAATCGTCAAGGAAGGGGAAAAGGCAGATGGAAAATTTGAAACACCGGGAAAACGGAAAATGGGCATAATAATAATAATATGTAATAGCATAAGTGCTGATGATTGGAAAAATTGTTGCAAACACTTGATGAAAATTGAGGCAAAATATTATGCACGAGGCAGTACTATATATGATGATATCGATGAACTGCGTTTAGATGAAGATGAAGATACGGAAGAAGAAGAATCACACGAAGACAAAGACAATAATTACATGTCGGGTGTTGAATTAATAGACTTAAATTTTTAAGTACCTACGTTTTTATATCGAAATAAACGCCCACTTAAAACTTGTTTTGTTTTATTTTGCTTCTATTAAATTACAGTTTTTTGTGCAATTTTTTTGAAAATACAAATACGTTATGAAATATGCATTTTGCCAGAAGTGTTTTTTTAAAACATACGTTCTTTGTCTTATGAGCCATCTTGGTGTTGCCATTTAAAACTAGAAAACGATCGCAGCGCCATCATTTATTTTCTACACTTTCTTGCCAAACTGTACGTATTCTAATTTACTTAACTATGTAGGAGGCTAGGTATCAACTCGTCTTGCAGCTATCAAGCGCATGGATTATTGGAATTCTTGCCCCCCAATAATACATTTACCTTATGTATTTAGTAATCTACGTAAAATCCTTAGTCTAACTTAATCTAACTTAATCTACTTAATATACTTAATCTAACTTAACCTAACTTAATCTTACTCACACATACTCAAAACCTATATTTAATAAATCTGCAGTTCATAATAACAATTGCAAAGAAACCATAAAAATAACATGTAATCAACGCTAGCGAAAATGTACATACTCGTAACACACTGTAATAATTGTCACTGTGAACTGTTTATTATTATTAATTGTTGTTTTAAACACTATCTCTTAGGTTTTTTAATTTTTCATTTATCACTCCATACGTACGGCACAGGTAGAAACCGAAGGGCGCGGGCTCAGTCCCGTGACTTCCTAGTCCATGTGCTTAGGGGCGGGGGGCAGGCGCGGGCGGTTGACAGCGGGAGCAGCTAGGGATGCAGAGATTGCAGATTGCAGAGGTCATCAGTTGGTTCTCTTGTCTGGTGCGTTTCTTAGAAGGCCGCTTCGGTGGCAGCGAGCAGCGGGGTTGCAGTAAAGGTGCGGGGGGTGCGCAGGGGTACGGCTATGACACCCAACAACCGAACAAATGACCACATCTGGTAAATGTTCGCTACCCATCCTGGGTTTTAAACACTTCGCATCTAATGAATCACGATAATAATCTGCACATATTCTTAAAACTCGTTATACGTCCACACTGCTTACGATAAAATTATTTTGAGTTCACATATGTAATGTTCACAGAGTAATAAACATTATTTGACACTTTTAAGGTCTCAAAATGTTAATTATCCCTCTTATTTAATAAGGGATAACGAGACCGGCCAGAAATGCGTCAGGCTGCTCCGAGCGCCTGACGCATTTTCTTTAACGCATTAGTAAGTAAATAAGAAAGGATAACGATTATAATGAAGATCTGTGTGTACGTGGTTATATTGGTAGGTACATTATTTCAAACCAATTTTTGTACAAATAAATTTTGGAATAAATTCATGTTTCGAGTCCAGCGAATTACACTGGTCACTAGAGTAAATTATTATTGTTACAGTGGTTTATTGGTGGCACTGGGCTCTGAGTACATAAACGTGTAGATGTGGGCACTAGTACACAGTGGTGCCAAACAGTTTTAAAGAGTTAGTTTTTAAAAGTATTTAAACTTTTGGCTATTTATATTATAGTGGTTACAACCAAAAAAAATTTTTAGGGGTATATAAACCGATATCAATTTTATTTACAAAAAATAAGTAAAAACTTTAAAAAAATGCAATTTCGCTTAACTAAAGCGCTGGTGTAATAAAAACAAAAGAATACTTAGAGTGGAAAGGGTTAAGCAATGTTTTTCTTCTCCCATATTTTATAAAAAAGTTGAAAGTTTTATTATATTTTCTCAATGAAAATAAAATAAAATGATGCTATCCTCCAGATAAATGAAGTAATAATGACATATTATATTTTACAAATATCAATAATTTGCAGATGATGTTTCCACAATGGCAAAACACATTTTCACAAAAAAAAAATAAGTATGTATGCACGAGAAGAGGACAGCGTGTTAAATAAAATTAAAAAATATTTTTCCTTAACAAGTGGAAAAAAATATATTTTAGTGTGCTAGTAGTTAGAAATATTTTTTAAGTCAAATGTGGTTTAGCTGCTAGCGTTATTGCAAAAGCGGTTTAGGCAAAAGTTGACCTTCATAATAGGATTAAATATCTATCCCTGTTCTAGCAGAAAATATCAGAAAACGATAATGTAATGCTAAGGCAAAATTAGATTTGAATTACGGATAAATGACACGTGACCTTTGTTTCCCACCAAGATTGTATTTAAATAAATCAATGATTGGCAATAACATAATTCTCTTCAAATAAATTTTCTAAAGAAATTCTTTAAAAAACTGTCGATCCTTTACGGATATCCATATTTGGACACCAGTTGCAAAGTGAGTAAGTGTACTAGATTTTTTGATGTTGTTATTTAGTTCGTTGTATATTTTAGGTGCGATGTATGAGTATTGCCTTTGTGAAAAAGTTGTTTTTGTTGTGGGGATTGTGCATTTTGCATGAGTTGAGTAACGAGTATGTATATCTTTTTGTGTGGATTTTATCAAACCATTTTTCCAGATATGGATGAGAACTATCTTAATGTACAATTGGCGAATGTCTAAGACAGCTAGTTTTTTGAAAAGTGGCTCTGATGGATGAGAAGGGGAACATTTGAAGATGATCCTTAACAAAAGTTTTTGAATGGTCACTAGAGGGTTGAGAATGGATGCTGCACAACCTCCCCATCCTATAATTCCGTATGTTGCTATAGATTGAAACAGAGCAAAATAAACACTTCTGAGTGTTTTTATGTCTAGGATTGATCGAATAGAATAAAAAATATAGCATAACTTACGGAGTCTCTTTGTTATGGAGTTGATTTGGGCCTCCCAGCGTAAATGGTTATCTATAATGATCCCTAGGTATTTTATTTCATTAGAAGGTTTGAGAATTGGGCATGAACAGCTGTTTATAAGAGATAGTGAGGGATTGTCTAGATTTTGTGGGCAAGTGTGAATGATTAGTTTAGGAAGGTTTTCTGGGAGAGTGAATTTTCGGATTGAGAAATGCATATATTGTGTTTTTTGAATATTTAGGGTGAGGAGGTTAGAGTCTAGCCATTTTTTAATTTTGTTCAATCCAGAATTTGCTTTCTCGATTGTTATTTTCCATATTTTACTTGTAAATATGATAACAGTGTCATCAGCGAAAGATATTATATTACCTTCAATATCCAAATTCAGTAAGGAGTTCATATAAATGAGAAATAAGAGCGGGCCTAGAACACTCCCTTGGGGCACGCCGTAGGAGATAGGTAAGCATTTACTCGTATATTCTTGATTAGAGTGGATGACGGTTGCTTGTGATCTCTGTGTGAGGTAGTTTTTAAACCATTTCAGAGCAGTACCTTCTATCCCAATCTGTTGGAGTTTTTTTAAAAGAATGTGGTGGGAAATAGTATCGAAGGCTTTAGACAGATCTAGAAAGACAGCAAGAGGTTTATTGCCTTTATCGAGGTTATCTGATATCAGTTTGGTAAAGGTTGCAATCGCATCAGCAGTACTGCAATCTTTACGAAAACCGTATTGGTTTTTAGAAAGAATTTTATTGTCCTCGAGGAATTTGAGGAGTCTTAGTTTTACTACTTTTTCAAAAATTTTGGATATAGTGCTCAATAACGATATAGGCCTGTAACTATTTAGGGAAGATCTGTCACCTGATTTGAAAATAGGGATGATAGAGGCATGTTTAAGTGATTTTGGGAATATTCCGGATTGGAGGCTTAAGTTTATAATATGTTTGAGAGGGCTGGCAATAAGGGTTTTTAAATGCTTAGCGAGTTTAGAAGAGATTTTATCTACTCCTGTTGAATGGCTATTTTTTAATGATGTGATGATTTCTATAATTTCCAGTTCTGTGGTAGGAGTGAAAACAAATGGAGTATAACTCAGATGAGACAGGGATATTTTGTTTGCTAGGTCATGTTCCGAAACATTATTTCTAGTTAAGATATTATTAGAAAGGCTAGACCCGACTGAGGTGAAAAAATTATTGAAATGGTCTGCGATCTTTACGGAGTCATTACGTGTATTTGTTAGTGATCGGCCTTCAATGTTAATCTTATTGATGGGTGTAGTCGTATTTCTAGTATAGGATATGTCCTTAATAATACTCCATATTTTTTTCTTGTCGTTTTCGGCGTTTATGATTTGTTTTTTATAGTAATCTTCTCTGGCCTTCGAAGTAATTTTCTTGCAAACATTTCTATATTTCTTGTAAAATGTGTGGGATTCATGATCGTTGGGATTTTTTTTGCAGAGTGCGTGGAGTTTATCACGCTTACGTATAGAATGAAGAATACCAACAGTTATCCAAGGTTTGAGTTTCGTGTCATAATGTTTTGTTTTGTCTGTTGTGTTGGATGTAGCGTTGGTTAGGTGGTTCTGAAGTGTTTGGACAAAAAATTCACAGGCTAAATTAGGATAATTTTGTTTGTAAAGATTTGACCAATTTTCTTGCGAGACCAGCTCAAAAAGTGTGGTATATATGATATTTTATTTTGTGGAATTTCGTGCGGTTGTGGTTTATGTACTTTGTGAGAAAGAGAAGTTATGGTAGCGTAGTGGTCTGTGACGGTACATTGATATACAAGAGATATAGTTTTTAATTTACATTTTGAAAAAACATGATCAATACAACTTACAGACGAGCCAGATACTCTGGTGGGTGCTGTGATGGCTGGGACAAAACCTTGCAAAGTTAGTAGGTTTATGTAATCATTGACTTGTGGATGCATGGAATTAATTATATTTATATTAAGGTCACCAATAATAAGGAGATTATCACAATCAGTTACACAAGATAAAAATTGGTTTAGTGAATTTAAAAAAGGGGTTATGTTAGATGTGGCTGGTGATCGATAAATTGAAAATATGGTTACGTGTTTATCTATAGCAATTTTGAGACAGTTTGATTGGTTGATTATGATTTCGTTTACTGTGTGAGGTATGTGATTTTTTATATATATAATAACACCATCATTTTGGGTTTTGTTATTCTGTGTGTTGTAGTGGGTGTAATTTATTATGTTTTTGGGAAGGTAATTTTCATTGATCCAGCATTCACTCAAAATGATTATGTCAAAGTTGGAGTTCAGGTCTGTGAGAACTATCAATAATTCGTTAAAATTACGGTTTATGCTTCTAATATTCATTGAGAAGATTTTTAGGGCTGATTGGGATAATGTTTGTTGAACTTCTAGAGCACTGTTTGTTTCTTTACATTGAATTGGCGTCAAATGATTAATTATTAATTAAAATGTAAATTATATCATTTAAGTAACCTATAAAACAATATTCTGACAGTTCAACTTTGAAAGTACGGCGTTTGAACAATAACTTGATTAAACTGATGTAAACCACACAAACAACATGGTAAATATATCAATTATGTGAATAAAAGAGTAAATTCGTCACTAAAATAGAAATTATTAGGTAAAATCACAACATTTAGGTACTAACAAAATTTTCGACATCCCGCTATAAACACACCAAGCTATTCTTTCATAGCGGGCCGTTGAGAACTAATGCAAAGGCGCGCCAATAATGCCCCTAGCGGAGAAGAATTAAAACAACATTTTTTAATAGTAAATTAAAACCATATACAACGTTGTCAGATCTTCAATGCATTTTAACAGCGTGACCACGTAAGAAAGGTTATTGGTAATAAAACGTGTTTTAGTGTACACGGGGTTTATTTATATTATTGCAATAACACAGGTTATCGGCCGTGAAAAGTTTTTTTAGTAAGGCTGTTAGTTTAAGAATACTTTAAAAATATTTATCGCACATTCCGTAGAAAAGTATCGTAAGTCAAAATTTTCTTTTTTACGTTTTAATGTTTTTATATTGTGAAGAAGCAATAAAATCTCCTTTCGACGGGACCACTTGTTCATCATTAATTTATTTGTTTTCGCTCTCCTGTAAAATAAATATTTTTGACTTACGACACTTTTCTACGGGATGTGCGATATGTATATTTTTTCTTATCATTTTTCAATACGTCTTTTTGTCAAATTGAAATTTAATTGCTTCAAAATTATTTTGTCTTAATCTTCTACATCCATACTCGAATGGTATAATGTAAAAAAAATGTTTTTTTTTTATATATTTTTAACTGTAATTTTTGGGGTACCAGAGAATACAAGTAGAGGATGCCCGCGCTGTGGTTCAGTGCTTTCACTGCTTGGGCTTTGGACATACTTCTGTCAGGTGTCTTCATAAAGAAAAGGACAAACCGTCGTGTACACACTGCGCTGGTGATCATTCCTACAAAGATTGTGTTAACAAAGACAAAGAACCTAAATGTAAAAACTGTGATAGCAAAAATAAAAAAATGAACTGGAATATTGACATCAGGCATTCTGCAAACGACAATACGAAATGCAATGTGTATAAAAAAATGAGCATTTTAGCAAAAGAAAAAATAGAATATTGACTAGAAATAACATTAAACCTGCCTCAAAGTAGATACAGTGCTATTATAATACATATGAAGTTTTCTGTAGAATTTGCTACATTTCAATAAATGCAATTATTTACGTTATTATTACTAAACATTACACATTTCTATTTTTATACTATTTTACAGAAAATAATCATTGTATAAAGACATTAGATTTCCAAACGTCGTCATATTCTGTTATTAAAAATTCACTTTATTACATAAATATTGTTATAAAAATTATAAAAGATCGCCAAATAACTAAAAAAAATAAAATTATTATATTACATTATTTTTTGAACAGTAATATCATAACGACACTTTCAAAAACATTTTATTGTTTACTTAAACATGCATATATTCATTATGTACTATATTTCACATTCATAAATATAACAACAGCTTTTAAATTTTTTTTTAAATATTATAAATATTCTGAAATAACACTAGATGTGAACATACAGTTTATTTTATATTTATTAAGTCTTTATCAAAAAGTACTTGTACCAATTAGCTCTAGAAACAATCACTTTTATATTGTTAAATATTTAACATTAAATTCTTTAATCTTTACTCAAAATACTTCTCTTTTTAAACAAAACAAGAAAATAATTTATTTTTACGGGCTGAAACCTACAAAAGATATTAATTATAGTTTAGGTTTCATAAATGGAGTTATTTTATATTGCTCTCTTTTCATGTTTACTGGACAGATAATAAAAATATGTGTTAAATATATTTTTTATGTATGGGATAAAATCAACCTAACAAAAATATTAAATTTTATTGTTTTATCTAAAAATCAAATATTTGTAATATTATTTCATGTTAAAAGCATGGAAAACTATTTTGTATCATTATATTATACTAAGGGCTTTTACTTTAAGAAAAAGAATTGTGATGTCTTTGATAAAAACAAATGCTTTATCATAATATTAACTTGTATAATAACTATTTATTGCCGTATTACGCTAAGTATAAATACGGGTATTACAAAAAAAATGTATGTAATTATATCAAGTATTAAATTGAAGCTTAAACTGCATTATAATATAGAGTTATTTCTTATAGAAATATTTCAATATGTAAAATCAACAAAACTTCGTATCACAATCTTATTGTATTGCATAAAATTTAACTACGAATTCAATGGCTCAGAATAATTTCTCGTATATAGATAATGATAACGAAATAGAATGTAGTACAGTAAACAATTTAGAAGATTGGATAAAAAAAGAAAACCCAAATGCGTCTGATAATCTTGTTTGTATTCAATTAAATATAAGATCTATACAAAAATATTGGAATATACTGCATATATATCTACTTAATTGTTTGAAGCATATTGATATTATAATGCTATGTGAAACATCTATTGAAATTGAAAGTACGTGTTTGTACAATATTCCCGGATATAATGCATATAACTACTGTAGGACTGATAAGTCAGGAGGAGGGATTATATTGTTTATAAGAAATAAATTTGAATTTAGGCCAAAATCGTTCCAATCTCTACATTTTGAAAATATAACAGGAAAGCTCATACTCCAGGACAAAACTAAAGTTAATATAATAGCTATCTATAGACCTCCTAATTTCAGTAAATCTTCATTTTTAACGGAACTATCATCATATCTTGATACAATTAATAATAAGGAAAATATTATCTTACTTGGAGATATAAATCTAAATTTGCTTAATGACCATGATTATATCATAACTTCATATGAAAACTTACTAACTAACCATTATTTAACAAAATGCATTAATGTAGTAACCAGAGAAGCTGTATTAAATGGACAAATTACTCGCACGTGTATTGACCATATATTTGCCAAATTTAGAGGCAAGAAAATAACTGCTTGCGTCTCTGAAAATAATATTGCCGATCATTTTATCACTGCTATTAATATAAAATCTCATAAACGTCAGGTAGACTTTGCAAATAAGTATATTCAAATCATCTCACAAAAGGCTATTGATCGATATATCAAAGATTATAACTGGAATAAACTTATAGAGGAGAGGGATTGTATTTCATTATATGAAAAAATAAAATCTTTATTTGACAAATTTTACAAGAGTAGTTCTAAAACGATAGTGCAAAAACCGAAAACACGACCTTTTGCAATAAATGAATGGGTAAGCAGTGAATTATTATGTCATATAAATAAAAGAGATAAACTTTATAAAAAATGGAAAAGTACACCAACAAACAAAACATTTGAAACAGAATACAAAAAAACACGAAACCTTGTCAATAAACTTATAAATAAAGATAAAACTAACTACTATAACAATAAATTTAAAAACTGTTTTAATGATACAAAAAAAACCTGGGACGAGATAAATAATATTTTAGGACGTAAACCCAAAAACGATTGTGATGAAACTATAACACGATATATGTTAAAAGATAGAACTGAGGATTCTGTGTCAAATGATTTTGTGAATTACTTCTCGGATAGCATCAGCAACATGTTACATAAATGCAATCACAAAGCTACTAATATAGTACTCGAAGAACTACCTCATAGTTTATATATACCAAGAGCTACTATAACTGATATTGAAAACATTGTTAAAAAAATGAAAAACTCTAAAAGCACAGGTATTGACAATATAAGAATGTTTGATTTAAAAAGAAATGTAAAAACTCTTGGGCCAATAATTACTCATTTAATCAATATGATAATAAAGCAAGCAAAAATTCCACAAGAATTTAAATGTAGCATTACAAGACCAATATTTAAAGGTGGAAAACACATTGAACTAGGAAATTATAGGCCTATTAGTATACTACCAGCATTAGAAAAAAATCTCGAAAAATTTATATCAAATAAATTAAATAATTATATTGAAAAATTCACTATCATAGATCCAAATCAATACGGCTTCCAAAGAAAAAAAAACACTGAAAAACTACTGCAAGATTTTTCCAATTATATAAATAATCAATTAAATAATAAATTACATGTTATTGTTTTATTTATCGATAACTCTAAAGCTTTTGACACAATTAACTCTAAAAAACTTCTGAAAACTCTAGAAAAAATTGGAATAAGAGGAAATGTGTTAAATTTATTTAAAGATTATCTTAGAGATAGAAAAATATGTACCAAAATAAATAATACTTTTAGTAAAACAAAAAATGTTTCTGCAGGAGTTCCACAAGGTTCCATATTGGGGCCTACACTATATATAATTTATGTAACTATAATGAAAAAACTTTTCTCTTTTGTTAAACATTTTGTATTCGCAGATGATACGGCATTGGTCATATCACATAAAGATCTAAAAATTGCAATTGAACTCATGCAAATTGACTTTAATCAACTTTGTAAATGGTCACATGATGCAGGATTATTAATAAATGCTAAAAAAACCAAAGTAATGCATATAAGATCACCTAATGCCAAATTTCTATTTTATCCTAATATTATTTCTCACGATTTTAATTGCATCCATAAAAATATTCCAACTAATTGTAAATGTGATAGCTTAGAATTAGTTACGGAATACGTGTATCTTGGTGTTACAGTAGATTGTTTTTTTAAATGGGACAAACATATTAAAAAAACCTGTAAAAGACTCAGATCAATTGCTGGCAAAATGTACACATTAAATTTTTTTCTTTCAATTGAAACACTTAAAATAATTTATATGTCACTGGCAGAATCTATTATAAGATATGGATTAACAATATGGGGAAATACTTCTATAACCAATCTGAAACAAGTACAAGTTGTACAATACGCAATTGTAAAATTATTAGTCGTCCCTAATATTTTCAAACAGAGACACGATACACCGTTGCTGTTTCAGAATGCCAAAATTTTACCAGTGAAAGCAATACTATGGCACAAAATTATAATTCAGCATATATTTACCCCGCAGCATAAAGAGAAATTAGAACATAAATACAGCACTAGATTCACGCGCAACGACGGGTTAATAGTTCCGAAATTTAACAATAAGTACGGACAGAGAACGTTTGAATACATCATACCGAAGATATTTAATTTATTACCTGACACTATAAAGCAATGTAATTCTATGAATAAGGTTGAATATATGGTGAAAAATTGGCTATCGGAAAAAAAATATTTGTATTGATAATTGATATGTATATTGATATGTATGTTGAATCTGTAGATATAAGATGTAAATTTTAAATGTAAATAATCTATATGTAACTAAAATATAAGCACCTGTTGACAAGCCAATTGAATTGGCTTAGCAGGACTTGTTTGTTGATTTTAATATGTATATCTGTTATTTCAATAAAAAAAAAAAAAAAAAAAAATATATTATATTTTATATATTTTTATATGTAAACAAAAACCTAGACAACAACCACCCTGTAAATTGCCATCTCAACACAGGCGTTTCACACCTAGTGAGATAGGCGGATACGTTATTTTAGTGTTAACACAGTTTTATTCCTCACTTTTAGTGACTTTGTATCACTTTTCAAAGGCGTTGAAGCACCACTGTGTTGAGTTGTGGGATCACCATTAATTGTTGTACACTATTAAAATAAATGTTTACATCTTTCAAAAATACAAGAAGTACAAAGAAGAGTGTACAGATAGGTAGGCACTTACAAAGATTTAAAATAGTAATACTTATCAAATGTAAGACAGAAAATAAAAATTAAACGTGTGTATATTAGGTACATTACATGTGTATATTAGGTATCCATAAGTTAAAAAAAAAAAAATAAATAAATAAATAAATTAAAAAAAAAAAAAAAAAAAAAAAAAAAAAAAAAAAAAAAAAAAACTTTCACCTTCGCCTTCACGGCTCGCAACATTGTAAATAACTAAGTGTGTAAAAGCAAATTCTTAAAATTTTCCAGACTTTAAAAAAAATATATATATATGTATATATTAACTCAACTTTGGCATTAATCTTCTGTTAAATATAAATGTAAAACTCATGCAATGTCCAGTGTTTTGAATATAATGTCCTCCACGTGCAAAGTCGTATCTTCCCCATAGCATAAGCATAAACTTTCTAATAAAGTGTGTTTTGTCGGAAGTGTTCTGCAGGTAAGTATGATTCTGTATCTATTTGAAAATAATAAAATTAGATAGAGCCTAGGATTCACAATAAATTGTAAAGCGCCCTTGAGGTGATTTTTCACAAAAACGGCGCTATACAAATTATCCAATTATTATTATTACATATATATGTACATTGACTAATAAAAGTTTTTTTTAAATTTTATACAACTGGTGAACAATTGTTTACCATACAAAAATGGTTTTTTATCAGCATAGAAATATAATACATCAGTAAGAGGGATAGTTTTTTAGTAAGAGGGATAGGTAATATTTACACGTTGTACCTACCCAATTGTACCAGGAAGCATAGTAAATAAAAATTGTTTACTTTTAAGTACCTACTAGTTAATAAAATGATAATAATATACCTTACTAACAAAAATAATAACGTATAAACAAATAATGTTCTTGGCATAACAAGATATTGTAATAGTTAATAGTGGAGGTCTATTTATATACCTACACCTGTGACTATATCATGTGTGTCATAATGATGACGCTATTCAACACGATATTAAATTTAGTCTAACACACTAGATGGCGTGACTTACATCTGCAGCTCTGACGCGGTTGTCTCTAACCGGTCCACAAGTAATGTGGACTCCGTCTCTTCGGTAGGACTGTACTTCACAGGATCATTTCTGTAGTACTTCCTCCCTCGTAACGTGTACACTCTACCAGAGTTACACTCCGTGATGAGGAGACGTGGCGCGGTTCCTTGAGCGTGAGGCAGGTCTAGAGTTAGCCGCAAGGCAGATTCCTGATCATCGATGATCGTTCGCCCTTTGAGTTTTCTCAGGGGGTTAAGGGGACCGTCGCTTTCTGAGCGGTCGTTACTTAATTTTTGTTTATTATTACGTTAAAGACAGTGGGTCGCGCACTGTTTCAACTAGGAGGATGGAAGGTTTCTAAATACGTTCGATCTGAACTGATTTAGAAAGCGAATTCTTCTCCGAGAAACAGTGCGCGGCGCCTAAGCAAATCAAAAGAGGTGGAGCGGAAGTGAAGGTCTCCCAACCGGTTCCATGGAATACCAATTCTGAATCTGAATGAAACCTACTCGGAAACGCTTCTATGCCGAACACCTCAGAAAGGTCAAAAGCTATGAAAAAATAATTTTGAAATAGCCGGTACCCTAACCAAACTTAACCAATTTTTTTATCATGACTTTTCTTGAGTTGGTTTCATTCTGAGTTGTCCGGTCAGTCCGGTTACCCTCAACAGAAACACCTCAGCCGTTTTTGGATAAACGTTATCTCCTGTCAGATTTCTGTGATTTTTATTTATTATGGATATGGATTAACGCCGATTAACGGCTTTTACATGGGAATTGCAAAAATTTGAAAGAATATACATAGTTAAGAAGAAAAAAAAAATATAACAAAAAATTAAAGAGCACATATGAATATACAGAAGTGACAGTATTAAGGGGTGTTCAGACATCTAATATAACCGCTAGCAGGTATCTGCTGAACCGCGAGCGCTTATGTTTCGTGCCGTTCACACAGCCCAGATAAAATATTTCTTCCTATGGTAGGAGAGGGGGTCAGTTGAATTAGCGAGCGGCCACGGAGTGTGCATTTTTTGTACTGAATCTATGAACTTGACATCTGTCACCCACCGGTCTTGGCAGCTCCGTAATTAAAATGACCCCCTCTCCTGTTTTCGTCGGAGTGGGGGGCGCTTAACTGTTGGCATATCGCCTCAGGAGCGGTTACGGCGTAAGATGTGCATTGTCTATGGTTGATGTGCGCATAAGGCTTGCCGCACAAGCACGTTTTCCTTATTCGATTTCCGAATTCGTTTTCCGTATTCGGAGACCGGAATGCATGGAATCAGTAGAAAATACATTAACTGACGCACACGTTCGGTTTTTTTCCGAACGGAAAAAATTCCGTACGTACGTTCCGAATGCAAGCCGGCGCGTTCGGAGAAACCGAACGGAAAAAACCTAATGACATCATGCGGAACGCAGCGCTTCCATACATTTTGTTTGGGCCGGCGCATACGTTCGGAAATTTCTGTTCAGTATCGCATCGGCACCGCGTGCATCGGACGTATTCTTTGTATTTGTTACGCATAGAATCGCAACACGATAATGTGTGAGGCAGAAACTTTCATTATTAATTCATTATTTTTCATCATTCCATTATTTTTTCTTCTTCATTATTAACAGAAATGCAATTGCTAATAAATCATCGACCTCCATCGTCGTGCGTTCACCACGCTATCACTGTCTGTACTGACGTGTATACATTCCGAATGAAGAAAAACGAACGTTTGCGCTAGTCTCACGGAATTCCGAATCGGAATTCCGCATCAGGAAATCGAATAAGGAAAACGTCCATTTGCGCCCAGCCTTAAGCGCTCAGGTGTGAACGGTCTGAAGGGATTGTATGGAGAGCGATATGTGGCGTGCTATGATCTTATATATTTATATGCTCAATGTGAACGAGCTCTAAAGCAAAAATAGTAAGCTTTTATAAAACAAACATGAAGAAAAAGAAAACCTCATATACATGAATGTGTACAAGATATTATGAACTAAAAAATTACTACATAAAGTACGTTGTAATAAATTTAAAAATTCCAGAAATAAACATTGATGAAGGATGAAGAATATAAACACACAAAGTATATTAGATTATAATCTAACTGAGAAGCGCTGACAGACAGCTTTAATTAAATAATGTTTGTATGTTGATAATCTTTCAATATTTATCATATCATCAACAACATAAATATGTGTTACCAAGTATATGCAGGCGATTTATTATGGCATATAATTCAGCATTAGATCCTGTATTATTACAATGGTAAGGTAATTTGTGACGAACTGATCTACTCGGTACATGAAAACATATTAACGAAAGAAATTCAGGAGAGTTCAACAAGTTATTAACAATTTTAAATGAATAAAATAAATCAGATAAATAAAATAAATACTTAAATAAATTTTTGGTTGTTATTTGGATTTTCCATGTACAACGTATATTAAATGAATAAATAAACATGCATACTTGCAGGAGTTCGTGTTCAAATCGATCTAAACTAAAATATGTGACATTAAATATGTAAAAATCACACAGATCTGACAGGAGATAACGTCCGTTATCCAATAACGATCCCACAAAAAATACGAAATTGCTAGGCAGAAAGTTCATTAAAAGCTATGAAAAAATAATTTAAAAATAGCCGGTAACCCTAACCTAACTTGACCTATCTAACCAATTTTTAATCATCTCTCTTAATGACCTTTCTGAGTTGGTTTCATTCCGAGTTGGCCGGTCACCCTCCCAACCATCGCTTGTAGTCAGTCTACCTTTGAATGGTGTGTGTACGATTTTTCTTGGGAAAAAAATATTATTTTGTTGTGGGGGGATTTTTTTCTCTAAAAACCTCAAATTATAATACATATTTTAATTAAATGAAGACAATATTGGCGAAACTCAATCGAAACCGAAAGTCTGAAAACAGAAAACTCAGAAAAAGATAGTCACCTCCAGGGATCCAGGACTCGAACCCAGATGTGACCGTATCTTTTTCTGTTTTCAGATTTTCGATTGAGTTTCGCTAATATTGTCTTCATATAATTAAAACTAGCTGGTTCCCGGCGTGCGTTGCTATGCAATTTAATGAAGAAATTGTTTCTCCCTGCGTGTCCTTTCCCATTCGTCCCGTCCCCCTTCCGCCTCCACTTCCTCTCCCGCGTTCCCACTCCGCCTCCTCCACCTTCCCTCTCCCCACTCCACTCCCTCCCTTCCCCCGTCGGGCGAACCCCCCTCCCGAGTTCCCCTCCCCGTTCCCAGGTTATAGATAGATAGAAGAAGAAGATAGAAGATAGAAGATAGAAGATAGAAGATAGAAGATAGAAGATAGAAGATAGAAGACAGAAGACAGAAGACAGAAGACAGAAGACAGAAGACAGAAGACAGAAGACAGAAGACAGAAGACAGAAGACAGAAGACAGAAGACAGAAGACAGAAGACAGAAGACAGAAGACAGAAGACAGAAGACAGAAGACAGAAGACAGAAGACAGAAGACAGAAGACAGAAGACAGAAGACAGAAGACAGAAGACAGAAGACAGAAGACAGAAGACAGAAGACAGAAGACAGAAGATAGAAGATAGAAGATAGAAGATAGAAGATAGAAGATAGAAGATAGAAGATAGAAGATAGAAGATAGAAGATAGAAGATAGAAGATAGAAGATAGAAGATAGAAGATAGAAGATAGAAGATAGAAGATAGAAGATAGAAGATAGAAGATAGAAGATAGAAGATAGAAGCTAGAAGATAGAAGATAGAAGATAGAAGATAGAAGATAGAAGATAGAAGATAAGATACTTCCAACCTACCGCCGTAGAGTAAACAAACAGTGAAATACGCTCCACATTAAAATAGCCGAAACAACAAGAATTTGCGTGTAAACACAAAATAAAGTTTGAAATAATTGAAATTAATTGGTGTTTCCAGTATTGAATCAGTTAGATTTCTGAAATATACTGTGTGCTGTGCAGTGCTGTGATTTAAAAATATTTAAAAACACTTCAGAAATCGTAAACATATCAATCGCGCAGGCGCATAAATAAGTTTGTCAGCATTATCGCAATTGGTCGAAAGTGTCGTCATTTCACTCGCTATTGGCTCAAAAGTGTCTTATTTTTGAAAGGTGCTCAACTGGTTGCGGGAAATAGGCGCTATTTTGTAAATCTTGGAATAATAAATTAAACATCTTCAAAAACTACTCAAACATGGATTTAAACGAAAATTCGCTAAACTATATGACCAAAGCTAAAGATCTGCTAAGTTCACTAATCAAAATTATTAATGACCCCGGTAACAAGTTTACGAAGGAGCAGATGGGTAAAATAACACCTATAACAACGGAACTGCTGGGAACTACAGGATTGATGGCTGTACGTATGGGAATACTTGAAGGCGAATTGTCAGCCTTAAAAAGTGTAGCACTCACTCAGCCAACAGATGCTAACCCCACAAATCCTTCATCAAATATTTGTGACGTATTGACGGAAATTGAAGAGAGGAAGCAACGTGCAAAAAATGTTATTCTTTTCAATGTTCCTGAGAGCACGTCTGATCTAACCTCAACAAATATTTCCGATGACGCGAATAAAGTTACCACGGCCCTGAAAAACATTGATACTTCCTTTAATGCTCATGATATTAAAATATACAGGTTGGGAACAAAGAAAGTCACGAATAAATGTAGACCAATCAAGTTAGAATTCAAAGAGGAACATTTTGTTAGGACAATTTTGATCAATAATAAAAAATTCAAAGATGGTATCAAAGCCAGAAATGATCAGACCATTCAACAAAGAAAACACCTGATAATGCTTCGGGACGAGCTGGAGACTAGAAAAAAAAATGGTGAATCAAATTTAACAATAAAATATATAAATAACCTACCTAAAATCGTCAATATTTTGCCAAAAAACTCCAACTAAATAAATGTAACATCTACTATCAGAACGTCAGAGGCATCAGAACGAAACTAAAGGAATTCAGAATAAGTGCGCCGACTCTCTCACACGATGTCATCATGTTAACGGAAACCTGGTTAACACCATCAATTTTCTCAGCGGAACTTGGATTGCACGATCACCACATCTACCGAGTAGACCGCAGTTCAAACACCAGCTCCAATACAAGAGGGGTTGGAGTCCTGATTGCTGTCCACAAACGTATTCCGTCAAAAGTGCTTAAAAACAAAAATAGTGAGGTTGAACAAATATTCGTGTTGCTTGAAAACAAAAATGCTGGCAAGTTAATAATTGGATGTTTATATTTACCGCCATTCTCCGATACACAGCTGTATACAAAACATATTGAGGACGTGGAATTTTTAAGGTTTAAATATCCCAGTGCCAAACTTGTCGTAGTAGGAGACTATAACTTGCCAAATATATCCTGGAACCATGATGACCCTGAATTATCTGGTATTAATATGTCAACTGCTAATCTTAGTGAAAGAGAGATTCTGGGTATGTCGAATTATTTATCAATCCCACAACTAAACACTGTCGCTAATATAAATAGTCGCATTCTTGATCTAGTTTTTTGCAGTGAGCCCACTGCTAACGTATGTAAATCTTTGGAAGAACTATTACCTATAGACGTTTACCATCCTCCTCTGGACATAGTTATTCCCTTTGTTAACAACACTCATCTTAAAAATATCAAGTCATCTTATAACTTCCGTAAAGCAAATTTTCAAAAAAATTTCTGATTGCTTAAATACAACAGACTGGTCCTTTCTGGAAAACGCAGATATTAACGATAATGTAAATAAATTCTATGACATTCTAAATGATGCTATAGCAAATTTTGTGCCCATTCGACATAATAGAATTTCTCATTTTCCAAACTGGTTTAGTCCCAATTTGATCACTTTAACATATAGTAAGAAAATAGCTCATAAAAATTACAAGCGATCCAGACTGACGAGTGATTACAATAAATTTCAATCGTTAAGAAGGGAGTGTTGTAAAATCTCAAAATTGTGCTATAAAAATTACATTGACAAAATTGAAAGTGAAATTCGAGTAAATATAAAACAGTTTTGGAATTACACTAATTCTCAAAAAAATACTAACTTAGGTATTCCAACTTCTATGAATTTTAATGGAAAAATTGGGTGTAATGATAAAAACATTGTAAATCTTTTCGCCGATTATTTTAAATCTGTGTATGAAGAAGATATACCTAGCAACGAAATACCAAAATTCTCATCGAATCTTAGTCTGGATATATCTGAAGTACGCATAGAAATTAAAGATATCAAAAACCATGTAAATTTGTTAGATGCTAGAAAAAATGCAGGACCTGATAATATTCCACCTGTGCTAATTAAAGAATGTTTAAACGGCTTATTTGTTCCTCTTTTTCTAATTTTTAACCAGTCACTAGAGACAGGCAGTTTCCCTGATACATGGAAACACAGTTTTCTTACACCCATTTTTAAAAAAGGGGACAAAACGGACGTAACAAATTATAGACCAATATGTATCCAATCATCGATACCCAAGCTTTTTGAAAAAATTGTCCTCCATAAAATATCCACAAACGTTAAAAAAATTATAACTCCCTACCAACATGGCTTTTGTTCAAATAAATCTACACTGACCAATTTACTAATATACGAAAACTTCATATCTAAATCTTTAGCCAACAGGTGCCAGGTTGACTCAATATATACTGATTTTAGCAAGGCCTTTGACAAGGTGTGTCACAAAATACTAATCAATAAATTGGCGAAACTTGGAGTTTATGGTAGTTTATTAAATTGGTTTGTTAGTTATTTGTCCAAAAGAATTCTTAGTGTGAAAATAAATGGCACACATTCTTACAAATTTATAGCAACAAGTGGAGTGCCGCAAGGCTCCCATTTAGGGCCCATTTTGTTTATTATATTTATAAATGATATTTTTGATATATTTACTGACATAAATGTGCTACTGTTTGCCGATGACATGAAACTATATAAAGAGATTAACCACATTAATGATTGTATTATACTTCAAACTAACTTGATATATCTTTTTGAATGGTGCTCTATCAACAAACTAGCATTAAATATAAATAAATGTCAGTTCATTCATTTTTCAAAAATAAATAATCCTATTATTTTTCAGAATTCTTTAAATGATGAAAATTTAAATTGTGTTAGTGAAATTATGGATCTAGGCATTATGTTCGACAGTAAACTCACCTTTGTATGTCATATTAATAATATTATCAACAAAGCCCTAAAGACTCTTGGTTTTGTTTTGAGAGCTGCAAAAGATTTCAATGATTTAGACACATTTATTATGTTATATAAAACCCTTGTCAGATGCCAACTTGAATACAACTCGACGTTATGGTCTCCCTTATACAACATTCATTCAGACAACGTTGAAAAGATTCAACGGAAGTTTCTAAGGTTTATAAACTATAAATTGCATATTCCTATACTAAACATTGATTACAATTATCTCCTGGATAAAACGTCTCTATTGAACTTTCAGAAAGAAGAATAAGCACAGATTTAATATTATTACATAAAATACTGCATTACAAAATTGACTGTTCTGAATTACTTCAATTTATCAATATCCATGTTCCCCAAAAATCATGTCGACATTTATTACCCTTCTACTTCAATAACACCAGGACACTAGCTTATCAAAATTCTCCGTTTCCGAGACTTCACAGTCTCGGAAATATATATTCTAATTTAGGTGATATATTTCATCTTAAAACTAATCAGTATAAACGTTGTATATTCTATCACTTTTATTCTTCTAGGCACAAATAGATTTACATAATTTCTTCAATTTTTGTTTATATTGAATATGAGACTTCTTATCATTTTTACATAATATATATTTTTATTTTATTATTTGTTTTGTTGTTACACTGTTTTGTATATTTTCTTTTCTCATTGTATTATATTTTCTTCATTGTTTGTTACTTAACTTATAAATTATAATGTAAAAGCCCAGCAGGGCGTGTAATAAATAAATAAATAAATAAATAAATAAATAAATAAATAAATAAATAAATAAATAAATAAATAAATAAATAAATAAATAAATAAATAAATAAATAAATAAATAAATAAATAAATAAATAAATAAATAAATAAATAAATAAATAAATAAATAAATAAATAAGATAGAAGATAGAAGATAGAAGATAGAAGATAGAAGATAGAAGATAGAAGATAGAAGATAGAAGATAGAAGATAGAAGATAGAAGATAGAAGATAGAAGATAGAAGATAGAAGATAGAAGATAGAAGATAGAAGATAGAAGATAGAAGATAGAAGATAGAAGATAGAAGATAGAAGATAGAAGATAGAAGATAGAAGATAGAAGATAGAAGATAGAAGATAGAAGATAGAAGATAGAAGATAGAAGATAGAAGATAGAAGATAGAAGATAGAAGATAGAAGATAGAAGATAGAAGATAGAAGATAGAAGATAGAAGATAGAAGATAGAAGATAGAAGATAGAAGATAGAAGATAGAAGATAGAAGATAGAAGATAGAAGATAGAAGATAGAAGATAGAAGATAGAAGATAGAAGATAGAAGATAGAAGATAGAAGATAGAAGATAGAAGATAGAAGATAGAAGATAGAAGATAGAAGATAGAAGATAGAAGATAGAAGATAGAAGATAGAAGATAGAAGATAGAAGATAGAAGATAGAAGATAGAAGATAGAAGATAGAAGATAGAAGATAGAAGATAGAAGATAGAAGATAGAAGATAGAAGATAGAAGATAGAAGATAGAAGATAGAAGATAGAAGATAGATAGATAGAAGATAGATAGATAGATAGATAGAAGATAGAAGATAGAAGATAGAAGACAGAAGATAGAAGATAGAAGATAGATAGATAGAAGATAGATAGATAGATAGATAGAAGATAGATAGATAGATAGAGTATGTTTTACAGTTTGAAGTTTTACTCAAAGTTAAAAAAATAAATTAATGTGAAAAATTTTCACGTGGGATGTTTATTCAGGTTTGTTTAAAAATAACAACATCAGTTCATTTTCGTATTTATACAGATATTTAAGCAAAAGTCAGGAAGGTAATTTTGGCTCCTGGCCTTCCTCAGATTTTAAACATATTCATTTTGCATATGTACTGACGGGCGCAAACAATTAATTCTTGTTAAAATTTTAAAGCATAACTTGCAAACAGTGTTTCAAAATAAAATAATTAAACTAGCGCCATCTGTGAAAGAGTAGATTTTGAATTTTATCAGTTTCACCATAATAAAAAAATAAAAAATTTGGTTCATGAAATAAACTGCCGTCTAATCTTTTCAAAGATCGCTACCTCCCGATGACAGAAGAAAGCATAGATATTGTAGACAGTAGTTTCGTTTTTTTGAAGGAAATGAAACAGGCTTTCTGTTTATTATGGAAAATCCTTGTAATATTGGTGATATCTTTGCTCGCGACCTATATGCGGGATTATGTACAGCCGCGCCAAGATCGACACTCCAGCCAAGCCGAGCTTAAAATCAACTGAAATACCGGGCCATATTATAAGTCAGTATTATTCCTTACCTACTTTATTTTATGTTAGTACTGTACACGTACCACAGGTGAGTCAGTAGATTCATCGAACGGAAACATCGTATTATTATTCCTGGCAGAACTCATTTGATTGTAGGCATACTTGTATTATTTAAACAAAATTTTGTACATGTTCTTGCACAAAATAAAATATTAATAATATACTTTGTTGTTGCATTGATTGCTAGAGAAATCTTATGATGTACCTCTCGTTTTTTAAGAAAAGAAAACAATTATTATTAAAATAAACACAGTAATATAACTTTGATTCAATTCCACTTTATTATTTCTTTATCTAACCGGTTTCGGTTCATCCTGAACCTTCTTCAGGGGTGAATTCACCCCTAAGATCAGCTTAATAAGGGTATTTATTCTAATGCGCCGCGGCCCGTTCATCTTCCAATGCCCCACTTACGAATGTACTCTCTACTTGATTGTAATGCGCCGTAATGCGAACGGTTTTCGGCGAGTCAAGTAGCAAGTATGCTCGCTACTTGACTTACTACTTGATCAATGCGAACGTCATAAGAGTGAGTAGAAACGGACGATTCATTTAAGAGATTATCCTATCTAAACAAACTATCAAATGCTATTCTTGTTCTACCAGTATTTCAATGGGATATGCCCTGAGGAACTAGCGTCATTGACCCCTTCGGCATCCCTGTGGTGAATAGAATTAGTCAGTTTCATACCAATTTGGAATCAAGTCAACTCAACACCTCTTTGAAAAGTCATTAAAAGCTATGAAAAAAAATATTTAAAATAGCCATTAACCCTAACCTAACGTAACCTATAAAAAAAAAATCATCACTTTTATTGACTTTTCAAAGGGATTTCTGAGTTAGTTTCATTCTGAGTTGTCCAATCACCGATTAGCCATGTAGTTTCAACATTAATCATGTCTTTAGTATAGTTATTTTTACGTTCTTTCGTGGTTTCACATAATACTTCTAAGCGACCAAATTTTCAAGATTTTGTAAGATTTTTCATTATTTCGCATGGCTTCATCTAAAAATGGAATTCCACCATGAATTATCAGTTTCAAAAATAGAAATCTTAATCACTGGATTAAAGATTGCCACAATCCCTAAAGATAACTCCCCGAGGAAAATTATTTTTCTCAGGCCTCTTGTGAGAATTAATGTAAAAAAGTGTAATCACAACGTCTATTGATTTTCATCCATGTGGTTACGAAACACCGCCAAACGGCTAAGTCGAATTTACGATACACAATGCGCGTAATCTTTTCATTTCGGGCTTATCTTATCTGTTATTCGTATTGCTAATTAACCACGAGAGAAAAATTCATATTGTCGTGCCCAAAGTTGTTTAAATGTCATTAAATCGTGTGTGCAAACAATCGATCATGGTGTCACCGCATAGATAGGCAGAGTTATTTATTTTGGGCTCCACAGTAACGACAAAGTTTTATCAACAATTTTTTTTTTAATAATATTTACTCGTGCCATTTTGATGTGAAAACTTCTTTAGCACCGTTTGAAACTCGATGAAACGGAACCGACCGATACTAAAAAGAGACAAACACATAAATCTACAGGATTTAGCCTGCGAGAGAATGAGACAGCAATAAAATATTTAATTAATTCACGGGTAATCGGTTCTTTTTTTTTTTTTTTTTTATTTATTTAGGAGAAAATACAGATACAGATATTAATTGGCAAGAATATACAAAACATCAACTAGAGAATTCACCTGCATCCAAACTATTTCTCACGAATTGACTTAAACAGCAGTTAAAAACATATACAAATATTTTGTCTTATAAATAGGGGAAAAAATATATAAGTACATAAGAATATTATTTTACAAATAGAGATATGAAATAAATGCGCAATATCCTTATAAGAATTTACAAATTATTTTTGAAACAAAAAAAATATAAATATAGATAAACAATGTTATACAGAAATTTAAAAAATATATATATATATATATAAACGAATGTATGTCTAAGTTGTTTACTTTGAACTTTGTAGGAAAACAGCCTTCATTTTTCTACTAAAAGTACTGCGTGTATCAAAAAATAAGTCAGAATCCTTGAGCTTTTGATTCTGATTAAGTGATTCGCACATTCTTCTGATTGGGTCCCTGACACCAGCATTTGTACGCGTCCGGCTAATGTGGAATAAGTCTTTAAGCCTTGTTACTCTGGGTGGTACTTTAAAGTTTATTAATTTCAGTAAGTCGGGACAGTCAATAACGTTGTTACAGATTTTATATAGAGTCATGAGATCAAGGTACGTTCGTCGGTTAGATAGCGTGGAGACGTTATAACTCGAAAGCATATTTATATACCCGCGTTTAGGTGCGCTCATTCTGTAATTGAGGCACTGCAGAAATTTCTTTTGAATACTTTCAATGTTTTCTTTATAGATACCGTAAAGTGAATTCCATATGGAGGTGCAATATTCAAGTTGAGAACGGACCAGCGTGTAGTAAAGAAGAAGATATGTTTCAGGTTTTCGAAATTCACGGCTGTTTCTGATGACAAATCCTAGCATGCAGTAAGCTTTATTCACAATATTATCAATATGCGCATCGAAATGGAGTTTGGAATCAAAAAGTACGCCTAGATCTCTTATACAGTAAACGCGCTCGAGTAAATAGTTACCAATACAATATTTCTGTATGATGGCGTTATGATTTTTAGTAAAACTTATTTGTTTACATTTGTTGTAACTAAGGTAAATTTTGTTTTCATTGCAAAATGCTTCGAACCTTACTAAGTCGCTTTGGATTAGCAGACAATCGTTTAAATTCCTAACAATGGCAAATATTTTTATGTCATCGGCGTACAAAAGAAATAAACAATGCAAGAAACATTTAGTAACAGTGTTAATAAAGAGTATAAACAACAGCGGACCCAGGATTGACCCCTGTGGCACGCCAGAGGTAACTGGCTCCCATGTAGAAGTGTGTCCTCGCAACGATACGGCTTGTTGTCTTTTTGTTAAATATGAGACAAACCAACGTAGTAAATTTCCTCTAATTCCGTTGTACATAATTTTTTTAATAAGAATAAGGTGGTCAACCTTGTCAAAAGCTTTTTTAAAATCGCAGTATATTGCATCTACCTGGTGGCCTCGATCCATGCTGTTGAACAAGAAGTTTGAGTAAAGAAGTAAATTACTCATGGTAGATTTGCCTTTTACAAACCCATGTTGTTGTTCCGTAATTATGGAGGCAAGCTGGGGATATATATGGTCATGGACAAGTCTTTCCAAGAGTTTAGGGATCGCCGAGAGAATGGATATTGGAGAATGGATATAGTTTTCTACTTTTTGCCGTGAGTCGCCCTTGTGGACCGGTATAATATAGGCCAACTTCCACCTATCAGGGAAAACCCCGTCACTCAGGCATTTGTTAAATATTATGGTAAGTGGAACATATAGTGACGAAGCAGCAGATCTGAGGAAAAATGCAGGTATTCCGTCATGACCTGCACCCTTGTTTATATCTAGCGACATTAAACTCGAGAGCACTTCTTGTTCCGTTAATTCAATGGTGTGAATGTGCGCAAGTTCAGAGTCGCAAACGGCTTCAAGTTGGTCGATGTTAATCATGTCGTTGACAGAGGAGGGTTCGAATGTTGATTTAAAGAATTCAGAGAACATATTACAAATTTCCTGGGCATCGTTAGATTTGCGACCTTCGAAGGACATAGTAGCAGGGTATCCATCAGACGATTTTAATGAGGATATGTATGACCAAAAACTTTTAATATTATTTTGCAATGAACTTTCGATGTTGTCGAAAAATAACTTTCGAGAATCACTAGCCAGTCTTTTGTATGTAGCACGTAAGAAGGAAAATTCACGATAGTCAGAAAGACCTTTATATGTCTTCCATTTGTGCCAGACTTTATCTTTTTTCCGTGATAACCTAATAAGTTCGGGAGTAAACCATATGGGAAATTTGTCATTTCGTCGTGCCAATAATGGAATGGACTTATCAATTATATTATTTATTTTTAAATAGAATCGATCTACTGCTTCTTCGGCTGATAAACTTGCGGTTTCAGATAACCAATCAATACAATTAATGTCATTATTAATCTGAGTATAATCAGCTTTCCTGAAATTGCGCCTACGCTCTTTTTTGTTTTTGATTTTTGGTTGAGTTTCGGATGATATATCAAATTCAAGGGCTGGGTGGTGTCTGTCTTCTGAGAGCAGAGGGTCATTGCTGCGTGTAACATTTGTTTCGCGACTGTAGAATATGAGGTCTAAGTATTTTTCATTATGGTTAGGTATGCAATTATATTGGAGCAAGTTCATCAATGACATTGTTTGCAGCAAAGTTTGCGATGCAGCCGTGTTTGAAGAGGCGAGACCTTGACTGCAGCCTTCGGAAAAAGACCAAGTAAGAGTAGGTTGATTCATATCTCCAAGTACACAAAACATATTATTTGGTTCAGATGAAAATACAGATTCTAGGTTTTTGGAGAAAATATCATAAAACGTTGGTGGCGAGACAGGAGGTATGTATACTGCACATATGATGAGATTGGAAGACCTTACCGGAATAGATACGAAGATTTGTTCGATTTGGCTGGTTTCCCAGTCATCGAGCCGGGATGCTGCGAGCTCCTTGCGCACTGCTACCAGTACACCGCCTCCGTCCATCTTACCAGTAAGAGTACGGTTGTGATGAATTGCATTAATCAACAGTGAAAATAAGAAAATATCGTAGCTTCCCACTTTAATTCAAAAAGAAAAAAACAATTAATTATAAAACAGATACACCTGCGACATCTACCGGTTCAAAGTAAATTGAATTCTTGTTGACGATAGGGATCTACAATTAAGTAGATTGAGATGAGTATTGATGAAAAGAACACAGAGGGTGCTAGAAATCATCATTAATCAGCGTAATAATAAATAGTTGAAATCAACAGCCAATCAGGTCTAAGCAGAAAGCTATAAATAACTAATGAAACCAATCACAGAATGGAAGGCGTAGCCAAATTTTGAACAAAGGAATGGACTTTGAACTAAGCAATTAATCAGAGATTTATGAGAAAGAATATCGTCACCGACCGAAAGATCAATACACTATAATGTAAACAGGGTCTCACGCCCGGTGCATTAGATACAATGACCCCAGATTTAAGATAAACAATCAGTACAATGAAGGTGTTGACGACCGCCGTTAACGAACAAATTAATCCATATTATGTTGGAAAAACTAGGCAAGAAAATAGCAAGAGAATTATGATAAGAGGAAAATTAAAGAAAAGACGTGTAAAACGTAAGAAAAGCTACTGTAGGGTTATTCAGTCGTATAACGAGTACATAGAGGGTCAGGGAGACCAGATTAAAAGGAAAGCGTACATTTTACATTTAAAAGGAAGAAAAACGCTGGAAATTAGGGATGTCACTCTTGTAACGTCAGGGAAAACGATTTGAAAAGGAAATCTAATGGAAAAACTGGACGTTTAAACGGAAGTGTTTATTGAACAATATAAGATTTCGACTTAATTTTGCGTTTTCAGACGAGTTTAAATAGATATCGTTATATATTTGGAATAGGGAGGTCATACTGGTTACATTGCGTTAGGTAAATCAAACAAAAAGGAATTGTTTTCCGTCAATTGTTTGACGAAAGTACTATGGAAGATAGGAAAGTTTGATGATAGACGTAAACATTATTTGAGTTGACGACCCCACACGTGATTTTGTTATTTAAACAACCAGAAAACGGACATGGTTTTAGGTGATTAAACCCATTTTAATGGCTTTTTGGACGATAAAAATTATCATTGGGCATAGGGACTGTTTATTCAAACTAAAAACGATTAGATTTTATTACCCTCGAATAAAAGCTGAGTTATTGATCAACACCTCGGAAACCCAGACATAAACACATGTCAAATTTTAAATTAATGTAGATTTAGGGGAGAAAGGGACGGAATTTGGGGGAAGATCCATATGAAGTAATAAAAATTGACATATATTTAAGGGCCGAAGTGGAAGTTTCTCCTAAAAAAAATGTGGAAAATAACATAAAAAGTAATAGTATATAGAAAATGAAATTTTCTAAGAGGTGACATACATCGAAGACGAAACGGGGGGTAGTAAAAAAGAAAATAAAAACAATTAAAAGATGATTCCGTAAGGAAAACTCATGAAAATTCAGAAGTATCGATGAAAACAATAAATTTGGCTTGGAATGTAACTAATCATATAGATGTGGATAATAACATAAGGATAAAAGAGGAAATTCGTAGGAAGAGTGTTGTGAATACAAGAAAATTCTAGGGGAAAGGGGAAAATTCAGATATACTACGTAAATAGAGAAAATACGGGTTTAATGGAAAAAATTCATACAAGTAGCAGTGAGATAGAGTGGAAATTATAAAAATTGCAACTCGAAATTGCATAGTAAACATTTCGATATGGAGATAATCATGATTTGTGATAGGTACGGAAAAATCGAGACGTAAATATAGTTATCGAAGACGGACCTTTTACGAATTGAGAAAAAAAATAACAAAAAAATTATGAAATTTGAGCTAATTTTGTATGACCAACAGACAAAAGGAATGAGGGGCATTTTGACGTAATATCGCCGGTCCGATCCTGGAAAAATGTTTAAACGAGATAGGGCATGAACAAAGTCATGAAAGGTGGACCTAACGACAGTTAAACAAAAATGACAGAATCGATATATGAAATCTCGAGTTGTTAGAGATTAAATTCGTGGATCAAAGATAGCTTAGATAGGCCATTCTAATCCTGAAAGGGGTTTAAAAGACAGGACTTAGTGAATTTTGGTTAGTCATCGGGGGTTTTTGAAAAGCGGAAGGTTGTGAGACGTGACGTGACGTTTAAAGCGGTTATTAATTGAAAAATTGTCTAAGTGTTAAAAAAAATTTTTATGATTCTGAAATAATTGGAGTCAAGTCAATAGAAGTGATTTCGGACTTAGTATAATCTAGTGTTAGATAAAATGCATTTTAACAGAAAGTTCTAAGTGTCTAAAGTTTGGTATTAAATTTAGTGTAAGAAATTAGTACCATTAATAATAATTAATTAGATTCAGTGAGGTGATTAAATCATAAATTTAAATTGTGAAAAGTTAAAAAGTGCTGCAATAAATACAATTTGTGTAGTGAAAAGTTCGGATTTTACAATCATTAAATATAAACATTTTGAGACTTAGGGAAATTGTGGAAAACAAAAATCAGTGAAATAAATAAATAAAGTTATGTGATAATTGATGTAATGCAAATAAGTGATAATTAATTATATGTGTCCAGTTTAAACGGCGAGAGTTATAGCAAATACCAAATATTTAAATTAATTATTTTTTTTAAACAGTGCAAATTGAAAAGAGATAATAAATAAATAAAGTGCAAATCGAACATAATAATTTATCACAGGATTAATCTAGTATTAGATAAAATAATAATAATAAATATGGACTTTAGAATAAATAATACAAATTATTAAGTTGTTGTTAAATGAGATTGTGATAACTTAATAATAATAACTATTTCGGAAAGCTTAAATAAATAGTAAAACGTTATCTTACTGCAAAATAAATAAAAAGGGTTCGGTGACAAACAAAAATAAAAATAATAAATTTCTTATTTCGTAAATAATCGTGAAGTGGATGTTGCTTAAAATTTATAATTTAAACGGAATACATTTTGATTGATAAAGATTAGTCATCAATTAATTCAGTTTAGAGTCAACGCAATAGTGAAATAATGAATAAAGATGATTAATCTAGATTTAGTTAGACAATAGCTGAATTAGGTAGAAAGAAATATATAAAGGTTTGTCGTGTTGAACCCGACAGGAGTGGACCTTTTGGGGTAAGTCCTTACAAAGTATAAAAATTTCTAGAGACATGAACGAGGCAGAGGGCAGTTGACCGTCGGTATAAAATTTTATATTATTATAACAAAATATTATTTGCTTAATATGTGATATGTACCTATATTAAAATATTATATATATAAAATAGATATATTTATATATATATGTATATATATATATTCCAAGAAAGTTTAATCAAAAAGAAAAACACTTATATAAAAAGTAAAGGTATCGATCTCGAATACCTATCTTTGCATTTATCCGTAACTATTTAAAATAGTTATGTGTTTGATAAATTTCCAAGTCAAAGTTTTGTATTTATTTAGTATATATACTATTTATTATAACTTCAGCTAATATAAAATGATCAAAAAAATGAGTTATGATATTAGAATTTACCTCAACTATAATAAAATTGTACATATATCAGTATATTTATTTATTGAGACAAAATGTATATGTATATATATGTATGCATTATAATTATATTTATCGGGGAACAGATTAGACCTCTGCGAAAAGGAAATTATCACTATTAAATTCAAAAGAAAAAAAAAATTAGAACCATATAAGCTCGCGTTTAGGAATGTTCAAAAAAAAAATAAACAAACATCTCATGTTTGGAATCTAGGTCACGAAGCCAGTGGGAATGTTTACATAATTGAAATGGTTTATAAAACAACTCGGTCATTGGGGCACTGGGTCAGATGCTTTTAAAGGAAGATGTACCTGGGTCTTTAATAGGTGGTTGATAGGTATTAGTATTATAGTAAGTTAGGTTATTATATAGGTTATAGTATATTTATTAGGTAGTTGACAGGTATTAATATTAACTTGACAATGGGACAAAGCCAAGAAATTGCACAATTATAGAAAAGGTTGTAAACACAATCTTTAACTTGAACATGAAGAGATAAATTTTGAATTGAACAATTGAAACTAAATAGATTTATTATAAGCTAGTCAAATAATAGGTACATCAAACATTTGGAAAATCACGGGTTAGTTTAGGAGTGTATTGAAGAATTACATGGAATATTCGAGGAGAAATTTATAGAACGATTACTCTCGTAGGTATCAATCACTTACAAGAAGCAGTTGAAAAATCACGGGATAGCCTAATAAAAAGTATCAATCATTTACAAGAAGCAGTTGAAAAATCACGGGATAGCCTAATAAAAAGCATAAATAATTTACATGAAGCAGTTGAAAAACCACGGGAGAGTAAAAATTTTACCAAAAGTTGAACCTTGGGGGAAAATTTAGAAAACAGTTTAACAATAGGAGGCAGTGGTCGCTCCTAAAAAAAACTACTAGTAAACGCCAGATATCAACCGTGAATGCTTGGTGCGCACCATCCCTGCGTCGCTCCGCGACACTGATGTTGGAACTTGTTCCCTCACATCCCAACTTATCCTAGCCTGTCCTGTGCCCTTTGTAGTACTAGTGGAAATCGTGAACGTGAAATAATAGTTATTCACTTTGCTGCTAGGCCCTGCGGGCGGCTTTTAGTTCGGCTTCGCCCGGTTTGAGTGTTTGTGACCATTTTGTAAATCCAACAGGAACTGGCTCCTAAAATAGCCAGTTCCTCGGATCTACTGTAATCCTGTGACTCCAAAAACACCTGTGTCGAGTGATGTCCGAGTTCCACGTGTCAAGACATGCGACTTTGAAGGTAAATTCAATGTCCCAGTTTTAATGTATACTAAAATGGAGAAAAGCGGCTTAAAGTCCTTAACAATAGAAAACATTTCTGAAAATATGCCCACTCAATGCTTAGTCTCAGCTCGTAACATGCTTTGGTTATGTAGTTTTGCTTTTATGCCAATTTCACTACCTGGATGGTCTGGATACATGCGAAACTGTTACGATGATAGACAAAACTTTGAACCATCTTATGTACAGGCTTTGCCTTTTATAAGCATAGATCCAGAAAATCCGACTGCTATTTACTCTGCCCTTAGTTACGCTTCTAAAGAAAGTAAGTTAGCTGGCCAGCCGTGTATTGTGACATTTGACCAACCACTTTTCCTGAAAGCAGTAGACATTGTTGCAAGTTCTTCTATAGAAAGTGAAATATCTGGAGTAATCGTCAGACTAGGCGGATTCCATCTTCTAATGAGTTTCCTTGGTTGCTTAGGAAAGTTTATGGAAGGTAGTGGAATCGAAGAAATGTGTACCTCTGTTTATGGAAAACCAACGATGTCAGGACATGCTTACGCAAGGTCTTATAGAGTTCACATGATGACCCAGGCAGCTTTGATATTACTGCTATTCGAGAAATGTTCATCTATTAAAGAAATGATTACAAACGACTTTAAGGATATTAATAACCAAACAATAAACAAACAAACAACTGTTGAAGACGCCATGAGAGATTGTAAAACAAATGAAATAATGAAAAGACTAGAAGAAGTGTATGAAGATTTGGTTAAAACTAGTAGAACTTCAAAACCGTGGCTACAAGAGTTTAAATTGGTGAATTTGGTTCTAGACTTTATTCTAGCAGAGAGAATCGGCGATTGGAATTTGCACATTAATACAGTCAAGCAAATGATACCGTATTTCCATGCTGCTGGACATTTGCTCTACGCCAAATCCGCACAAATATACTTACAACAAATGTTGAGTGTACAAACGAAAATGTCAAATGAAGACTTCGAAAGGTTCGTCAATAAAGGTTTCTTTACAGTTCGGCGTATAGGTGGATTTTTTACCGGTATCTGGACGGACATGACCATAGAGCAGACATTAATGCGATCATCAAAATCCATAGGTGGGCTTACTCATGGACGAGGATTAAGCGAGAGGACGCTAACCAAATTCATTGCTTGTGCTCCTGGATCCCTACAAATTTGTGAGGCTTTCGAGAAGTTCTCTGGCTGCTTGACTCAGTTTAATGAACAGCACACTGAACCAAGATGCAGTAGAAGAGAAAGGGACTTGCAAGATATTAGTAAATTTCTCGGATGGCTGCGTATTCATAATCCTTTCCGACAGAGCAAAGATTTAATGTCTTTATCCTCTGGTCTAGTAGTGATAAGTTCGGGTGTAAACTGCGATGAAGCGTATGATATAGGAATGAACTGCTTGAAAGACATCGAAGGAAATAATTTTGCAGATGTTAAATTGAAAAGAAAAAATAAAGTTAAAACTATAGGCTCCGTAGTAAGTGGCATAAATGTGAGATCTGAAAAAGTGCCAATTAATCCTGATCAGCTGTTTAATAGGTTTATTTGTATGTCTCAAGGAACAAATAATCTCAAACAATACTTCAACTATGAACTCAGCCCATACCCTTTGTCTTTATTTGAAAACAATAAAATGATAAGAAAGGGAACTAAATCAAGTCTTATGAAAATATTTGAAAAATGGACAGTTAGCAACGAAGTTTTTGAGAATTTGCCCCCAAAAATATATGTAGTAGATGGAGGGTATCTTTTGTGTTATTTGGCCTGACAAAGTAATATATAGCAGCATCATAGAGAAGTATGTTGACACTGTAATGAAACGGTATGGGAAAGATTGTCATGTTGTGTTCGATGGGTATCCTGACTATCCCACCACAAATGGGGTCGAACATATGCGGAGAAGTAAAAAAACATCTCTAGAAATGAAATTCAACGTTAATATGGAGTGCTCTGTGAAGCAAAATGAATTTTTGGCAAATCCAAAAAACAAAAGCCAGCTTATTAAACAGCTCTCTCAAAAGCATAATGAAGCAAACATTCCAACCATTGTGGCGGAGGAAGATGCAGATACTGAAGTGGTCGGAAGAGCAATAGATGTTTCCCAGATTCAAAGTGGGAGGCCTGTAGTTGTTGTCGGACAGGATACTGATCTTTTCGTTCTATTGATAGGGCTACCACAGTGTCAAAATGTGCGACTATTCTTTCACAAACCCTCTGGCACACCATCAACGTATGACATCAGCAAGATTCGTGAAGAGATTGGTGATATGAGGATGTGATACCACGTCTCATTTATTTGGCAAATTGCTAAGTTCATCAAATGATCTCCGCACAAAAGTTTTACAGCTTTATGAAAAACAGGCAGACAAAAATATTCTCAAAGAGATAGGAGTGGCTTTTGTCTTGAAACTATATGAATGCACAAGGTCTGCATGTCTGAATGACAGTAGATATTCAATGGAATCCAGTTACTAATATCTACAGCCTGTATGTCTGACGAATATCTACAGAGCGTAGGTTGGACTAATCAGCTAAATGTGTCCAATAGTCCGATATCCGGGATTTTTACATACATACTTACATAAATTAAGTTTTTTAAACTGCATACGCAATATTACGTTATTCCAATATGCTATACATAATTGCAAATCCAACCTCTGCCAGTACTGTAGATATTCGTCAACACTTTGTTTGTCATAGATATTAGTCAACAGTTTGAGCTGTAGATATTCGTCAACACTTTGATTCTCATAGATATTAATTCGATTTTTTCAGTTTTTGGAATTCCTGTAGATATTAGTAGACGCCTCCTATTCAATGTACCTTAAAGCTGTTGCAAAAATGTCATTAAAATCCAAATTTAATATGGCATCCCTCCCTCCAACATCTGGTGCTGCTTCAAAAATGGATCGGAGATAAGGAAATCACCGCTACGGACTGGAGATGGATTTTGACTGACAACATGCTGTACCCAGTGCACTCAAAAAAACCACCGGCAGCTGAATAAGTTATAAACTTAGTTTCCTGCAACTGCAAAAAGGCTTGCAAAAATAATTGTAGCTGCTTTAAAGCATCACTTGATTGCACAGAAATGTGCGGGAGCTGTGGCGGATCATGCAGCAATTTAACTTTGGTTGAAGTCGAGGAAAATGAAGAACTTCTCATGGAAGTTTAAGATATCATAAAATTAAGATACCGCAATTATTTTGTTCTAAAATAAGATCTTTAAAAATATTACATGCATTTTCAAACCAAAAACTATTTAAAATTCCTATTTTCGCTGAATACTTATTACTTATTATTATTTGAAACAAATTTAAAAAGTGAGGAATTTAGGTTTCACCGAGACTCGGTTAGTTTTATTTATAGAAAATGCAATAGTGTAACTTAAAGATAAAAAACACTCTCACTATACAACAATATTTGCATTGCAACGCCGCGCCGGCCGGCCTCACCTCGACCGAACCCGCCATGATAATTTCGCTGGATCTTCAACAAAGTAAGTACTATTTTATATCATTTTAAAGGTAATAATAGGGACTACAACTTTTGTGGGAAATATTTTTTCATAAAATGTCGTCGTAAAAAGTTATATGACAAAAAGTAAAATTACTTGCCAAAAAATATACAAATTTTTACCTTATCATACGAATTACAAAAAAAAACGGTAAAAGTTACGACGAAAATTAACTGGACATTAATTGTAGACAATATTATAGCAAAGAGAATAAAAAAAATTTCAATCCGATGTGTTGTTTAGTAATCGAGATAGAAGCGATTTACGAAACCCTTACACTTTTCATGTTTGGGGGGGCACAGGGGGGGAAGCAAGAGGGGTAGGGGCGGGGACTTTTTGCTAAACACTTGTCTAAATGGTAGTAGTCGATGGGGAAAAAATTAGCTTTATACTATTTAGTTCCATCTAAAAACACAGGCTGACTGGGCTATAATTGAAATGGTTTATAAAACAACTCGGTCATTGGGGCACTGGGTCAGATGCTTTTAAAGGAAGATGTACCTGGGTCTTTAATAGGTGGTTGATAGGTATTAGTATTATAGTAAGTTAGGTTATTATATAGGTTATAGTATATTTATTAGGTAGTTGACAGGTATTAATATTAACTTGACAATGGGACAAAGCCAAGAAATTGCACAATTATAGAAAAGGTTGTAAACACAATCTTTAACTTGAACATGAAGAGATAAATTTTGAATTGAACAATTGAAACTAAATAGATTTATTATAAGCTAGTCAAATAATAGGTACATCAAACATTTGGAAAATCACGGGTTAGTTTAGGAGTGTATTGAAGAATTACATGGAATATTCGAGGAGAAATTTATAGAACGATTACTCTCGTAGGTATCAATCACTTACAAGAAGCAGTTGAAAAATCACGGGATAGCCTAATAAAAAGTATCAATCATTTACAAGAAGCAGTTGAAAAATCACGGGATAGCCTAATAAAAAGCATAAATAATTTACATGAAGCAGTTGAAAAATCACGGGAGAGTAAAAATTTTACCAAAAGTTGAACCTTGGGGGAAAATTTAGAAAACAGTTTAACAATAGGAGGCAGTGGTCGCTCCTAAAAAAAACAAGGACCATTAACCAAACACATAATAGAGATGGCAATCTCTTAAATAAAATTGTCAACCAAATCAATCAAAAGCTTGGAATTTTCGGCACTCCAGAACAAACCGAGATAATTGCTTATTATATTAGTATTTATTAATATTTCCCACTTTTGGTATGTATATATTCGGTCATCGGTTAAGGTTTTGTGGAGAATTCCTTCTCACGAAATCCGAGCTCGGAATATAAGACTAGCTAGTTTTATATTGTGAGTTATAATCCTACCCAAACGTATGTTTACATATATATCTTTCTATGTACTGTACATTGGATGATGTGGACCCGCTTACAATTAGCGTTTTAGACTCGACAGAGTTACTCTCACATCATTTCTTGTACGTGGAGGGAGGATTCACGACCTGTAACTCTGCAAAACACCGTGAGTATATGATTGCATATAGGACGAAACCGGTTCGCCCTAAGTAAATAGTAGACCTTGGAGGAGTAGGAATTTGGGGGTTTCGGGACTTAGGGAAAGACCTGAATGACGTGCACGACGACATGGAAGATTGACAGAACAAGGTACTAAGACCCTCTGGAAAATCGCGTCGGCTGACTGTGCGAAGTTCTAGTTGATCCTTGACCATCCTGTTAACTTGCAGGAGGATAGGAGCCAAATTTTCGGCAGAAAAAGGGTATTCTGAGTTCGTCTAATATGCAATCTATTAATTACATTAACCTACTAAACCCATCTTTATATGTACCTTATAGCAGCTGAATCGGATTGGAGAGATGACAAGCAGATACAACAATCATAATCAAATTTACTAACAATTAACCATTTGAGTCATACTTAATTATCTGTTCAATAAAACATGCGTGATTTCGATTATTACAGTTATTTACGAGTTCGTTAGGATGTTGGGAATCATAATAATGCGACAAGGGAAAGTTAGATCATTTAGGTGAATTATTTAAAGTTAGATTTGCAAGGGAGAGACCAATGCAGTTTGAAACTCAACGCTCTGTCTAGAATCAAGAAGTTACCACAAAACGAAAGTAATTAAAGTCCCATATCATAAATCAAAAAAATTACACAACGTTTGATGGAGTTTAATTACAACATAAATACGAAAATATTTACGTTCAAGGTCGTAAATAACGTATTAATTAGTTAAGTACATATATCTCTAAAGGTATGTAGTACAAGGGAGCTTTAAGTAAGCTTTCTGTAGTTATCAAAGAAAATAAGGGTCCAATTTTCATGAAGGCTTGTGTGACGTAGGGAAGGAATTTTCCATCCCTACTACACACATCCAAAGCCTTAAAAATTTAAATATCGATCAGAGCCAAAAGAAAAGTTCAAGAAAACTTGAAGGGATGAAAGAATTCCAAAAATAAAATAAATCAGCATCAAAAGATAGAAATATCAACTGTCTTGCCGATGACGAGGAGAGTTTTATATATTTAATATTAAACCAAGTTAAACATAGGAGGAGGAAGATAGAATTACTACACGGTCCCTATCTCGTCGGAACACCGTGTAGCGCGAATCTATTAATTCAGCCGTATTTATACTTGCTACAAGCCATGTTTCAACTAGAACTATAACATCATAGTTATTTGATAAAATATTCATAAGTAGTTTCTGAGTTTTAGTTCTAATACCACCACAGTTCTGGTAATAAACAGATATAGATGATGAGATCATTTCAATAGAGTAATAGTGTATATCGATATATTCCACATTCGCGGGAGCGGTACTTTAAGTAGGACATACAAAGCATCAAAATTATATATGAAACATAGATAACTTATTAGATTAATTAGTATATAATAATAAATCAACAATATAAGATGTGAATGGATATGGTACAGAATGTTGAGAGAAAGCGGGCATCGATAAGACCAGTAACAGATTTGTAATAGTAGTAGTCACATCTTTTGAAGATCTCCCTCACGACGAATGGTAAACACCCTAGAGAGATCATCCTTCTTCGCCATGATACTTCCGTTCCTCACCCATGTGTACTTATAGCCGTTAGCTTTTCCGGCGGCACGTGTTTTTGCAAAAAGTATTTTATTTTTTAAGGTCAGATGCTCGTTAACATAGAAATTTGTGGCGGGAACACCAAGTCCTAGTTGCTCCGTGGTGAGGCCGCGACGAGTCCTTACTGCAGCGATGACGTCATCACGGAGGCGCTTTGTCGAGAGCTGCACGACGATGTTGCGTGGTCGGTTGGAGGGCGAAGAGCATAAATATACAAACCACCCACGAAGAGTGACCGCGAGCGACGCGGTGCACCGACACAATACTGCTACTCGGAAGCGGCACATTGACAGTTGATCCCATTTTGTCCATTAAGGTCATCAGATTCTCACCCTTGACCTCGGGTATGCCGTGAATGTCTATGTTACACCCTCTGCTTCGTTGTTCCATTTCGTCCTGAACGTCTCGGAGTGATTCGATTTCTTGTCTAAGGTTAACATTTTCCTCCTGGAGAACACTCATTTTATCTTCCAATTTCTTGTTATTAGTTAGTACCATCTCTATATTTTTGATAAGATCGTCATATTTAGAACTGATAAACTCCAGTGATTTCTTTGTTTCTGAGTTTTTCCTTTCTAGTTTTTTGTAAATATTAGTTTCAAATTCATTCATGCCTTTTCTAAAATCTTCTAAAGTCAGCTGCGTTGTGTGTGAGTCAGGAGAGGGCGAAACCGGGATAGCTGCGAACTTCTTAGTTTTATCCGTGTTGCTGCGGGTAGATGCCATTTCGTCAGCTTATATCTATAATCCGAGTAATGCACTTTCACTGCCTTGCTACTAAAGTAGCATTAGACTTTTGAACTACGATTTGATTTTTGCTGCAGAGTGTAAACTAAGAAAAAATAGCACTTGCACTCGCTTATTTTCAACCAGAAAATGACGAAAGGTGGAGGGATTCTGTCCCTGTACAAACAGCAACTTATTTGAAAAGTTAATAGTTTTTAAAACTTATTATTTTATTATTTTTTCGGGAGCAAATGTAGCAGACAGCTGTCACTTTGAAGTATTGTTCCTATATAATATGATAAATCCACAGTCCCACGCAAGTCTCCTTTTGTGTAGTGGTACAAAGTGCGTGACGAAACTCAGCGGCCAGACATTTAGCGGACCAAGGATCGAATCCAACGAAATCCAAAATTTTTTAATTTTTTTTTTATATAATCAATATCAAATCTTCAAAATAAACAGGCAAAACAACACAAAAGAAAGCGACATAAAGCAATTCCGGAGAAGAAAGCACAAATTCTAATAAGACCAAATATACAACGTGTCCGGAAACTCGTAGTACAAGCGGGAAACTGGTGAATCTACATCACGTAGAGAACCCAAAAAACTTATTTTTTTCGATCTAAGCATTTCGATTTTAATATTATTTTTTTCTATTTTTCCATTTTTTCGGCAACTAAAGGGTTAAAAAAATTTTGAGCCCGGTTTACCCTTCGTTGCATTTTATAAGACATAACACAGCTAAAATCAACCCCCTAGTGAAAATTTTTTTCAAATTTAACCTAAAAAATTCCAACTTCGGACCCGATTTACTCGAAAACGAAAGCTCAAATCAAAAAAAGTTAAACTACAAAATCGGCTCCAAATGTGATGTGGATGCTCCAGTTTCCCGCTTGTACTACGAGTTTCCGGACACCTTGTATAAGATAAGGTGCGTTGGAATTCGAAGACAAAAATAAGGGTAAAAATCATCCTTGATAAAAAGTGCTTCATTATAACTCTTGTCTACTTTAGTTTTCTGAAGGTTTCGATTCTACCGTGTGTGAATGGCACACACTGATATTTTTTTAAAGCACGTTTTTATCTAGTAGAATAAATTATTGTTTTTTAAGCAGATGACGTCTCAATAGTTAACGCTCCCTCCAAATTGCTCCGTAAAGGTGCTGTGATCGGGTCGAATGACGTCGGAGGCGTTTTATCGTTTGTTTTTTTATCGATTTTTCAAAACCTGTTATTTAATATTTTGCGAATAACCTAATATTCTATTTATTTTTGTCCGCGTAGGTTACTAGCTTAATAATACATTTATATTAGGTCCTTACGTATGAAATTGGCGTTTTGCCGTACTGGCAACTTTGATCTCAAATATCTTCTCTTTGGTAAGGAATTCCAAATTCAAATTTATACAGCTATTTACTCATGTATTTGTGTTTTGAAAATTATAATTCATTTGTTTTTTCCTTAATTGTTTTTTTTCTTTGCGTCACTTAGATTACAAAATGGAAACTTGAAATATCGCGTTATTTACGAGTTCCACCAGTGCTGCAGAAACGGCTCGAAGGATTAATGATGTGTATGGCGACGGTGCCGCAAAAGAAAACACAGTGCGTTTTGGTTCCAATGTTTTCGTTCTGGAAATTTCGACCTGCAGAACAAGCCCCGTGGACGGCCGGAGACCAAAGTTGATAATGAAGAATTGAAGGCTATTGTGGAAGCGGATCCATCGCAAACCACGTCCGAGTTAGCTGCAGGCTGCGGTGTTAGTGATAAAACTGTTTTAATCCACTTGAAGCAAATTGGGAAGTTAAAAAATCTTGAAAGGTGGGTACCTCACGAATTGAGTGAAGCAAATCAACAAACGCGCGTTAGAACGCTAGACCACACACTGCACAACAGACGGCTACCAAATTAGAGGAGCTTTAATTGGAATGTCTAAGATATCCACCGTACTCTCCGGACCTTGCCCTAACAGATTACCATTTTTTTCGAAATTTGGATAACTTCTTGCAAGGGAAAAAGTTCAACTCCGATGGGGCAGTCCAAACCGCCTTCAAAGATTTTATTGATTCCCGTCCGAATGGTTTTTTTAGTAAAGGGATCGATGAACTACCTATGAGATGGCAAAAGTGTATAGATAGCAATGATACATACTTTGATTAAATAAATATATTATATTTTAAAAAAATCGATTTTATGTTCCCCCCATACAAAATGCCAATTTCATATGTAAGGACCTAATATTATGGATTATTGCGATGTAGCCCAATCATTTCATTGCAACTTGTCAGTTTTTTGGTATTTTCATCAATAAATAGAGTAAACATGAAAACGTGCAATTTATTATACAAGTTACATTTCTAGGCGTACTCGTACGTCGGAATTTTATTTATTTTAGTTATTTGTATACAAATTACTCACTATAACTTGCATACGATATTTCAGTGCAGAAATTCTGGTACAAATTACCATACATATTATGATGTTATTCATCACTTTGCAGAATACTAATGGAAGGAAATAGTTATGCCGAGTCAGTGGACATCTTCAATTTATCACTAAACAAAAACAAAGATTATTTCTGAGACAGCTCAACTCAACGGTGGCTGGAGAAAAAGGAATTGCTACAGTTAAATATCACAATGCGTTTTCCAATCAATTGAATCGCCTAGTTAACTTTAGCTTTTACTTTTTGAATAAATATGATTGTATAGGTACTTTTTAAACGACTTCGAAAAGGAGGAGGTTCTCAATTCGACTGTATTTTTTTTTATTTTATTTTTTTATGTTTGTTACCTCAGAACTTTCGACTGGGTGAACCGATATTGATGATTCTTTTTTTATTTGAAAGTTGGTGCTTCCCGTGTGGTCCCATTTTAATTTGGTCCAGTTCCGACAATGGCATCCATGAGAAAATTATATAAGTCTTAAATTCGCATCAAGTATGTGCGCGACAAATGGACGAATAACTCAATATCACGCATACCGATTTCGATGATTCTTTTTTTATTGGAAAGGATGTACTTCAAGGATAGTTTGATGAGAGTTTGGTTAGGTTCTGATTATGGGATCCATGACAAAGTAACGGAACTCTCCAATTCTGAAGAACAAATTTACGATACTTGGCCGAATCTTAATCGAATTAGTTAGTGTACTTCAGATTCACTAAAAATCAAAAAATAAACAAAAATTTTAACAAAACAAAAAAACGACTTCAAAAAATGCACTAAAAAGTAAAAAAATAATTTCGTATTCTTCTACAACTTTGTAATCAACTTACTGTTTCTACTCATCAATATGTAGGTACGATTGTTATTTTTGGAGTCGGTGTCAACCAAGGTACCCGCGGCCCGGCGTGTTCACTTGACAGCTCCTCTCCCGCCGACACCGACTCCAAAAATAACAATCGTACCTACATATTGATGAGTAGAAAAGGTAAGTTGATTATAAAGTTGTAGAAGAATACGAAATTATTTTTTTACTTTTTAGTGCATTTTTTGAAGTCGTTTTTTTGTTTTGTTAAAATTTTTGTTTATGAATGTAGCTATAACTTTGTGGTTATCCATTATCGATAAATGCAACAATTTAACTTTGTTTGAACCACTTATATATTTGAGTAAAGCCGACCGGTTTCGGAACGACCGTTCCTTCTTCAGGGCAAGCGTATACTGATTTGACAGTTATGAAATATGGATGGGAACAATGTATTATTATGGTAGGGGTGGAGCCGTTGCTAGGTATTATCAAGAGTGGGTGGGTAGGGGAACATATCCATGATTGGGCTATAAGACAATATTTTTTGTTCGTTGATAATAGATTCGTTATTTTTAATGGATTTTTTCTATTTTCAAGACTTGTTAGTTATCTGAACGTTTTCCTTTATGGTTAATATGAGTTGTTTTTCCAATACAAAATGATTTTCCCTCATTTTATATTGGAAAAACAACTCGTAATTTTGAAATCAGAATCAAAGAACATTTAAGGTGTCTTAATAATAATAATTTTTCTGAGTTCGCTAACCATATCATTGAAAATAACCCTGGTTTTGAAAAAAATACGGGGATAAATATTCTTCAACAATTATTACTGTAGCAAAAGTACACTTCTTAAAACCGTATGCAGGGACACTGGAGATTTTTTAATTCGTTCAAACTTAAATGCAGATTCGTTCATTAAAAAAAATTAGAGTCCTTGCGAGAGCCTTGAAGGAGTAACCATCTCTTACTTATACCAGGGCGGGTAAGTGCTGGATAACCTCCAATGTAACAAAAGTAGGTATACTTGGAACAGCGCGTTGTCCTATTTAACATCCTTGTTACTTTAAAATACGGTTAAGAAGTAAGGTCCTTAACCTCAAAATTAACGATTTTAGGAGCGATTCCGGTTATGCTTAAGAATAAGGAATTGTCCTTAACCCTAAAATTAACGACATTAGAAGCGATTCCAGCTGTACTGAATAATAAGGAACAGTCCTTAATCATAAAATTAACGGCTTTTCGTTACCTGCGACTCCAGTTCTCTTGGTTGACAGCGAAAAGTAGAGTCCTAGTAGAGTCCTCCACCATTGCACGAATCGGATGAAGATAGTCTTAAGATATCTCAAAAAATTGTTCGGTTATTCGTAACCCGGAAATGTTTGTCTTTCTTATAAAAATGACTTTGCACCTACGTTATTTTTAGGCTTTTAGGACGTAGGTAATAAAGGTATTAAACAATGTTTAATCTACAAGGTGGCTTAATATAGAATGTCAATACTACATTTTTTCCGGTAGCTGTTTGTTGTAGTAGCCTAAGATAAAAATGTCACTTTGGCGAAGGCGGCTTAGCATTAAATTTACTGAATGTTAGAGATAAACTGCCGGATATTTATTTAAGAAGCTTAATTTAAACCGAGTTGCGTAGGCCAATTATATTTTGTATTGTCTGCTCCACCTCAGTCCCTGTATCTTTCAGGTGGCTTTACTTGTAATCTTAGTATTTTTCCATTGTTTTGGGTGTTGGCTTTGTTTTTTTTCTTATATTTTTCTACAAACTTTTGTAATATAATATTAATCATACTGTCTATATTTATCTAATGTTATATTCACCATTCATTACACTAACCCATCACCCCATTTTCGGACTACCTTCTGTTTTACGGGGACATTTGAGGGCTTAGCTTCGTGCATCATAAGTGTAGCTTCCTTTATTTAAAAAAAATAGAGTCCTTGTGAGAGCCCTGAAGGTAACCATCTGTTACTTATACCAGGGCGGACAAGTGGTTGGATTACCTCAAGGCCATTGTTGAAAACGTCACTAGAGATATCATTTAGGAGCACCATACCTCTTGTCATGCTTTGCAGGGCCAGTACGTTCATTCTATCACGTGAAATATATGGCAGGTCGTGTGTTTCGACCAAAGATATTGAAATATAATAGATGTGCTAACCGCAGTTTTTACTAGGTGGGACTGCGCTTCCGGGTGTCGCCGATATTGTTTACCAATTAACAAATAAACTAAATGAACGAATAATTAACGAATAAACCAAACGAACGTTAAACTAAATGAACGAATTCTTTCCGTTTTCAAACTATATTATTTACTAATACTAATGCACACATTAAAAAAATCAACGAAATGAAGAAATTATTTTTGTATGCAAAATACCCTGATTTGGTCGTAGTCCGCCGACAGTTGCACGGACATCATAGCATATCTCTTTCGCATTTGAATATCTTTGGTTTCGACCCTAGCGGTAGTTGTTGGGTACAAAAATTTATTGAACTTTATAATATTTATAATATGTCGATCGTCCAGTTGATAAGTCAGACATCTAGAAATATTAAATATTGAGAAAATGCGGAAAGAAATATTCGAATGACTCTCGATGAATCCAGTATTATTTACACGTGTCTTTGCTTTACATATAAAATATGCTATAAGTGTATAATATCTTTGGGAATCGTAACGATACGTGGTTTGCTACGTTTGGTGACTTAGCAGGGATGCCCGGGTTTTTGGGGTCAGGTTTCATCATCTTGGGAGGCGCGTATAGGTACCGCCGCCCCGGGAACCATTCATTGGATAACAAACACCTCTGCCAAATGTCACCCAAGTGGTTCGATACGTTTGGTGACTTGGCAGGGGTGTCCGGGTTCATGGGGTTAGTTTTGTCTAGGCCCTCGTGGCGGACATGTCTGCCCACCTACTGCATGACGGGTCGCATCCAAAAAAAGTGTATCTCTTCTCCGGAAAAAATTTAGCCTCATACGTACATATTTATCTTTGTATTAAAAACTGACTTTTCTTATAAATAAATAAAATAATTAATCAAGACGTATAAGGTTGTAATCTGTAATATCAGGAAATTAACAAATTGTATCATTTGTTGGATAATCGACATTTGCATTTGAAGATAATGATTGCTTTATAATTATTATCAATGGTGATTAATATTGCATTGGTAATTGTGATTAAACCTTTTACAGCAATGATTTCCTTGACCTTGCTATTATTTCAGACTACTCTTGACACTACTTATATTTGCAATAAAGTAACACCACCTACTTAGTAGGCACAATATAAATAACGTAATGTGTTAAAGACCTTCAGTAATGGCAGGGAAAATAAAACACATGATGTGAATATATTTTAGTTTATATTTTCAAAAAGTATTTTTTTCAAAAGTTCACAAGCTTGTACAACCTCAATTATTATTACTTTTAAAATGCTTCCAATTCTTGCAACATCCTCCTTGTACATTATTTCCTCCAAGGTCAAGCCGCATCCAAGCCACCCCCAGTCTCAACTATTACTTTTAAAATGCCTCCAATTTATTAAATATCCTCCTTGTACATAATTCCTCCAAGGTCAAGCTGTCCCCAAAGCCACGCCCAGTCTCAACTTGTAACTTAATGGTTTTAGCTATTTCTATTTGCTAATTTATACCAGAAATGAAACCAATCAATTATCAAACAAATTATCAATTTATTGGGTAATCACATGAATTGTGTAGTTTGCTTAATAGAGACTCTTGTAATAATTAAATTAATAATACTCAGGTAGTGGTCCAAGGTTCCTTGAGGAGGAATCTCTTGAATAATGAAACTAGTTAAATAAATGTGTTAGAAATAATTTATAACCTGTGACATGTGACTTTTGCTTTGAAACAACGAGCACTAACCTTATTCGTGAGAGTAACCTCGGGATAGTCGGGCGCCAGGTCTGTCAGAAGAACATGACCATCTTAAAATAACTCCTCAGCTTTACATCTAAAGAAACCAGTATCGGTAAAATAAAACTAACGCCTCCACAATGTCGGCCGGAGCAAAATTCCAATCACCATCTTCCTCCCGTGAAATCCGTTCAGTGCCGCTTCCTTCCGTTCCCCGCTAGGCGTCGCCACCATCTCTAGTGTGAACAACGCAAGAAACCAAAGTGTGCTAGGATCCAGATACGAGTCAACATTCAATAATCGGGGTAACATGTTAAAACTGTTACAAACTATTTCTTTTAAAATGCCTCCATATTATTAAATACCTCCTTGTACATAATTCCTTCAAGGTCAAGCCGCATCCAAGCCACGCCCAGTCTCAACTATTAATTTTAAAATGCCTCCAATTTATTAAATATCCTCCTAGTACATAATTCCTCCAAGGTCAAGCTGTCCCCAAAGCCACGCCCAGTCTCAACTTGTAACTTAATGGTTTTAGCTATTTCTATTTGCTAATTTTTACCAGAAATGAAACCAATCAATTATCAAACAAATTATCAATTTATTGGGTAATCACATGAATTATGTAGTTTGCTTAATAGAGACTCTTGTAATAATTAAATTAATAATACTCAGGTAGTGGTCCAAGGTTCCTTGAGGAGGAATCTCTTGAATAATGAAACTAGTTAAATAAATGTGTTAGAAATAATTTATAACCTGTGACATGTGACTTTTGCTTTGAAACAACGAGCACTAACCTTATTCATGAGAGTAACCTCGGGATAGTCGGGCGCCAGGTCTGTCAGAAGAACATGACCATCTTAAAATAACTCCTCAGCTTTACATCTAAAGAAACCAGTATCGGTAAAATAAAACTAACGCCTCCACAATGTCGGCCGGAGCAAAATTCCAATCACCATCTTCCTCCCGTGAAATCCGTTCAGTGCCGCTTCCTTCCGTTCCCCGCTAGGCGTCGCCACCATCTCTAGTGTGAACAACGCAAGAAACCAAAGTGTGCTAGGATCCAGATACGAGTCAGCATTCAATAATCGGGGTAACATGTTAAAACTGTTACACAGTGGCGGACTAAGGGGGGGGCGGGGGGGGCGGTCCGCCCCGGGCCCCCAGTCTTGGGGGGCCCCCAAACGCCTCCACGTTCCCTTGATCAAACCCTAAACAAGGCTTTAAGACACCACTGTAAAAAAAATTTAATTTTTTTTTTCATTTTTTGATGGATGCACTTGTTAAGAACGCTCTCACAATTTTTTTTTAGGAAATTCGAAAAATTGACGGAGATACAGCATTTTATGTGAAACCACTTGGAACAGTTTGTATGTTGAATTATCCTTCAGCAAATTTTGAATGCGTTTTATTTTTGAATGAATTTTATTTTCTATTTTGTATGGTAAATTTTCCTCGTCTGGTATCATAATCACGGCCGGATTAAACATGTCGGGGCCCCTACTCAATGAGCGTCTCGGGGCCCCTTTAACATAGGGGCCCCTAGCCGATGCGTGGCCCCTAGGCAGTGGCCTACACTGCCTTGGTGACAATACGGCCCTGCCAGGGCTGGCTTAAACTGGATGTCGGGGCCCCTGGGCAATGCACGTTTCGGGGCCCCTTTACCCTAGGGGCCCCTACCCAATGCGGGGCTACTAGGGAGTTGCCTGCACTTCTTATTGATATTACGGCCCTGGCTATAGTGACAGGATTTTCGAAGGCGGTGGCCTACACTGCTTTATGGACAATACGGCCCTGCCAGGGCCGGCTTAAACATGTTGGGGCCCCTAGGCAATGCACGTCTCGGGGCCCCTTTACTCTAGGGGCCCCTACCCGATGCGTGGCCCCTAGGCAGTGGCCTTCACTGCCTTGTGGACAATACGGCCCTGCCAGGGCTGGCTTAAACATGTCGGGGCCCCTGGGCAATGCACGTCTCGGGGCCCCTTTACCCTAGGGGCCCCTACCCGATGCGGGGCTACTAAGGAGTGGCCTACACTTCTTATGGATATTACGGCCCTGGCTATAGCTACTGGATTTTCGAAGGCGGTGGCCTACACTGCCTTACAGACAATACGGCCCTTCCAGGGCCGGCTTAAACATGTCGGGGCCCCTAGGCAATGTACGTCTCAGGGCCCCTTTACTCTAGGGGCCCCTACCCGATGTGGGGCCCCTAGGCAGTGGCCTACACTGCGATATGGACAAAAGTAGCCTGCCAAGGCCGGCATAAACATGTCGGGGCCCCTAGGCAATGCACATCTCGCAGAAGGGGTGGCCTCTTGTCCCCGGGGCCTCCAAACTCCTACATGTTTAATTTGATCAAAGGATCAAATCCTAAACAATGATTTAAGGCACCCGGACACCGTAAAAAAATGTTTGTAATTTTTTTTTCATTTCATTTTCTGAAGTTAACAAAGCTCTCACCAAATGTTTTTTCAGCATTTTACGTAAAACCGTTTGAAACAGAGTGTATGTTGAATTATCTTTCAGCAAAACTTTAAAGGCGTTTTTCCTTATCGTGGTTGCCTGAACTAGACGCTCGTTGTAGAAATACTTACCTCTCATCTAGTCCAGGTTACGATTTTAACTCACTAATTGCAGAAGGTAATATATAGGAATAATATTAACTACGCGGTATAACATTTAGTCATTTATTTAATTTAACTTTGCGACAACAATTAAGTACGATTAGGCAAATTACACAGAATTACCATCCAGATTCGAATCACCAACGGGAATGAAAACGGGTTTGCTTCAAAAGTGCAAATCACCTCGTTTTCATTGTTCGGTGTTGCACGCCTAGAAAATACTTTTATGGCTGTAAAATTATTTAAGGAATGTAGGTACCACCATATCCTGAAACTTTTTAAATCGTTTTCAACCTGGTTGACAACATATTAAAAAAAAACTATACATCCGCCCGTATGTATTTTATTGCACTTGCTTTTACTTTTGCGTCTCCCAAGTCAACTGTTCGAAAATCCAGTGTCTACGGCACCACGTAGAGGAATTTTGATATCTAAAAAAAAGGAAAAATGGCGGACCAGTGAATTTTATATTCGATTTTTTATAGAAAATTTTCAGCGTTCCTAAAAAATATAGAAGGGGGCCCTTTATAAAAAAAATCTCTTATGGTGCCATAGTGACTGGATTTTCTAACAGTTTAAGACTTGGTGCATGCAAATCGGATGTATAGTTTTTCTAATATGCTGTCAACCAGGTTGAAAAACGTAGTTTCGAGAACAACGCGTTGAAAGTTTTGCTGAAAGATAATTCATCTGAATGATGTTGTAACTGTTTAAAACTTTCTTTAAATTTTCTTAGAATTTCCTTGAAACTTTAGGTGATAGCATTATTAACAAATGCATCTTTTGACGACCTCCGTAGTCCAGTGGCTAACCGGTTCGAACCCGGCATGCGCAAATAAAAAAAAATTATTTGATTAATTTGTGTTATTTCACAATTAATTAATTTAAAATAATATATAGTATATTTGCGGCATGTTCCAGAGTGGAAGATACTATCAGTATCGCCCTGGTGTAAGACCACCATTCAGAATTGAAACGTTGCTTGAAAATGGCTTTAGCCGTGTTTAGTGACCAGATCTGAATAGCCAGGTACTTCCCAACCTTCCTCTTCCCCACCTCCTTCCCCTCCCCACTACCTTCAGCCTCACAACATACCCCAATTGGGGATGCCATAGTCTCACTGGCTCCAGACGGGAGCAGTTGAGATTCTTGTGCGGTATTCACTGTAAAAAAAAAAAAAAAATCTTTTAGAAAATGAAAAAAAATATGATGATTTTTGTTTATAGTGCCCTGGTGCCTAAAAGCCTTGTTTAGGATTTGATCAAAGGAACACGGAGGCGCTTGGAGGTTCCCCAGGACCAGAGGCCCGTGTGAACTGAATAAAAATCTTGTAAAATTACGTCAACTTTTTAAACTAGGGGGGGGGCCTCATTCAGCTTTCCCGCCCCGGGCCTCTGACGGGCTTAGTCCGCCACTGCTGTTACAAACTATTTCTTTTAAAATGCCTCCATTTTATTAAATACCTCCTTGTACATAATTCCTTCAAGGTCAAGCCGCATCCAAGCCACGCCCAGTCTCAACTATTAATTTTAAAATGCCTCCAATTTATTAAATATCCTCCTTGTACATAATTCCTCCAAGGCAAAGTCGCATCCAAGCCACCCCAGTCTCAACGGAGCGCGTGAGTCTCTATGTTCCGGATGATTATCTTAGACAACGCCAGCATAGATTATTCTATCTTCCTGCCTGTAGAACTAACCTGCCAAAGGTTCTCCCGGTAGGAAGGAGTATATTGCTCCTGAACCATATCTCCTCCGAGATTGATATGTTTGGCGTCAGTGAGGAGAGGTTCAAAAGTGAAATTCTTTTGATTCTTGAAAGAGTCTCTCCTCATTGACGAGATCTTTCACCACTGCCTGAAATTTTTTTTAAAAAATTTTTTTGAAATTTTTTTGAAATTGATTTATTTCTTGATGTTTCTTTTTTATGTATAAAAATTTGTAATTTTTTTTTTTTGTATACTATTTATATGTATAACGTAATTTCTTATATGTATTAAAACTAAATTTGTAATGTGTAAGAATTTTTTTTATTTTTTTATTTTTTTTTTTTATTTTTTTTTTTATTTTTTTTTTTTTAATAAAACATTATTATTATTATTATTATTAACTATTACTTTTAAAATGCCTCCAATTTATTAAATATCCTCCTTGAACATAATTCCTCTAAAGTCAAGCCGCATCCAAGCCACGCCCAGTCTAAACTATTACTTTTAAAATGCCTCCAATTTATAAAATATCCTCCTTGTACATAATTCCTCGAAGGTCAAGCCGCCTTCAAGCCACGCTCAGTCTCAAATGTTACTTTTAAAATGCCTCCAATTTATTAAATATCCTCCTTGTACATAATTCCTCGAAGGTCAAGCCGCCTCCAAGACACGCCCAGTCTCAACTATTACTTTAAAAATGCCTCCAATTTATTAAATATCCTCCTTGTATATATTTCCTCCGATATTTTCAAATGAATGGATGCAAGTGGATTGAGGTGGCGGAGGGGGGAGGTTAGGAAATACCGGACTATTCAGATCTTCTCATAAGTCTTTTTTTACATTAGCTCCACATTGGACGCCCAGAGGAAAAAAAATCCGTCAGGACCAATGTCATCTTTGGGGATGCTGTGTGGAGGGGCTTTTTACAAAGAAAGGAAAGGAAGTTCTGGAAAGGAAAAAGATATGAGGGATAGGAAAGAATCTAGGGGCCAATGTGTCTAGGAATTACGGACATTGGAGGACCCACCACTTACCCGCCCTGGTATAGGTAACAGATGGTTACCCCTTCAAAGCTCTTGCAAGGACTCTAATTTTTTTGGTAAAAACGACTCTACATTTGAAAACGAAACTAAACCTCCAATGTCCCTGCATACGTTGTTAGCAAGCAGCATGCAAGTGCTTAGCGGGAAATACAGATACAATATGTGTTAGTATGACAAATTAGAGACAAGACAATGGGACAGGTTGGTGAAAGTCCACGAGGTGGCAAGCGCTGGGTGATTGTATCCAGCGTATCCTACAAGCACCTGTTTGGGAGGAAGACACAGTAGATAAGTAATAAGGGCATGGCAAACAGTTGGGAGTCCTCTCCAATCAATTGGCAGTCCCAGCAAGAATGCGCATGGCGTTGGGTCTAGTCGTGAACCACACTCAGCTTCCGCGCCCCTTAGCCGGTTCCTCGGTGATGCCTCAAAGAAAAGTAAATGAGAGATTGGGGGGAAATACCCGACGATCCTAAGGAATTCAGCGACAAGTAGCCGGCTGCAAGTCGAAGGAGAGCCAAGTTTGCCCCCCCAAACCTAAAGCCTGCACATGTTGCTAGGGGTGGCGCAATTAATTTTAGAGGGCACCGTGCCATCGTCCAACGACTCCTGTTGATGCAAGGACGAGGTCTAGCGCACCCCCAGAAGGGGAAAAAGAAACATAACAAAATAGATAGATGCAGTTCAGTTCAGCCTTCTGAGCGAAGCAAATTAGCATTGTGAGACTAAAAAGAAAAAGAGAACAAAGAAACCAAAATAAACTAAAAAAAAGTCGAGTATGTTAGTTGAATCAATAGTGTTCCTTGGGATATGAAGCTGGAAAAAAAAATCACACAAAAATGATAAAAAATAATGAAAATAATAAACAGGTATCTCGATAAAACATCGTCTAGCATAGCTTAGTTAAATCTAAAAGAAAACCATGTGAAAAAAAAAATAAACAAAAAAATAGATAAGTCACATAAAAATAAAAGAAATAGGAACAAAATGTATATAATAGAATAAGATAAAGGTACCTAGGATAGAGATGATATAACAAACAAAAAAAATGCAGACATAAATCATAAAACATAAAATTCTAGCAGTAGCTAACTAGTAAAGAGAATGTCCGTGGATTCAAGAGCAGATACACCTGGCACCTACATGATTTTACAGCTAGTCAGCGACTCTAAGATCAGGCCATCTCTCAACCCAGACTTTCGTGAATTTCCTCAAACACTCAAAGTTCACCTTATTCGAAACGAGATCCGCGTTCCAAGCTGGTCTCGTAGTAACTTGCAAGCCATCGAGCATTTCCTCTCGGGCATCCGTCAAAATCTCGCAGTGCCACAGAATGTGCTCGGCTGTTTGATCAGTATTACCGCAAGCGCAGCTAGAATGGAGTGATAGAGAGAGACTATGAAGTCTCCCTCTGAACTCCCCATGACCGGACAGAAGTTGGGTCATATGATGATCCCTAGTGATGTACGCCCCTTCCATTCTGAGTTTAACTGACGGGAAGAAGGAGAAAGCCCACCTTCCCGTATTTGACCTATCCCAACGTTCCTGCCATTCTCTCAAAGTTCTTTCTCGCATCTCTCTAAGAAGTCCTGGGAGGGAAACCGCTCCACCTGGTATTAGCTCAATACCATGATGGGTGGTAGTTCTTCCTCTTGTTAAAAGCTTCTTTGTTAACACTTCCCTAATTTCAAGATCGATAGGCAAAACGCCGGCCAAAACTGGCAAAGCGTCCGAAGCGACTGTTCTGTACGCACCCGAAAGCGCCAGCAAGGGGACTCGCTGGCCTCTCTTGAGCGCCGAGAGTATGAGTGCACTCTCCAGGCGGTGCTCCCACACAGTGGCCGCATACGAGACTTGCGCCACGTAAGCCCCCCCTGTATAGGAGACGGAGCGCTGGAGAGCGCAGTCCCCACTCGGCAGTAGAGATTCTTCTCAATTTAAAAAAAATACGGACGTATGAATCCATCCCTCCAACTGCGGAATCTAGGTTAGGTCTACCTCAACCAGTCTATCATTTGCAGTAAGTGGGCAAACGCATTCGCCGCCAACACCTAGACAAACCTCACCCCATGAATCAAGGCACCCCTACCAAACATAGCTAGCCACTTTGGGTGACTTATGGCAGGAATGTCGGCTATCCAATAAGTAGTTCCCGAATTGAAATGTCTGAAGCATGTCTGAAGTAATTTCAAAGCTACGTTTCAATAATAATAATAATAATTGTCTATTCCAGGATGTGGGGAGGATAGTGCAATCCCACACGTTCCATGTACATACACGTACATATTTATGTAATTATACAGTAAAGAAACCAAAAACATAAATAGACAAAAAAAATAATAACAACAAAAAAATAATCCATTATTATCTGAGCTCTTGAGTGAGCTCGGGACCAACGCTCACTCAGGGGTGGCGCTTGGTGCTGAAAGGCTGCGGTCACCACCGTGTTGTTGGAGGCTATTAGCCGCATCCTGGCTCCAGTGACCCGGTGTCTCATCGGGCTGGCGAATCCATGGAGTCCTAATTCCGTAAACATTGTTGATGCGTTGCTATACCTTCCGTATCCAAATATGATAATAATGAATTGTGATTTTTGACCAGGGCGATACTGATAGTATCGACCACCCTGCTCAAGTCTGATCCACTTTAATCTATGTATGTCAGTGAGAGAACTCGAACGCCGAAGGAGATTTTATCATAATGATATATCGTTGTGTTTCTGTCCATGTGTGGCCAATAAATCGTCTCCCCAGTGACTTTGATGGGTATATCAGCTACCTACATCACTGTCAATATTTAGTAGCTAATCGGATAACCGTCAATTTATGTAACACCACAAGTCTAAAACCTTTCTCAATTCTACCTTTAATAGTACTAATCTAATTATTATATATTTATTTTGTACCTAAACTTATTCAAAGAAGGTTTTGTGACAAAACTGTCCAAAAAAGCGAAGCTAGCAGTCCTGAGTGCTATAGAAATGAGTACCCTGAGGCGTACTGAGGTAAAAACACGTATGATCCATAATATTTAAAATAAACATGTGGAGATCCGCAAAGAATGCAAACGTAATGAGTAAGACTAAGAAAGGGACCCTCAGATGGTTTGGGAATGTTGAGCGAATGAACGAAGCAGGGAGATATGACGCAAATGTGAATGTGTAAAAGAAGTCGGGGGTAGGTACCCGAGGAAAACATGGCACAAAGAAAATGAGACAAAAGGTGAACGTATGTCTGCACCCCCCCAAAGGAAATATACAATCATTTTCAAATATCTCCCTCACATATATAAAGAAAATGAAACGCAATTCCCGTCGCCGTAGCTGAGCCGTAATAAGAGATATATCTGTTTCGTCCAAAAAAGTAGAACGTTGGAGGAAACAGACACACGTATATTTATTTATTTATTTATTGTTGTTATACGCCCGTAGGGGCTTTTACATAGATTAGAAAATAATATTTAAGATATCTAGGATAACACATACATAGAATTTATACCAAAAGTTATAAAAGTGAAAAAACTTTTAAGAATATACAAGTAGTTTTTAAAGAAAAAAAAAACCACTTGTATAATCTTGTGGAAACCCTTGAAATATTTTAAACAATGTAATATTTAACAATAACATAGAACAAAATATAATATAAACATTACAATAACAAATCAAATCGTTAAATATATTATACCCATGTTACAATAATTTGTAGGATTCAACAAAGTGTTGGTTTAAATTGCATTTTAGAATGTAAAGGGAATCAGCAAATACATCTACAATACCACCAAACTTGTTGCCTAAATAATGCATCCTATTGGTAAGTGAGTGTGATTGATAGTTAGTTGTGTATGTGTTGCAAAAGAATGTTATATTTTGTCTAGTATTCCTTGTCGGTACAAGAAGTTTAATAGTAGAAACGATGGCAGGGCTGTCAATTAGGTTGTTCATAATTCTGTACAATAAAATTAGGTCTGAAATGATTCTTCTGTCAGACAGCGTAATTAAATTTAGTCGATTCATTAAACTTAAATAATTAATGTTTTCTATTGGAATTTTGAGTTTGAAATTTAAGTACCTAAGAAATTTGTGTTGAACTCGTTCTATTTTGTTAGAGTGTACTTTATAGAAAGGGGACCAAATAGGTGAATTATATTCAACTTGACATCTAACTAATGAAATGTAGAGTGTTTTCATGCAATCCAAGGACTTAAAATCAGTTAGGGTTCTACAAAGGAAGCCAAGAATCTTTAAAGCCTTATTAGTTATATTATCTATATGTGGTGTGAATGTTAAGTTTGAATCGAATATAACTCCCAAGTCGCGAATTTGTAATACTGGTGTTAATTTAACATTATTTAAATTATATTCATGTAAAATATGAGAATGAGTTCTGGAAAATCGTATTACTTGACATTTCTCAGTATTCAAAAATAACATATTTTGTTCGCACCATTTAAAAAATTCATCTAAATTAGCTTGTGAATAATAAAATATTGTGTCTCATATTTTGTATCACCATTATTTAATGAGTAAGACAGAGCTGCAGCATTACCTTTTTTGTACCGTCACGGTACCGTAATCGTGGATCGTAACGGTCATAATAAAAACGCTCATTGATGGCTCTTTACCACATTGTCATATTACCATATCGCTCGTGGATTTAAAATAGTTTATTTTTATCCAAAACCAAAAACTTTACATCATTAATTACAGAGTCCCAAGAGGCTTGAAAATTGTAAATGACCCAAATGTACCTATAATATCAAAGAGGCACAAGTGGCTAAATACAGTAAAAACGGGTTATATTAATTGATTTGTAAAAATATTACACGACTGTATTATATTATTGATCACGGGATCATCCAAACAAGGAATGATAATGTATTAACTTTAACCAGTGTGAACCCACATTATGTATTAGGTACGTTGAATTGATCGATTAGCCAATGAGATATGGAGGTCTCCATATGAATGGATGTATTATGGACGTTAATGTTAAGAAAAGACGTCATCCCGGAATGGCTGGTAGCAACCAGAAATGAGATGCTTCGAATTGTTGACTTTGCTATTCAATATTCCTCTATTGTTTCGGAGAGCCGATTGAAATTCTGTTAAGTCTTTTCTTTGATGTACCGAATTAAACGTATAAGTGATGTTAATGGGATTATTGATTATCCTTTCAAGAAACAATTATGATATTTGAAAATGTTGATTAATTTCACCAAAACAACAATCAATGTTCTTCTCCTCATTGCTGACAATCGTAAAAATATTAATAAATTGGTAATGTTGAATTGAAATACTATCCTAAATATGCATTGACAGTTCGCATTTACTTTTTGACACTAATTATGGGAGTTAATTAGTTAATGAGGGCTTTAGTCATATTTCAACCATTTTCGTTTCTCAAAGATCGAACGAAATAAAATAATTGCATCTTAGATGCTAACTAACTAACTAATCATCACGCTGTTTCCCCGCAGGGGTAGGCAGAGAGGACGGAACGCCAAAACAACTCAGTTTTGGCACACGCTCCTTGCCTCGTTCATATTCATACATCGTCTCATACATACTCTTGTATTATTCTGACTCTTGTATTTGATTCACATGGTCGTGCCATGTCTTTCTCGGGCGTCCCCGACTTCTTCTGCCATTCACATTTCCGTCATATTAAGTCCTTACACTTCTTTCCTCGTTCATTCGCCCTACTCTTGACTCACAATCCGAAGGTCGCGGATTCGAACCCGGCATGCGCAAATAAATTTTATTTGATTAATTTGTGTTATTTCACAATTAATTCATTTAAAATAATATATAGTATATTTGCGGCATGTTCCAGAGTGGAAGATACTATCAGTATCGCCCTGGTGTAAGACCACCATTCAGAATTGAAACGTTGCTTGAAAATGGCTTTAGCCGTGTTTGGTGACCAGATCTGAATAGCCAGGTACTTCCCAACCTTCCTCTTCCCCACCTCCTTCCCCTCCCCACTACCCTCAGCCTCACAACACACCCCAATTGGGGATGCCATAGTCTCACTGGCTCCAGACGGGAGCAGTTGAGATTCTTGTGCGGTATTCACAGTAAAAAAAAAAAAAAACACACCCAAACATATTAATCATTACGCTTACATCAGCCTTGATTCTTTGCGGACCTCCACGTTTCTCGCACGATCGTACATGGCTTTACCACACATACGCCTCAGGGAACTCATTTCTACAGCATTCAGTCTACTTTCATCCTTCCTCTGCCAGTTCCATGCCTCACTGCCATACATCAGGGTAGGTACCGGTACTCTCTTCTTTGGACAGTTTTTTGTTGGTGCCAACGGCGTTTACTCCTCCATTGATAGAGTTACCAGCATTCACACTTATTTCAATATCTATATCAACCTTTCCATCTCTCGTAAAAGATGCAATCATTTTATTTCGTGTATTATTTCAATTCCAAGAGCTTCGGTAGTTCGATCCATTCATTAAATAAGCCTGTAATTATCCAAAACGAACGACATATTCAAAAATTATATGTATTTTAACAATTAATCGAAACTTCTCATACTATTAAGCCTTGCTAAAATTTATCAATCGTCGTTCGGAATATCTGTTAATAATCGTTGACTGTGCTCGAAAATATTGATAACTGACCATGTACCCCTACTCCAATTTCCACGGTGGACAAGGATCCTCATGACACCAATGATGCTTCGTTACTCCAGTGCATTGGTGCGCAACACTTTGCCAGTGACAATAAGTATCTCCGAGTTCTCCTCAGTTTGGTGAGCAAGGTGTCCAAAGTATATTAAAACACGTTGCAGGCAGATAGTTGAAAGCCTATTGTGGATGCCAATCTCTTCCAGAATAGAGACATTTGTTTGTACATGGAATCCTGAACATTTTCCTCCACATAGGCGTACCAAGTACCCATAGGCGTCTTCCACATTCTGTCGCTGGCTCTAAGCGGTCATGTTTTCATACCGTATAGAAATATGGGAACAATCGACACCCGGATGAGTCTCACGTAGATTTGTAGATTTCAAAATTAATAGCTTGAGGAAATAAAAATATTTCCTCATGGCAAATTAAATATAATGTCCCCTCATAAAGACGCTGCCAGCGGCCTTGAAAAAATTCTCAGACAGCATAAAATATTCAATTGAAATTTTGTTGTCAAATAACAAGTAGGCAACAGGAAAACAACGCAAATAAAAATACCTTGTTTACATTCTTAAGAAAACTTTGTTTTGATATTGTGTGTCTATATTAAGATTCCTAGAAAAATAACTATTTATAAGTAATATTTTGAAAGTAGCGTTTGTCCTAGGTGATACTTAAAAGAATACATAATCTACTCTTACTAAGCTTGTTGAAAAAGTAATTATATATCGATGTATCGATATTTTTAATTCAATTAATCGATATTTTTAGCCCATATATATTGATCCGATGTATCGATACAAAATATCCAATATCGAAAATTGTATCAAAAACGATATTTTTATTTATGTATGTAACTGAAGTCATCAGAATCCAAAACCATATGGGAACGAACGGAAAAAGTAACTGTATTGGGTCATGACATCTGGCGCTTGAAATTTTAACTATTAATAGCTTACAAATCTATTGTCTTTGCATTAGTATTTGTGTTCACTAATACTATCTCATATGTGTAGGTACATACATAGAAATATATGCTATTTTTCGCCATTTTTTTCTAAGCCACTCCGATGTGTTGGTTCCCAATGATCTATGATTATTGACTATACCTTGTTCCAAACACGAAGTCCTTTTTGACAGATTAATACACCAATAGAATGTTACTGAGACGCATACAAACTTTGTATGCGTCTCAGTTTACATATAAGTTAGAAGACAGCTTTTTAGTTTTTGATATTTTTGTAATTATTACCTAATAAAAATGATTCCGATAAAAATACCTTCACTTTTATTGAGGTTTTTGTACATTAAAATAATGCACATTGTGTATAAAAATACCATTGATAATATTTATTATTATGTTGAATACACTATTATTTTAAAAACACAAAATCTTTTGAAAATTTGACCGATATATCGATATTTTTTCCTCGATGTATCGACGTCGATATTGATATTTTAATAAATATCGATACATCGATATATCGATTTTTTTTTCACTTTCGACATCCCTAACTCTTACTACGCGAGTTTAATTATGTTAGGGAACGTACCCATACTACGTGACCTGTTCAGGGGGAGGTCTTCAAAATACCACGCTTGGTACAAATGAGCGGCGAGTTGCTTAGGTTTTTGGTCACCGGGGGGGGGGGGGGGGGGGGTAAAAATTGCATAAAGTTGGTCACTCAGTATGGGTACGTTCCCTTAGGAGAAAACGCTTTTTACAAGTTATGCTGTAAAATACATAAGATGAATTTAATTTAATTTGCGCCCGAACATACGCAAAATGAATATGAATAAAAAGTTTTGTACATAAACAAATTTAAATCTTTCGGAAAAGATTAACAAATACAATCTAAAGATTCCATGCCGATTCAGAAACAACTCAACTCAACACCTCTTTGAAAAGACATTAAAAGCTATAATTTTTTGTTTAAAAGATCCCATAACCTAACCCAACGTAACCTATAACGTAACCAATTTTTTTCATCGCTTTTAATGACTTTTCAAATGAGGTGTTGAGTTGATTTCATTCTGAGTTCTCTGGTCATCCAATAAGGGGGAAATACCTTTAGGACTAGGTTTTTTTAATGATTTTGTTGATTTTTTTTGGCATGAAAGAAATATATATATAATTTAGTGATACTTTGAGGTCATTTTATAATCTATTTTAGAAAATTTTGTGAATTATTTTTTTAAGCATTTCCTGGGAAAATATGAAAACTATCAGCTGCTACCCTCGAACGTCACCATCAGACGTAGCTATTTGTGTGCATTCTGGAGGTCACAGTTTTCAACTAAAATCAATAGGGTTTTGAATTTAATTTAAGAACACTTGTCTCTTCTATGAAAACCTAACTTTAAAAAATAAAAATAATTTTTTTACAGGTGTATAGACAGGAAACCGAGATTTTCAGCCATTTTTTTCAATTAAAAATACTTTGGACAATGATATTACTACGAATTTAGGGTCACGTAGAGTGTTATTATATAAAGAAGGTATCTGCAAATTTTAAAAATGGTTGGTTAAAATCTTTCTGAGCTAGAGTGCACACAAAATCAAAAAAAGTCGTTTGGAGTAAAACGCGTTTCAAAGTTTACCACGTAAACTTTTAATATGTTAAAATATGATCAAACATGTACAAGAATTTTTTTTCGATGATTTCGGTTAGTCGAATTTCGAAACTAAATTCACCAAATTATATTTGTTACATTTGCGGTAAAAACCAGTAAATAATTATAAAAATATATTATTCTTCTACAATTATCAAAAAGAAGTTTATTGATTGGTGCAATTTAGTTCATTATTTCTACAAGTAATCATTAATTTATTTATTTACCTATTTTGATTTATTTTATTTAAGCTAAATCAACAGTCTACAATAAGATTTAAGATTTTCACGGCCAAAAGCATTTTCGTTATTTGTTTTTGGGGTGTTATGCCGTGTTGCGCTACCTCCTTCTTTAGCCAACGTTTCGGACAGCGTTGCAGTGTCCATCATCAGGGCAGATCCGGCAGATCGGGCAGATCCGGCAGATCGGGCAGATCTGGTAGACGTGGATCGATGTCCGAAACGTTGGCTAAAGAAGGAGGTAGCGCAACACGGCATAACACCCTAAAAACAAATAACGGAAAAAGTCCACAATTAGTTTGGTTTATGCTTGTGCTATCTACTTAACTGAGAAACCACTTAAAGAATATCTTATTATTCAAAAACAGTATACTTAACAAACTTATATATTTAACGAACTGACAATTATTACAATTATATGTACATATTTCGACTACCATAACACGGGCAACCAAAACTGTGTCAAAAAGTTATTTTATGAAAAAATGGAAAAAAATGTTTACAAAGCAGCCTATTTCGAAATGCAAAAAAAATGGTTACCGCCGTTTATTTATTTGTGTCATTATTTTGTACACTTAACACAATATTTTAATATCCTACTAATATTATAAAGGTGAAAGTTTGTATGGATGTATGTTTGTTATTCTTTCACACAAAATCTACTGAATGGACTTTAAAATTTCTTTCACTAATAAAAAGATAGATTGTTTGCGTGATCTATAGGCTATATATATTGGTAAGTTCTTGCGTTATGAATAATCTTTGGCGTTATGAAATTATTTATCATACGTTTTCTGTCGCTAATAAAATCGATTTATTGCAAACGTCAGAAACCAATTGTCGCCTTGGAAACGATGTTTTTTTTTTTTAAATTAGGCAGCTCACCCTAAAAAGAGTACTTTGTTGGTGTCGTACTTAATAACTAGATATCTCTAAAAATGAATCACCGAAATGTATGTATGCGCATAAACCCGAACGACTGCATCAAATTGGATTTTTTTTTGTTCGTTATTATGTGTAAAACTACCGTTGAGTTCTGGCATTATGAAATTTGTTTACAAAATTATAAAATAGGTGGCATGCGAGCAGTTTGAAAAATGAACGTATCGGGAATGAATGTGTGGAATGCGAGAGGTGAGTGGGGGGAGTGGGGTGGGGGGAGGGGGTTAGGGGAGGGAGAGGGGGGAGAGAAAGAAGGGGAAAGGAGAAGGATGGAGGACGGTGTGCGGAGGGGTAGGGGGTGGGAGGAAGGAGGTTGATGGGGGGGGAGTGGTGTGGGGATAGGGAATGTGGAGGGGTAGGGGGTGAGGGGAGTGGTGGGTGGAGGGAGTTGATGGGGGGAGTGGAGTGGAGAGAGGGAAGGTGGAGGAGGCGGAGTGGATGGAAGGGGGGGGAAGGGGGGGTTGATGTATGAGTGGAGTGTGGAGAGGGAAGTTGGAGGGGGGGAGAAGTGGGGGAATGGGTGGGTGGAGGGGTAGGGGGGTTGGCAGGTGAGTGGAGTAGGGGGAGGGGCGGGTGGAGGGGGAGGGGGGTTTATGAGGGGAGTGGAGTGGGTAGATGGAAGGTGAAGGAGGCTGAGTGGGAATCCCCTAATACTATGCGAGCGAAGCCGCGGGAAAAAGCTAGTTATGGAATAATCGTACAAACAAGGTTTAAAATAAAATATAAATAATTGCATTACACAACCATTCTTTTCTAAAATTCTGCATTTTTTTCATTTCGACATCGCAACATTTTTCAATCAAAAATTATATCTATTTCTTCATTATAAATTACTCTAACTGAATAACTACACAAACACTGCACAGTTGAGGTAATTATTAATAGGAAACTTGCGAACACACGTCATGCGTAAAAATATCACCCACGACGTGCACCATTGCGACAAAAATGCTTTATTTTTTAAACTCATAACTTTAAATTATCTCCAACAGTGACATTACTTGTTAAAAATCACACCATTCATGTTTTTAATTTTTTTTTACTTTTTTTCACCGGCACGGGCTAGTCTATCTTCTTCTTCTATATAAATAAAAATGAATCGTCGAAATGTATGTACGCGCATAACTTCCGAACGACTGCACCAAATTGGATAATTCTTTTTGTGTTCGTTATTGTCAGGACTAGGTTTGCATAAAAGAAGCGGTGAGCTCTGGCATAATGAAATTTGTATAAAAAAATTGCAAAAGGTGGCACGCGAGCTGTTTGATAGCTGAATGTACCGGGACTAAATGAATGTATTGCGGTAGGGGAACTTGAGAGGGGGTTTCGCGGGGCGGGAGAAGCGGGAGATGGGAATAGGGAGAGAGAAGGCGGCATGGGAACGCATGAGGGGAAGAGGATGCGGGAGAGGAAGGGGATGCGGAAGGGGAACGGGACAAATGGGAAAGGACACGCAGGGAGAAACAATTTCTTTTCTAAGTGGCATAGCAACGCATGCCGGGAATCAGCTAGTTTTAATAATAAATTCATGTGTGTATAATTCAGAAAATACCGTAATCTTTTGTTGTAAAAAGTTGCCGATTAGTTCTTTTCCGAACCGATACGACGCACGCAGTTATCTTTGTTTCTGTAAAAAAAGAAAGGAAGTTTTTAAGATGGAAATATAAGTCATTTCATTGTCACCAGGAAATTGCAAGCAGTTTAAAAACGAAGGCCGATTATCAGAAAAAGTTCAAACTACCACAAGTACCATAATATGACGCTCGGCGAGGAAAGAACTATATGGATGCGTTGACAGATTTTCTTGATAAATAAAACAAAAAACCTGAAAAAAATTGTTTACCAGAAATCAAGGATGCTACTCTTTTTGTTTTATTAGGTACATAGAGATTATATATAAGTTAAACCGTCCGATTTGCAGGACTGCTTGCAAGGTTTCTGCAAACCGGATCGTGTGTAGGCAAAACCGCTAGCCGAATGATTATTATTTCTGTTGTCGGGCCGTCGCGCGTCTGAATAATAATAATTCGGCTGGTTGTTCAGCATGATGTCCTGCAAGCAGTTCTGCAAATCGGGTGGTGAGTAAACCTTATAATAACAAAATTGTATTTCGCTGGAAGTTTCCATTTCATTGCGCATAAATTATTTATATAACCCAAACTAAGAACCTATTTTGTGAATGTTTTTTAAACGACTTCGAAAAGGAGGAGGTTCTCAATTCGACTGTATTTTTTTTTTTTTTTATGTTTGTTACCTCAGAACTTTCGACTGGGTAAACCGATATTGATGATTCTTTTTTATTTGAAAGCTGGTGCTTCCCGTGTGGTCCCATTTTAATTTGGTCCAGTTCTGACAATGGAATCCATGAGAAAATCATACATGTAAGTCTTAAGATGAATATATACGTGAAATCCTATTTAGATACTATTTTGATTAATCTTTACGACGAATCGGCTTACAGTATGAACATCAAAAAATATGCTAAGGATAAATTGAAGCTTTAACTACTTTATCTATGTATTGGAATTACAATAAAGTTATTATTTACGTAACAAAAAATATAAGCCTAAACCACTAAAAAAAATGTTTTCTCATGACTTAACTATGAAGTAATCTAAGTAACAATTTTTTTAAAATACCCCCTTACGGCTAAGACTATTTTTGACTTTATCTATGTTCTAACTTTTTTTCGATCTTATAAAATTATGCACAAAATAAATAAAAACCACTTTTTCGCTTACTAGCCTCGTGCAAAAAGACGCTCGATTTTAAAATTTTGCAGGCATGAGATTCGAAATATTTCTAGCGTTTATATTCCTCTTAAATTTGCATCAAGTATGTACCCGACAAATGGACGAATAACTCAATATCACTCCAACCGATTTCGGTGATTCTTTTTTTATTGGAGAGGATGTACTTCAACGGTCGTTTGATGTGAGTTTGGTTAGGTTCTGATTATGGGATCCATGACAAAGTAGTGGAATTCTCCAATTCTTAACAGCAAATTAACGATACTTGGCCGAATCTTAATCGAATTGGTTAGTGTATCTACTTCAGATTCACTAAAAATCAAAAAATAAACAAAAATTTTAAGAAAACAAAAAACGACTTTAAAAAATGCACTAAAAAATAAAAATAATTATTTCGTATTCTTCTACAACTTAATAATCAACTTACTTTTTCTACTCATCAATATGTAGGTACGATTGTTATTTTTGGAGTCGGTGTCAGCAAAGGTACCCGGCCCGGCGTGTTCACTTGACAGCTCCCCTCCCGCCGCGGCCCGCTCTCGCCTCTTACCTCGTCAAGTCGCGCGTGCGACACAAGCACATCTCACCTATAATTATGTATGTAGTTACAAACCTACCTTGGCATGAAATTATATTAATATGAAATTATTTTTTTACTTTTTAGTGCATTTTTTGAAGTCGTTTTTTGTTTTGTTAAAATTTTTGTTTATTCATCTCCCCCTATATAGTTATTTCGAGCGCATATTGAGAAATGTTCACGCGCTGGTTGTCCCTTACTTGCAGCGGGCCAATAGGTATACATATAAAGACAAGCGAAACCTTAGAGTTTTGAGTTTTGACCCGCCGGGGAGTCCGGCGTTGAGCTCCAGTAATAGTAAAAGTCGAAGTTTACCCGCCGAGGTGTATCGCGTAACTTCCAGGTCACTAGAGAGAGAGTATACTCGTGAACCTTTTGTATAAAGTGACGAGTAATTAAGGGATAATTAGGGTCCGTTGAAGTTATTATTGTCATAATAACCATAAAGCTTCTGTTGTAGTTTGTACGATTGAGTTACTACTGTTTTTACGATTATTGAACTTGTAAATTGATTGTACCTAATAAAGACTCATTGTGTTTATAGAAGAAAAGTGTGGATGTTATTTAATTACCCCGCTATATCATGATTTTAGAAGCATCTTGAAAACATTAAAAAACTTAATTTTACTATTCTTAAATCACATTTTTTTTTTAAATTTACAAATATATAATAAAATATATAACATAATAAAATAATGCATAACCATCTTAATTGACTATTTTCATTCCCGGTTAGTGGAAAATTTTTCTCGAGTCTAACTGGGATAGTTAGTCTATTTACTAATTTATTTATTATTAATTATTTTTTTTAATGTTCTCCCATTAGGTATAAGCAAATGTAATATTAGGTCCTTACATATGAAATTGGCGTTTTGCCGTACTGGCAACTTTGATCTCAAATATCTTCTCTTTGGTTAGGAATTCTAATTTCAAATTTATACAGCTATTTATTTACTCATGTATTTGTGTTTCGAAAATTATTATTAATTTGTTTTTTCCTTAAATTGTTTTTTTTCCTTGTTTCACTTAGTTTACAAAATGGAAAACTTGAAATATCGCTTTATTTACGAGTACGAGATCTACTGTGGCACCAGTGCTGCAGAAATGGTTCGAAGGATTAATGATGTGTACGGCGACGGTGCCGCAAAAGAAAACAGAGTGCGTTTTTGGTTGCAACGTTTTCGTTCTGGAAATTTCGACCTGCAGAACAAGCCCCGTGGACGGCCGGAGACCAAAGTTGATAATGAAGAATTGAAGGCTATTGTGGAAGCGGATCCATCGCAAACCACGTCCGAGTTAGCTGCAGGCTGCGGTGTTAGTGATAAAACTATTTTAATCCACTTGAAGCAAATTGGGAAGGTGAAAAAGCTTGAAAGGTGGGTACTTCACGAATTGAGTGAAGCAAATCAACAAACGCGCGTTGAAACGCTAGACCACACGCTGCAGATTTTATTGATTCCCGTCCGAATGGTTTTTTTAGTAAAGGGATCGATGAACTACCTATGAGATGGCAAAAGTGCATAGATAGCAATGGTACATACTTTGATTAAATAAATATATTATATTTAAAAAAAATCGACTTTATGTTCCTCTCATGCAAAACGCCAATTTCATATGTAAGGACCTAATATATATAATTTTACTATGTTTTTAGTTAAATATAAAGACATATAAAATAAAAAATAAAACATTGTTAAAAAGGGTTTTTTTTTGTAGTAATTTTAATACATAAATGACAAAATTTTAATACATAAATGACAATTTTTTGTTCTGACGTAAATAGGTAATATGTAGATATGATTTTAGATTTGTTTTTAGGGTGTTATGCCGTGTTGCGCTAATTACCTCCGTCTAATCGTCTGCCCTGGTGATGGACACTGTAACGCTGTCCGAAACGTTGGCTAAAGGAGGAAGTAGCGCAACACGGCATAACACCCCAAAAAACAAATAACAAAAAAGGTAATATGTAATTTAAATTTACACCAATCAAAATTTTGCCTTTTTTATGTTTTAATTTTTCACAAATAATTGCCAAAGTTGTTGTTTACGGACACCCTATATTTGCGTTTGCATATTCAAAATATGCATTCTTTTTATCTGCAAATAATTATACAATATATTTCATAATTTCCAACTTTATCTTTGGGCTGACGCCACACGTTTTTTAATCTAGGTTCCAACTAAAAGCCCCGCGATACCGAGTTCGCCAACGACAAGTTGAAAACTCGTAGCATTTACAGGCGAGAGCTCGCGTCGGCGGTTGCGTCTGAATATGTCCTCAAATATTTCGCATTTATTTAACATTAATTAGTCAACATGTAAACATTGAGAAGTTTAAAAAAAATTTCAGTGTTAAAAAAAAAAACTTAAAAACAAGTGAAATTTTGAACAACTTACCGGCGGAAAACACTATCTTGACATAACAAAAAAAACAAAACTGTGTTTTTGTCAGTGATTTGTTTATAGTTTGTGTAAATGTGTTAAAATGTTTCAAAGTAATTTAAAACTCAACAGTTAAACGTGTTCTTTGTTTAATACAGTTGTTAATTGACAAGCAGTAACCGTACATTGTTTGCGAAATTTCCTTTGTTTATCAGTGGTTTAGAACAAGAAAATAAAATTAAAAAACCATAATGTCAGGACTGACATCTAGCGATGTGAGCTCGAAGGAAGATCAAGAAACAAAGCCTCTAGCGGTGATGCAAACCATCGATCAAAAGAAAATTACAGATTTATTGGAGTGGATGAGGAGCGACTTGGGAATCTCGGAAAAATTCGAAGAAAATGAAAAAGATGCCGCGCATTTTGTGACCAGAATTTTAGAATTGCACAAAATGAATACTCAAAAGGTCAAGAAATATATTTATAAGTATTACAAGTCTAGGAGCGCCGGTGGGGCGGAGGTTTTCCAAAATAGAAATAGTGAAAGCGATGAGATATTGAAAAGTTGTCAATCAGTGTGAGTATTGTTTTCGTCTGTTGTTAAACGGTGTTTATTCTCGATCATTTATTAGTTATGCTGAAATAGAAATGCAGAACTTAGATTTTGATTTATTTTTTATTTTTTGCAAAGTTAATCTATTTTGGGCCGGTTAGTAGCCAATTTAACATGTATTTTTTTTGGTTTGGCTGAGGGTTGAACATTCCTCCCCAGGGACTGGAGTTAACACTGCTAACACCAAAGCCGAATCTTAATTGGAGAGTACCGACATTTATTTCGTACATTAACTGCTGTAAATTTTAAAATGTTATCGACAACGAGTCTATCTGCCGAGTTTCAGCTCGATCGGATGTTGAGAGGTGGGCTAATTTCCTCTTCCAAGTTTATATTTCATTCATTTTTTCATTCAAGGAAACAAAGTCGAAATTCAAATAGACATGTTTTTAAATGATATTGATGTGGAGACTTAGAGCCTTACTAATAAACCTGTGTTCAATTTTACACAACTGATATTTAACCATTAGTTAATGTATAGAAAATGGTTGTTTATCAGTTGTGTAAAATTTTAAACACGTTTATTAGTAAGAGGGAATATGGAGAGAAACTTTGCAAGATGGATAATGCACGTTTAACGTTACTTTTATTAAAAGTTTCATGGAAAATTGGGTAGCTACTTAAGTTTAATGGGGGTTCGTAGTTAGGGCAAAAAGTGAATAAATTAAAGATGTTTACTAAAAAATTACACATATATTATTTAATATTAAATTACAATTAATCATAGATAACCACTCTGTAAATTGCCATCTCAACACATGCGTTTCACACCTAGTGAGATGGGCAATACATCATTATTATAACCAAATGTAATATGAAAATAATTAAATAAATAAATAAAATTAAAAATACTTGCGATTTTAAAGATATTTTATAATATTGCTTACATATTTATTAAGATATTTACGAAAACACTTATTTATTACATTTATTAATTTATTCTAACTCTCCAAACATTGTAAGAAAATATTGAAAAACATTTACTGAATATCGTCGGCTTATTGCCAGAAGGCATTAACTAATAAATTATTGTTATTTTTATTTTTATTCTAACTTTATGAGCAAAACCTCAAATTGTAATATTTAATTAAACGAAGACAATATAAGCGAAAGTCAGTCGAAAATCTGAGAACAGAAAAATTAGAAAAAGATATTGACACCGCTGGGACTTGAACCCAGGACCTCTTGCTTTCCGGGCAAACGCTTGTCTTCGTTTAATTAAATATTACAATTTGAGGTTTTGCTCATAAGGTTAGAATAAAAATAAAAATATTCATCCTAGACTTGCAGAAAAGTCAATAGATGTCGCATATGAAAATAAAATGGATAAAGATTTATCCAGACACTATCTAGAGAGCATTTAGTTCGGGTTTGAATCTTGCAATCATACATAAAGATAGTTTCCAATAATATATGCGTTAAGAGGATGAAGATAGTGTGGGCGGTTCTTAGTCGAAGTATGATACAGTTAAAAGTGACCGAATTGGATATCGGCACGGTGGCGCAGTGGTTAGCGCGTTTGCCCGGAAAGCAAGAGGTCCTGGGTTCAAGTCCCAGCGGTGTCAATATCTTTTTCTAATTTTTCTGTTCTCAGATTTTCGACTGACTTTCACTTATATTGTCTTCGTTTAATTAAATAAATTATTGATTTTGAGATAATCGAATTTAAAGTTTCAGCTACTTTTTAGTTTTATTAATAGTAACAAAAAAATAAAAACTGCATTTGGTATCTTTTAAAAGATATTCGATTTTTAGGCGCAATATTTAGAATTTATGTGTTTTTCCATACATTACCCCACTATCTAAAGTCATTGAAATAATTTAGTGATTTTGTATTAACAATTTATTATTTATCGGTATTAGGTAAAAGATTCAATTGTTACAAACAAGGTTTTATGGAAAATAGATAAATTGACACTTCTAGCTCGGTTTTGATAATAATGTCACTAAATGACTTCTGGCAGGAAATCGAATTGAATATAAATAAATACATCATTCGGAACCAATACTTAAGCAAAATAATATGTATATTGTTTAAGCTTGTCGCTTTCAACGGAAGCAATCTTCCAAACAGGCCCTCCATTGATATGCTTGGTGTAACCCTAAGTGACCAGCTCAGGTATGGGGGCTCCATCGAAGCCAGAGTAAAGTTAGCCTCCCAAAAACTGGGCGTACTGTACAGGGCCCGCAGATACTTTAATAGTACACAACTGCTAACCCTGTACAAATCGCAAGTGCGCCCCACGGTTGAATTTGGCAGCCACCTCTGGTCTGGAGCTCCAAAATACCTGAAAAATACCCTCGACTCTGTGCAGAAACGGGCGGTCCGTTTGATAAATTCTCCCATCTTAACAGACGGATTGCAATCTTTAGAGCACAGGCGTCGGGTGGGAATGCTATCCTTGTTCTACCGGTATTACAATGGAAGATGCTCCGAGGAACTAGCATCATTGATCCCTTCGGCACCGGTGCATAGTCGGGAAACACGCCAAACGCGTGCCCAACATTTGCACACAGTTGACATTTGTCACTTGAGAACGGGTCGTTTCTTCGACTCGTTCTTGTGTTCAACAGCTCGGCTGTGGAATTATTTGCCGGCCTCTGTGTTTCCTCCTTCCTACAACATGGGTCTCTTCAAGACCAATGTTCATTCCTTCCTCTCCTCAAAAAGACCCTCCACACAGCATCCCAGATGACATAGGCCCTGAGGGAAATTATTTTCCTCAGGGCCTCCTGTGTGGAGGTAATGTAAAAAAAAAAAAAAGCTAGGTATGTTTTTAAATACGTCTATTTAAATTTCGATTTTGTTTTCTTGAATGAATGAATGATGTATAATCTTGGAAGTGGAAATTGACCCGCTTCCCGACATCCGAGAAACTCAGATACATGCGGAAATATATGTAAAATTATTTGTTCATATTTCTATTTTTTTTTGTAATGTTGATTTATCTATTGATCATGTTAATCTGCGAGAAATAAAGATAAACTAGCGAATTTGCCAGTTAATGTTTCTATATATATATATTTTTAATTATTGTCTGCATTTATATTTTCACAGTTAAAAAAATATTTCATAAATGGTTTAAAAATCAATAAGTAAAATTATTCCTTAAAATCAAGGGGAGTTAAAATTACAAACTGTCAAGTGTAGATTATTCCAATACATAGTTTTTTAGTTTTTCAAACTTTATTAATAATAATAATTGGCTAATTTAGCTCTGCTGTGGAATGATTTGCCGGCCTCTGTGTTTCCTCCTTCCTAGAACCTGGGTCTCTTCAAGACCAATTTTCATTCCTTCCGCTCCTTAAAAAGACCCTCCACACAACATCCCAGATGACGTAGGCCCTGAGGGAAATTATTTTCCTCAAGGCCTCCTATGTGGAGTAAATGTAAAAAAAAAAAAATATGTATATATAGCGCCGTTTTCGTGAAAAATCACCTCAAGGACGTGGGTGAGGATTATCATAAAATAACTTTAATTACATGAATGCCTTATATTTAGTAGATATTTGGTTAGTTAATTTCAACGTTCCTTCGTTCTTTGGGAAGCAATTTATTCCTAGTCGGCTCGCTGCGCACCAATTTTTTGCAGCTGTTTTCTTGGTTGTGATACCATACTTGACCAAATATCTCGATGAGATTTTGCTTGGTGGTAATCGTTTATTTCTTCAATTTTTCTTTCATCATTGGCCATTGGGTTCATAACAGGTATTCATGGGCCATGGGAGCGTTTAAAATTTGCTTATCTTGAAGATATTGTGGCCAACTTTGACATTGCAGCAGGAAACCTTGTCGTGAATGAATGTTCTATCACCACTCTGACCCCTAGACTTCTACCCACCTGTCATACCTTTTTCCTTCCTAGAACTGCCTCTCCTTCATCATCATCATCACTATTGGCTCTACAACCCCTGGTGGGTCTTGGCCTCCTCAAGAGTCTTCCTCCACTCATCTCGGTTTTGTGCCAGCTCTCTCCAGTTTAGAAACTCCAAGATAGATATGTCTTTGAGGACGTTGTCGCTCCATCTTACTCTTGGTCTTCCCAGGCTCCTTCGCCCTATTGGTCTTGAGTTCAGCGGGGACTTTGGTGCTTGATGCTCGGTCATTCTCTCCGCATGACCCAGCCACCGCAGTCTTCCCAGTGACTTCCTCTCCTTACTTCCCTAAAAATAACCTCCACACAGGATGACATAGGTTCTGAGGGGAATTATTTTCCTCAGGGTCTTCCGGGTGGAGTTAATCTAAAAAACAAATTCGCCCTTATTAATGGGTGGACAAAAAACTCACATTGTGTATTTGTTTTGGTTGTTTTAGATACCTGTTCACACTGCCCCACCTGACCAAGGGAGGGCAGAGAATAATATACTCCAAGATAGCTCCTGGAACGAAAGCAGATGACTTCGACCAAAAGGCATTTTTCAAAAGATTCTTCATGGTTTCTGATATAAGGTAAATTGCCAAAAACCATACTTGAGCTACAAAACCTTTTTTTATGGTTAGAAATTAAGGTAAATTCAGATCTTGCAACCAAAACCGGCTAAAGCCCTTTCACGCAATCTTTCGATTCTGGGTGGTGGTATTTCACAAGCACTGATAGTTTTTTTTTTATTGATTGAGCGTAGTGAAGTCCTGATTTAACTTTACCGTTTGGCATTTCATTTATATGTATATTTGTTTTTAAGTTCCGGTTCTGACTCAAGACGGTGATCGTTAATAGTCCAATAAATATTTTTTTTGGGTTTTCTTATTAGCGTCTTTTGAAGAAAGTTTGAAAAACATATATATATATAAAAAAAAGACGGGTTACGAATAACCCGACAATATTTGAAAATCTCCTACTACCACCAGAGTAAGCCGGAAATATTGCTTGAGTCGTGATGGAGGACTTAGCCAGCCGAGGAATCGAACACGGAACGCCTGGGTGGGACCCAAACGCCATGCCAACTCAACCACTGACCGGCCACCTTTGATTAATTAGATTGTCTTGAGATGGTGACGTGTCTTTGACGAAACATAAAATTCCATTTTTTGAAATAAAAAAAAAAAACACATAAAATCTTATACTACGCGGTATTTAAGTACATTTTATAAGTCTTATGATTTCAGTGAAAATTTTGATTTGGATTTATTAAATAAGAAAAAACTATCGACACATGGTACCTACATTTTTTTGACCCCAGATATAAGCTTTTATGGTTATGATTTCTGAAGAGAATTGTTTATTGTTTCTGAATTCTGTCGAGTATTTCATCTCTCTAACCTCTAACGGGTGGTATATTTAGATACTTCAATAATAGAGCCCTGTCTCCTGCGACCTCCGACATGAATATTTGCTTGAACATTACTATAATCTTTTCAATACGAGCGTGGCTTTGAATAATTCTTCTTTGCAGATGCAATTTTCAATATTCATGCTTTCCGTGGCTGGTGGAAAACGTTCTCCTTGTGAAGGCGGGGAAGGCAGGATAGGGGATTAGGTCATTTTTAAACGACTTCAAAAAGGAGGAGGTTCTCAATTCGACTGAATTTTTTTTTATGTTTGTTTCTCATAACTTTCGACTGGGTGAACCGATATTGATGATTTTTTCTTTATTTGAAAGCTGGTGCTTCCCGTATAGTCCCATTTCGATTTGGTCCGGTTCTGACAATGGCATCCATGAGAAAACCCTATAAGTCTTCAATTTGCGTTAAGTATGTGCGCGAGAAATGGACGAATAGCTCAATATCACGCCAACCGATTTCGATGATTCTGTTTTTATTGGAAAAGATGTACTTCAAGGGTAGTTTAATGAGAGTTTGGTTAGGTTTTGATTATGGGATCCATGACAAATTAACAGAACTCTTCAATTATTAGCAGCAAATTAACGATACTCGGACGAATCTTTTATAGGCTGATACGTTTTTAGATTTTCACTGCCAAAGTATTTTCGTTGTTTGTTTTTGGGGTGTTATGCTGTGGTGCGCTACCTCCTTCTTTAGCCAACGTTTCGGACAGCGTTGCAGTGTCCATCATCAGGGCAGATCCGGTAGATATAGACTATCCGGATCTTTGAGTCACCTACCGTAACGTCGTTATGGTTAAGTAATGTCTGTCTCATATGAGCAGCACGTTTAGTAGGTCTACCCATATTCAGACAAATTAGTTAGTGTACTTCAGATTCACTAAAAATCAAAAATTAAACAAAAATTTTAACAAAACCAAAAAACGACTTCAAAAAATGCACTAAAAAGTAAAAAAATAATTTCGTACTCTTCTACAACTTAATAATCAACTTACTTTTTCTACTCATCAATATGTAGGTACGATTGTTATTTTTGGAGTCGGTGTCAGCCAAGGTACCCGGCCCGGCGTTTTCACTTGACAGCCCCCCTCCCGCTGCGCGCCCCGCTCTCGCCTCGTCGTGCGACACAAGCACATCTCACTTATAACTATGTATATAGTTACAAATTGGCTGACACCGACTCCAAAAATAACAATCGTACCTACATATTGATGAGTATAAAAAGTAAGTTGATTATTACATAAGTTGTAGAAGAACACGAAATTATTTTTTTTACTTTTTAGTGCATTTTTTAAAATCGTTTTTTGGTTTTGTTAAAAAAAATTTTAAAGCAGCCGCGCGGTTAGTCATGGAAAATAAATCCAACGAGTTTTTAGGGTTATGTCAACTGCGCGAGCCTAATAATTATGACACTATAATGATTATATACTCATCTGTAAATAAAGTCCATTAATTTAAATGTAGATGGCCCATAAACCTACGTAACAATTTTTGATAATGCTTGTTTGTTTTCAAATTCTTAACTGGTGCATTTACGTCTTGATACGATTGCTAGTAGCCAGAAATATTAATGGAATGCCAACTCGTATTTCTGGTGAAATTTTTCGTGCACATGTAGTATATTTAATTAAACTCAGTTCTTCAAAATCGGTTTTAGAGACACAGATGAAATTGCCCAATCCAAATCGGTATTCTATTCTTAATTCCTGATAAGAAAATACCTTCCACAATTTGGAGGTAGTGCGGTCTAACTTGAAATCTGCGTTTTCTCTTACATTTGGCAACTACAATTTTATCGCTAAAACCGTTATGATCTCTTTGAAGTTTGACGTTTTGGACATCTACGTAATTACTTACTTAGTCGAAATTCTTAAATGTGATAATCTGGAAGTCCAATCTTTGATGGATTCAGTTCCCTGATCCCAGTACTTGAGGTGGAGAGATAATAATAAGACGTGGGTAGTCTTATGAGTGTTTATTAAGAGATCTGTACAGTGTTTCTTCTAGGAAGCCTATTTGCAAAGAGCACGAATGGGACAATGATACTCTTTTAGATGTTACTCATGCTGTCTCACTCATACACGCATGTCTCTTTCATACCTTTAGACATACGTTCACCACATTAAATGGTATATTAATCGCCGTGTACTAATCGGTATTAGCCAGAAATTTTTCCTGATAAATAAATATCTATTAAAATATCTACGAAATCTGCATTTTCTCCCTGATGTAGCATCTCTTTCTTATTAGAACTAATCTTGACATTTACATAATCGTCAAACGTCAAGTGTTCAGTGAGTAGATACTACCGCAGACCACTAGACAAAATATGTGTGGCTACACCCACTTCGCCCCAATGTTTCAATAAACGGAGGATACGGAAAACAAAAAAATGTTCATGTCGAAAGGTTGCAAGCGTTGCAAGGGATCCGGCTTAATGTATATTTTATTATTGACACGAATGAATTATTTTATTGTTTTATCTTTATGACTCCATAAACAATGATAGGTTCTTTTATGGTGGATTAACATTTTACATACGTCATTATTTTACCATGGAATAATCAACCAATTTACCTATTGATATTTTTCCATCAAAATAATTGAAATATTACATAGATAACGGTAGTTACATGCATTTGTAGATAAAATGTATGCGTTTATCTACCAGAGAAGTGAGTTTATTACCCACTCGGATAACATCGGAAAAACCCAACTTGATAAATAAATAAGCTTCGTGAACAAAGGGAACTGAATCCTGTAATAAATTTTATAATTTTTATCAATTCGCAGGACACGTGTAGTTACAGATTAGATTAGTTTTCATGTACATAGTAATAAAAATATTGGAACTTGTCACAACTTCTTGAAATGTATCGTTGTGGAAATAAATACAGCAGTGTCGTGAGTGCTTTCTTTGATTTGAATACCGCATAAGGATTCCAATTCTCGCAGCCATTAGGATTCTGGCATTCCCAATTTTTTGGGGAGGCTGAAGGGAGAATGGATAGGAAGAAGATGAGATAGAGGATGTCTGGGAAGTACTTGGGTTTTCAGATCTCATCACCAATGTACGGGAGAAAACTAACAGATTTTTTCTAATAAATTTGATACTCGTGTAACCATTAGAGATTTCTTATTCAATTGATAACTTTTTTTTCTAGTGTTTTTTTCACCTTATGCCTACCTACCTATTTGTTTTACCTAGTTTCTACCTTTCCTAGTTCTTTATACTAATGCATACATTGCCTACAACAATTACAACAATTGCAATATTACAACAATTGCCTAGTTTTTTTACCAAGTACTTTTTACCAAGTACTTCTCTTTTTTACCAAGTACCTACCTTTTTTGACCAAGTACCTACCTTTTTTTTAACAAATACCTACCTAGTTTTTTTTTTACTTTTACCAGCCTGCCTAGTTTTTTACTTACTACCTATCTACCCAATTTTCTTTCGTAGTTCCAACCTAACTAGCTTTTTTACCTTGTAGGCAGCTACCTAACTAGTTTTTTTTACTCTGGAGGTACCTACCTATCTACCTTCGTACCTACCTAGTTTGTTTTATCTTATACCAACCTACCTGCGTAGTTTTCTTAACCTAGTACCTACCTAGTTTTTTTTACCCGGTAGGACATAGTTTTTTATCTTATACCAACCTACTTGCCTAGTTTTCTTAACCTAGTACCTACCTAGTTTTTATACCCGGTAGGACCTAGTTTTTTTTATCTTATACCAACCTACTTGCCTAGTTTTCTTAACCTAGTACCTACCTAGTTTTTTTGGACGGTAGGAACTACCTAGTTTTTTAACCTATTACATACCAAGTTTTTTTTCCTTTGTAGCTACCTAGTTTTTTTTATGGTACCTACCTAGTTTGTTTCCTAGTACCTACCTACACACTTTTTAATCTAGTAGTTAGATACCTACCTAGTTTTATTATCTTATACCTACCACATTTTCAACCTAGTAGATAGGTATCTACCTAGTTTATACAATTATTCTACAATAAATTTATGTTAAAAACAAATTGAATAAAAAACTATATAATTTATAACCAAAAAAATCAGATTACGTCTGTCACAACACGATAGTCCTTATCATAAACAAACAATTTAGGTCTTTAAATTTTTAATAACTAGAAATGTAACTAAAACTTATTTTTATTTTTAAAGAAATAATTAACAAAAAACAACATTTTTTTTACTTGTAATCATTTTATCAGTAGATAAATCAAGAATTTATTATTTTAATCTATGTTATTTTTCAGATTCAAAGAAGAGGCCAGTAGCAATGGAGATTTGTTCATATTCGACATGGAAGGATTTACCCGGAGTCACGCCATGAAGCTTTTCAGTGGAGGATATATGAACAAATTCATTAAATCCCTGAAGGTATACAATATTCAATTCTAATATAACCAGATAAAGAGAGATTATACTGATTATTATTATTGTTTATCTTTTTATGGCTGCGTTTTTTTTCTGAATGAATAACAACAATCTGTTCATTCATATTAATCTTGTGTAACATATTATCGTATAACATTGGCAGCTATCACATAGCGATTTGTATGTCTTTGGTAATTCCCTAATAGCGCAGGTTATCTATTTTGATTATAAAGCTGTTATTAATTTGTTTTATAATGTAATAACCATTCTGAAAATTTTGATCTATTTTATCTTTTCAATTTTTTTACACCTTTTCAAAGTATTTGAAAATCAAATTATTTTGAACGTGTATTGAAGATTAAAAGCAGCTAATTATTTATTAATTGATTTTGATTAAAATAAAACAATAACTTTGTAAACACCACTTTTATTTTTTATACTTTATGCCGACCGGGTTTCGCTACAACCGTAGCTTCTTCAGGGCAGTATAATAGACCCGGTCGGCATAAAGTATAAAAAATAAAAGTGGTGTTTACAAAGTCATTGTTTTATCTTAAATTAATAATGTCACATCACAAAGTATCCGCTTCATGTGAACAAAAATTGATTTTGTGTTTATTTCGAAGAACTTTATTTTTATTTTTATTTAATTATACTGAATATGATAATGCTATTATCAAGCTCTGCAAGTATGTTAGTAAGTATTTTTGTTACAGCTGTTTCGGTTTAGAATACCATTTTCAAATTGTTGAACCACATTTAGGCGACGTTTTTACATGAATCTAAATGTCAATTTTTAAATTGTCTATTGATTTGTTACCGGTTAAACCAATTTGCTGAGAAATTAAGTAGAGACAGTAGACACTCCATTGTGTGGGAGATCTGCCGAGCAATCCTAAATCTTTTTTGAGATCTGTCAGATTGTGTGAATTGTGTGACTTTCTATGGCTGTTATTTGCTTTTTCTAAAGGCCGATGTCAGATTTCAACTATGAGCTGTTACAGATTGTCGAAGCTGGCTTGATACCCATAGAAAAGCATATGACAGCCGTAGAAAATCGCACAAATCTGACAGGAGATCTCACAAAACAAATTCCACAAAAGATATAGAATCGCTCGGCTGTTTTTCTCCATCAAGTGTTTAATAATGAGTTATAGCAATTAAGGAAACCTTAACACTTGGTGGGGGAAAACAGATCTCCCACACAGTGGAGTGTCTACTGTCTCTACTTAATTTCTTAGCAAATTGGTTTAATCGGAAATAAATCAATTTAGACACTTCCAAAATTGACATTTAGATTCATAAAGGGTGGCGCAAAACTACCGATATGGTTTGAATCTTATTGTAATGTGTAATAAGATTATACAATAAGATTCAAACCATATCGGTAGTTTTGCGCCACCCTATATAAATACGTCCTTTCAATGTGGTTCAACCGCAGTTTGAAAATGGTTTTGTAAACCGAAACAGCTCTAACAAAAATTCGTACTAAAATACTTGCAGAGCTTGATAATAATATTATTAAATTTAATTTAATAAAATTGAAAAAAAAATCAAATTATTTATTTTATGAGGGACTCACGCCTTAGTTATATTGCACAAAAATCGCAGTTTTAAAATTTGCCAAGTCATTTTGTTAATATTAATAATCCAATATATGTTATCGGCGTTATCGCGACTTTTATCTGGTCAAAAATATTTTGATTACATATCTCTAGTACCTATTTCCTCAATATCAGGAAGCTACTTATGATGAAAATGATAATATATTGCAGAAATTTCTAATGTTTTTGCATAAAACTTTTAATAGCATATTATTTTGACGTAAAGACGTCTTTTGAAAAACAATTAGGCAATGGCACCCAAGTCAGTGATAGTTTCTGACGGGGAACTGCAATAACTGTGATAAAATTATACATCGCGCCGCCATTTTAGTCTCGCTAAAGAGTAAGGATGAAAGTTTGTGTCATGTTTGGCACCACTGCTCCATGTTTGCCTCCACACCTGAGAACGGGTCGTTTCTTCGACTCGATCTTGTGTTCAACAGCTCGGCTGTGGAACGATTTGCCGGCCTTTGTGTTTCCTCTTTCCTACAACATGGGTCTCTTCAAAACCAATGTTCATTCCTTCCTCTCCTCAAAAAGATCCTCTACACAGCATCCCAGATAACATAGGCCCCGAGGAAAATTAGTTTCCTCAGGGCCTCCTGTGCGGTGTTAATGTAAAAAAAGCACCTGTCATCTAAGTTTAGGTTTCCCAATACAACTTTATCCTTCAGGTTTATACCAAATTTAATGTCGATAATATCTGTAGTACTTTTTAGTGTCTATAAGGACTCCAGTTACTAATATCTACAGCCTGTATGTCTGACGAATATCTACAGCTCATATGTTGAACTAATATCTACGAACTTCAGAGTGTTGACTAATATCTACAGAGCGTAGGTTGAACTAATATCTACAGAGCGTAGGTTGGACTAATCAGCTAAATGTGTCCAATAGTCCGATATTAGGGATTTTTACATACATACTTACATAAATTAAGTTTTTTAAACTGCATACGCAATATTACGTTATTCCAATATGCTATACATAATTGCAAATCCAACCTCTGCCAGTACTGTAGATATTCGTCAACACTTTGGTTCTCATAGATATTAGTCAACAGTTTGAGCTGTAGATATTCGTCAACACTTTGATTCTCATAGATATTAATTCGATTTTTTCAGTTTTTGGAATTCCTGTAGATATTAGTAGACGCCTCCTCTATAAGTAACTCTTGGTGGTACCTAGTAGTACTACAAAGACGTTTTGCAAACTTACCATAATATGTCAAAAATCGCTCGAATAAATATCGTTGTTTCTAATCAAAGTGATGATACACAACTTGATATATTCATTGCATATACGCCTTCAACTCTCTCTCTAATTTAATGCAATCTTGGGGGATGCTGGGTGGAGTTTTATTTTATAGATAAAGAGGTTAACCTTTTTGTAGGAGGAAATACAAAACCCTATGTGAGGGTGAGACAGATCAAAAATTCCATTTTTTGTAACAATGGTTTTTGCTATGACCATCTCACACGGGAAGTTGATAGTATGAGGAAAGTCATAATACACAATATATTTTGCAAGTTTAGAAAATCCATTCCTGTTACATGTTCCGCTTAGCGGAGCCGTCCCAGTGCAAATATTGTATTTTCAACTCCTCAAACATTTGTTACTGATCGTGGTTATGCATTGTAGCGCGTATACACTTGCGAGACAAACCGCGAGCCGAAACAAGAATCCAGGATTCGCTTATTATATAAACCGGCCCATTCAAAACTTTCATAAAACCTATCTCTTTATTGTTTCCAGGAAACGTACCCCAGAAAGTTGAACACCATTCACATCATCAGGACGAAACCTTGGCACAAGAACGCCATTGGAATCTGGTTGAAGATGTCAGGGTTGAGCAAGAAGATTCTGGACAGGGTGAAGACCCACCCCGTGCAAGAGGAAGGGTTGGAGGGTCTTGGGGTACAGATGGAACAGCTCAGCGGGAGATTACAGGATCTCAACGGTACCTAATCACTTAATTTGAATTTAGTTAGCCATTTATAATTGGTGATAGTACATTTAGCCAAGGCGCAAACCTTAGCGCAGGTGAGCGGCCGTTGAAAACTTTATTTTGAGATAAAACCCATAGATGGCTTACAATTTTATCAAAAAACTGCTAACTAAGTTGCTTCGTTCTGGATAACATCACTGTCTATTCAGATATCTCGTCTCTTTGACAGGGCAGGGTTCTAACTATACTTTACCTAGTTCTGAGATTATGAGGTATCAAAGTTTGCAAAAACTATGTATCATTATCGATTTATCAATATCTAATTTTTAAAGGAAATACTATGGTTGGTTGAAAAGTAATGCACACATGCCTGTAAAACACGAAAAAAAACGATTCTTGCTTCAAAACAATATTATATTTATTTTTTAACATAGTCGCCGTTAAGGCTAACGCATTTCTCCCAACGTGGAAGAAGTTTTTTCATTACGTAACTGAAAAATTCTTCCGATATTTCTCGAATCCAGGACTTAGCTGCCTTCACCTCATTGTCTGAGGTGTAGTGATTACCCTTGAGCTGTCTTTTGAGTAGAGGAAAAACGTAAAAATCACAAGGCGAAAGATCGGGGAGTGAGAAGGGTGTGGAATCGGTTCAAACTGCAGGTCTTGCAGAGGGTCTAATCGACACTGTTTGTTCTCGTCTGTGAAACGGCGTGGTACCCATCGTCCATAGATTTTACGGTATCCTAATTGTTCAACAATTAAACCGACACGTTCCTTGAATATTCCAAAAAATTTGTGATACGCTTTTGGGTGATTCGCCGGTGATTTTTAATCAAATCGTGGACGAGTTTGGATTGTTTATATCGTCTGTATCAATGATCTGAATGTCCGCTGCGTGTTTAATCAACAAATATTGCTTTTCCAGGTTCACAGTCATGAAATTTTATTACCCATCAGCTCTGAAAAGTATTTTGGTTATAGCGAAAAAAATGGTATTGATTTCAAAGATCATTTAAAAAAAAGTCAGTTAGATCCTTGTTCAAATTTACCTTTTGATAGCATGTACTTAAGTGTATTAAGACAACAACTTTGACTATAAATAATATTATTTTAACCCAGATACACACAGTCACACCCATGTTCAATCGGTTTTCCGAGTATTGCATATAGTTTTTCTCCATTTTGCTTTCCATGAAGAAAATCAGTAGTATTAAAAATTCTTTCGAGAGAATTTGTGTACAGCAAGCTTCATTAAAAAAATTAAAATGTTAATTGTATAATGTACGAGTATTTCATACTTATCAAAAAATTTACAGTTTTTTCTTTATTTTTTCAGATGCAATGACACAAAGGCTGATAGCGCACAGCACATGGTTCGAATCTCGAGAAGTCAAATTCAAAACATTGACTATCAAAAGCATCAAACTGGATAAACCTAAAGGAAAATCAAACCCTGAAGAACAATTGTACATTTCATCAAATTCAGAGATATACACATTTAAATCCTTGGAGGGAATTTTTAGACAGATTAACGTGGACGATAAATGATTGAAAATTTTGAAACATGGACGCTATTATATTTTAAATGTCTCCGATTGATTTTTAAAATGAGGACTGACATTGCGAGATTGTGAAAGCTGTGAAAAAATGCTAAAAAAGATTTCGATAATTTTTTATTATAATTAAGAAGATCCCCTTTATTATTTGTAATACTTTCTCTTTGGACAAGAATTGGAGGGTTTTTTTAAGGAAAGGGAGGAGAGGTAGATCTGGGAAGGAAAAAGATATGAGAGGTGGGTAAGAATCTAAGGGTCAATGTGTTCAGGAGTGACGGACGTTTGAATCTATCCCTTCCACTGCTGAAAGAGTCCTGCTGGTCAAAATCCGGCACATATGAAGTGGGCAGGCACACCCGCCGCCAAGACCTAGACAAAATAATAAACCTCATGAACACGGATAATCCTACTAAGTCACTAAACGTAGCGATCGGGATGACCTATGGCGGAGATGTTGGTTATCCAATAAATGGTTCCTGGGGCGGCGGTACCCATACCCGCCTCCCAAATTTTACTTTTATACTTCGGAATAATAAATATGCACATATTTTCGTTATTTGTTTTTGCGGTGTTATGCCGTGTTGCGCTACCTCTTTCTTTAGCCAACGTTTCGGACAGCGTCATCATCAGGGCAGATGTTGGACACTCTAACGATGTCCGAAACGTTGGCTAAATAAGGAGGTATGCGGTACACGGCACAACACCCCAAAAACAAATAACGAAAATACATTTGGCCGTGAAAATCTAAAAACGTAATATACACGTAATATTTTTAACATTTTGATTTCCCTATCAGAGTTTGCATTGTTCTTAACACAATGTTTCCAATTATCATGGACTTTTTAGTGTATTTACGTATATGTGGGAATTTGTGTTATTTATAAAGAAATAACATTACGAATCAAAAGATAAAAAGTGGAATAAAGTTTAAAATTCATCTAGTTGTACTCATTTCAGTGGAATTCCATCAAGAATTAGCATTTACAAAACTAGAAATTAATATTTTAAAATATTTTATACTTTTGAATGTAACTATAATTTTGTGATTATCCGTTATATATAAATGAAACAATATTTCTTTGTTAGAACCACTTTATAATGAGTCCACTATCAAAAAACAAAAAAACATTTTTTGGTCCTATCTTACATACGTTCCCTTTGGTTCCATGACAGTTCATCCTGCGACAATTCATCCGGCGACAGTTCATCCTGCGACAGTTCATCCGGCCGACAGTTCATCCTGCCGACAGTTCATCCCGCCGACAATTCATCCGGCGACAATTCTTCCTGCCTGATCATTTAGAAGATTTTTTCTTCAAGTAAGTATGCAAAGAGGATATACGGCCGCACAACCTAACCTAACCTAACCTAACCTAACCTAACCTAACCTAACCTAACCTATTTAGTAAAAATATTTTTACAGCAGATTTCCACTCAAGATGCCTTCAGATATAAGTATATCGATTTTGGTTGTACGGCCGTATATCCTCTTTTCATACTTACTTAATAAAAATCTTCTAAATGATCAGGCAGGATGAATTGTCGCCGGATGAATTGTCAGCGGGATGAACTGTCGGCAGGCTGAACTGTCGGCAGGATGAACTGTCGGCCGGATGAACTGTCGCAGGATGAACTGTCGCCGGATGAATTGTCGCAGGACGAATTGTCGGGTCACCGTTCCCTTTCAATGTCCGTTCTGTTTCCACCACCCACTCTTCATTAATCCCTAGCCATGCCCCCACACCTACCACAACGCTTAGTAATACATTGTTTTGTAATTGTCAAGTCATTATATTTTTGCCCTGAAGAAGTAACGGTCGTTCTGAAACCGGTCTACGTTAATAAAATATATAAGTGGTTGTATCAAAGAAATATTTTAACTTTTTTTTAAATATTTTATTTACATCATGCTAACCCTTAGTGCCATCACAACAGTTTTATTGTTTCTTGTGCATTGATGAAAGACTTAGCTTGGAGAGGATTGCACATTAAATGCCAATTTGACGATTTGATTCGGTTTCAAACCGATCAAATAAAATAATTTTATATCTGGGGGTTAATGCTAGTGAAAAAAATATCGATATACCGATGTATCGATATTTATTAAAATATCAATATCGACGTCGATATATCGAGGAAAAAATATCAATGTATCGATACATCGGTCAAATTTTCAAAATATTTTGCGTTTTAAAAATAATAGTGTATTCAGCTCAATATTATCAATAGTAATTTTTATACACAATGTGCATTATTTTAATGTACAAAAATCTCAATAAAAATTAAGGTATCTTTATCAGTAAATATTCAATTTTATTAGGTAATAATTACAAAAATATCAAAAACTGTCTTCTAAATTATATGTAAACTTTGTATGCGTCTCAGTAACATTCTGTTGGCCTATTATTCTGTCAAAAAGGACTTCGTGTTTGGAACAAGGTATAGTCCATAATCATAAACACTTGGGAACCAGCACGTAGGAGTGGTTTAGAAAAATAGCGAAAAATACCAAACATTTCTATGTATGTACCTACACACATATGAGATAGTATTAGTGATCATAAATACGAATGCAAAGACAATAGATTTGCAAGCTTTTAATAGTTAAAATTTCAACCGCCAGATGTAATGACCCAATACAGTTACTTTTTTCCGTTCGTTCCTATACGGTTTTAGATTCTAGTGACTTTAGTTACATAAATAAATAAAAATATCGTTTTTGATACAATTTTCGATATTGGTTATTTTTTATCGATATATCGGATCCAAATATGTCGGCTAAAAATATCGATGTATTGAATTAAAAATATCGATACTTTTTCAACAAGCCTACTTCTACCAGATACAAAATTTACTCCATTAAGATTTGCGACGCACGAAATGCTTCAATTGTATTATACATTAAAAAAATACTGTCAATTTTTTTTACTATGTTCCCTTGGATTTTTTACTTGAATAATAAGTCTCCACGCATTTAAACATTTCGTATCGAATAACAGTCACCTTGTTTGTAATAAATAAATGTTTGTGGATGATGTGCACGGTGTTTGGCGTCCTCTCTGCTCGACCTAGTTCTTCGAAGGATCCGATCAATGGGATCGGCTCGATGATACAATTTGTGGATGACGAATTTCAAAATGATGAGGCGAAGAAATAACTTGTTTAAAAAAAACATTTATCTTATTTTAAATGTTGCTAATCACTGTATTTTATGTAATATTTAATAATGTATGACTTTAGTTTTAAGACCTTTTATACCCAAATTTAAAAGAAAATAAATATAAGTAATCGAAAAATCATTTCTATTTTAATAATCGCTAATTCAGTGTAAAAAAATAACTTAGCATACACCATTATTTAAATCAAGGTTTCGTATTCCCCATTTTTCTTCCCCAAAACTGAACCGATTTTTTTACCAACACTGTTAGAAGAAAATATTCCGTGTTTATACGTTTTGTAAAAATACATTGTCTAGTTTTTATACCTACTGAATGTCTGTTGATGGCGTATTATTATGGCAATTGGATGAAATATTTGTATTTGGTTATGGATTGTCTTTGTCTTTTAAATTGCTGTAAATATTTACTGGTTGGAGATTTATTTGTAAATGTATATATATTCTAAAAAGGAATTAAATTCTTTACAACTTCTATAAAATAAACTTCTTTGTGTGATGAATATTTTATACGATATGAAGGAATGTTTGATGAAAAATATGAGGTAAAATGATTTTTTTCGAAATTATCTACATTTCTGGAGCGTGTAATTCAAAAACGGCTGGGATTTAGAAAATTGTATATAGAATAAAAGTTGTAGATAATTTTAAAAGCTATTACTTAATCCTAAAAAATTTTCCTCTGCGACGCACCGTTTTTGAGATACAAGCGGAAATCTGAAAATTGGGACCTTCCCCCCCCCCTCCCCCCCCCTAGCTCACCACCTAGACGTCAGGACTTTTAGTATGTTCACACCCTTAGCACCCTAAACAAGTCCTGAAAGAATCGCTTAGGTCCCTGCTCACGCACTATACACCTTCTTCCTTGACTGGACTATAAAGGAAATTGGGAATACGTTTGTATGGAACGCCGCCCCCCGGATTCCTCTTAATTTTCAAAATCTGTGAAAAAACCCGCCCTTATACGCTTAGGACGAAGAAACACTTCTTGTCAACTTAATTACTAGAAACACCTATTTATTTAAGTCAGACAGATTTTTTTTTACATTTACTCCACACGTGAGGCCCTGAGGAAAAAAAATTCCCTCAGGACCTCATATCATCTGAGATGCTGTATGGAGGGTATTTTTGAGGAGAGGAAGGAGTGAACATTGGTCTTGAAGAGACCCATGTTGTAGGAAGGAGAAAACACAGAGGTCGGCAAATGTGACAAATATCAACCGCGTACAGTTGCTGAGCGCGCGTTTAGCCTGTTTCTCGAGATGCACCGGTGCCGATGGGATCAATGACGATAGGTCCTTGGAGCATCTACCATTGAAATACCGGTAAAACAAGGATAGCATTTCCACCTGTGCTCTAAAGATTGCAATCCGTTTGTTAAGGGCCCGCAACCCGGATTTATACCGATTTATTACATATTTCCCTTAAACACGGTAAGTTTTAAAGCTCTTAAAAAAATATATGTTATTCTTGAAGATAATGTCTAGACTTTGCCCGCGCCGAAACGCAAATTATATAAAATTCCCTTGATAGAAAAAAATCGCAAAGTACGCTTCAAAAATTATTATTAACACGTTTGTTTCAGTTATTTTACAAGTTATATGTATGAAAAAATTCACAGTGTTTCCTTTAAATGCTGTTTAAGATAATGCCCGCGAGATTTTGGCTCTATTTTAAACGAGTCGTGTTTTATTAAACATCTTCGCAATTTTCGCATCGATTTTGTCGCTGTAAATGTTAGCGCTCTCCTCTAACATTCGTAATTTCATTTCATAGATCCCGGTTGCAGAGCCTTAAGATGGGAGAATCTATCAAACCGCCCGTTTCTGCACAGAATCGAGGGTTCAAATGAAAAAAACGATGGCGATAGGACGGTCGTCGATCGCGTAGGTACGATCTATCTATGGGATTAGTACATATACGCTACACCTTACCCTAATATTATCGCAACCAATTATTTTAACAGCACTATACATGTTACATTTGGCATCGTTTCTAAATTTATATGGCACCATTTAGTTTTTAATAAAGTACAGGGTTTTAATTAAAGTTCAACGTAGGTATAATAATAACTTCACATTTTAATAGCTCAAAGTGTTTTGCCACCGTGAAACGCGTAAAGCGTAAAATGGCATTGTGTTATAAAAATGATTTCTTTTTTTATAATTGGCACTAACACATTTTAAAGAATTCGCGCCCCATAAAATGTGGAGAAAGCAAGGAGGCTTTTAATTGCACGAAATGAATCGTACTTTAACAAATTATTATATTACAGGTACGGAAAGTAAAGGAATTTTAGCTATTTTTAAATTACTAGCTGGTACCCGGAATGCGTTGCTATGCCATTTAATAAAGAAATTGTTTTTCTCTGCGTGTCCTTTCCCATCCGTCCGGTTCCCCTTTCCCCTCTCGCGTTCCCACTCTGCCTCCTCCACCTTCCTCGTCCCCACTCGACTCTCCTCCTTCCCCCGTCCCGCGAACCCCCTCCCGAGTTCCCCTCCCCCATCCTGCATTCTATACATTCATTCCCGGTACATTCAATTTTCACAGCTAACAGCTCGCGTGCCACCTATTGCATTTTTTGTATACAAATTTCATAATGTCAGAGCCCACCAGTAGTTTTATACAAACCTTATCCTGAAAATAACGAACACAAAAAAAAGAAATATCCAATTTGGTGCTGTCGTTCGGAAGTTATGAGCGTACATACATTTCCGCGATTCATTTTTATTTATGTCGATAGAAGAGATAGATAGAAGACAGAAGAAGAAGATAGAAGATAGATAGATAGATAGAAGATATATAGATAGATAGATACATAGATAGATTTTTTATGTGAGTACCGCACAAGAGGTTCAACTGCATCGAAACACCCTTTTTTACAATAGCTCCGCACAGGAGACCACTATGACATCTTTGGGGATGCTGTGCGGAGGGTTTTTAGGGAAGAAAGGAGAGAAAGTTCTGGGAAGGAAAGGGTATGAGGGGTGGGTAGGAATCTGGGGTTCAGTTTGTCCAGGAGTAACGGACGTATGAATCCATCCCTCCCGCTGCGGTGCAAGGCGATGTTCTGAGAGAGTACGGCAATAGAAGTCAAAGGGACTCTCCCAACCATTCTTTCCACAAGAACCCATTGAGACTGTAGCATACCCAATTGGGGTATGTTCTGAGACTGAAGGTAGTTGGGAAGGAAGGAGATGGTGAAGAGGAAGAAGAACGTAGGGAAATATCTAGCTATTCAGATCTGGTCACCAAATACGTCTAAAGCCATTTTAACTAACGTTTCAATTCTGAATGGTGGTCTTAGGTACACCAGGGTGAAACTGAGAGTGTCTTCACTCTGGAACGTGCCGCAAATTACGGCAATTAATATAAAACGATTAAAATGTGAAATTAAACACATTAAACAAATAAAATTTAATTGCGCTAGCCGGCATTTGAACCCATGACCTACAGATTTCTTGTAGAGAGCCTTATTTCTCGACCACGGAGGATCTATTACCAGGTATGATATTATAGGACCCTCAGATGGTTTGGGCATGTAGAGCGAATGAACGAAGAAAGGAGTGCAAGGATAATATATGACACAAATGTGAATCGTAGAAGAAGTCGGGAACGCCCAAGGAAGTCTTGCCACGATCAAGTGAATCAGATACTTCAGTCGGGCCATGTCAAGAGTAGAATAATAGAAGAGTGTAGGTATGAATGTGACTGAGGTAAATTTGTCAAGACCGAGTTTGTTTGGCGGTCCATCCTCTCTGCGTACCCTTGCGGGGAAACTGCGTGAAACTGATTAATTAGTTAGTTATTATATATACAATAATACCTAACGAATTTAGAGCTGTTATAGTGACTGATCCTAACACGGCACAATTTTTTTTTGATTTTCTTTAGATATCAGGGAGGCCCTGAGTAAAATAATTTCCCTCAGAGCCTATGTCATCTTTGTGGATACTGTGTGGAAGGTCTTTTAGAGGAGAGGAGTGAACATGGGTCTTGCAGAGACAGTTCATTTTCTTGAACAGTGAAATCAAAAACGAGTCGTACAAACGACCCGTTCTCACGTGATATGTGTCAACGGCGCATTTGGCGTGTTTCCAGTCTATATACCGGTGCCGAGGGTACCAATGACGGTGGTTCCTCGGAGCGTCTTACACTGAAATACCGGTAGAACGAGGACAGCATTCCTACCTGACATCCGTGCTCTAAGGATTGCAATCCGTACCATTATGTACTAATTTATTGTATTCTATCAGTAAAAATCCAAATCTAAAAGGTTACGTTCATCAAAGTAACATTCAACAAGCATGCTGAATATATACAAAAGAAAATTGGGAAAAAAATATCTTTTTTGGGAAGAATTCGATAAAAACTATCTAGTAAAACTGCAATCACTATCCATAAATCAATTATTGCTCCACATTTTAACTATTATTCAACTATCCTTTTCCTATGTAACGAACGAGAACAAAATAAGTTCCAAATTCTCCATAACAGGGCAATGAGAATAATACTATGGCGAAATAGATTTTCAAAAGGAAACAAAATGTTAAATGAACTGAACTGGCTAACCGTGATTCAGATGCTGACTGTGAATACGATGATATTTATTCATAAAATAATTAACAACATTTTACCAAAATACTTTTCAAATAAAATTATATTCAACAAGGACGAAGCAACAAGGACGTGCAAAGAAATCAGGCTTCAAAAAAAAGACAAGGCGAATATGCAGAACAGTTTACAAGGGATGAAGTTATATAACACGCTACCAGAAACTTTAAAGTCCACACCAATTGGAAAGTTCAAGACGTATGGTAGGAGCTACATAAAACTACATAAAATTTAGTTTGCAATATGAAATATTATAATTAATTAGAAATTTGTAAACTTAAATGCACAAATTACCAAAATAAAATTAATAAATAAAAATACTTCACACAAATATTTGGAAACAAAATATTTTCATGTACGCACATCAATAAATCATATTACAATGAATCACTATCGACACACAAAACAACTAGCTACCGTGTCGTAATCGAATTATAAATTACATAAAAAATATTGCGCCATCCGCAGCACTCTAATGATAAAACTCGGTTACCTCTACTTATTTGTTATTTCTTCGTTATATATTTTAACATTATTTTCCAATTGCGTAAGGCGGAGAATTATTGTGCGTTTTTAGACCGCAAAGTTTAGTTGGCTAAGTTGCCTCGTGAGGCAATCTCAGTACCTACTGGTCGAATGATTCACACTTGCTCTAGAAATAAACTTAATGCAATGAAAGTGAAACACACCATCTTTTTCTTGCACTGGTATTGTAAAATTATTGAATTTATTTTTGTAGGTTTCTACATTAACTTATGATGAGCGCTGTGGCTTCCGAAACTGCATACGAATTACAGCTTCAGAAGCACTTGTAATGGATTGTAAGTAGGCACCACCTAAACACGAAACGAAACTAAATAGTGTTTCCTGGAATCTGGAATTCGGTGATAGTACGTGTAGGGTGTAGGAAAAACAAGGTATGCAAGGAAAAGGTATAACCAATCACTTACAACTCTGTCTTTGAGGGATAAGCGTAAAACATAATCACAATATAGTTAGTTCCAAGATAGTCTGAATCCTTCTTCAGTTGTTAAAAACAACGTCAACAAAAACAAAAAAAAATACCCCTCATCAATGGCGTAGTCCAAGGCTCTGTGTTGGCCCCGTCGTTATTTTTTATCTACACACTAGACCTTCCTCACACTGAAGGCAGAATGACATTGCCTTCACAGCCCAAGCCAAAATCCTTAAAACACCAGAAAAAACCCTTAATTCTGACCTATTGGCCATGGAAGAATGTTTCTTTTGAAAGCCAAATGGGTCGAAAAGAGTTCGACAGCTTTCCATCTTAGTAATTCAAAGGCGAATACCGAACTCTACTATGCTAAGAGATGCCTGAGCCCTAGACTAATCTCACTTACGTAAGAAGAAAAATAAGATGTGTAAGATGGGATGTAGTCTTACAGTGAAATTCTAAGCTTGGCAGGATGCTTAGCAACAATGGTTAGAATCTCATCAATCCATTTTTTCGCACTTGACGAAGTTTGTAAATGTTGGACTCTGCATAAGTGGATCTTCAGTTTTTCCTCTTTGTTTTTGCAGAAAATTAATGTGGGCATAACACAAGGATCTCTTCTCTCACCCACGATATAATTTGATAACGTCCTCATATTTCCATCAATATTTTGCGTTTTCGGCTGGTTCCTTTCCAATTAACGGAGGTTCAGTGAACTCTACCCGATGATGCTTTTCTTTTGGATGCCTGCATGTTGAATTAATGTATGACTAATTGAAGTTTCTTCATTTCTCTGATTAGTTCTGCTCTGGTACACGTGATTCCAACACCTTGCAAAATATTTAATACTTCTGCAGCCGAGTCTGTGAAATGCACACTCTTTTGCCTTTTTAGAGAAAAACTCATTTTATTAAATTATTGATATTTTTAATAAATCCTACTAAACCACTTTGCAGTTTGTCAGCACAGTTGATATATTTTAAAAATCTGTAGTTTGATCAACAATTATATTATTACAGCGATGGCAATTTAATAGGTATATATATTAAAAACAGAGCACTAATTTGGATACGATAATTCGTTATCTTTATGTATAAATATCTCGCATCACCATGTCTGTTAGGGTTAAACTCAATAACTACTAAACCGATTTTGATGGAATTTAGCTTACTGTGTGTAATTTGGTCCAACTTAAAAGATAGGTTAGTTTTTATCTCGATTATTGACCTCAATATTTGTTATTGCGAGTTAAATGTTCATTAAATGTTTGTTATTAGTTAAATTCCACCAGTTTCTAAAAGATGGCGGTGTGAGTTATTTTATCGCCACAACAATTAGTTATCTAGGTTGGGTAACATCCAGTAGATGGCGTTTTAGCCACGGAAACGCGTTTTCGGGTCAGCTAGTATTATATAAATATGTACCTATAAATAATTACATAAAAACGTTTTTTTTTTACGTGAGCTTCACACAGGAGGCCCTGAGGAAAACAACATCCCTCTGGGCCTATGTCATCTATGGGGATGCTATGTTTCTTTAAGGAAAGGAAAGAGAGGAGAGTTCTGGGAAGGAAAAGGGTTTAGGGAATGGGTAGGAATCTGGGGTTCAGTGTGTCCTGGTCATCAGACCTAGACAAACCTCGTCCCATGAACCCGGGGTTCCCGCCTCCAAAATTGTGGAGCTGATGTAAAAAAAAAGAAAATGAAACCTAACCAAATATATAATCAAATAAATACACTTACAAAAAAATACTATACCAAATTTTTATTTCATTTTTGCATCGTCCTCGTGCAGAAAAATAATGCTTTCTTTGATTTATGAAAAGTGAATAGATACGAGTACACCCATAAAAAAGTCAAATTTAGATTTAGTTACCAAATACGGCCCAAAGATCATTTCAAGAAAAGTTTATTTTCAACCGAGTGAGAGCACCTACAACTTGAGAATGTACCTCCAATATTTTGGCCGCCTACAGAGATAAGTATGCCATGCTGCGAAATCATTAAACTTCATATGAAAATTAACAATCGTTAATTAATATTAACAATATTATTATTCTCTTTCGCCGCAATCATAATTTCAGAATGTTTCAAATAGATGATAATTATATTTGATATTTACATATATTTGTATATATATATATAATATATATATATCCTCAGGCTAACAGATAATTGCATAAATAATTAATTGGTGTATCATGCCAATTATGAAACATCTTTGCCTTGCCCACCTACTAGGAGCAAAAAAACTTTTCACACTCGTATTTTTTTATTAACGAGATTTTGATGAGCAGTCAGTAGGTATTTGTTCTAACTTTCATTTTTCAGAAGGTTCTATGACAATTCAAAATAGTGGCACTTCAACACACCTTTGAAAAGTGATTTAAAGTCATGTAAGAAACGGTGGAAATGATATTGGGTAAAAATATCTTTGTCAGCCTGAAACACTCATTTACATTGAAAAATCTTCCGAGAAAAGATACTTGCCGCCAACGGGACTTGAACCCGTGTCCTTCTGATTGCCGGTCGGATGCTCTGACCACTGAGCTATGGCGGCTTATCTACTACCCGCCAAATAATTTAATATATACTGGTGTTTCATTCAACAATTACTGATTATTACATTTTTCCACCTGAAAACAACCAACTTTTCAGGCTGACAATTATTGTTTATAATAATTGTTACCCTTTGTGCTATGCATAAAAATCTTGTCTTAAAAGTTAGTTTATAAAATTAAAAAATAACAATTAAAAATATCTTTATTGAAGCTTATAAACCTTATCGTATATTTTAATCATTGACGAAAAAATAATATCAACTCTAAATGAAAAATTAAACAGATGGACGTAGAAAAATAATTGCCAAAGTTGCCTCTAAAATCAATAAAATTTTATTTCTTTATTGGCCTATATTTTGTAATTGCACATATCTGTACTAGATATTTGCTAGCCCTTTGACTAAAAAATATTTTTTAGTTTGGTTGGGTATTTTGACATCCGCCGCGCAGCCGTTCCTCTGAATAACCATTTTTTTCAAGAAAACCTATGATACTAGGAGCAGCCCTCTTGACTACATAGATTACTAGCTGACTCCACAAACGTTATTCTGCCATGTAAATTATTTCTAGTGAATTTGGTTGTTAAATAAAAAATAACGAATGTATTGTAAGTGTGTGGGGATGGGATCTATGACAGAAAGAGGAATGGAGCGCTGTAGACGATGACCGCTGATAAAAACAAAAAACACCAACTAAACTATGAAAATGAAATAAAGAAAATCAATTTGAATTTTGAAGAGCAATTGAGTGTACGATATTTTTTGTCAGTCCGTCTTTAGCCAATACAAACAAGCCCGATGGTTTGCCCACGCGAGAACATGATGCCGAATGAATTATCAAAATGACCCGACACTTCTCGTGAATGTCTCGCGCATGTGTAGATGAAAGTTTGATGAGGCGGACGTAGCGCCATCTGTCATTCAACAACATATATAATTTCGTTCTGTTTGAAAAACGAAAGACGGTTAAATTTGTTCATACTAAAATACTAAAATCGCAGATTTCATGGAAATAGATGGCAACTGCTATGAAAAGTAATACAAAAAGGTCCCTAACAAAAACTATGGTAGTAGAGAATAAGATAGTCAGAAACTGTGTGTAAATGGAAAAGTAGTATTTTTTTGTAAACATCTCACTAGGTTGAGGTGTTTTCGTGTTCGCTCCCTGCCTTCCTTATCAGGAAGCCATAAGCCAAATATATGTAGATATTTTTAGTGTGCCTTATATCGCCACGAATATATGTAATAGGCATAAAAATGGCTTGGCAAACGGAGACTAGGGGAAACAATTTGAAGGGCACAAGCGGTTTTTAATTATTTTGTAAAAAAAAATAAAAAGAAAAAAAAAAGGTTAATCAATGACATAAAATACTGATTTTAAAAGTTGTTTCAAATGCGTTCATACATTTCACTGAAACATTTTTTTTTTCAATAGTTTACGATTACTTTCAATTATATTAAATTATAATAAAATAAAATCAACAATTATATTTTACTAGCTGGTTCCCGGCATGCGTTGCTACGCCATTCAATAAAAAATATTTCTTCCTGCGTGTCCTTTCCCATTCGTTCCATTCCCCTTCCGCCTCACCTTCCTCTCCCGCGTCCCCTTCCCCGCTCCGCCTCAGCCTCCTCCACCATCCCTCTCCCCACTCCGCTCCCCCCTTCCCCCGTCCCGCGAATCCCGTTCCCGAGTTCCCCTCCCCCTTCCAGGTTCCCCACCCACCTCCTGCGAACCTCCTACCCGTGTTTCCATCCCCCCTCCCGCATTCCATACATTCAGTCCCGATATATTCAGTTTTCAAACAGCTTGCGTGCCACCTATTACAATTTTTCTATACAAATTTCGTAATGCCAGATCTTACCAGTAGTTTTATATAAACCTTGTCCTGACAATAACGAACACCAAAAAAAAAAGAATTATCCAATTTGGTGCAGTCGTTCGGAAGTTATGCTTGTACCTACATACATTTCGACGATTCATTTTTATTTATATAGGTAGATAGAAGATAGATAGAATAGATAGATAGAATAGATAGATAGATTTAATTAAATGAAGACACTGTGAGCGAAACTCAATCGAAAATCTGGAAACAGAAAAATCAGAAAAAGATGCTGGCACCTCTGGGACTAAAAATTTATCCAGAAACTATCTAGATAGTATTTAGTTCGGATTCGAATCTTGCAATCATACATAAAGATAGCAGCCAATAAAATATGCGTTAAGAAAATGAAGATAATGTGGGTGGTTCTTAGTCGAAGTATGATACAGTTAAAAATGGCCGAATTTGATATTGACTGTTTGGCGCAGTGGACAACGCGTTAGTCCGGAACGCAAGAGTTCTTGGAGGTGCCAATATATTTTTCTGATTTTTCTGTTTCCAGATTTTCGATTGAGTTTCGCCCACCATGCCTTCATTTAATTAAATAAAATATAATGTTGTTTTTATTTTATTATAATTGAACACAATCATAATCGAAAAAAAAATACTCTCGACTTTGCAGAAACGGGCGGTCTGTTTGATAGATAGGAGACCACAAGCGACGGGTGGAAATGCTATCCTTGTTCTACCGGTATTACAATGGAAGATGCTCCGAGGAACTAGCGTCATTGATCCCCTCGGCACCGGCGCATAGTCGGGAGACACGCTAAACGTGTGGTCAACATCTGTACACGGTTGACATTTGACACATGAAAACGGATCACTTCTTCGACTCGTTCTTGTGTTCAACAGCTCGGCTGTGGAATGATTTGCCGGCCTCTGTGTTTCCTCCTTCCTACAACATGGGTCTCTTCAAGACCAATGTTCATCCCTTCCTCTCCTCAAAAAGACCCTTCACACAGCATCTCAGATGACATAGGCCCTGAGGGAAATTATTTTCCTCAGGGCCTCCTGTGTGGAGTTAATGTCAAAAAAGATCTACTCAATTGAAACGTTTGGAAAAGCTTCAATTTATCCAAAGCATTTTTTTTTGTATTCATAATGTAAAACGAATCATTCGTCACCAAACACGGTTAAGCCATTTAAAGCGACGTTTTAATTCTGAATGTTTGTTGGTCTTACACCAGGGCGATAATGAGAGTATCTAATTAATTTTTAAATAACACAAATTAATCAAATAAATTTTCTGAAAAAAATCTGTATACATCACATCATGTATTCGGTGAAATTCATACCAGAAACCACCATGATAGGAAAACATAAAAACAGTATTCCCCGATTACGTCCTATTTGCAAAAAGCGTGTTAGAAAATCGAATGTAATACAATATGAAATAATTTATTACCAAAAAGTCAATATTCACGGCTCGCTGGTCAAGTGGACAGCGGTTGCGCATCGAGTCGAATTGCGTGTTCAAATCCCGGATAGGCTTGTCTGTTAACACGAACAATGTGCAGTGGATCGGTCGAATTTGGTCTAATGGAAAAATTGATCGGTTTCATCTCTTGATTATATATTTTTTAGTATTCTATGTGCATACCAGAGGAATATCTGATAAAATATCTTCTTCTTCTTATGCCCAGTTCTGTTCCCAGTTGTTGGCTATGGGGACTTTGTTTACTGCGGCCTAGAACAGCTCTACAGTAGACTGGCCAAACCACTGTCTCAGGTTTTTTAGCCATGATGTTCTCCTTCTTCCAGGGCCCCGTCTTCCGGCAACCTCTCCCTGCATTATCAGTTTTCAGTTTCAGTGCCGGTAACCCGGGCGTTTATTTTATTTTCATTGTGTACATAGATTTCTTTTACCCACCTCACTAGACAAAGTCTGTTCCGAGGCGGATAAATAATAATTTTTATTTTGTGAAAAAGATATATATCGAAGTAGACATGGATATAAAAAGATAAAAATATAAAAAAATAATATAAGAAGACAAAATAAAAGATAAAACCAAATAAAATATGAAAAAATATACATATAAAAACATATGCGTATACACACATGCATACACTTACCCACTAGCCTTACCCACTGGACTACGACCTCCGTAGTCCAGTGGGTAAGACTCTTTACTCACAATCCGGAGGTCGCGGGTTCGAACCCGGCATGCGCAAAAATAGTTTATTTGATTAATTTGTGTTATTTCACAATTAATTCATTTAAAATAATATATAGTATATTTGCGGCATGTTCCAGAGTGGAAAATACTATCAGTATCGCCCTGGTGTAAGACCACCATTCAGAATTGAAACGTTGCTTGAAAATGGCTTTAGCCGTGTTTGGTGACCAGATCTGAACAGCCAGGTACTTCCCAACCTTCCTCTTCCCCACCTCCTTTCCTTTCCCACTACCTTCAGCCTCACAACATACCCCAATTGGGGATGCCATAGTCTCACTGGCTCCAGACGGGAGCAGTTGAGATTCTTGTGCGGTATTTTCACTGTAAAAAAAATATATATACAAACATATGTTGTTATAATACATTTAATCATTACATTTAAATTTTGTGTCTTTATATATTTCCATAAAAAGATTGCATATGTAATTTGTAATTATTAAATGCAAGATCTCGTACTTCTCTGGATGTTTCATCACAAGTCCTAGACATTGAAGTTTTCGTATTTTTATTGTTTTAATAATAATTTTGTTTTGTTAATTCATTCGAACCATAACACCTTCATTCGTAACTCTGTCCATCCAGCTTATTTTGAGTATTCTTCCGTAGATCCACATCTCGAATGCCTTAAGTAGCCTTATTACTTCTTCAGTAAGCGTCCATTCTTCCATTCCATCAAATAATACCGAAAACTCTATTAATTCATCTAATATTTAGCATCTCACCAAGGTTTAGATCATGACTGCAGAACATCTTTTTCATGGTGAACCATCAATAATAAAAATTAATACGTTGCTTGAAATGGCTTTAGCTGTGTTTGGTGACAAGATCTGAATATCCAGGTACCTAATTCCTACCTCCTAACCTAATCTAACCTAACTTTCCTCCTCCGATCAACTACTATCTTTAGCTTCAAAACATACCCTTATACGGCCGGCGTAGTCCAGCGGTAAGGCTCTTGGCTAGCACTCCGAAGGTCGCGGGATCGAATCCCGGCGTGGAAAATAAATTTTATTTGATTAATTTGTGTTTTTTTACAATTTATTCATTTAAAATAATATATAGTATATTTGCGCCACGTTCCGGAGTGGAAGATACTCTCAGTATCGCACTGGTGTAAGACCAGCATTCAGAATTGAAACGTTGCTTGAAATGGCATTAGCCGTATTTGGTAACCAGATCTGAATAGCCAGGTACTTCCCCACCTTCCTCTTACCTATCTCCTTACCCTCCCCACTACCTTTAGTCTCACAACATACCCCAATTGGGGATGCCATAGTCCCACTGGCTCCAGACGCGAGCAGTTGGGACTCTTGTGTCAAAAAAAAACCCCAATTGGGAATCCACATTTTCACAGGCCTCAGACGGTTAGGAAAAATTGGGTTTCTTGTGTAATATTAAAATGAAAAAGTATGTACTTAAGGAAAAATTAAAGCATTTTGCGATAATGTATCTTCCATTCTCGCATACAAAAATAAATTTGGCCATGCCTTCAGAAGGCGAAATAGCTGCCATTCGTAACAACAATTACTTATAAAGGATTGCTTGAATCAAATTTGCACGAGACGGAGATCGTGGTCGAGGGCAAGGCCCTTGACTAGCAAAGCGGAGGGCGCGGGTTTAAATCTCGGCGTACACAAACAATTCAAAAAAAATATTTATGTTTTTTCACAATTTACTAAACTAAAATTAAAAATAAGTTTATTAGCAGCAAGTTTCAGAGTGGAAAATACTCTTGAGTGTCTTCCTGGTGTAAGACCACAATTCAGAATTGAAACGTTGCTTGAAATGGCTGTGAAAGTGTTTTGTGACCAGATCTGAATAGCCAAGTACTTCCCCACCTTCCTCTTATCTTCGTCGCACAATATATCACAATTCGGGAGGCCATAGTCTCTTTGGCACCAGACGGTTGGGAGGAGTTGTACAGAACTCTCTTACGTTATTCACATTAAAAAAAACAGAGTATGCTATTCACACGCGGTAAAAGTGAAACCTTTAGAAAATTAAAGTAGACAATCATGGGGAGGCTATGAAGCACCACACAAAGAGGAGACCGATTATACTACCTCATTCTCTCGTAAGCGAAATCAATAGCTGCGTGTGTTTGTTTCTTTTAGTGTCGCTATTTTTCGTTTCATCGAGTTTCAAATAACATACGACGTATATCAACACACTCTTTTTAGGTCGTAAAACAATCCTGTAGCGTAGAGTAAATATCATTTCACATATTTCATATTATTTGCAACCTTCTATGACGAAACAATAAAGATGCACCAATTTGGAAATAAATATAATAAATTCAATTAAATAGCATGTACAATATAGCGTGACTTAACGAATAATAAATTTATTAATATAAATTTTCTTTCCCCTTGTTAAAATTTCATATTTAGCAACGCGTGATTTTAGAAAGTCAAACAAATGACGAAAGTAAAGAAAACGCAAGTTACTTTTAAGTTTCATTAGCGCTTTAATCGCTTCTTTAATATTAAATGATTAACACACATTAAGGAAGTTGCACGGGGAAATGCAATGATATAAAATGAACACGATTGGCATTTTGAGGAGGCTACCTACGAAGGCTGTGTTGCATCAAAATTAAATAGAAAATTTATTCAAAGTAACCTTGCAATATTTTTTTATTCAATCTCTGTACATGAGCAACGCATTTTATTTGTTTATTAGTGAGTACCCGGCAAGCGTTGCAATGTCACTTAAGGCTCTGCAATCGTGCTCGACAAGAAAAAGATGTAGAGATACGAAATTACGAATGTTAGAGGAGAGCGGTAACATTTACAGCGACAAAATCGATGCGAAAATTGCGAACACATACAACTTGTAAAATAACTGTAACAAACGTTTTAATGATAATTTTTGGATCATACTTTGCGATTTTCTTCTATCGAGGGAATTTTTTATGATTTGCGTTTCGGCGCGGGCAATGTCTAGATATTTTCTTCGAGAATAACATATATTTTTTTAAGAGCTTTAAAACTTACCGTGTTTAGGGGAGATCGGTAGAAATTCGGGTGGCGGGCCCTTAAAAAGAAAGAAATAGTTTCTTCCTGCGTTTCCTTTCCCATTCGTCCCGTTAGCCTTCCGCCTTCTCATCTCCTCCCGTTTTCCCCTTCCACCTACCCCGTCTTCCACCCTCCCGCGTTCTCCCATCCCGCAAACTCCTCTCCCCCTCACGTTTCCCTCGAGCGTTCCTCTTCAACCTTCCCTGCCTCTCGTCTCTCGTCCCCCCTCCTGCGAACCCACCCTCTTTCGTTCCCCCCACCCTTCTGGATTCTCCTCCCCCCTGCGCTAAACTATATGAAATACACATATCTTTTGTATGTATTTGTATGCAAATTTCATAACGCCAGAGTACGTAAGTAAGTAATGTGTATATTTCAATTTGGGAGGTCGGTATGGGTACCGCCGCCCCGGGAACCATTTATTGGTACACCTCTGCCATAGGTCACCCCAGGTTCGCTACGTTTGGTGGCTTAGCAGGGGTGCCCGTGTTCACGGGATGAGGTTTGTCCGGATTTTAGCGGCGGATGCGTCTGCCTACCAACTGTGTAGCAGGCAGGATCGGGAGAGACTGGTTAAAGGAGATCTTTTGACCTCTTTAGCAGGACTCGCAGGAAAATTGCCTTGCTCCGCAGTGGTGAGGACAGATTCAGACATCCGTCGCCTTTGGATACACCGACCCCAGATTCCTACCCACCCCTCATACTTTTTTCCTTCCCAGAACTTCCTCTCCTTCTTTTTCCTAAAATGACCCTCCTTACAGCATCCTCAAAGATGACATACGCCCTGAAGGGAATTATTTTCCTCAGGGCCTCCTGTGTGGAGCTTAAGTAAAAAATAAAGTTGAATGGTTTAGGAGCACATAAGGAACAACAAAGAAACATTCATAGAAGTCATAGATTAAAATAGACTTTTTTTATTTTTTTTTACATTAACTCCACACAGGAGGCCCTGAGGAAAATAACTTCCCTCAGGGCCTATGTCATCTTTGAAGATGCTGTGTGGAGGGTCTTTTTGAGGAAAGGAAGGAGTGAACACGGGTCTTGAAGAGACCCATGTTGTAGGAGGGAGGAAACACAGAGGCCGGCAAATCGTTCCACAGCCAAGCCGTTGAACTCAAGAACGAGTCATAGAAACGACCCGTTCTCATGTGACTAATGTCAACCGTGTACAAATGTTGGGCGCGTGTTTGGCGTGTTTCCCGACTATGCACCGGTGCCGAGGGGATCAATGACGCTAGTTCCTCGGAGCACCTTCCATTGTAATACCGGTAGAACAAGGACAGCATTCCCACCTGACGCCTGTGTTCTAAAGATTGCAGTCCACCTGTTAAGATGGGAGAATCTATCAAACGGACCGCCCGTTTCTGCACAGAGTCAAGGGTAGGGTTTTTAGGTATTTTGGAGCTCCAGACCAGAGGTGGCTGCCAAATTCAACCGTGGGGCGCACTTGCGATTTGCACAGGGTTAGCAGTTGTGTACTATTAAAGTATCTGCGGGCCCTGTACAGTACGCCCAGTTTCTGAGAGGCTAACTTAACTCTGGTTTCGATGGAGCCCCCGTACCTGAGCTGGTCACTTAGAGTTACACCAAGCGTATCGATGGAGGTCCTGTTCGGAAGATTGCTTCCGTTGAAGGAGACTAGATTTTCATTTCAATCCCTTTTAGACGTTATCAAACATGATTGGGTCTTTGAAACATTAAATTCGACGAGGTTATTCTTACCCCAAGAGAAAACACTCTTGAGGTAACCGTCCATTCTTTGCTTCAAAGCCCTCCGAGCTATTGGAGTTTGTAGTGTATAGCCACTAACAATTACACATATGTCGGATCTACCGGATCTGTCCTGATGATGGACACTGAAACACTGTCCGAAACGTTGGCTAAAGGAGGAGGTAGCGCAACATGGCATAACACCTCTAAAACAAATAACGAAAATACTTTTGCTCGTGAAAATCTAAAAACGTAAGTCAATGGAATTTGAATATTAATCATAAATATTAACACTCTTTTATTTTTTTTTTTAATAATTGTATTGAGTTTTTTTTTTTTTTTTTTTACTTTATTTATTTCATCCAAAAATATATGAATACATAATATAATATTACATTACAGTAGTGTATTTGTTACATTTAAAGTACATTTTCCCTTTTTATTTTCTTCCCTTCTTTTACACAGTAGTAGTAATAATATAATTTTAATGACAATAACATGTTACTAACAAAGTTAAAAACATAAGGTAATAAATGATGTGTTAGTTAATATCTATAAATTATAAGAATAATGTTATAATAATAATTGATGCCATTAAAACAGTATCGAAATAGGAAAAAAAAGATATGGAGGTAAGAACTGTTATAAAGGAGTAACATAATATATATTTTAAGTAGTGCATAGCCTGCCTCACTAGGCGAACCTGTATTGAGGCAGAAGTTTTAATAAGTTGTTTCTCGTAATGTTGTCTATGGTTTACTTATAAATGTATAATATATTTTCTTATACAGCAATACTTTATTTCTGTTTATATTATTGCTTGCAGATACACAATACAAAAAACAGAAATTTTATTACTGCAATAACTATCAATGACAAGGCGTTTGGGTGAGTGCACCAGTAAAGGACCGATCATTAGAAAATATCCAAATTTTAACATTTTTTTTTAAATTCTTTCTGTGTTTGACTCAGTTTGATATTATCGGGAAGCATGTTGAATATTTTTGTGGCAAAGTATCTATAACTACGTTGTCCAAAGGTGGTAGAGAGTGCTGGAACTTGCAATGTGTCTTTGTTCGAATTACGTGTAAATTTTAAGTATATTTTTTTTTCGTAAAGTACGTGTTTGTTTTTAAAGAGATGCATGAGTATAGTTTTTACATATATCTGTCGAACATCAAATACTCTCATTGTATTAAATATTAAGTCACTGTTTGCAGTAAAAGGAAGTTTGAGAATAATTTTCATAATTGTTTTTTGCGCCTTTTCAACGGGATCTAGAGCTGATGATGTACCTCCTCCCCATGCAATGATACCATACTCAAGGATAGATTGGGTGATTGCAAAATAAATCGTTTTCAGAAGTTGTAAGTTAAGAAAGTTCCTAATGGATCTGAAGAAGTGTATTGTTTTTCTAATTTTATTTGCAATAATCTGTGTGTGTAGATTCCATTTGAGGTATGGGTCAATGGTGAGCCCTAGGTACTTCATCTGTGATGTTCGCTCTATACTGGGGCACTCACTGCATTCATTGGAATTCGAACAGCTATGTATTTTAATGGAATAATCATCATTAGGTTGGCCTGTAGTATTGATGCTTGAAGTGACATATTTGGTTTTCTTCGTGTTAAGGGTAAGCGTGTTGATATCTAACCATTTTTTAACGAAGTTAATATTTCTTTCTGCTTTTTTAAATACCGCTGGCCAATTATTGTCTTCGAACAATAGGACCGTATCGTCTGCAAAGCTAACAATTTTTCCCTGAATTTCAAGGTTGCAGAAGTTGTTAATGTACAGTAAGAACAGAGTCGGTCCCAAAACGCTTCCTTGTGGAATTCCATAGTCAGTTGAGCGCTGATCACTAAGGGTATTTATTCTGTATTTTAACCTGTTGTTTGCGTCCATTTAAATAGCTTTTAAATAAGTTTAGCTCTTTGTCCGTAATGCCGATTTTTTCTAGTTTTTGAATTAGTTTAACGTGTGATATTGTATCAAAAGCCTTAGAAAGGTCTAAAAATATTGAGATACATTTTTTTTCCTTTATCAAGGCTTTTTACAATGAAGTCAGTCACACTAGCAATGGCATCTGATGTACTTTTATTTTTTTGAAATCCATATTGGTTTTCTGAAAGCATTTTATGACTGACGACGAATTTTAAAAGTTGTGCATTAATGAGGTTTTCAAAAACTTTAGATAAGCTATTCAGTAAAGTAATTGGTCTATAGTTGTTGGTATCTGACTTGTTTTTTTTTTTTTTTTTTACAGTTAATACCGCACAAGAATCTCAACTGCTCCCGTCTGGAGCCAGTGAGACTATGGCATCCCCAATTGGGGTATGTTGTGAGGCTGAAGGTAGTGTGGGAGGGGAAGGAGGTGGGGAAGAGGAAGGTTGGGAAGTACCTGGCTATTCAGATCTGGTCACTAAACACGGCTAAAGCCATTTTCAAGTTTGTAGATGATTGACTTGTTTCCAGATTTGTAGATGGGAATTACGATACTTTGTTTTAAGTTAGAGGGAAAGTAGCCCTCAACCAAGCATATCGATGGAGGTCCTGTTCGGAAGATTGCTTCCGTTGAAGGAGACTAGATTTTCATTTCGATCCCTTTTAGACGTTATCAAACATGATTGGGTCTTTGAAACATTAAATTCGACGAGGTTATTCTTACCCCAAGAGAAAACACTCTCGAGGTAACCGTCCATTCTTTGCTTCAAAGCCCTCTGAGCTATTGGAGTTTGTGTGCCCTTTGGGGGCTTGTCAAAGAAGACTAAAATAAGACTAAAATAATTGAACTATCAGTAGAGTTTTGCACTATTGTAATTTAGTATTGCAAGATTTGCATAGCGTCTGATCCCTTCATTTCTAGGCTAAATTTATCCGTTGTCTCAAGAAAGTTCATAAGGTGCATAAACCTCGAATAAGTTTATTATGCCTTGCAAGCCAACTATTAGGAATGTTAGGTTGCTGCTACAATCCCAATTGCTCCATGAAGTCATAAATGATCTACTGTATTACAAAAACATGAAATGGCAGTGGTACCACCTTATAATTTATTTCAATTAGAAATAAAAATATAATATGTTTTAATTATGTTGTGAGTGAGTACAATTTTCTTGAATAAAAAATCCAGTGATCTTTAATTACAACATTGATAACAATACTCTTGAGACATTAACACAAATTAAAGACTTGGGCATCACTTTTCAATCAAATCTTTCATTTGTTAACCATATAACAGAAATCTCTAACAAGGGCTTAAAAATGTCGGGATTTATAACCAGGCTAACTAGAAATTTTAACAATATAAAGTGTATTAAACTGTTATATTTTGCCTATGTTAGAAGTCAACTTGAGTACAATTCTCCCGTCTGGAATCCACATTATAGTATACATGTACAAGCTGTTGAAAGAATACAAAACAAATTCTTACGTTTTCTAAATTTTAAAATGGGTATTCCAGCAATTATGTTGAACTACAACACTATTTTAAATGATATGAATATGCCCAAATTGTCCGACAGAAGAATTTTCACTGACTTGGTATTTCTATATAAAATTCTAAATGATTTAGTTGATAGTCCGATATTGCTAGAATTGATAAGTTTCCGGATTCCACTACGTAATACCAGAAGTCAGGATTTATTTCAGTGCAGAAATTCTGGAACTAACTACCATATGTATTCCTCTTTGCCCAGAATACTAATGGAGGGAAATAATTATACCAAGTCAGTGGACATCTTCAATTTATCTTTAAACAAATACAAAATACTGTTACTGAGGCAGTTCAGTCATGTACAATAAATACTATATATTGCGTTGCAAAAACCTATTATATTTCTTTGTTAAAGAAATAGTATTTATATATTATTTAATAATAGTGTAATTTGTAAATTTCATACTTATGTAAAAGCCCCGTAAAAGGGCGTAAATAAATAAATAAATTAACAAATAAATAAATAAAATGCGACAATCGCCCGCCACAGAAATAAATTTTGGATAATTATTCATTGGCCCATTTAACAACATAATATAAATGTACAATTTCTCAAGCGGTTAATCACCAATCTAAAGAAACGTAGCCTGGTAGCGCTTTTTTCAACATTTTCGGAAATCCCTTTAACTGTAATAATTAATGACCCTTGGAAGGTTGCAAAACTAGACCAGCGCGAGCCGCAAATAAAATTATTAAAAATCGGTCGGTAGGTACTACGCGTATTCGTTTACAAGTGAGTCCTCCACGTTGGGCCGGTAAATTCATTGACTTTAATTTCAGATCCGTGGCTTCAAATTCCAGCTTTGAGAAATAAAAAAAAACAGCGGGTGCAGTTCACACGCGGTAGAAGTGAAATCTTCACAAAACCAAAATTGACAAGAGTGGGGAGGCTACGAAGCACCGTACAAAGGCGAGACCGATTGCGCTATCTCATTCTCTCGCAAGCTAAATCCTATGGATGTATGTATGTACTTGTCTCTTTTTAGTGTCGCTGTTTTTCGTTTCATCGAGTTTTGGAGAAAATACTCCAAATAAAGTGGTGTTTTGCGAATGATATTTATTTTATTTTAATTATATAAATAACTAGCAGACCCGGCCACACGTTGCTGTGGCTAACGAAACACAACGCCTTTACCCAATCTTTATAAAATCCACACCACCCGCTTGCCAGCTGCCCGCTGCCCGCTGAATTGAATATTTGAATTTATCGGCTTTTCTCTACTATAATAAGCATGTATTATACATATAAACTAATTAACTCGCCACTAATTATACAATGCTTGTAATGCAACACTGGATATTTGAAAAGGTTAAATCAAATACCTCCTTACTCTAGGACATCTATTTTCAATTTCTTCCGTAGAACGAATTTCAAAAGTGACTATAGTACGGCCCGCCAGCCGTTTTAAATCGCACAAAAATATGTTTTCTTTGAATTTCTCGGCTTTTCTCTAATATAATTTACATGTATTATACATATAAACATTCCTCTTCAATCACTCTATTTATTGCTGAAAACCATATGAAAATCCGTCACGTAGTTTAAAAGATTAACGCGCACATACATTTTGAGCGACTTCATGTTTGAGTGACTTCACTATGTAATGATGATATAATGTGAAACTGAACAAATTTTAGATATATTGAGATCTTTGAGAACGGTCAATTTTTTGTTAAAAAGTATACGTTTTCGCATTCAGTTGAGAGAACAAAATATATAAAACACCCAGTTGCGACCGTTACCCTTTTTAAATTGTCTGTCTTATTCTGTTTCATTCTTCTACAATGATTAAGAAAGAAAACAATTACAGACAGACTTTTTCCTGATTTGAAAATCATTAGGCAATCTTTTTGAAAAATGACCAATTCTCTCTCCATACTTTATTTAGCTCACCTAACTGCAAAACAAAGAAGTTTACAGTAAACTACAATATACTGCATGATTTGTTACAAATAATCGTGACAACGCCTATTATCTACTTCCTTTATAATTCCTTAAATATTGAAGAAAATGCGCTTCGATATGCGAAAATAGTTGTTGTGGCAGTGTATTTACTTCCTCAATACAAAACACTGTTTGTTTTGATGAGTAGATAGGTATACTATTAATTTTTGATGACGTGATACAATTATTGGTTATTGTACAGTTTATTGGTTTCGTAGTGCTTTCACACAAACGAAGTATTGAAACCTAAACTTAAAATTTAGGTTTAAGTTTAGACTTACTGACTTTTAGACTTCGACTTTTTATTGATAATTTTATTTCCTTAGCCGTGTTTGCCGGCTAGATCTGAAATGCCAGGTGCTTCCCAATTTTCCTTTTCGCATCCCTTTTCCCTGTCTTTATATATAAGTACTTTTATAAGTACCTACATGTTACATTATTAATTCATTTACTTGAGAAGATACATTAGGTATGGGGGCTCCATTGAAGCCAGAGTAAAGTTAGCCTCCCAAAAACTGGGCGTACTGTACAGGGCCCGCAGATACTTTAATAGTACACAATGCTAATCCTGTACAAATCACAAGTGCGCCTCATGGTTGAATTTGGCAGCTGCCTCTGGTCTGGAGCTCCAAAATACCTGAAAAATACCCTCGACTCTCTGCAGAAACAACAGATTCTCCCATCTTAACAGATGGATTGCAATCTTTAGAGCACAGGCATCGGGTGGGAATGCTATCCTTGTTCTACCGGTATTACAATGGAAGATGCTCCGAGAAACTAGCATCATTGATCCCTTCGGCACCGGTGCATATTCGGGAAACACGCCAAACGCGTGCCCAACATTTGTACACAGTTGACATTTGTCACATGAGAACAAGTCGTTTCTTCGACTCGTTCTTGTGTTCAACAGCTCGGCTGTGGAATGATTTGCCGGCCTCTGTGTTTCCTCCTTCCAACAACATGGGTCTCTTCAAGACCAATGTTCATTCCTTCCTCTCCTCAAAAAGACCCTCCACACAGCATCCCAGATGACATAGGCCTTGAGGGAAATTATTTTCCTCAGGGCCTCCTGTGTGGAGTTAATGTAAAAAAAAAGTCACCATACTAGGCAGCTGCCTGCATCATGGTGACCAACGGAGGATGGTTATTTTGAAATGAAGTCTAGTAAGTGTGAACATATTTAAGTAAAAAAAAAAATTAAGTATTTTTTTTTAAATTAACTTTATTTTAAATGTTGTTGTTAATTTTATTTTTTTGTGGTAATCTGTTAATATTAAAGTGCCCCTTTTCCCAACACATGAGTTCTTAGTGAGACAGGCACCGCACAACACCAATTTAATTTAATTATTAAAGAAAAATAAAATAATTATAAAAAAACTGGATAGTACACATTATGTGATTCGTTCAACAGTCATTTTCTTCCCATATCCTTTCTCTCCGATTTCCATAAGCCTCATAATATACCTAAGCGGCATATATAAAGGGGGGGAGGTTGAACCCTTTCATGGCCTCTGTAAAGCGAAGGAAAGAAAGAGAATAGAAGATACTAGATTACATTCCTGTAAAACACAAAAAAAAGACCAAGACTAAGATGGAGCGACAACGTCCTCAAAGACATATCTATCTTGGAGCTTCAAAACTGGAGAGAGCTGGCTCAAAACCGAGATGAGTGGAGGAAGACTCTTGAGGAGGCCAAGACCCACCAGGGGTTGTAGAGCCAATAGTGATGATGATGATGAAAACATAAAAAAAATTGGTTTCCACTATCTCTTTTATCAATGTCACGAAAATCACAAGTTATGGTAAGCAGAGGTGCCAAATAACTCAATTGTTTAACCCACTCCTTTTACTCCGTTCCCAGGAACGAATCCCTCCCATGAATGCTATAACCATGCCCTTGTACCATGCAATGTTCCACTGACTCCGAGCAATTGGGACTCTGGTGTATCATTTGCATAATAAGACTTGTCATGTAAATTTGTCATGTCAATCAAGACCCTGAAGAGTTCGTCAGACGACAAGAATTTGATATTATATCTGGGCGTCCATTTTCAACGTCAACACCTGATGATTTTGATGACGTTTAACAGAAAGTAATTAGTTTTAGTCGTGGAAATATGGATGTCGTGAATTTATTTTAATTGTTTCGTTAAGGTGTCGTCGGTAGTGCGTGACATATTGAAACCATAAAAATCGTTGTTTAATCAAACAAAAAAGCAAGTTGCAGGTACTTGCATATAATAATAACAATTGAATAACGCTTTTTTTAGTATAAAATAACCAAATAATAATATATAATTTAGTATTTAATAAGTTAAAATTAAAAATAAAATATTCATCCTAGACTTGCAGAAAAGTCGATGGACGTCGCATATTAAATAAAATGGATAAAGATTTATCCAGACACTATCTAGAGAGCATTTAGTTCGGGTTTGAAATTTGTAATCATACATAAAGATAGTTGCCAATAATATATGCGTTAAAAGAAAATGAAGATAATGTAGGTGGTTCTTGGTCGAAGTATGGTACAGTTAAACACGACCGAATTTCATATCGACACCGTGGCGCAGTGGTTAGCGCGTTTGCCCGGAAAGCAAGAGGTCCTGGGTTCGAGTCCCAGAGGTGTCAATATGTTTTTCTGATTTTTCTGTTTCCAGATTTTCGATTGAGTTTCGCTTATATTGTCTTCATTTATTTAAAAATGTTACAATTTGAGGTTTTACTCATAAAAGTTAAAATTAAAAATAAAATAACCTTTTTTATGAGAATACAGCACAAGGGTCACAAGTCTAAACCAGGGAGATTATGGTATATCCAATTGGGGTTTGTTATGAGGCTGATCGTAGTAGGCGAGATGAAGGAAGGGTAGTTCTTGACTATTCTGATCTGGTCACCAAATACGGCTAAAGACATTTCTAGCCATTTTTCAATTCTGAACGGTGGTCTTACACCAGGGTGATACTGAGAGTATCTTCCTCTCTGGAACACAAATTAATCAAATAAAATTTAGGATTGAACCCGCGATCTCCGAATTGAGAGTCGAGCGCCTCACCCCCTAGACCTCGAAGGACTTCGGAGGATGCTGTATGTTTTATAAAATATTAAATTAATTTAGAAATATAAAAATACAAGTATTCATTTTTCAAACTCTGTTTTAAAAAATTGATTAACAATTTGGGAGGCGGGTATGGGTACCGCCACCCCGGGAACCATTTATTAGACAATCAACACCCCTGCCACAGGTCACCCCAAATGGTTCGCTACGTTTGGTGCTTAGCAGGGGTGCCCGGGTTCATGGGTTGAGGATGAGGCGGGCTGGATCGGAGGAGTCTGATTAAGGGAGGCCTTTTGACCTCTCCAGCCGGATTCTCCCGACCCTTCACACTGACCCCCAGACACCTACGCACCCCTCATATCTTTTTCCCATATCTTCTTCTCCTTCATTTCCCTTAAAAACCCTCCAGACAGCATCCTCAAAGATGAAATAGGCCCCTAGGGAAATTGTTTTCCTCGGTGCCTCCTGTGTAGAGCTAATGTAAAACACTTGAAAAATTATAAGAAAATCATTGCCTAATCTTTTTTATCATTAAACATCAAAATATTTTATAATTTTTGAAGTCATTAAAATATTAAACACTAAGAAAGTAATTTCGTTATTGGTTTTTGGGGTGTTATGCCGTGTTGCGCTACCTCCTTCTTTAGCCAACGTTTCGGACATCGTTGCAGTGTCCATCATCAGGGCAGATCCGGTAGATGTGTGTATGATAAGAAAGTAAGTATAAGTATTTAGAGTGTAAGTAAGCCAGATCACACCGCTATCAACGCTACTTGTAGTAGGAAAACGTTTTTCAGGTACATGGTTAAAAAATTGATTTAGTTTTAAATACGTTTTGTTACCGTTGAAACAAACAAAAAGCGTTTCATTATAGAAACTGGTAGCGTGAGTTTAAATTCAACAGTGCTTAACTGCACTTCTTGGCATAAATATAAATCAAACCAAACCGTAATATAATTTCATGATTTGTGCCTGTTATCTTAACTGTAAATCTGTCCAAATCATGATACGGTTTAACCGCTTAATTAAGTGATCTCTTTTTATTGGAACATCATTGTTCATAGAGTGTTTGCAATTAAAAATAACAATATTTATGTTGGATTATCTATTCTAGAAACTTGACGAAACAATGAAGTGCTGCAGTCCACATTGGAGTTTTTAAACTTATCATGATGTATAACTATGCGGATAGTGCCTGGGCGATGAAGGACGAAAGTGGACTGATTGACAAAGCGTAATTATTTACATTAGCTCCACACAGGAGGCCCTGAGGAAAAAATCCTTCGGGCCACTAGGTCATCTTTTGAGATGCTATGTGGAAGATCTTTTTAAGGAAATTATGAGGAATGGGTAGGAATTTGGGGGTCTATGTTCCTAGTTACGGATGAATGAATCCAACCCTCCCATGGATTGAGAGAGTCCGGCTGGAGGGTTCAAAAGATTTCCCTCCCGGCCGAGTGGCAATGCACTGGCCACCGAAGACTTTGACAAACCTTACCCCATGGCACTGGGCACCCCTCCTTAATCATCAAACGCAGCAAACCACTTAGGGTGACCAATGACAAGGGTGTTAAAAATGTGAATACCTCACAAAAATCCCAGCTGCTTCTGTCTGGAGCCAGTGATATTATGGCATCCCCAATTAGGGTACGTTGTGAGACTGAAGATGGTGGGGAGGGGAAGGAGATGGGGAGGAGGAAGGTGGGGAAGTACCTGGCTATTTAGATCTAGTGTATTGTTTGGTGGCTAAAGCCATTTCAGGCAACGTTTCAATTCTGAATGGTGGTCTTACACCAGGGCGATGCAGATAGTATCTTCCACTCTGGAACGTTCCGCAGATATTCTTTCTATTATTTTAAATTAATTAATTGTGGATTTACACAACATCACCAAATATAAATTTATTTGATTCGATCCCGCGACCTTCGGATTATCAGTCAAGAGCCTTAACCCTCGACCACGGAGAACGTCACAAAGGTTATCCAATAAATGTCTCCCGAGGTGGCGGTACCCATAACTGCCTCCCAACTTGAATAATTTAATATTAGCATTGAAAAATTAGGAAAAACTCTTTTTTAGCCTTAAATAAATTATAGGTATTTCTTTTATACGGTATTAAGGAAAAGAAACGATTTTATAATACATAATAATTTAAGTAAATCCACAGTGACGTTTATTGTTACAGGAACATCATGTATTAAATTGTTAATTTTTCTTGACGTATGCACACACATGTTACGGTGCATACACTGTACCGCATGCCGTATCATCCAGGCATAACTAAATATACAATCGAGCAACGATAAACTTCGCAATAAAGTCATAATTTATTGCTTTGCGCTTGTATTTTGTCAGATAAACTCGTTTGTAATTCTGAGGTGAGGGCAAAATTTCACCGCCGACGGGCCGCCATCTTGAAAACTCGGGTATCTGTCATAAAAAGGCGCGCAACCAGGCGACCAATCGCAGTCGAGCGTTGAAGTTTGCGCCTAACGGTCCAGCGAATCACTCCTCATTCCATTTTCAAAAGTCTTCGGCGGCTAACGTCAGTTCAGTTCGAGTTTTCACAAATAAAAGGTGGTTATTAAGAAATCTTCGCAGCTTTCTCGAGTGCTCGAATATATATTATTTCCTGACTTGTATTTGCTTTGTTCTGTGGTTTCCTGCTGTAATAATTGTTTTGTGATTTTTATTGTTGTTTCTTGTGATTCAGGTGAGTGGAAAGTAAAGCGTTTCGAAATTTTGTAAGCGAGTACCTAAATAGTCACCTTTCTAAGTGTGGAAAGAGGAAAAAAAAGAACTTTATGTGTTATTTATTTTATTTTGGCAATCACCAGATTTTTGATAATCGTTTATTTATAATGTTTTACCTCAATGAACATGTATAAACCTGCATACATTTCACTTTCATTTTGCCGAATTTTCGAAATCGTTAACAAAATTCAACTTATTTTCATGGGGTGACCACGTAGCACTTAAAACATTTCATAATTTAATGAGTCTAGTTTTTGCACTGATAATTCGTGGTGGAATTCCATTTTATTAGAATTTGAAATTACGGACATTTTCAGACAGTCTGAAAATGTCCGTAATAGGATGAAACCGGTCCTGGTGAAATATAAATTAGTGGAAGAAAGTACAAAAGTGTTCAAATTCTAATTTCATAATTTGTTTGGATTTGTTTGATTTATAAAATGGTTTGTTTGAGTGTTGATAGGTCATCTGAAAATTGAGACATTCTAGTTATTTCTTTGATAAGAGCGGTGTTATTTTTCATCGAACAAGAAATGCATGGAACATTACGTGTTTTTTAAAATACTAGAATATCGCATATAAAATAGGAAAATTTGCGTTTTTTACCCGAAAATGGCAGGTTGAAGTCCAGACCTGTACGAATTTCTGCTTATGAAAAAGTTATGTAGAAAAAGTAATATAGAAAAATCCTAGCGAATATTTCGAAAATCTCTGAATGAATAAAACGAATAATTATACGATTGGTTTTGCTGTTTCCGAGATTCTTTTTTTAGCAAAGCATATTAATAACTAGTTAGGGAACGTACCCATACTACGTGACCTCTTCGGGGGGGGGGGGGGTCTTCAAAATGTCACGCTTGGTACAAATGAGCGGCGGTTTGCTTAGGATTTTGGTCACCGGGGGGGGGGGGGCGGGGGTGTTAAAAATTGCAAAAAATTGGTCACGTAGTATGGGTACGTGCCCTTATCTATATCAGCCTTGCTTTCTTTGCGAATCGAATGAAAGATTAAGAAAGACACGTAGAGCGAATGAACAAAGAAAGAAATGCAATGAGAAAATATGACGTAAATGAAAGATGTCAGGGACGCCCGAGAAAGAGATGGCACGATCAAGTAAAACAATTACTTGAGGCAGACCGTGTCAAGAGTCAGAATAACAAAAGGGTTTATATGAGACGATGTATGAATGTGAATGAGGCGAAGTGTGTACCAAGAGAGTGTTGTTTGATACATTTCTTAAAATTGTTTGCAATTGTTTCACTACACATAATTTTAAGTAATTATTTTAATTAAACGAAAAATTATCTAGACTGTAAAAAAATTATCTAGACTGTAAAAAAATTATCTAGGCTTTAAAAAAATTATCTAGACTGTAAAAAAATTATCTAGACTGTAAAAAAATTATCTAGGCTGTAAAAAAATAACTCATTTCGACCGGTTCTAAAAAAATCAAGAACTTACTTATCCAAATTTGAGAAACGATATTTATGTAATTGTCTTGATTCGTTACTAAGAGTGTTTTTAATTCGTCAATAAAATCTTTACATGTAAAACCAGCGAAAAATCACTGGAGCTGTGCTCTGGCCTCATGAAATTCGCAGTAATTTTTTCAGTGTAGAAATGTATATCATGTGAGCTTCGTGATATATAAATATTTATGAAACAAAACAAAATCGATAAGGAATAACGTGTAAGCGGATTTCATGATCCAGACACAGGCAAAATTTCGGCCTATATTTCCAAACAAAACTGTGCTTCACCACGATTACGAAATTCAAATGGGATGGCGCTATATAATTTCAGGCAAGTGTAAGAGAGACAGACCACATGCTAAACGATCTAGAAGCCAAAGGTACAAGTCGGTTGCACATTTGTTACCATTCTAATTTTTAATTTATGCCCAATGATAAAGAGTGCTGGAACTTGAGAGAAACCGATTTGTAACTGCCGGTAATGAATATTTCTAGATAATCTAGGTGCTTCGTCGTAGATATTGAATATAGGCAAGTACTTTTTATTCATCGTAATATTAATGGTCCTGGTTTTATTCGTAGATGGAACTAAAGTAGAAACCTGTAGCATTTTATATTAAGCCGCCGCTACCCATATTTCTACCGATTTCTTACATAACTCCCTTAAACATTTGATATTTGTAAGCTCTTAAAATAATTTGCATTATTTTTTAAGATAATATCTATACATTGTCCTCGCCGAAACTCAAATTATATGAAATTCCCTCGATAGAAAAAAATCGCAAAGTATGCTCCGAAAATTATTATAAATACGTTTGTTTCAGTTATTTTACAAGTTGTATGTATGAAAAAATTCACATTGTTTCTTTAAATGCTGTTTTAGACAGCCTCCAAGAGATTTTTAATTTATTTTAAACGAGTCGTGTTTTATTAAACATTTTCACAATTTTCGCTTCAATTTTATGGTTTTAAATGTTAGCGCGCTCTCTCCAACATTCGTAATTACATATCTCTCCATCTATTTAAATTAAATTAAATATTAAACTTAAATTTGGTTTGAGGCCGAAATAATCAATCAAACTGAATAATTATTTTTTTCTTCTAACACAGCAAACTTATTTTGTGGCACCATTATGATTGAAATTAATAAATTACTTGGTTTTTACCACTTTTATAAGTGATTCGAAGTGATATTTAACAACAAGATAGCTCTCCCCTCTGGCATGACTTTTGTGACGGAGATAATCATCAGGAACATAGAAACTAAAAGGGTCCAACTGTCCAAAGCAAATGGGACTATCTATGGTGTATGCGTATGCAATTGGGATATTTTGGAATTCTGAAGGGAGTGATCTCTCTTCAAAAGACTCTCAAAATAACATCTTCAAAAATGACGCAGGCCCTAAGGGAAATTATTTTGCTCAGGGCCTTCTGTGTGGAGTTAATTTAAAAAAAAAACCTAGGTGGTCGAGGTCAAAGGTTCTCGACTACGAATCTGAAAGTCACGAGTACAATCCCCGGCGTGCGCAATTAAATTAAATATTAATAATTTGTGTTTTTAAAACCGATTTTAAAACGGTCATTTGCATTAGAATTTTGAACCAAACATGGCTAAAGTTTTCAAAATCGTTTACCGATATTTTTTTTAAACGTTTTACGAAACTATACACTATACTTAACATTTAACGGGACAAAACTAGAGTGTGGTTAAGATTATTGTCACGTCAATTTGTTTTGGCGGTTGTCTGTTTTACAGATTTTTTTTTCAAATTATTAAAGCACATACATATATAGTAAACTTTTAAATGCAAAGAGAAAGCGGTGTTCTTTATATTATCTGATCATAATAATTGTAAAGGAGATAGAACAAATTTTATGACGTGTTTTTGGTTGACAGATACCTATAGCATTACGTGGCCAGAGTGATTTTAAATATTAATAAATAAATGACGTGGATTATAAATAAAAGTATGCGGATACAGATGATTGTGCCTAGGTCTTTAGCAACAAACAATGGATTACAATAATTGGACTAGCATGTTAATTTTTCTCTTGTACCCGTGAACTCTATACAAAACAAACATTAAAGTTATTAAGGAAACTAATTATTATATAATTACGCAACGTCTTTTCATAATACTTAGTATTAATTATTAAGAGGAATGGCTACGCGGCCTATTTAATATAAAACTTAAATTTGAATTTGCGGTAAAAAAAAAATCAGAGTGTGCAATTCACACGTGGTAGAAGTGAAGCCCTCAGATAGCTAAATAAATTTTTGTATTTGTCTATTTTTAGTGTCGCTCTTTTTCGATTCATCGAGTTTCATATCACAACGGAGCTAAAGAATTTTTCATTTAAAAAAAATATATCGAAAGGTATAGCAAATATCTAGTACGGATATGTGCGAGTTTATTTATTTTTGTTTTAAATTAACTAATACTGGTCATTAAAGTATTCAATTTTGCATGAATTTATATTATGCAATTTTTTCGTGTTAATTATGTATATTTTTAAAACAATCCTGCCCTGTCTTAATATAATGAAAAATAATATAATAAAATAAAATCTATTTAAAAGAATGATTTTTGGGTAGATTACACAACCGATTTGTTCTAGATAAATTCAGTAATTTTTTTACTTAAATTTAGGCCAATCTAAATGCTTTTTGGAAGGATTTTTATTTCATTTAATATTACATAAAATTTGCATAGTAAATGGATCAAAATTATTTTTTTATATTATTATCATCGACTCGCAAGTAATTGTCAAATTTACCACTAAAATGATGAAAAACTTAATTCTTTAATTGCCAATTTGCATAATTTAAAACACAACATAATAAATAAAGTAACTGATATCCGTACTGTACTATTTGCTATAATTTTTGATTAAAAAAATAATTGAAATTAATAAATTACTTGGTTTTTACCACTTTTATTGTTTATAAAACCGACATGTTTCGTCAGCAAAGCTGACTTCTTCAGGGTTTTGACAGAACTAATTTTAAATATAGACATATATATAGGTAATAGAGAAAAATAATCGACATAAACAATAATAAAATTAGAAAGAAAATAATGTTTAAGGGACGAGGGGCAATATAGAACAATTTAAAAAAATTTAAAAGGGGAATAGATTTAATAATGGGTCATTTAAAAACAAATTTTGATTATTAATAATATTTAAATTTGCATATTATTCACCTTTTAAAAATTTTTAAATTGTTCTATATTGCCCCTCGTCCCTTAAACATTATTTTCTTTCTAATTTTATTATTGTTTATGTCGATTATTTTTCTCTATTACCTATATATATGTCTATCCTTAAGACAGATTTTGTAAAAGACGCTAGAACACAATGTCGAAACACATCATCTCTTTGTAGACTTCAAAGCGGCGTACGATAGCATAAACAGGAATGCATTGTACAATGCAATGAGTGAGTTTGGAATACCGCGTAAGCTGATCAATCTGGTGAAATTAACAATGTCCCCAGTAACGTGTAGAGTCAGGGTGAGACAAGGAGATGGATTGGCCTGCCTCTTATTCAACACAGCCTTAGAAAAAGTTATTCGTGACTCAGGCATCGAGATAAGAGCAACGATATTTGACAACTCTGTGCAACAATTGGTTTACGCTGATGATCTAAATTGAATTGAAATGAATTAATTGACTTTTGTACGGTACTCATATAAAATAAATAGGAGGAATACTTTCTGATTAATCCGTTAAGAGTTGTTGACACTCGTCGTTTAATGCATTCATTTTAACCGGGAGTTACCATCCATACACCGTCCAATTAATTAATTTTCCTATATTCATGTCGGTTGCGTGCAAGATTAAAGAATATTTATGCAATGTGATACTTATATTAAACTGTGCTAATTAATTCAAGAATCGGAATAAAATTTCCATCATTTCCCGGCGATGTTTCTTAATTAGAAATTGTACAATCGTAATTGGAGTTTCTCCTAAAATATTCATCTTACTCGGGCGGGTTTCGAACCTGAGACGGTAAAATTGCGTGATGTGCAAACACGCCGACCACTCGACCACGAAGCAATTTCGTGATTTGCTCTAATGTGTTGTACAAAATGTTAATTAAGGTTGCATTCATTTGTGGTCGCGTTTTAATTGCAATAAATGCAAGACGTTTTTGAGTTAATTGTATGCACACGAAATTTACTGAAATTAGAAAATACAATCCGTTTTAATTGGAAAGTTTAAAACAAATCGTTGCTTGATTCGAAATTTTCACGGCCAAGAATATTATCGTGATTTGTTTTTAGGGCAGTATGCCGTGCTGCCCTACTTCCTTCTTTAGCCAACGTTTTGGACAGCATTGCAGTGTCCATCATAAGGGTAGATGTGTAAAATAAGGCTGATATTGGACACTGTAATAGTGTACAAAACGTTGGCTAAAAAAGGAGGTAGCGTAACACGGCATAATACCCCAAAATAAATCACGATGAAGTTTTCTTATTCCTTTAACATACTCGTATAAAGTTGAGTTATTATTATGTGTTTTGCCTTTGCCTATTGAATTGTAACCTTTGATTTTACATTGAGATTTTACTGTGTTATTTGGATGGTGGAATACCTAATGGACAAAAGTCTGTAATTAACACAATGTATTATGATCGGTCAGTGGATTTGTTAGCATCGCCTTTGGGTCCCACCCGGGCATCATGTGTTCAATTCATCGGCTGGCTAAGTTCTCCATCACAACACAAGCAACATTTTCCGTTTTGTGCGGTCGCGGTAGATTTTCAAATGTTGTTGGGTTCTTGGTAACTCGGAAATGTTTGTCTTTCTTAAAAAGTATACAAATATACACTTATATAGTTACTTTTAAACATATATCCAAATCTCAGATGACAGATGATGACAAAGAAATATTGGACAGCTTGCGCGCTCTTATACATGGTGTCCGGAAATTAGTGGTTCGAGTGGAAAACTTGTGAATCTTAACATCACACCAGAGAACCCGAAAACTTTCAATAAAAAACATCAAATAATAGTTTTACTATTTTGTTTCAACTAATCGGATTTGCGAGGATTAATTTTTAGTAACTGTTTTTGATTAATTTTTACTGCGAATAAGTTTACATTATAAATACTAAAAAATATGCTTTGTGTGAATTGAAAGGTTTCCTAACATTTCCATTGAGTAGAATTAAAATAAAATTGTTCATTACTTTATTAAAAAAAATTAGCATAAACTACTAAAAATGTACTTGTTCAATGGAAATTTACGAAAGCATAAAAAGAAACAACTTTTTAAAAATGCGATTTTAAGAATAAATTTATTTGTTACAGTTTTCATTGATCAACTTTTTCATGAATCGCTGAATGTGTTGCTAAGCGCAAATCTCGAGAGCAGCTGAACCGATTTCACTAATTCTTTTTTTAGAATATTCCTTGAAGTACAAGGATGGTTCCTACGTAGAGAAAAATTAAGAAAATTGGGTAATTTCAGAAAACCCAACGACTATCGCATGTTTGACAGTTCGCGTGTTTGAGAATGACATGTTGCAAAACGATGATTGTTAAATCAGGATTCTATTTTTGAAAATTTTTAAGTTGATAAATTTATTTAAATTAGGTACTCCCCTAATAGTTTGAATCAAATCAAGAATTTTATTTATTTTAAATAATAACAAATTTAATATATATGAAAAATGTAAAAGGTGGCACGCGGGCTGTTTAAAAACTGAATGTACTGGGATTGAATATATGGAAAGCGGGAGGGAGGGGGAGATGGGGGAGGGGGGGAGAGGACGGAGGGAGGGCGGTGAGAGGGGGGGGGAGGGAGGGGAGGTGGAGGAGGCGGAGTGGGAACCCCCCTTACACCATGCGAGCGAAGTCGCGGGAAAAAGTTAGTTTCCTATAAAACTATTAACAATTTTTTTTTTTTTTAAACTTTTTGCACTTGAAATTGTGACCTGCAGACTTTGTTTGCCATGCGATTTTTATAACTATTAACCTATATTCGTGGCGATATAAGGCACCCTAAAAGACACATATTTTTGGCTTGTGGCTATTTTTAAATTAAATAAATCTGGCAGCTGAAAACACTGGTTGATCTCATTAACACAATAGAAACTACATTTATGACAATCTCTTTCTCTCTCTCTTCTCTCTTTATAATTGGAGTTTTTTTTTTTTTTTTTTTTTTTTTTTTTTTTTTTTTTTTTTTTTTTTTTTTTTTTTTTTATTTATTTGAGACACAAACAGGATATTTATAAACATTTTTGTGGGTTAAATATAATAAATTAAAATACAAATATAAATATCCCTAGACTAATGTGTCTGCAGTAATCACATTTGAATATTTACAGAAGCAAACACATGAAAAACAATGCAAGTATTATTTATACATAACTTTAAAAACAAAAAAAACTAAATAAACTAAATACAAAATTGAAATACATTATAAGTATACAATATTTATGAAGTATTTCCTGAGATGTAATAAAACAACAAATAAATTATTATTATTTTGTTTTTTTTTTTAGGTGCACAAATCGTGGAGATATTTTTTGAAACATGTTACATTGTTTAGAAAAATATCTATAAAAGTGTGTATCTTGACAAGATCATTGTATGATCGACATATTCTGGACATAGGATTAAAGTATCCAGTATTATTAGTAAAGATTTCAGTCCAGAATGTGTTTAGGTTTCTGGTAGATTTTGGCCTGGCGTATAACTTGATTTGGTTGACTAAGTTACTGTCTACACGATTATTCACAATTTTATATAGCATTAAGAGGTCATTTATGTTTCGTCTTTTAACCAGACTTTCTAATTTGAAATGTCTAAGTCTTTGTTCGTACCCGTCGAGAAGATGATAGACACCTGATCGGTAAGACAAAATCCGTGTAAATTTTCTTTGGACTGATTCGAGTCTAGATATCTGTGTAATATAATGTGGATTCCAGACTGTTGACCCGTACTCAAGAATACTTCGGATTAAGGAATTGAATAGAATTATTAGACTGTTAGAATTCTTAAACAGTTTGGTTGATCTTACAATAAAACCAAGTAATTTATTTGATTTACACACAATGTATTCAATGTGTTGATTGAATGTTAGTTTGTTGTCAAATATAATTCCTAAATCTTTTATTAATTCAACTGTTTCTAGATTGTGACCACATATGCTATATGAATACAGAGTTTTGTTGGTGTTCTTCGTGAAATTTATAACTTTGCACTTAGCTATATTCAGTTCCATTTCATTGTCAACACACCAGGTAGATATTGTGTTAAGGTCTTGTTGTAAGAGTTCACAATCTTTCATAGATTTAATTGCTTTATATAATTTGAGGTCATCAGCATATAGAGAAAAATTACAGCGGAGTTTGTATGTAAGGTCGTTAATAAAGATTAAGAAAAGTAAGGGTCCAAGGTGAGATCCTTGTGGTACGCCCGACGTAACTAATATTGGGGAAGAGTTAAAACCGTTGACAGTAACTAATTGACTTGTGTGATAAATATGTGATAAATATGATTCTAACCAACGAAGTAGATTTCCGTGAATGCCGATTTTATCCAGTTTATTCATTAAGATATAGTGACTAACTTTGTCAAAGGCCTTACTGAAATCGGTGTACACGGCATCAACCTGTGTTTTATTATTCATCGATTTACATAGAAAGTCCATATACTCGAGTAAATTAGTATTTGTGGATCTTTTAGCTACAAAGCCATGTTGGAAAGGACTAAGTATATGTTTTACATGGTTAAAGATGGTTTTGTATACAATGGACTCGAATATTTTGCCAAAACAAGATAAAAGGCTGATAGGACGGTAGTTTGTTACATCATTTTTACTGCCAGATTTATGGATCGGAATGACGTGGGCAACCTTCCACAGATCTGGAAATACCCCATCGTTCAGACTTTTGATGAATATTTTGTGTAATGGTACTGCAAGCTGATCTGCACAATTTCGAATAAATAGTGGAGGAATTCCATCTGGGCCGAAACCCTTATTGATATCAAGAGTGTTCAATTTCTCTTTGACCTCATCTAAAGTTATTATGATTTGAGACAGTGGGTAATTATAGAGTGGGGAAGAAAGTTTAGAGTCACTTTTAGAATTGGATGGTAAGCTAAAAACAGAAGAGAAGTAAGTAGATAACAGTTCACATGTATCTTCTCCATTTGTTGCTGATTTGTCATGGAGATGCATGATTTTGGGGAGAGAATTAGAAATTCTTTTTGAATTAATGAGGGTTGAAAGATTTTTGATACTGTTAGGGAGAGAATTTTCTATTGAATCTATATAGGCTTTAAGGCATGTACGTATGGATACTTTTACTCTAGCCCTCAAGATAGAAAAACTGTCGTAGTCATATTGATTTTTGTATTTTTTCCATTTCTTTCTAAACTTTTCTTTTTCTCTGAGTTGGTGGATTAGAACACTGCTAAACCAAATTGGAAACTTATTATTCCTGTTTCTTAGGCGCGGAGTGTGTTTTTCAATTGATAGCCATAACAAGTTATAAAAATGTAGTAGGGAGTCATTACAATTCAGCGTGTTAAGATCGTCCCAGTTATTAAGTGATAACATTTCATTGCATTTAATGTAATCCGTTTTTTTGAAGTTATATTTGATGTGATCTGGATTAGTGGGTAGGGGTCTGTATTTGGACATCAAAAGATCGAATTCAATGGGAGGATGGTAAGGGTCAATTTTGGATAGCACATGTGAAGCAATTTGAATATTGAGGTTATGGTTTGAAAACACTAAATCTAAAATTCGATCTATGTTGTTAGTTACGTGATTGAATTGATTAAGTCCAGTCAAATTTTGAAAGTCTAGTAGAGATATCGATTTTTGGCTATTATGTAAGACTGGTCTGGTGTGCGTTACATTGACATTTGGTGAGTATTGAATAGATGGGACATTAAAATCACCCATTATTATTGTGATATCGTCTGATGATAAGTTATTATATGTCGTATGACACTTTTCGAAAAAATCTGTGAGATTTTCGATCGGTATATCTGGAGGCAAATACGCCAAACATAAGTTAATGGATTGTCTGGATGTTTCATTTAATTTAAATTTAATCCATAAATCTTCTGTAGATTTTGAGCTGTGTGCTGAGACTGAAAAAGATGTCATTTCTTTCTTTATGGCTATTAGAACTCCACCACCTGATTTTTTAAAGGAACTCGATATGTCCCTATCGCGTCTATATATATTATAACGATCGTCTACTATTTCATGGTCAAAGATTGTGGAGTCTAACCATGTTTCTGTAAAACAAATTAAATCATAATTGCAACTGAGCACTTCGTAATATAAATCAGTTAATTTACTTTTTAAACCACGTACATTTTGATAATAAAATGTTATTGCCGTTTTGTTAGAATACATTTTGAAAGTATATCTTAAGCATAATTAAATATATTTTTTTTTTTAAATTTATATGAAAATAATTTATTGTAAAGTAAATAATTATGCTTTGAAAGGGGGCAATTATGAACATCATAATATTTGGTTTGTTTGTGGTATATGATTTTGTCTATGGTATCAGGTGTAATTAATTTTGACAGATTTAGGTTATAGAAACGTAAACATGATGATAAGCATATAACAGTAGCACAAAAGAATGGTATATTACAATTATTTCTAATAGGTTGCGATAGTTTTTTGTATTTAACAGGTAGTGGTACTTCATGAGAATAATGATTAATCGTGTAAGTCATATTTTGTTGTTGTTTCACAGAATAATTTTGTTCAAAAGATTGCAACAGTTTTTTGTGACATTTAAAACATTCTGATGATTCGTTAGTTACTACAATGGATATATTGTGCATTGTGCATATAATTAAGGTAAATTCCATCATTGTGGAATGGAGTGAAAATTAATGAAATTAAATTAATTAATTAAAATTGTTAGGCATAAGTGACAGGAGTATCTCGTTTTTTTATCTTTTCTAAATCGTTAAATGAATTTATACATATGTGGTTTGTGTTTTCATTGAGCCGAAGGAAAATTTTACAGTTTTTTATCCAGCAGAATTTAAATTTTTGTTCTTTAGAAAACTCTCTAACCTTTTTATAGAGGATTTTATTTTTGGGGGAAAGGTGTTCATTAATGAAGATGTTATGTCCTCCGTGGATGTTGATGTCCTCCGCTATGAGGCCCTTCCTCTTGCGAATTGCAGCGATTATGTCGTCCTTTTGTTGCCTCCGTTCCAGCTTCACAACAACGTTCCTCGGTCTTCCTTCAATTTTCTCCCGTGGAGCGACGCGACTGGCGAACTCAATGTGACTAGGCATCTCTACCTTAAGTTCGGCGTAGATTTTCTTCAGAACATCCATTAAATTTTCTTGTTTTTTTTCCGGAATCCCGATAATCTCTATGTTATTAGCACGAGCATACTGTTCATTGGCGTCAACTTTCGCTTGTAATTCAAGCAAATCTTTTTTTTGTGACATATTATTTTCGTTTGTTTTTTCCAATTCGGTAATTTTTTTCTCCATATTTTTAAATTTTAATTCGTAATCATCAATTTTAAGGCTCAGAAATTCTACGGTTTTTACTAAATCCCGTATCTCCGATTTAAATGTATTATTTAACTCACAGAATTTGGCTTCTATGCGACTTAACGCATCAGATTCTTCCGCTTGTGTTTTCTTTGGTGGCATTGTATGGTGGTTTTTTTTTTTATATATTTAGCGAAACTGATAAATTCAAGTTATTTTGTCGATAAAATTGGTGATTGATAACACTTTATATTGATATATTTTACTTAATTTCAATATTTAGTTGAAAATTTCGTTTCGTGACAGTTCAAGACCATAGATAATAATGCATGATAAACTATAATTTAGCATGATAAACCCAGCTTAGATTAAAAGTATGCAAGATTACGGTAATTTATTATTAATTTATTTACGTGTCAGTCTGTGCTCTGCATTTATATGGCGGTGAATAAACTCGATTCCGCTAAGAAATAATAATGCACCAGATGGTACTTACTTTGAGGCCGTAAAATTATCAATAAGAAAGATGTATGGAACTAAAGTAACTGGGAGTTTATTATCAGCCCGCATGTTGTTTTGTGTTCAATTCGATCTGACTTTCAAATTGCGAGCGGTTCTTTACCGTTGTGAAATTATATGTATACACTAGCTGATCCGGCGAACTTCGTACCGCCTCAGAATCAAAAACTGTTGTCCCTGCGTATCCTTTCCCCTCTCGCGTTCCCTCTCCCTCTCCCCACTCCACTTCTCCCCTTCCCCCGTCCCGCTAACCCCCCTTCCTGAGTTCCTTTCCCCCCTCCCCCCTCCCCCGGTTCACAGTTCAATATTATACCCTTTACAATATTGCAGCAGTTCTTACAAAATAGGAGAAATCGTTGTTATGAAGCGATTGTATTTATCGTAAGTTAGGTACTATTTTTTTTAAATGCATTTTGATTGGTTAGGTTGGCAAACCTGGGGGAGTTTCGTTCAACGTGTCGGTAGGCGGCATTTTTTGGGTTTGGTTTCCGGATCCGCACTCTGGTTTTCACGGCGTGATGTGCGGTACGCCGTGAAAACAACGGTCAATTAATCTTAAGTTTTAATACGATGTGATTGTAATCCAAGCTTTGGGCATCTGCATTCGGGGGACGGAAACACGTTGTGTTTTTTTAAATATAAAAATCAAAGATTTATTCGCGTAAAATGCGAGTTTTCGCGCGGGTCCCAAAAGGGAGCACGAGTTTAATGGCGATGTACGTGTGTTACGATTAATGTACCTCTTTATCCGAGCCATCGGTGTATATAATAACCCGCCACGCTTATCATGGTGCGCGGTGCATCTAACCGAAGATTTATTCACGTAAAATGTGAGTTTCGCGAGGGTCCCAGTGACCACGAGTGAATTGGTAATGTCCGAGTGAAAAGACTATTGTACCTCATTATCCGAGTCATCGGATTAAATAATAACTCGCCGCGCCGTGATTATATGCAGGCCAACTATCGAATTCCCCCCAAGGGTTTATTTATGGAACAAACCCGAGAATACCGCAGTGTTGAACGATTCTTCGCCTCGAATTGCTGACGGGCCTTCCTTTACAATTTGGAGTAGAGTCTGGGTACTCCTTCCTTCTCCTGAGGGTCCAGGTCTAACATCACTTCCATGCGACTGCTGAGGAGGTCGCAGGGCCAAGCTGAGCCGCAGAGGTTGGGATCACCCTTGCCACCAGGAGCTGGGGTTGGTTCTCCCGACATCGGGAGTTCGGCGGCAGTAAATTTAATTAGGGTAGCTAGGAATAGCATAAAATTACGATATTGGTCCCGGGGGTGAGTCCATACCATTTATTTTATTATGTCTTACGAAAACAATACAGTGAACCGATTCTATACTCCACATTTTGTTTTATTAAGTAGATTCCTTGTGCAGCCTTTTCAGGAATGCTATGAAAACTAATGGCCCACACTCTGAGAATTGAGTACCGTGTTCTCCGCTGGTTGACATACCCAGACATTAGGCTGGGTTTGGCGTCCAAGGTTTCCTGTGAGGAAATCAAAGTTGACTAGCAGATTACACCCGAGCCCGACAAAGGCTCATTATTACATCTCCCTTTAATCTTATAACACTAACACATAACAATATGTCATTACACTTTAATGGTAACATCGTTCCATACAAAATGTATGGGGAAAATAATTTTCTTCGGAGTGGAACACCCTTTACTTTTAGGGGTATGAAAAATAGATGTTGGTCGATTCTCAGACCTACCAGATAAGCACACAAAATTTCATCAAAATTGGTCCAGCCGTTTCGGAGGAGTATGGTAACAAACACCGTGACACGAGAATTTTATATATTAGATTTAGCTAACTCAGTGCACTATTTCCAATTGATGTAATTGACGTATTAATTCGTTTCTTTTCAAAGGGAAACCACAACATGTCAAAGATTTGCAAATTATCCTTCTTCTGCCACCCAAACCATACCATTATTTATTTATCGTTACCATAAAACAATAAAGTTTTAAAGGCAATCACGTTTTACGTACTTAAGTAATTATCGATTGGCATTATGATTTTTAATTGCTGATCTACTTATTTGGGGGGCAGATTAGGTTAGGTTAGGTTAGGTTGGCTTTATTTGACATAAAAAATCTTTTTTTGATTGCTCACCTACTTATTTGGGGATACTCTATTGGCGTTTTAGGTTAGTTTAGATTTATGTTAGTTAGTTTAGGTTATCTCTATTTGACGTAAAGAATAATTTTTTGATTGCTGATCTACTCATTAGGTTAGGGTGGCTTTATTTGACATATAGCATCACTTTTTGATTGTTGACCTACTTATTTGGTGCTACCAGGTTAGATTGATTGTTAGATTGGCTTTATTTAACATAAAGAATCACCTTTTGATTGCTGATCCACTTATTTGGGAGTACCCCATTGACATGTTAGGTTAGGTTAGCTTTATTTGACACAAATAATCACGTCAACCTCACCTAATGGTTGACGTTATTTGACATAAATAATCACTTTTCGATTGCAAATCTACTTATTTGGGGGGCAGATGAGGTTAGGTTGGCTTTGTTTGACATAAAGAATCAATTTTTGATAGCTGGTCTATTTATTTGGGGGGTAGGTACCCCATCGGTAGAATAGGTTAGGTTAAATTGTTAAGTAGGTTAGGTTAGGTTGGTTTCACTTGACATAAACAATCACCTTTTGATAGCTGATCTACTTATTTGGGGGGTACCCCATTGGTAGATTAGGTTAGGTTAAAGTAGTTTAGATTAGGTTGGTTTCACTTGATATAAATAATCACCTTTTGATAGCTAATCTACTTATTTGGGGGGTGCCCCATTGGTAGATTAGGTTAGATTAAACTGTTAAGTAGGTTAGGTTAGGTTGGTTTCACTTGACATAAATCATCACTTTTTGATTGCTGATCTACTTATTTGGGTGTCAGATCAGGTTAGGCTGGTTTTATTTGACATAAAGAATCACTGTTTGATTGCTAGGTTTATCTAACACCATTTGTATCAATGGTAAAATCTCATTATATTGGCCAATACGGTAACACTTTTGCTTGGATGGATAAATGAAGATTGCTGTAAACAACCCACTCGTACCTGCCTAGAAATAGTAGGACAGTGCGCGATATGTATTTCAGTATACTTCCGCGGTCTCGATTGGCAATACTACTACGTGAAATATGATTTGCAATCATTAAATTATTGGCGTGAGTCACTGATCAATTCATTTCTTACTGTTAGTAAAATGAAAATCATTTCAACACAGATGAAATCGTATATTTAAAATGTTTGTTTATTTATTATTGTAGAACAGAACATTAATCCAATTATATTAAAATTTTGTCCCCGTACCAGCATTTAGGCAGATGACACTTCAAAAATAGTTTTAAGGCATTTAGAGAACAGTCAACCACATCCAAATGGTTTTGCAAAATTTATCTTGTCATGATATTCTTTGCCGGTTCTGCCGTTTGGTACTTTTGGAACAGGTCATGATATCGACTGCGGCCGTGGTGGTCTGGTACGTATATACCATAGCATTCCAAGAGGAACGGGCTATCGATAAAATTGGTCCAAATTTCGAAAGATATAATAGCTAGACTTATACAATTAATAGTATATACCATCAAATAAGTCCAAAAAAAAGACGCTGCAAATAAATTTGTTTGAAATCCATACTAAGTTATTATTAAAAGTATTTTTGAAGTCGATTTTAGATTTGAAATTAGATGTAAATAATGCACAACAAATTATAATTTTACAGTATTATAATTTCGGGGGACCAACGTGGGAGGATTAACTGTTGGGCCACCCATAAATCCGCTACAATTTTCTTGGCACACTAGAGGTTAAACCACAAAGTCTTTCGTGTCTCCGAAAATCACGTACTTTTTTGTGTTACGTGTCTTCCGTCACAAGATCCAAGTCACACTATTAAGAAAAGAAAAAAACATTTTTTATTGAACTAACGTGTATTAATCAAACAACTGTGAAAAACATTGTCAAATAGAAAAAAACTTGACGTTTTTATATCCTTCAAATTCGTAATTTAGGTACCGGTTTTTCGTTTAAAATTTTACTAATGACGTTGTTTAAAAAACTACGTGTGTCTGTTATCTGAAAGATCATCGAATTGGTGTCAAATTAAATGATTATGAGTAATAGAAGGCACGTCATCTAAACTCGTTTTTTATTTATGCAAGAATATTTTTTATTGCTCACAAATGACTTAACCTTTTTCGTGAGTTCACTTCATCTCAATTTACCACGTCAATATAGAAAAAAAATCACGTTAAGACACGTCATTGGAATGATTTTTTTTTAATCAGAAAAAGTATGTTTTGTTTTATGTGAATACCTCACAAGAGTTCCAGCTGCTCCCGTCTGGAGCCAGTGAGACTTTGGCATCCCTAATTGGGATTTTATGAGGTTGGTGTGTTGTGAGGCTAAAGGTAGCGGGGAGGGGAAGGAGATGGGGTAGAGGAAAAGTACCTGGCTATTTAGATCTGGTCACTAAACACCGTCTAAATTCATTTCAAGCAATGTTTTAATTGTGATTGGTGGTCTTACACCAGGGCGACACTGAGAGTATCTTCCACTCTGGAACGTACTGCAAATATAATACATATTATTTTCAATTAATTTATTGTAAAACAACACAAACTAATCGATTAAAATTTATTAGCGTACGCCGAGATTCGATCCCGCGACTTTGGGATTGCGAGTAAAGAGCCTTACCCCTCAACAATAATTTTTCTTCGGTGACAGTTGGCAAGCTTTCATGTCATATCTCCTATTGCAATCGTTAGAGCACAGGCATCAGGTACAAAATTCTGTCCTTGTTTTACCGATATTTCAATGGAAGATGGTCTGTATAATTCAATAACTTATGTCATTGATCCCTTCAACACCGGTGCATAGTCGGAAAACTTGCAAACGCGCCCCCATCACACGGTTGACATTTGTCACAAGAGAACGGGTCGTTTTTAAATTTCGTTCTTAAGTTTAACAACTCGGCGGTGGAACGAATTGACGGCCTCTGTGCTTCCTCCCTCAGAGATCCATGTTCAATCCCATCTCTCCTGAAATAGACCCTCCACACAGCATCCTCAAAGATGATACAGGCCCTGAGTGAAATTATTTTCCGATTTTTTACCTTTTACGCGTGGAATTAAAATAAAATAATATAAATTAAATAAATAATAATACTAATTTTCACATTTCATCCTCATCTACGATCGATCCACCGTACCGTTTCTAGTCGCAAATATTATGATGTAAGACCGCAAGACTATTTTTATTTCGCAATAATTGTTTCTTACGAGGTATCAGGTTCGAGTCTGCTGAGAGAAAGTTACCTACTCGGTGTGACCTTGGCTTTATTGTGGTTTTTTTCATAGCCAATGCCAGCATTTTACTCTGAAACCAGGTCAAATCAAAATATATCTTATGTGATAATTTCCAGTTTTGTGGCCATGCACTGTCTTAAAAATCAATCAAATTTGAACACGTTAATAAATATAGCTATGTTCATTTAAAAATATGTATCGTGGTTAACTTTGCTGTCGGTGGTGAAGTTAGCGTAGATTTTTTGATACAAAAATCTGTGGAAATATAAAATTTCAAAAATTTGGAAACTAAAGTACTCATTTTTTTGTATTTCTTGGGTATTAACTATGTAACAATTTCTATACATTTTGTTTTGAAAAGTTTTAATTTGCAATGTACATTTGTTACTTTAAAACAAAAAATTAAAGTAGACAAGAGTGGACGAAGCACCGCACAAATAGGAGACCGATTATTCTATCTCATTCTAGGCTAAATCCTACAGATGTATATCTTTGTCTCTTTTTAGTGTCGCAATTTTTCGTTTCATCGAGTTTCAAATCACAACGGTGCTAAAGAAGTTTCCACATCAAAAGGGACGTACGTTAGTTAGTTCCAAAACGACTGCTTAAAACGTTTGTAAAAAGGTTTTTTTTTTAATGTGAAACCGCACAAGAGATCTAACTGCTCCCAACCGTCTGGAGCAAGTGAGACTATGGCTTCCTAATTGGGGTATATTTTGAGGTTGAAGTTAGTCGAGAAGGGAAGCCGATGGGAGAGAGGAAGGTGCGGAAGTACCTGGTCATTCAGATCTGTTCACCAAATACTGCTGGAGCCATTTCAAGCAATGTTTAAAATCTGAAAATGGTCTTACACCAAGGCGATTCTGCAAGTACCTTCCACTCCGGAACGTACCGCAAATATACTAAGTATTATTTTAATTTAGCAAATTATGAAAAAATACAATTTATTTGCGACCACTGGGATTTGAACCCAAGACCTCCGGCTTTCTAGTCGAGAACCTTACCCCTTGACCACGGAGGCTTTCAAATTCACAGAGGATTCCGGTTAATGAACTGTTTGGGTCAGGAACGGTTAGGTTAGGATAATTCCATAAATTTGTATCACACTCTTTCGGACACGCAGTAAATTAATTACCTGTGAGTATTAAGTTATTTTTTTTATTTTTATTTATCTTAAATTAATCTTAAGAGTTCAATGACTTATCATGAAGGTATAAATGAGATCAATTATTATTTTTTAATTGATAAAATAACGTTTAAGACAAGATTTTTATGCATAGCACAAAAGGTAACAATAATTAGAAGGACACGGGTTCAAGTCTCGTTGGCGGCAACTATCTTATCTCGGAATTATTTTTTCAACGTATATGAGTGTATCAGGCTGATAATTATTGCTTATAATAATAAATAAGATCACTAAATGATTCACCCTTTTGGTGTTTTTATTCGAGTAAATATAATGTTTTACAAAAAAATGGGAACTTAGGTTCATACATTATGCTGAATCCATTATTAGACCAATTATTTTAGTTCAAAAACTAATTCTGAGAATTATATTTAAATGTCAACCTTTGCAAAAATCAGGGTCTTAGATATTCGACAGCTATTTACTAAAACAAGCATTTGTTATATAGGACGAAAAAATAATCTACTAATCGCTCCACAACATCAAGCACACACCCGCTTTTCATCAAACCTGGGTTGCGTGGTCCAAAAAACTAACACCTCATTCGCTCAACGACAATTCTGGTTCATCGCTCCTAAAATATATAATGCTCTGAGTACTGACATAAAGTCAAGTAATTCTAATTCTCTTTTTATAACACGTGTACAACATTGGATTTTTGAAAGGGGATGAACGTACTTTAAAGAATTCATGAGTTCTAACACTACATTTTAATTATTAATTTTTGCATTTCAAAATTTTAATTTCCATTTTTATTTCTATTTTTCTTTAAAATGTTGTTATTTTTTTTCTCTTAGTTTTTCACTAAATTTTATTTATGTTTTTAATTTTGATTTATATACTTATATGTTTTAATTTATATAGAACACTTGAGTTCTTAACATTTAATCTTTATTTTTAATTTTTGTATTTTAAAATTTTAATTTGAATTTTCATTTTTATTTCTACTTTTCTTTAAAATATGATCTTTTTTTTCTCTTCAGTTTTAAGTATTTCTTAATATTTTTTGGAATGTTAAAATATTAAATATACGACTACCACAACACGGGCATTAGCCTAGTGTGGTAGCAAAAAAAAACAAATATCTGTAACTAATAAAAAATTTATGAAATAAAAATAAATACAGAATTGTTGTTATAAAGTGAATAACAAACTACCCTTATCTCATTTTTTTACATCAGACATCAGGCATAATAAATCTTATTCCAACACGTAAACTTTATATTTAAAAAAAAAATTATTTCAATTACATTATACACCTACCTACCATTACAAATATTTGTAAAGTAAATACCCACCGAACAGATATTTTCTTTGATCCTACCTAATTTTGTAAAATCGTCTCAATTTTTGGATTGACAGCCGTGATTTCACAATCGCTCACATTTTATTATTAAATAATTTTGTTGCAACCTTCGAAGGATTCCGGAATTGGTACAAGGCCTCTGTTAAAATTGTGTTACCGGCTAATGTTATGCGTAGTGTAAAAAAAACTACACACAAAACTAATTATATTCATTTAATTTACATGTTGCGATGCTGATGTCTGTCGGTAGAGAGGATCTACAGTCTCTCGTGTCTAGGATGAACGAATTACGTATGAAGAATGAGTTAATGATGATTGTAAGTAAATCTAAAGTCATGGTGTTTGAAAGAGAGAGTACGTTAAACAGTGAGCAATGTAGTTATAATGTGTTTCCTTGGAGCAGGTGGATGAGTTTGTGTATCTGGGAAGTATTTTACGGGAGATGGGAAGGCTGTTAGAGATATTGAAAGAAAGGTAAATGCAGGTGACTCCATTAATGGAGGACTGAACGCGGCCGGCGCTAACAAAAAAATGTCCAAAGTAACGAAAGTGGCAGTCCACAACGGAGTGCTGGTACCTATCCGAATGTATGGAAGTGAGGCATAGAACTGGCAGAGGAAGGATGAAAGTAGACTGAATATTGTAGAAATGAGATCTCTTAGGCAAGTGTGTTATAAAACCATATAAGATGTGTGAGAAATGTGGAGACGCACAAAGAATGCAAGGCTGCTATAAGCGCTATGAGTAAGATTAAGAAAGGGATGATCAGATGGTTTGTGCGTCTATGGCTAATAAACGAGAATATATAACGCAAATGTGAATAGTAGAAGTCGGGGACGAAGAAAACATCGCATGATTAATTGAATCAGATTCTTGATTTGGGCCATGCCAAGAGTCAGAATAATATTAGGTCCTTACATATGAAATTGGCGTTTTGCCGTACTGGCAACTTTGATCTCAAATATCTTTTCGGTTAGGAATTCCAAAATCAAATTTATGCAGCTATTTACTCATGTATTTGTGTTTCTGTTCTGGAAATTTCAACCTGCAGAACAAGCCCCGTGGACGGCCGGAGACCAAAGTTGATAATAAAGAATTGAAAGCTATTGTGTAAGCAGATCCATCGCCAACCACGTCCGAGTTAGCTGCAGGCTGCGGTGTTAGTGATAAAACTGTTTTAATCCACTTGAAGCAAATTGGGAAGGTGAAAAAGCTTGAAAGGTGGGTACCTCAGAAATTGAGTGAAGCAAATCGACAAACGCGCGATGACCGTTAGACCACACACTGCATAACAGACGGCTACCAAATTAGAGGATCTTCAATTAGAATGTCCAAGACATCCACCGGACTCTCCGGACCTTGCCCCAACAAATCACCATTTTTTCGAAATTTGGATAACTTCTTGCAAGGGAAAAAATTCAACTCCGATGGGGCAGTCCAAACCGCCTTCAAAGATTTTATTGATTCCCGTCCAAATGGTTTTTTTAGTAAAGGGATCGATGAACTACCTATGAGATGGCAAAAGTGCATAGATAGCAATGGTACATACTTTGATTAAACAAATATATTATATTTTAAAAAATCGACTTTATGTTCCTCCCATACAAAACGCCAATTTCATATGTAAGGACCTAATAGAAGAGTATGTATGAGAAGACGTATGCATGTGAATGAGGTAAGAAGTGTATTCAAAGACCGAGTTACTTGGTGGCGGTCCATCCTCTCTGCCTACCTTTGAGAGCAGTGATGGTTAGTTAGATCGTCTAAAATTTTGTCGCTATTCGACTCTTGTCACGCTTAAATAATATTAAATTTTCCTTTATTCTGGGAAACCAAGCCACACATTTTGAAAAAAATTGAATCAAAATGTCGTGCACATCAAGATGATTATAATTGCAATTATTTGTTCTTTGCACAAAAATTTGCTTTCTTCATGTGTTTACTGGAATACATGACACATAAGTAATTAGATCTTGAATTGCACATAGCTGGACTTTCTATTTTACGAAATAATAAACCAATTAGATTACGGTTCTACATTAAATTATTAACTGCATTTTCAAACGTTTTTATTTCGTATCATTATTATCAATGTTATTCTCTGAGTTTATTTTGCAGGTAACGTACTTACTTCTCTTTATTGCAGCGTAAAAAATGCAATAAAATGATAAAAAGTAACTTAATAAATTGATCTACGCATGTAAAGCAGTATCGTGTGTATTACTATTGATTCACGGAATGCCGTATCAATTCTTGTTACACGTATCACGTTCTTATTACAAGTATGAAGTATGGTAATGTATTTTAACTAAAATATTATCAATAAAATTTTAACGGGGCGAACCTCTAAATGTGAAATTTGGAAAGCATTTCAATTTACTGTTTTTTTTTTTACGTGAGCTCCACACAGGAGGCCCTGAGGAAAATAATTTCCCTCAGGGCCTATGTCATCTTTGGGGATGCTGTGTGGAGGGTTTTTTTTAAGGAAAGGAAGGAAGGGAGAGTTCTGGGAAGGAAGAGGGTTTAAGGGGTGGGTAGGAATCTGGGGTTCAGTGTGTCCTGGTCATCCGCCTCCTAGACAAACCTCACCCCATGAACCCGTTTAACTTATTTGTGAAAAAGTTAAAAATCTCGTTGTTGAATTTTTAATAAAAATATCGAATCCCGGCGTGCGCAAATGAATTTTTTTTGATTAATTTGGGTTATTCAAAATTGATTTATAAAAAAATAATTAATAATATATTTGTAGCACGTTCCAGAGAGGAAGATACTCTCAGCATCGCCCTGGTGTAATACCACAATTCAGAATTAAAAAGTTGCTTGAAGTGGCTTTAGCCATGTTTGGTGACCAGATCTGAATAGCCAGGTACTTCCCCACCATCCTCTTTCCCATCTCCTTCTCTCCCCACTACCTTCAGTCTCACAACACACCCCAATCGGGGATGCCACAATTTCACTGGCTCCTGACGGGAGCAGCTGACGACGGGACTCTTGTGAGGCATTTCTTGTGAGGTTTTTCAGGGAGTTCCGATTTTCAGATATACAGGGTGTCTGGGGGTAAAGTGCATTAACTTCGGGAGGTGATTCTACATCATGGTACAAGTAATAAAGAAAAATAACTTTTTTCGAAATTCCAACTTTTAGGGGTAGTTTTGAGGTAAAAAGATAAACTTAGTCCGGCGTGTGCGGCCGGATTTATTATTTTCCGCAGTTACGATACGGGCCAATCACAATCGAGTCGGGTGCCCGGCAACGTATTTACAATCCCTACCGCGTTTCAGTCGCTTTAAATTTTTAATATCAAAATTTAAATATTTAGGAATAAAATTATTAATTTCTAATATACACATTAGAAAGATTATTTTATCTAGATTTTAGAACAATTTTTGTTTTTGCAAAGTAATAAAAAATTATCAATAAAGAGGTGTATTTACAATATATGGGAATAATATTAAAATTTAAATATTTAGAAATAAAATTATTAATTTCTAATATACACATAAGAAAGATTATTTTATCTAGATTTTAGAACAATTTTTGTTTTTGCAATGTGATAAAAAATAACCAATTTAGAAGTATAGTTAAGATGTTAATTGTCGTTACCGCGATTGAATCGGTATAGGTTTTGTAAATACGCTGCCCGGCAGGCTCTCAGCAAGTAACATCGTACCTCACACTAAGGATTTTTAGTAGGTGAGTACGTCTTTTTGTATGGGAAAAAAAAATGTTGGAATTTCGGAAAAAGTTGTTAATCTTTTTTACTCCTACCATCGTGTAGAATCAACTCCCGAAGTTAATGCACTTTACCCCCGGACACCCTGTATATTAATGGAAATGAGAATAATTATATTTTCATATAATGATTTTATTAATAAAACTGATAAATAGGTATGCATACAATACTATGAAGAAATCACGCGGTTACTAATCTTATGATCGTCTTTATAATAATTACTATTACAGAAAATTATTCCGCGATTCAAATGACAGGAAAACTAACATATATATGTAAACATTTAAATAAAATAATCAATTCTGAAACATCTCAAACGATTCACAAGTAATTTGCAAAGGCACGAATCCTCTCAATGAGCTCCTTTCAAGGCTACAGATTTTTAAACGAGAAAACCTTTACATTGAATGAAATACTAGAAAAAACTAAGTTATATAGTAAATGTAAGTACGTTATTTCATGTTAAAGTCACTTCTCGTTTCAATGCAGTATTATTTCGTACCTAAGTTTTCATTTAAAAGTTTTAAGATTAAATCTCTAAGAAACACTGAAGTAAATCGAATGCCAGGTCGCAATTTTTGAATAAGATATTTAATATATTATTTTAATTGACCACGAAAATCAGGTTTTCCCTAAGAAGGACAATATAAAGTGGACAAGTTCAGTCTTGAACAAGTTGAATATTCTTTATTTTGGCAATATTTTATGGTCCATACGAGCCGAATGAGAATTGCGATCTTCGTGCTAAAATCCGTATATTTAAGTTGTGTTCTTATTTTACGGTCCATACGAGTCGGATGAGAAATGTGATTTTTATCCGTATAATTAAGGAGTGTTCTTACCGCGTCAAATATTTCATCATCAAACAGTATTAATAAGCTTGCTTCTGCGTGGTCGAATTTAAGATGCCGCGCCGTGCCCGCCGCACCATATAAACATCAGTGTACGTGAAATTTCAAGCAAAGCTACCCTTGTAATTCGGTTTCGAATTCAAGAATTCGTAAAAATATGTCGCCACTTCCGTCAGCAGCTCGCATGGGGAAGTTTTTACCCTAGGTATAAGTACTATAAATTTGTGAATTTGAGTATCTCTTTGGATATGGAAAGATTGACGGTAATACTTAGTTGTGAAACTTATTTGTGCACAATAGTATCAAGCGGCTATATATTACATATGACGTCATTGCCTGTCCCGGTGACTAGCTATTACTGGATGACAGTGGATCCGAGGAACCAGATTTTACATCATAGTATTTTTATTAATTCGATAATAAAAGACACACTTGTGTTAGTAATTTTGTGATTATGTTATTTACTTTTAATTTCAGTTTTATCTTAATTATTTATTATAAGAGTGTAAGAGGCACTGCTAAAAACCGGCCGCATTCCGGATCCAGAATGAACAGCCGAGCAGTAACCTTTTTTCTTATTATTCTAAACCAAATGTAGGTATAATTTTTTTATTTTTTATTTTATTTATTTCATTATTTTCATATTACATTTGGTTATAATAGTGACGTATTGCCCATCTCACTAGGTGAGTAACGCCTGTGTTGAGATGGCAATTTACAGAGTGGTTATCTATGATTTTGTTTAAGTAATATTTTGAAAAATAATGAAACTAATAATCTATTGACAAATATTGTTTTTAATTATTATTTATAATCGTGCCGAAACCGGTCGGCGTGTATGTAAAAATAAAGTAATATTGGTACCTAGGTACGCAAAAGGGTAAAAAAAGGACAGTTTTTTTCATATTTAGGATAACCAACACCTCTGCCATAGGTCACCCCAAGTGGTTCGCTACTTTTGGTGACTTAGCAGGGGTGCCCGGGTTCTTGGTGTGATGTTTGTTCGGACGTGTCTGCCCACTAGCTGCATGGCAGACAGAAACGGGAAAGAATGGTTGAGGGAGTCCCTTTGACTTCTCCAGCCGAACTCTCTCGGAAAATCGCCTTGCACCGCAGTGGGAGAGATGGATTCGTCCGTCACTCCTGGACACAGGGTCCCACAGATTCCTACCCACTCCTAATACCCTTTTCCTTCCCCGAACTTACGCTCCTTCCTTTCCTAAAAATACCCTCCACACAGAAGCCCCAAAGATGACATAGGCCCTGAGGGGAATTAATTTCCTCAGGGCCTCCTGTGTGGATCTAATGTATTTTTTTTTTAATAATTATAATTCCTTTTATAAGGCTGGTAAGACTAGAAATGGTATTAGTCAGATAATAGAAGGAAGTTTTTTTTAACATGAGCTCCACACAGGAGGCCCTGAGGAAAATAATTTCCCTCAGGGCCTATGCCATCTTTGGGGATGCTGTGTGAAGGGTTTTTTAAGGAAAGGAAGGAGAGGAGAGTTCTGGGAAGGAAAAGGGTTTAAGGGGTGGGTAGGAATCTGGGGGTTCAGTGTGTCCTGGTCATCCGCCTCCAAGACCTAGACAAACCTCAGCCCATGAACCCGGGCACGTATGAAGTGTAAATTCCGAGTTATTTTTCAGCGAAAATTTGTTTACTTTTTGTCGAAATTTGCGTTATTTTTGATAAAAGCCATATTTTTTTAAATGAACGTGATATAATTAATTTTATTTTTATAATTATTACATTTTTTTTTATAATTCGTGGTATTTTGCAAAAAAAGTGATGTATGTTAAGTTTTTAGTATTTTGGAGGTATAAAGGGTGTTTTTTTTACAAAATGCCTGTGTTTCTAACGTGAAGTTTTATGCGCGTTCCATTTTATAGTTATTCAATCATTTCAAAATCACAGTGAAAGAAATAACTTGAAAGTAAATAACGATACTACAAAATAATATTTAATTTATCCCTATTATATTCAATATTATTTGCTGACTCAATCCTAAAGTAACATAATTAGAAATTGTTACTAAAAACATAATGGTACTGTAAAAGCTTCCAAGTATCCACATAACTCATATACCATCGTATACTCATGTATAATCCAGGCTGCTTTAGTATTCCTATCTCCTTTCGTTGTCTGCTCTCCGTTGACCAGTCTCAGTCTGCCTGAGAACTAAGAACCTGTTTAACAGCTGATCGTATACAATGTACCAACAGACACAGCCACTGAAGATATTCATCGATAGAAATGTATCGTGTGGATCGACCAACAAAATCTAGGCAAGCCATGTGGATGTCAAAAATGACACCGAAACCAAATGCATTACTTCCGAAAATTGGATTACGAAAACATATTATATAAAAAAGAAAGTGCATTATTTCGCAGTCAAAATACCGTAAAAAGTATTGCTTTTAAAACGAAAACTTCTTTAGCACCGATGAGATTTGAAACTCGATGAAATGAAAAATTGCGACACTAAAAAAAGACAAACAGATCTATAGGATTTAGCCTGCGAGAGAATGAGCGATTATAATGTGGTGGTTCGTAGCCTACCGGTCTCCTCTTTATGTGGTGCTTCATAGCCTCCCGACTATTGTCTACTTTAGTTTTCTGAATGTTTCACTTATACGACATGTGAGTTGCGCACTCTGTTTTTATAAATCATTTTTGGTCTCCAAGGACCAAATTTATCTCCTGATATATTATGCTTTCGAAGCGAGGCGGCGGAATTAGATGGGTTTGGTTATGAAAATAATCATTGGTGGGGTGAATTTTTCAACGGAATTTGTAATACACGCCTGATCTAAAGTTTACATATCGATGACAGTGTGTACGAAGCGAGCTCAATTTAATAAAGACGATGGGGCTAAGCTAATATTTATTTTTGTCCAGTACTCGACGACTACATCTAAACTAAACGCCAAAAGTGTATAAAATATACTGAAATATTGGCATTATGGGCCCGCAACCCGGATTTGTACCAATTTATTACATATTTCCCTTAAACAGGGTAAGTTTTAAAGCTCTTAAAAAAAATATATGTTATTCTACAAGATAATATCTAGACTTTGCCCGTGCCGAAACGCAAATTATATAAAATTCCCTCAATAGAAAAAAATCGCAAAGTATGCTCCAAAAATTTTTATTAACACGTTTGTTTCAGTTATTTTACAAGTTATATGTATGAAAAAATTCACAGTGTTTCTTTAAATGCTATTTAAGATAATTCCCGCAAAATTTTTGCTCTATTTTAAACGAGTCGTGTTTTATTAAACATTTTCGCATTGATTTTGTCGATGTAAATGCTAGCGCTCTTCTCCAACATTCGTAATTTCGTATCTCTCCATCTTCTTCTTTTCGGGCCCGGTTGCAGAGCCTTAAGAGAATTGACTAGCGAAATACGGAATCACTTCTAAATAGATAAACACTTATTTCATCACAATCTCCAATCTACACATCTGCCCTGATGACGGACACTGTAACGCTATCCAAAACATTGGCTGTAGAAAGAGAAAGCGCAACACGGCACAATAAAAAACCACGATAATACTTTTTGCTGTGAAAATCTCAAATCATATCAAAAATGTTCAAGTGAGTATAGTATTTAAAAATACATTCGTTTCCTGGGGCACAGGGTGTCGGGTCGATCAGTTTTGTTATGTAAAATCTCATATTATCTAGGAATTTATCTGTTCAGTGGACCTAACCAATAATCTCTCTCATACTTTCTGAGTAAAGAATACAATGTGATACGATTGAAAGTGGACCCTGCGAGACGGAATTGTGTGAACTTTGAACATGTCAATGACATTTAATTCCATTTAAAGCACGTTTTTCTGAGAACTTCCCGCAACTAAGAACCAAGGATTTTGCAGACACTTAAAACATGTAGCCATTTTACAAAAATAAATTTTAACTTTTATTTTCTAATCGTTGAACAAGATAATAATAATAAATCTAAACAAAACACGAAACAGAATAAAACACAGAAAATAAAAGTTATTTAAAAATTGAAATAAAAATATTCCAATAAAACCAAAATCTTCTTATCGAAGTGAAAAATTCTTCAACACCGTTGTGATTTGAAACTCCATGTATCGAACTTTATAAATAAACTAGCTGGTACCCGGCATGCGTTGCTATGCCATTTAATAAAGAAATTGTTTCTAAAAAAATTTCCTGCGTGTCCTTTCCCATTGGTCCCGTTTCACTTCCCCTCTCGCGTTCCCAATCCGCTCCACCACCTTTTCTCTCCCCATACCCCTCTCCCCCTTCCCCCGTACCGCGAACCCCCTTCCCGAGTTCCCCTCCACCCTCCCTGTTTCCTCTTCCCCGAACCCCCTATCCGAGTTCCCCTCCCCCTCCCACATTCCATACATTCGTTTCCGGCACATTCAGTTTTCAAACAGCTCGCGTGCCACCTATTGCAATTTTTAATACAAATTTCATAATGCCAGAACTCACCAGCAGTTTTATACAAACCTTGTCCTGACAATAAGGAACACAATAAAAAAAGAACTATCTAATTTGGTGCAGTCGTTCGGAAGTTATGCGCGTACATACATTTTGGCGATTCATTTTTATTTATATAGATAGATAGATAGATAGATAGATAGAAGATAGAAGAAGATAGATAGATAAATTTTTAATCGAAATCTTTGAATTTTACTGTTAATAACAAATCACTATGAGTACCTAGGTATATTGTTTTTTTCTTATTTTATTTAACTTAATCATACTATTTCGATGCTTATACATATACGAGTATTTTAACTTCTCTTAACGTTATAGTAACATCCTCTCTGTCCAGCCTATCCCTTTAGTAAAATGTCGCTATTGCTAGTTGGTCAGTCAGCAAACTGCTTCAAATATACGACATATTTTATTTCACAATTCTCACTACCTTTTGAGTTGACTTCTAAAAAAGGTTCAGACTCTTTGATAAGACCGCCATGTTACTAAACATTGCCAAATTTATAGAAATCAATAGCTGCAACGCTTTCCGTGCTCTACGAGTATACGCGTAATAATAATAATAATATATGAATAACATAATATGAATTATCGATCCTTTTAATTCTGCGTTAACACTCTCTCCATTGTCTAAGTTCGTAAATGGATAACTTTAAATTTCTACAACCTTTTAAGAATAATTAAAAACAAAAGTAAGATATATTCATGTCACGGAAAAGCTTATAAATCATGCTGAGTTCTGTTCGGTTGTTGTTCTGTTCGCAACATAAGAACTTGAAAAAGAATTTCAGCACTGAAATTAATTTCGTCTTCTAGTATTACGTTATGGAGTGTATCAATGCCTGCTATTCTGTACTATCATTAATATGCAAAAATCCAAGTCAGTGAATATATTTCTCACGGACGATCGATAAAACCCTATATCAATACGATATTGACTAAATCCGTTAGCAATGGTTAGTTATCAATATTTACGAGCACGGTCAACTATTTATAATTAAAATATTCCGACCAACGATTAACAAATTTAAGCGCGACCTCCTGAGTATCAGATAAGCTGTCAATATAGAAAACATTTTGAATGATGTTGTTCGTTATGAAAAGTAGCTGGTTTATTAATGAATGGAGGTGAACTAACGATGCACCTAGAATTGAAAGTAATCGTTCACAATAGTAACACTATTGACTTAAATAATTCATCTAAGACGCAAACAATTTATTCTGTTCGATCTTGGAGACATGGTAATGGTTGAAATATACTCCCTAATAAACTCCCGTTTGGTGTCAACAAGTACTCGCGAAGTGCCAATTTAAATTAAAGTTAGTTTTGATATGCGTCATTATTTTTTTGTTTAAATATAAGAATACAAAGAACAAAAAACCAATTCGAAATTGTTAACTTATTATTGAAGAAGAAGATAACAATAATAATCTAAACGAAAATATGAAAGAGAACAAGACACAGAAAAACAGAAAAAGACAATGGTTGCAACTGCGACTCGAAATCAGATTCTCGTCTAACCGGGACGTGCGCGTTAACCAATTTCGCTGTTCTCACCTTCTGTCAAACCGTCATATTGATCAATATCATATCAATTTTTTTTTAGAATTAACGATATTGTCTTCAACTAATAATTTTTCCATATTGCGGGCAACTACCCTTTTTATTGGAAACAATCATTCTAAGAATTGGTTTGTAACCTGAATAGCGTCTCGGATAAATGTATCCGAATTTATTCATATGGAACTATTGACTTCTTATAAAAGTATAAATGAATATTAATTTTTTTATAAGAAAAACACTTTTATAACTTTTGAAGGTTATTCCCATCAATGTAATATATCATTGAAGGAAAACATAACAGTAATAATCTAAACGAAAATATTTATTTATTTAGACGAAAGGTCTGGGTTCGAGTCCCAGTTGCGACCATTGTCTTTTTCTGTGTCTTGTTCTCTGTCATATTTTCGTTTAGATTATTATTGTTATCTTCTTCTTCAATGATTTATTACATTGATGGGAATAACCTTCAAAAGTTATAAAGAGAGTTTTTCTTATAAAAAAATGAATGTCAATTTATTGGTTTTTTTCAACTTTTACAAGTCCGTTTGATATTTCGGAATGTAAATCCATGGATTTCTTATTTATTTCTTGTCAATATCAACGGTCTGGCTATTGTATATTATGGTTTGGCTATCAACGGTGCGACCGAGTTCGGGCAATCGGTATAAAATCATCGATAGTTACGCCTATCGTTCTGATATTGTATTTATACTGCAAGAGAACACCACCAGAGTGTAATAATTCTACAAATTTGTTGGAATGCTCATTTTAAACATTTAGAATGAGTAAAAATAAGCTTTAAACAAGACATCTATACAAGGCTTTTACTTTCGTTTAGTGAAGCAAAAATTTCAAGTTATGGATACGAAGATATAATGATTACATACACGTATAAAAGGTTGCTCCAAGCGACGCGACGTGACGTAAGTTTTTTTTAACGAAACCTGTTTTGCTTTCTGACCTTAACCCCAATCCTATTTAAGTATTGCAAATCGTTACACAGCCTTTCATCTTTTGTTAAGTTTTACGTGTAAATTTACTGGAATTTAAGTGGAAAGATAAAGGGCCAGTTTTCTTTCTTCCTTTCCCTAAAAAGATCCTCCGCACACATTCCCAACCATGACATAGACATAGACCCTGAGGTAAATTTTTCTTCTCAGGGCCCCCTGTGTAGAGGTTATTTAAAAAAAAAACATTGTTTTTGCGCTATGTTCGAGTCAAACCAATCAATTTCTTCTGACTCACAGCAAAATTTATTTTGCCATCACCCTAAGAAGGCCATCACTAAGTTGAATATTACGAAATAATCTTTTTGTATTGTAGTTTTACCTATAACAAAAAACCTCGCACCTGTCGTAGAGGCCATTGCCACTTTTTTACAATATTTACTATTCAATCACAATTACCTGATATTTGAGACGTTGCTTGAGATTATTAGTCATTGTCATTTATTTATTTATTTATTTATTTATTTATTGCTTCTTCACAATTTATATACATATATTTTTAACATGTAATTATTAACCCCACTAGGGTTCGCCTGTATCGGGGTTAATAATTTCACAATTTAATAAAAATTTAATAAAAATAACACACGCAAATATCGGTCATGCAAAACAGTTAAGTAAAAGCAAAATAATAAAATTTAAAAATAAAATGATAAACAGAGAAAATAATAAGTGATAAAAATATATGAATTAACAACAAAGTGTTAAGAGATCAGACAAAATGTTATCATTCATTATATCATTAGTTCATACCATTTTCAACAATAGATAAAATTAAAAAAATATATGTCCTTAGGTTTTTTTTTAAATACCTATGTGTAAAATATAAAAAATGAAAAAAAACAAAGATTTATAAGCGATTACATTAGAGCGAATCTTTCTTATGAAATATTAAAGTGACTATCAAATAATTATGAAATAAATATGAAAGAAACCGTTTTGATCACAACATTATTGTTTTCATTCCATTTAAGTGCCCGTTTTCATTAAAATATGATTGTTTTTTATAGTGTAAGTGACATCTTAGAAATGCCATCCGTGTGATCTTTTAGTGTTGACAAAGTTATGGGATACGATAACCCCTATATATTTATTTATTTATTGTTTCTTTACCTTTTTAATTTAGGTGTTATTGTTTAAATTGAAATTTTGAACTTCATTTTGACTTGAGATTAACAATTTTATAGAGTACACAAAATAATATAGGTGTTGAAAGACAATATTGTTACAATAATATTTCTCACAGAATGGGCCTCTACTGCACTATAGGAACAAATACATTATAACGTAAAACATGTAGAGTGACCATATGTTGAAATTATCTTTGAAATAACTTTTTTTTTGCAAGTTGTATAATCTATAATATTTAAAATGAGGTTCGGTTAGAAAATTAATATGTAATGGTAAATTAAGAAGAACATAAAAAATAATATATTAACAGTAAATATACTGTAATAAATTATCAATATGCTATTAATTTAGAAATGACAATGTAGAAAAAATCAATTGGCAATCCTCGGCTAATACGAATAATTTAACCATCTTTTTAAAAGTGCACAAGGAATTAGATGACTTAATATGTTCTGGAAGGCTATTAAATATGAGTGGAGCCAGATAGAAGTAATTTCTTTGACCAAAAGAAGATTTAGTTTGAATTGCCACAAAGTTAAGACCAGACCCAATTCTAGTAGTACGAATTTGCTGAGTTCTTTCTGCAATATTAATATTATTAAAAAATTTACAAAGTGTTTGTGTAATATATAGCTGTTTTACATTCATAACATTACATTCCTTATAAAGTAAATGAGTTGGATATCTAAATTTTTTCTTGAACATAACTTTAAGGATCAGTTTTTGGGCAATGTTAAGTGGTTCTATGTAAGTCTTTTGGCAAGATCCCCAGCACACTATATTATAAGAAAGTAGAGACTGGATTATTGCAAAATAAACCGTCTTCAATTTTTCCTTGTCTAGTATATGTCTAAGTTCTTTAAAGATATAGGTAAGTCTCCTAGTATTATTTACCAACATATTAACATGATCGTTCCATCTTAAAAATTTATCTATTTTTACGCCAAGGTATTTGATGCTGACTACATTTTCTAAAGGGTTGCAGTTACAGTCATTATCTTATTAATAAAAAGACTGCAGTTCATTATCTGCAGTCTTTTTATTACGAGCAATATGACCACAAAAAATGTGTTTTTAACCCGTTTTATCACAAGAAACCATATTTGTCCCAGCTGACATAGGTCTTATATAAATCGATGTAACTCCCTTACTATCATAGTTAGAAATATGTTATAAACGGTATTAGAAAGGCAAAATACCACGCTTTATATAAATCTAAAAAAATAACCACCACACTTTGGATTCATAAATGTACAAAAATTTGAAACTTTGAGAATTTTCTATTAATTATTTTCATATATAACGACGAAAAATTGTAGTATTAATAATGTTTATGACACATTTGTCTAAAAAGGGTGAAAGCGTTTTTATTTATTTTTTGCTATCAGTAATTATATTTATAAAAAACCTAAGGTGGTCCATTTTTAAACCTTTTTTTATGTTTTTCATCTCTGCCACCGGTTCTTTTTAACGCTTATATACAGAGTGCGATTGATGACTTGAGACAGAGAATGAGTCACAGAAAAGGTGTAAAGATACAAGGGCAAAAGGTGGATATGATTAGGTTTGCTGACGATATTGCTATGGTTGCTGAAAGCGAAGAAGAATTGCAAGAGGACTTAACAACCATGCAAAGCATTCTTCAAAACAACTACAACATGAAGATAAATAAAGACAAAACAAAGCTGCTGACTGTAGGCCGAACGCAACATCAGATGAGAGTAGATATGTCAGGAGTTCCACTAAAGAACACCAAGGAGTTTGTATACCTCGGGAGCAAAATAACATGGGACGGTCAGTCCAAACGCGAGGTCGACAGCCGTATACACCAGGCTAGGCTTGCATTCAATAAAAGGTCAAAAATAATAGAATCGAATAATATAGACCTAAAACTGAGAATACTCCTCATCAAGACCTATGTATGGAGTATCTTGATGTACGGCTGCGATACATGGTGCCTATCCGAAAGAGATAAACGGAGACTAGAGGCTTTTGAGATGTGGTCCTATAGAAGACTATTAGGAATTTCCTGGAGAGACCACATTACAAATGAGGAGGTTCTTCAAAGATTCGAAGGAGGAAGGCACCTGCTCAGAACCTTGTCCGAAAGGCGTGCAAGATGGATCGGCCAAGTAATACGACAAGAAGGCCTCTTGCATGCCATAATGGAGGGTATGACCGAGGGGACAAACTCTAGGGGACGCCCGTGCCGAGAGTACCTGGAGGACTTGCTGGTGGACGTGCGATGCTCATCATATGCAGACTTCAAAAGAGCTGCACAAGACAGGGAAGAATGGAAAAGAAGAATAGAGGAAATTGATGCAAACCAATCCCAGGATTGAAACCAGAGAGAGAGATGTTTGCAGGCAAAATTTTCATATTATTTAAATTATATCAATATTTATATATGCAATTGGAAGCGTATTTTATCACCTTTCAAAAACACTTTTCAGTTTTTGGATATGTTTAGAAATGTTCCATTTATTTGCCTTTTATTGTAAAGCGGAAATATTTTGACCATCTGAAAAATACGCCAAATATGTATTTAAATCGTTGCCTTTTACGACGTATCTTTAAGAAATAACTACCTACGTATTATCACTACTAATTTATTTGAAATTTTCCGAGAATCTGTTGATTATAATATCATATAATTAATTATGCATTCATAATAATATGCAAGTTAAGACAAGTGCATCTAGCATATAATTATTGAGCATTTCATTGTGAATGGGGATTCATTGTTTCATTTATATATTAGAACTTATATTTAAAGCAGTGACGCAGCGGAAAAACTTCCCCGTGCGAGAGTGTTCATTAGATCCTATATCATGGATAACGAACCAATGGCACGCGACACAATATTTTGGGCACGTCACTGATCAGTGATCACAAAATTTATTATGCACGAAGAAAAAAAGTGTTTTCTCAGTTCAAAGAATTATCGGAAATACTCAAGTTTATTATTATTTTTTAAAATTTTATTTGTGTACAAAAAATTTACAACATTACAGATATTTAATCTAATTAATTGTAATAGTACCATTTTCACAGTGAGAATGTAGCGCCAAACACCTTACAAACTCGTTGAATTTTTCGAAGAATATGTCGAAATTTTTATCTAATATATTTAAATAGCGTATCGCTCTTCCCACGGGCGAATTTGGGTACAGATTTGTACGACTCAATCGGCAATATAATATGATATGGCGACGTGCCCGAGAGTGAGACTCTGGTACAAATAAATTGATTTGCACCAGAATCTCACCGTTAGAGACGAGGCCATTGATTAATTGAAAGAAATATTTTAGCAACGCAAAACATCTACGAGTTTCTAGAGAATGGTAGTTAGTCATACCTAGAATAAATCTCGATGGATACAAATATGGATATGTTCCATAGAGGCGTAAAAAAAAAAATTTAAAAAAAAATTATTTATTATTATTTACCCTGATGTGACGACATTTGATAAACTGAATTTGTCCCCATCCGATTGGTTGGAAATTGATGAATTTGAAATGAAGCTGATTGATTTCCAATATAGTTAAATATGGATTCAAAAATTTGTTGAAACAAGGTGAGAGTTAGAATGAATTGAAACAGAAATATTGATAGGTAATAATATTACCTGCTTATATTACAAGCGAAAAAGCTAATAACAAAATTTTGGAAACATGGAATGCGTTACTAGGCACATTTAATTGTTTGAAGAAGCTGGCTCATGCTATTTTAACAATATTTTCATCAACGTATGCCTACAAGTCATTATTTTCAGAGATGAATAACATTAAAGACTCGGTTTGAAACCGTTTGACAGATGACTCCAGTTCAGCATGCATTCTGCTTAAAGTAACATCTTACAACCCTAACATTTGTTATTTGCCTTATAATCTACAACAACAGAAGTCACACTAATTTTACTTTAATTAAAATTACGCGTATAATGCTAAATATTCCTATTTAGTAGTAGTTAGGGATGTCGAAAGTGAAAAAAACATCGATATATCGATGTATCGATATTTATTAAAATATCAATACCGACGTCGATATATCGAGGAAAAAATATCGATATATCGGTCAAATATTCAAGAGATTTTGCGTTTTTAAAATAATAGTGTATTCAGGTCAATATTATCAATAGTAATTTTGCACACAATGTGCTTTTTTTAATGTACAAAAATCTCAATAAAAATGAAGGTATTTTTATCAGTATTCATTTTTATTAGGTAATAATTACAAAAATATCAAAAACTAAAAAGCTGTCTACTAACTTATATGTAAACTGAGACGCATACAAAGTTTGTATGCGTCTCAGTAACATTCTATTGGCGTATTAATCTGTCAAAAAGGACTTCGTGTTTGGAACAAGGTATAGTCAATAATCATAGACAATTGGGAACCAACACATAGGAGTGGCTTAGAAAAAAATGGCGAAAAATAGCATACATTTCTATGTATATACCTACACACATGAGATAGAATTAGTAATCACAAATACTAATGCAAAGACAATAGATTTGTAAGCTATTAATAGTTAAAATTTCAATCGCCAGATGTCATGACCAAATGCAGTTACTTTTTTCGTTCGTTCCTATACGGTTTTGGATTCTACTAACTAACTAACTAACTAACCATCACGCCGTTTCCCCGCAGGGGTAGGCAGAGAGGACGGACCGCCAAACATCCCGGTCTTGGCACACATTCCTTGCCTCGTTTACATTCATACAACGTCTCATACATTCTCTTCTATTATTCTGACTCTTGACATGGCCCGACTCAAGTATCTGATTCGCTTGGTCGTGCCATGTCTTTCTTGGGCGTCCTCGACTTCTTCTACCATTAACATTTGCGTCATATATTCTCCTTACACTCCTTTCCTCGTTCATTCGCTCCACATGCCCAAACCATCGGAGCGTTCCTTTCTTGATCTTACTCATCACGCTTACATCAGCCTTGCATTCTTTGCGGATTTCCACATTTCTCACACGATCATACATGGTTTTACCACACATACATAAATTTAAAAAAATATCGTTTTTGATACAATTTTCGATATTGGATATTTTGTATCGATATATCGATATATCGGATCAAAATATATCGGCTAAAAATATCGATATATTGAATTAAAAATATCGATATATCGATACTTTTTCAACAAGCCTAGTAGTAGTAAATTGTTTTTAATTGTTAGTAAGTATTTATTATTATTATTTTCCCAATCTTTTGTAAAAGCCGTTATAATCGGCGTTAATAAAAAATAAATAAATAAATCACAAAGTCACAATTATTTGATGGCACGTTTATGACCTCATGAAGCATTTCTTTAGAAAAATGTTACGTTGATACGTAAAGGTTCGCCATCCCTGTCCTATATGGTTATTATTATACTAAATACCACAAAGATCTAATTCATCCTATTTTATTTTTAATTACATTTTATACAGTCTCACATCCAGCGTTTTTCTTACAATCAGCAAACAGCGTGACGATCACTTATCATACTTTTAACGATCGGAAGTTTATTCGTTGCTTTCACCGCGTTTTAAGATTTTTTTTTCCAAAAAACCAAGCTTTTGCGAAATTGAAGCTTTTTGAAAGTGACCCTACAAATATTACTCAAAATATTTCATAGTTTCACTGCACTCAGTTAGGTCAGTCAGTAGAGAATACTCTCAAAACCGCTAAAGCCAAGTAGTGCTGACAGCTGGCGTAGACCAGCGGTAAGGCTCTTGACTCGCACATCGAAAATCGCGGGATCGAATCGAATGGTATTAGCCGTGTTTGGTGACCAGATCTAAATAGCCAGACACTTCCCCACCTTCCTCTTCCCTATCTCCTCCCCCTCCCCACTACCTTCAGCCTCACAACATACCCCAATTGGGGATGCCATAGTCTCACTGGCTTCAGACGGGAGCAGTTGCGACTCTTGTGCGGTATTCATATAAAAACAAAGGTGCTATATTTGGCTATCACCAAATGTCTCGTCCTCATAAAACTCTTTCTATCTTCTTTTCTATTATGGTCAGCTATATAACACAGGTACATTCAATATTTTGAATGTACTGGAATATTCATGGCGGTTATAATTCCATAGATTATTTAAAGACATTCCAATTTCTTAGAAATTTAAAAAAAATTCTCAATGGAGGTTTCGATGTTCACCAGGCATTGATGTTTTTTGTTGAAAATAATACCAACCATTATAAATATCTTTTAGCTGTTTCATATAAATACATTTTATAGCCTTATATGTAATTATTATGGCCTCTCAGAAATCGGGCGTATTTTATCAGAAAGTCAAAATATTTCCGTTTTGCCATAAAATTCAAATAAATGGAATTTTTCTGAAAATATCCGAAAACTTAAAACTGTTTTTGAAAGGGGTGATAAAATACGTATTGCAAATGTTAGATATTATTAGAATTAATAAACTTAAAAAGTCTTAAAGCAATTTTTGGGCTTCGTCCAATATAAAGATGTATACGCATTTGTATCTATGTAAAGAAAACCACTTATGAGCGCTTGTATTTGCCGCGTTACCGACAAGTTAGTTGGTGGCCCACTAAATGTCACTGCGGACAGCTGTGACGTTGGCGAAATGAATCGAGTTATGAAAATATAACTGTCAGAATTATTTCATTAAAAATTCCTGAAAATACTATCTTATATTATAAAGAAACCTGAAATAAGAGCTTTAAATGTTGTTTCTTTTGTTTTTACATGTAAGTGAATCTTTTGTTAACAGATAATGTAATTGTTAAAAGTTGCAAATACGTATTGTTAATAAATCTTTTGTTTTTACAGAGAAACACAATTACGCTTTTGTTTTATCCAAGATTATAAAAAAAATCTATACTAAAAAGCTACTGTTATAATTCGGTTTCGAATTCAAGAATTCGACACAAGATGTCGCTACTTCCGTAAGCAGCTCGCATGTGGACGTTTCTTCCCTAGGTATAAGAAATACGGATATACCGAAATTAAGTATCTTTCTAGATATATATGGTGAGATTACATTATGGCGGCATTGCCCGTCACGGTTACTATAAATCTGTGACTAGCTGTCACTCGTTCACCGGATCACAGTTCACAGTGTATCCGAGGAACTGGCTATTTTGGGAACCAGTTCTTATCGGATTTATAAAATGTTTACATACACTCAAACTGGGCGAAGCCGAAATAAAAGCCGCCCGCAGGGCCTAGCAGCAAAAACCTGCGGAGCGGGTTTTTAACTGCTAGCATTCAAATATTTTCCTTTAAAATTTGTTCAATTAAAATAAATCAGAAATTTTTATATAGATTATGAGAAATCGTCTTTGCAAAATTTGACGCCTCATATCTCAGAATAGGATAAAGTGAAGTAAAGTTAGAACCGTATCCAAATGAGATGACAACAAGTTAATGTCGCTTAATTATTACTATGAATAGCATCTTGACGACTTTGTGCTTTCCGTAGTTTATAATTTATACGTTTTATTAATCATGATGATTGTTGTCTGGTGTGGCACGTCTGCGAAAACGAACACAAAGAAGTTCCAAGTTCCAAAGATCACGACAATTGTTTGGATGTAAAAACTGTGCAAAACGATTTAGTGATGTAGTTTTTTATTAAAATTTATTCAATCATATTAACTACCAACGAACAAATGAAACGAACATTTTATTACATAGGACCAAAAAAGTCAATAAGCAAAAAAAAATGTGTCGTAAAAATGGTGTTATTTTCAAGAACACGGCCGCGTTATTTATTCCCTTTTAAATTGAACAATCATAAAGTGGACATGGATTTCGATGCTTAATTTATTGTTATTGTAAACTATTTTCGGTAAGTGCAGTTTCGAATGCCATAAAAATTTCTTTTCCGTCGTCATTTGTTCAAAGTGAAAAACTTATGGTATAAAAAACGGTATTTTTAATTATTTTTTTTATGTTTTTACCCCAGAACTTTCGACTGGGTGAACCGATATTGATGATTCTTTTTTTATTTGAAAGCTGGTGCTGGTGCTGGTGATTTCAATATGGTTCAGTTCTGACAACGGCATCCATGAGAAAATCATATAAGTCTTAAATTTGCATTAAGTATGTGTGCGACAAATGGACGAATAACTCAATATCACGCCAACCGATTTCGATGATTCCTTTTTATTGGAAAGGATGACTTCAAGGGTATTTTGATGAGAGTTTGGTTAGGTTCTGATTATAGGATTCATGACAAAGTAGCGGAACTCTTCAATTCTTAGGAGCAAATTAACGATACTCGGCCCAATCTTTTATAGGCTATCCGGATCTTTGAGTCACCTACCGTAACGTCGGTATGGTCAAGTAATGTCTGTCTCATATGAGCAGCAAGTTTAGTAGGTCTACCCATATTCAGACAAATTAGTTAGTGTACTTCAAGTTCACTTAAAAACAAAAAATAAACAAAAATTTTAACAAAACAATAAAACGACTTCAAAAAATGCACTAAAAAGTAAAAAAATAATTTCGTATTCGTCTATAACTTAATAATCAACTTACTTTTTCTACTCATCAATATGTAGGTACGATTGTTATTTTTGGAATCGGTGTCAGCCAAGGTATCCGGCCCGGCGTGTTCACTTGACAGCTCCCTTCCCGCCGCGGTCCCGCTCTCGCCTCCCGCCTCATCAAGTCGCGCGTGCGACACAAGCACATCTCACCTATAACTATGTTCGTAGTTACAAATCTACCTTGGCTGACACCGACTCCAAAAATAACAGTCGTACCTACATATTGATGAGTAGAAAAAGTAAGTTGGTTTTTAAGTAGTAGAAGAATATGAAATTATTTTTTAACTTTTTAGTGCATTTTTCGGAGTCGTTTTTTTGTTTTGTTAAATTTTTTTGTTTATTCATACTAATTTTCGCCAACATAACTTTAGATGCGATAAAAATTTTCAACATTATTCCAGATAGTATAAAAATGTGATTTACAAAAACAAATCAAAATTAAAAATCAATAAAATATTCTTAGTTTTAATCACTTTTACTGTATAAAAAACCAACATGTTCCATAAGCAATGCTTACTTCATCACGGTTTACTTAAAACTAATTACAACAATAGATTTAAAGACGTCAATGGTCGGAGTGGCAAGGTGGTGCACGCAACACCTCATATGCTCATAATTTCTAATTTCAAAGTTCCTCGAAGTTTGACCTTCATAAAGAAATCTACACTCTTTACAATTTAATTTTTAAACTCCAGATTTTTTTTCATTTTTAAATCTCTGCCCTTATTAAGTAGAGTGAAATTTTTTTGTTAATTCAAAATTAATTTACATTTTAATTCATTCGAATAACACAGTAGATACAGAGAATTAGAAAAGAAAAGTTACCAAACGTAGCGAAATAGGTTTTAATTAATAATCTTTATTTTTTAGTATCTCAGTTTTCTGCAACAATGGACAAATTTAATAAATATTATGTTACCAAAATATATAATCATTTTCATTTATTTTTTGGCAACTTGTAAGGATTTAAACCTACAACCTACGTGTCCAGAGTCAAACATCTTACAGCTCTGCCACGTGATTAATTAACGTGATACGTGTCTTAGCAGTTACAACAGGCTACCATAATTTCAATCATTACGTTCACGTATTGCGTTAGTCTCTTTGTTTCTTTAACACCACGTCACAATACGAATCATTCTTCGACAGAAAATCTCAACTGACTTATGCAAGAAGTAGGTATAATATGGTAGGAACAACTTTAAAATAATAATTGATCATTTGCCGTAATAAATTGTCACTTTCGATAATCTTTAAAGTGGCACAGTATATTTAAATTATACCTTATACCGTGCATTTCACATTTCATTATTGTATTAATTTGTGCGTATCAATGTCCAGTAAATCGCGGAAAACAATGTGATTAAAATTAAAATTAGTAAAACTGACAATTTGGCGGTTATCATCTGATTGTCCAACCATTGACTCCAGACCATTATATTTTATCTAACATATCAAGGTCTAGACAAGGACCGCCTGTCTCTGTTTTAGCCTAAAAACTTTTTTATTTTGTTTTGTAGGTCTTAAATTGCAATCCATTCCACCAACTTTTTCGTTATATGTTTTTGGGGTGTTGTGCCGTGTTGCGCTACCTCCTTCTTTAGCCAACGTTTCGGACATCGTTGCAGTGTCCATTATCAGGGCAGATCCGGCAGATCCACCAACTTGTTAAAAAATTGTTGAAAATTGAACAGTGTTGTAAATTTTTTTCACATTAGCCGTACACAGAAGGGGGAAAATAATTTCCCTTGCCTTAGGGCATATGTCATCTTTGAAGCTGCTGTATGGACGGACTTTTTGAGAAAAAGAGGAGTGAACAACATTATACTGTGCAGAAACGGGCGGTCAGTTTGATAGATTCTCCCACCTTAACAGACGGATTGCAATCTTTAGAGCACAGGCGTCGGGTGGGAATGCTATCCTCGTTCTACCGGTATTACAATGGAAGTTGCTCCGAGGAACTAGCATCAATGATCCCTTCGGCACCAGTGCATAGCCGGGAAACACGCCAAACGCGTGCCCAGCATTTGTACACGGTTGACATTTATCTCGTTCTTATGTTCAACAGCTTGGCTGTGGAATGATTTGACGGCCTCTGTGTTTCGTCCTTCCTACAACTTGGATCTCTTCAAGACCAATGTTCATTCCTTCCTCTCCTCCAAAAAACCCTCCATACAGCATCCCAGATGACATAGGCCCTGAGGGAAATTATTTTCCTCAAGGCCTCCTGTGTGGAGTTAATGTAAAAAAAAATACTCTAGAGCTATTATGAATGTAAGAAATGTGGCCTGTTTTATTTTTTTCATGGTCATGAATATTTCAAAGCTCCATACCTCATTATAGAAATGACTTTTAGAGCAGAAAGTAATTGCGTTACCTACACTTCTGCCATCGGTAACCCAAAATAGTTCGCTACGTTTGGTGACTTAGCAAGCGTGCCCGGTTTCATGGGGTGCGGTTTGTATGGATCTTGGTTGCGGATGCATCTGCCCATCAACTACGTTGCGGGCCGGAAGGGGAGAGATTGCTAGAGGGAGACCTTTTGACCTCTCTAGCAGTACCCTCTCGACCGTTGCACCTTAATGGGAGGGATTGATTCATACGTTCGTCACCCCTGGACGTGTTGACTCCCTACCCACCTATCATATATTTTGTCTTCTAATGCTACGCCCAAATGCTTGCGACAAGCAGCTTGCCGCAAGCTCAGGCAAGCTCTGACAAACGAATGGCTGGCTTCCACACACTTGCGAGCGCGCCAGTGTGTTCGGAGCATCCAAGCGCGGCGGACGTCTACCTTAGAGTATATATTGTTACTCTAAGGCTATACTATGTTTGCGTTAATCTATTTTTATTTTGGTTCCATGCCAACTCAGAATGAAACCAACTGAGAAACACCTCAGAAAGATCTTTAAAAGCTATGAAAAAATAATTTTAAAATTGCCGGTAACCCTAACCTAACTTAATCATTTTTTTATCGTGACCTTTCTGAGTTGGCCGGTCACCTTTATTTTAACGCGAAATAAAAGACAAGGGGATAATATATATTTTAATACCATTGAACCATTGAAGAAGATAATACTAATAAAAATATGAAAAAGAACAAGACACAGAAAAATACAATGTCTAGTTCACACGCGGTAAAAGTGAAACCTTCAGAAAACTAAGGTAGAAAAGAGTGGGGAAGCTACGAAGCACCGCACAAAGAGGAGACATTATCTTGCAGGCTAAATCCTATAGATTTTTGTCTCTTTTTAGTGCCACTTTTTCGTTTCATCGAGTTTCAAATCACAACGGTGCCAAAGAAGTTCGAACTCGAAGATCACTTGTCTTTATATAATATTGCCTTGTATTATAAAAAAAAGTTATTCTAACAAAAATCATGTTTTTTTTGTAATAATACAGTATAAATCATCAATAAAATATTATTTATTTATTTTGACTCTTTAGGTAAATCCAGTCGCAATAAATTACGTTAGTGCATTAAATTTATGTACTTAAACATTTTAATAAGAATAATAAGTCAGGCTCGCCTCATACGCCATTCATATTCATATGTCTCGTAATATTATCATAGACCGCACGGAGCAAAAAAGGCGTGTATTCGCCACCAGCTCCGAAGTTCCACTGAGCGCGACCATAAATATACTAACCCCTAGATCGATCACTTGGGGCTTTTTCCTCCTAGCGGTTTCGTCACCAACTTAACCAAACCACGCCCATAATTGACCCCCCCTCGCCCTTCCCGCACCTGCCCCCGCCAATGCCAGCACTAATAGACTAAAGATAGAGGAAACTTATTTGTCTACCATAGACAATATAATCGCTCTCGACCTACTTCATTAATTCATTAGCCCAATAAATTATTTTAAAAATAAAAATGCAGTAAAATGTGAAATTCTGCTTGCAAAAATGATAACTCAGGGGTACATTTTAAATATTTTTTTATTTTCAAAATACAATGGATAAACAAAGCATTAAAAAGCAGGGTCAGTTCTGATAGATTGAGCATGAGTAACTCTTCCAAGTTACACAAAATAATTTTTACAAAAATAAGAAGCACAAAAAGATTTATACAAAAGTATGTAAGCACAAAACATACTTTAATTAAAGAAGGTGTTGAAAGATATTCAAGAAAGTAATAAAGAAAAGAATTATACAAACAATACATTATTACAATAGGTGTAGAAATGTATAATGTAAATAAGGAAATAACGATAAATAACCAGGCATAATAATTAATTATTAATTAGACAAAGAATACATTATTACAATAGGTGGAGAAATGTATACAAATAAATGTAAATAAGGAAATAACGATAAATAACCAGGTATAATAATTAATTAGACAAAGAATACATTATTACAATAGGTGTAGAAATGTATACAAATAAATGTAAATAAGGAAAGAACGATAAATAACCAGGTATAATAATTAATTATTAATTAGACAAAGAATACATTATTACAATAGGTGTAGAAATGTATACAAATAAATGTAAATAAGGAAAGAACGATAAATAACCAGGTATAATAATTAATTATTAATTAGACAAAGAATACATTATTACAATAGGTGGAGAAATGTATACAAATAAATGTAAATAAGGAAATAACGATAAATAACCAGGTATAATAATTAATTCGACAAAGAATACATTATTACAATAGGTGTAGAAATGTATACAAATAAATGTAAATAAGGAAAGAACGATAAATAACCAGGTATAATAATTAATTATTAATTAGACAAAGAATACATTATTACAATAGGTGGAGAAATGTATACAAATAAATGTAAATAAGGAAATAACAATAAATAACCAGGTATAATAATTAATTATTAATTAGACAAAGAATACATTATTACAATAGTTGTAGAAATGTATACAAATAAATGTAAATAAAGAAATATCGATATATAACCAGGTATATTAAGGGTTACCAGACAACTCAAAACCTCCTTTAAAAAGTCATTATAAGTGACGAAAAAAAATATTAAAAATTGGTTGGCATGGAAATATATAAAGGTAACAATTTTTTTTTATACTTGAATATTTTATGTATCGTTGCCACTTTCCCCTTGGAATCTGTACTATTGCAAGGTTTTGTGTCCTTGCCACATTTCTTTTTTGTTGAAAATTATAATAAAAAACACAAAAATATGTAAACACAAAAAGCTTTACACAAAAATATGTAGCACAAAAAGCTTTATACAAAAGTATGTAATAAAGCACAAAACACATTTTAATTAAAGAAGGTGTTGAAATATATTCAAGAAAGTAATAAATAAAAGAATTAGACAAACAATACAATAGGTGGAGAAATGTATACAAATAAATGTAAATAAGGAAATATCGATAAAAACTAGGACGGCCGGCGTAGTCCAGCGGTAAGGCTCTTGACTAGGACTCCGAAGGTCGCGGGATTGAATCCCTGCGTTGCAAATAAATTTTATTTGATTAATTTGCGTTATTTAACAATTTATTAATTTAAAATAATATATAGTATATTTGCGGCACGATCCAGAGTGCAAGATACTCTCAGTATTGCCCTGGTGTAAGACCACCATTCAGAGTTGAAACGTTGCTTGAAATGGCTTTATCCGTGTTTCGTGACCAGATCTGAATAGCCAGGTACTTCCCCACCTTCCTCTTCTCTATCTCCTTCTCCTTCCCACTACCTTCAGCCTCACAACATACCCCAATTGTGACTCTTGTGCGATATTCATGTAAAAAAAAAAAGTATATTAAGGACAACTCAGAACCTCCTTTGAAAAGTGTTAAAAGTAATGAAAAAAATAAATTTAAAATTGGTTGGCGTGGAAACATATTTAAGAAGACCATTTTTTTTTGTACTTTGAATATTTTGTATATCTCAAAGTCGCCATTTTCCTCATAGAATCTGTACTATTGCAAGGTCTTGTGTCCTTGCCACATAATTTTTTATTAACTTCACCGCACCAAACATTAACATTAAAGGTCACAGAAAATTTTAAAATAGCTTCTATCAAATTTTTTTTATGCACTTGACAATCAATCCAATCAAAACATACATATTTTATAATTGTATTTTTTATAATGGGCACAAGATTTATGTTTTCGCAATTATGATCAAGTACATTTTCAATGACACAACGAATTTCCAAAGCGTTCAGTGCAAATTTTTTGGTTGGATAATTAAGGCTGAGCCTTTTCGTGATGCGGTATTCACGGCTCAGAATCAAAGCATTTATGGGATCACATGGATCACCAATGCAAGATGATCTGCATTCCGCACAATTTTGAACATATTTTAACACTTTTTTTAACAAAAACCCAGCGACATAGGCGTCGATATTCATAAATTGCATGGAAAATGAATCCAAAATTTTACTAAATTGGGCATCAATGTCTGGAATAGTTTGAAAAGTTAAATTTTGATTTACAGTGGTAGAGGTTTGAATATAAACGAAATCTGCAATGTTAGTTAAGAGGGCGGTAGAATTGTCAGCTTCGCAGTTCATGCCAGGCGAACGTGCAGACCATAAATTGCAAATCATTAGCGATTTGTACGCCGCTGTAAATAAGGTAGCCGATGGATTTCGGACCCCACGACTTCTTATTGCACCGAAAAAATTCTCCAGAGGGTCTTGGTTTAAATACCTGCATTTTAAATATTTAAAGCCAACATTTTCAAGGATTTTCCATAATTCCATTATTCCATGGATGGAAAATATCCAGTTATTTAAAACTGGAGCTAAAGTTCTAATATTGGCTCCTGTTGTCTGATGGACGTATTTCATCGTGCGCATTATTTTCAACGACTCATTCCACAATTGAAAGTGTGGGGAGTCATTCGATAAAGCTACACGATATTTTTTGCCCCCTTTGGGATGAACTGATGTGCCATTTACACTGTCAAACAATGCATCAAAAAATTGCAAAACTCGCGCAGTCTCCAATGGCTTTTTAGTAAATACCTCTGGACGTATATGGTTAAATGTTTCCAGGGCTGCAGATACTCGGTCACTAAAAACTTGCGAAGCAAGTTTGACTTTCATTTTTTTAATTTTTTCCGGAACAATGTGACAGTCCGTTATACCGTACATCCTCTTAAATGATTCGTTTGGTACTATATTATATGCAGTCACTAAATTGTCCCATGAAGCTGACTTTTTCACACCGCCCTCATAAAAAACTAAATCTTTATCTAAAAGATTATTACGAACGCACTTCAAAAGGTGAGGTGCGTCGAACAAAGGAACAATTTTATTTTCATTTACCATGAAGTATCCACCCCTATATTCTATGCCATCCCTTATGCAACTTGTTCGAGTGTCTTCAAGCAAGGCTTTCACCACCCTGCAGTTAACGGTGCCTTGGTCGCACACGGTTACAACTGGCTTGAGACCACACTCGAACAATTTGCCTAAAACATTTAGAAGAATTTCTTTCAAGTCAAAATAATTAGTTCCACTTTCAGAAAACGAAAAAAAAACTGGCTGCTTGTAGGGAACGGTCAGGCCTTTAATCATTAAGACCAGAGCATGATCAGCAAATTTTTTTTTTCTGGTATTACCATTATCCTCCAGCCCTTCAATAATTCCACTACTGGTGTTAAAATTGATATGAGGAAAAATACTCATCTCATCAAACATTAAAATGCAGTACTTTTGAATATCCGTCATAGAATCTACGTTTTTTTTTAAATGATAAAATAAGTTTTGATTTATTCCCGGTTTTAGAGATACACACGCTAATTCCCTTTTTAGCGTTAACGGGGAGGGTAAGGCAAGCAGTTTGGACAATAATCGGTACGATTTTGGTCCTCCCTTGTAGATGGCAAGAGCTAACGACTTATCCTCCCTACTGTATCTCCGTCCATTCTTGTGACGTGAGCTGAGTTTCGTCTGTGTTAAAATGAATCTAGATAGAATGGGATCCAAACGAGATTGTTCCAAGCTGTTTGTAATTGTACATCGAGATGCCACCAGGACACGTTTCTTCAAAGAGCAATTTTTAACCTGGGCGTATCGCAGCCGACGCTTGATCTTCGTAAGCTCTGAATTTACTCTCTTCCTGGGAGTCGGGGCTGCGATCGGTCCAACGTAATGTAAAATGCTCTTCTTCTTACCTAGAAAGACAATATTTGAGATAATTATTATATCTTAAATATAAAAATGAATCGCTAAATGTGTTGCTAAGCGCAAATCTCGAGATCAGCTGAATCGATTTCGCTAATTCTTTTTTTTAGAATATTCCTTGAAGTACGAGGATGGTTCTTACAGAGAGAAAAATTAAGAAAATTGTGCAGAAAATTGGATAATTTCAGAAAACATCGCACTTTTGACAGTTCGCGTGTTTGAGAATGACATTTTGCCAAACAATGAATGTTCAATCAGGATTCTATTTTTGAAAATCTTTAAGTTGATAAATATATTTATCAACTTAAAGATTTTCTCTTGAGGAGGCCAAGACCCACCAGGGGTTGCAGAGCCAATAGTGATAATGATGATATTTAAAGTAGGTACCGCCCTAATAGTTTGAATCGAATCAAGATTTTTAGATATTTTAAATAGGTACCTGTGTTGGGTACCAAATTTAATATACATGAGAAATGGAAATTTGAATAAAAATTGTAAAAGGTGAAACGCGGGCTGTTTAAAAACTGAATGTACTGGGATTGAATATATGGAACACGGGAGGAGGGTTGGCGGGACGAGGGAACGGGAAAGGGAAGAGGGAAGGCGGGGAAGGGTAACGCGGGAGGGGGGAGGGGGACCTGGGTGCAGGGGAGGGGAACTCGGGAGGGGGGGAGTAGAGTGGGGGAAGGGAGGGAGTAGAGTTTCACTTTAAAAACTATTCAAGTTCTCATACTAGGATTAGCAATAATTTCCAAATGTATATACCTTTGTTAACTCCTGGGACTCCTTTGGCAGGAACAATCTGATTGCTGGTGCCTTCATGGACGATTTGTTCTGAAATAAATATATTTAACATATTAACTAAAGTTTGAGAACAAAAATTGTTTATTTTTCTCTTTGGCTACTCTGACTACTCTTCTGCCCAATAATTCTTCATAGTGAGGAGCATTAGCGCCTCATAATTTGATAAATGAAATGACCATCTTACCAAGGCCTCCTGCAGCTGCGAAAAGAGATGTGTGAGCCTCTCCTGCTACCTGCGGGACGCCGTCAGCTGCTCTTGCAGACCCTCGTTCTGCCGCTGAAGGGCTAACCTCTGCTGGCCCCCTGCCACACTTAACTGGTTGCTCTCCAGGACTGAGATCTGATGAAAAATAATCATGCATCAGCTAGTCACTGGGACAAAGTATTTATACAAATTATTACTTTTCGTTTCATCGAGTTTCAAATCACAACGTTGCTAAAGAAGTTTCACTTCAAAAACTATTCAAGTTCTCATACTAGGATTAGCAATAATTTCCAAAAATGTGTATACCTTTGTTAACTCCTGGGACTCCTTTGGCAGGAACAATCTGATTGCTGGTGCCTTCATGGACGATTTGTTCTGAAATAAATATATTTAACATATTAACTAAAATTTGAGAACAAAAATTGTTTATTTTTCTCTTTGGCTACTCTGACTACTCTTCTGCCCAATAATTCTTCATAGTGAGGAGCATTAGCGCCTCATAATTTGATAAATGAAATGACCATCTTACCAAGGCCTCCTGCAGCTGCGAAAAGAGATGTGTGAGCCTCTCCTGCTACCTGCGGGACGCCGCCAGCTGCTCTTGCAGACCCTCGTTCTGCCGCTGAAGGGCTGCCCTCTGCTGGCCCCCTGCCACACCCAACTGGTTGCTCTCCAGGACTGAGATCTGATGAAAAATAATCATGTTTCAGTAATTTTTTTAAAATCATTAATTCCCTTGTTGACTGCCATGCACTTGTGAACCAAAAATATGATTCACTGCCTAAATAATATTCAAGCATGTCGCTATTTTTCGTTTCATCGAGTATCAAATCACACCGTTGCTAAACAAGTTTTCACTTAAAAAACTATTCAAGTTCTCATGCTAGGATTAGCAATAATTTCCAAAGCTTTGTCGTCAGCAAACGACATGTAGTATGCCGATTAAATCTGAATAAATATAAAAATTAATAATATAAAAAATAATCATAAAAAAGTGAGAGATTACATACCTTTTTGATTCTTGATATAATCATGATCTTTTAATGCACCATAATACATAACATGGTAGGATTTTGTCCAGTTGGGATCTACAATAAGAAGTATATTCAATTATAGGTCAATTAAGTATTGGTGAAACATCAAAAACAAAGTTGTAATACCGAATGAGAGATCACCTGTATTTTCGTCTCCATAACGATTCCCTTTTTTAGCTGGCTTGGTGGGGTCTACAACAAGAAATAAATTCAATTATAGGCCAATTAAGTATTGATGAAACATCAAAAGCAAAGTTGTAATACCGGATGAGAGATCACCTTTATTACGATTCCTTTTTGGCTTGGGTAAATCCGGGAATTCTCCAATGTGGGGAAGATAAAGCGTTGGCAATGCAAATTTTACTATTCCGCCAGTTATAGTATGTGTATTAAGTTCTGAAAAATGACACCCACAAACTGAAGCTCCATTAGCAAGTGTCGGATTTTCAATAAAATCGTTTCTGTTAATTCGCCACGACCATTCACGAAATTGACTTTCGTTCATTTTATAGTTCGGGTATCTATGTCTTACTGAAAGTCTATCAGAACAGCCTTTAACACTACACATCTTTTTAATTTTACCTCGACCTACTTTAGCACTAGCAATCAACATTTTAAATTTCAAATATTTACGACAACACACGATTTGACGAAATTGGTTACACCGACGCTAAAAATGTCAAATAAAATCCCCCTTCCGGATACACTTGTTCAATTATGTATTTCCGGTGTAATGGTGTATTTAAATTACAAACCTATCTTTACAGCTCCATCTATGAAACTTTATCTATGAGTGGCAGCACTTTTACGTCACGGACCATGGTTGAAAAATTTGAACGAAGTTATACGCCCCTGAGCGCGACCGAGCGCTTGCCGCTTGTGGCCAAAATATCCGACCTCGATCGGATCGGCGGCAAGCTCTCGCAAGCTCTTGCAAGCCTACGCAAGCCAAGCCACACGCGCGGCACCAGACGCTGGGGCTTGTGGACGCTTGCAGAGGCTTGCCACGTATTTGGACGCGGCTTAAGAACTTCCTATCCTTCTTTTCTCTAAAAAGTTTCTTCACACAGCGTCCCCAAATATGACTTAGGTCCTAAGTGATTTTTTTCCTCAGTGCCTCCTATGTGGAGACAATGTAAAAAAGGTACATTATATTTTTCACTGTTCGTTTGTAAGAGCATTAACAGAATTGTCAGAATGTCAACGTTGAATGAAATAATACAAAACACGGGTTAAATTTAATTACGGTAATTGCCGTAAAAATAAGCTAATGGTGTACGTTACATACTCGTAATAGTAAGTAAATTTCTGAGAAGATTTATAGAAATAGGTACTATTGTTACACAATCAAACATGTTTGTACTTAACAAGGCAGATTTTGCAGCTGTTAAAAATGTCGTCAGAAATGGGAATAAATTAACTCAACTGTGTTAAGATCCGCAAAGAATATTCGATTTCATCCGACTAAACAGGAAATATGTTTTTATGTTTAAATTAATATTATTACCATCAAAACAGGTTCTAGATCGGACTGCCATTAACAAAATTTAAAAAATGAATATTGTAATTTTAGTATTGGTTTTACTCGTGTAATCAATGGCAAAAATTGATTCAAAGTGCGCTTTTATAATTATCGTGATGCTTCACGGTTATGGTACCGTGACGACAAAAAAAGGCAATAAATATGCGTTCCTTATCGCTATAATGCTGCAACTCTTTCTTAAACAATAAATAATGGTGAGACATACAAAATACGTATGACCGTTTTCTACAAATTAATACTTTTTTCGACGGGAATTGCGTTTCATTTTGTTTATTCGTGTGAGGGAGATGTATGATAATGATTGTATGTTTCATTTGGGGGGGGGGGGGGGTTTTCGACTGCAGTTATTTGTTTAAGAACAAAAGCAAAACCATCACCGCATTGACATTCGACGTTTTGAATTTTTGGAATTCACTCACATTATCCCTGTAACTACATTCCATACTTTTAAAATTATCGTCACGGCTAGTAGTATTGATAGGGGTCTACGGAGACGTCACCGTGTGTGAGAGTGATGCAAGAAAATTATGATTTTTTTCCTTTGGAGGAAACATATCTCGTCTTTTGAAAGAGCTGTAAGTATCATTATGTTTAGAAATGTTGGTATTTATGAACGCGGTGTGTGAGAGAGATGCAAGAAAATTATGATTTTTTTCCTTTGGAGGAAACATATCTCATCTTTTGAAAGAGCTGTAAGTATCATTGTATTTAGGAATGTTGGTATTTATGAACGCGGTGTATGAGAGAGATGCAAGAAAATTATGATTTTTTTTCCTTTGGAGGAAACATATCTCGTCTTTTGAAAGAGCTGTAAGTATCATTGTATTTAGGAATGTTGGTATTTATGAACGCGGTGTGTCAGAGAGATGCAAGAAAATTATGATTTTTTTCCTTTGGAGGAAACATATCTCGTCTTTTGAAAGAGCTGTAAGTATCATTGTGTTTAGGAATGTTGATATTTATGAACGCGGTGTGTGAGAGAGATGCAAGAAAATTATGATTTTTTTCCTTTGGAGGAAACATATCTCGTCTTTTGAAAGAGCTGTAAGTATCATTGTATTTAGGAATGTTGGTATTTATGAACGCGGTGTGTCCGAGAGATGCAAGAAAATTATGATTTTTTTCCTTTGGAGGAAACATATCTCGTCTTTTGAAAGAGCTGTAAGTATCATTGTGTTTAGGAATGTTGATATTTATGAACGTGGTGTGTGAGAGAGATGCAAGAAAATTATGACTTTTTTTCCTTTGGAGGGAACAGAGTCCGTGAGTTTTCAGTGAGCTAGAGTGCTAAGATTGAAAAATGTGACGTTATTGATGTTGTTGTAGCTAAAAATGATTTTTTACCAATTTCACTGATTTCTCTATGGTCTCAGGTTCAAATGAAAGGCATTTCGTTTTAAATATGTATTCGACAAATTTATTTACAGTTTTACTTTAGATATGACTTGCACAATTATTTGACTCTTTATGAAATAGGATACGAAGGCTCGGTCCCGGGGATCTATAACACTCCTAGTTCGTTGGTTGCTTCGGGTAAAAAGAGGGAAAATTAAAGACAAACATTGTATTTATGAAAAATACTAACGAAAAAATCCCACAAAATAAACAACACACATCTTTCAACGAGACATAGCCAGCTGGGTTAGATATCTACTTTATCAACTGATGATTTGTGACTAGAATACGGTTCCATGACAGTTCATCTTGCGACAATTCATCCGGCGACAGTTCATCCTGCGACAGTTCATCCGGCCGACAGTTCATCCTGCCGACAGTTCATCCTGCCGACAGTTCGTCGCCGGATGAATTGTCGCAGGACGAATTGTCGGTTCACCCTAGAATACACAACAGGGGTTCAGCCAAGCGCCGAACCTTGTTTATACAATATTATATTTATTCGGAATTTTATTCGAGGAAAGTATTAGCAAGTTATTGATCAATATGCATACATGTATTCAAAAATTCTATAAGGTACTAGCTGGTTCCCAGCATGCGTTGCAATGCCGTAATGTTCAAAGAAATAAAATGTTTCTCCCTGCATGTCCTTTCCCTCCTCCCTCGTTCCATATATTCAGTCACTATACATTCAGTTTTCAAAGAGCTCGCGTGCCACCCATTACAATTTTTTTAATTACAAATATTTATTTTTGTATTTTATAAGAACAATCAATCCAATTTGGTACCTAACACAGGTACCTATTTAAAATATTTATAATTTTAAAAATACATCGACAATTCTTTTGTTACAAAAAAAACCTCTGCCTGCTAAATTTAATTTCATCAAACGCGCGAACCGCATTTATGGCATGAACTGTCAAACCTGCAAAGTTAAAATAGTCGTTAAGTTTTCTGAAATTATCCAATTTTCTACGCAATTTTCTTCATTTTTCTTTCCCTGAGAACCTTCCACAACGTTTTATTACCTGAACTTATAAAAAAGATGAATGAAATAGATAAAGTTGTACTGAAGTTATGGCGTGACCTTGGTCACGCCATAAACAGGGATTCATTTTTATATATTATATACATAGATTTGGAAAAAAGGGGTTATAAAGGTGGCAACGACAGTTCAATGCTTAGAACAGTCTTCCTACACAAAATCAAAGCGTTAACCATTCGGACCCGTAAGCTTGTTATCAAACTACCTACAACATTTTCGTTATATGTTTTTGGGGTGTTGTGCCGTGTTGCGCTACCTCCTTCTTTAGCCAACGTTTCGGACATCGTTGCAGTGTCCATCATCAGGGCAGATCCGGCAGATCCGGTAGATCTACCGGATCTGCCGGATCTGCCCTGATGATGGACACTGCAACGATGTCCGAAACGTTGGCTAAAGAAGGAGGTAGCGCAACACGGCACAACACCCCAAAAACATATAACGAAAATGCTTCTGGCCGTGAAAATCTTAAAACTTATCTACCTACAACATTTCCAGACACATGTAATGATGTATGCGGCGTACCTGACTTTACTCTAAAAATTACATGTTTTTTTTTTTGTTTTTTCCAGGTTATAAAACAGCCAAAAGATGACTCTAGTTCAGCCCTCAAACGAGATGAGCTCGATGATCCAGAAGGAGTTGAACGAGAACGTCTCCACCAGGGAATCAGATCTGGCGCACATCAAGGAGTGGCTTGAAAAGCAGCCCCATCTGCCGAACACCTGGGGTAAGATCAAATATTACCTTCTCTGCATTCTGTGCTCCTGGTACATCATAAATCGTAATGTCATTCTTTACCGCAAACACCTTTCACGACCATACCGTGAAACCTAAGGTCTTTCTTAGATTGTTGCCCGTGTAACCACCAAGTGAAGTTTCACGGAATAAGCGTGAAAGACGACCTATAAAGTAAATCAAGAAAATCGTGTTAAAGCTAATATTAAAGAACAAATTACAAAACTAAGATAAGGGCCAATTGTTTCACAGAATTTCAACAATTCGTAAAATTTTTCAGTCACAATTCAAGAAAAATGCATTAATTATTCAAGTTTTGTTAATTTCTTTTACAAATTCTGTGAAAAAACTCTAGCATATAATTGTACACAACTAACCCTGTACAAATGACAAATGTGCCCCACGGTTGAATTTACCAGCAACCTCTGGTCTGGAGACCCAAAATACCTGAAAAAAATCCTGACTCCGTGCAGAAACGGGCAGTCCGTTGATCGTTAACTCTTCTCTAGTAAATGGATTTCATCTTTAGATCTCAGTCAGGTGCGAATGCTATCCTTGTTCTACCGATATTACAATGGAAAATTCTCCGAGGAACTAGCGACATTGATTCCTTCAGCACCGATGAAACACGCCAGACGCGCTCCCAACATTTTTACACAGTTTATATTTACGGGTCGTTTCTACGACACGTTCTTGAATTCAATAGCTCGGCTGTAGAATGATTTGCCGGCTTTTTGTTTTCTCCCTCTCTTCAAGACCCAGGTTCACTTCTTCCTTACCACAAAATTACCCTCCACATAGCATCCCCAAATATGATGTAGACCCTGACGGAAATTATTTTCCTTAGGGCCTCTTACGTGGAGTTCATGCAAAAAAAAAACTCGCCTATTATAGAATAAAAACAGAGCTTAAGTGGAACTTAGCAGAACTTGAATGGATTCAGTTCAGAACAGTCATGTAGGCTATTATTTTTATTATAAAACAACAGTATCATCTTTAAACTACATTTGTGGAAATTCCAGAACAACAAAATCCAAACATCGAATATTTTTGCATTTCTGTTTAGCATCAGAACACTATTAGAACTAATTTATGTCTGTTTAAAAATATATATTTTTAATTACATTGATGCAATCGTCTTTTAGTTGTTTATCCCAAATTGTGTACGTGTTACATCGTGTTTTTAATGTAAACTAAAATGCCACCAAAGCGGCAAAAACTTTTGGACTCATTATTGATTTAAGTCACTAATTAGGTAAGTACCAAAAAATGCAAATACAATACCGTTTGTCAAATAAGAGTAGAAAATATACGAGGGTGCCACTGTTGATCAAATGGCAATACTAAACACATAACTCATGGTGTTAAAGTAAAGCTGTGTAACCTACATTTTTATAAAAAATTAAAAAGGCATACCTAATAGTACAAAAAATATTTTTTTATTGCAGTATAGATACCCGCCGATCTCAAAATTAGAATTGCGTATAGGTATATTATTATTATACCTTTGTAATTTTGTGTTAACATAATGAAGAATAACTATAATGTAATAAAATATAAAGCACAGTTTAGAAATTGCTCACATTTATTTAATACTAGATAAGTACCTAGCGTTGCCTGGGCTTTAAGATCATGTCTCTAATTTTAGATCTGAATATATTTAACTCATTCACATCTAAAAGTAGTGTAACCAAACTCACCATTAGTGATTCTTCCTTTCTACCTATTGTTAAATTCAAATTTATGTTAAATTAAATTAAAGTAAATCGTTTTGTAAATCACCTTTTAATCAAATGAAGAAAAAATGATTTTTAAAATGTGGTTTACTGTGTTCTATACATTCAGTAAAATTTTAAAAATAAATATTTGACAGTTAAATTGGTGTTGCCACTCTACAAATTTAGTAGTTCAAGTTTTTATATTTTCTACTCTTATTTGACAGACTATACTTGTTGAATATTTGTCTTGACTTTTGTAATGTTTACGTGAAGTAATGTTTCTTTCGCTTAAAATGATAAATACCATCATATCGTTTGCATTTCCGTTCTGACATTTCCTAGAATTATCTCTATTGTTTTTTGTGTATCTCTCAAACACGAAAATTGAACCTATTCAGACTTTGGACCCATTATTGTACTGACATCTGTGTATCTAAATTAATACATTTTTTTGGTACCAGTAGAAAAATAACCGAAGTATCTGCGTTATGCGAATATAATAACTAGTTGATTTTTTTCATCCTTTTTCATCGGCCTTCAGACGTTTTGCTAGGACTTTTGACGTCCTCGAGGTCTGTCGAATCTTTTCCATTCTTAGCTTTTCTTAAACACTGAAACCGACGGGTTTGAAACGGTTGACAACCCATTTTACCTATTTATGGGTGAACGTTGTTTGTTTTTCCAAACCCGAGACGCCAGACGATGATATTAAAATTCCTAAGATCATCTAACGTCAGTCACGCAATGACCTCCATAGTTTCCTTAAGTGTGAAGATTATTGCAGTAAAGACAACATCATCTGTTTTGCTTCTAATGGACTAAATAGTCTTTTATCTTGCAAGAGTGATCTCGTATAGCTCTTTGGTATGACAGAAAACATTTGATGACAAAATCTCTTAAATAATGGTTAGCAAAAGAAACGTATGTAGAAGTTGAACTATGGTCGTCCATGCTCTGTCAGTAGAATATTCGCTACAAGCTTTTTCGAGATATAGAGAAATGATAACACGTCGATTACGTGGAGTGTATTTGTCAATAGATGAATAAAAATAATCGTTTTAAACAAACTAAAATACTTACGCATAATGTAGTACAAATGCAGTTTTTCTCAGTGAAGATTGTATCAGCGAAAATAGAATTAAGTTCCGTCGCCCTCTGTTGAACTCGAACGCTTCTTGTCAGCGATTTTGGCAAAAGATTTTAGTAAATCCCTCATCAAGATGGTAGGCAGCCGTCCACCGTCAACAGTGACAGCCAGTGAATTTTATAAATTAGCATATTAGTGAACATTGGCTTTTTAAGTTTATTAAAGGAACCAAAGTATTTTTTTTTTATTTATTTGTTTGTTTACGCCTTGAAAATTTATTTTATATGTAAAAGCCAACATATAAAATAAATTGCACAGGAGCATTATAACAAGTATGCAGTATCATAAGTATATAGTACATAAACTGATAAACAGAGCTAGAAAGATATAAGTAGGCTTAACATAAGTAGGTATCAATATTCGAGTAATTGTTTACAAAGGAGTTTAACCAGCGGATTCGTATTTGGGCTCACGCTACATTATATTCAATAATTATTGTCACAATATCACACAAAATGTGATTCCAAATATACTCGAAGCCATCTCGAAGCATACCGGTATTGCAGTGGTGTAAAACATTTTTAACGATTAATATAAAAGTAGGTAATTTTCATGTAATTAATTATTTTATTTTATTTTATTTTATTATTTTTTTTGCTATCATAAATGTACGTATGTTTGTTATTATTATGAAAAAGAAGAAAAAAGAAAAGGTACACAGTAATTACATATGTAAATAAGTAAGTAGGTACTATGAATGTAGTTATCATGAATGTAGTTACAGAGCAGTGGGTATTAAGTTTGTTACTGTTAACAATGTGAAACATTTAAGGATTTTTACGTTAGTTTGTTATTATCAGGAAAAAAATAAAATAAAAGGTACACAGCAATTACATACATGTATAAAGAAGTAAGTAGGTACTATGAAAGTAGTTACAGAGCAATGGGTATTAAATTTGTTACTTTTAACGATCTGGAACATTTAAGGATTTTTGCATCTGCATACATATACGCTTTTTGAAGGAAGCGATGTTTTTATAAAAAAATATTTCGACAGAGCAAGTTTCATTCCCCACACGATGCAATCTCTGAAGACAAGAGTTAAACATAAAATTAGAGCGAGAAGCAACTGCGTTAAATGGAGCATGGAGTCTGGTGTTGTAATTGTTAGGTACTTGATAATTTATCATGTTCAAAAGTTCAAGGTTATTCAAAAAATTTTTGTTGATAATTTTAAATAATAATAAAACATCACAGATTTGAATTGATTTGATTGAATTATGTTTGGTGTGTTACAGATGATGCCCGCCTGATGACCTTCCTGCGCGGCTGCAAGTTCTCGCTGGAGAAGTGCAAGAGGAAGCTGGACATGTACTTCACCATGAGGACGGCGGTACCTGAGTTCTTCGCAGACAGAGACATGTCCAGACCCGAGCTGCAAGAAGTCTTTACCGTTCTGTAAGTAGACTCTGTACCGATTAAGTTTACATTTTTCACATGAAGTTTTAGTTAGCTTTAACTTGAGTGGCAATTGGCTGACATGTAAAAAACCATTCTTTTACATAACCCACACTGGAAGACATCCTAAGTTTCTCACTGCCTCGTAAACTCTGGTCCTCCATCAATCGGATGAGATGCTCCCACAGCCGTTGTACCCACTTGATGTATAGGTGGGGCTTTATAGAGTTGGCGATGAGTGAATACGGTGCGGTGCAGACCACCGAACATATTGTGTTAAACGAATTTCCGCTCCATTAGTTTTCTAAGGCCCTAGACTGGCTCGCGGACATAGATGTCCCCCTCTGACCCTGCCACCATACGAAAGTGGAAGAACATTTTAGAGAATTAAAAATAGTTCCAATAAGAACCGAGCTGATGCCATGGTGCCTAGACTCGGAAGGGTCTTACAATTACAATAATCAAGGGAAATGTCTTTTAACAAAGACACGTGTAAGATGATTTTACGTACTCGCCTGTCAACTAGTACCATCGGAAATCTCAGAAAATGTGTGACATCTACAATAACAGTACTTTTGGTGTTTGTTACTTTGATTTTGACTTATTAAATCTCACTCTATACATGTCCTAAATTCAGTTGTATTTTTGGTGATATATGTATTTCTTTATTTGGGGAAGAAAATTCCAATGATTGTGTGACGCAAATAAAAAATCAGTTATCTGACTGCCTTTTTTCCTGATTCTTGACTAATTATCAATTTAAATTTGTTTTGCAGGAATATGCCACCACTACCCGGTCTAACCCCAGAAGGTCGCAGAGTTGTGTTGATGAGAGGTAACTACGTCATGGTACTCCTGAATCTAAATAGTATCATTTATTTTAACGCCTAACGTAACAATAATTTGCTTTGCAATAAGTAAACACTTGGATCAGAAACAACAAATGTAATATATTGATCTTCCAGATTAACAAATTTTAAAATTATCTGATTCCAGGGACCAACAAGGACGTCGTAACCCCCAACGTACCCGAAGCGCTGAAGGGAGCCCTCATGATCGGGGACATCCGTCTGGCTGAGGAGTCTATAGGAGTGGCCGGAGACGTTTACATCCTGGACGCGTCAGTAGCCACACCAAACCACTTTGCCAAGTTCACGCCAACCATCGTGAAGAAGTTCCTCATCTGCGTACAGGTCAGTCAACTATAAACATGAAAATATCGATAGATGCGATAATCTCACAAACGACAGAAAGAAGACCAAACCATACAGACCGCAGAAAACTTTCTTCCTGCTTACCAAGTAAAGAATCATTTGATCAATTATGGCGTTCCTCAGGGTCTAGAGATGGGTCATTTTAAAAATTGATATAATTTTATAAGCAAATGAAATTCATTAGACGTGTCAGTCAAATGACGTTTACCTCACAATTGACAGAATGCAGACAAGATCATATAGAAAATATAAACCCTCCATTCCTACTCACTAAGTAAACATGATCAATAGTGTGTGGTGTTCCTCAGGGATGAACCTGGTCATTGTAAAAATAATTATTTGTGGAAGGACGAAAAGATGCTGCTAATATAACAAAGTGCGTAAAGAAAACCTAACCACAAAGACCATAAAAACCTTTTATTCTCATTCTCCAAGCAAATCCATTTTAGACAATCCTCAGGATGCTAATTGGGTCAATTTTAAATCAATTTCATTTTTAAGAAACAGTCAGTGAGTGGGCATCGCGTTTGGGTCCCACCCGGGCGTCGCGTGTTTACTTCCTCGGCTGTCTAAGTCCTCCATCACGACACAAGCAACATTTTCCGCTTAGGGTGGTGGTATTTACTAGTCGTTTTTATTAATTTGCAACCGTTAACAATTTTTTTTAGTTAAAAAATGTGTTTCTTTCATTACAGGAAGCCTACCCTGTAAAGCTAAAGGAAGTGCACGTCATCAACGTGTCTCCCCTCGTAGACACCATCGTCAACTTCGTCAAGCCCTTCATCAAGGAAAAGATCAGGGAAAGGGTAAGCATCATCAACAAAGAATAAAAAATCCAAAATCCTCCATCAATCTGTTTCTCCTCGTTATGTTAATCCGTTATTGCATTAACAGTAGTTCTATATACTGAAATTTTCTTCTACCCATAAAATCAGATTGATTTGCTGTTAACTTTATATTACTATCTATGAACAGTAATAACAATACAGCGCATATTTATACAAAACATGTACACAATTTTATTTCAGTCTATGTTTAAAAACATTAAGTTTCAGACATAGTATATGTTGTGTAGAATCAAGAAGAAAACTAGATGTGTCTTCAATACGAATTGTAATGGAAACAAATGTTCCATTTAGTCCATTTAGCATTTTTTAATCTCTCTCACTTACACTCGCCTGACATCATGTCAGGCGAGTGTCATGTGACATGTCAATCCCATTTGAATTTCTGAAATCATTGTGAAACAAAGTTTTTTTTAATGGAAATTTTAGGCCCGATCGGCCAAATATTTGGATCACGAAATATGTCCACGTGGCATTTTTGTAATCTTCTTTATTCTATGATTTCAGATAATTAGGTAACATATACTTTTTCATTTTGCTTTCGTCGTGGTTCTGTCTGAAATTGGTTGTCTTTGCCCGTAAATTGACACTGCGTAAAGATAGAAATATATTTAATGTAATTTTGTGTAATTTGTTTCAGATTTTCATCCATAGTGATATTGAAACACTCTATAAACATGTTCCTAAAGAAATGTTGCCTGAAGAATACGGTGGCAATGCCGGATCCATCATCGATATCAACAGTAAGTTTAATCATATTATATCTTATCGTATTTCACCTGCATAATTTTCCAAGTTCCAAACCTTGGGATTGGTAATGTAAACGATGGATTCATAACGCAAACCAATACAAAACCTTAATCAGTTTTTAATTTTTCACCGCTAGATGGCAATAAACGCAAAATTATTATTGTTTTTAGTTCTAAATAGCTAAATCATTTTAGATACCCTGTTTATGTAGGGGTGTATTGTAAGGACGAAAAAAATTCAAATAATTGCATTTTAATTATGAAGCTGAAGAAAGACATAATAAATATAAGGATGACATTGTCGAATTGTCTATAAATTTATGGGATAAGAGGAAACTGAAGGCGTGTGTTCCAAACTAGTTTGGAAAAACTTTTTTTTAATACTTATCGGTGTGCATAAATGCATTCAAAAGTGTCCTCTATAAAATGATTTTCCCACACCTGTAGAATAACTTCCTGTTGTAATGTCGTTATGGGATTTAAGGTTTAACTTACGTATTCAAACCAATCCATTACTTTAAAAAAATAATCATTGTTCACTAGGTTTTATGAACATTTTACCAATGAGGGATCTACCGGAATGAATCCTTGGTTGATGAAAGCGTAATAAACAGCATTAAAATAGGTACGCTTTGATTGTGGAACGGTTGGAAGTACGTATCAGAAGAATAATATTATTATGATGCGCAAGTGGATAAAAGAGATGTCAGAGACACCCTAGGAATATGGCAGGTTAAAAAACTTAATGGCTTAATAGAAGGGTATAAATGAGAAGTAGTAGGAAAGAAGACGAAGAACTGTGGTAGTAAATGATGAAGTTCACCGGGGTTGTCATTATTGGATATTTGGATGTCTTTTGGTTCCAAAATGTAATTTCGCAGTTTTATTCCTATCAGGGCGGAACATTTGCCCCATAAAAGAATAGTCTCTTTATCCTCATAACTTACGCGTTAAAAGAGTCCATAAGAAATTTTTAAGGTTTTTATTCTCGCGGCTCTACGGACGTTACCCTTGGCTTTACCCATCGATTTATATATTAGGCATGACCAATTACCACTCCCCAGAGACACGTAGAGGTATTGCTTTGCTTAAATATTTTTTCAACTAATTAACGGTCACTTATCTAATAATGAGATACTGGCCCAATTACATTTTTTTGTACCAGAGTCTCACTCTCGAGGACGTCATCACAACCTCCTATATAGTAGAGCAAGCCGCACTAATTTATTTATGAACTCACCTGTGGGGAGAGTTACTTGCTTTTTGAATGCGGTGGATAAAAAAAAATAGATTTATTTTTTGTGTCCTAAACGCATTTGTAAGATTTTTGGCATTGCATATACACTGCATAAATGGTACAATTATAACGTCTTAGGCTATATTGCCTGTAATTGTTATAAATAAATGTACAAATTATATATAAATAAATAACATTCCTGCATCAGTTTGTTATTTTCCACTCTCAACTGCTGCATGTGTCTCCTGAGGTTGCAGTGTCTCATTAGTAGTGTCCCAGTTGTAGTATTCCTAACAATTCCTCAGTGAGTTTTCTATTTATACTCTGTATTTACCTGAGTAGTCCAGGATCAGGTCTGTTTATGATTACATTCTGAATGCCCTCACCAATTCCTTCTAGTGCTAAAATTTGACCCACCTTACAATATGCAGTTTGTTGTGCAACTCCGCCACTCCTTTCGCCCCTTTTCTCGCTAGTCCTTCAGCCCGCTCATTGCCTCCAATACAATTAATGATAGTAAAAATGCTCCTTTATTTTTCAGACGAATGGAAGAAAAAGCTGGAGAGCTACAGCGCCTGGTTCAAGGAGCAGGAGTCGGTCAAGGCTGATGAGGCCAGACGTCCAGGCAAGCCCAAGACATACGACGACCTCTTCGGATTGGACGGCAGCTTCAGACAGCTGGTCATCGACTAGACATCAACAACCATCGTCATCTCTGGGATAATAATGCTGAATCGACCGTGACTTTAAAACAGTTTTGATACTTTCAAACTTTTCGAAATTTTTGAATTTTTCAAACATTCCATCCTTTTGAACCTTTTTGGCTTCAAAAAAATGCTAGAAAAAAATTTGGACAAAATGTTATTTCCCATAAAATTTATAGGCTAAGACGATATCGCAGCATTTTTGTAACCAACCAAGATGGCGTTGTTAAAGAAATATCAATCTCTAGGAAACCAATGAACTCAGCGACATAATAAATATATTATCATTTTCAGACTCTAATAAAAATAATGCTTTTTTGATTTCGATTTTTTAACAGATGACAGATTTATAAGTATTATCATTGAATTAGTCACAATATCATCTTCGTTTTATGTTTCCTTTTTAAATAAGTACCTAATAATTGCTTGATGAACTTAATGTGATCTTATGAACCGATTGAATCTCTAATTTTAATAATTGTTAATTGTTTATTATTTTATTTTGCACTTTTATATCGTAACGTCTTCAGTAATATCAATTTGTTTGCCTCGTTTTTAAGAATTAGATTAGATTTAAGTCGATTTTTGTACGTTCATTCATTTTTTCCTTCAAAATATGTTACACACAATTAAGATTTTTTATTTTCAATATTTTTTTTATAAAATTTAGGCAAAAATTATAATTTTTTATATCGTTTTAAGTTTTAAGTAAATGTTATCAAATTGTTTTTCGGTTTTTTGTTACCTTTCGAATGTCTTGTAAATAAACATATTCTAAACTTTTCCCGTGTATATTAATTTTATGCTTCATGATTTTATAAATAAACGTCACGAAACAGGTTTTATCATTTTTACACAGACACTAGTTGTTTCTTACTACCATCATTATAATCGGAAAATGTTGATTGCGCATTTATGGAGGACTTAGCTTGCAGTGGATTCCACCCGGAACCTAACGCCTTAGACCGCCCTGTAATCGATCAACTAACCGAAGCAGTTGGCAAGTAATTGTACTCTTAATAGAATTTGTACAATAAAAGCAACAATGTAATCAACAATAAAAGCAAAAAGATCAACTAAACTATATATATCCGAATGGAACAAATTTATTCGAGCTTTTTCCTTGATCAACAATTTGAAACGTTTATGCAATTTGCTTCGTAAATTTAAAAAATCTACGAACTGTAAATCAAAAATAAGATGTAAAGATAATTTCCTAAAACCCGTAGAAGGTTCTCCAAGAAATGCAACGTATATAATAAAATGATCATGGCTAAACACTTATTTTTCGCCATGATTTTAAATTAGCAAAATGTTTTGGATGAGATAAATAGCTAATAACAACCTCCATTCTTCATGTCTACAGAAACCCTTTATTTGAACACTGCCAGTGGATAATTTCTCTACAAAAGATCTTTTAGCTTGTGTTTTGGACGTCTAACCAAACCTGCTTAGCTGTATGAAATGGTTTTATTTATCTGAATTATTAAAGGGCATATTCGGAAACTGATTACACTAGTCGATTTACATTATTTATTTTTTATAAACTTCGTAACTTGCTTCTTAAAGTGCCAATGATGTTTTTATTCAAATTTCACGAGGCCTGTGCAAAATTTGCCGTTTTTAACCAGTTTTAATTTTGAGAAAAGCGATTTTCTTGCGTAACATACAAACAGAATCGACATATTCTTCCTCGAAATAGAAAGAACATTTAGAATTCGGAAGATAGCATAGTTTAGAGGTGAAATTGCAAAAACAAATTTCTGGCCATTGGCCCTTTTCGAAGCAAACCACGGAATCAACAAATTATTTTATGTTCTTTAAAAAAAGGACGCGATAAGTACGACTAATATAGATTACTTATTTATATTCCGATGCTTTCTCTGTGTAGTCACCGTTCACACATTTTCGGGGTGGGAGATACTCTCAGTAACGCCTAGTAAATGGAATGGAAACGTTCCTCAACATGGCCTTAGCCGTGTTTGGTATTCTGATTTGGATAGCTAGTTATTTCCGAACCATACTCTTTCTATCTCTTTCCCCTCCCACTTCTCACAACGTACTCTAATTAGGGATGCCACAGTGTTATTGCACGGAGGTAGTTTGATCTCTTTGACGGTATTCACAATTCACTAAAAAAAACTCTGCGATTAGCAAGAAATTAATATAATTAAACTACTCAATCCATGATGTGAAGAATTGTTTTCCTGGCTTTCTTCCTTGTATATTTTCTAAAACAACACTATTTTCCAAATTATCTTCCTCCTCCACCAATGGAGAGATTTATTTTTACTTTATTGCAGAGAGTATTTATTGGTGTTCCGCAAGATTCGCCTTCAGTACCACATTTAAAAACAAGTTTAACAAAAAAAACAATCATACCTGCTTATTCACCCACAAAGAAAGACAAGGGTCTTATCAATATTTTGATGTATTGACCCCCTAATCAACAATTTAATAAGAGGTCGTGTTTCAATAAAACTCAACCCCGCAATCAATCAAAATCTGCGGTCCGCTCATTATGTAATTATGTTTCGATGCATCCATAGTTTTTCTCCAAAATAAACAATAATTACAGCAGTGAATTTCTGAGAACTCAGCTTGGAATAAAGAGTTCCCTCAAAGGTTTTGGTTTTTTTGCAATTTAAGTGGAACAAATTACGCACAATATATACCACAAATTCACAATCTAGGTGTACTATTTAATAATGATTAAAATGTTTTTACCTTCATGGTTTTCAGCATATCTATACCTACCTCAAAAATTATAACAGTATAATAATAATAATAATATATCTTTATTGAACAAAAAAATTAAGATTTATAATTACAAAAACAAAAAGTACATCATCATACAGTAAAAGTACAGTTTAAAAGTTGGATGAATACAAAAGTTAATAACAGAAAACAAAATACATATATCCAGTAGGTACTTAAACAATAGAGATTTATAATTATAAATTTAGGTTTCTCCTAACCTGCCTCACTAGGCTAGCCTGTGTTGAGGCAGTAATTTTACGTCAATTTATTATACTGTGAACATACCTACACTTATATTAGAATAAAATCACGCAATACAATGGTTGCATTAATAATAACAATAACATTGGTACAATAATAACAGCATTGGTTCAATACTAATTTCGAATTTGGGTGAGCGCACCGGTAAATGCTCTATCATTATTTTTTATCCAAATTTTTATGTTTTTTTTTAAATTTTTTTGTGGATCACATTTTTTATACTAATTGGAAGAATGTTGTAAAGCCTTGTTGCAAGGTATCTGAAGCTTCGTTGACCAAAAGTAGTATGAGTTATGGGAATTTGTAGTAAATCTTTGTTATTGTTTCGAGTACAGCGAGTATTTAATCTTTTTTCATAGTATTTGTGTATATTTGTATATAGATGAGTGAGGATTGTTTTTGCATATATCTGCCGAAAGTCAAACACATTCATAATATTGAAGACTAAGTTCGAGTCTGTAATTAGAGGAATTAATCTTATAATAAATTGTCTAAACGCATATAAAAGTGGCAACAACTTGTAAGCGATGTCTTCCTGCAAATAACGGCTCGTGAAACATCTAGTTGACTCAATCTACCACACAAAAGAACACCTCTCACATATTATATTAGGTTTCTTGAAAAATAAAGTATGATTCCAAATCGACCTATCGGAAGCACAATGAATAGAATGTTATTTTAAAATTCATATGACAATGAAAAAAAACATAATTTAAATCTCTCTCCGAACGGACATTGGAAATCCACCAATGATGCATTTCAACAAGGGCTAAACATTTATTGCAACTTCAAAAACCTAGAGGCTGGAATACAGCCTTTGAGATTTGAAAATAATATTCAATTATTTGTATTTAATTCGAGTTAAAAAAAACTTGAAGAAGTACTATGACGCTAAACCAATTAATATTGCAAATATTTGAAATGAACGATTTTTCATTATGTTTATATAAAATAAACTATTTTTATATAATATTACTATATAATTATAGTATAATGTGCGAAATAAATCCCACACTAAATACCGAAAATCAAAACTTCATTTGCACAAAATTTCTATATTTACCATTGAGGATTTTTTTCAACTGACTATCGGAAAATAAACATTGAGCTTTGTGGAAAAATAATTAAAGACGATCTTTTAAAAAAACCGTTTCCATTTGAATTAGTCTTAAAAATAACTGATATGTCACTTATTTTCCACCAGCTCCCGCCATCTACTGGATGGTTGCCCAACTTTTTAATTCACACCCCCATCTGTTAATTTACATACAAATCAAATCCACACCGCCGCTTGCCAGCCCGCTCGTCCATCACATACGGACATACCCCTTTAATTATATAATTCAACCAATTTACACAAAACTTTGACAAATTATATTCATACACCTTCCTCATGAATCACTCTAAATATTGGTGAAAACCGCATGAAAATCCGTTCAGTATTTTTAGAGTTTATCGCGAATAGACAGACAGACGCGGCTGTGGACTTTAATTTATAATATGTAAAGATAAATGACAATTTCTTCTCCAAATGTATTGTTACAACAACAACTACATATACTACTTCCGTTTATGTCACCTTCACCATGCATATTATTGAAGTAAAACTTCATTACGCACGCTCGACTTGGGGGGTTAGCTGGTGAATGCGTTACGAAAAGTGGTGATTGTTGCGAAAAGTGTAATGCGAACGGTAATCGAAGCGAACGGTGGTCGATAGCGAGGCGAACGGTCGGGCCTTTATGAACGCTTTACTTGGGGAGTGATGAGGATAAGGATAAGGATAAGGATAAGGATAAGGATAAGGATAAGGATAAGGATAAGGATAAGGATAAGGATAAGGATAAGGATAAGGATAAGGATAAGGATAAGGATAAGGATAAGGATAAGGATAAGGATAAGGATAAGGATAAGGATAAGGATAAGGATAAGGATAAGGATAAGGATAAGGATAAGGATAAGGATAAGGATAAGGATAAGGATAAGGATAAGGATAAGGATAAGGATAAGGATAAGGATAAGGATAAGGATAAGGATAAGGATAAGGATAAGGATAAGGATAAGGATAAGGATAAGGATAAGGATAAGGATAAGGATAAGGATAAGGATAAGGATAAGGATAAGGATAAGGATAAGGATAAGGATAAGGATAAGGATAAGGATAAGGATAAGGATAAGGATAAGGATAAGGATAAGGATAAGGATAAGGATAAGGATAAGGATAAGGATAAGGATAAGGATAAGGATAAGGATAAGGATAAGGATAAGGATAAGGATAAGGATAAGGATAAGGATAAGGATAAGGATAAGGATAAGGATAAGGATAAGGATAAGGATAAGGATAAGGATAAGGATAAGGATAAGGATAAGGATAAGGATAAGGATAAGGATAAGGATAAGGATAAGGATAAGGATAAGGATAAGGATAAGGATAAGGATAAGGATAAGGATAAGGATAAGGATAAGGATAAGGATAAGGATAAGGATAAGGATAAGGATAAGGATAAGGATAAGGATAAGGATAAGGATAAGGATAAGGATAAGGATAAGGATAAGGATAAGGATAAGGATAAGGATAAGGATAAGGATAAGGATAAGGATAAGGATAAGGATAAGGATAAGGATAAGGATAAGGATAAGGATAAGGATAAGGATAAGGATAAGGATAAGGATAAGGATAAGGATAAGGATAAGGATAAGGATAAGGATAAGGATAAGGATAAGGATAAGGATGGTCACCCCAAGTTCGTAGGTCACCTCAAGGTCGTAGGTCATCCCATGGTCATATTTCACCCCAATGTCATATGTCGCCCCTAGGTCATCGGTCACCCCATTCGCTAGGTTTGTAAATTTAGCAGGGATACCTGGGTTCATGGGGCGAGGTCTGTCTTGTAGTTTTACTTCAGTCGTGTGGTCTAAAGCACACAGATTTTTTTTTACTTTTTCACTGCAATGTACTTATGCCATCTTGGTCGAAGACTTACGCACATAAAATATGTACCTATGCTATGCTGTTATGAATTGCCTATAAATAAATACTTACAATAATAAACCGTACACTAATCTTCTAACCGCAAACTTATGTTTCCATGGACGTGTGGTATTAAAATATCATAAGGTAAAATGTAAATCCTTTTGAAATGAATATTTCTTTAGCACAGTTGTGATTTGAAACCCGATGAAACGGAAGCGAGCGACACTCAAAAGAGACAAAGACATACACCTGTTGGATTTAGCCTGCGAGAGTATCAGATAGCAATAAAATATTTATTTCACGGGTACTCTTTTCCAATGTAATACGAAAAATCCACGGTCCCACGTAAGTCTCCTTTGGTCTAGTGGTATAAAGAGCCTGACGAACCTTAGCGGCCATAAATTCTGCGGACCAAGGATCGAGTCCCAGAAAATCCAAAAACAAAAATTTATGTTTTGGTTTTTTGTAAAATCAATATCTAATATTCAAACCACTCAAAAATGAGCAGGCAAAGAAAATACAAAAGAAAGCGACATCTAGCGACTCTGAATAAGAAAACACATATACTAATAAGATATATGTAGGAAAAGGTGCACTGTAATTCGATGACAAAAATATGAAAAAAAATCATAATCTTTACATTGATAAATAAAAAGTGCTTCATAGTCTCGCTAACTCTTGTCTACTTTAGTTTTCTGAAGGTTTCACTTCTACCGCTTGTGAATAATTACTAACTCTGATTATTTTTAATATATGCTTACCTTAATAAAAAAAATAAGAATTAAATGTAAATTTAGAGCCAAAAGTAAAAATATTTATAAGATTTTGATTATATCAGGACTTGTCACTTAGTAAGACAATGATCACCAGGGGCTCTTATATTAAAGTGCATGTGAAATAATGTAACCCAGAAAAGATCAACGGGAGAATTTGTTTGTTTGTTATAATCTATTTTAAAATGTCTTTCAAAATTAAGCAAGTTAAATTAGCTAGCAAAATTAAGTCAACTACTATGTATAATTGGTTTTATGTGAGTACCTCACAAGAGTCCCAACTGCTCCCGTCTGGAGCCAGTGAAACTATGGCATCCCCGATTGAGGTGCCTATGTTGTGAAGCTGAAGGTAAGTGGTGAGAGGATGGAGTTGGGGAATGGGAAAGGGTGGAAAGACCCGGCTATTCAGATCTACTCACCAAACAAAGTTTTTTTTTTAATATGAATACCGTACAAGAGTCCCAACTGCTCCCGTCTGAAGCCAGTGAGACTATGGCATCCCCAATTGGGGTATGTTGTGAGGCTGAAAGTAGTGGGGAGGGGGAAGGAGATAGGAAAGAGGAAGGTGGGGAAGTACCTGGCTATTCAGATCTGATCACCAAACACGGCTAATACCATTTCAAGCAACGTTTCAATTCTGAATGGTGGTCTTACACCAGGGCGGTACTGAGAGTATCTTCCACTCTGGAACGTGCCGCAAATAAATTATGTATTATTTTAAATGAATAAATTGTGAAATAACACAAATTGACCTTCGGTGTGCGACTCCAGAGCCTTACCGCTGGACCACGCCGGCCGTCAGTTAAAAGCCGTCAAAGATAATGCCATTTCAAGCGACGTTTCAATTCTGAATGGTGGTCTTACACCAGGGCGATACTGATAGTATCTTCCACTCTAGAACGTGCCGCAAATATACCTTACGGTGTTTTAAACGATCAAATTGTGAAAACACAAATAAATCAGATAAAATTTATCTTCACACGCCGGGATTTGAACCCGCGACCTGCGGATTGCTAGTCGAGAGCCCAGCCCCTCTTCCAATGGAGGCCGGAGGCGTAATACCGAATATATAAGCTTATAAGTACAAAAAATCGACACGGTAAATAAATTAGATTAGATATCCATAAAAACTTATAATTCAACGTATTTTTGAAGTCCATTTCAGGTTAGAAATTGGTAAATAATTCACAAAAAATTATAATATTTTATAAACAGCTGTTAATTTATGAAGCGCAGTTTTGTAACAAATCACCTAGTGCGTAGGACTTACAGTTTGAGAACCATCAACAGAAACAAGTGTTTTCCTCATCAAACAAAAAACGTCACTTAACGTGGCTACCTGTGAATAAATATTAACGATTGGCGAATCGGCCTCACTCGGCGACCACTTCGGTTGACTGTATAAACACCGGCTGCAAAACTCAGCTCATTCGATATTCGAACTCGATACCGAACAGTTGTCGACAAGAACACGAGAAGTTATTAATCTACACTAATACTTTGTTAACATTCGTGTTTTATCAGATCAGACGACATTATAATAAAATATCGACATTTATTTATATTTTGTTCATACGAGTATCTGTCTATAAGGTTATTAATATAACATAATAATAACGTTGTAAATATATTGAATAATATTCGTAAGTGTCTGTGATTTGTTGACTTGAATTATTGACATAATATAAACATATATTTATTAATCGAAATTCACTCAATTTGTTACTAAAATATTATTTGCTAATCAAAGTGTTTGTGATATCTATCTTTGTTTAAGTAATCAACACATTAAACACGAATTAAAAAAAAATTGTTGGAACCTAAAAATGTTTTAAAAAACTTTTAGTGGTACATTTAAATAAAGTGATTTATTTGTTACAAAAAACAAAAGAATCCTAGTGTTAATTTATTAAAAAAGTCGAATATTTCTTATAATTTCGAAAAAACTCGCAATAATTTGACTGTTTTTGGCGTTATACCTAAAAAGGTATTGTGACAGTATAAAATGTGCGGTTGTTGACTTAAATTTATTGCTACATATCCATCAGGAACTGTCAGTTTGACAGTTGCGGAAAAAAACAAGTGCTGTTTGAAGTTCTTTGTTATTTTGGGTATATACGTGGATTTCCCAAAGCAGACAAGGTAAGATAAACTAACATTGATCACTCACAGTATTACTGATTTTGAATAAATTTACATATTTTACTAGAAATATATTCAGAGTCTAAAAAAGTATGATTCTCTTTTGGAATTTGGAGACCGTGTATAGTATGTACATAACCCGAATGAAACATGCAACAAACTCGGTAAAATTGGTATTATTGTCAATGTTTACTATTTAACCAACAAAAACATCCCTTGCTTAAACAGACTATAACGAATATTAATAAGTAAATACAAATAAATACTCGCGACAAGTAAAAAAACTCCGCTAACTTATCCTTTATATAGTCACTATTCATGGGTTTAAGTAGATACCGAAGAGTAAACCCAGACTTAAAAAAAAGTGTTTAATTAATCGAAAATGTATTTTATCGTATGGATAATATATGAGGAGGATGGTGAAATCAATCTTCAGAAAAATATAATAAAATTACCTGGAATGGAAAATAATTTATAACATTAGCTCTACGCGGAAGGACCGGAGAAAAATAATTTCCCTCAGGGATGATGTCATCTTTTGAGATGCTGTGTGGAGGGTCTTTTTAAGGAAAAGGAGAGAAAGTTCTTGGAAGTTTTTTTATTTTTACATTAACTCCACGCAGGAGGCTCTGAGGAAAATAATTTCACTCAGGGCTTGTTTGCTTTTTGAGGAGAGGAAGGAATGAACATTGGTTTTCAAGAGTCCCATGTTGTAGGAAGGAGGAAACACAGAGACCGGCAAATCGTTCCACAGCCGAGTTGTTGAACACAAGAACGAATCGAAGAAGCGACCCGTTCTCACGTGACAAATGTCAACCATATACATATGTTGGGCACGCGTTTGGCGTGTTTCCGCACTATGCACCGGTGCCGAAGGGATCAATGATGTTAGTTCCTCGGAGCATCTTCCATTGTAACGCCGGTAGAACATAGCATTCCTACCCGATGCCCGTGCTCTAAAGATTGCAATACGTCTGTTAAGATGGGAGAATCTATCAAACGGATCGCCCGTTTTGATGTGTAACAGAAACAAAGTCGGAGACATATCCGATCCCTGTGGGACGCCAGCATTTATCGAGTGTGAGGAAGAGGTGATTCCATCGGCAGTAAAAATCTACGAGTGGTTTTTGGGAGGCTGGAAATCTGGTCCAGGTCATCCACCGACAAGACCTAGATAAATCTCACCCCTTGAACCCGGGCACCCCTGTTGAGCTGCGCGAACATCTTAGAGTGATATATGGCAAAGGTATTGGTTATCCAATTAATGGTTTCCGGGACGGAGGTTTATAATATCTAGGCCACAAACCAGACGTAAAATTATCGTAAAATAAATTTAAATGAGGTTGCTTTTTCAATACATTATTTTCCATTTTCCAATTAAACATTTTTTAAATAAAATATTTAAGTTCGAAACGAAGTATTGACACGTTAAGGCTCTGCAACCGGGCACGAAAAGAAGAAGATGGAGAGATACGAAATTACGAATGTTAGAGAAGAGCGCTAACATTCACAGTGACAAAATCGACTCGAAAATTGCAAACATTTTTAATAAAACGCGACTCGTTTAAAATAGAGCAAAAAGAGCGGACATTGTCTTACACAGCATTTAATGAAACACTGTGAATTTTTTCATACATTTAACTTGTAAAATAACTGAAACAAACGTGTTTATAATAATTTTTGGAGCATACTTTGTGATTTTTTTCTCTCGAGGGAATTTTATACTATAATTTGCGTTTCGGCGCAGGCAATGTCTAGATATTATCTTCAAGAATAACATATATATATTTTTAAGAGCTTTAAAACTTACCGTGATTAAGGGAAATATGTAAGAAATCGGTAGAAATTCGGGTTGCGGGCCCTTAAGAACTTATTGAAAAAGTAAAAAATTATCATATTTCTTCAAAGAGAATTTAAAAAAAATCGGGAGTCCTTTTAAAAATAATTGAAGAATATTCAGAACCGAAATGCTGCTGTAATTGGCCTATGGCGTATTTGGTGCACAATCTTTCTGTGCACCAAATACTTTCTATTCCCAATCTACTTCCAATCTCCAATTGAGGATGCCATAGTCCCACGGGCTTCGGAGAGTTGGCACTCCTACGCGGTGTTCACATAAAATAAGTTTTTAAAACTTCTTTAGCACCGTTGTGATTTGAAACTCTAGCTGAAAAAATAGCTAAAATAGCTATACTAAAAAGAGAAAAAATGAGTGCGCTTTAGACCACACAACAGAAGAAAACATCTTTAGCTCCATCTATATGATTGATTTGACGGCCGGCGTAGTCCAGTGGTAATGCTCTTGACTCGCACTCCGAAGGTCTCTGGATCGAATCCCGACGTGGCAAATAAATTTTATTTGATTAATTTGTGCTATTTCACAATATATTCATTTAAAATAATATATACTATATTTGCGGCACGTTCCAGAGTGGAAGATACTCTCATTATCGCCCTGGTGTAAGACCACCATTCAGAATTGAAACGTTGCTTGAAATGGCTTTAGCCGTGTTTGGTGACCAGATCTGAATAGCCAGGTACTTTCCCACCTTCCTTTTCCCTATCTCCTTCCCCTCCCCACTACCTTCACAACATACCCCAATTGGGGATGCCATAGTCCCACTGGCTCCAGACGGTAGCAGTTGGGACTCTTGTGCGGTGTTCATGTAAAAAAAGGAAGAGAGAAAGAAAATGTGCGCGCTCACTGCTCTCTCTTGCTCCTACAGTGTGATACAGACAATAGGCCTGCACCGTGTCGATATACGAAACGTAACTGGCTATGATAAAAAGAGAGAAAGAAAATGTGTGCTCGCACATCTCTCTCTTGGCCCTACAGCAATAAATACGAAACGTAATTCTCTCTTTCTATCTTCACTAACTTATATCACCCTCTCAACTACCGTTCGCCTCGCTTTTCGTAACGCTCTCGTCACGCATTCGCCAGCTTACTCCCCAAGTCAAGCGTGCTTAAAGAAGTTTTACTTCAAAATACATTTTTTTTTTATTTTATTTTTTTTTTTATTTTTTTTTTTATTAGTAATAGAAGGTACATAAATTACAAATAATTTTTATACAGTAATTAATTACATAGTAGAATATTTGATGTACCCCCATAATTAAGCAAGGCTTGTGTGTATGGGGGGGTGTTATTGTATTGCTTTTTTTATATCATTCAGTTTAAGTTTTCAGTATAATTTTTGAGGTGAGTTTTAAAATTTTTTATATTGGTATTCATGTTTCTCATTTTTTCTGGTAATGAATTAAAAAATTTTGCTCCGAGATATTTATGACTCAATTGTCCAATTTTTTTTTACATTTTGGAGTGGGAAGTATTGATGTTTGTCTAAGACTTCTGTTATTTTTAAAGGGTGCAACTTGATTTTTAATATTATCTTTATAAATTTGTAATGTTGCATGATAAAAGTATAATGCACTTAATTTTCTAACCTTAAATTGTTTGAATAAAAGTTCTGACGAATATGAGTAGGGTTTAGGATTTAAAATGCGAGAGGATGAGATAGTATAATCGGTCTCGTGTTTGTGCAATGTTTCGTAGCCTCCCCATTCGTTTTCACTTTAGCTTTCTGAAGGATTCACTTCTACCACATGCGAATTGCACACTCTGTTATAAAATATATATATATTTAGCTCTGTTTTATAATAGGATAGGAAAGTTAGGAACTGCTGACTAAACAAGTCTTAACCGACAACGACAGTTCGATAGAACAAGACAGTATTGAAATATCGTTTTAGATTACGTCGTGATAATGTTTGTTAATTTTAACGGACTTTAACGATATTGTTTTATATCTGCATTGATAAACAAATAATAAAATCGGATTTAAATTCTTTGATGTCTAAACTCTTTGAAACATCAACATTTATCATGAACAATAACACGGTGTATAGGTCTTTCGGGTCTTACTCTCAAACTGATATGAATGAAGAGGAAAATACTATAAGAAATAGTAAATAACATTAAAATAATACAGATCTAAAATTATGCGTCAACTATCAGATATATGAGTTCTGCTTAGAAATTCCTGGAATTAATTAAGAAAACTGAACTGCATATATTATATTATAAGAATAAACAACGACCTTTGACCCGCTATTATGTAATTTGCAATACATTCTGAAAATGTATGTTTTAAGCGTTGGTAATACAAGAGTCACGGCGAAATTTTACAGGCGTGAATTTCAAGTACCGGAATAAGGAACTCCAGTGAAAAATATTCTGGCTTTAAAAAAATATGTTCATATAGACCAATAAACGCTGATTCTGAATATATAAGTTTTATTTAATAATATTAAACGCAGAGTTTTTAAAAAATTATTAAAAAGTCCATTTTTAATCGGGTCGTAAAAATACGCCGTCAAGGTGACGTCACTGTTCGACGTGTCGTGACGTCACCGTAAAGTCATTGTATGGGAATGTATGATACGACACAAGCCATCGTATTAATTTATTCGTTTATTTACATACTGTTTATGGAGATTTATTTTTTGTGTTTATTGAGTCTAAATAATGTTTCAAAAATAAAGGTATCTCTTATTATTTTATCTCTATTATTGAAAATATTAAAAAACTACTGCACAAAAAAAATAGTAATGCTATTTCTAGGGAGAATACTTCGAACAACGGAATTCAAAATGGCAGCAGTAGATCAACTGATTGCCCGATCCTATACTAATTTTTCAGGAGTGATGACGTCACACGATTCACCATACATGCGGTGGTTTTCGGGAGGTCTTGAAAAATAAAAACTTTGACAATTATTTTAACTATTAAAACTTAACTCTAAAAATAAAAAATGCAGTTATTAAAGTTATTAATCACCTCCATTAATCACCTTCCCCCCCCCCCTGGTAATATTTGGTGAGGTTTTAAACTACCCCCCCCCCCCCCCCCCCCCCTCCCGCCACAGCCAAAATCACGTGTATTTTTATAGTACAAAGTATATTGAAATTGTCAGAATATTAGCGAAAAATAAATACACATACACATATCGTGATTTTTTTCCGAACCCCCCCCCCCTTTCGAGCCTCATGTGATTAATGGACGACCCCTTAGAAGGCCATTATTCATTAAAAAAAAAAAAAATGGACTAGAGTTCTCTATTGTCTCGGACGTATTTATTACATTTGGACGAATTTATATGTCATGGAGAGAGTTAAAAAGGTCAGGCTGAGTTGGCATCGCATAGTTGCCATCCAGACGTGGCCTATTCGATTCCTCGACTGGTTAAGTCCTCCATCATGACACAAGCAACATTTTCCGCTTAACTGAAGTGGTAGTAGAAGATTTTTAAATATTGTTGGTTTATTCGTAACCCGGGATTGTTTTTCTTATTAAATTTGCAAAAAATAATATTGATATTGTAAAAAACAAAAAACAAAAGTTAGGTTAGCATAGTTTTTTTTCAAGTGTATGTTAAATTAAATGTCCGAGACAACATCTAGATTGAAGATATATTCTGGTAGAGCTTTGCAAAGATGGCACCAAAAAGATGGCAGCCAAAAAACATGTAAATTAGAAAAAAACCGCACAAGAGTCCCAACTGCTCCCGTCTGGAGCCAGTAATTCTATGGCATCCCCTATTTTGTGAAGCTGAAGGTAGTGGAGAGGGGAAGAAGATGGGGAAGTACCTGGCTGGTCACAAAACACGGCTAAAGCCATTTCAAACAACTTTTCAGTTCTAAATGGTGGTCTTACACCAGGGCGATACTGTGAGAATCTTCCGCTCAGGAAAGTACTGCAAATTGTGAAATATCACAAATTAATCAAATTAAATTTATTTGCGTATGCCGGGATTTGAATTCGCGACCCTCGGATTGCTAGTCGAGAGCCTTACCCCTCGACCACGGAAGTGGTGAGTGATAATAATGTTAGTCATTCAAAAATGGAAGTATGAAATTGAAAAAATGACGTATTATAATAAAGTGACAATTGCTTAATTGGTAGTGTACCAATACCGGTAAGACCAAAGGATTTGGTTCGAGTCCCAATTGAGAAAGTTATCTTTTTTTTATTTTCTGTTACTCTCAAATATTTTCATTGAAAAGTGATTTATTTTTTATTCCTACGAAAAACGCCTATAAGCTACTTTCGTAGTTGTAACTTATTCAATGATTCGCGAATTGCAACACACCATGGCTTATGATTTATTTGTGAGTTATATTCCGGGCACGTCCCCTGGACATAGCTGCCAGCACCGAAGATATAAACCGATAGAACTGTGTTGTGGGCGTGTCTTTCGGCCCGAAGTAAATTCATTTTTTCCTCAATTTTGCTTAAATTGACCCAAAATTTTCAAAAATTAACTTTTTTCCTTGAGCAGATAGTAAGAGCCGTCCCCTGGAGGACGTGAGAATAGCCCCTATATTTTTTTGTCAAAGCTGAGACAATAATGTGGCTAGTGAAGAAACAATTATTTACAGGGATAGCTTTATATTCGCTACATGCCCTTTACATTTGCGACGTGAAAGTGTGTTTGTAATGAATACAAGACGCGAAAGGAGAATATAAAAGCGAGCATTTTACTAAGTTTAAAAGCGGTTAAATCGGCGAGTGAGATTGTCAAGATGAACACACAAAACTGTCCACTCGCTATTTATTTTTAAAGAACTATATGTTATTTTTGGAGATAATATCTAGACGCGTTCCACGCCGAAAAGCAAATTATATGAAATTCCCTCTGAATCATGCACGGGGCATGGGGATGAGGGTAACCTTGCGGCTACTCTTGCTAAGACGCTTACGGATTTCGATAAGTTATGCCCAACCACCAAACAAGAAAGGTAAATCACAATTAAGTGGTACTCACGGTTGTTGTGTCTTCTGGCTTGGTGACAGTCATAGATGTCCATAAGCGTTCGAGATTGTTCTATTTGATTATTAGAACTACGGTAAAAGTTTGAGTCACGAGTTCACACAAAGTATACGATAGAATACGGTAGGATTTACACTTTATGTAACGATATGATGAATTAACACTTCGGCGTACAGCGAAATGTCACGATAGGAACGGTGGTTAGCAACGGACTGGCTTACTGACGATAAAGCGCTTGTCCCTTGTTTACCGTGTAGTTAGGCACCCTTATTGTGCGGAATTCCAAAGTCTGGATTCCTCCGATCTCGTATGACAATCGGAGCACAAAACGAATGAAATCCATAAGCGTTATGAAACACCCTCGATAGAAAAAAATCTCAAAGTATGCTCCGAAAATTATTATAAACACGTTTGTTTCAATTATTTTAGAAGCTGTAGTTGTGAAAAAGATTACAATGTTTCTTTAAATGATACTTATGATGCCTTTTAGGAGATTTTTGCTCTATTTTAAACGAGTCGTGTTTTATTAATAATTTTATCAGTTTTCGCACCGATTTTATCGCTTTTTTTTATTTTTTATTTTTTTATTATTAAGTTAAAAGAAATATAATATTTCGCTTTGTTAACTTAAGTACAGAGCATATGTAGTACAGGTGTAGTAGCAATATTTTTAATTTTGTTCTAACATCTTAAGTTTAAATAGTTTTTTTTTAAAGGTTTTTATATTCTTTTCTGCTTTTAGGTTATCTGGAAGGAGATTATATATGTGAACTCCCTCGTGGCCAATACTTTTCTTGCCACCTTCAGTCTTGATAGTATTTGTATACAATTTATTGTGTTGTCTAGTATAATGTTCGTGTACTTGTGATGTTTTTATTAATGTTGTGTTGGTGTGTATAAGTCCATTTTGTATTTTGTAGATTAAAAGACATATGTTATATTCATACAATGTTCTTATTTTCAAAAGATTCATTTCCTTGTATAGTTTTTTTGTGGGAGTGTCCGGGCTATAGTTGAAGAGTTTTTTAATAGCTTTGTTTTAAATATTAGGGCGCTCCTCTAACATTCGTAATTACATATCTCTCTATCTTCTTCTTTTTGAGCGTGGATGCGGCGCCTTAAAAGACATACCCGATGGCTAAGGAGTTAAATGTTATGTTTTATTGTACCGGCACCGAAAAAAACTACACGTAACATTGTCGCGGTTACACTGTAATGCAGCAGCCACACAACAGATTGTTAGTTAGTGACTTCTGATCTGTTACTGTTCTAATTTTTCATGAAAGCAGATTGCACTTCTAGTATTTATCTGTTCGATGGCTGCTTAATATTACCTTTAACATGTTACCTTGTTGTATCTCCTATTGTTAGTGGCGATCTGCGCACGTTGGTCGTGTTCACTGAACTCTGTTCTTCTCGAAAATATGCCATGCGCAATCGCTTCCAAGATCTGCGAACATTGCGCAGGTATTACTGCATTAAAAAAACAACTATATTCGCCAAATGTCAACGTGCTTTAATAATTATTATTTAACGACTTCAACTTTTGTGTTATTGCTTTGATGATAGGTCATGGCTAACAAGAACTATTATGAAATGCATTTAATAATGATTTTAATATGTTTATTTAAAGACATGCCTAATTAAAGAGGCAATTGTTTGTAAAGAGGTAATACTCGTATGATGAAATTGAACTCTTAACCTTTTTCCTTTAGAAGACCGTCGGAACAAAATTGATCTCATTTATTTCTTTAAAATTATGCATTGGATTCAACTACGTTACTACAACTCATCCCTTTCAATATACCTTCCCGTAGACTCAGAAATTATAAACTGCTTTCACTCAATCAACACTTGACTAATTATAGATATTATTCACCTCTGTCCAGAAAGTGTAGACCGGTCAACTCAAGTCAAGACCTCGACTTTTTGTTATAAGTCTAAATGATTTCAGACGGTCATTAAGAGGGCATTACCAGAGAAAGCCGGAAATACGTCATTTTCAAAAAAGTTTTTAGACGTATTGACTCTTTTCCACAAAAAATTATAAATGGATTTCGAAAGATTGTTCTTTTATCTAGCATAGTTATGTAATAAATTTTTAGAATTTTTTTTAATTTTTAGTATAATAAGGTTATTCCATAGGTCGTTGGCAGATTTGTTAAATTTTCAAAAAAGTTTTTGTATTGTACCACACCCATTTCAAATAATGTAATCATGCAGTAAAATAAATCAATACATTATCTAGCAAAGTTATGTATTAGAATTTTAATTTTAGTTTCAATAAAATCATTAAAAAATATGTACGTACATGTGTTTCTTGACGAAAATTGGTCCATTTGTGTATTTATTTGCGCACTTACAAACTAATATATTTCAGAATTTTTTAACTATTTTAATAGTTTTATCATCACGCCTTTCAGCATTTTTGGATGAAGGTATAAATTAAAGCTAATTTGGATTGAAATAAATTCGATATTGAGTTATAATTTAAAAAAGCTGGTACGGAGAATGATCAATCTTTCTCATTGTAACCGCCCTGCACGATCGGAAGAACAACTTTCGACGAAATGTGGATTTTCGTCCGCTGGCTGGTTAAACGCTCTTAAACAATTGACGATATTTTAAAACTATGTATTTTCACTTTTAGCTAAGATTTGAATTGACTTGTCACTTCTTTTTTCTTATGTTTATCTCTGATTTTGTCTTTGCTTTCATTTATCAACTTTTAATTTTATAATGTACAATTTTTAAAAAAATCGTGCTATTATATTGCTAATTGATAAGTCCGTTAATAAATAAATTAATAAATAAATAAAAAGATAATTTACACAGTCCTGGCCCCCTAAAACAAGCATGTCGATAAAAGTTTTATCGACAATGCCGGTAATTTATTATATTTCTCAAGCTTGCTTACCTACAAAATTCTTGTAAAAATATTTGCTCGATCAAGATCCAATCGAATGTAAACAAAAGTTACAAAAAATCAAAAATACTGTTTTGCTAATCTACCTAAAAACGCGTACTTCTTTTGAAATTCATTTTATAATGATTTTTAATTATTTTTTTAAAAATTTATCTTTATTTATTGCTTTGAATGGTTATATCATTTGTGGATTTTTCGACCACCATACTAGGCTCATGCCCGTGTTATGGTGGTCGAAGTTTAGTTCCTACGTCCTTAGTTGAGTGAAATATTGAGTCTAGTTTTTGCACTGATAATTCGTGGTGGAATTCCATTGTATTAGAATTTGAAATTAAAACACTTTTGTACTTTCTTCCACTAATTTATATTTCACCAGGACCGGTTTCATCCTATTACGGACATTTTTAGACTGGTAGTTGAAATTCTTATGCTACGGTATTTATACACTCTTGGGCAGGGGTACACAACATTGTCTCTATGTAATGAATATTTCTATTTTGTTAATTTTAAGGTATTATAAGTTATTTTGTTAATTTTAGGTACATACAGGTAATTATACAATTTATTATTAAAATTATGAATGATGTTACATATTAAATAGATATTTTTACTTCAAATGAATATACATGAATTTATATAATTTAAAAGGTTTGTGATTATTGATATTTTATTTTGGTAATGTTGGGTTATTCCCTCCTTGTTGCTTAGGGCTTAATTGACAAATATTGATGCACTATGTATTTATTATTATTAGGGTTCTCCGTGTATTTGGGTTATTACATTTTTAAATTACATACTTAAATTACCCCACTGCTCTCTGAAGTAAAATTATTCTAAGTGAATTATAATTTAATTCTGTTTTTTTTTTACATTTGCTCCACTTATGGGGCCTTAAAGGAAATGAATACTGTGTGGAAGGTCTTTTTAGAAAAGAAAGGAGAGAAAGTTGCGGGTATGAGTGGTGGGTAGGAATCTAGGGGTCAATGTGTCCAGGAGAAGGAGAGGTGAATCTATCCCTCTAGACTAGGGAAGTAAAAAGGTCTCCCTCGATCAGTCTCCCTCGATCAGTCTCTCCCGATCCGGCCCGCCACGCAGTAGATGAACAAACGTATTCCCCACCACGACCTAGACAAACCTGAATGAATCCGGGCCCATCTGTTGAGTCACCAGACGTATTGAACCACTTGGGGTGACCGATAGCAGGGGTGTTGGTTATCAAATGAATGCTCCCCGGTACCCAAATGAATGGTACCTATACCCGCCTCCCAAAATGGAGAGCAACTAATTTTTTAGGTTTGTGAAGCAACTGACCCACAATGATACAACAAGAAAACTTCAATAGAACTTTCGCAGAACTTGAAAATTATCTTCGAAATTAGATGAATTATTCAATGTTCAGCACTCGAATGCATTTTAATTTTTTTAAGTTGTCACTGTGCAAATACACCATTGTGCAATACTGTATCAAATTATTGTTAAGACAAATATGTAAATGGCCAAATGTTGAAATAAATTCTCGGAATGTTATTAAACGAATGACGTTCATAGAATTATTGTCAGTTTGTTGAGTATTTATGTAATGACAGATGCCACGCGCGAAGGTTTCTTTACTTTGGATATTAATAGAATGAATAATAACTCTTTTTGATATCCAAGATGTGGTCAATACCCCTAGATCTAATAATTTGGAAGATACTCTCAGTATCGCCCTGGTGTAAGACCACCATTTGGAATTAAAATATTGTTTGAAATGGTTTTGGTCGTGTTTGGAGACTAGATCTGAATTGCCAGGTATACCCCCACCTTCCTCTTCCCATCTTATTCCCCTCCCTTCTACTACTTTAAATTTGGGATATAAACTAATAATATAACATATTTTTATCAATGAAAACTCCAATCACAGTTATTTATTATAACAAAACAAAACTGCACGCTTATTTTCAAACTAAAAAATCAACTGTTTAAAAATCAACTAAAACATTTAATAAAAATTAAAACAATGTAGGTAATATTTTTTTAGATTAATTACTTATTCTTAGGGCAAACACAAAAAGTAATCAACGAAAAACACTTTAAATATTTTTTTGTTGAATCTAAACTAAATTAGAACTGAGTTAAAAGTTACACAAATCCTAAACATACGTCTCGCAGGCGTGCTGTACCTCAATAAGTCAAAATTGGCAGGACTTACCTTAGTGACATAGGCACCATCAGCGGCCACTGCGTTGGTTAAAGAACACCAGGCTCTTACTCTTCCACCGTTAGAAAGAGAGAGAGAATTTTCGATTGAGTGTACGCCTCGCAGGCGTAGATAAGGCTTCTAGGGTTAAGAGGAATACACTAAATTAAAATTCAATGATATAATTTTTAAGTTCTGCAAGTATTTTAGTTGGTTTTTATTATTGTGACTGCTGTTTTGGCTTACAAGGCTTTTCAAGACAGTTTGAAAATGGCCTTATAAGCCGAAACAGTTGTTAGTTACATTATAATGTCACATCACAAAGTATGTACTTCAAATGACCAAATTTTATTTCAAGCAAAAGGATCGAAAAAGTTTAAATTTATCAAAATATTTTAAAAATGTGTGTTTAACCCTCAGATTAAAGATTAACAATTTATTTATTGTTATCTAGTTTAATTTGAAGAACTTCATTAAAAAATTTATTTCTTTTATTTATATGTATTTATTTAAATTTTACAATTTGGGAGGCGGGTAATCATTTATTGGATAACCAACACCTCTGCCATAAGTCACCTAAAGTGGTTCGCTACGTTTGGTGACTTAGCAGGAGTGCCCGGGTTCATGGGATGAGGATTGTCCGGGTCTTGGCGGCGGATGCGTCTACCCACCCAGCTGCATGGCAGGCTGGAGATCGAGAGAGAATGGTTGCCTTCTCCAGCCGTACTCTCTCGGAATATCGCCTTGGAGGGATGGATTCATACGTCCGTCACTCCTGGACACACAGCATCCCCAAAGATGATACAGGCCCTGTGGGGAATTATTTTCCTCATGGCCTCTGTGTGGAGCTAATATAAAAAAAATCACTAATATTATTATTTAATTTATAAAGACAGTTTATTATTACTGCGGACAGTTTGATAATGCTTTGAGAGGGCGAAACAGCTGTCACGCATAATAATAAACTGTTTTTTAAAAAAAAAATACAATATTTATTTATTTATTTATTTATTTATTTACGCCTATTTAGGCTTTTACATACATATATATAACAATATTAACAAAATTATACTGGTAAATAGTGCAGGAAACTACTGTTTAAAACACTTGCACAAAAATAAATACAAAGTAAAAATATTAGGTATTGAATTTAAACCACACAGTATGTAGGTACAAAATATAATAAATCTGAAATAGTTTTTTTTTCTTTCAGCCGATAAAATACTGCCAATGAATTAGACAATTTTAATAGCTTTATCAAAGTATTATTCCCTTATGTGATGAAAAAAACTTCAATAAGGTGCGCTTATATAATAAAATTGATGTACTAAAGATATCAACAACTTCACAATATCATTGAATACATAAAAGAAATAAAAATAAAAGTGTGTTTAAGATATATCTGATCATACATATCGCAATGTTTTGGTTTTGTCTGACAAGGTAGAATTACCATATTATATTTGGCAAGGTAGCTAATAATTACGTGCTTGGCATGACTTAAAAAAAACCAGGGTATAAATAAAGATAGTTTGTTTCTATAAAATGACAGAGGCGAGAAGGATCTGGGTAATATGGCGGAGTTGGTGAATTTTAAAATGATTTGATTAAGTAGAAAAATATCACAGGCGATTAAAACCTCCCCACGGCGTTGTATGAATATAAATGAACTTCTTAAAAAATTGCAATCGGAATGTTTGCATACATACCTATTACATAATATAGGGTGACTATGACATAGTGAGAAATGTTTATTTGTTTATTATTAAGAGCGTTTAACCAGCCAGCAGACTAAAATCACATTTCGTCGAAAGTTGTTCTTACGATCGTGCAGGGCGGTTACAATGAGAAAGATTAATTATTCTCCGTACCAGCTTTTTAAAATTATAACTCTATATCGAATTTATTTCATTCCAAATTTGCTTTAATTTATAGATACCTACATCCAAACATGCTGAAAGGCGTGATGATAAAACTATTAAAATAATGTACTTTTTGTGATCATTTTTTGATTATAAGTATTTATCACTTTTCAATAATGTATAAGTTGAATAAGAATGTTAAAAAATCTGAAATATATTAGTTTGTAAGTGCGCAAATAAATACACAGACGGACCAATTTTCGTCAAGAAACACATGTACGTGTATATATTTTATTTAAACAAAAATTAAAATTCTAAAACATGCGATACCCAGATAATGATTGGTTTATTTTACTGTATGATTATATGATTTGAAATAGGTGTGGTATAACACAAATTCTTTTTTGAAAATTTAACAAATCTGCCAACGACCTATGGTATAACCTTATTATACTAAAAGTAAACATTTTTTCTCAAAATTTAAAACATGCCGCGAATGCTAGATAAAAGAACAATCTTTCGAATTACATTTATAATTTTTTGTGGAAAAGAGTCAATACGTCTAAAATCTAATTTAAAAATGACATATTTCTGGTTTTCTCTGATAATACCCTCTTAATTATAAACGACATTTTCAAAGCCTTTACACCGGAATAGTAAAATTTTGATTTTTTTTCTTTTTTTATACGTACTTATCTGCCCCAGCAATTTTTTTTAATAAATATTTGCTCCACTCAATAGGCGCTAAGGAAATATTTTCCCTCAGGGCCTGTGTCATCTTTGGGGACGCTGTGCGGAAGGTCTTTTAAGGAGAAGGAAAGAGAGCGAGTTCTGGGAGGGAAAAAGGTATGATAGGGTGGGTAGGAATCTAGGAGTCACTGTGCCTAGGAGTGAGGTATGAATTCATGGTCTCCATTGCCATGCAAGGCGTTGAGTTCGAGAGGTCAAAGGTCTCCCGAACCTGCCTCTCCCGATCCGGCCCGCCATTTTAACCACATTTATTTAGTGATTTTTTTGTTATTCTATTTATTTATTACAATCACAAAGGTACTTAAATTAACATAATAATATATATTTCAAATTATAAACTGGACATATTTACCTTTACGAGAGTTAAAAACTTGTGTGTAAAGCTAAAAAAATAAAAATTAATAAATAACAAAAAATTTATCTAAAAATTATATCTTAGCCTCTCAGAAACTGGGCGTACTGTACGAGCTAGCAGATACTTTAATAGTACACAACTGCTCACCCTTTACAAATCAGAAGTGCGCCCCACAGTTGAATTTGGCAGCCACCTCTTGTCTGGAGCTCTAAAATACCTAAAAAAAACTCTTGACTCTGTGCAGAAACGGGCGGTCCGTTTGATAGATCCTCCCACCTTAACAGACGGACAGCCATCTTTAGAGCACAGGAGTCAGGTGGGAATGCTGTCCTTGTTCTACCGGTATTAAAATGGAAGATGCTCCGAGGAACTAGCGTCATTGACCCCTTCGGCACCGGTGTATAGTCGGGAAATACGCCAAACACACGCCCAACATTTGTACACGGTTAACATTAGTCACATGAGAACGGGTCGTTTCTATGACTCGTTCTTGAGTTCAACGGCTCGGCTGTGGAACGATTTTCCGGCCTCTGTGTTTCCTCCCTCCTACAACATGGGTCTCTTCAAGACCCGTGTTCACTCCTTCCTTTCCTCAAAAAGACCCTCTACACAGCATCCTCCTGTGTGGAGTTAATGTAAAAAAAAAAAACATTCAGTGTAAAGAAAAAAATCAAAAAAAATTTGTCCGCATAAAAGTGAAAAGAACTTTTTGTATATAATAATATAAAGTAAAATATTCAAACAATTTTATTTAAAATAAAAATAAAAAAGTACTAGATACACTAAAAAGTAATAGAATAAGAAAAATAATATGTCAATTGATTCTAATTAGCTAAATTATTTATGATAGAATAGTTTATTTTATTTTTAAATGTATTATATTCAAGATAAGTTTTAAGATTTTCACGGCCAAAAGCATTTTCGTTATATGTTTTTGGGGTGTTGTGCCGTGTTGCGCTGCCTCCTTCTTTGGCTAAAGAAGGAGGTAGCGCAACACGGCACAACACCCCAAAAACATATAACGAAAAGTATTATATTCAAGTTCTAACCTCAGCTCTGTCGTTAGTGGATTGAACCATATCATTCCAGTGCCTTATCTTTTCTTTATTATACATAAAAATCTCGCGTTACGATATTTGTTCGAGATAAACTCCGAAACTACTTAACCGATTTTGATGAAATTTGGATTACTGTGTGTAGTTTAATCCAACTTAAAAGATGGAATAGTTTTTATCTCGATTGTTGATCTCAATATTTATTATTGCTAATTGAATGTTGGTTTAAGGACAATGCTTTGTAATTATTTATAAGTTACATACGTTTCTAACAGATGGCGGTGTGAGTTAATTTATCGAAACAACACTTGGTTACCTAGGTTGGGTTAGAGTTTTTAGTTTCCAGTAGATGACGTTATGTTTCGTTAGGCACAGCAACGCGTTGCCAGGTCAGCTAGTATATTATATATATTGTTTTTATTTTGTGATGAATGAAAGATGTCTACTGTACAGGCGTAATTATTTCCCTCGTTAGTATTCTGGACAACGAGGAATACGTACGGTATTAATATATAGTTCCAGAATTTCTGCACTGAAATAAATTGTAGTATTCCGTAGTTAAAACCGAAAGCAACACGATAGGATATGAACCCATTACTGTCAGATTCGTGGCCACTCAACTACGTAGTCAGTCGATTTTTTTTAAAATACACAAGCATTTTACCACAATCAAAGGTTTTTTATCGGGCGTTCGGTATTTACATTATTTATATTTGGGTTTTACAGATGTTCTCACTTATTTTATTTGAACAATCCAAAGAATTGAAGCATAGTCTATTCGAATATTTAGCATCATTTACAAGTTACCCTGTACTTAAATCCGGGTCTGTACCGCGGTAGTCAGATTTAAATTTGCGATAACGATATTTAGAATAATCGCAAATGATTTTTTTACGTTTAATTATTCTAGATCGATAAATGACGATTGCGAGAAATCATTGTCTTTTTTATGACTTCGAATTATCGGAATCGATGTTTTTTTTCTTGAATTTGCTCTAGCCGTATTCAGCGATTATATCTGAATGATCAGGTACTCTGCAACCTTCCTCTTACCAATTTTCATCCCGTCTCCAATTTCTGCAGTCTTTCAACTTGCCCTAAATTGGGGATGGCATAGTTATAACTCTCACTCGCAGGGGCGATTTTACAAAGCATAATATAACCATTTCAGTCACGGTGATAAGATAAATTGAAATAGATTAGCTTTTGTTTACAAAGCCTATACCTTTTCAGTAACGGTAATGACAATAATAAAGTAGCTTTTGTTTGTGCAAAATCGTTTACAAAGTCAATACCATTTCAGTCGCGGTGACGACTGTAATACAGTAGCTTTTGTTTGTACAAATTCATTTACAAAGTCAATACCATTTCAGTCACGGTGAAGACTCTAATAGAGTAGCTTTTGTTTGTGCAAATTCATGTGCAAAGTCAATACCTTTTCACTCACGGTGACGACTGCAATTGAGTAGCTTTTGTTTGTGCAAATTCATTTACAAAGTCAATACCTTTTCAGTCACGGTGACCACTGTAAACTGTAATACAGTTGCTTTTGTTTGTGCAAAAATCATTTACTAAGCCAATACCCTTTTGAAGTCACCGTGATGACTGCAATACAGTGATATTTGTTTGTGATAAAATCATTTACAAAGTTAAAATATCTTTTCAGTAACGGTAATGACAATAATAAAGTAGCTTTTGTTTGTGCAAAATCGTTTACAAAGTCAATACCATTTCAGTCACGGTGACGACTGTAATACAGTAGCTTTTGTTTGTACAAATTCATTTACAAAGTCAATACCATTTCAGTCACGGTGAAGACTCTAATAGAGTAGCTTTTGTTTGTGCAAATTCATGTGCAAAGTCAATACCTTTTCACTCACGGTGACGACTGCAATTGAGTAGCTTTTGTTTGTGCAAATTCATTTACAAAGTCAATACCTTTTCAGTCACGGTGACCACTGTAAACTGTAATACAGTTGCTTTTGTTTGTGCAAAAATCATTTACTAAGCCAATACCCTTTTGAAGTCACCGTGATGACTGTAATACAGTGATATTTGTTTGTGATAAAATCATTTACAAAGTTAAAATATCTTTTCAGTAACGGTAATGACAATAATAAAGTAGCTTTTGTTTGTGCAAAATCGTTTACAAAGTCAATACCATTTCAGTCACGGTGACGACTGTAATACAGTGGCTTTTGTTTGTACAAATTCATTTACAATATCAATACCATTTCAGTCACGGTGAAGACTCTAATAGAGTAACTTTTGTTTGTGCAAATTTATGTAGAAAGTCAATACCTTTTCACTCACGGTGACGACTGCAATTGAGTAGCTTTTGTTTGTGCAAATTCATTTACAAAGTCAATACCTTTTCAGTCACGGTGACCACTGTAAACTGTAATACAGTTGATTTTGTTTGTGCAAAAATCATTTACTAAGCCAATACCCTTTTGAAGTCACCGTGATGACTGTAATACAGTGATATTTGTTTGTGATAAAATCATTTACAAAGTTAATATCTTTTCAGTAACGGTAATGACAATAATAAAGTAGCTTTTGTTTGTGCAAAATCGTTTACAAAGTCAATACCATTTCAGTCACGGTGACGACTGTAATACAGTGGCTTTTGTTTGTACAAATTTATTTACAATATCAATACCATTTCAGTCACGGTTAAGACTCTAATAGAGTAGCTTTTGTTTGTGCAAATTCATGTAGAAAGTCAATACCTTTTCACTCACGGTGACGACTGTAATTGAGTAGATTTTGCTTGCGCAAAAATCATTTACAAAGCCAATACCTTTTCAGTCACGGTGACCACTGTAAACTGTAATACAGTAGCTTTTGTTTGTGCAAAAATCATATACAAAGTCAATACCCTTTTCAAGTCACCGTGACGACTGTAATACAGTGGTGTTTGTTTGTGCTAAAATCATTTAAAAAGTTAATACCCTTTTTAAGTCACCGTGACGACTATAATACAGTGGTATTTGTTTGTGCTAAAATCATTTACAAAATTAATATCTTTTCAGTCACGGTGACGACTGTAATTCAGTAGCTTTTTTGTGCAAATTCATTTACAAAGTCAATGCTATTTCAGTCACGGTGGCGACTGTAATAGAGTAATTTTTGTTTATGCAAAACCATTTACCAAGTCTAGCTTATACCATTTCGGTCACCATGACCACTATGACAGTGTACAATGGGGTAGCTTTTGTTTGTGCAAAACCATTTACCAAGCCTAGCTTGTACGATTTCATTCACTGACGACTGTAATAGGGTAACTTTTATTCAACAAAATTCAAATTTTCGGAAATAAGTGCATAAAATAAACGAGGTTAAAAATCATTTCCCGCCGCAAAAAAAAAAATTTAAATTCCAATGCTGGTTTTTTCCAGTTAGACTATCGAATTCTGGTAGAGGTTTATTTGTTATTTCTGTTGTGCTTTTTTAAAAACGAACCATTATAAATTGTATCTACACTTAGGTTCTTACTAACAAACATGTTTCAAATTTTACACAACTGGTAAAGTAACATTAATGTATGGTATTAACGCTTATATTAGCAAGGGAATTGCATCTAATAAGGAGTGTATTGCGTTCATAACATTTAAAAACCGATCGCGTTAAAGGGCTCCATGTTGAATGACGTTTTGAAACGGCGCGGCGCGGTAAATACTGCCCACGCAGTAAATGATTATTTCTAAGTAAATCGACGGTGGATGCGTTTCGTAGAAGTAACGTTTATTATACGCCACTGTCTAATTGTAAGTAATTTACAACGGGAATACCACTTTACTCTGTGGTTGTACTTGGGCGTAACTATTATAATGTCAACTGTGTAAAGGCAGAAGGGAAAAACTCTTACTTTAACGAAAATATAAAAAGACTGGTCGGTGGTTGAGTGGGCATAGCGCTTGGATCCCATCCGGGCGTCGCGTGTTCAATTCCTCGGCTGGCTAAGTCCTCCATCACAACACAAGCAACATTTTCGGCTTTCTGTGGTGGTAGTAGGAGATTTTCAAACACTGTTGGGTTATTCGTATCCCTGGAATGTTTGTCTTTCTTTTAAATAATTTTTTTTTTAAATATATATATTTGTACTAGCTGGTTCCCGGCACGCGTTACTATACCATTTAATAAAGAAATTATTTCTCCCTGCATGTCCTTTCCCATTCGTCCCGTTCCCCTTCCGCCTCCCCTTCCTCTCCCTCGTCCCCTTCCCCTCTCACGTTCCCACTCCGATTCTTCCACCTACCCTCTCCCCACTCTTCTCCCCCCCTTTCCCCGTCCCGCGAACCCCCCTCCCGAGTTCCCCTTCCCCTCCCAGGTTCCCCTACCCCATCCCGCGAATCCCCCTCCTGAGTTCCCCTCCCCCCCCCTCCGCCGAGCTCCTATCCCCCTCCACCCTCCCGCATTCCATACATTCATTCCCGGTATATTCAGTTTTCAAACAGCTTGAATGCCACCTATTGCAATTTTTTTATACAAATCTCATCATGCCAGAGCTCGTATATGATATTCTGATGTATGAGCTATTTTATTGTAAAGTTTTATTAAAATCCTTAGTTTTTGCGTGAAAGAGTAACAAACATACATCCATACAAACTTTCGCCTTTATAATATTAATTGAATAGGATAATTTGAACTAAGATGATTCTTTTTTTTATATGAATAACGCACAAGAGTCCCAATTGCTCCCGTCTGAAGCCAGTGGGGTATGTTGTGAGGCTGAAGGTAGTGGGGAGGGGAAGGAGATAGGGAAGAGAAAGGTGGGGAAGTACCTGGCTATTCAGATCTGGTCACCAAATACGGCTAATGCCATTTCAAGCAACGTTTCAATTCTGAATGGTGGTCTTACACCTGGGCGATACTGAGAGTATCTTCCACTCTGGAACATGCCGCAAATATACTATATATTATTTTAAATGAATAAATTGTGAAATAACACAAATTAATCAAATAAAATTTATTTGCCATGCCGGGATTCGATCTCGCGACCTTCGGTGTGCGAGTCAAGCGCCTTACCGCTGTACTACGCCGGCCGTCATGTTTAAGAAGGAAATACAATTTGGTTTCTGTTATTACAAATGAATGTGGGTTATTCCCTCCGCCTTTAGACGATGTGTAATTAAATAAAATAACTTAAACGGAATGACATAATAATGACGGAAGTCGGTGGTTTTCTTGATTGACAAAACGATTAGCCTAATCGCTGATCCGGCTTCCGTGTACTGGTCACTGGTTAGGGCTCTTCGAGACTCGGAGCTACCTGCTTTAAACTTAATTGGCTGCAATACACATACACCTCACTGCTACGTGTGTACACCTTAGGCTCGTCTTATCTATATGTAAAAATCAAAATATGCTTATATATGAGATGTCTATGCGTTGCTACTAAACCATTCATCCTGGAGGATTCACATTCATTTTTCAAACAGCTCGCGTGCCACCTATTGAAGCGTAGCAATCAAAGTCACATGCAGTTTCACATTTACTCGTATAATATTAGTAAAGATTAGTATAATTTTAACCATCAAAGGGATCTCCATAGTAACCTAAACAAATAACAAAATGACAGCGCACGTCAAATAATTACTTATAGTTACCAAACAACGCTTTGCTTTTCGTCTGGACAATAAACATATAATAAATAATTTCATAATGCCAGAACTTACCAATATATGTAGACTATATTGCTCGCAAATAATGTAGCTTTCTATTAGTGAAAGAATTTTAAAAATCCATTCATTATTTTTTGCGTGAAAGAGTAATAAACATACACCCATACAAACTTTCGCCTTTATAATATTATAATCTTATGTATAAAAATGAATCGTTAATGTGTTGCTAAGCGCAAATCTCGAGAGCAGCTGAACCGATTTCGCTAATTCTTTTTTTAGAATATTCCTTGAAGTACGAGGATGGTTCTTACGGAGAGAAAAATTAAGAAAATTGCGCAGAAAATTGGATAATTTCAGAAAACACCGCACGTTTGACAATTCGCGTGTTTGAGAATGACATTTTGCAAAACAATGATTGTTCAATCGGGATTCTATTTTTGAAAATCTTTAAGTTGATAAATTTATTTAAAGTGGGTACTCCCCTAATAGTTTGAATCGAATCAGGAATTTTATATATTTTAAATAGGTACCTATGTTACGTACCAAATTTAATATACATGAAAACTGTAAATTTGAATAAAAATTGTAAATGGTGGCACGCGGAATGTTTAAAAACTGAATGTACTGGGATGGAATATATGGAACGCGGGAGGAGGGTTGGCGGGATGAGGGAGCGGGAAAGGGAAGAGGGAAGGCGGGGAAGGTGGAAGGGGAACGCGGGAGGGGAAGGGGACGTGTGAGGGGGGAGGGGAACTCAGGAGGGGGGTTCGCGGGACAGGGGAAGGGGGGGGGGGAGTGAAGTGGGGAGAGGGAAGGTGGTGGTGACGGAGTGGGAACGCGAGAGGGGAAGAGGACGCAGGTGAAGAAGGGGAGGCGGAAGGGGAACGGGACGAATGGGAAAGGACACTCAGGGAGAAATATTTTCTTTATTAAATGGCATAGCAACGCATGCCGGGACATTTAATAATATAATGAATAGGATAAGATATATACTTTAGCGATGGTCTGAATCCTTCATATAATCGGATCCAATTTTGAAAATGACACTTATACCCAAAGTAATTGGACCAGATTGCATGAGTAAAAATTTCACGCAAATAATTTAATATTTTGAAAAAGACAATTAAAATAATTTCAGTGGTGGTCCGAGAGTTTTACGAGAGCTGCAGTGCTAAGATTGAATGTTGTAACTGAAAAAAATATACATTTTCAGTTACAACAAACTTGTACATTTTACTTGTACTTTATGGCTTGTTTGAATTATTCTTCACACAATCAGTTCCAATGTTTGTAAATGACACTTCATATTAAATTTGAGTTCATTAAACACGATTTCACGTATTAAGGAATCACTAAAGCACATCACAGACAACCGTAATGTAGATATTTATCATTATGTGCAGATTATACAGTAGATATAAGTGTAAATATTAGTAGCCTGCAGAAAAATGCATATTGGAACGAAAGTTTTTCTTGGAATAATGCTAAAATTGGATACGGCATATCTTCACTTTGGTTGGACATGGTTCTAACTTCACTTACCTTGTTCTACGATACGAGTGTCAAAATTTAATGGGGATTTATTACGTACTAGCTCCGCAGGTTTTTGCTGCTTTCAGTTCCCCTCCCCACTCCCAAGTTCCCCTCTTACTCCTCCCCTCCGCACCCTTCCGAGTTCCCCTTTTCCCCTACCCCCTCCCCCCTTTCCCATCTCCAACCCCCTCCACCCTCCCCCTTCCCACACTCCGATCCCCACCCCCCTCCACCTTCTCCCCTCCCTCCTCCACCTCACCTCCTTCCCCTCCCCATTCCCTCCTCCCATCTCCATCCTCCCGATTCCCCTCTCAACTCCTCCCTACAAATCCCAAAAGTTTCATCGCAATTGGATGAACGGTTTAGCAATACGTAATTTTATGATGCCAGAGCTCACTACTGTATACAGAAACCATCGCGGGCATGCGCACTTCAAATTTCCAAAGTATCCTTGCAATTGGATGAAGGGTTTAGCAATACGTGATTTCATGATGCCAGAGCTCACTATTGTATACAGAAACCATCGCGGGCATGCGCACATCAAATCCCCAAAGTTTCATCGCAATCGGATGAATGGTTTAGCAACGCATAGCCAACATATAAACATTTTTAGATTTTTATATAAATAAATAGATAGATATTTATCGATTTCTAATTTTGAGGTAGAATCTTTTTAAAGAATTTTAGTTTAATATTCTTAACCAAAATATTTAAATTGGACTTACTAACTTACCATTTTAGATCTTAACTAAACGTGCAGATAGTACCATATGCAACCAGCTATGGGATAATAATTGATTGCATAATTTTCTATCTAGACTTACCTAATACCATTCCAAGATAGGGCCATGTTCTATTTAAATATCTTCCTTTAAAATTTGTTAAACTAATATATATGTACTTTACACAAGTTTGAACCTCAACCATGAATTGTTGAATAGATTTTTTGAATTCGTCATTCCAAACTTTGACACCTCAGAACATGGTCAGGTGATGTCAGAAACATTTCCGAAGTGAAGAAAGAAACAAAGTCGGATGCAAAAAATTTTGCTTTCGACAAACTGCCATCTTACGGACTTCCCATATCTTTAAGTTTTTTAAGTGGATATGCCGACTTTTTGAGGGAGAGGTTGATTCAGATGGTTGCTGATGGTTTCACCTCTTCCAATGTTGGCGTCCTACATGGATTCGTTCTGTCTCCGATTTTGTTTTTGTTGCACATCAATGACCTTTTTTCTGGTGCGCCAATTCATTGTTTCGCGTATGACAGTACAGTTCATGATAACTTTTTGTTTGATAAGCCCCCAAAGGGTTCACAAACACCAACGGCTCGGAGAGCTTTAAAGCAAAGAATGCATGTTTACCTCGTTAGTGTTTTCTCTTGGGGTAAAAATAATCTCGTTGAATTTAAAAGCTCAAAGATTTAATCATGACTGATTAAGTCTAAAAGGGATCGAAATGAAAATCCTAGTCTCCTTCAACGGAAGCAATCTTCCGAGCAGACCCTCTATTGATATGCTTGGTGTAACTATAAATGACCAGTTCAGATATGGGGGCTTCATCGAAACCAGAGTTAAATTAGTCTCTGTACAAGGCCCGCAGATACTTTAATAGTACACTACTGCTAATCCTGTACAAAATCGCAAGTGCGCCACATGGTTCAAAGTCACCTCTGGTCTAGAGCTCCAAAATAACTGAAAAACCCTCGATGCTTTGCAGAAACGGGTGGTTCGTTTGATAGATTGTTCCACCTTAACCAACGAATTGTAATCTTTAGAGTACAGGCGTCGGGTGGGAACGCTACCCTTGTTATACCGGAAGGTGCTAGGAACTAGCGTAATTGATCCCTTCGGCACCGGTGCATAGTCTGGAAACACGCCAAAAGCGCGCCCAACGTATGTACACGGTTGAAATTTGTCAGATGAGAACGGGTCGCTTCTTCAACTCGTTCTTATGTTCAACAGCTCGGCTGTGGAACGATCTGTATTTCATTCTTCCTACAACATGGATCTCTCCAAGACCAACGTTCATTCCGTCCTCTCTTCAAAAAGATTCTCAACATCTTAAAATATGACACAGGCCATAAGGGAAATTATTTTCCTCAGGGCCTTTTTGTGTGGAGTTAATGTAAAAAAATATCACAGTCATGTTAGAACCTCATAAAATAAATTAACGCTTTAAACACTTGATGTTAGAGCCTCATCGTACAATAATCTACGGAATGACAATACAAATGGTTCAGAAAATTGTTTTAAGGCGATCCAATAGTACAGGAAAAAATCGAAATCGGAATTCACGCCCCTTTATAGGAGGAGTTTGAAAATACTTAAGAAAAAGCTTTTGGAAAGGTTGGAAAAGGTATTTGAGAAAATTTTTTTTACAGGTTGATTTCGTAAAAACCTGTAAAAAACATTAACTTCCTTTTTACTCCTTGTTTATTGTAATAAAACGGAAATTTAAAATTGATTTCACGAAATCAAGCGACGCAGAGCAACGCGTCCATCTCCCGCTCAGTTCGGGGCGTGACTGAGGCGTGGCGACTGTGGCGTGGGCAGTAGTTCTTCGGTGGATGCCATAGGATTCACTTTGAAAAACCAAATTCGTCGACTAGCGGCCGTATTATAAAATAACAACGCGAAAATGCATATTTTATTTTATTTTGGGAAGATCGGGTGTAAATATCAACTTTTTTTGCAATTATTATAAAATAAACTGAATTCGCCACATTATACAATAAAACCATATCCGAAAAGGGGTTTATAATTAGGAGAGTTTGGACTTGAAAGCGTGTTTTTTAGACCCTATACTTTATTTTTTTATAGGCTTATTAAAAGACTTATAAAAAAAACGACCGATATTTTTAAGGGCAAAGGTATGTTCTACACGCAGTATTTAATTGAAGTATCTATAATACTTCTAAGCGATCAAATTTTCAAAACAAAAACATATGATTTTGTATGATTTTGCATTATTTACTATGGCTTCATCTTAACTATATAAATGACCAAATGTCAAAAAATATCAGTTAGAACCTTGTCCAATTAAGGTGTCGGGTTGCTAATTCGATTTAATTTGCTTATTTATTAAATAAACGTTTATCTTGATTTTATGTGGATCCTCGTGCGTATATTTTACACTAGTGGTATGCTATTTGAATGCTGTTGAGATTTGGAAACGATGTAACCCATAGGGCCATAGGTTCTCAACGTTGGCGATAACACCCTCTTGTGGGCGTTTGAGACATTCAGGGGGGCGGTAAAAGTCCCAGAGAAATTTAGGGGCGTTGAGATGGCACAGTGAGGGCGTGGGAAGGTAAAAAATGGTCTAAAAAGAAAAAAAAATACGCTGATCACGTACTCTTAAAGCTAAGTAAACTTTAAAATTGGTTATTTTTTGTTATTGTACGTTTGTAATAATTTTTATCACGTGTGTGAAAACTCGCATATTTCGGTAGTTCGTGAAGTGGATGAAAATTGAACTGAAAGATTTAATTATATACAGATCTACACAAAAAACTGTCCAAAGACGCGAAACTAGCCGTCCATAATGGAGTACTGGTACCTACCCTGTTGTATGGCAGTGAGGCATGTAATTGGCCGAGGAAGGATGAAAGTAGACTGAACGCTGTAGAAATGAGATCCCTGAGGCGTTTGTGTGGTAAAACCATGTATGATCGTGTGAGAAATGTGGAAATCCGCAAAGAATGCAAGGCTGATGTAAGCGTAATGAGTAAGATCAAGAAAGGAACGCTCCGATGGTCTGGGCATGTAGAGCGAATGAACGAGGAAAGGAGTGTAAGGAGAATATATGACGCAAATGTGAATGGTAGAAGAAGTCGAGGAAGCCCAAGAAAGACATGGCACGACCAAGTGAATCAGATACTTGAGTCGGGCCATGTCAAGAGTCAGAATAATAGAAGAGAATGTATTAGACGTTGTATGAATGTAAACGAGGCAAGGAATTTTCGTTATTTGTTTTTGGGGTGTTATGCCGTGTTGCGCTACCTCCTTCTTTAGCCAACGTTTCGGACATCGTTGCAGTGTCCATCATCAGGGCAGATCCGGCAGATCCGGTAGATGTGTCCGGATCTGCATGATGGACACTGCAACGATGTCCGAAACGTCGGCTAAAGAAGGAGGTAGCGCAACACGGCATAACACCCCAAAAACTAATAACGAAAATGCTTTTTTCCGTGAAAATCTTAAAACTTATCTGAGGCAAGGAATGTGTGCCAAGACCGGGATGTTTGGCGGTCCGTCCTCTCTGCCTACCCCTGCGGGAAAAGGCGTGACGGTTAGTTATTTAGTTAGTTAGTCAGATCTACATTAAATTGGATGATATAATTTTTTTTTTTTTTGATTTTAATTTTAAAAAATGAAAACTTCCGGCTTCACTTGAAATCGGAATTATTGATTCCGTGACAGTTGAACCCCGTTTGGTAAATATAATCGTGGCAATCTCTGTTTCAGATTTGCGACAGACTGTAAGTAAAAAAAAATATTCTTGAATTGGGCGGTGGGCGAAATAAGGTTGAGAACCTATGGCGTAACCCAATTAGGTGGTTATCTAATAATTAACCATATTTTAAATAAACCGTTTTGCATAATATTTTTAATAAGTTTTCATTATCGCTCTAATATTGAATTTTATAATGTTCAAATACGTATGTACTTTCATATTTTTTAGAGACTTTAAGAACGGGTTGTTTCACAGAATTTGAAGAAATTATCAAATTTCGAAGTAAAATTTTCAAGATTTATAATAAGTTTGTTTAAGCCCCGTTAATATGTGATTATGGGCTAGTTGCATCAAAAATTGAAATAATAATAAAATAAACTTTATTAGAACATTCACCTTCTTTATTGAACTTGAAAAATAACTTCGATATTTGATGAATTTTTCAATTCTTTGAAAGAACTTATTTATTTATTTATTTATTATGAATTAACGCCGGTTAACGGCTTTTACGTGGGAATTGCATTAATTTGAAAGAATATACATAGTTAGGAAAAAAATAATATAACAAAAAATTAAAGAGCACATATTGAAGTGACAGTATAAAGCAAAAATAGTCAGCTATTATAAAACATGAAGAAAAAGAAAACCTCATATACATGAATGTGTACAAGATATTATGAACTAAAAAATTACTACGTAAAGTACGTAGTAATAAATTTAAAAATTCCAGAAATAAACATTTATGAAGAACAAGCTGGTCCCGGCATGCGTTGCTATGCCATTTAATAAAGAAATTGTTTCTCCCTGAGAGTCCTTTCCCATTCGTCCCATTCCCCTTCCGCCTCCCCTTCTTCCCACTCCGTCACCTCCACCTTCCCTCTCCCCACTCCACTCCCCCCCTTCCCCCGTCCCGCGAACCCTCCTCCCGAGTTCCCCTCCCCCCTCACACGTCCCCTTCCCCTCCCGCGTTCCCCTTCCACCTTCCCCGCCTTCCCTCTTCCCTTTCCTGCTCCCTCGTCCCGCCAACCCTCCTCCCGCGTTCCATATATTCAATCCCAGTTCATTCAGTTTTTAAACAGCCCGCGTGCCACCTTTATAATTTTTATTCAAATTTCCATTTTTCATGTATATTTAATTTGGTACCTAAGGTACCTATTTAAAATATCTAAAATTCTTGATTCGATTCAAACTATTAGGGGAGTACCTACTTTAAATAAATTTTAAAGATTTTCAAAAATAGAATCCTGATTGAACAATTATCAGGCAAATTGCAAAATGTCATTCTCAAACACGCAATCTGTCAAACGTGCGATGTTTTCTGAAATTATCCAATTTTCTTCGCAATTTTCTTAATTTTTCTCTCCGTAAGAACCATCCTCGTACTTTAAGGAATATTCTAAAAAAATAATTAGCGAAATCGGTTCAGCTGATCTCGAGATTTGCGCTTACCAACACATTCAGCGATTCATTTTTATATTATAGAAGATATAAGCGCTGACAAACAGCTTTAATTAAATAATGTAATTAAATAATTTAATAATAAAAAAAAAATAAAAAAAAAATGTTTGTATGTTGATAATCTTTCAATATTTATCATATCATCAACAACATATTTATTACCAAGTATATGCAGGCGATTTATTATGGCACATAATTCAGCATTAGATCCTGTATTATTACAATGGTAAGGTAATTTGTGACGAACTTGTCTAAAATGTTTTTAATTAATGAAATTCTTCTGGAATTCCATCTTTTAATGCAGCAATTTGAGGCCCCCGTCTCGCTTACACCGCCTAACATTTTGTAACTTCAGCTTTTGTTCTTCATCATTTTCATTATTGTTTATCAATATATACTATTACTAATACACATTTATTGGTATTCATTTAATGTAGTTAACCTAACTCTTAAACCACACCAACATAGCTAAAACCACTTCAAGCAATGCGTTTATTATAAATGGTGGTCAATCACCGAAGCGATAGATTATGAAAGAATGCAGTCTTTGCAATCATTAAAAGCAATTATTATACAAGCAATTGCACCGAACCGGTCACCTATCCAAGGATCAACTTCTATAATTTTTACTAAAGGCTGTAGAATTCCAATGATGAAACCAAAATTGTTTTCTTGCAAATAATTAATTGTTGCAAGAGTCTGAAACGGTAAATATTTTAAGGATGAGTTATTTCACAGAATTCGAACGATTCATGAAATTTCAAAGATAATATTCAAGTTCTTTGAAGATTCTAATCAAATTCAATTATTATATAGTTATGCGCTTGTGGCTTTACCGAACAGAATTATAATACAGCTTAACTAGAAAATTTACAGAATTAAAAGATTAACCTAAAAATTTCATGAATTGTTCAAATTTTGTGAAACAACTGGCCCTCAGTATCCCGTCCTTTCGTTAGATCCCCCTATCAACAAATGTTACGGCTTCGATCTATTTACGACGTTTTTTTTATTTTAACTCCAACAGGAGGCCCTGAAGAAAATAATTTCCCTTAGGGCCTACGTCATCTGAGATCCTGTGTGGAGGGTCTTTTTGAGGAGAAGAAGAAATGAACATTGGTCTTGAAGAAACCCATGTTGTAGGAAGGCCCGCAAATCGTTTCACAGCCGAGCTGTTGAACATAAGAACTAGTTGAAGAAGCGACCCGTTCTCATGTGACAAATGGGAAAAATTTCGGTTTACGGAAGGTCTTCCTAGATAATTTTTTTATTTTTTTATACTAATTATGGGCCGGAAAATCCAAAACTGAAAGATTTTTTTTTCGGAAAGCAATATTAACAAAGTTACACGACTTTAAAATTTTCTATACGCACACATGAAAATCGACATATTGGAAGCATTATGACAGTTTAAAGTCATAGATAAACTAGAAAGATGTTTTACCACACAAAATTAAATGTTACCATGCAATAATATCATCAAACATACCTTATAAATCGACCAAATCTTCTTCGTCCGTTGAATCAAATTCGTAGTCTTAAAAAGTTGTGACGTAGACCGGTCACCAATATCAATGTTCTTATATGAATCAATGTGAATAGATAACAGCAGAAAAACATACCTTAAGGTTTGTTTAACATGGTTTGTGCCCCTTTATACCGCCTGCTCGCGTCAATTTAAAAAAACAGCCTACGTTTTCAAGTAGTTTAGCGGCTACGATAGGTTTGTGTAACATGGTTTGTGCCCCTTTATACCGCCTGCTGGCGTCAATTTAAAAAAACAGCCTACGTTTTCAAGTAGTTTAGCGGCTACGCTAGGTTTGTGTAACATGGTTTGTGCCCCTTTATACCGCCTGCTCACGTCAATTTTAAAAAACAGCCTACGTTTTCAAGTAGTTTAGCGGCTACGCTAGGTTTGTGTAACATGGTTTGTGCCCCTTTATACCGCCTGCTCGCGTCAATTTAAAAAAACAGCCTACGTTTTCAATTAGTTTAGCGGCTATGCTAGGTTTGTGTAACATGGTTTGTGCCCCTTTATACCGCCTGCTCGCGTCAATTTAAAAAACAGCCTACGTTTTCAAGTAGTTTAGCGGCTACGCTAGGTTTGTGTAACATGATTTGTGCCCCTTTATACCGCCTGCACGCGTCAATTTTAAAAAACAGCCTACGTTTTCAAGTAGTTTAGCGGCTACGCTAGGCTTGTGTCACATGGTTTGTGCCCCTTTATACCGCCTGCTCGCGTCAATTTAAAAAAAATATCCCTGTTTTCAAGTAGTTTAGCGGCTACGCCAAAAATGAGTAAAATTTATAAAAAATAATTACTTAAGTTAGTTATTGATATGGCAACACTTAATTTTATGTGGTTTAATATCTTTGGTATGGCTATTTCTATGACTTTAAACTGTCAGAATGCTTCCTAAATATCGATTTTCATGTGTGCGTATAGAAAATTTTAAAGTCGTGTAACTTTGTTAATATTGCTTTCCGAAAAAAAATTCTTTCGGATTCGGATTCTCCAGCCAATAGTTAGTATAAAAAAAAAGTTTTATTATTTAGGAAGACCTTCCGTAAACCGAAATTTAGCCGACAAATGTCATCCGTGTACATATGTTGGGTGCCAAAGGGATCAATGACGCAAGTTTCTCGGAGCACCTTCCATTGAATTACCGGTAGAACAAGGATAGCATTCCCACCTGATGCCTGTGCTCTAAAGATTGCAATCCGTCTGTTAAATTAGGAAAATCTATCAGCCCGCCCGTTTCTGCACAGAGTCGAGGTTTTTTTTCAGGTATTTTGTGGCTCCAGACCAAAGGTGGCTGCTGACTTATTCTCATCCCTACCAAATGTACATAAAAAATTTCATAAAAATCGGTCGAGCCGTTACGGAGTAATGCGAACACAAACACTATGTCACGAGATTTTTATATACATATACTAGCAGACCCGGCCACACGTTTCTGTGGCTAACGAAACACAATGCCATTACCCAATCTTTATAAAATCCACACCACCCGCTTGCCAGCTGCCCACTGCCCGCTGCCTGAATTGAATATTCGAATTTCTCGGCTTTTCTCTACTATAATGAGCATGTATTATACATATAAACTAATTAACTCGCCACTAATTATACAATGCTTGCAATGCAACACTGGATATTTGAAAAGGAAAAATCAAATACATGCTTACTCTAGGACATATATTTTCCAATTTCTTCCGTAGAACGAATTTCAAAAGTGACTATAGTACGGCCCGCCAGCCGTTTTAAATCGCACAAAAGTATTTTTTCTTTGAATTTCTCGGCTTTCCTCTAATATAATTTACATGTATTATACATATAAACATTCCTCTTCAATCACTCTATCTATTGGTGAAAACCTTTTGAATATCCGTTGCGTAGTTTGAAAGATTAACGCGCACATACATTTTGAGCGACTTCATTTTATACTATGTACCTAATGATGATGATATAACAAGAAGATATCATGTAATAAAATACTGAATTATATTATTAATGATGAATAAATAACTAATAAAAGTAATAAATACCTAATGAAAGTTATTTATCGTTTAATAATATTTAATCGATTGACCTTTTATTTGATCTCTACCTAATACCATCTGTGTACGCAAAAACAAGCCGCAACAATATAAACATTTCAAATACTAGGAAATAAACGTTCATGAATTTCTTTAGAAAATGTGGTCCGTCATAAAATATTACCACCGTAAGTACAATTAATAATTTATTGCATTATATTATAGCCCACGTAGAGAGTGGTGAATGTACGCGTGCATTATTGGTTGTGTTGTTATATAGATTATAGAAACAAGAGAGTTATGGCTGGTTTACACAGTGAGAACTGCTGCTTAGCCAGTAGACAGCTACTCGGCTTGTCTACTCGTACGCCAGTAGCTCGGCTCGCCTTAGCTGTCCACACGACACGTAGTAGCTGCTATCCAGTCTTGCGAGTTGTCGCGATGTCGAGTGAACATGCTTTAATTATAAAAACTGTGATAAGGTCCATGACAACAATATTTATTTATTTATTTATTGCACGCCCTGATGGGCTTTTACATTATAATTTATAAGTTGAGTAACAAACAATGAAGAAAATATAATATAATGAGAAAAGAAAATACACAATTCAATGTAACAACAAAACAAATAATAAAATAAAAAATACATATTATGTAAAAATGATAAGAAGTCTCATTTTCAATATAAACAAAAATTGAAGAAATTATGTGAATCTATTTGTGCCTAGAAGAATAAAAGTGATAGAATATACAACGTTTATACTGATTAGTTTTAAGATGAAATATATCACCTAGATTAGAATATTTATTTCCGAAACTGTGAAGTCTCGGAAACGGAGAATTTTGATAAGCTAGCGTGTTATTGAAGTAGATGGGTATTAAATGTCGACATGATTTTTGGGGATAAATTGAAGTAATTCAGGGCAGTCAATTTTGTAAAGCAGTATTTTATGTAATAGTTTTATATCTGTGCTTATTCTTTTTTCTGAAAGATTCAATAGAGAGGTTTTATCCAGGAGGTAATTGTAATCAATGTTTGGTATAGGAATATGCAATTTATAGTTTATAAACCTTAGAAAGTTCCGTTGAATCTTTTCAATGTTGTCTAAATGAATGTTGTAAAAGGGAGACCATAACGTAGAGTTTTATTCAAGTTAGCATCTGACAAGGGACATCTGACATCTTTATATAACATAATAAATGTGTCTTAATCATTGAAATCTTTTTCAGCTCTCAAAACAAAGCCAAGAGTATTATGTCAAGAATTGGAAAATGCCCATGAAAATCTTTAAAAAAACAACGAAAAAAAAGGGTTTCGATTAGAGACTAGGTGGCTAGAAGATTTTCTTAGTTACCTCGCTGGTGTTATCTAGATGGATTTCTTTAGCAATGTGTTCCAAAGATGCTTTTCTCATATCTCTATTTCTGTAATTTTTATCGAAACAATTACATAGGTTTTCTTGTTCTCTGTAGAGTTTCATGAATGACGAAACTCTACAGAACTGCGTAAACCAGCCATAAGGTTATGATATTTTGTTAGTGTATGAAACCGCGTGTCGCCAACATCGATCGTAGCCGGACTCTCTCGACATATCGCCTCGCACTGCTGAGGATGGAATGGGCTCATATCTGTCTGTCACTCCTGGATACATTGACTGTCTGTCTTCAGATTCCCACCTACACCACAAGCCTTTTTCCTTAACAGACCCTCTCTGTTGCATTTCCTAAATCCCCCAATTTTCATTCTACCTACACACCAAACGTATAAATTTCATTGACTTTATGCAGGGTGTTGGAACATTCTTGGCTTACTTTAATCAATGATTTCCGACGTTATTTTGAGTAAAAAATGTGATACCAATTTTGGTCTCCGGTGACTTTTTATATGTTTTTATTTTATTTTGTTTTGTTCACAATATATATTATGAAGAATCAGTATGGTTTTGGACAGTTAGGTTCGGAGAAAGTAGTTACTCGGCTGAGTCACCAGTGAAGACATGTGTAAGAATTTTGTTTTTGTTAGGTTTTCATGAAAAAATAAATTGCGAAAAAAACCACCTACAAAGTCACCTGACACCAAAATTTAATTTAATTATCAACAATTAAAAATAATAATTAATATTTGACAAGTTTAAGTATTTCGTCAATAAATGAAGACATAATTTGTCTCGACGCCACCTAGCGAAGGATTTAACACTAACAATGTCTCTCTCGCAAAAATAAAGTTGATTGTTTTCTGGTGGAAAAAATATAATAAGCAGTAATTGTTGAATGAAACACTAGTATATATTGAATCATTTGGCGGGTATAAGATAAGCCGCCATAGCTCAATTGGGAGAGCAGCTGACCGGCAATCAGAAGGGCACGGGTTCAAGTCCCGTTGGCGTCATGTATCTTTTCTCGGAAGATTTTTCAATGTAGATGAGTTTTTCAGGCTGATAATTATTGCTTATAATAATTGTTAATTTTTTTTCTTTAATAAGGTCTGAAATCACTGGTTTAGTAAGTCAAGTACGTTCCTTAAAACCCTGTATATAACTTTTTTGATAGTCCTTGATGTTTGGTTATAGCTCGGCGACAGTCAACACACTTTGATGTCATATCTTCCTATTATTAGTAAACCGTACGCTGTACACTGCGAAGTTTCTAAATCAAAAATTGGCTTTCATATTACTTGTTGTGAATTTTCATTTACATAGGTCATGAACTCAAATCACTAAAAGTAAATATGTCTCATCATACCTCAAAAGGTGTGTAGATAGTTTGTGGCTTCTTCCATTTATCGGGATATAGGTGTTTTTAGGTATTTAACCACAGAAAAAGTAATGAATTTGCAGCCATTTTAATAAAGATAAAATCTATATGGATAAAACACTTTTACAGTATAGTAAAGTATTAATACCACTGCGTCACCTTTTGTTGTTAAGGTTTTATAATTATTATTCTATCTTTTATCTTGTATACTCTATTCTTATATATAAAAATGAATAGCTGAATGTGTTGCTAAGCGCAAATCTCGAGAGCAGCTGAACCGATTTCGCTAATTCTTTTTTTAGGATATTCCTTGAAGTACGAGGATGGTTCTTACGGAGAGAAAAATTAAGAAAATTGGGCAGAAAATTGGATAATTTCAGAAAACCTAACGACTATCGCACGTTTGACAGTTCGCGTGTTTGAGAATGTCATTTTGCAAAACAATGATTGTTAAATCAGGATTCTATTTTTGACAATCTTTAAGTTGATAAATTTATTTAAAGTTGGTACTCCCCTAATAGTTTGAATCGAATCAAGAATTTTAGATATTTTAAATAGGTACCAAATGTAATGTACATGAAAAATGTAAATTTGAATAAAAATTGTAAAAGGTGGCACGCGGGCTGTTTAAAAAATATCTGGGAACCTGGGAGGGGCGAGGGGGGAGTGGGGAGGGGGGAGGGGGAGGGGGAGGGGGGAGGGGGAGGGGGGAGGGGGGAGGGGGAGGGGGAAGGGGGGGGGGGGGGGGGGGAGAGGGGGGGGGGGAGGGAGGGGGGGAAGGGGAGGGGGGGGGGGGGAGGGGGGGAGAGGGGGGAGGGGGGAAGGGAATCTGGGAGGTGGGAGGGGAACTCGGGAGGGGGGTTCGCGGAACGGAGGAAGGGGGGGAGGAGTGGAGTTGGGAAAGGGAAGGTGGAGGTGATGGAATGGAACGCGAGATAGGAAGAGGACGCAGGAGAAGAAGGGGAGGCGGAAGGGGAACTGGACGAATGGGAAAGGACACTCAGGGAGAAACAATTTCTTTATTAAATGGCATAGCAACACATGCCGGGACCAGCTACTTTTAAATAATTTTATAGATTTATTGCACTTACCGATTTGTTCGGCTGAAATAAACAAACTTATTATTATTTATTAAATGAAAACAATATTCGCGAAACTCAATCGAAAATGTGGAGATAGAAAAATCAGAAAAAGATATTTGCACCTCTGGGACTCAACCCCAGGACCCTATGCTTACATGGCAAGTGCTCTACCAACTGAGCTAAAGTATCTATATCAAATTCGGTCACTTTAAACTGTATCATACTTTGACTAAAAACTACCAACATTATCTTCATTCTCTTAACGCATATATTACTGGCTGCTATCTTTATATACAAGATTGCAAGATTCAACCCGAACACAATGCTATCTAGATAGTGTTAGGATAAATTTTATCCATTTTATTTTTAATATGCGACATCCATTGACTTTTAGACACCTTAGCTCAGTTGGTAGAGCACTTGCCATGTAAGCAAAAGGTCCTGGGTTCAAGTCCCAGAGGTGCCAATATCTTTTTCTGATTTTTCTGTCTCAACATTTTCGATTGAGTTTCGCTAATACTGTCCTCATTTAATAAAATATTAGGTCCTTACATATGAAATTGGCGTTTTGTATGGGAGGAACATAAAGTCGATTTTTTTTTATTTTTTTTTTTTAAGTTTTCTCTATTCATTAAATTTTTCATTACACACATAGGGGACTTTTCGACCACCACGCTAGGCACATGCCCGTGTTGTGGTGGTCGATTAAATATAGATAATATATTTATTTAATCAAAGTATGTACCATTGCTATCTATGCACTTTTGTCATCTTATAGGTAGTTCAATGATCCCTTTACTAAAAAAACCATTCGAACGGGAATCAATAAAATCTTTGAAGGCGGCTTGGACTGCCCCATCAGAGTTGATTTTTTTCCTTGCAAGAAGTTATCCAAATTTCGAAAAAAATTGTAATCTGTTGGGGCAAGGTCCGGAGAGTACGGTGGATGTCTTAGACATTCCAATTGAAGCTCCTCTAATTTGGTAGCTGTCTGTTATGCAGTGTGTGATCTAGCGTTCTAACGCGCGTTTGTTGATTTGCTTCACTCAATTCGTGAGGTACCCACCATTCAAGCTTTTTCACCTTCCCAATTTGCTTCAAGTGGATTAAAACAGTTTTATCACTAACACCGCAGCCTGTAGCTAACTCGGACGTGGTTCGCGATGGATCCGCTTCCACAATAGCCTTCAATTCTTCATGATCAACTTTGGTCTCCGGCCGTCCACGCGGCTTGTTCTGCAGGTCGAAATTTCCAGAACGAAAACGTTGGAACCAAAAGCGCACTGTGTTTTCTTTTACGGCACCATTCACATCATTAATCCTTCGAGCCGTTTCTGCAGCACTGGTACCACGGTGGAACTCGTACTCGTAAATAACGCGATATTTCAAGTTTTCCATTTTTTAAACTAAGTGACGCAAAGAAAAAACAATTAAGGAAAAACAAATGAATTGTAATTTTCGAAACAAAAAGTGTGTACGACGCCAAATAGCTATATAAATTTAGGTTCCATGACAGTTTATCCTGCGACAATTCATCCGGCGACAGTTCATCCTGCGACAGTTCATCCGGCCGACAGTTCATCCTGCCGACAGTTCATCCTGCCGACAGTTCATCCCGCCGACAAGTCATCCGGCGACAATTCATCCTGCCTAATCATTTAGAAGATTTTTTCTTCAAGTAAGTATGCAAAGAGGATATACGGCCATACAACCTAACCTAACCTAACCTAACCTAACCTAACCTAACCTAACCTAACCTAACCTAACCTAACCTAACCTAACCTAACCTTACCTAACCTAACCTAACCTAACCTAACCTAACCTAACCTAACCGAGTGTTCTTTCACCAGCCGAAAAGCAAACAGTAAGAAATTTTAAAATAATATTCCGTTGTTTAGCTTCAATCACAATTAAATTCCTTCGCATTTCAATTCATTCTAAACTCATTATAAATATTTTTCCTTTCAAAGTTGCACAAATTTGCACAAAAAAAATAAATAAATCTGATTACATTCGGTGCGTACAAGCGTTTGGTTTAATTCTGTTTTTAAAATTGAATTACTCTGCAGTGTAAGGTAAATAATAGAAAGAACATTCAGGAAAAAAAAAAAAAAAACCTAACCTAACCTATTTAGTAAAAATATTTTTACAGCGGATTTCCACTCAAGATGCCTTCAGATATAAGTATATCGATTTTGGTTGTACGGCCGTATATCCTCTTTGCATACTTACTTAATAAAAATCTTCTAAATGATCAGGCAGGATGAATTGTCGCCGGATGAATTGTCGGCGGGATGAACTGTCGGCAGGATGAATTGTCGGCAGCATGAACTGTCGGCCGGATGAACTGTCGCAGGATGAACTGTCGCCGGATGAATTGTCGCAGGACGAATTGTCGGGTCACCATAAATTTGAATTTGGAATTCCTAAAGAGAAGATATATGAGATCAAAGTTGCCAGTACGGCAAAACGCCAATTCCATATGTAAGAACCTAATATTATAATTTGTGGTTTTACTCATAAAGTTAAAGATAAAAATACTTATTATTACATTGACTGAGTATTTTACTACGAATTACTAATAGTCATAGAAGACCAATCACTTAAAAACAATTTACTATTAAATGGTGCGTTGTTGACCCAAATAACCTTAGAACCGATTAAAGCATTAATTATATATTATGCAAAGGGATCTATTAAACAACAAATATTGTTGAGAAAATAAATTTTATTTGATTGATTTGTGTTATTTTACTATTTATTCATTTAAAATAACACATAACTTATTTGCGGCACGTTCCAGAGTGGACGATACCCTCAGTATTATTAAAAACCGGCTGATTCCCGGCATGCATTGCTATGCCATTTAATAAAAAATTGTTTCTCCCTGCGTAACCTTTCCCATTCGCCCGTTCCCCTTCCGCCTCCCCTTCTTCTCCCGCGTCCCCTTTCCCTCTCACGTTCCCACACCGCCTTCCCTCTCCCCACTCCCATCGCCCGCTTCCCCCGTCCCGCCAACCCTCCTCCCGAGTTCCACCCTCCGGCATTCCATTAATTCAGTCGCGGTACATTCAGTTTTTAAACAGCTCGCGTGCTACCTATCGCAATTTATTATACAAATTTCGTAATGCCAGAGCTCACCAGTAGTATACAAACCTTGTCCTAACCATAACGAACACAACAAAAAAAGAAATATCCAATTTGGTGCAGTCATTCGGAAGTTATGCGCGTACATACATTTTGGCGATTCATTTTTATTTATATTTTTTTATTTATATAGATAGATAGATAGATTTAAACTTTGCTTGAAATGGTTTTAGCCGTATTTGGTGATTAGATCTGAATAGTCAGATAGGGGAGCAGTTGGGAATCTTGGGTATTCATATAATACAGTGAGATTTAAGTACCTATTCGTTACTGGTAATTTTTGAAGCAGAAGGAAATAGTGGATTCATACCGGACTACTAAATATTTTTTGCGATATTTTTATCTAAGTACTGTACCACCAGAACTACGGAGTTCACTCGTATACTTAACGCGTCTTTTTATTTTTATTTTTTTAAATTAGCTCCCCAGGAAGGAGAGGAAGTTCTGGGAAGGAAAATGTATGAGGGGTGGGTAGGAATTTTGGGGTCAGTTTGTGCAGGAGTGACGAACATATGAATCCATCCATTCAAATGCAGCGGAAGACGATATTCCGAGAGAGTCCCGCTGGAGAGCTCAAAATGTCTCACTCAAACATTCTCTCCTGGCCCAACCTGCCTTGCATTAACCCGGGCACCCCTGATAAATTGCCAAACTTAGCGAACCACTTAGAGTGATCTACAGCAGAGGTGTTGGTTATCCAACAAATGGTTCCCGGAGACATACCCGCCTCCAAAATTCTAACATTGCGGGAGGGTTGTTGATAATTGCTGTTGTAAAAATGTTTTACCCAGAAAGCGCGTTGCTCTCCCGTAAGGCGATCCATTGTGACTAAATTTCCAAGAAGCGAGGAGCCACGCATAAGTGACCCCGTTCTCCTCCCCCGTTCGGAATTCCCGCTAGCACGATTATAAAAGTACAAATGTTTAGGGTCCACCCTATATAAAGCACGAAATTTAAAAAAAAAACGAAGATGAACAATATTCACAACAATAAATATAATACAAGTAACTTCGTTGCTGGGTGCTATTTTTATAAAATCGAATTCACTGTGTATTCTGAGTATCCAAAAAACGTCAAAATGATTCATTGCGTCCTATTGTTTTATCGTTTTAGTCTTTTATTATATTAAATCGCATTATACCAAAGGAATTCCCTATGGCGTCATAAGAAGAAGCACGTGCGTAGGTACGACATATTATAACATTTACACAAACGATAAATTCTTATGTCGTGTTAGAATAATTACAAGACCCGAATTTCCTCATAACCTGTTATATTTTGCAGAGAAACCCCCGCCAATAGATTCAATTGTGTGATTTTTTTTTAAAATAAATGATTTCATCTGATCTAATAAATCTTGGTATAAACATAATCGGCCATCCGGTCAAAATTAAATTTCTAACTAATTAGAGTTATTTTAAGATGTTGATTTCGTCTTTGTGTTATTTGTGTAGTTTCAACATCCTCCAACAAATGTTATAGGAAGTTTTGTGGTAACTCAGCAGTTAAGTATCATCTGTCGTCGTTCGTGTCTAATATACGAATGGTTATGATAAGAGAAGAAGGCTGTGTTAGACGGCTAGACTCCATCAGTGTCGCAGTCTGTGCAGCCGCAGCATAACTTAGAGCCTCTTAGGATGTCTGGCCAATTTAAATATTATTAAAATTTACGAATAATAAAAAAAAAAACAGTTCCTCCCCCCCCCCCGGCATACTCATATGTAATATATAAAGTTTATTAAGATTTAGGGAAAATAGGTGTACCTACTTGCTCAAAATATAACAAAGTGTCCCCGAAGAGGTGTGCAGAGAGGTCGTACCTAAATGCATCAAGTAAAAAACTACTTGTCTACGTAACATACCAGAGTATAAGTAGAAAAAATCGACACTAAATAAATTCGGTTGACATTTTTGAAGTCCATTTTATTATAATTTCCAATTGGTGAAAAATGAAAAAATAATTATAATTTTATAATAAATAGCATTTTGAGAGGGCAACTATCGGGAGATCAACTGTCGGGTCACCTGTGTCCTACCCCAAATAATTCGCTTTCTCCCGTGTACTTTTCACTTTCCGGCACAGAGGCGCGCGTGTGATGAGTTACCATCTCTTTCCCAGCTGATGGTTGGTTGTGAGTTGTCAGTTGTCAGTAGTTGTCAGTTGTCAGGCCACGTACGGCAGTTCTTGAGAAAGGCCGTTGCTGGGTTCTGTCTACAGCCTAGACTCCCACGGTGAATATTAATCTGATACAATCGATGTATCGATGATGAATTAGCTATGGAAGATGCCTCTCAAACCTGCGATGGCCATCAGAATAGACGAATTCATGATCTAAAATTAAAATTATTAATCTATCTAATTCATTGTTTAAAAGAATACGAAATATTTATGATTGCCTAATTTTACAAGCTAATTTAGATGAATTTTTTAAATGGTGCGAACAAAATATGTTATTTTTGAATACTGAGAAATGTCAAGTAATACGATTTTCCAGAACTCATTCTCATATTTTACATGAATATAATTTTAATAATGTTAAATTAACACCAGCACCTATTACAAATTCGCGACTTGGGAGTTATATTCGATTCAAACTTAACATTCACACCACATATAGATAATATAACTAATAAGGCTTTAAAGATTCTTGGCTTCCTTTGTAGAACCCTAACTGATTTTAAGTCCTTGGATTGCATGAAAACACTCTACATTTCATTAGTTAGATGTCAAGTAGAATATAATTCACCTATTTGGTCCCCTTTCTATAAAGTATACTCTAACAAAATAGAACGAGTTCAACACAAATTTCTTAGGTACTTAAATTTCAAACTCAAAATTCCAATAGAAAACATTAATTATTTAAGTTTAATGAATCGACTAAATTTAATTACGCTGTCTGACAGAAGAATCATTTCAGACCTAATTTTATTGTACAGAATTATGAACAACCTAATTGACAGCCCTGCCATCGTTGCTACTTTTAAACTTCATGTACCGACAAGGAATACTAGACAAAATATAACATTCTTTTGCAACGCATACACAACTAACTATCTATCAATCACACTCACTTACCAATAGGATGCATTATTTAGGCAACAAGTTTGGTGGTATTGTAGATGTATTCGCTGATTCCCTTTACATTCTAAAATGCAATTTAAACAAACACTTTGTGGAATCCTACAAATTATTGTAACATGGGTATAATATATTTAACGATTTGATGTGTTATTGTAATGTTTATATTTTATTTTGTTCTATGTTATTGTTAAATATTACATTGTTTAAAATATTTCACGGTTTTCCACAAGATTATACAAGTGGTTTTTTTTTTCTTTTCTTTAAAAACTACTTGTATATTCTTAAAAGTTTTTTCACTTTTATAACTTTTGGTATAAATTCTATGTATGTGTAATCCTCGATATCTTAAATATTATTTTCTAATCTATGTAAAAGCCCCTACGGGCGTATAACAACAATAAATAAATAAATAAATTTGTCATCTTGTTTAAGATTGTTGTTATATTGTTTATTCCTTTATCTTTGAGTTATGTGTTGTTATCTAGAGCTGGGACAGCATCCGTCACGTGCTATCTCAGAAGGCCAATTATTGGTCCTTCGATATAATATTAATTATCATTTGCCTGTTAACATTTGAATATGGAAGAGTAGGAACTAAAATTATATATGAATAAACTACTAAAATATGTACTTTTTCATTATAAATGTATGAACGCATAAAAGAAACATCTTAAAAAGTACAATTTCATGGCTAAAATTGATTGACTTTTATTCTTTTAAGAAATTATTCACAAAATGACCAAAAACAACTTTTGCGCTATATTCGAGCGTTTCTAAACTCCGTTTTCCAAGCAATTCATTTGTTGCATATTACCTATGTTCGTGGTGATATAAAGGTGGATTTAGACCAAACGAGCATATTCTAGTCTGCTCTTGCAAATTATTTCGGTACTCCGGGTGCTTTCACCGAACAGTTGCCTAGACTACCTAGAGCATTCCTTTGTGTTCAAACGCGATCGCTCCGAGAGGCGGTCTCTTCAAAGTGTTCTTGGAACTTGCGTCGACTTGTTTGTACTAATTATTGTAGCGTCTAAAATTTCAAATGTCTGGGAGTTTCAACTTTTTGTGGATAATACAAATAAATTAATATATAAACTCATGGAAAATAAATTATAAATACAAGTGTCTTCCTTCTTTTCTTTTTCATTAAATGAGTCATAATGATAATATTGCTCTAATCTGTCGGACATGGTGTAGTGAACCCTACCACCGATTGTTGAAGAATGAGCAATGAGCATTCGCTCGCCAGATCTAAACATCCCTAGAGCATCTGCAAGAATTCTAGTTCTTGTTGTTCTGGTTTTTGTTCGTTGGCATCCTTTTCAGGTGTAAATGGTGTTCCAGCTCTAGCTCAATGCTCGTTTGGTCTATTTCCTTCTCAAGCACACCAAGAATACAACCATTTCTGACCTGTGTATTCCCACACGTTTGGACTTCATAAATCTTTGGGTGTAAAATGGTTTAAACGAATTACCGTTTCCACGAAAGATGGATAAAGAACGCTCTTGTTCCTAGCTTTATTTGGTCTAAATCGTAACTTGTGTATTCCTACACGTTTGGACTTTTGATACTATCCAATGGTCGTAAGTATACTACTTCAGCACCTTTGCTAATTATGAAAATACAATGTGGTGGCAATTCTCCCAAAGCCTTTTAAGTGGAAAATGGAAGCAACTGATCAGATTATTTGAAAGCCGATCCAATCCTCAACGGTTTTAAAATCTTGAGAATACATCATCACGTCGGTGATAATAATGCGAATTGCTGAAAATTGCATATTTTGCATACCTCACACCGCATCAACAGAGGTCCAGTAATAATAATATCTGTCAGTTATTGCGTTTCGTATACACACAGGTACACAGTACGCACGTCTGATTTATATATTGGATTCTCAGTTCTGGTGATGGACCCTGGGCACTGGGTACTGGCCACTGGACTAAGGCCATTAGAAATACAATCACGCCTGCAATCTGCAGTGGGAGGAGCAACAAATGTTGACCCTGAAATATTTTGAATTATTTCTGTTCTTTAACAGTGTCAGGTTCTCTTGTCAGTTTTCGATTTTTATTGTGAAGAATTCATTCAAATAGTGTTAAGTTTAATTTGAACTACCTACTATCGAGTTAGGTGTCAAATTACAGCTGAATACTACAATTTATAATTTAGTTTTTGGGACCTTATCGATACTTATTTTTTGATTACATTCATTTGAATGAAAGAATGAAACCAACTCAGAACCACCTCAGAAAAGTCATTAAAAGCTTTGAAAAAATAATTTTAAAATAGCCAGTAACCCTAACCTTACTTAACCTATATAGGCATAATTTTCGACTCTAAATAAAACTTTATATCCTATATAAACACAATCGGTAATAAAGGAATGAAAATGCTTGGCTTCATTCTTTGAAATTCCAGAGGTTTTAGGAATATTTCAACACTAAAAATTTTGTATACATCCTTAGTACGTAGTCAAGTCGAATATAACTCCTCGATCTGGTCCCCCCATTTTAAAATACATTCAGATTCAATCGAAAAAATTCAACATAAATTTCTAAGACATATTAATTTTAAACTCGGTATTCCCATTGAAAACATAAACTACGATTTCTTGATAAAAGAATTAAATTTATTAAGACTCTCAGATCGAAGAATTATATCCGACTTAATATTTTTGTTCAAAATTGTAAATGGTAGCATAGACAGTCCTAATTTAACTAAGCTCATTGAATTTCATGTTCCCACGAGAACCACTAGATCTAAAATCCTGTTTAAATGTAAAAATAATAGGACTGAGTACTCGAAACACTCCCTTGTACCTAGGTTACATGATGTTAGTAATAGATATGCAGATGTGGCAGATCTATTTAACTGCACGGAAGGTAGGTACAAGAGGGATATGATATCAAATCTTTTCAGTCAATATTAATTCTATTTGTACTATAAATTTTTGTATGTAACTGTCTCTCTGGTGTCATTTCTCATTCAAATCCCATAATTATCTGTTAAACAATTTTTTTCTTTTATTTCTATATTATTATTTTTGATTTTGTGACATGTAATCAGTTCTTATGGTATACGTATACCGTTGAAATTAAATAAATAAATAACCTATTTAACCAATTTTTTTTTTATCGCCACTCAATGACCTTTCTGAGGTGGTTCTGAGTTGGTTTCATTCTGAATTGGCCGGACACCTAATTGGATAGCTGGCACCTCTGCCATAGGTCTCCCCAATTGTTTCGCTACGTTTAGTGGTGCCTACATTCATGGGGTGAGGTTTGCACCAGCTGGATGGTGGGCTAGATCGGGAGAGGCCAGTTGATCACTTGATCACTGACCTCTCCAGTTGAACTCTCTCGATTCATAGTCCTTTGAGTTAATTTTTTTTGGGTGTCCTGTGTTGAGTTTACGTAAAAAGGGAATAAAATCTAATCAGACATCAACATTTGTATACTTGTATGTGACCCGCGTTATTTTTTGCAGAGGCAGAATTATTTTAATTTTGTCAATTAGTTTAAATATTAATGCTCTTTTTCTCTAATTTATTTGAAATTTCAGAAAAATAGAATTAAAATGGTAGCATGTAAAAGCCAATAATTGAAAACGTACAATTTTGCGTGAAAACCATTTGGCTTTTAAAAATAGTGAGAAATAAACATGAAAGTAGGTAGATACGTATACCAATTTGAAATTCAGATTTATTTTGCAGCCATTATTTAAAATTAATTCTAAAACGACATTGCATTTTTATCTGTGGTCAAAATACACATCAACTGGTCAAACACACCTATTATAAATATTAACATATAATAAAAATGTGATATGCCTTGTATAAATATAAAACCAATACCTATGTAAAGCCACCAATTTGTTGCTCAAACGCGCCGTCGTCGGTGTACTATGTACGTGCAAAAACTACAAATGATATAACCATCGAAGCCAATAATAATAAGAACTGTTGCGTAAGTTTTTAAGTGTCTGTAATCATCCAAATAACACCTGGAAACATAAATAATAACCTACAAATTCGACTAATCTATTCTGTCGAACAGATTAATTTCAATCGATATTTTTACAGGGTGAATGGTATTTGCTGCGACATTTTGAAGTACGTGATCAAGACATACCAGCATATAAAAATTTTAATGAATACAATCTCAAGAACTTTTCATTTAGACGTAATGCCCTGTAAACAGAAATCTGGAAAAGCAAGATGATTTCACGCCAGGGTTGTAGAAAACCGAAAAAAACAGCGACGATTTATGCTAAATCATTATTTTCAAATGATCTTTACTACGAATCAATTTACTTTATAAATACAAAAAAACATGCTACGGATTATTTGAAACTTTTCCTTCCGTTTCCATTAAATAATTAAAATAAAATTACTATTAAAACTATTTTATAAAAAAATACCAGCTTGCACAATACAATTTTTTTTCTATAGAAATATATGAAAGCTGTGGCAGGGCATTTTTAAGAAAATAGTCTTTCAGCGTTGGTCAGTTTATTTCTCTTACATATATACAGGGTTCACAGCTTATAGTAAAAAAACAGAGTACAGGAATGTTGTAGCACAAAGTAAAATCACTTACAATGTTCACTAACGTTCTCGCTAAACACACGTAATAACCTCAACAGAGGACCCGTGTTCTCTTAGTTGAGTTAAGTTTTTCCCGACAAGTAATGTCCCCGAGGGCGCTGTTACTTGAATTCCCAAGGATGACCCAGAGGGCTCTCTCGACTTGGTACTGGGGAGGGATTAACTTGGGCAATGACCACTATAGTCAAACAGAAACTAAGTGAACGGTCAAAGTCCAAAGTCAGTAATAAAATTTACAGGTAAAGCAACACGAGAAGGTTCACGACTTAAAATTAATTTTAGTACACAAAATGTTTTTATTATGTTCGGGGCTGAATTTAAGTCTGAATAAGGCTTGAATAAAAATGCGTAGGTGTTTAAAAATACCTACAAGGTGTCCGGTAACTCATATTACATATATATTTCAGAATCAAGAAATTTCTTAGACAGTTTTTATCAGATGCTGATTAATAAAGCGGTAACCAATTTATTAGACATTTAAATTTTAATAATATTTGATTTTTACCCCCGGCTGGGATTTTACAAATTTATTTTTTTAAAGACAAAAATACCTAAATGTGCACATCAACATAAAACAACATACTTTTTACAATACAATGAACTAGTTACATCGGTAAATTTTTATTTGTGATTAAAAAATATTTATTTTGCATTCCAATTACAGAGGGTTCTTCGAGGAATGTCACAAACTGATTTTCAAACCAATTTTTGAAGACTTTGGAATTCATTTCAGAATGGTAATCTGTATGCGACATAACCTTTTTCGTACGGAATATAAATTTACTCCCCGTGATAAAACCCGTTTTTGCTGAACCTCAATGCAAAATGATCAGCCGGCTTCCTTTTCCAACTTGCACTTTTAAACCCCCATTACCCTCACTATTTTACCACATGTGTGTAATCGAGTGATTTTGATTCACCCAAGTCTCGTCCAAATAGACTATTTGCCGTTCGTCGCTAGTTTATTTTCATTTTGATTAATTTTTCTCAAAAAGTCTACACGCGCTGTAGCAATGTCTCATATTCCCATTAAATACTTTCTTCCGTCTTTGCGTATTTTGAATTTTAAACCAATATCATGCAAAATACATCGCAATGACTCTTGAGATAAAAAAAATATATTTTATCCACCAGAACTTTGTTAAGATTTGTAAGAGTGGGATATTGTCCATTGTCATAAAAATCCATCACACTGCGACGCACAACACCCTTTTTAAAATCTTTCAATCCCGTTGAGGCCGCAAGCTTGCTAATCAATAAATGTATGGATGTCGTCAGTCCTGCTGCCAATAAATGTACTGGCTTAAAGTTCAATGTTTTGATGTATTCTGGATTGTCACGGATTTTTTGGAAAAACTTGATAACATTATAAACTATCGTTTTTTCACCTGCCTGCAATTCGTATCGTTGATATTAATTAGATCACAGAATATGTAATTACAATCACACCGATTAAATAAACGGAATCAAAATGACATTAATAAAGTGTAGGTATTAAATCGAAAATAATGTAATGGACTGGTATTCGATCTTACTGAATGTGGAATCATTAATTGTTTGCTTTTGTAGTAAGTAGCAATAAATAACAATGGAATTTCCAAAGGATTTAGCCGCCTAATTCATAGGAATAACCGCCAATGGAATTTCTAAATTTTGTTTCGCAGCGTGTAATTATTAGGTATCGTCTGAAATATTGTTTTTAGAATCCAGTTTAATGTATTTTCGAAAATAAGAATTTACGAGGGACGTATAAATAATAAGAAATGAAAAATATAAAAATATTAATAATATAATGGTGGAGTGCCTTTCGAGTTTGGGTTTTTCGGAGTTTTGACTGTACGTTAATCCCCGTGTGAAATTTTGGGAGTGCATTTGGTATCTGTTCAACTATTGGATTCTGTTGCTTAGTTAACCAGGAGACTGAATACTCTGGCTCCATATAGGCCTGTACGGTGTTATATACCCTTTGGGGCGGGGTAGTGCCGGCCGATGACGCAGAGGTGGGGGTAGCTCGGCCAATGGGGTGTCTTGTCCGGGTGGTGAGCCGAAAGTCGCCGAGCGAGACGGCGCTATGCGTATGAGGGAGAAAGTATTCAGATCCGTGCGTCGGACCAAATACCTCGCGCTACAAAGCATATATTTTTATGGGTGACCGGACAAGTCAGAATGAAAACAACTCAGAATCTCCTTCGAAAAGTCAGTAAAAGTGATGAAAAAATACAACTGGTTAAATGGGTTACGTTATGTAAGGGTTATGTTATGGGCTATTTTTAAAAAATCATAACTTTTTATGACTTTTCAAAGAGGTGTTCAACAACTCAACACCTCTTTGAAAAGTCATAAAAAGTTATGATTTTTTTTTTCACGGTTTTATTTTTGTTTTTATGTCTCTCTCCTTCTTATTTAATGTGTCACTTTTTGGTTTATTATTATAAGGTGACACAAAGTAAGTAAGTTTGCTGTGTTTGAAGAAGCATCTAAAATTTCTTTACCCAAACGTTGTTTTAGCAAAAGGCGTAAGTAAGAGATTTGGCCCTTTAGATCTATAAACATATTTATTGTTTCAACTTAAATAATTTTATGGTTTCGAAGGAAATAATTTTGCAGATGTTAAATTGAAAACAAAAAATAAAGTTAAAACTATAGGCTCCGTATTAAGTAGCATAAATGTGAGATCTGAAGAAGTGCGAATTAATCCTGATCAGCTGTTTAATAGGGTTATTTGTATGTCTCAAGGAACAAATAATCTCAAACAATACTTCAACTATGAACTCAGCCCGTACCCTTTGTCTTTATTTGAAAACAATAAAATGATAAGAAAGGGAACTAAATCAAGTCTTATGAAAATATTTGAAAAGTGGACAGTTAGCAACGAAGTTTTTGAGAATTTGCCCCCAAAAATATATGTAGTAGATGGAGGGTATTTTTTGCACATTGTTATTTGGCCTGACAAAGTAACATATAGCAGCATCATAGAGAAGTATGTTGACACTGTAATGAAATGGTATGGGAAAGATTGTCATGTTGTGTTCGATGGGCATCCTGACTATCCCACCACAGAAGGGGTCGAACATATGCGGAGAAGTAAAAAACATCTCTAGAAATGAAATTCAACGATAATGTGGAGTGCTCTGTGAAGCAAAATGAATTTTTGGCAAATCCAAAAAACAAAAGCAGCTTATTGAACAGCTCTCTCAAAAGCTTAATGAAGCAAACATTCCAACCATTGTGGCGGAGGAAGACACAGATACTGAAGTGGTCGGAAGAGCAATAGATGTTTCCCAGATTCAAAGTGGGAGGCCAGTAGTTGTTGTCGGGCAGGATACTGATCTTTTCGTTCTATTATTAGGGCTACCACAGTGTCAAAATGTGCGACTATTCTTTCACAAACCCTCTGGCACACCATCAACGTATGACATCAGCAAGATTCATGAAGAGATTGGTGATATGAAGGATGTGATATTATTTTTGCATGCTATCACAGGATGTGTGATACCACGTCTTATTTATTCGGCAAAGGCAAAATTTACGCGTACAAATTGCTATCAAATTATCTCCGCACAAAAGTTTTACAGTTTTATGAAAAACAGGCAGACAAAAATATTCTCAAAGAGGTAGGAGAGGCTTTTGTCTTGAAACTATATGGATGCACAAGGTTTGCAAGTCTGAATGACAGTAGATATTCAATGTACCTTTAAGCTGTTGAAAAAATGTAATGAAAATCCAAATTTAACATGGCATCCCTCCCTCCAACATCTGGTGCTGCTGAACAACACGCCTATCGAACATACTATCAAATTAAAAAATGGATCGGAGATAAGGAAATCAGCGCTACGGACTGGGGATGTATTTTAACTGACAACATGCTGTACCCAGTGCACTCAAAAAAACCACCGGCACCTGAAGAAGTTATAAACTTAGTTTCCTGCAACTGCAAAAAGGCTTGCAAAAATAATTGTAGCTGCATAATAATCAAGCATCACTTGATTGCACAGAAATGTGCGGGAGCTGTGGCGTATCATGCAGCAATGTAAGTTTGGTTGAAGTCGAGGAAAATGAAGAACTTCTCATGGAAGTTTAGGATATCATAAAATTAAGATACCGCAATTATTTTGTTCTAAAATAACATCTTTAAAAAATATTACATGCATTTTCAAACCAAAAACTATTTAAAATACCTATTTTCGCTGAATACTTATTATTATTTGAAACAAATTAAAAAAGTGAGGATTTTAGGTTTCACCGAGACTCGATTAGTTTTATTTATAGAAAATGCAATAGTGTACCTTAAAGATAAAAAACACTCTCACTATACAACAATATTTGCATTACAACGCCGCGCCGGCCGGTCCCACCTTGACCGTACCCGACATGATAACCTCGCTGGATCTCCAACAAAGTAAGTACTATTGTATATCGTTTTAAAGGTAATAATAGGGGCTACAACTTTTGTGGGAAATATTTTTTCATAAAATATCGGCGCAAAAAGTTATGTGATAAAAAGTAAAATTACTTGCCAAAAAATATACAAATTTTTACCTTATCATACGAATTACAAACAAACGGTAAAAGTTACGACGAAAGTTAACTGGACATTAATTGTAGACAATGTTACAACAAAGAGAATAAAAAAAATTGCAATCCGATATGTTGTTTAGTAATCGAGATAGAAGCGATTTACAAAACCCTTACACTTTTCATGTTTGGGGGGGCACAGGGGGGGAAGCAAGGGGGGTAGGGGCGGGGACTTTTTGCTAAACACTTGTCTAAATGGTAGTAGTCGATGGGGAAAAAATTAGCTTTATACTATTTAGTTCCATCTAAAAACACAGGCTGACTGGGCTAGTAGTGTTTCACTTTAAAAACTTTATTATTGTTAGTCAAAACTTGTTGATTTAATGTGTCTTTATCTGGTGTGTATTTAAAGAGACTGACTTAAAGGAACAACTTCATTCGTGTTTTTTTCAGACTTACTTTTGTTTACTTAGTTGTAGACGTGCCTAACCTGCCTAGCTGTAAAAATGGTGTTTATTTGTGCGTAATTCTATCATTGAATTATTGTGCCAATACCGCGTAATTTTGTTATTGAATTATTAGGTAAATGCTTTACTTTACTAACAAAGAACGGGCAGACATTCAATAATGAAATACGCCACAACGTACGAATTGATAATAATTACTTGACGTTTACAAGCTTGCTTACAAGTTGAAGGTGGACATTTTGAAAATTTGTTAAACTAGTTAAAAGCGATGACATTAGTTAAGTGTTCAATTAGTTTATAACAATTTAATCGTTAAAAGCGTGTCTTCAATTGTTATTTAAGTGCAGTTATCTTTTTACATTTGGTTTAAAACATACGATCTGTATAAACGTCAAATTCTCGGTCTTGTTATGTTTACAAACGGTTTCCATGGATACAGGCCAAATCACACCAAGCAACGTTGCAACAAATGCGCCCGGCAAGCTAACTTGGGTAAGTGCTACCTTACACTAAGGATTTTTAGTAGGTATCTCTTTTTGTATGGGAAAAAAAAGTTGGAATTTCAGAAAAAGTTATTTATCTTTTTTACTCCTACCATAATGTAGAATCACCTCCCGAAGTTAATGCACTTTACCCCCGGACACCCTGTATTATTCGCTTTCAGATTTGTACAAGGGAATCCAGCAATATTTTTTAAGTAAGTTTAAGGATGAAACCATTGACGGGCAATCAGAAGGACACGGGCTCAAGTCCCGTTGGCGGCATGTATCTTTTCTCGGAAGATTTTTTCAATGTAGATGAGTGTTTCAGGCTGATAATTATTGCTTATAATAATTGTTACTATTTTTGTTTATTTGTTTTCTTCTTGTTGTTTGCTCTACTTAGTCTGTCTTTTTTGTCGTCTATACTATATGTGAAACTTATATTTTTAATATCAAAATATCTATGCAAAACTGTGACTATTTCCTCTCGCTTATGAGTAAGTTCCTCCCGTCTTAAACTGAGTTCTGTAAGTCATCTGGATTGCCCTATCAATAAATGAAAAACAATAATAAAAAATATTACCATCATATACCAAGCACCCTACATGAATCAGATTGTCATTACATCTGAAGTATCGGAATGTAATTATGATGCATTGAAAAGATCAAGACATATCTGGAGCAATTTGTTTTTTTTTTCTTTTTCTCGTTTTATGGCCAATGAACATGGGGATTATGCAATACTTCATGTTGAACAGAATAGGAACTATAATCATCGATTTCTTGTTACGCAATTATGGGATTTCCGAGAAATATGACTGCATTCAGATCAATGTTGTTTTTTATCGATTGATTGTGATGATAGAGACAATTCACTATTGATTTCAATTCAATTCAATTGAGTTAAATTTACGTCTTAATTGCACCCAGTGGCTGAATCTTTTTGTTAAAGGAGACTGCCTACAAGGCTTACGTAAGCATTCAGATGGTCTAGCACGGTCGCGCGGTAAAATTCCATGTCAATACAATATTGAATAAATTCGTTATCAATGGTCATTTGACGTTATTTGTGAGCACGGTCAACACAAACATGGTTCCGACAGTCGGTTGACAAAAACACCAATTTTACCGCCGCCTCCTGAGTGTCAGATGTGTGTCTGTGGTGTTTTCTTAAAAACATCGATATCTTTAGAAATTATGGATGTTTCTAGTTGATTTACGTTGGAAAGCTTTTGGTCAACACGTGTTTGATTTAAATATTTTATTATTAGGCCACTTGCATGGATTTCATAACGACTTGGAAAAAATCACGTGGATAGATCTTCTTACTAAGATTAAGAAAATGTCAGTAAAATTGTTTAGAAATGTACAGTTTTTGTTATTTTTAAATAAATAAATCCATTATTTAGGCTCGTGACGTCACTACATGAAAATGTCCCGTCTCCGAAAATGTTCCTATTATTTTTTTAAATTCCACACTGATTTATTTTTTTATATGGCATCACTTTGATTTCAGGCGAATTTTTGAATTCGTTCACTAGATTTATTGTTTGTTCTCTACGAACTTATCATTTGGTTTCACTTTTTGACAGATGCTCTGAAGAGAACCCCGTACTTTTAATGATCTACGGGGTTCTCTTCAGAACGTGCAGATGATGTCGGTACGTGTTTTAAAGGTATAATGATTATGGTGCTGATTTTAACAAAATTAAATTTTATAATATTCTTATTATTATTATAATTTACAAGTACAAGTATATTACATTGAATTTAGTAATACAGACGCTGTTCATTATAATGATTTATGGTCAATAAGATGGATCAAGGGAAAAAAATATTTATGAGATGTAATATTTTTGGTATGCCTAGTTATTCTCCTGTGCCATTCGTGCGGAAAACGTTTTTTTTTAAATGATTTTCGGCTATGTAATTATCGTTTTTTCACACCTGTAAAATTATGTCCCGTCTTTCCGGTTTATAAAAAATGGTCTGATTTATCGGATTGAAATTTTCAAAAAATCCCCAGGGTTTCAAAAATACGATTAAAAAAAAAAAAAAAATACAGAATGTCTTAGAATATTTGTCTAAACCGGAAAAAAAATTAAAAAAAATTGATGCAAGTGGCCTTTTGGAAATAACAATGTTTATTTCAAATTCAAAAATCTGAAACATAATTTTATCTAGGTTCTAAAATGATATTTGTTTTAAAGACAACTTCAAAAACAAGAAATATATAGCACATTTAAAGACTCCAGATATTAACATCTACAGCCTGTATGTCGGACAAATATCTACAGCTCATATGTTGAACTAATATCTACGAACTTCAGAGTGTTGACTAATATCTACAGAGCTAAGGTCGGACGAATATCTATGACGGTCCCAGTGTTGACTAATATCTACAGAGCGTAGGTTGAACTAATATTTACAGAGCGTAGGTTGGACTAATCAGCACAATGTGTCCAATAATCCGATATTAGGGATTTTTACATACATACTTACATAAATTAAGTTTTTTAAACTGCATACGCAATATTACGTTATTCCAATATGCTATACATAATTACAAATCCAACCTCTGCCAGTACTGTAGATATTCGTCAACACTTTGGTTCTCATAGATATAAGTCAGTAGTTTGAGCTGTAGATATTCGTCAACACTTTGGTTCTCATAGATATTAGTCAACAGTTTGAGCTGTAGATATTCGTCAACACTTTGATTCTCATAGATATTAGTTCGATTTTTTCAGTTTTTGACGCCTCCCATTTAAAACCAATCAGTGGCAGAATCGGCATCGCGTTTGGATCCCACCCAAGCGTCGCGAGTTCGATTCCACAGCTGGCTAAGTTCTCTATCACAACACAAGCAACGTTTTCCCCTTATTATGGTGGTAGTAAAAGATTTTCAAATATTGTCGGGTTATTCTTAAACCAGGAATGTTTAAATGAAAAAAAATTTCGAAATTCCTTGACAAATTTCACCGTCGGTATCGCGTCGTTGGCATCATCTATATGTAAAAATATTTAAAATCCTGAAAGGTTTTTAAAGTAAATATGGATACCTCACAAGGGTCCCAGCTGCTCCCTTCTGGAGCCAGTGCGACTAGGGCATCTCCTATAGGGGTATGTTGTGAAGCTGACGGTAGTGGAAAGGAGACAGGGAAGAGGCAATGGAAGGTAGGGAAGTACCTGGTTATTTAGATCTGGTCACCAAACATGGCTAAAGCCATTTCAAGCAACGTTTCAATTTTGAATGGTGGTCTTACCAAGGCGATACTTAAAGTATCTTTCACTCTGGAACGTGCCTCAAATGTACTATATATTATTTTAGAAGAATTAATTCTGAAATAACACCAATTAATCAAATAATATTTATTTGTGCCGGATCCGATCCAGCGACTTTTGGATTGCGAGTCAAAAGCCTTACCCCTAGACCACGCCGTTCTTTAGTATGTAAGAAAAAGCTGCAGCATTATATGTTTAAGAACAAAAGAAAAAACCACCAGCGCATTGACATTTGACGTTTTTGAATGTTTGGAACACACTCACACTTCAATATTATCATTGAAACCATATTTCATACTTTCAAAATTATTGTCACTACTAGTAGTAGTATTGTAGTGGTTAATGTAGTTCTCCCGGTGCCGTGTATGAGAGAGATGCAAGAAAATGCCCCTTAAGAGGAAACAGTGGTGAAAATAAATGAGTGGAAGAAAGTACAAAAGCGTTTTAATTTCAATTCTAATACAATGGAATTCCACCACGAATTAACAGTCCAAAAACTAGACTCATTAGAAACAGTGGTACATTGTGTATATCATCTTATGAAAGAGCAGCAGCGATATTGCCATAAGAAACGTACGTTGTTTATTGCCTTTTTTATACCGTCACGGTACCGTAACCGTCTATCGTCACGGAAATTTTAAAAGCGCTCATTCTCATACATATAAATAATCACGTAAAGATATTTTTGTTTCAACAATTTAAAACATTCTCATGAACTATGTGTCGTTCTACTTTCACTTTGCTTGAAGAAGTTGATAGCCCGGAGCTGGGCTGGTAGAGCGGTTCCATTGCAAACTCTCTACGTGACATCTCATCTTTATTACTGGACACGTTTTTTCATTGGAGTCTAGCCATCGAGCAATCTTTTGGAGAGATAAAACGAAATATGCGTATTGTGAGCGTATCCGTACTCCCGAAGACAGCATTTTTCTTACACCGTACGAAAAAAGCAAATACCAAATAAGACGGCAGTTTATTTTTATGAGGGTTTCATTTTCGAGTTTAAAGTTACCCACTCCAATCAATTATCGCCAATTATACGTTAAAACTCTACTAAACTACATTTTCGACCAAAAAAACAAATTTCAACACTCTCAAAATATCACTAACAGACCAGTAAGACAATCGTACAAAAATAACATAAAAACTCCGACAGTGAATACAAGCTTTGGAAAAAGGCACTAAAAATATCATGCTATAAAAGCATTCAACATGCTTACCCTTGAAAATAAAATAGAAGAAAACACAAATAAATTCATACTCAAAATTAAAAATTGGATTAAAGAACAAAAAAGACAATATTTCAAAAATCTCATTACATAATGAGAATAAAACACATACACGTAACAAAATAAATATAAAACACATCATTAAAAAAATACATTTTACCTAAATTATAAATTTTTATTTTTAGTTTAATTTTAGTTTTTTTTTTGTGCAGCACAATTTTTATATTATTTTTAATGTAATATGTATAAATTTTTGTTTTATAAAATGGAGGCCTCAGCACAGGTGAGCTACCCAGTGAGGTCGACATTGCTGAATTGTATTTAAAAATGTTATGTCAAATAAGAACTGCTGCATCCCCTCTTACTTCGTCTTTCCACCCAGACTAGGTGGGAAGACGAAGTAAGAGGGGATGCAGCACAGCTTCTCCAGGTCCCAAATTGGAAGTCAGCCGCTGAGGACAGGAGGAGTTGGAGGCGACTGTTGCAGGAGGTCAAAGCTCGATATGGGCTGTAGCGCCATCGAAGAAGAATTTCTATTTTTGAAACTGATAATTCGTGGTGAAATTTTCAGGTTTTATTAGTAGATGGTAATTTTTATAAATCAAACGGTTAATCGATTTCATTGCCTAGGAGTGGGAAGGTCTTATTTCATTGGCGCAAGCAGTTTTCCTTCAATTCGAATAGATGTGATTTCTTGGAATTTTCTGTTCATTGGAGCAGTACCAATAATCTAAACATGGTGATTACTGGCTATATTATTCTAAATTAGTTTAATAATTTAACCAAAACCATTTAGAATAATGTAGCCGGTAATCAACGGTTAAATTCATAGAATTTTAAATCAATAAACAAAACTTTACTCTCGATGCCTTCATAAAAAGCTAGGAAGTGAACTTTGTATATTATTACCGTAAATTGCACTGTAGGTACCTACTTATGTTGTTTCTGAATATCTCCAAATTAGATGTTGTGTGTTCTTTTCTCAGGGTATCGATGAAATAAAAATTTATTTTATTAATAATATGAATACCACTGGAGTCCGTAACGTAATTGATGTGGGATTCCCAATACATAATTATCATATATTGCGAGGCTAACGGGACGGGGGAGGGGAAGGAGATGAACAGGAGGAAGGTTGGGAAGTACGAACTAAACACGGCTAAATCATTTTTTACCAGGGCTACAATGCTAAGAGTTATAATATGTGTAAACGGTGTCCGGAAACTCGAAATACACAATGGTGAATCTAAATCGCATTTGGAGTCAATTTAGTAGTAATTTTTTTTTTAAAACCAATTTAAAAAATCTGTGAGTCAATATCAACTGCTTAAGATCTTTTAAAATGCAACGAAACGTGGACCCTGCTCCAAAATGTTATTAACTCTTTTTTTTATAATAGCTCCACACAGGAGGCCCTGAGGAAAACATTTTTCTTCCGGGCCTATGTCATCTTCGGGGAGTGGGTGAGATGGGGTGGGGGGTATTTTAAAGGAAAGGAAGGAGAGGAAGTTCTGTGAAGGATATTTGAATGTGGATTCACCAGTGTTCTGCTTTTACGACGTGTTTCCGAACACCGTGTATATTACTTTATTATTTAATAACATGAAACTCTTTATTGTCCAAAAAATTTATTTGCCCAAACCGGATTCCGAACCCTCGATTTCCTAAGTTCATCAATGGGATAGGATTGAGTTTAGAAATATTGACTAAATTTTTAATATCCACAAAGCTTTCATTGAAAAACTGTACTTTTAAAGATAATCTGCCTTGAATAGGTCATCTTTGCCAGAATTTCTCACTCAAATATGAGAGTTTTTCTTAGAAGTCATTGATGCCCCATAATAAATTGTAACTGTTCGGCCAAAACGAAGGCCGCCTTACGCAAATGAGTGCAATTTTACATTTTAGAGACTAAAACGTGAGAAAAATCCTAAAATAATTCCTCCGAAATGACCCAGAACTGCGGATTTGAATGCAGTCATAAAGATGTCCACCAGAGACCCAGAATACGCAAATAGATTGAATAAAATTACCTATCAATGTTTTTTTTACTTCCTTGTTGGTTCTTATAGCTAAAATTATATCTGTCACCTAAAATAAGTGATTATAAATGGAACTGATTATATTATATTATATTCACTATTAAAAATCCAACATCGACATTTTCTCCAATTCACTGCCCAAATTTAAAAAGAGTATCAACTGTTCAATGCGCATGCACATCCCTTCACACCCACAAACATACTCACACATACACACACACCTACACACTACGTAGGTACATCACCCGGTAATTACTAAATATACATACCACAAATAAGACACTACAAAGAAACATATCATAGATACCCACCATGAAATATATTCGGGAGGTCCAACTTTCAATGGCTTCGTTTCATAAATCTATCTGAATTTGCTGGATGGCATTTGTTATGGTGACTGAGGGCGTCAATTGTTTGTGTTTTATTCACATAGACCTGCAATTTAAGATAAGCCCAAAAGGAAGAAGTCTAAAGACGGACTCGGTGGCTGATTTACGTCACCGTAGCGCGAGATAATCTTGCCTTTTGTTTATCGAATTTCAAATGTGATGATTTGAACACGTTGATCAACGCTTTAACCTTTCATACTTCCATGACGTAATCTATCCTAACCTGAACATTGTTTTTTTCTGTGTACAATTTATTTAGCACCTTCTAAACACTCTAATTTTAAACCTGCCTAATAAAAACAAATCATTTTCGATGTCTGTATTTCCACTATGTTTAATTTAGGCAGGAATAATTCACATCCATGTGGGATTCCATCCGTGTGTAATTCTGGCAAGTGAAATTCGTCCCGATACCAAATTGAAGTATTAACCGTGAATGCTTTTTATCTTTTGCAGATGGATCATTGGCCAACAAACAAACCATCCCTTACCATTCTCCACTACATCACAACCTTCCTTCTCCTTTCAATCCTCACCACCCACCCTTCCTCAGTGAACTCTGCAATCATCCCTCTCGGACCATCACCGTCAGCGGAGAGGACCTCCGAGGGGATGATGATGGCTGCGGGACCAGCCTGGAGCAAGTACAACTACTCGGAGGCATTGAGACTATCTCTGCTGTTCTATGAGGCCCAGAGATCTGGCAAACTGCCAGAGGATAACAGAATACCCTGGAGGGGAGATTCAGCGCTTGATGATAAGGGAAACGACGGAGAAGACCTCTCTGGAGGGTATTATGATGGTAAGCAATCTTTACATTTTAAAGGAACAGTATTAACAGCATCTGATGCAACGCAAGTTGGTACTTTCGTTCTAAATATTACTAAGTGTATTACAACATTTGAAAGAAAAAGCTCTGATTTTTTAGTTGTAAAGTTATACAAAAGACTCCCACCTAGTATCAATCAAATGAAATCAATTAATATCCAGCATATCTTAGATTAAGGGATTATCAAAAATAGATCTGACTATTGTGCTTAAAAAAATCGTCATTGAAATTACTGAAAATTCAGTACTCAAGCCTTGAAGTTGAACCATAAAAGTCGCTGAAAGCCTTACATCTGAAACCTAGTTTGCCTCGGAATAGGAACTCCTGGAGACAGGACTAAAAAATATTCCATATATATTTTTATATTTGTATCTAAAATGTTTATCTTCCTAAAATGTCAAAATTGTAGGCATATTTTTTGATGAAAAAATAAAATAAAATGAAAGTTCACGAAGCTGAAAGTTGGTTAATTTAACCTCTCGGTCCTCGCACATATTTTGTCAGGGGATCAAAATATGAATGTTTTGCAATAAAATCCAGAGAAATTGAATATTTCTGGGATGGTCCGACGCTCTTTAGGGAACCCGCTTGCACAGCGCGGGTATAAACTGTGCGACCTAAAGTTTAAGTTTAGACTTACGGATTTCAATACTTCGTTTGTGTGAAAGCACTATGAAACTAAAATCTGTTTTTGTGATTAAATGCGCTTTCAAAATTATTAAATCGATAATATTTATAAACTTGTACATTTTACACCTTCAACTTAAAACTCACTCTTTGAAAAGCTTATAATTATATAATGAAAGCAGATATTATTTACGTTTCGTCGAAAGCCACAATAAAATAAACGTGCTAATTATTGGTTGGAGAGGTGACGCAATATTGAGGTGTTGGATTGAACGTCATAATATTTAATGGACATCATGAATCATAACTCCGAGCTCACTAGACGCTCTGGAATTCGCAGATATTTGCTTGACATATCAGGTTTAGTAAGTCTAATATTGATTGAATTCCGTGCAAAGTTTTCATATATTTTGTAAGATGTATTTGAAAAAAAAACTATTTCACTTGTTTATTTATCGACTAGAGAGAAAATTGTACGTTATCATAAACAAAACAAGTAGTCATTGTCGCATGGGTCATGTCATATATTATAATAAAGTAATATCGATTTAATATTAAAAAATTGTATTTTGTTGTAAGCAGATTGATGGTAAGAGAAACGGTTGGGTGGCATTTTTATATTAAATTTAAATTTGGTATTGAGTTTAATTAAGTATCAAAATACTTAATTAAATCGAATAATTATTTAATTAATAAAAGGCATTGCAAATATCTAGTGTGTATATGTGCTACTTTATTTATTTATGATATAAAGATCATTAAAGGATTCCATTTTTCATGATTTTAAAGTCAAATTTGGAAATTGCGAGTTAACGACAATTATTACAAAAACCTTTTTTTTTGCTCTACCATAGGTACTATCCTAAATATAAAATAAATATTGTAACGAAAGCATTTCGATGGGCTTATATTTAAAATTATAAACGATCAATTCACATAAACACAAATTATTACAGAAACACAAATATATGGTAAGAAAATTTTTAAATTTCGACCAAAAACGTTTTTTTTTAACATTTTTTATTTCATATTTCATTGTGTAAGATTATACTTTTAGTAATTACCATTAACTTGTTCATATTAGTTATTTAATATATACCAGCTGGTACCCGGCATGCGTTGCTATGCCATTTAATAAAGAAATTGTTTCTCCCTGCGCGTCCTTTCCCAATCACCTTCCCTTCTCACGTTCCCACTCCTCCTTCTCCACCTCCCCTCTTCTCACTCTACTCCCCCCCTTTCCCTCGTCCCGCGAACCCCCCTCCCGAGCTTCCCTCACCCCTCCCGTATTCGCCTCCCCCGATTAATTCCCGATATTAATAATTTTTAATACAAATTTCAACATAAAAAAGAATTATCCAATTTGGTGCAGTCGTTCGGAAGCCATGCGCATACATACATTTCGGCGATTCATTTTTAGAGATAGATATTAACTACGACGCCAACAAAGCACTCTTTTTAGGGTGAATTGCCTAATAAAAAAAAATACACAATTTGTTTGCTTTTCTTCTGACGTTTGCAATTTTGTAATTCTGAACGAATCAACAATGACAACCATCCAAGTATTAAAATTTAAATACGCGGTAATCCCAGTAATGTATATGTTGTCGATTCAAAACCCTTAATTTAATACGTGCTTAAATTCGAGTGGACCCGAGTCTACCATACCGAAGCGACGAACGTCAAATGAAATTGTTGTTTTTACTATCTTCCCGCAATTTTTCTATATTTTATCACTGTTTAAACGTTTCCTGGACCACGACAAACATTTCAAAACCAAAATCAGCTAAATCGGCCCAGCCGTTCTCCAGTTTTAGCAAGACAAACGAACAGCAATAGATTTATATATATATATAGAAAGATAGATTTTGATTAAAAAAATCATTTAATTAAATGAAGACAATATAAGCGAAACTCAATCGAAAATCTGAAAACAGAAAAATCAGAAAAAGATATTGACACATCTGGGACCAGATGTGTCAATATCTTTTTCTGATTTTTCTGTTTTCAGATTTTCGATTGAGTTTCGCTTATATTGTCTTCATTTAATTAAATATTACAATTTGAGGTTTTACTCATAAAGTTAAAATAAAAAAAAAAAAAAAAATAAAAAATCATTTTTCAGCTTGGTAAGTATTTTGGCCTCAAAACTAAATTTAATTTCTATATAAAAAATGCCGCGCATCCTCAATAAAGAATACCTATGCATTTGTAGTATTCAATGGAGAAAGAAAGTGAAATAAAATTATCAAATATAATATAGTATGCGGGTTTAAACATCGCTGGCAGTATTGAAATTAGATTGTCGTGATGTTTATTGTATTTATTAGGAGAAGACATCTTCTATTTATCAAAGACTTATTAATCATCTCTTCACACATATTATGCAAGGTTGTATTTTTATTAGAAGTTTGTAACAACTTTCCATTGGACACTCTAGAATTTTCTAAAATGTATATTTAACAAAAGATAAAATATACAACCGAGACTGATTTTTTTGCCGTTATTATCTATATTTTTATTATTATTTATACAATGGAGAATATCGGACGGGATACTTTACGTGATGCCCGGGCAGTGTCGGGGCTTAACTAGTTTATCAATATTTTGGAAATCCTGCTTGGTTTCCGCCATAATTCTGTCTTTATCATGCATTATGTGACACACATATGTGTTCGTATGTTTTATTGATTTGTATTTATTGGGTCAAGTGAATTATTTAATTTTGTTTCAAATTATTTCTCATTGATGACTATTTAAATACAAACTTCAGTATTTTATTCACAGTCCTCAATTGGAATTCCTGATCTGAGGCAGGCTGTAAGTAGATGTGTTGGTGTTATATCATGATTTCTTCAACTTCGTGTATGTTTATTTCTTCATCTTTCTATTTGATGACTATGTTTGTTGATTCCCTCATCTACATGTTCGTTGACTATGTTTTTTTCCTTCTTTTGTTTGTTAGTTGTAGGTTGTATTGGTGAATTGATAATTTTTATGATCTCATTCATGTTTACATTAATATTGTTGCCATATTTTGATGTTGTTTTTAAACTTGTTTATCTCCAAGGTACTTTTAATTTCTTTTGGGAGGGTATTATATTAAAGCTTTGGATTTTCTGCAGTACATTTGAAGAATTTTATGAATATAGTTATATTAATAAATATCTTTTAACTTTCACCAAAATTTACCCAAAAAGTACCTACATCCGAACCAAAGATTTTCTTATGAATTTAATATAATTGCTGCTCTTTTTTCTCAACAGCTGCCGATTACGTGAAATTCGTGTGGACGCAGGCGGGTACGACTACGGTCCTGGCTTGGGGCCTGATCGAGGGGGGCCGGGGCTACAAGGGCGCAGGTCTGCTGGGACAGGGGCTCTCCTGCCTCAAGTGGGCCACCGACTTCTTGATCAAGTGCCACGTCGCGCCTGATGAACTATATGGCCAGGTATGTTAATCATTCAATTTCGTTTTTTTTTTCATTTATTTGCATGAGATCATGTCTCGGAGAGATTAGGTACACCTTCATCATCACATTACATACCAGGGTAACATTTGATCTCCTTCACAAATGTAATTCTCTTCACTGACTGCAGTCCCTTACTACCAAGAACGACTACATTACGTGCAATGGTGCGCGGCGGAGTTCTAAGTGTTAAGTGATTAATTCAGCACCACCGAGCGATGACATTTTGCAAATGGCGGCGATTGTTGTTGATACTCGTTGTCACTGCTGGTTTGTGTTGTTTTACCGCAACCGACCTCCGTAGTCCAGTGGATAAGACTCTTGACTCATAATCCGGAGGTCGCGGGTTCGAACCCGGCATGCGCAAATAAATTTTATTTGATTAATTTGTGTTATTTCACAATTAATTCATTTAAAATAATATATAGTATATTTGCAGCATGTTCCAGAGTGGAATATACTATCAGTATCGCCCTGGTGTAAGACCACCATTCAGAATTGAAACGTTGCTTGAAAATGGCTTTAGCCGTGTTTGGTGACCAGATCTGAATAGCCAGGTACTTCCCAACCTTCCTCTTCCCCACCTCCTTCCCCTCCCCACTACCTTCAGCCTCACAACATACCCCAATTGGGGATGCCATAGTCTCACAGGCTCCAGACGAGAGCAGTTGAGATTCTTGTGCGGAATTCACTGTAAAAAAAAAAAAAAAACCGTATTGATTAGACTGTTTTAAATAGTGAAGTTTTCCTAGCTACAGACTTACTGACTGAAGTAATTTGGCGGACGCAAGCACAAGTGTGTAGATGCTATAGTCGGCCTTGCTTATCACTCGCTTCCTATCTCAGTCCATCTTATCCTGCTCTAAACTTCTCCCATGCAGTCTTCCCATATCCCTTCTTTGGTCTCGCTCCGTGTCCACTTCTACTGCGGCATCCACATACTTATAATATTCTTGATGTACTAACATCTGACATTCTTTCAACATGATTGTCCAGCCATTCGCACTATGGGTCGAGAGCGAATGTCCGATTTTGCTCTCCGATTTATCCTATCAGACTATCAGATCTGACGAACCACCCACAAGTCCGATGTTTTGTGATCTCAGTTGTTTATGATCTGGCGATATACTACAATCAGCATAAAATATAATCTATCGATTTATTTATTTGTTTACAGACTTTCTCCCAGGCCAGGTCCCTTATTTCCCGATCACGGTACTCCTTTAAACTTACATTATATAAATTAATAATTAATTTATTTATTATTACCATGTTTAATTTGTAGAACTCCATATTAATTCCACTCCATTTAATTTGTAGAACTCCATCTATGTTTCAATAAAAATTAATACGGGAGGCGTGAATGGGTGCCGCTAAACCGGAAACTATTGACTGGATAGCCATTACCTCTGCCATAGGTAACCCTGCGTGGTTCGCTGCGTTTGGTGACTTAGGAGGGGTGCGCGGGTTCAAGTGGTGAGGTTTGTCCAGGTCTTGGCGGTGAATGTCTTGAACATACTGAACCCCTGATTACTACCCATCACTCATACTTTTTCCTTCACACTTTCTCTCCTTCCTTTCTTCATAAAGACTCTCCACACAGCATCCCCAAATTTTAAAATTAGTTTCCTCAGGGTCTCCTGTATGGAGATAGTGTAAATAAAGAACGCTTACCAGCGCACGAATGCTTATCGAGCAGTTCAACAGAATCCACTTAACTTCGGGAAAAATTACCCATTCTATTGCACGTAGCTGCTAATAATATCATGCCTCAATCAGCACGATTTTATTCGGTTAGTTGAACTATGAACAACCTACCTGATTGTATAGATCACGTTTAATAAGAACTGCATAATATACGTTATTAAATAATAATAACACGGTACCTGCCTGCTTCATAGATAACTAGTTAGTTCATAAATGTGGGTCATTGCTCCCAAGGTCGACAGGCAATCATTTTAATAACCGTCTTAGAATTTCAAGCAATTTTTAAAGTAATGTTCTACAAACCGCAAAATAAATTACCTGTTATCAACGGATAATTGATACGTCAACAGTTTTACGTACTTTGTATCAGCGAGGATTCCCAGAATCATTTATTTCATCTATCAAAAATGTACAACGCACTTATTTCATGTGAATACTTCACAAGAGTATCACCTGATCTATGTTGTGAGATTGAAATCACCTGGGGTATGTTATGAGACTGAAGAAGGTAGGGTAGGAAAGAAGATGGGGAAGGGGAAGATTGCGAATTACCTCTCAGTACAGATCTCGTATGGATTACCATATTAATGGGTCTCGTAGTAAACCAGCAGAAAACCAAATACATGGCCGAAGGATGCGCCCAGCAAACCCCAGCTCTCTCGTGTGGAAGCCAAAATTTTTAAACGGTATTAAGATTCACATACCTAGGCTCCCTGATAACAAACGACAATAATGCCACAGAGGAGATCCTGAAGCGCATAGTGAACGCAAATCGCTGTTATTTCCGCCTACAAAACCAAATAAAATCCAGATTGCTGTCCAGAAATACAAAGATATTAGTATACAAAACACTTCAGACCAGTACTCACACACGCAGCTGAGACTTGGGTACTAACTAAGAGAAATGAGCGAGCACTGGACGCTTTTGAAAGGAAAATTTTGAGGCGTATTTTCGGCCCGGTTTTAGAAAGCAGACGTTTTAACAATGAGCTATGTATTCTATTTAAGGATCTAAACGTCACAAAATTTATTAGACTGGGAAGGCTTCGGTGGGTCATGTAGAGAGAGTGACCGAGCATCAAGCACTAAAGTCCCTGTTGAACTCAAGATCGATAGGGCGAAGGAGCCTGGGAAGACCAAGTTAAGATGGAGCGACAACGTCCTCAAAGATATATCTACCTTGGAGCTTCTAAACTGGAGAGAGCTGGAACAAAACCGAAATGAGTGGAGGAAGACTCTTGAGGAGGCCAAGACCCACCAGGGGTTGTAGAGCCAAGAGTGATGAGAGATCTGATCACTATTACTATTTCAAGCAATCTCAAGAAAATAAGCTAATTTTACCACAAGCCAAACTTATAGATTATTAGAAATGTTTAATCCTTTGCTTTTCTTGAAGCCCATCTACAGAATCGTCTTGCAAATTCTCAGCGTATATATCTAATCTGGCTTTTTCGACAGTCTTGTGACACGAGACGTGTTTTTATCTGCCTTCAAAATCTGGTCACGTCCCAAAGAGACAAGTCAACAAATTTACAAAAGCATAATGCTACTACGGTCTATTCTCGATAATAGCCAAAATCAGAATTTATAAAACATTCTTCGGACAAGTGTAAAACTAAGGGAAAGAAAGCTGCACAAAGAATAGCGAAAGGGTATTGGATATTATTTTAGAGACTATCCTGAGAAAATTCTAAGCAGCCATTTAACAAAATGGTGTTTGTTTAGTTCTGAAACAGTTTAAAAACTAAACCCATGTTTCCAAGTCCTTCATTGTTCATTTAATCCTTTGTCTTTCTCCTTTCCTTGAAAGTCCCTACTTATTAAGAAAAGAAGAAGATGTTTTCATACCCACGTGGAACCCACCCATTGGCACAAAAATCTAAAATTACTTACTTGTATGAGTTAGAAAATTGCGGTGATATCGATCACATCTCGCCATTGAAATCTCACTATTAATCGCAAAAATTACTAATTAATGAACCCCAAAGTGTCGGTAATTGTGACCAAGATGTACCGTTATCGAAGTGAAGTGCAGCCATCACCAAGATCGGTCTAGAAACTGCGGATGAACCCATCAAAATGTAGGGACTTATCCTTCCATTTGCCATTTCGAGTCAAAAACGCAGTCAATTGTCTTGTTTTCGCAAAATTTAGATTTACAATCCACATCTCTCTCGTGTTCACGACATTGGTCGTGACAGTGTTTGTCCTTTATCTTCTGAGTCAGTGGAAGTAAATAATGACCCTTCTAAGGAACTCATTATTCAAGATTTTAATAATTATTTCGGATGAGTGTTTGTCACTATTCTGAACTATGCAAGAACTCCATGCTGCCACCAAATAAGGGGTCGAAGATTTTACTACCAGGTTTATGGAGTAGCAGTGTTCTGGATCCAAAACCCTTCCCCAGTTTACCGACTTTACAATGATACAAGTAAATATAATAAACTTGCGCGTTCGCGGCATGCGTTGCAACGCTACTTAAATTGAGATTTTTTTCGCCCTGCATGTCCCTTCCCATTCGTCTCCGTTCCCCTTCCGCGTCCACTTCCCATCCCGCGTTCCATCTCTACCATCCCCGTCTTTCCCCTTCACTCTTCCGTTTCCAACAGTCCGCGACCTCCCGCCCTCCCAGCCCCCTCCAGCATCCCCCTTCCATCTTCCCCACTTTTCCATACCCGCGTTCCCCTCCCCCCTCCCGAATACATCTCCACCTTCCTCTCGCTTCTCACTTCTGCGACTTCCCCTCCGCCCCTCCCGGATTCCGCGCACAACAACTCGCAATTGCATGAATGCATAGGAGATAATTTCGTAACGCCAGAGCTCACTATTGTATATAGAAACCATCGCGGGCAAGAGGTCATCAAATCACAAAATTTCATGGCAATTGACTGAATGGTTTAGGAACGCATAAGGGACGAACAAAGAAACATTAATTTATACCTAATACCTACTATCTGTTAAAAACCCGCTCCACAGGTTCTGACCGCTAGGCCCTGCGGGCAGCTTTTGGTTCGGCTTCGCCCGGTTAGAGTTGGTGACCATTTTATAGATCCAATATGAACTGATTCCAAAAACAGCCATTTTCTCGGATCCACCGTAGCTCGTCACCGGGACAAATAACCGAGACAGAGGAATGACGTCATATGTAACATATAGCCACTTGACACAACATTCACAAATTCGTAGCAGTTATACCTAGGGGGGAGGCGTCCCCGTCCGATCTGCTGACGGAAGTAGCGACATCTTGTGTCAAATTCTTGAATTCGAAAGCGAATTATAACAGTAGCTTTGTGTGAAATTCCAGTTACACAGATGTAAGGGGTGGCATCCGACATGCATTCGTAGCTGGGTATAATTAATACTGTTCGATGTATTAAGAATAGAAGAACTCCTGTAATTTGCAACATTCAGCGCTCAGACATCGATTTGTTGGGTCTCTTTAAATTCTGTTCAAATTATCAAACTTTCACTTTGCCACTACTAAAAATATCCATCAATGTCTTGAGATTATATTATTAGATGATAAACGTTAGTAGTACCTAAATGTTTTCAATCATGCGAGTAGAATATTGGCGGTTAATTCTGGTGATATGCAACATCTTTTTTTAAAGAATGACGTAAGGAAATTTCGTCATCCATCTCATTATTATACTAGTCTACAGTTCTTTAGAAAACCTTTTATGTGTGTCAAGAGTGCAACAAAGTAAATATGTAATGAGGATTTATTGAAATACAAGTCTCTGTACGTGGAATGTTCAACAGAGCAAATGAGGAAAACTGTGCAGATTGATCGCAAAGATGCATCGTTTGACCGCTTCAAAAGAAAAATACTTTGATGCCCAACATTCATTCATGTACCTTTTCAAAATTTTAATTCCTACCTACAAATACTCTTTTTCCCTACCTACTTTAGAAAGGGGTTATGTTTAGGTATTTAATCCTGGTTGGACTTTTCAGTTTACAAATTGTAAACCTTTCCAAATCTGTAAACTGGATTGCGTGTGTAGTGGAGATTTTTCAATAAGAACTCTTGATTATGCGAGTCAAATATATTTACAGAAAAACGTTATTTTACAATAAACTTGATACGGAGAACCCGTCTGCTTGTTTAGGATTAAATAGATCCCAAAACACATAAATCGCGTTATACTTACATAAGACCAAAAACGTCCCGAGTGACCTTACATTTTAAAAGCTATATATCTCTTTTCCTCTTCAGCAAAAATATGTATTTTTTCTGTTAACCAGAAAGAGAACAAAATAATGCTTCTTATTGTGTTTGAAATATGAAAGCTATCTTGCATAGATATTTTACAATCTCGATCCAAAGTGACGGTTTCAGAATTTTCGCAAGAAACTGAGGCTTCCGGATTGTGAGGTGCGAATATATTGGACCAAGCAGACGGGTTAAAACAATGACGACTAGAGGGAAGGTATAACAGCCGAACGGAACGGACGCGGAAAACGGATTAATTTGCATTGTCGTGCACTGGACCGGGCAGCTCTCGGTGATACCAGTCGGTAAAATTAAGCAATATTTTAAGGTTTTTCGGCCATACTACCTTATGCTGATTAAATACAATCATGTATCTTAGTTGAAAATTAATAATCGTCTAATCAACACATATTGTGAGTGTTGATAATGGAGCCGTGTTTACGTAATTACGTTTGACCGTGTCGAAGCAGATAAGGGTATCAGCGAAATTTAAACAAGCGAAGGAGGAAAACAATGTAAGCCGGCAATCCTTGATTTTCCCCATTCTTTCCGCTCTGCGGGTATCTTTTAACCCTCGACCCGTCGCGTGGGGTCTTTAAAAGCCAGAATGCTAATTATGTACATTTAAAATGTTCCCACTGATTCCTTTCTTTAGGTAGCTTCCCAAAAGGGACTATACTTGACGCTAGCGCCGCCAAAATTCAGTCTGCGCATGTGAGATACAGACTTGTGTTTCGGCGTGAGGCTCAAAAAATCAACAAAATTCAATGAAAAACCAAGTTTATACGTTTTTTTCATTATATTTGGTTGATTTTTTTGTAATAATATAATTCTTTGTTATTATGATTATTTGTGAAACGTAGGAAATATTCCTCTTTTCTAAAAATTCGCATTTTTCGACTTCTCTTTAAATTAAGATGGCCACAAATGAATTGAGTTTTCACGACAATATTAGCGAAACTCAACCGAAAATCTGGAAATATTAGCGAAACTCAATCGAAAATCTGTTCGCGCCCCGGAAAGCCGAAGTTCCTGGGTTCGAGTCCCAGGTGTGCCCAAATCTCAAAGAGTTATAAGTTTGATAAAAATTGAATAATTTTTTTTTAAAGTTTTCTATTCAAAAATTCTGATTCAAAATTGTGAAAAATGTTGATTCTTAAGCTTTTACATTGAAAATAAATATTTAATTTTTAATATTTCTTTTTATTACAATGCAGTCAATATCACCTGACTATAACCAGTTCAAATAACACGTAAAATGTAAGCTATAACAACAATTTTATCATATTTAGTTTTGGGTTCCACAGCGACCCGCGCGACACCTCGCGTTAACAAAAAGACGCGACAGGCGGAGGGTTAAGTCCCAAACAAAAACCTTCAAAAACACTTTGGATTGTAGAACTACTAGTATTTCACAGAGAAGTTTGCACAAATATTTCACGTAAAATATTTGTACCCAAACTTAGGCATTATAATGATCCACATTTTCTAATTGAAGTAAATAACTAACTCACCGTCATTATTCGTGACTACATAGATAGGTAGGGAGGGTAGAATGCCACACAACTCTGTCCCAACATACCCGATATGTAAAAAAAGAATATGCTTGTAGTTATATAAAAAGAAGCTTTATTTCTGATTCCCTACCACATTTTTTGCTCAGGTATTATTAGCTGTGCATTTTTTGTATGGACGTATCAACGGTCGAGATTATGTTTAAACAATTCATGTGTGATTATATATTTTTTTAGATGTGGTTGGTTCTTAGAAAGATAATTCTCACAGAATCCCTGAGAACAAGTTAGGGTGCAAGCGAATTCTCCAGTTATGCTTTTATATATTATTCTTAATTATCTCTGAATCTGTGTTTTCTCCTCAATAGAAAACATCTACATGTATTATTATTATTTATTAATATAAAAAAATATTTGTGAACCAAAACGTTTATATAAACGGGAATATTTCGGTTTGTGAAGACTTTTCGCAATTTTCGACTTCTTTTTAAATTAACATGGCTTTAAATGGAGAATTTAATGATTACCATAAAATATTGGATTGTTCACAATTTTTTTTTTAAAACACGGTTATGTAGATATTTCTTTTTGTCAATTACTCCTACCATATCGTAAAATAAAAAGTGGACCTTTTTAATTCCAAGCTGAACAAATATAAAATCTTTGAAAAATTCATAAAATAGTTATTTTATTACATATCATCAGTAATTTTTTTTTGTTCATATAATTCTGTTGTAAATTTGTTTTGTATAATTCTGTCTTCTTATTATATTATAATATTATGCTTTTATTTTCGTTTTATACAATTCTGTTCATTTTTTAACAAGAGGAAGAAATCTTTAATTTTTTGTATTTTTGGTAGAATGTAAAAAATAATAAAATTTATCTGTCGATTCCCAAAGATTTATAAATCAACTAGCAGACCCGGTCACACGTTGCTGTGGCTAACGAAACAAAACGCCATTACCCAACCTTTATAAAATCCACACCACCAGCTGCCCGCTGCCTGAATTGAATATTTGAATTTCTCGGCTTTTCTCTACTATAATAAGCATGTTGAATCACTCTATATATTGGTGAAAACCGCATGAAAATCCGTTGCGTAGTTTAAAAGATCTATGAGCACATACATTTTAAGCGACTTCATTTTATACTATGTAATGATTCTGGTTTTTGAACTGTTAATTCGTGGTGGAATTCCATTGTATTAGAATCTTTAAATTAAAATTCTTTTGTACTTTATCCGTAATAGGATGAAACCGGTCCTGATAAAAATTAAATAAGTGGAAGAAAGTACAAAAGTGTTTTAATTTAAAATTCTACGTAATGATAATGATGATAAATATGTTTAATTTCAAAAAATCATTTTGTTCTTTTAGGTTGGAGATTTCAACATCGATAAGAATTATTGGGGAAGACCGGAGCAGATGAACATGTCACGACCAGCTTATAAATTGGATATTTCAAAACCAGGTACGGTGTCAAATCTGTACTTAATCTTATCAATTAGAAGATAGCCATCAATGATTTGCAAATAAAAATATCGTCATCCCAAAAAAATCTAACAAAGAGCAACTCGAGTGAAAATAACTCACTGATGCAAAAGTGAATTAGAGATTATCGTTCATTCATTGGTATCATTGGTATCATCAAGAACCCAATATTTCCAATGATTGCTTTCTTGGTTATATACTACTCTTCTCTCTCTAGTGTTAAAAAGACAACATTGAAATAATTCAAATTAATGTTTAACTACGAAAAAGTTTTCTCACCCGACAATGTATTATGTCGGAATTTTGGTTCTTCACCTTCTCTTCTTTGTTTTAAAGTTTTGGATACCTTTGCAAGGTCCAGCATCAGAGCAGATATATGTCACTCTTCTTGAGTTCTTATCGCCTTTAACAACTTCTAATTCCTCTTTAACTTGTCACTAGCAAAAATTTGGTTGACTTTCTTGGAATACAGAAATGGAATACAGTGTGCATACATATAACTCAAAATCGCTATCTAGAACTTTGGCTTTGAAGAAGGGCGCTGTTGTGCAAGATGCCTAAACACCCCTAAAAATAACCGGCATGTCTAAAAAGATAGCATGATAAGTATAATATGGCTATTACACATACCTTGTTAATAATTATTAAATTTACTGGATGGTCTTTTGAAGGTTACACACATTATTGTAGTATTTAGCAATTTGTTGAAGAAGAAGATAATATTAACTAAAAATGATAGAGAAAATAAGCGGTCTTTTCCTTTTTTATTTTCCTTTTAGATTTAATAAGAGAAAACCGAACGGACATTTTGTCCGTACAAAATGTATTCCTCTCTGAATTTTGACCCTAGTTCAAATGGTTCCACGACAACTTAGAATCATACAACTTCAACCCCCCTTCGCTATCAATGACTTTTTAAGAAGATGTTGAAGGTGCATGATTCTGAGTTGTCTGGTCACCAGTTCAAATATGTTTTAATATAAAACAAATCTTTTAAATAAAATGTAGTTGGTAAAAAATCGGTCCAGCTTTAGAGGAGAAATTGTGGAACTTAAATCTTCTATTTGGACGATTTTCTACTCCGCCTCCTCCACCTTCCCTATCCCCACTTCCCCCCCCCCCCCCCTCCTTCTCTCCCTTCCCCCACCCCACTCCCCCCCTCTCCACCACCTTCCCCCCTCCCCCTCCACATTTTCCCCCTCTCCACTACCTCTCCACCTCTTCTTACACCTCCTCCCTTCCTCCCACCTCTCCCCCTCCCCCCCTCCCTTCACCTCTCCCTCTCCCCCCCTTACCACCTAGCCCTCTCCCACCCCCTCTCTCCCCCCCTCACCAACCCCTCCATACGCGTTACATTCCTTTTTCAAACAGCTCGAGTGCCACCTATTGCAATTTTTTTAATACAAATTTCATAACGCTAGAGGTCTGAACTGTAGCCTATTTGTTATTCTGACGTAAGAACTATATTATTATGAAGTTTCATTAAAATCCATTTCGTAGTTTTTTCGTGAAAGAGTAACAAACATACATACTCGTACATCCATTCATCCATACAAACTTTCGCCTTTATAATATTAGTAGGATTATCAACCTTAGGTGCAGTTGTCCCTTTCGCTCAATATCATGGTGGGGGGGAATCAGCGACAGTGTTTGTTTGGTAAAATACTTATTATTCGAATTTCTCGGCGATCGTTTTCATCCCAATAATTATTATCACATTTTTCAATTTTCAACATTCAATTGTCCTTCCAGCATCTGATGTAGCCGGCGAGGTATCAGCGGCTTTGGCAGCAGCCTCCATGGCCTTTAGGCTTCACGGAGATCCAGTTTATGCGGATCTCTGCCTCCGTCACGCCATAGAACTTTATCACTTCGCCAACAAACATCGAGGGCTATACCATCTCTCGATGAAGGATATTCTTCAGTTCCATGAGTGAGTTGTAATAAATTATAGATTTTCTGTTACCAGTTCGATATTATGTTCACATTTTTAAAATAAACATATAACAAAATACCTACCGAACGAAGAGTAATTGAATCGTAATATATGAACCTGGGTTGTGTAAATAATCCCATACTCGCAGGTCATAATACCCTAAAAATTATTTAATTAGTGAATCTAATCGCGGACAAAAATGTATCAACAGAATGCCAATTAGCAAATCTAAATACATACAAAAGATAATCTTATAGAGCGATCATCTGCTACACAGGCGACCTTTTGGTTATTTTCCACACGTTAGAACGTTTCGCAGTTCAAACGGGCACAATACATTTTAGTATCCCCGAAAGCACATAGAGACCACCAAACTATTTTGTGATATAAATAGTTTTAATTTATTATCGAGATAAAAAACTAAAATATGATGCCTAACTAGTGATATGACAAATGAGTGAATTTTTTGAAGCTAAAGGTTACGCTCTTCAAACTCAAGTTCAACCATATTGGACGCATAGAATGACCTATATAGATAACCGTTGAACCTTATTTGTTTGAAAGAAAAAACGGAAACCACCCAAGTTTAAAGAGATGAGAACAACGAACAACGAAGAAAAAAATGATGCATTTGAAAGAGGCCTTTTTTAAACACGGGCTTTAAGTTTTTGAAGATGTCATAGTGAGTTTAAGACTTGAAGACAAAATGAGGATGCATTTGCCATCATCACACTTTTTTAAGAAACTGGCTGGTTGGATTTAAAGAATATTTAGTTCTGGCGATTGTCTTGTTAGCTTTGACTCTTCTGATCTCCTGACTAATTTAATACCTGACTTATTAAATTTCAACTTGCGTTACTTAATTTTCAGATCCTCTTGCTATGGGGATGAACTCGCTTGGGCTGCAGTTTGGCTGTACAAAGCAACCAACAACTCTTTTTACTTAGACGAAGCGGAAAACCACTACAATGTCTTTAGACTAAAGGTAAAAATCGCTTTACTTAATCTTCCATACACCAACTTTTTGCGTTCTTCCGTAAGTATTTCATTTCGATGGAAGATATTTTACACAGAAATCACAAAATTGGTTTTCACGTTAAAAAACAAAACAAACGCTGTAGCAAACTCACCAATTTTGCGTGTTTTCCAAATATTCAATATTCTTTATCCCAATTCAATTCTCGAATCCCCCACAAGTCAAGTCAAGTTCAAGTCCCCCACAATCATTTAAACAAAAACATTACTCAACTACATTTCAAACACACAGGTACACACACACATACATTTTTGCACCATATACGTTTTTAAAAACATTATATCGTTTACATTTACCTCAAATCGTTCCCTAGCTTGTACTAAACCCTGCCAGATAAAATGTTTGAAATTATATTAACATAATGTCAGACATGTCATTTCTTTGTTCATACTGATGCCTGCAAGAATTTGTAAAACCTTGTTAACTGCTTTAATCGTGTAATCTTGGTTTCTAAAATAATAAAACTTTAAAAATCTCCTGATTTCACCATCAAATTTGCAATTTTGTGATACGACCATTGAGTTAACCTATAAAAACTTGTGGCTTTTCAGGAAAGACCAAACGAATTTTCCACCGGACACCGAGTAGCAGGGGTTCAAGTCCTTTTAGCAGAGGCGACAGGAAGAACAGAATTCAAGAAACAGGCCAAGCAGTTCTGCGAGTTCCAGGCTGAGGGTCAGAAGAGATCTCCCAAGGGTCTGCTGTGCATTGAGAGATTCGGAGCTTTGGAACATGCGGCTAATGTGGCTTTCTTGTGTTTACAGGTAATTTCATTACTAAATTGTTATTAATTTCATTACAAAATTGTTAGCCAACGAATCCAGCCATTAATATGATATATGTATTTAAGTAGACATTTTTTTAGTTTTTCTTTAATCATTGCTTTGAAATTACATAATTTGAGGATTTTTCGACTACTATGCTAGACAGATGTCCGTGTTGTGGTATAAATACATTATTATTTTTATCGTGAATAATTTTTGGGGTGTTATGCTGTGTTGCGTTACCTCCTTCTTTAGCCAATGTTTTGGAGAGCGTTACAGAGTTCATTATCAGGGCAGACGTGTAATGGAGATGGGTGATGGTCTTGATGATGGATACTGTACTGCTATCCGAAACGTTGGCTAAAAAAGGATGTAGGGCAACACAGCAAAACCACAAAAATAAATTACATTCAGTCAGTAATGAAGCCCGGTACGATCAAGGGAATTTATATGGTGTGGTAGCCTTTCATTTCCCATCCATGAAAAAGGTTCCCGTTTTAATCTGAATAGCGTTCTTTTGAAGATATGAGGGCTGGAAGTTTCGCCCCCTAAAAAATTCTACAGTTCAGAATATTTTAGAGTAAGTATTCGAGAGCATTCCACAAAATTCCAGAACATCCCGGAATATTCTAGAATGTCTAGAACCTTCGGGAACATCCCGGAACATCCCAGATCATTGTGGAACATTCCAGAACACTCCCGAATGTTGTAGAATGTTCTGGAGCATTGTTGACCATTCGAAGCCTTTTTTGTATGGGTAGGGCTACCCATTGGTAGGGGTATATAAAACAATAGTGAATTTGAACGTCAGTTCAATCTCGATCAACTCACTAAGCGAAGCGGGGTACCCCAGCTAGTAATAAATAATCTGTTTTTTTTATTGTCATTATTGTACAACAGAATAATTTCTAATAAATAATCTGTTTTTTTTTTATTGTCATTATTGTACAACAGAATAATTTCAATTACAGTACAATTTAGTTACCCTATCAGCATTTAGGCAAGTGACTCTTCAATAATATTTTTAAGGCATATAAAGAACAGTCACTTACACCCAAATGGTTTGCAATTTCATTTAACAGCATCACTCCCCTCGTCATGCTATGCTTTGCCAAGACGTCTGTTCTACTGTTCGGTACTTTAAATAAGTCATTATGTCGACTTCGACTGTAGTGAACATGCTGTTATCATGTTAATGTGCAAAAGAACACTCGTGTTGGGTCCCTCTGTAGCTATTTTCTTTTGGCTCCCTATTCTGATTCGTTACAACGATAATCTCCAAGATGGGAAGTACGCATTCATGTTTTGTTATGAAGTGTTATACTGTATCGTTGTATCATTGAGGACTGAATGTTTTTTTGGCAGGTGGCAAACCTTGGAATCGCAACAGAGACCAGTCGAGTGATGGCGATGCAGCAAGTAGACTATGTACTGGGAGACGGAGGGAGGAGTTTCATGGTTGGGTTCGGAGAGAACCCTCCCACTCAACCCCACCATGCTGCAAGGTACACCACACTGCTTTTCTTATTTATATATTGTTATTAGTTAAGTTACATCATTTTAAATTTAATATCTTATACCCAACCCTTTGCTGCCGCGACTGCCATCTGAACGATCGCAATTTTCCACCTACCGGTGACTGCTCAAATGAATGATTGTAATCCTCCAATCTTAATCCACTTTCCAATATCCGTTCTAGTTGAAACTCGATAGATAGACTCTTAAATTTTAATAAAATTACCTAATTTTATATTAATTGCTAAAAAATGTTTTACACACTGTCACCGGTATGTTCCGAGTATGTTTGTAATCATGTTTTGTGTAATATTGTGACAATAATTGTTGAATCTAATGTAGCCTGAACCCAAATACGAATCTGCTAGTTGAACTCCTTTGTGCAATTTACTTATCGAATACCCATACCTACTTGTGTTATGCCTACTTAAGTCTTTCATGCTAAGTTTATTATTTTAGGTACTTAGGTATTATTTTTATACTTGTTATGACGCTCCTGTACGATTATTATTTGTCATGTCTCTGTTACGTAAATTATAAATAAAATAAAATTAAAACCAACAATATAATGATTATTATCTCTTTTCAGTTCTTGTCCAGACCTCCCAGCATCCTGCGGCTGGGAACGTCTCCACTCAAAAGAGGCCAACCCCCAGGTTCTCTATGGTGCCTTGGTATCTGGTCCGGATGAAAACGACGTCTTCATAGATACCAGGGCGGAATATGTCTTCACCGAAGTTAACACGAACTTCAACGCCGGATTCCAGGGTGCCCTGGCCATGCTTCTGGACATCCACAATGGAAATGGCACAAACATCGGTAACGATGTTTGATGATTTTTGTGTTTCTGTGCCAGCCATGGCAGATTGAAGTTTGTTTGAATCTGAAGAGTTAAAAGATAAATAATCTGGAATTATTGCTGGACATTTCATATAAATTATTTAAAAAACACTCAGGAGCGTCTATTTCGGTCATCGAAGAAGCAAAATAATGAATTTGACAAATTCGTTATACACGAGTACGTATTCACTTGGCGGACATTTTTTGTTCATTACAATTATTTATGTGACATACGGGATAATTTTTTTTACTTATTTTTTTTCCTTCCCTGAATAGTTGCTCCTCGTTGTAATTAATCTGATACGAAGTGTTTGTAAAATAATTTATTCGCACGATATCCAGCGTTTCTGGATATTTAAAAGATAAAAACTGATGAAAGTGTATTGTGGGCTTATCCATGTGCCAAAGAAGGCTCAATATTTCTAACTCCTGTGGAAACTGAACAATTGTGAATTTCGAAATTATTCTGTCTTGGCTTTCCAATCTTGTCTTTACAATCAATTTCATTGGCCCGTCAAAGTCTAGAAATTATTGGTTCAGTGATTTAAAATATTTTTATTTTATATTTATGACTCGAAATTATTTATGAGCATTGCGTCATTATTATTATATAAGATTTTTTAAATAGAAGTTCTAATTTTTTGTTCATTTATAAAATTTGTCTGTAGAAAACAAATTATGATTTTTAAAACTTTGTTGATTCTATATATATTATTTACTTTTGATTTGCAATTAACGTGATCATTATTTTAAAATGTAACTATCTTTTTGGTTTATGTTATTAAAGTAATTTAATTTTGTTAGTATCTAGGTTCTTACCTTTTTACCTAGGTTTGGCTGACGGATTTACAATGGATACCCATCGCCCCAAAACGATTTAAAAAATGCTTACTATCAAATTGATTATGGGAGAAATCATGTGAACACTGGAAAGGAAAAACGGCTTAAGCGCCATACAGGTTTTTGGTGCTTCAGCCACTCTTCCTTTCTATCTGCATGGCACTTTAGCCATTTTTCCTTTTCAGCAACGATTACATACGTTAAATGTTTATTTTGGATCTTGTGCGTTTATCACCTGTACCAAAAATATTTTGTTTATTACAATGAACTGTCAAAGCAAGATGAACTGCATTCGAATAAAAATATTTTGCTATTTTACACCTACAGATAGTTGAGTATGAATTCCGATTCCATAAAATAGTTTTTTAATGGGTTTATATTGTAATTTATGATCGTGGATGTTATGCAGAAAGCTCTGTGGGTTTATATTTGTAAATATGTGTGAATAAATTAATTAATATTATGTTAAATAAATATTTGATAAATAGACAGATTTTCTATAAAATCATGTATTGATTGTGTCGTTAATAAATGCCATCTTTAAGGATAATACTTAAAATAATATTATGTGTATTACAATTTAGGAGACTCAAATCTTTGCTTTTCTGCCGACGATATGTGTCTTACAATTTAGGAGACTCAAATCTTTGCTGCGTCTGAAAAAACAGACCATGTGCCTAATATATATTTTCAGTTATAAATCACAATTTATTTTTAGTTAAATTCGAAAAATTCACCATGTTTTTGATTTTTCGAATTAAAAACAGGTTCACATTTAAACAACTGAATACTTTGATTTGCCAATATTGTCGTCTATACGAACAAGTGTAATATGGGTAAAACAGATTGCATATTATAGTAATTTTGTGTTTCAATGGTGCATTTCTTTTATGCTTTTTTGTCGCAAGCTTGAGATGATAAAAATAATGAAGGTTTGTAGTTCTTACTTTATATTGGTATAGGACTAAAATTAACATAGAGATTGTAAATAAGTATCATTTAAGATTGTCTTTTTTATGAAAAGGTCTATGTGTGATGTATGGTACATAGCCTGTTTTGGAGAAGCAGGCGTGTGTAGAGTTAAGAACCTACCGGAACCGATTTGGAAATAATAATTTTCTTTGCCATATTTGTTTTGCCATTTTTGTGCTTGTATATTGCTTTGATGTTATTTTTACAAATAAAATAAAATACATGTTGCGTGTGCTTTTTATTTATTCGTAGTAATTGCTTATAAAGTTGAATGAAAATATAATATGTAGATTACCTATAATATCATTGGGTGAATAATTTTTCATTGCCAGATGGTAAAGATCTGGGATGAATAATAGGATTTGATCAATGTGCCAAAATACGATAAAATTTAAAGGTTTTTACGACTACAACTATAAAACTTATTTAGTAAATTGTGTGTATAAAGATGACTGAAAATATAATGAATAGATTACCTACAATGTTATTGGGTGAATCTTTTTCTTTGCCAGATGATATTGATCAGGAATAGTAATTAAAATATGATCAATGTGTCAAAATACATAAACATTTTATATTAAAGTTAAAAAATACATAAAATTTTAAGATTTAAAGATTTTAGGACTAATATAAAAGTCATTTAGTAAATTGTGTGTATAAAGATGACTGAAAATATAATATTTAGATCACCTACAATATTATTGGGTTAATTACTATTCATTGCCAGATGGTAAAGATCTGGGATGAATAATAGGATTTGATCAATGTGCCAAAATACGATAAAATTTAAAGGTTTTGCGGCTAATATAAAACTCATTTAGTAAATTGTGTATATAAAGGTGACTTAAAATGTAATATATAGATTACTAACAATGTAATAGGGTGAATCTTTTTCATTGCCATAAATCCGGAACGGCAATTAGGATTTGATAAATATGCCAAAATTAGATAGAATTTAAAGATTTTACGACTACAACTACAAAACTTATTTAGTAAATTGTGTGTATAAAGATGACTGAAAATATAATGAATAGATTACCTACAATGTTATTGGGTGAATCTTTTTCTTTGCCAGATGATATTGATCAGGAATGGCAATTAAAATATGATCAATGTGTCAAAATACATAAACATTTTAGATTAAAGTTAAAAAATACATAAAATTTTAAGATTTAAAGATTTTACGACAAATATAAAACTCATTTAGTAAATTGTGTGTATAAAGATGACTGAAAATATAATCTTTAGATCACCTACAATATTATTGGGTTAATTACTATTCATTGCCAGATGGAAAAGAACAGAGAAGCAATTAGGATTTGATCAATGTGTCAAAATAAGAAAAAAATCTAAAGAATTTTATTCTAGGTGCCACCGGTACTAATAAAAAGTCGGGAGGAGAAAATTACCAGCAAGTAAGAATAAAATTATTAACATCTGTAAAGATGTTTTCCCTTCGTAAAAGTGCCTAAGGTAACTACGATTAATATGAAACTCGTTTGTGTATATTGTGTGTTTTTTTTTATACGGTGTATACCGCACAAGAATCTCAACTGCTCCCGTCTGGAGCCAGTGAGACTATGGCATCCCCAATTGGGGTATGTTGTAAGGCTGAAGGTAGTGGGGAGGGGAAGGAGGTGGAGAAGATGAAGGTAGGGAAATACCTGGCTATTCAGATCTGGTCACCAAATACGGCTAAAGCCATTTTCAAGCAACGTTTCAATTCTGAATGGCGGTCTTACACCAGGGCGATACTAATAGTACCTATCTTCCACTCTGGAACATGCCGCAAATATACTATATATTATTTTAAATGAATTAATTGTGAAAAAATAATTAATCAAATAAAATTTATTTGCGCATGCCGAGTTCGAACCCGCGACCTCTGGATTGTGAGTCAAGAGTCTTACCCACTGGACTACGGAGGTCGTCAAAGGGTATTTATAGATAACTAAAAATATAATCCGTAAATTAACTTCAATATTATTGGTTGAATAATTTTTTGTCAGAAGACATATATCAGGTATGTCAATTGGGATTTTTTCAATGTGCCAAAATACGATAAAATTTAAAGAATTTTTTCTACTACACCTGTACTAATTTAAAGTTAGATGAAGAAAATTATCAGTAAGTAAGATTTAAATGATTAACATTGTACAGAAGTTTTCTCATCATAAAAGTGCCTCAGGTTAAGATTAATTAAGATTAATGTTAGACTCATTAAGTAAATTGTGTGTATAAAGATGACTAAATATATAGATTACCTACAATATCATTAGGTGAATAATTTTTAATTGCCAGATGTATGACAATTAGAAAGTGCCAAAATATCCTCAAATTTAAAAAAAAAATTCTACGTGCCACCTTAGTAATAAAAAGTTGAGCCAAGAAAATTACCAGCAAGAATAAAATTATCAACGTTAAAATGAAGTTTTTCCCCCGTAAAAGTGCCTAAAGTACTTACGACTAATTTAGTAAATTATTTGTATAAAGATGACAGAAAATATATTATATAGATTTTTGTTATTAGTTTTTGGGGTATTATATTATACAGGGTGTCCGGGGGTGGGTAAAGTGCATTAACTTCGGGAGGTGATTCTACATGATAGTACAAGTAAAAAAGATAAATAACTTTTTTCGAAATTCCAACTTTTAGGGGTAGTTTTCTGGTAAAAAGGTAAAATTAGACCGGCGTGTGCGGGCGGCTTTATTATTTTACACTGTTGCCGAATGCCGAATCCCCGCTCCAAGCGCTCATTGTCAGTGTTGAATTCGAATGTGACAATTTTATTCGCGTAGTAGTGTTTCATTTTAAAAACTTTATTATTGTTAGTCAAAACTTGTTGATTTAATGTGTATTTATTAAGACTGACTTAAAGGAACAACTTCATTAAGTGCGTGTTTTTTTCAGACTTACTTTTGTTTACTTAGTTGTAGACGTGCCTAACCTGCCTAGCTGTAAAAATGGTGTTTATTTGTGCGTAATTTTATCATTGAATTATTGTGCCAATACCGCGTAATTTTGTTATTGAATTATTAGGTAAATGCCTTACTTTACCAACAAAGAACGGGCAGACATTCATTAATGAAATACGCCACAACGTACGAATTGATACTAATTACTTTACGTTTACAAGCTTGCATACAAGTTGAAGGTGGACATTTTGAAAATTTGTTAAACTAGTTAAAAGCGATGACATTAGTTAAGTGTTCAATTAGTTTATAACAATTTAATCGTTAAAAGCGTGTCTTCAATTGTTATTTAAGTGCAGTTATCTTTTTACATTTGGTTTAAAACATACGATCTGTATAAACGTCAAATTCTCGGTCATGTTATCTTTACAAACGGTTTCCATGGATACAGGCCAAATCACACCAAGCAACGTTGCAACAAATGCGCCCGGCAAGCTAACTTGGGTAAGTGCTACCTTACACTAAGGATTTTTAGTAGGTATCTCTTTTTGTATGGGAAAAAAAAAGTTGGAATTTCAGAAAAAGTTATTTATCTTTTTTACTCCTACCATAATGTAGAATCACCTCCCGAAGTTAATGCACTTTACCCCCGGATACCCTGTATAGAATTACCTACAATTTCATTGGGTGAATTATTTTTCATTGTCACATCGACCTTTGGAATAATACGATTCCATCTATCGTTGTAATGTCATGCGATAATGGGATCTATATAGTAAGTTACTTTACATTATCGCACGTTACCTAATAGATGGAACCTTGTTATTCCAAAAGGGTTGAGATGGTAAAGATCAGAGATGAATAATAGGATTTGACCAATATGCCAAAATACGACAAGATTTAAAGAATTTTTTCCTAAGTGCCACCTTTACGAATATAAAACCTAAGCGAAGAAAATTATTAACATTTGTAAAGAAGTTTTCCTTTCTTAAAAGTGCCTAAAGGTACCTTCGTCTAATATAAGACTCATTTAGTAAATCATGTGCATAGAAATGACTGAAAATATAATATGTAGATCAATGGTTGAATAATTTTTCATTGCCAGATGGTAAAAATCAGGGATGGCAATTGGGATTTGATCAAAGTGCCAAAATATGACAACATTTAAGAATTTTTTTTTCGTGCCACTTGTACTAATAAAAAGTTGGACGAAGAAAATTACCAGCAAGTGAGACTAAAATTATTAATATTTTAAAGAAGTTTTCACTTCATAAAAGTTCCTTAGATACCTACGATTAATGTTAGACTCATTTAGTAAATTGTGTGTATAAATATGACTGAAAATATAATATATGTAGATTTTCTTCAAAATTATTGGGAGAATCATTTTTCAATGCCAGATGATGTAGATCAGAAATAGCAATTGTGCCAAAATAAATATATCTTTAATTTGAAGAATTTTATTCTACGTGCCACCTTTACTAAGAAAAAGTTGAGCAAAGAATTTTAGTAGCAAATAAGAATAAAATTATTAACGTTGTAAAGAAGTTTTAACTTCATAAAGGTGCCTTACGTATCTACGACTAATATAAAACTATTTTAGTAAATTATGTGTATAAAAATTACTGAAAATATAATACGTAGATTATCTACAATATCATTGGGTGAATCATTTGTCAATGCCGGATGATATAGATCAGGAATGGCAATTAGGATTTTTCAAAGTGCCAAAATACGATAAAATTTGAAGATTTTTTTCTACGTGCCACCTATACTAATAATTAAATTTAATTTAATTAAACTTAAATAAAGGGCAAGCGTATACCTGAAGAAGGAACTTTTGTTCCGAAAACGGTCGGATTTACTCATTATATAAATGGTTTATGCAAAGTTGAATTGTTTCATTTATCTATAATGGATAATCACAAAGTTATAGCTACATTAAAAAACATAAGATTCGTTTAGTAAATCGTGTGTATAAAAATGACTGAAAATTAAATATGTAAATTACATTCAATAGGATTGGGAGAATCATTTTTCATTGTAGATGGTAAAGATCAGGGATGACAATTAGAAAAATAATCCATGCTGAACAATAAACTCCAAAATGCTATCATTTTTGTCATCCTGGTATATATGAGACATACCTATTTCGCAACAGAAAAGCGCCATCAGTGAATGGCTTTTCCTGTTACATGTGCTTACTGATACATTTATGTTTTAAGTTTTTTGTTTGTGACAAAATATTTAGACACATAGAATTAGATAGGGTGCCGTCAAAGATATCCTGCATGCCAAGCTTGGCACGCGTGCCACTTATTTGCCATCCCTGATGTATTTAACCATATTTTGTTTAAGATCGAGCTTCATTTACATTACGAAGCACGGTGTAGTAAGAGAACGAAGCCTTCAGAACCTGAAAAATAAATAAAATTATTAATATACGTGAATCGTTGTACCGATTGTGAGTGTGTTCCGAACAAGACTGGTCGGTGGTTGAGTGGGCATAGCGCTTGGGTCCCACCCGAGCGTCGCGTGTTCGATTCCTCGGCTGGCTAAGTCCTCCATCACAACACAAGCAACATTTTCGGCTTTCTTTGGTGGTAGTAGGAGATTTTCAAACATTGTTGGGTTATTCGTAACCCGGGAATGTTTGTCTTTCTTTAAAAAAAAAAAAAGTTGCGGTGTAAAAGTTATATATGTTACTGTAAAAGCCCGAACTACGGTAAATCCTAAGATTTTCTGGTAAATCCTAAGATTTACCAACTCTTAATGGTGAAAGTCCGAACCGTTCTATAATCATTGTTCACCAACCTAACCTAACCTAACCTAACCTAGCCTAACATGTACTAAATTTTAATGGTAAAAGCCCGAAAAAATCGTTTATAATATTTAAATAAGAAAAGATTTTTTCGGGCTTTTACCATTAGAATTTAGTACATGTTAGGTTAGGTTAGGTTAGGTTGGTGAATGATGATTATAGAACGGTTCGAAGAGTTGGTAAATCTTAGGATTTACCGGAAAATCTTAGGATTTACCAATATTCGGGCTTTCACGGTAACATATGAATTATACAATTCGATAAACCCGATTAGAGAACAGTCCTGGGTGCGCAACCACCAAAATTACGAAGTCAGTGCTGTCACAACGCCTTACGCAAAAGCGTTTTCGTACGTGAAGTTTATTGCAATAATATCTGTAATAGAACCGAATTAAAGCAATGCCAACAGATGGCGCCACTTACGTTAACATTTGGCGTGAGGAGCGTCATCTGGAGGCGTAAGTGCTATCGGATTCGTACTTTCGTCGATCTCCCCGGGTATGGAGGAGATAATTATCACCAATAAAAGAAAATAAAAACAAAACAAACCAAAACAAAGCAAAGCAAAGCAAAGAAAAGCAAAGCAAAGAAAAGCAAAGCAAAGCAAAGCAAAGCAAAGTAAAGCAAAGCAAAGCAAAGCAAAGCAAAGCAAAGCAAAGCAAAGCAAAGCAAAGCAAAGCAAAGCAAAGCAAAGCAAAGCAAAGCAAAGCAAAACAAAACAATGCAAAACAAAACAATACAAAACAAAACAAAACAACAACAACAAAAACAACACAAAACAGCCACCTACCGAAATCATAGTCTCCAAGTTGAGAATGTAGAAGCTACCCCCTGTGAAGGACACCGGCCTGGAAGACCTCAAGATGAGGGGGACTAGATTCTTATATGTCTTTCGATCCATGACGTGCCAGGGTCCGCTGCAGGCAACTTGTGCCACCATTGCACTCTGAAATTATGACGGCTATTATAAAATTATGTTTGTATACCATGCCAATAAAGTCACCAGTTTTTAAATCTTATAAAAATGTATCAATTTAAAAGTGTTAAATATATAATTTTTGTAACAGATAACGTCGCGTAGTCGTTTCTAGATGGATTACAAGACCACCTAGAGTAGAGACTGCCATATTACAAATCCAGTGACGTCGTTAAGTAAACTTCGTTGTTTAAAATAGTATAATCCTGTTTATTTAATACGCTTGCGGTAAAAGAACATACGCATCAACAGTAATAACGAGTATCAACAACAATCACCACCATTGCAAACAACTGTTGTTGCTCGATAGCACAGACTTAATCACGTGACACTTCAAATCCGCCTCGCGCCAAAGCTTGTACTGTATTACTAAAGTAAGATCTTGAATGAATGGTATATACCAAGATCCAAGCCAGAGTTTGGGTTTCATTGGATCTAGAAATGAATTAAACATTACTTACCCTTATTCTTACTTCGTTTCCAAAGTAACTAAGCAAACCCAAATCAATTAATAGCAAAATTCCGTATTCCATAATTGTCGTCTGAAACCTCTACAAAAATAGCATGAAAAAATTAGTAATGTTATAACATGTTAAACAAGTGGGGGTACTTAACAACACTGCTCCCCTCTTTCTTCACAGCCATGATCGGGCTCGGACACATTCCGAAAGGACTGTTTAAAACCGTAATAATACCTGTCCCAAAAATCCGCCAACTGAACCTGACAATATACGTTAATTACAGGCCAACAACTCTTGCCACAATAATTGTAAGAATCTTCGAAAAGATCGTCTAGCATTTAATGGAAGATAAGGATTACGGGTTTCAAAGCAGGATTCTCTACTGCAATGTATCGTATCATATATGTCGTATGTAATACATAGACGCGTGGTATTATTATTCACAACTGCCAGAAAAAAAAACATCCACCTCTCCATACCCGAAGAGATCGATGAAAGTATGAATCCAATAGCACTTACGCCTGCCAGTCGACAGTGAGTATATTACAGAGTAGACGTGAGTACAGGAGGGCTAGATCTATAGGCATAGATATCTTGCTCACAAATTATGATGTCCCTACGTTTAGTCTTGCTGCTGACAGAAGGTATTGATATGGTTCTCCGAGTATCATACATGAGAATCATGGCTGAGACTATAAGTACCTAATATTACCTTATTTTTTGAGATTTTAAAGCGTTTGGCGAAAGTTACTACCGACAGCGAGTGCCTGGCAGTATTGATTTTATGTAATAATATTCTCCACAATATACATGTAAGAATGGTTTTGGTGGCACGCCTGCCTTTTTGAATATGCCAGAGCGGGACGGCAGAACTAGGTACAAAAGGAGACAGCTCGTTAGTTAGTACGTAGCTTTATAACCTGTATAGTACCAATAAATGTTTATCTCGTACACGCGTATATTATTCAGATCCTAAGTCTACACTCAAGTATGTAATTAACAATACATAACAATCGAACTGAGACTTAAGTAAAGCAAGCAATGTATTTACGTACCTTTAGCACCTGGTATCTGTAGATTAGCCGTCAACTCTAGCTAGCAGGTATGCATACACTCAAAGTACACACTAGCAATACTTAATACCACACATTTAGTATTTGAGAAAATAAGTAACGTCTGGGGTTCTGGGATCTTGGACTATTATATTGATAACTCCCCAATAACCATTTCAGAAAGTAATATAACTCCAAATACATGTACAAAACTAATCAGTTTCAATCTGGAAATCTCTTAAAACTCCATTGAACAGAACTATAGGCACTGGGTTCTTTCAATTAAGACAAATTTCCTTATTAAACGATTAGAGGAATCCTTTGGTTTAAACTGCGATGTTAAAAATTGGCCGACATCGTACTTGGATAACCGCTTACAAGCCGTAAAGGTGGGGAAAAATCAATCAAAATATGAAACCCTTTCATCTGGAGTTCCCCAGGGTTCTGTTCTGGGCTCACTTCTCTTCATCCTCTTTGCAAATTATGTCACTAAAATAATCGAATCATTTGGTTTCTATCTCACTGCTACGCTGATGACCAGCAAGTTTACTTTTACTGTTTAATAAAGGAAATAGACAGTCTTAAAACTTGCATAACCGAGTGTCTAGAAGCAATCACTCGCTGGATTTCCTCAAATAGATTGAAACTGAATCCTTCAAAGACTGAGTTTCTCTGGACCGCCACAAGCAGACGTCAGCGTAACATTGGTAACTCCCCAATAATTATTTCAGGAAGAGACATCACTCCAAAGACACGTATAATAATCACTCTAAAGACATACTACATGGTGTCTATCTGGACGCTGATTTTTCCCTTAAAACTCAAGTGAACATTTCAATTGTAAATTCTTCAATTGTCTTTGTAAATTGTAAAATTAGGTAGAGCCTAGGAATTCTTAATAAATTGTACAACTCCGTTTTAGTGATGCCCATTGGGGTGATTTTTCATAAAAAACGACGCTCTATAAATTATTCAATTATTTTTATTATTATTATACGCTAGGCCAAACGCTTTAAATTTGTACTACAAAATTCTCACATCGTGATTCTAAGAATATCTCAGCCGGAACTAGCACTTTGATATAATTTTAAATATACAAAACAACTTTTTTCCGACGGATAAAAACTTATGAATAATTTATCTTATTCAAACCACGACAATACAGTTTTTTAATCCAGGCCATAGTGCTGTTGTACTCATTCCCGTCTCCCAAATTATCAGATAGTTAAAGGTAGCAGGAATTCGTAGTATTTTTACATACCATGCTCAATGAATACATTAAAAGGCAGGCAAGTAGAGTAATCTCAATCATCTTGACCATGGATATGGGGTTAGAGAATTTTCCAAATCTCTGACAGTAGTCCAAGATCTCCTGGTGGTGACGCACGCAGTCCTCTATCACTTCCGTCACTTCCATTCTGTACTCCTCGTATGAATCTGGTGGTTAAAATTATAACTATAATTCAATTCACCATTGATTGTGTTGAGCCATCGCCAAATTTTGATTGACTTATTTATTGAACCTTATGAAATGGTTCTTAAATTTCGTAATATTTTTGTGTTATTTTGGTTGCGGCGTGCTTCCCTCTTCTTTAGCCAAAACGTCGCCTTAGTTCTTAATTGTCCAAACGAATTTAGTTTTGGTTCAATTTCCACTTTAGAATTAAAAATAAAGTATAAAAAATGATAGTTAATCACCTAACTAAGAATTATTTAAACTAATGAGACCTTCACTTTAACGAAAATAGCTTTATCTTAAACACCTATCATAATGTTTCATTGAAATAATGGAAGAAAACCTTCTCCGCCTGTAAAATTTTCTATTGGTCGTTTGGACAATCAAGAACTAAGGCGACGAAAACGTTAACTTTTTTATGTTATCTAATTTTCAATAAAATGTATCTACTAGAGCCAGTCAAAAACTAATGACTCCTATTTTTTCTAATTAAAAAAAGTTAATTAAATGAAAAAATTGAATTTGGCGCTATTCCTCAAACCTTCATCTACAATCGCCTGCAATAGTAACTTTCTGCATCAACAGGTGGCAGCACTACAGTCGCTTGCAAAATTGCCGATGTTCGTATTGGTTCATCATCATCATCTGTGGCTCTACAACCCAGGTCGGGTCTTGGCCTCCAGCAGAGCCTGCCTCCATGACTGTCGGTGTTGTGCTGCGTTGTGCCAGTTTCGGATGCCGATGGTGCTTGCATCCTTCACCACTCCATCCAGCCATCGAAGCTTTGGTCTTCCAACTCTTCTCCGACCCCCAGGTGCACCATCCATAATTCGCTTTGGAATATCTCCTTCGCTCATTCTCTGGATATGTCCAGCCCACCTGAGTCTTCCAGTTTTGATTTCCTTGGAGATGTTAGGGTCCTCGTAAAGATCGTATAGCTCCTGGTTGTATCTGATACGCCATTCTCCATTATCACAGACTGGGCCGTAAATCCTTCGCAGCACCTTCCTTTCAAAACTTTCTAGGGCTCCTTCATCACCCTTACTGATTGTCCAGCATTCCGAACTATACATAAGAACAGGTCGTATAAGGGTCTTGTAAAGCAGGACTTTAGTTCTTCTGGTAAGGTGGCGAGATTTCATATGCTTCTGTAGCCCAAAGTAGTATCGATTTGCAGCTACTATTCTTCTTTTGATTTCGCTGGATACATTGTTGTCATTTGTCACCATAGTACCGAGATATACAAACTCGTTGACAGTTTCAAATGTATAATTATCTATCTGTATACTTGGTGGTTTCTGGCGTCCATGTACGGGCATATATTTTGTCTTCCCCTCGTTGATGACCAATCCCATGTTCCTTGCCGACGTAGCTAAGCTTTTAAACGCCGATTTTAGTTCATATTCTGAGCGTGCGATGATATCTATATCGTCAGCATAAGCAAGGAGCTGAACAGACTTGTTAAAAATATGGCCTGTGGTTTGTATACCTGCATTTCGGATGGCCTTTTCCAGCGCTAAATTGAATAAAATGCAGGCAAGTGCATCTCCTTGTCTTAGTCCATTGAAGGTCTTTAGGGTGTCTGACAGATCCTGTTGTATTCTGACTCGGCACTCAACATTAGACATTGTGAGCTTTACTAAGTTTACCAGTTTTCTTGGGATATTAAATTCATCCAAGGCTCTGTACAGTCTTTCTCTATTTACCGTGTCATAGGCAGCCTTAAAATCTATGAAGAGATGGTATGTATCAACATTAAATTCTATTGTTTTTTCCAGTATCTGTCTCACTGAAAAGATTTGATCAGTTGTAGATTTCCCATTACGGAACCCAGTTTGATATTGGCCAATTATGCCATCCGAATATTTCATAAGCCTACCACACAGTACATTTGATAGGATCTTGTATGAGATATTCAGCAGCGTTATGCCCCTATAGTTAGAGCAGTTCATAGGGTCTCCTTTCTTGTGAAGAGGGCAAATTATTCCACAGTTCCATTCACTTGGCAGAGTCTCAGAGCACCAGATAGATTTAATGATATTATATATATGGACTTGAAGGTTCTCTCCGCCATATTTGAATAACTCTGCAGAGATGTTGTCAGTTCCAGGTGATTTATTGTTATTGTTCGTATTGGTTAGCGTTCTTGAATTGTGATTAAATTCTTGAATGAAGAAAGTGAAACGCCTATTAGCATTCATGAAAGACTGAAAAATGTGTACGATGATGCAATTGCAAAAAATTGTCACCGGAGACGAAACATGAGTTTCATGGAACCTAGATCAAAGAGGCAGTGGATTGGTATCACATGAATTTACCGAGGAGGAAAAAATTCAAAACTGTGCGATCGGAAGGGAAAGTTGTGGCGACAGTGTTCAGGGATGCAAAGGGTTTGATTATGGTGGATTTTTAGAGCAGGGATGTATAATAAATTCTGTACAATACGTCACAACCCTTAAAAAGTTTAAAACATGTCTTTCGTCCAACAAAAGCTATGGCGGATGGCTTTAAGAAGCAGGTCCGTGCTTTTTACCACTCTGGGATACATGTCCGTATTAAAAGATGGACCTAAACTTTGGAAATGGACGGAGATTATATTGAAAAGTGACAAATTAAACTTCAATAGTTTGGCTTTCGACCTATGTAACTACATATTCTATTTCTTGATAATTAAAGGAGAAAAAATATAGGAGGCATTACTTTTTGACTGACTCTCGTATAAACCTTATTACGACTTTTCTGTATGTACATACACCCTATCATTTTCAATGAATGAACACTATGTTTTCTGAAAGTATGCAGTAGATACCTAATAGTGATTAGTAAAGACCCGATTATATGCAAATGCATATTTGCATATTTAGACCCTTTTCAGCGGTAGATGCATATTTTAGCAAAAAATTGAGATCTTGCATATTTACGCTCGATCTCGTTCAGATGCCTCACATAGTTTATTTGTTTATTTGTTTATTTGTTTATTTGTTTATTTGTTTATTTGTTTATTTGTTTATTTGTTTATTAGGAACATACACAGTACATAAGTTTACAAGTTATAAGGAATGTTAAATAAAGTAATTACATGCTTTAGTACCTATTACGTAAGTCCGTATAATATCTGGGATAATACGCCTGGGATTTGAACAGTTCTTAAAACTTAACTGATGAATGAAAGAGAAGAATAATATAAAGGAAAATTGTATACAAAGATAAAAGAGATTTTTTTTTTTTTTAGAACAAGAATTACATGCTAACAAATTGTAATTAGTTTAGTGAAAAGATGAGTATTTTTATAGCAATAAAAAATACATGCTCATGAGTAGTAATTAAAGTTTAATGAAAATATAAGTGTAAATAAGAAGTTTTAAAATTAATTATATCACGCCAACAAATTTAGTAAATTAGTTTTGTATGTTTGCAGGGAGTTGTGGAAAATGTCTAAGTGTAATAATTTTTCATAGTGTGTATAAGATGTGATTGCGCGAGAGATTGGTGAGTTTTGTGCTGCATTAGTATTATTGTATCCTATGTGAAAAAGTGAAGTGTGCCTGGTACGCCTCATTGGAACATTTAAACCAATGACAGATAGCAATTCGGGACTATCTATTTTATTATTAAGCAGGTTATGTAGAAATATCAGATCTGACAGTGTGCGTCTTTTTTGTAAAGATAACATATTATTTGAAGTTTTGTTGTATTTCTTGAGTAAATATTTCGAAAATTTATTCTGTATACTCTCTATTAAGTCTATGTATACCTTATATTGAGGATTCCATATGGTGGAAGCATACTCCAGTGGACTTCTGACCAATGAACAGAATAATATTTCCAGAGTCTTAGCACTTTTAAAAACTTTACATACTCTTAATAGAAAACCTAGCATCTTATAAGATTTTGATATAATGTATTCGATGTGCTTATCAAATATTAGTTTGCTATCCAAGTGAACACCTAGATCTTTACATGTAGACAAATATTTTAGAGGTTTGTTATTCAAGTTGTAAGGATAGGTTATTTTATTTTTATTTCTAGTAAACGTAATCGAGTGACACTTGGATATATTTAAGGACAATAAGTTTGATTCACAGTATGTGCACAAATGATCAAGATCTCTTTGTAATTCGATGCAATCGGATAACGACTGAATAGGTTTAAAAATTTTCATGTCGTCCGCATACAATATAAAGTAACTATTTGGGAAGCATACAAGAATGTCATTTATATAAATATTGAATAGGAGTGGTCCGAGATGCGACCCCTGGGGCACACCTGAGACGATTTCTATTAAGCAAGATGCGAAACCATTGACAACCGTAATTTGGTGTCGATTACTAACATAAGATGCGATCCATCTATAGAGATCACCGTGAATTCCTAGACCTAAAAGCTTCTGTAAAAGAATATAATGGTTAACACGGTCGAATGCTTTAGAGTAATCAGTGTAGATGGCATCCACCTGGCATCTCATGTCCATTTGAGCATGAAGAAAATTTGTAAAAGACGCAAGATTTGAGGTTGTGGAGCGATTTTTCATGAAGCCATGTTGATTAGTTGAGAGTAAAGGTGAGATGGTAGAATATAATTGATCGTAAACAATTTTTTCCAATACTTTACTTAAAATCGGTAATTTGGATATCGGTCGATAGTTGGAGACATCATTTTTACTGCCGTTTTTAAAGATTGGGGTAATCAAGGCTGTTTTCCACTTGTCGGGAAATGTTCCTTCAGATAGCGATAATTTGAAAATAGCAAAAATGGGGGGTGTCAATTGTTTACTGCAGTAGTTTATAAAGATTCCTGGAAGTTTATCATTACCCGGTCCCTTTTTGATATCGATAGACTTAAGGTATTTGAAAGTTATGTCTTCATTGATCTCGATTGAGCTAATTACGCTATTTGAATTTAAACAATCACTAGCATTGCTTGTATGAGCAGGTTGATCATTCGAAAATACAGAACCAAAATACTCCGAAAATAAATTGGCTACTCCTTTACTGTCATTAGCAGTTTTTTCGCCATAAAACATATGATCGGGGATGGCAGGAGATTTTCTTTGAGAATTGACATAGGACCATATTTTTTTAACATTGTGCTGTATACCGGATTCTATCGTGGAAATGTAGGTTTTGTAAGCCGCTGAAGCGACCGTCTTTTGCCTTTTGCGTAGCAAAGAAAATGAGAGATAGTCAAGAGGGTTCCGATTTCGCTTCCATGCTCTAAAGAACTTTAATTTTTCATTTGTTATTTTTATTAAGGCTGCCGTGTACCATAGTGGATATTTTCCAGATTTCACAACTTTCTTGGGAATAAATGCATCGATGATTTGTTCAATTATAACGTAAAATGAGTTTAACGCTGTATTTACATCCGGTGCATTTATAACGGCAGACCAGTCGGTCTCTTCCAGTTTCCCATTAATCACGGTATAATCTGCTTTATGGAATAATTGTATTGTTCTAGGAGTTGAGAGGGTAGCATTAGTGGATGGAATTTCTAGTTCAATAATCAATGAATTATGATGAGCATCCTCTTTAACTAAAGGATGATCTGCAAGCGTCACCTTAGCTGGAGTGTTACAGAACACGAGGTCCAATATTCGTCCATATTTGTTAGGTGAGTGGTTAAATTGAGTTAAATTTGCAAACGATAAACAGTTACATAGTGTGAGTGAACATTGGTCTCTGTTAGTTGATATTTGTTGATTAGTCCAATCAATACTGGGTAAGTTATAGTCGCCAATGATTAGAAACTTGTCATGGGGAAAACGGATCGTTAAGTCAGAAATGGCATTGGTATGGCTAGTAAATAACGCTAATCTTTCTGAGGATGTTAATTTTGGACCGACGCTAGGTAAGTACACGCAGCACATATGGAAGTTATAACAATGATGATTAGATTTTGATGTATTGACAGTTATCCACATATCTTCAGCGTCTGAATTCCAAGAGCGGGGAGTAACAAAAAATTCTTTTTTAATACCTATGATTACGCCTCCGCCAGTTGATTTACCAGTGCGATGGATATCCCTATCATTTCTGTAGACAGAATAGCGGTTATCAAATAATTCCTCATCTAGGATGCTATCAACCAACCAACTTTCGGTAATGAAAATCAAGTCATAATTATTGAGCAGCACATTTTGACTAAATTCCAACGTTTTTGAGCGCAGACCTCTCGCATTTTGATAGAATATTATTAAAGAATCAAGCATTGAGAAATTTTGTTAAATACATTAATAACTTCGGTTTCTACAAAATATACTTGATTATTTTGTTCGAAAGTTATGTTCATAGTCATAAGTCCACTGGGAATAACAAAGCATAACATACAATTATTAATTAAGGTGCGTGAGTATATCATAGAATGTATAACTGAGCAGTGAGTACAATTATCAGCAGGTGGGGTTAATGTAAAAAGGGTAATATTCATTAAATTAAGAAAAAAATCAGGAGAAAAATAGTAGTTACAGGATAGATGATTTAACATGGTAATGGTGATTAAGCTATTAGGTTTTTTAACTGCGAGTCGCATGAGATATGTATGGGAGGTGATGTATCGTTCTTTCTTAGGTAGATTTTCCCGTTTCGTATCCATAAAAACTGATACATGTGTTCGTTTTTAAAGCCTTTGGCGGACCTCAATATAGATTTATTTTTCCGCGTGAGATGGTCGTTAACAAAGATCCTCTGATCAGCTCCAGCCATTCCGATGCCCTTGGTAGTGATTCCTTTTTTCTTCTTAATGGCTGCTATGAATTCGTCCTTCTTCTTGCGAGAGGTGAATTTTGCGATGATGTTTCCCGGGCGTCCGTCAGTCCTGTCTTGAATATGATTACGCTTGCTGACTCTGCTAACATATTCAATTTCGTTTTGATGGAGGGGGCATCCAATAACTGTTGCGATAGTTGACATCATTGTAGGCAGATTCTCATTGGTGGTCTCCGGCATTCCATGTATTTCTATGTTGTTAGAGAGAAGCTCCTGCTCCCTTTCATTATTTCCCCTCTCTAACATGAAAACTGTTTGTTTCAGCTCAGAGACTTCCATTTCCAGCTTATCTACTTTGGCTAATTTTTCGTTGATTAGATTAATTTTGCTTGAGAAATCGTCCATGATAGTATTATTGTAAATTATCACCTTTTCAAATTCAGCCATTTTATTGCTTATTTTTTCTAACTGCAGCGACATTTTTTTTATCTCTACAGTTAGGAGTTCATTGCTGTGGTCAGTGGAGCTAGTGCGAATTTCCGGATTGACCAGGATTTGTATGCAATTATTGCACTTCCATGCATCCTTTTTTCCTTGCGACATGCGTTTGTAGACGCTTGCCGTAATATTGGCACATTCAAAATGGAAAGTGCATTTGCAGGTTGAGCACCTTATACACTCAGCCTCTTTTAGATGCTTAACGCAAATCTTGCAAGTTGTATCCATATTTATTTTACTTGCGGTTGCAATAGGTTGCAATACTGTAGGTAGCTTGGGGTTTTTGTCAGTTTTTGAATAATAACTTTATTAACTTCAGATTTGACACTGTGCACACTTTAAACAAACACTCACTTTCGTATTTAATTCACCTCAACTTATATTATGAGCTGGTATTGAAATTGTGTGATAAGAGTCACTGTTTTTAATAGCAAATGAACGATTATTTGGGAGCGATTGACAAACGTCAGGCGGGTGTTATTGTTATTGTGTTGTTGTTGTTGTTGTTAAACTATAAACGTCAGATAGCCAAGTGCGCGGCAAGCTGTGATGTATTACCATGAACATTTTGAGGCCATCGAGGGTGTTATCAATGACTTCGATAGTGCAGAGGATTTTGCAGTTTTCCAGTGCAAAGAAGCGTTTGACGATGCTAGCATTAAAAAAACTAGCTATGATTAGCACTCATTTCGCCTACATGCCTGCAAGTATAAAACGCTTGAAACTCATGGATTGGCGATGAATGAATTTCGCCTTATGAATTCCTCCTTGCCAAAGCTATTCCCGAGTAAACTCAAAGAAATGTTTGAAAACTTACTGAACAATAACCCAGGGTTTGAACCCTTGTGCCGAATTGATAGCTTCATCAACGGGACAGGTGAAATTTTACCCGGCACAATAAGTTCAAAAATTGCACCCAAATTTAAATTCTGTCCAGTCACATAGACGTAGAACGCTCCTTTACGCTTACAAAAATATATTAAGCGATCGTAGACACAATTTGTCTACGGAACATTTAGAACAGTACCTACTTAGTCATATGCGTATATAAAGGTAAATTGTAAATTTCATTGTTAAATACATTTTGTAATTCATATTTTGAAAATACGATTGTTATCCCTGAGAACTAATAGCTTATTAAAAAAAAATATTTAAAAATACTGCTTCCTGTATTATTTCATGTTGCATATTTTGGCCCTTTTTATGGATTTTCGTGCATAATTTAGCTATTTTTATTGCATATTTTGGGCTTTTTTCGTTGCATATAATCCGGTCTTTAGTGATTAGGTATCTACTTCAAACTTTCACATTTGATGTTTTATATGCTTTCACTTACCAGTTTCATTTACATTCATGGCAACTTCACTTCGTTCTTCCTTGAACGACGCCCTTGTGCCAATGTTTGCATCAACATTAACACTTCTTTTACTCAATTCTACTTTGCGTTCAGTTTTAACCACATCAGCGTCGTCTATCGAAGGGTCCAAGAATCTCTGCATGTTTATCTCAAGCCTGGGGTCGAGGATCTTTGGTTTTCCACTTATGTACTGGTTGTACTCATCTTCTGGTAGGGTGCATCGGTTCGCACCCTCAAGAGAATAGCCTGCCAGTTCTACAAGCGATGAAGTGGGATATCCCCTGCGGCGAAGGGCTGTGTAACGGATATTACGAAGGCTGCAGCAGAGAATGTCGAATTGTCCACAGATAAGAACACAGATGGAAAGGAAAAGTATACCTGAAATAAATTGTGATCATTTGTGGTTTAAAATTGCATGCATTACACCACAATCAGAATATAATAAAATAGTGGAACTTGCTCATAATGCAAGTCTAACTAAGGAGCATTATCAAGAAGAGAAATGTCTATTAGAATTGGTGTCTACGAAATGGCTATATCAGATTTTTAAAAATCAATAAATTTACTTTTTTTGTGTAAAAGAAACTGATAAAATTTCACAGTGTTGAAATATCGATATTTCCATCTATATAAAAGTGAAAAAAACTAGGTACATATATATTATCATTTAAAATATTAATTATTATCTTTTTTTAAATGTATCTGATTAGGCTCCCAGTTACATTAAAAAAAACTTTATTTCTGATTACCTACTACATTTTTGCCTAAGTAATAGATATGCCTTATGCATTTATTTTTTATTATTTTTTTTATTATTCTATAAATGTTAAATTGAATGTATCAAGTCATGAAACTCAGTTTTTTTTTGCCTCAAATTGTATTTGCATTTAATATAAAAGTTATAATAAATTCTCTACAAATTTTGTTTGAAAAAAATTTTTATACCCTTCACCGTTTTTAAGATAGAGCGCGAAGGGTGCAGAGCGCTCAGCCGTACAAGCCATGACGGAAGGTCAATGACAAATCCCAGTTTACAATACGTTTTTTTTTTTTAATTATTCGTTAAATATTAGTTAATTAACTATTAAATATATTTTATTTATAAATAATACTTAAAAATGAAGTAGTTATTCATTTAACTTACTTTTTCATATAATTAACTAACAGACCCGGCCACACGTTGCTGTGGCTAACGAAACACAACGCCATTACCCAACCTTTATAAAATCCACACCACCAGCTGCCCGCTGCCTGAATTGAATATTTGAATTTATCGACTTTTCTCTACTATAATAAGTATGTATTATACATATAAACCTTCCTCTTGAATCACTCTATCTATTGGTGAAAACCGCATGAAAATCCGTTGCGTAGTTTAAATGATCTATGCGCACATACATTTTGAGCGACTTCATTTTACACTATGTAATGATAATAAAGTATTTAAGTGAAATATTTTTAATATATTTCAATTATAATCTCATTAAGGATTATTGTATTTTAAGTAGAAAAGGAATTAAGTATTTTTGTTTTAAATGTGTAAACTCATAGACCCGAGTATCACTATTAAGATTATACTTGGATATACAGACCCTTACTTTACGACTCTTTCCATTATAGCAAGTTGCGACAACAGATGTTCCATTGTACAGGATAAGGCTAAAGGTATGCTCAGGCTTTAAAAATCCGTTGCACGATTAGTGGACGGGGTACGGCGTTGAACAGTATGAACAGGGTCTTATTGTGACCGTTAGGTTCCACCGTTTTTAGTTTGCATCATGGTTTGTATCGGAGAGCGTCGTGGCTTCGCTACCGCAACTTTTTTTTACAAAACGGTCGTTCTGTCATCGCGACGCCGAGAGCCATGCGCTTGCGTTTCAATATTCCGCGCAACGATTCGATCCCTGGTGAAAAGACAATCAGACGTTGGGTTCGTGTTTTGGAAGAAACTGGGTCCAAAACAATGCACGAACGCATTTTGTTCAAATCTGAGGACAGTATAGATCATCTTCGCTACATACAGTTTGTACTTCGCTACTTAATTGTATCAACACGATCTAGATGAATAAATCGCATAATATGACCCTGAAGTTTTTGAAGGTTTGGAGATGGATATCATTGTTTACGAGGAGGATGATGATAATGACTCTGGAATTGTTGAGCGACATGAAGAAGAAGACGACGATGAAGAAGACAATAACCAACTCCTATACTGGCTAACTAATAACTAAAGTAAGAAAAATTCTTCCCAAACATCAACTTCGATTGTACAAAATTTTATTATATATGATTGCTGAAAAAAATTTTAATAAAAGTTTTCTTAATTTCTTTCCTGCTTCAAATACAATTATCTTTAATGTTTAATCAAAAATTGCAATCCAACACAATCTATAGAAAATGCCTGTTTTGAATTCAATCCAACGAATTGTAATGAAGTTTTAAAGGTGATTAATGAGCTAAAATCAGGTTATTCGAGTGGAAATGACGGTATAAGTGCAATGGTCTACAAACAAAATGCTTCTGAACTAGTTATACCTATTACACACATTGTAAATGTTAGCTTTGAGAATGGCTTATTCCCTGATCACTGCAAAAATGCCAAAATTATTCCTTTGTTTAAAGGAGGGGATAATACAGACGTCAATAACCAGTGACCTATATCCCTGCTAAACACCTTATCAAAAATTATAGAGAAGTTAGCTAAAATTAGGTTGATGTCTTATGTAAAAAGATATGAAATTCTTTCAGATAATCAGTTTGGCTTTCGAGAGAACATGGGAACTAGTGATGCTGCATTAAAAATGATAACCACAGTCGTAGAAGCTCTGGATACTGGCAATAAAGCTATGGCTGTCTTCTTAGACTTGTCTAAGGTATTTGATACCGTATCCCACGGTTTACTATTAAAAAAACTCAGTTCAATGGGTATTGTGAATAAAGCTCTAGATTGGTTCAGAACTTATCTTGAAAATAGAACACAAAGAGTAATGATTAATGATCATTGATCATATTAGTTCAAACAAATCAATTGTATATGGTGTTCCTCAGGGTAGTGTTCTGGGTCCAATTTTATTTTTGTTATATATTAATGACCTCTGTAAACTGCCGTTTTCTGGTTCTTCAATTGTATTTGCAGATGACACTGTTTTAGTGTTTGCTGGTGATACTTGGGATGATACGTATGCTAAGTGCGAGGCAGGATTAAGGGCAGTCAAAAATTGGCTTGATCAAAACTTGTTAACCTTAAACATGAGCAAAACTAAATATATCACTTTTAGTATTTCTTCTGTAAATCAACCATCTTTGGACCGCTCTTTAAAAATACATTGTTGTTTACAGGAGTGTAATTGTCAATCTTTGGAAAGAGTAGACAATATCAAATATCTTGGCTTAATTATTGATAAAACTTTAAAATGGAACAATCATATGACTATATTAACAAAAAAAATAATAAAGCTAGCTTATATCTTCAAGACTCTAAGAAATATATTGGACAAAATTACACTAAGAACTGTATACTATGCTCTTGTTCAATCAATGCTTTCATATAACGTTATTTGTTGGGGTTCTTGCCATAAGACTACTCTAGAGCCTTTCAATATTGCACAAAAATTTATTTTAAAAATAATGTTCAAGAAAAGTTTTATGTATTCATCACAGTTACTATATAGCGAAAGCAAAATTATGACAATTAGGCAGTTGTACATAATACAGGCTCTCTGTAAATTTTTCAAAAACATTATCACTGCGAAAAGATCTCAACAAGTGCGCATCACTAGATTGGGCTCTTCTTTAATGTATCAGCCGGTACATACCAAAACATCCTTTGGACAAAGAAGTTTTTCATATAAAGCTCCGTTGCTTTATAATATGCTCAATGAAAAAATAAAAACTATTGGTACATTACATTTATTCAAGAAAATGGTCAAAATATGTATAATAACTGAGAGTGATGGTTTTGGATTACCCATGTTGTCGCTTGTATCATAAATCATTCTGGAATTCAGCTATATTTCATACAATCCAAATTTAATAACTTAACTTATATATTATTATGTACTTTTTAATTTGCTTATTGTTATAGTATCTAATTTGCTTATTGTTATGTTATCTTTAATTTGCTTATTGTTATATTTTTTTGAAGGTTTATAATTATATTTTTATTTAGTTCATATGTATGTTTTTTGTTTAAATTACAATGTAAAACTGCATATCTCGATACAGGAATGCCCTAGTGAGATATGCAGCTTATGTTTCTCATGTACTTCTTATTTTTTTCAATAAATAAATAAATAAATAAATCTTTACTGAGATTATAATTAAAAACATTAAAAATACTTACTTAATATTACTTTATTATTTATACGAAAGGGGTAAGTAATATTAAATGACTATATGATATATAAGTAATACTTATAAATAAGATATATTAAATAGTTATTTAACTAATATTTAACGAATAATTAAGTTAAAAACCGTACTATGTGTAATGTACACTATGTAAAGGTTAATATTAAGAAAGAACAAGTAACACTCATCTTAACTGATATCGGCTCACGGCAAGCGTCCCCGCGTCTTCTCTATGCAGTCGGTCACCCAGTACCGTCCTACGCCCCACAAGTCCGCGCACGCACTGCTTGAGACGACAGAGTTATTCACAACTATACATGTGTGAATACACTACATCCCTCCCTTATTATTGTTTTTAATAATAAATATTTTATTTTTCCATAAGTACCTATATCAAGTACAATCAGCAAGTCCTTATTCAAATTATGTTTAATAACTAATCATCAATTATTTCCTCATTATTGTCCATCAATTTATTCACTCGAATTGTGATTGATTTACATGGCCATTATCGTTTGTTTGAGTAGCACTAGTATTATTCTCATCATCTAGCACCTTCCAATGTCCTTCCACTCCTTTAAGGTATATGTGTCATCTGATTCGCTGACCAGTTTCATCATTCCGAAGACTTACGTCTCCTCCTTTGTTCGCTTTAACGATATGTGTTTTGGGTTCGTCGTTCAAGCGCAGCTTGTTTTTTTTTTTAGTCATGTTCTTGACGTATTCTTTATCACCAACTTCCAATTTACAAGCAATAGCTCTTCTATTCATGTCCACTTATTCCTACCCTTTTTCTGTTATCTCTATCCCTCATTTCAAGGTCCTCTGAGAGATGCGTCATGTCCTGAATTATAGGCAGCTTGTCTCGAAATTGTCCTCTAAAGAACAGTTCTGCAGGTGTTTTTCCTGTAACTGTATGAAGTGTACTGTTGTACACCACCTTGTACTCACGAAGAGCCTCTTTCCATTTATTTTTCTCTACTTGAGAAATCTTGAGGTGTTTTACGATGTCCCTATTCTGACGCTCCACCTCTCCGTTTTGTTGCGGCCAGTAGGGAATGCTATTATAGAGTCGTATGTTCCTCTCTGCACAGAAAATCTAACGTCTTCGCTGGAAAATTTCCCCCGTTGTCTGTTGTAAGCGAGATCGGGTTGCCAAGCCTGCTAAAAATATATTTAAGCTTTCCACTTATTTCGAAGCTTGTTATGGTTCTGCGTGTTTTCATCTCTTTATATCTGGTGTAATTATCCACGACTACCAGGATATAATCTCCACTAGGTAAGGGCCACTACCCATGAGGTCAATTGCTATGTCAACCCATGGTTCGGAAGGTAAGTCACTTCTTTTTAACGGGTTTGGGGCGCTGGGTGCACCCTTTACAGGCTTTGCATATGTTTTCAGCATCTTTGTCGCACTTAGGCCACTATACTTTGGTCCTCAATCTGCCCTTCATCACGACTATCCCCGGATTGCCTTCGTGCGCAGCTTCCAGAATTTTTCTGCGTACTTTGTTTGGGATTACAATTTTCGTCCCCCTGAGAAGAATATCGCCTTTCGATGCGAGCGCATGGTTTTGCTTTCGGACCAAATATCACCTCCAAGGGCTTATGGTCCGTTACCCGATCGAACACCTTGCCATACAGGAACATGTTAAAATGTTCGACTGCCCAAACCAGGGGTGGCCTCTTTTTCTGTTTGGCAGTAACGACGCTCACAGCTGATAAGGTTTTTATTATCAACTGCAATTATTCTCGGCCCGTTCTTATTGATTTGCACCAGCACTGCATCCAGACCCACTGGGCTTGCATCTGCAATCACCACAGTCTTATCATGTGCATTGTAGTAACCTAAATTTGGTACCTTCACGAGCGCCACTTTGAGATCATTAAATGCGTTCTTTTGGGCGTCGCCCCAGTCATCTTGAATGTCCATGTTTCTTCCCATTCTTTTCCGTAACAATTGCTTAAGGGGTTCTGTTACCGTTGCTAAATGGGGTATCCATTTTCCCACGAAATCCACTAAGCCCATAAAGCTCTGCAGTTCAGCGATATTCGTTGGGGCTCTAAATTCCTTTATAACCAAGATATACTTGTCTAGTTGTTTAACTCCCTGTTCTGACAGTTCATGCCCTAGGAAGTGGATTTTCTTCATTCCAAAAATGAATTTGTCGTCCCTCAAACTCATGCTATTTTCTTCTAACACTATCATAATTCTTTTTTCCTTCCATGTCTCTGTTCCTACTCTGTTGATTGACTAACTTTCCATAGGTTTCATACCAAAGTTTTCTAATTGACGATCGATGGCTTCCAGGGCATTCGCTTCTGCAACTTTTCATCCAAACCGATCTTGTCCCCTGTTTTCAATATCTTTTTTCGGGGTTCTTCTGAATTACCCTTTTTAGTTATTTGGTCTATGATATGCTCGTTTTCTTTATTCACCAAACTGACACTTCTTGGCCTGTAGTCGAAGTCTGACAACAATTTTTTCGAACTTCTCATCCTGTTCCTGTTTTAGGAGACGAAACAGATGTCGCTTATATACTTTGCTCTGTTTAGGTGCAAAGTAGTTGTCTAATTTTTTGTTCACGTTTAACATCGCAATGAAGGTTCACCTTCAGTTGCATTAGCTTCCGGGATGTTGTAGAAAATTTCTTGTAACTCGGGACCACCGATATGTAAAAGACTAGCTATTTTCTTTGCCTCGGTGTTTATGCCTGTCGCCTCGAGGTAAAGGTTCAGACTTCTTTTCCATCTTTCCCAACGGGTAGAAACTGAACCAACCTCCCCTTCACATTCGAACCTCTCGAAAACTTCGCAATTTAATGCCAAGAAGGTATATGTCCGCAATTTAATGCTATACGGTAAATATCCGCAATTTAATGCAAGTTGTACTATGTATTCATCGATATCTGCAATATAAGGCTTTTATTATTTTTTTTCGAATCTCTCGAAAACTTCGCAATTTAATGCTATACTTGTAATCTCCGCAATTTAATGCAAGTTGTACACTAAGTATTCATCGATATCCGCAATACAATGCTTTTATTATCTTTTTCCGAACCTCTATAGGGGTATGTCCGCAATTTAATGCTATACCGGTACATCTCCGCAATTTAATGCAAATTGTGCACTAAGTATTCATCAATATCTGCAATATAATGCTTTTATTATTTTTTTTTCCGAAACTATTGAAAACTTCGCAATTTAATGCCATGTAGAGGTATGTCCGCAATTTAATGCTATACCGGTACATCTCCGCAATTTAATGCAAATTGTGTACTAAGTATTCATCAATATCCGCAATATAATGCTTTTATTATTTTTTCCGAAACTCTTGAAAACTTCGCAATTTAATGCCATGTAGAGGTATGTCCGCAATTTAATGCTGTACCGGTACATCTCCGCAATTTAATGCAAATTGTGCACTAAGTATTCATCAATATCTGCAATATAATGCTTTTATTATTTTTTTTCCGAAACTCTTGAAAACTTCGCAATTTAATGCCATGTAGAGGTATGTCCGCAATTTAATGCTATACCGGTACATCTCCGCAATTTAATGCAAATTGTGTACTAAGTATTCATCAATATCCGCAATATAATGCTTTTATTATTTTTTCCGAAACTCTTGAAAACTTCGCAATTTAATGCCATGTAGAGGTATGTCCGCAATTTAATGCTATACCGGTACATCTCCGCAATTTAATGCAAATTGTACACCAAGTATTCATCAATATCCGCAATATAATGCTTTTATTATTTTCTTTTTTTTTTTTTATATCATACTCATACTCATATTGCAACCTTACTGTAACTAAATGCTCAGTCGCAATTGAATGCCCAGTCGCAATCTAATGCACAGTCTCAATTTAATGCCAAGTCGCAATTCAATGCCAATTCGCAATTTAATGCATAGCCGCAATTCAATGCATAATCACAATTTAATGCCAATTCGCAATTCAATGCCAAGTCTCAATTTAATGCCAAGTCGCAATTCAATGCCAATTCGCAATTTAATGCATAGCCGCAATTCAATGCATAATCGCAATTTAATGCCAATTCGCAATTCAATGCCAAGTCGCAATTTAATGCCAAGTCGCAATTTAATGCCAAGTCGCAATTTAATGCCCAGCCGCAATTCAATGCAGAGTCGCAATTTAATGCCAAGTCGCAATTGAATGCCCAGCCGCAATTTAATGCAAAGTCGCAATTTAATGCTAGTCGCAATTTAATGCTCCGCCGCAATTCAATGCAAAGTTGCAATTGAATGCCCAGCCGCAATTTAATGCAAAGTCGCAATTTAATGCAAGTCGCAATTTAATGCCCCGCCGCAATTCAATGCAAAATTGCAATTGAATGCCAGCCGCAATTTAATGCAAAGTCGCAATTTAATTCCCAGCCGCAATTCAATGCAGGTCGCAATTTAATGCCAAGTCGCAATTGAATGCCCAGCCGCAATTTAATGCAAAGTCGCAATTTAATACAAGTCGCAATTTAATGCTCCGCCGCAATTCAATGCAAAGTTGCAATTGAATGCCCAACCGCAATTGAATGCCCAACCGCAATTTAATGCAAAGTCGTAATTTAATGTCCAGTCGCAATTCAATGCCAAGTCGTAATTGAATGCCCGGCCGCAGTTTAATGCAAAGTCGCAATTTAATGTCAAGTCACAATTCAATGCCAAGTCGCAATTTAATGCCCAACTGCAATAAAAACTGCTCACCACCGCACGATACTTTCGGTGATTATCGAAGAACATTATATGTCTCTTACCACTCATTGTAATGTGTTACTCGAGTGACCTTGTATATATAATTCTGTATTTTTATTTATGATGTTTTTCTTTTTGTAATTGTATGTATCTGTATTTAATTGTAGATTTTTATAATTGTGAAATAACTGAGTTTTATAACTGGATAGTTCTCACGTAAGTGCAAACATCTGTAAAACCCCGTATAAATAAATAAATAAATTCATTTTAATAAGTAGGTAGGTATGGTTGACAATTCCGTTGGTATATCACTCCCCTTAAATGCCCTCATAGGAACCTAGGTTACCTAAAGTCCTCCGTTCATGGAGACACCCACAAACCACGCGATTGTGACGCAACCACAAGCACCCTGTAGATGTACCACTCTTCAATGCCGGCCTCCGTACACGGCACCACCCGAAATACACTGAACCAGATCACCTTCCACGCAGCCGTGGAGTTAACATGATTTCAAGCGATGTCAAATGCCTTTTTTCCAACATCAATCCATGCCTTCTCCACCAAATGCCCCCTTATATATTCTGGTAAAGTAATTCCGGTAAACACGCCGTTTTTCCGACTTCCAAAACAAATCCAACATTAATTTCATGTTCCGACGCCATTCCCGTCAAACGACAAATAATAGAACAACTATGCAACTGACAGCTAAATAAGTGCACTTGCCTAGCTTTACATTTTTTTGTAAAAAATCCTTAGATTACTTACAGTTTACCTCGTCGCCACATGTAATGTACACTATGTAAAGGTTAATATTAAGAAAGAACAAGTAACACTCATCTTAACTGATATCGGCTCACGGCAAGCGTCCCCGCGTCTTCTCTATGCAGTCGGTCACCCAGTACCGTCCTACGCCCCACAAGTCCGCGCACGCACTGCTTGAGACGACAGAGTTATTCACAACTATACATGTGTGAATACACTACACTATGAACTGGGATTCGCCATTGACCTTGTGCCATGGCCAGGGTTGCCAGGTGTTCGGTATTTTAGCACCGTGTTCGGTGTTCGGTATGATAAAAATACCGAGGTATGGGCGGTTCGGTATTTTTTCTGATTAATTTTTCTCCCTAATAAGCGATTCAACTATCAGATTTGACGCAATCGGCAATCGATGTTGCGTAGCATCCTTACTTAGTTTGTGCGATGTTGCCGCTTTGTGCACGCGCTCACTGTTTTCAAGCCGCAATGTCTTGGATTAGTGTTCCACATTAGGTGACTTGCGTAAATGTGATTATTCGAAATAATGAAAAGACCTGGCAACCCTGGCATGTACGGCTGAGCGCTTCGCACTCTAAGCGCTCTAGCTTAAAAACGGTTAAGCGCATAAAAAATATTTATAACAAAATTTGTACATAATTTTATACTCTACAACTTTTATATTAATGCAAATACAATTTGAGGCCAACGAAGCGAGATATTTCCAAAAAACTGATATTCGTGAACTTTGACCTTGAATATCTAAAGACGCTTACAAGTGACCTTATGAGACTTTTGAGACAACATGTAAAATCTATAATATAAAAATGAATCGCTGAATTTGTTGGTAAGCGCAAATCTCGAGATCAGCTGAACCGATTTCGCTAATTCTTTTTTTAGAATATTCCTTGAAGTACGAGGATAGTTCTTACGGAGAGAAAAATTAAGAAAATTGCGCAGAAAATTGGATAATTTCAGAAAACTTCGCACGTTTGACAGTTCGCGTGTTTGAGGGACGAATGGGAAAGGACACTCAGGGAGAAACAATTTCTTTATTAAATGGCATAGCAACGCATGCCGGGACCAGCTAGTACTAAAATAAAAGTTTATACAAATTTTCAGCTTATTGCGTTTCATTACGAGGTTATCCCTATTTATACTCTATTAAAAATGGTAAAAAAAAATTAGAAGGCAATGATGAAAAATGATTATGTTAAAAATATTTTTTGGTGACTTATATTTCTCTCTGATTTTCTTTGTACTTTTTCTGCTTCTACATTCCTGTTTTGGTTATTTTTATTTTATATACTACTAGCTGGTCCCGGCATGCGACGACCTCCGTAGTCCAGTGGCTAAGACTCTTGACTCACATTCCGGAGGTCGCGGGTTCGAACCCGGCATGCGCAAATAAATTTTATTTGATTAATTTGTGTTATTTCACAATTAATTCATTTAAAATAATATATAGTACATTTGCGGCATGTTCCAGAGTGGAAGATACTATTAGTATCGCCCTGGTGTAAGACCACCATTCAGAATTGAAACGTTGCTTGAAAATGGCTTTAGCCGTGTTTAGTGACCAGATCTGAATAGCCAGGTACTTCCCAACCTTCCTCTTCCCCACCTCCTTCCCCTCCCCATTACCTTCAGCCTCACAACATACCCCAATTGGGGATGGAAAAAAAAATGCGTTTATATGCCATTTAATAAAGAAATTGTTTCTCCCTGAGTGTCCTTTCCCATTCATCCCGTTCCCCTTCTTCTCCTGCGTCCTCTTCCCCTCTCGCGTTCCCACTCCGTCACCTCCACCCTCTCCCCACTCCACCCCCCCCCCCTTCCCCCATCCTGCGAACCCCCCTCCCGAGTTCCCCACCCCCCTCAAACGTCCCCTTCCCCTCCCGCGTTCCCCTTCCACCATCCCTGTCTTCCCGCTTACTCGCAACCCTCCTCCCGCGTTCTATATATTCAATCCCGGTACATTCATTTTTTAATCAGCCCGCGTGCCACCTTTTAAAATTTTTATTCAAATTTCCATTTTTCATGTATACCAAATTTGGTACCTAACATAGGTACCAATTTAAAATATCTAAAATTCTTGATTCGATTCAAATTATTAGGGGAGTACCTACTTTAAATAAATTTATCAACTTAAAGATTTTCAAAAATAGAATCCTGATTTAACAAATCATTGTTTTTCAAAATGTCATTCTCAAACACGCAATCTGTCAAACGTGCGATGTTTTCTGAAATTATCCAATTTTCTTCGCAATTTTCTTAATTTTTCTCTCCGTAAGAACTATCCTCGTACTTTAAGGAATATTCTAAAAAAATAATTAGCGAAATCGGTTCAGCTGATCTCGAGATTTGCGCTTACCAACACATTTAGCAATTCATTTTTATATTATAGACTAGGTGGTCCCGGCATGCGTTGCTATGCCATTTAATAAAGAAATTGTTTCTTCCTGAGTGTCCTTTCCCATTCGACCCGTTCCCCTTCCGCCTCCCCTTCTTCTCCTGCGTCCTCTTACTCTCTCGCGTTCCCACTCCGTCACCTCCATCTTCCCTCTCCACTCCCCCCCCTTCCCCCGTCCCACGAACCCCCCTCCCCCCTCACACGTCCCCTTCCCTTCCCGCGTTCCCCTTCCACCTTCTCCGCCTTCCCTCTTCCCTTTCCCGCTCCCTCGTCCCGTCAACCCTCCTCCCGCGTTCCATATATTCAATCCCAGTACATTCAGTTATTAAACAGCCCGTGTGCCACCTTTTAAAATGTTTATTCAAATTTCCATTTTTCTTGTATATTAAATTTGGTACCTAACATAGGTACCATTTTAAAATATCTAAAATTCTTGATTCGATTCTAATTATTAGGGGAGTACCTACTTTAAATATATTTATCAACTTAAAGATTTTCAAAAATAGAATCCTGATTTAACAAATCATTGTTTTTCAAAATGTCATTCTCAAACACGCAATCTGTCAAACGTGCGATGTTTTCTGAAATTATCCAATTTTCTTCGCAATTTTCTTAATTTTTCTCTCCGTAAGAACTATCCTCGTACTTTAAGGAATATTCTAAAAAAATAATTAGCGAAATCGGTTCAGCTGATCTCGAGATTTGCGCTTACCAACACATTTAGCAATTCATTTTTATATTATAGACTAGGTGGTCCCGGCATGCGTTGCTATGCCATTTAATAAAGAAATTGTTTCTTCCTGAGTGTCCTTTCCCATTCGACCCGTTCCCCTTCCGCCTCCCCTTCTTCTCCTGCGTCCTCTTACTCTCTCGCGTTCCCACTCCGTCACCTCCATCTTCCCTCTCCACTCCCCCCCCTTCCCCCGTCCCACGAACCCCCCTCCCCCCTCACACGTCCCCTTCCCTTCCCGCGTTCCCCTTCCACCTTCTCCGCCTTCCCTCTTCCCTTTCCCGCTCCCTCGTCCCGTCAACCCTCCTCCCGCGTTCCATATATTCAATCCCAGTACATTCAGTTATTAAACAGCCCGTGTGCCACCTTTTAAAATGTTTATTCAAATTTCCATTTTTCTTGTATATTAAATTTGGTACCTAACATAGGTACCATTTTAAAATATCTAAAATTCTTGATTCGATTCTAATTATTAGGGGAGCACCAACTTTAATTAAATTTATCAACTTTTCGAAAATAGAATCCTGATTGAACAATCATTAATTGTTTTGCAAAATGTCATTCTCTAACACGCGAACTGTCAAATGTACGGGTTTTCTGAAATTATCCAATTTTCTGCGCAATTTTCTTAATTTTTCTCTCCGTAAGAACCATTCTCGTACTTTAAGAAATATTCTAAAAAAAGAATTAGCGAAATCGGTTCAGCTGATCTCGAGATTTGCGCTTACCAACACATTTAGCGATTCATTTTTATATTATAGAAGATATGTTACGTTATTCACAATTATTTCCTCTGCGTGCGAACTCCGAATACAGGACCATTAGACCTCCCAGGTAAGTATGGTCCTGTATTCTTTCATTTTTAGGCAGCATCGCATTTATTGGAAAAAACGTTGTACGTTATTTATGCACCAGATTTAAATGTCCGGGTTAAATTTTCCCCAAAAATAAAAATAAAATTAAACCAAATGCCACAGACCAAATGGGAATATAATTCACCGACTCCAGATATTTTCATATCAGAGGGTTCGGCTCTGTGGCATTTCTAATTGAACCTATAAATCCTACCGATCCCTCAATATAAATGTTTAAAAAATCCTTTGTAATCCTACATGTATTTAAAATGACTGATTTTTGCATTTTTATATACAAATTCTTTGACAAATCTAATATGCTTATATTTTGAATCAGATTCCTAGGTATTATGCCAGTGGCCGAAATAATAAATGGCAACATTTTTATAGTCCGAGAATGCCAAATTCTTTTAATCTCATTTCCTAAATCTGTGTATTTTCTTATTTTTTCAGAAATTATTATTATTATTATTATTAAGTCATTTGGTCTCCTATCTCACTGTTATGCCGACGATCAGAAAGTCTACTTTTACTGCACACCGGCCTTAAAATTCGCATAGCTGAGTGTCTAGAAGCAATCAGTCTCTGGATGTCCTCAAACAAACTGAAGCTAAATCCTTCATAGACCGAGTTTCTGTGGGCAGCCACAAATAGATGCCAACATTTAATAGATAACTCACCAATTGCTATTTCCGGCAATGACGTAATTGCTAAAACAACCGTAAAACTTCTGGGAGTTTATCTGGATTCAGATCTTTCATTGAAAAGCCAGGTGAATAGGACCATTAGCACGGGGTTCTTCTACCTTAGACAACTTAAGTAAGTTCATAGGAACCTTTCTAAAGAAGCAACTAAGCTTCTTGCGAACTCGTATATAGTATCACGTCTTGATTACTGCAATGGTATCTATGCAAGTCTTCCTAAATGTCAAACTGACAAACTCCAATCAGTTTTCAACGCCGCAGCACGACTTATCACTGGGGTACCCAAATTTTCGCACATTTCGGAACACCTCCGAAATCTTCACTGGCTGAAGTGTCCTGAAAGGATCCAATACAAGTTATGCTGGATGGTGTTTAAATCTATCAATGAAATGGCTCCTCCCTATATCTCTGAACTATGCATTCCGGAAAATATTGGTCTAAGGCAGTCAACTCTTAGATCAGCGACATCTTCTACAATTGGAAGGTTGAAAGAACCTAAGCGAAATCCGAACACTAAGTTTGGTGATCGTGCATTCGCAGTATCCGGCCCTGAAGCTTGGAATAAACTTCCTATGGAATTGAGATGCATAACCAACTCAGCGGAATTTAGATCCAAACTGAAAACTCACTTTTCCGATACTCCTTTCCATAAATTCATCATTCTATTTAAACTTTTTTTTTCTCTTTTCTCTTTGTTTATAGTTAACTCAATCTGTTTAATGTAATCTGTTAATTGTGATACCTCAATCTGTTTACTGTTGAGCGATGAATCACCTTAATGCAGTAAAGATGGACTATTAAATTTATTAATTTACTAGCTGATCCGGCGAACTTCGTACCGCCTCAGAATCAAAAACTGTTGTCAACTTATTAGCTGAATTGATCTAAATTGTTTCTGCCTGCGTATACCATACCTTGATCTAAATTGTTTCTCTCTGCGTATCCTTTCCCCTCTCGCGTTCCCTCTCCCTTTCCCCACTCCACTTCTCCCCTTCCCCCGTCCCGCTAACCCCCCTTCCTGAGTTCCTTTCCCCCCTCCCCCCTCCCCCCTACCCCCGCCCCCCTCCACCGGTTCACAGTTCAATATTATACGCCTTACAATATTGCTGCAGTTCTTTCAAAATAGGAGAATTCGTTCCATACAAAATGTATGGGGAAAATAATTTTCTTCGGAGTGGAACACCCTTTACTTTTAGGGATATGAAAAATAGATGTTGGTCGATTTTCAGACCTACCAGATAAGCACACAAAATTTCATCAAAATTGGTCCAGCCGTTTCGGAGGAGTATGGTAACAAACACCGTGACACGAGAATTTTATATATTAGATTTAAAATATCTATACCTTCCCGTAAATCCAGTTAACCTTCATTATACTTTTTGCACCCGTATTCTCGAATTGTAATATTATGTAAAAACTTCCTACTTCTTCTGGCACCAATCTTAATTGTAAATATGTGTGTTAATAATTTAATTTTAGGTTAGAATCTATATGTCTTAGTCATAAGTAACTAGCTATAAGTCTTAGAGCTAAGTCACTAGTTATTGTTGTAAATCTTAGTTGTAAGCCAGTAATATAAGTAGCTATAAGTCTTAGATGTAAGTCACTAATTGTAATTGTAAATCTTAGTCATAAGCCAGTAATATTAATTCTTTTATATATTTATTGTGTACAGCGCCCTTGAGGTGATTTTCCATGAAAACGGCGCTATATAAATTAGCCAATTATTATTATTATTATTATTACATATTTTCGAATCGGGGATCAATGAACCGGTGTATGCAATTTTTAGCCATTAGTTGTTTTTAATTGTTTGTCTAGCTTGTAGTTTTTTAGATTTTAGAATTGTATTATAAGTTTGTACAGCGCCCTTTAGTTGATTTTTCACAAAAAACGGCACTATATAAATCATCGAAATATTATAATTATTCCAAATTTAGGCACACCTATTAGATTTGTTTAAGAATTTGGGTGAAATGCAAATCCCGCCAATGTGGGGGATTTTAATAAAAATGCACTTTCTAGATGAGAAAAGTGTGGAAAATTTGAATAAAAAAGAAATTAAGGCGCGCTTGGCAAAATTGAGGGAGATACAGCCGTTTAAAGAATGAATAAAATGACACTTCGTGAACTTATACTACGCCATTTTGTTACTATTATATTGGTATCTCAGACTTGCTTTACGAAGGTTGATACGATTGTAGCTAACTTCGTGTGATATACACGTAATTATGAAAAACAAAATTACTAATGGTCACAAACCATGTTACACAAACCTGGCGTAGCCGCTAAACTACTTGAAAACTGGGATGTTTTTCTTGCGTTGACCGAGTAGGCGTTATAAAGGGGCACAAACCATGTTACATTGTAACAGATTTAGAGTACGATTACGAGTGCTACCAACTTTAAGGTAATATTTAGTTTTCAAAATGGCTGACAGTATCGGTTCACGAAGTGTCATTTTATTCATACTTTAAACGGCTGTATCTCCCTCAATTTTGCCAAGCGCGCCTTAATTTCTTTTTTATTCAACTTTTCCACACTTTTCTCAACTAGAAAGTGCATGTTTATTAAAATCCCCCACATTGGCGGGATCTGCATTCCTCCCAAGAATTTATATATAAAAATGCAAAAATCAGTCATTTTAAATACGTGCAGGATTACAAAAGATTTTTTAAATATTTGTATTGAGGGATCAGTAGGATTTATAGGTCCAATTAGGAATTCCACCGAGACGAACCCTCTGATATGAAAATATCTGGAGTCGGTGAATTTATTTAGATATCCTGAGAGATACCACATATTCACAAATTGGTAGAAGTTATAGCTAGAGGGGAGACGTCATCGTCCGACCTGCTGAGGGAAGTGTCGAATTCTTGAATTCGAAACCGAATTATAACAGTAGCTTTGTGTGAATTGTGCACAGATATTATTTGTAGCTCGGCGCGTATGGCGTGGCGTCTGATATGCACTCGTAGCTGGGTTAACCACGCAGACGCTACGGTTTTTAATTACGTTCGATGGACGTCATAGTACGTGATTTTTAACATGTAACATCACCCCTGCAATATAATATTTTATGATTGAAATACTCGACTGATTGATCAGTAACGACAAAGAAAGGGATATTTTTATTTGTTTAAAAAAAAACATTTGTTTTTACTTCAAACACTGTCAGTTCAAAATTTCACTGGTTAATAAGATGTAATGTAAGTAAGATTAAAGTGTTGATATTTGAAAGCGAGAGCACGAAAACAATGTGCAACATAGTTGTGAATGATGAATACTTGGAGCAGGTGGATGGGTTTGTTTATGTGGGAAGTATGTTTACGAGAGATGGGAAGGCTGAAAGAGATATTGGAAGAAGGGTGAATGCAGGTAACTCTATTAATGGAGGAATGAACGCCGTTTTCACCAACAAAAAACTGTCCAAAGAAGCGATGCTGGCCATCCGCAATAGAGTGCTGGTACCTACCCTGATGTATGGCAGTGAGGCATGAAACTGGCAAAGGAAGGATGAAAACAGACTGAATGCTGTAGAAATGAGATCCCTAAGGCGTATGTGTGGTAAAACCATGTATGATCGTGTGAGAAATGTGGAGATCCGCAAAGAATGCAAGGCTGATGTAAGCGTAATGAGTAAGACCAAGAAAGGAACGCTCCGATGGTTTGGGCATTGGAGTGTGTGCCAAGACCGAGTTGTTTGGCGATCCGTCCTCTCTGCATACCCCTGCGGAGAAACGGCGTTATTGTTAGTTAGTTAGTTAAGACTTCATAAATAAATTTACCGAAATTTGCATACACCATTCCCATCATTAACTGTCCAAAGAACTGAAAGAAGTAGGCGATCTCGTAGTACGGTGTCTTCTGAACATCCACGGGGTACCATAGTTCTTCAGGTAGCACTCTTGCACCATCAACGGCTAAAAATAATCACATTATAACAGATTAAAATACAATTCAACGCAAATAATAACATCTGTGTAACAGACGATTCTTTAAGCACCTGCCAGATCTTATTATTCAAAACCAAGCACTTAGCAACCAACTCGTCTTGCATTATTATTGATGACAAATTCATTATTATTGATGACAAAATAACAGGTGTCCTCGGCCACCTGAAGTAATCGGGTCTATTCTTGCAAGACATTATTTATGTAAAAAAAAAAGACTGCACGTGTCCGAACCAGTTTGATATTCAAAACAAAGCACTTAGTAACTAATATAATTCCGAACACCTGCATCGGCCACCTGGAGTAATCAGGTCGATTCTTGCAAGATATTATTTACGTTAACTTAAAACAGGTGTGCAAAGATTTTAGTATAAAAACCATCTGAAAATAAATATTTAGTCGTTACCAAAAAGATTTTGGAGTTGTTATTTTATAAACTATCTCCCGAGTCAAAGTGACGAATGGAATCCAGTGTCCAAATGTTTTACTGTATTGTAAGTGGTCTCATACAATTTGTTTATAAGAGACAGACCACGATCGTGGCTGCATAGGTACTTTGCTGAAGAATTCACGCTGACGTCAGTAGCCGTACTGTATATTATTTTATAGATTCTAGTTCAAACTTCATCGCCCTCTGTTGAACTCGATCGATTTGACAGCGATCTTGGGAAATTCCTTTATCTATGTGATAGACACTGGCGTCTTAAGATTGACAAATTCGGTTCCGCTCGTTATAAAAGTAGCAATAGAGCATGTAAACCGATACTCGTTTATTACTGGATAACGGTCGGCGTAGTCCAGTGGTAAGGCTCTTGACTAGCACTTCGAAGGTCGCGGGATCGAATCCCGGCGTGGCAAATAAATTTTATTTGATTAATTTGTGTGATTTCACAATTTATTCATTTAAAATAATATATTGTATATTTGCTGCACGTTCCAGAGTGGAAGATACTCTCAGTATCGCCCTGTTGTAAGACCATCATTCAGAATTGAACGCTGCTTGAAATGGCTTTAGCCGTGTTTGGTGACCAGATATGAATAGCCAGGTACTTCCCCATCTTCCTCTTTCCTATCTCCTGGAACGTGCTGCAAATATAATATTGTTTTAAATGAATTAATTGTGGAATAACAAAAATTAATCAAATAAATTTTTTTATTTTTTTTTTTATTTTTATTTTAACTTTATGAGTAAAACCTCAAATTGTAATATTTAATTAAATGAAGACAATATAAGCGAAACTCAATCGAAAATCTGAAAACAGAAAAATCAGAAAAAGATATTGACACATCTGGGACTCGAGCCCAGGACCTCTCGCTTACCGGGCGAACGCGCTAACCACTGCGCCACCGTGTCGATATCCAATTCGGTCACTTTTAACTGTATCATACTTCGACTAAGAACCACCCACACTATCTTCATTTTTCTTAACGCATATACTATTGGCTGCTATCTTTATGTATGATTGCAAGATTCAAACCCGAACTAAATGCTCTCTAGATAGTGTCTGGATAAATCTTTATCCATTTTATTTAATATGCGACATCTATTGACTTTTCTGCAAGTCTAGGATGAATATTTTTATTTTTATTTTAACTTTATGAGTAAAACCTCAAATTGTAATATTTAATTAAATGAAGACAATATAAGCGAAACTCAATCGAAAATCTGAAAACAGAAAAATCAGAAAAAGATATTGACACATCCTAGACTTGCAGAAAAGTCAATAGATGTCGCATATTAAATAAAATGGATAAAGATTTATCCAGACACTATCTAGAGAGCATTTAGTTCGGGTTTGAATCTTGCAATCATACATAAAGATAGCAGCCAATAGTATATGCGTTAAGAAAAATGAAGATAGTGTGGGTGGTTCTTAGTCGAAGTATGATACAGTTAAAAGTGACCGAATTGGATATCGACACGGTTGGCGCAGTGGTTAGCGCGTTCGCCCGGTAAGCGAGAGGTCCTGGGTTCGAGTCCCAGATGTGTCAATATCTTTTTCTGATTTTTCTGTTTTCAGATTTTCGATTGAGTTTCGCTTATATTGTCTTCATTTAATTAAATATTACAATTTGAGGTTTTACTCATAAAGTTAAAATAAAAATAAAAATATTCATCCTAGACTTGCAGAAAAGTCAATAGATGTCGCATATTAAATAAAATGGATAAAGATTTATCCAGACACTATCTAGAGAGCATTTAGTTCGGGTTTGAATCTTGCAATCATACATAAAGATAGCAGCCAATAGTATATGCGTTAAGAAAAATGAAGATAATGTGGGTGGTTCTTAGTCGAAGTATGATACAGTTAAAAGTGACCGAATTGGATATCGACACGGTGGCGCAGTGGTTAGCGCGTTCGCCCGGTAAGCGAGAGGTCCTGGGTTCGAGTCCCAGATGTGTCAATATCTTTTTCTGATTTTTCAGTTTTCAGATTTTCGATTGAGTTTCGCTTATATTGTCTTCATTTAATTAAATATTACAAATAAAATTTATTTACGCACGCCGGGATCGGTACCGCGACCTTCAGATTGTGAGTCAAGAGCCTTACCGCTCGACTACGGCGGCCGTCAAAATTTATGAAAAGATTATATTACATGTTTAAAACTTGGAATACTTGTTCATGTGATATTTTGCGCCAGTTTGTTCTGAATGGAATCTGTGTTCGAACTATCATATGTTTTGAATATTATTTTTTTTCTTTATTCATTGCTTTGAATGGTTATTAAATGGTTACATCATTTGTGGATTTTTCAACCACTATGCTAGGCTCATGCCCGTGTACTGGCGGTCGATTTTAAATAATATATAGTGCAAAAACAATTTAGTAGCAATTATTTAAGAGAGAACATAAAGGATCATAAAATAATATCAAAAAATATAAATAACATAGTATTAAAGAAAAAAAATGAGAAAAATGAAAAATCTCTTTCTTTTACAATTTGTATATATATGTATATTTCCCTGTATTTGTCAGTATTTTATATTCAGTCCTGATGATGGTACGGAGGTACCGAAACCGGTAGACGGAAGAAATATCAATAAAGTGACGTAAAACAAAGTGTTTTCTTTTTATTTATTTAAAAAAAATGAGTATAAAATAATACAAAAAGAGAAGGAAAGATATAACAAAAACATAAAAATCATAGTTTATGAAGGAATAAAAAAATCATAGTAATGACTGGAAAAAGAAAATTTTGAAAAATATTTAATGCAAAAAAAAAAAATATAATTTTACTATTTTACAATCTTTGAAGAAATTCTTTCCCGTCTGCTTGTTTAGGAATAAATACATCCCAAAACACGTATTCGCGTTATACTTTCATAAGACCAAAAACGTCCCGAACGACCTTATATTTTATTTTATTTATATAACACATGAGTTATCGAAAGTACATATAGTTTTTTGTGATATTTCACCCTCCATGCTAGGGATGACCCTGTGTTATGGCGGGTGAAGTTTACAGTTTGCGGATATACATTCATTAGTATAGGTTGAAATTTTTCACTAATTGATACTATGCACACAAATTCTCCTACAATAAGAGAGTTTATGTAGTTATATTGGATTACAAGAATGAGGTGAAGAAGTTAAAGAATTATTGGAAAAGATAAGTTATTATTAGGGCTGACTCATCGATGAATGAATTTATCACTAAATTACATTCATATATTTCTAAACATACAAGCAATAAACTTATACCGCATAAACAAATAAAACTTACGCCATGGATCTCCCCTGGCCTTATCAAATCGATTAACATTAGGAACCAACTTCATGAAAAGGCGAATAGGTGCCCTGAGAATATTATAGTACAAGCTCATTACAAAAAATATAGGAACTTTTGCAAAAAACTAATAAAATCGGCCAAAGAAAATTATTATAAAAAATTCATTTACGAAAATAACTGTACTCCAAAACGTTTATGGGAAGCATTTCGCAATATAACTAAAACAAAAATAAATAAATCTTCCGAAATTAAATCACTGAACATCAATAACGTGAACACCTCAGACCCAAAAATCATTGCAAATTTTGCCAATAATTATTTCACGTCAGTGGGAGTCACACTTGCGAAAAAAATTCTCAACAATCTTAATACAACAGAATCCGATCTCGCTAAGTTAACAATCTCTAATTTTGGTCATAAATTAGTCAATATCCAAACAACTTCAAACGAAGTCATAAATATAATTGACGAACTCAAGTCATCAAATGCTTGTGGTCCTGATAACGTTTCATCAATTCTGCTAAAAAGTATTAAATCCTTCATAGCAACTCCAATCGCGTATATTTCCAATCTAAGCTTCAATTCAGGAAAATTTCCAAATCATTTAAAACACTCTATTGTTATTCTGCTTCACAAAAATGGAGATAAATCGCAGATACACAATTACCGGCCAATTTCTTTGCTCAATTCTATTTCGAAAATTATTGAGAAAATTGTAAAGAATCGTCTCAGTCATTACCTTGAAAAAAAACAATATCCTTTCCAATAGACAGTATGGCTTCAGACCAGGATTGAGCACTGAAAATGCAATTACAAACCTGACGAAAATCATCTCCAACAATATCGATAGAGGAAGAAAATGCATTGCGCTCTTCTTGGATCTAGCCAAAGCGTTCGACACCATCTCACACAAAATTCTCTTGAAAAAACTACAGCGCATCGGCATTCAGGGTCAGCTACTTAAGTGGTTAGGTAGTTATATAGAAAATAGGAGCCAAAGAGTGAATATTAACGATACTCTAAGCGATCCGGCTGATATTAACTTTGGTGTACCTCAAGGAAGCACTCTAGGACCACTTTTATTCAATATCTATATAAATGAATTATGTAACAGTTCATTTGCCGATCATATTATCACCTTTGCCGATGACACAGTATTATTATTTGAAGGCAAAAATTGGAATGAAGTTCATAATAATTCAGAAATTGGTATCAACAAGGTAAAACAATGGCTAGATAATAATCTTCTCACTCTCAACACTGACAAAACTAAATTCATTCGCTTCAGTGCAACTCAAGCGGGACAACCAAGAGAAACTCAAAGAATTATTATACACCATTGCAATGACCCAAACACTTGCAATTGCAATACCTTAGAATATGTGGATAGCATAAAATATCTAGGAATTATCGTAGACAAGAATCTGAGATGGAATGAACATATCGATTCAATCTCCACAAAGGTCAGAAAACTCACGCATCTTTTCATGGCTATTAGAAATATTCTATGCGCAAAAGATCTAAAACTAATGTACTATGCCATGTGCAACTCATTACTTGAATATGCATCTTTAGGATGGGGAGGATGTACCAAATCAATACTGGACCCCTTAGCCAAAGCACAGAAATCACTTCTAAGGGTCATACTTAAAAAACCATTTAGATACCCCAGTAATGATTTATTCAAAGAGATAGGAGTTCTGGATGTGAGGCAACTATTTATAAGAAAAGTTATATTATACACACAAAAATATCGTCACCTCTTCCCCTCCGTAGAACATTATCACAACACCCGACATGCAGGGAGGAATCCAATAGTTCCAATTGCTACTGTGACATCCCTTGCTCAAAGACAATATTCTTACCTAGGTCCAAAAATGTTCAACCTTATACCCGGTTCTTGGAAATTGAAAAGTGCAAGCGTCCTGCGTAAATTAGTCAATGATTGGATTCTGAACTTAGGGAGAGTCGAAAGTGAACGTATGCTGTCTAACTGGTAAACAAAATCACTTAACTTTCCTGATTACTAGACCAAAATTCCTTTCACGTTTCATTGAGTTCAATGTTTCGACATCCTTTCTGATGTTTTTATACATGGGATTTATGGTTATGCGCCCCTGAAGCCTGTCTGCTCCGTGTAGGTGTAGGTATATCACCGCTGTAAAGCGTTGACATGCACGTCGCACGTCGCTAACTCTGAGTGAAACTTGGTACCTTACAACGGTAATGATTAATGATTTATAATAAATAAATAATACCTACATAACAAAACATGTATGGCGTACGAAGTAATGCACCAATTTCACCAAAGTAGCACTAAATTTGGTACTATTTTATTATATTATATTATATTCATAGTTTATATTCTATCTATATTTATGGTTATTGTTTTTATATTTTAGCAGGAGTAGTTCAAGACACAAGCGCGGTGTATATTCATACTGTCGTACTTATAATATAATACTGTATAAAACATGTTTTAAAATCAGTGAAAATAATTTGTAGCCACAAAAATCATTGCAGTTTCATCGCTCAAAAAAATCATATAGATTATTACGTTCGTTATTATATCTAATATTGTAAATTTTAATATAGTTTCTCCTATAAGTGTACTTGTATTAAAAGTTCAAACTCCTAAACACATAACCTAACATAATTTGATTTCTTTATGCTGTAAATCTTTTGTAATTCCTCCATCTTGTTCTTTTAATTCCTCCATATTGTAAATCTGAATGTATTATACATATGTTACCAGGTTAATTCGGTAAATCCGATTATAATATTTACTACCAGATTACCTTTCTACTTTGTCACAAAAAAATGTATGTGTACTTATATTTATATATTTTATATACATTTTCTTTATTACACACCTTAGTTTCAGAGAAAAATGAAATTTTCAGTTTTTTTGTTTTTGTTTTTGTTATGTAATTATGTACATTTCAGGTATAATATGAACTAACATGTCAATTTGTCTGTCCTGGAACGGGAAACTTTCCTAGTTGGACAGGCAAAGCTTCCTAATTGTAATTTGTACTTTCTTTTGTATTTCTATAATAAATAAATAAATAAATAAATAAATATTAGTATATTAAGGAATTATTGATATATAGTTCACAGAATCAGTCTTATAAATATAATGCTGCTTAGATAGTAAATAAGGATATATTACGTTTTGCCTGCTCTTAATACTATGCACACAGATCTTCTATAATAAGAAAATGATATACTTATAGTTAGATTGGGTTACAAGAAGAAGATGGAGAAGTTAGAGAATTATTGTAAAATAAGAAATTGGAGGAGTTGTTAGATATAGATCATACTAATTAATCTTGCACATACAATGCAGCTAATTTAGAAAATAGAGATATATTATGTTTCGTCTGAAAGGTGATTAAATTGATAGAGTGTAAAGTGAATGGGTGTTAAAATTGTAAAGCTATATATCTCTCTTCCTCTCATGTAAAAATATGTACCTATTTTTCTTTTAACCAGAAAGAAAAAGAAATAATGCTTCTTATTGTCTTTGAAATGTGAAAGCTATCTTGCATAGATGTTTTACAATCTCGATCCAAAGTGACCGTTTCTAATTTTTTGCGCGAAACTGAGGCTTCCGGATTATGAGGTGCGAATATATTGAACCAAGCAGACGGGTTAAAGAAATTTCGCTCCTTTCCGGTTTTCCATGCAAATTGAGTATAAATTGAGCCATGTATAGGGTTTTCCAATAGGAGGTGTTATTTTGATATTCAAAGAAAAATGCCATTTTTTAATATACATGATTGGGTGTTTATTTCATTATAAAGAGGAAGGTATGCCGTTAATAATAACATCCGTGGAAAATAACATCAGGCAAATGACCACCACGACCACGCTAACAGGACCATATCCTTTTCATGAAATTTTCCATAACCAAATCGCAAAGTGGCTGCCCTACGTCCTCAATAGCCTCACCAATTCCATCTTTAAGGTCTTGAATCGACGCTGCGCTATTGGCGTAGACCTTCTCTTTCGCGTTACCCTAAAGGAAGAAGTCGCTAGGTGTTAAATCACAAGATCTCGGTGGCCAATTGTGATCACCTCTTCGAGAGATAACACGGTCCGGAAACTTTTCCCGTAAAAGATCAATGATTTCGTTGCTTATGTGGCACGTAGCGCCGTCTTGTTGAAAATAAACGTTGTCCAGATCAATACCATCCAATTCCGGCCATAAAAAAGCATTAATCAACACATCATAGCGCAATCCATTCACCATAAGGCTACGTCCGCATAGGCAGGCGGCTTGCTTAGAGCCTAGAGCCTAGCGAGTCACCTAGCGAGGAGCTTAGTAAAACGAACGTTCTCGAATTTTCGCGACCGGCCGCACTGCGCGCTTGGCGCCTAGATAGGTAGTAGATAGCCGCTTGGCGTGTATCCAGGTAAACCAACGTGTTGGTTTTTTCCCACTAGGCGCGAGGCATTTTAGAAGAAAAAATTGGATGAAATATTATTAGACAGTTGTCAGATACTATGGGAAGATGTAGCAATCTAAGTAGAAAAAGATGGTTAGTACTAAAAAGTGATTTATTTTTTTTTACATTGAGAAGTTAATTGTGGTTATGAATTTTCGTGATTTTTTTTTGGGGTGTTATGCCATGTTGCAGCTCATCTGCCCTGATGATAGTGATGAAGGACACTGTAACGCTGTCCGAAACTTTACGCTAAAGAAGGTAGCGTAACACGGCATAACACCCCAAAAACAAATAATGAAAATACTTTTGGCCGTAAAATTCTAAAAACGTACATGGTTATGAATGTATATTATGGTTATGGCGTTGGATTATGTTTTCAGGCAATAAGTTGTTCTGCCAGGTAATCAATCCAATTCCGTTGAAATAATTCAACAAAATTTCTCTGGTTTGTAATGCACTGTTTAAAAATCTATATCGTTTATATAGAACATTTAACTCCCCATCACTTGACCGTGACTTATTTATGTCATGAACCCAACATGATGGATAAGACCGTGAAATGGAATATTTTAAATATGAATTTTCTGTAAGTAGCAGTTTTAGAACTATTTTTGAAAGTGACATCTCGTCAACGTGCCGACAAGCAAATGACCAAGGCACCTAGCGACCCACCACGCAAACCACCTTCAGTGCGGCCACCATGTATCCTAGCAAGTAGCCAGAGTGCAAGCCACTAGGCTCTAGGTGCTAAGTCAGCCGCCTGCCTATGCGGACGTAGCCTCACTGTTGCTCCAGCCTCAATTTAATAATTTAAATGCGTTGTTGAAGTGTGTATCGTTCCATTTTTATTAATGGCGTAGTTTCTACTTGCCAAATGTCAAAAAATGACAGCTTCAAAAGTGACATCTACCGAAATAGCGGGCTATTCAAAATAACACCTCTTATTGGAAAACCCTGTATATCTTTTTATGTGGAATTTATCAGACCATTTTCCATATATGTATGTTAGCTATTTTAATATACAATTTATGTATTTATTTAAGGAACATAAACAGTCTTAATAACATAATATACCTACATAAGAGGATGAAAAAAACAGACCAATTATTATTAATGTTTACAGATAGGTATTTAGAAACATAAAAGTCACAGAATGTAAACTAGAATATGTAAGAAAAGAAAAAAAAACAGGACAATGCAGCAATAGAGAACCCCAGTCTGATATTTTTTTATTATTTTTTATTAAATAATGACCTTCTAACTTAAATAACTGCATATATATTTTTTTGAATTAGTTTTAATAGTTAAAATAATTGTCAAAGTTTTAATTTTTCAAGATCCTCGAAAACTACCGCATGTGCACTACAATCGTGTGACGTTATCACACCTGAAAAGTTATTTTTCTTTTCAACAGGTGTTGTCATTTTGTAAGATAATTATACGGAAGAAAGATGATACTATTCGATAAGTTAAAACATTATTTAGGTGGAATTATTTATTTATTATATTATATTTATTATATTATTATATTTTTGAATATTATTACGGGAGAGTGGTATAAAAATAATTTGAAATTATTATTTTTTTAGCTTTTAAAATCAATATTATCAAAAACGAAGAATCACCCACAAAAGTGTAGGCAAACGATATCAGCGGATCGATTGCCGCCATTTTTATTTGGCCGTGAAGTAGTAGGTAGCATTTTTATGTAGTATATTTATACGATTTTTTCGCACAGTGTTTTTCAATATTTTAAATAATACAGATAACTCTATTTTTGATACTGAATTATTTAGGCCTAAATAATGTTTCAATAAGCACAACAACTAAATATCTATAAACAGTAGATATGTAAATAAACGAATAAATTAATACAATGGCTTGTGTCTTGTGTCATTTCTACATTCCCGTATGTTCCCGTACATTTCCCACACTTTACGGTGATGACACGACACGAGGAACAGTGACGTCACCACTAACCATTTCAGCAATGCCAACTTGACACTGTGTTTTGACGAGATGTTTAAAAATGCACTTTTTAATATTTTTTTAAAAACTCTGCGTTTAATATTATTAAATAAAACTTATATATTCAGAATCGGCGTTTATTGGTCTATATGAACTTATTTTTAAAGCCATATTAATTTTCACTGGAGTTCCTTATTAAAAAAATAAATTATAAAACAGGTGTAGATTCAACAAGTGATAAACCTAAATATAAAAACACAGTAATAAAATAAATGCGATTAAAACTATACTTACATAGGCTGCGAAATAAGTATTTAGATTGGGACGGGTAAGGGGAGGACAGGGATGAGGGAAAATTGCCACGCAGGTAATTTAAAAATATTAGGTACAATTAATTTAATCATCATGAATATGTGTTATGTGTTATTCGCACCTAGAATGTGATACAATGAAATTTTGTAGCGAAAGTAACTAGTAGTGAATATTTCAGCAAGTGTTTCTATACGTGCAAATTTAATGTTATAGTAGTTACATGTCCTTTGCATAAATTTATTTTGGTTGGAATTGGTGTTGCATCTATCAATGTAGAAAAGAGTATTTTGTCTGCTATATCGAGTCGGCGAATGTCTAGATCGGCAGTTGGCGAATGTCTAGTACTGCAAGTTTCTTGAAAAGTGGCTCTGAAAGGTGAGAGGGGGAACATCACATTTATTTATTTAAAATCATAATATCCGAGTACCTGGTGTAAAAATAGGCAGCACCGACCAGTGGAGAGTCCCTGTGATGCAGCCCCCGGTGAAAAAATAGCTCAGGAGACGGGCCAGCCGGAAGGAAGCCGTCATGTTCAGTACCGTCAGGCCGTGCGCGGACCGGAACCGAAAGGTGTTGTTGAGCCTCTCCAGGAGGTCAAACAGATCTTTCCAATAGCACTGAAGAAGAATGGTAAACCAATAACACACGTAGGTAAACGGAGGACCACGCGTCATTTAACGGAACAACAGGGTAACCTAGAAACCAGACCTTCTGCAAATCTTTCAGTAATAAAACATATTAATAATCTTTAACTTCTTTTTTTAAATCTTTTATATAGGTATTCAATAATAAAATTTTTCGTCTCTGAATTATGCGTCCCGAAAAATAGTGGTCCAAGGCAATTAATCCAAAGATCAGAAAATCATCGGAAATAAGCAGACTAATAGAACCTAAACGAAAACCACATACTATGTTTGGAGATCGTGCTTTCGGAGTACTTGGGCCTAAGTCTTGGAATAGACGCCCTCCCGAATTAAGATGCATAACAAGCCCAACAGAATTTAGGTTCAAACTAAACTATTCAAATAAACTACCTTTTTGGGCTCTCATACCCTTAATTTAAATATACCTATCTGAGAGTATCATACTTGTATTGCCAATGACATATCTTAATCACACTTTTCTTACTGAATTAAAATTTCTCGAATCCTTACACATCAATCTGTCTCTGTCTTGATGAATCACATTTAGATTTTTTTTTTTTTTTTTTACATTAACTCCACACAGGAGGCCCTGAGGAAAATAATTTCCCTCAGGGCCTATGTCATCTGGGATGCTGTGTGGAGAGTCTTTTTGAGGAGAGGAAGGAATGAACATTGGTCTTGAAGAGACCCATGTTGTAGGAAGGAGGAAACACAGAGGCCGGCAAATCATTCCACAGCCGAGCTGTTGAACACAAGAACGAGTCGAAGAAACGACCCGTTCTCATGTGACAAATGTCAACCGTGTACAAATGTTGGGCACGCGTTTGGCGTGTTTCCCGACTATGCACCGGTGCCGAAGGGATCAATGATGCTAGTTCTTCAGAGCATCTTCCATTGTAATACCGGTAGAACAAGGATAGCATTCCCACCCGACGCCTGTGCTCTAAAGATTGCAATCCGTCTGTTAAGATGGGAGAATCTATCAAACGGACCGCCCGTTTCTGCACAGAGTCGAGGGTATTTTTCAGGTATTTTGGAGCTCCAGACCAGAGATGGCTGCCAAATTCAACCGTGGGGCGTACTTGTGATTTGTACAAGGTTAGCAGTTGTGTACTATTAAAGTATCTGCGGGCCCTGTACAGTACGCCCAGTTTTTGGGAGGCTAACTTTACTCTGGCTTCGATGGAGCCCCCATACCTGAGCTGGTCACTTAGGGTTACACCAAGCATATCAATGGAGGGCCTGTTCGGAAGATTGCTTCCGTTGAAAGAGACTAGATTTTCATTTCGATCCCTTTTAGACGTAATCAGACAAGATTGGGTCTTTGAAACATTAAATTCAACGAGATTATTTTTACCCCAAGAGAAAACACTCTCGAGGTAACCGTCCATTCTTTGCTTCAAAGCCCTACGAGCTGTTGGAGTTTGTGAGCCCTTTGGGGGCTTGTCAAACAAAAAGCTATCATGAACTAGATAATAGATCAGATCCTAGTAATACTGTACCGCCCACCATTAAATGTTGCTATTACTTTCCAAAATACTTATAATAATAAATTTAGAAATTATTATATACTCGTAGTAATATTTGGATATTTTTCAGGATTAAATAACAGGTGTTCACAAATATGCCGTGCGAACTCTATCTAAATTTCTTTAAATAGACAATAAACAATGTTAATTTCAAGCGATTTGTATTTATTGTTATTAAGTTTATTTTGTAGAACTCCATTTTAATTTTTAATTTATTTTATATATTTAATAATATTATTATTCAATGTATAAAAACAGTTTATTATAAACAAGTTCTGCTTCTGCTTCGTAATTATTATTATGAGTTACAGCTGTTTCGCCCTCTGAAGGAATTATCAAACTGTGGTTGTTACCACCTACAGACGATGTATTTATATCATTTCTAGACAGGTACTTATGATGACAAAATGAATAGCTTTTAATTATTATTACTTGTGTCCCTAAACTTCTAAGTAAAATGACTGAAATATTAATGGTTAAGTTTCCCAATTACTGGATTGTTTAAATTTGACTGAGCGTCGTTAATTATTCCATAAAATAAACCCTTGATGATTCATCAGGATTTACCTTATAATACAATTGATATTTGAAATGGTCATCATTCTCTTGGATAACCCATTATGAATCATGTATTTACTTAATAGCACAGTTAGGTATTTGGACTGGATTTAAATATATCTAAAAGTGGCGAGCGAATTATATTTGTTTGTTCATTAATTAAAATAGCTTTCTGATTATTAGAGTTTTTATTAATTTCTAACTGCTCTAACAGATTGAGTTTGCGTCCTTTGTTTTGTAAGTGCAACGGAAATGGTTTATTATTATCACTAAGTGAGTGATTGTTTTCTAAGAGATGTTTAGCAAATTGTGATTCTATGTTATTATTATTTTTAAACGATCGCATGTGTTCTTTGAATCTAGTGATAAAGGAGCGGCCAGTTTGTCCAACATAAACGGCGTTGCATTCATCACACTGGAGTTTATAAATGCCACTATTTTTTAGTTTGAGTATTTTATTTTTTGAGTTTTTAAGAGACGATCCTAAAGTATTATTTGTGCGGAAGGCAACATCTAAGCGACAATTTTTGAGAACTTTAGCTATTTTGTTAGATGTCGGTCCGACAAATTCCAAACATCCAAATTTATTATTTGTTTTATTGTTAGTCGCTGGGTAAATTAAGTTAAGGTTATTTTTGTGTTTTTTGTTACTAATTATTTTTTCAATGTCTCTACCCTTGAAGCCGTTATTTTTAGCAATAGTTAGAATTGTATTTTTTTCCCTCTCGTAAGCCATATTGTCAAGCGGGATGTTGGTAAGTCTATGTATCATTGAGTGGTAAGCGGATAATTTATGTGACCATGGGTGCAAAGATTTATAATTAATGGTCGTGTCGGTAAACGTAGGCTTACGGAAAATTTCAAAAGTATGTTTATTATTTTCTCTACCGATTGTTAAATCTAAGAAGTTAATTTTCTTATTACACTCCCTTTCAACCGTAAAGCAGATTTTACGGTTGATGGAGTTGGCCAAAGTAACAAAAAGATCTAATTGTCTGTTGGTACCTTGCCAACAGATAAGAATATCATCAACATAGCGAACGTAGTATATTATGTATTTACTAAAGATTGAATTTAAAATTTGTTTTTCAATATAGTCCATGAATATTTCGGCAAGAAGGGGACTGAGGGGGGACCCCATAGGCAAGCCATCGTTTTGTTGGTAGAATTTACCATTAAATATAAAATAGATAGTTTCAACACATATTTTAAAGAGATCGAATAAGTCTTTTTTTATGATTGGGTTAATGTTGGATTTTTCTAGTATATATTCTATGATTTTAAGGCACTCTTGGATAGGGACATTGCTAGTAAGCCTTTTTAGCAATGTCCCTATCCAAGAGTGCCTTAAAATCATAGAAGATATACTAGAAAAATCAGTAATTGGGAAACTTAATCATTAATATTTCAGTCATTTTACTTAGAAGTTTAGGGACACAAGTAATAATAATTAAAAGCTATTCATTTTGTCATCATAAGTACCTGTCTAGAAATGATATAAATACATCGTCTGTAGGTGGTAACAACCACAGTTTGATAATGCCTTCAGAGGGCGAAACAGCTGTAACTCATAATAATAATTACGAAGCAGAAGCAGAACTTGTTTATAATAAACTGTTTTTATACATTGAATAATAATATTATTAAATATATAAAATAAATTAAAAATTAAAATGGTCCTGTATTGTATTTATTCATTTTTAGGCAGCATCGCGTTCATTGGTCAAATCATTGTACATATATTTTCGTATCGGTGATCAATGAACCGGTGTATGCAATATTTAGCCATACGTTGTTTTTAATTGTTTGTCTAGCTTGTAATTTTTCTAGATTTTAGATATGGATTATAATTTTTTGTCAATTACCCTTGAGGTAATTTTTCACAAAAACGGCGCTATATAAATCATCCAAATTATTAACTTATAAACAGTTTTTTTTTTGTAAACAAGTTCTGCTATGTAATTATTATTACGCGTGGCAGCTGTTTCACCTTCTGAAGGCATTATCAAACTGTGGTTTTACCACTTACATAGATGTTTTTTTTTATATTATCTACGCCTTTATTAATTCCTTAGTAAAATGATTTAAATTAATAATGGTTATAATGCTTTTAATGTTTCCCCAATTACTGCATCCTTTAAATTCGACTGAAGGTTGTTATGTATTTGGTTCATTATGTGAGTTATTCCCAAACAATGACTGTCACGGTTATTTTGTACCGGTGACTGTAGTAGAGCTGGCGACACGGTATCGCTTCCAAGTAAATAAGCCCACATTTCACCACTTAAAATTACACATCTACCGGATCTGCCCTGATGATGGACACCGCAACGTTGCCCGAAACGTTGGCTAAAGAAGGAAGTCGCGCAACGCGGCACAACACCCCAAAAACAAATAACGAAAATACTTTTGGCCCTGAAAATCTTAAAACGTTAATGACTCATTGGTTTATTTTTTTAGCATAATTAAGTGTTTGAAATTTGCTTAAACATATCTAGGAGCGGTTTATAAATAAACTGTTTTTATAAATTGACTATTAATATTGTTGAATTACATTAAAAAATAAATCGGATTTGTACAAATTAAACTTACTGACAATGAAAGATTAGTAGCTATATGTAAATATGTTAGAAGTAGTGTTTTGTGAACACCTCACTAGGGGAATCTGTGCTGAGGTGTTCCCCTGTTTATGATTAAGTGCTATTCTGTCGACATAAGTAAAAACACCGTATCCTACTTGATCAATTATCAAGAAGGGCACTGTGGATAGACCCATGGCGGCAATATGGTATACATAAAATTAATATTGTAGCAGTTGTTTTTAATCATATTTTAAATGTTTGGGTTGGGTTATGTTTGGTTGGGTGGTAAAATGTGTTGAGTAAAGTGAATACCTCGTTGTTTGATCCAGTCTGTGATATATTTTTGATGAAGAGTTAAGAAGTTAGTAATTCCTTCAGTGCGTTGGCAATGCAGTTATATAATATATATAATTTGGTTGCTTAGTACTTAAAGTTTCACTGCCCGTGTGAGCTATGAGTTATCGGTTTAACTATTTTTATGTAGAATATTTTGATATCTAAGGAGCATCACCTAGGGTCTATTGCATATATTTGTGTATTTCTATATTAATCTACAATGTAAAAACTTGTTAACGTTTTCTTTTTATGTATCTTACATTTTGTCATGTATTATTCATGACATTTAATCAGTCACCTGTAAATTTTGTAATTACTAACATACCTATTAGTTTATTTCTATGTCATTTACAACATAGAAACTTTCTCCTTTATTGTAATGCACTATCATTCCTAAATTTATCTGTATGATGTTTACCTACTAGTTATATTTTTATAGTTTATCCTTTTTATTCAAAAAAACTGTCTCTGTATTATAAACTTGTCATGTAAAAGCCCATCAGGGCGTTGAAAATTAATAAATAAAAAAAATTAAAAAAATAAATAAGTAGTGTTTTTTTGCAATACTAAGTTATTGATGATTTATGTAGAAAATGTTTGGCTTTTCCGGAAACTACAGAATACGTTATATCGGGATGTTCTGTATTAGCGCCGTCCGAGTATACATTTAGGCACAATCAGGTTTTAAAAATAATTAAAAAAAGTTTGGTATTTAAACTTAACTTGATTGACTGCCGTAATATAGTACCATATTATGAATATGAACCAAATTCATATTTAGAAAATGAATTTTATAAAATATATTATGATAAAACTATACCAGCAGACAGAAAAATTAGTCATAATAGACCTGATATAGTTTCACATGACAAAATTTAAAAAAAAATAACTTATTTAATTGGTGTAGCTATTCCAAATTCTTGTAATATTAAAAAATCTGTTCAGTAGGATTTATAGGTCAAATTAGGAGTTTCACAGAGCCGAACCCTCTGATATGAAAATATCTGGATTCGGTGAATTATTTTCCCATTTGGTTTCTGGTAGGTTGACATGTTGTTCTTGTATTGTTTTGTATTTATAATACTTATGTAGTGCAATTGCATAGCGTGGATTGACTAGATGATCATTTGGGGAAGTCTGTGAAAGGGTTTAGTTTTTCCTGTGGGAAAAATTTAACCCGGACATTTAAATCTGGTGGATAATATGATATAATTGGCCTTTATACTATTAAATGGATAGGATTACATAGTTAATTTCTATTATAGGATATAATTCGCCTTTATAATATTAATATGATAGGATTACATAGTTAATTTCTTAATTAATGGGAGTTGGTTACTTAGTAGAAATTAGTTTTCATTCGTCAAGTGAATTTCAAATAAATAAAGTTATACAACATACATATATTATGTAGGCATTCAAACATGCTTTATATTTCGATAGAAAAATGAATGGTTACCTACATTTTTGCACACATTTTAATAATTTCTGTTGTACTTAAGTACATATAAAGTAGCAAAACTTCACTATCGGAAAAAATTGGGCAAAGCCCATCAAAAATCCTAGCAGCAAATTTCTTGTCTGTTGGTTATCTGTCGGTAGGTACATGAAGAAGAAACCATTAAGATTTTTTTTAAAACCTGATTTTTTAATATTCGTCTCAATCAGGCAAACATTTCGATGTCTCAGAAAATAGAAATTTCAATTATCACGATAACAGTCAAAATTGCTAACTGAAAATGACCTAAATACACCTTGAGCCTTTACACACATCAGAATACGTAAAAATAGATTTTTGCTAGCGGGAAAAATTGTGTTTTTGGAAATACCTGAAAATACAGCATCAGAAGGGTGTTGGTTACATAAGCGACCGTTATAATACTTTTAGACGCGAGACCAAAGATATTTCCATCCCAACTTAAAAACACATCGGCCAATGAAAATATCATTATGTGGAAACTGGTGAATTGCACAAACACGTAGTAAAAGAGATTGATAGCGTCAAGAAACCAGTTAGAGCTCTTGGTGAAGATCGGCAGCACGGCCATGGATTTCAGGCAGGCTGTAACAAATCTGGTATAGTCCTTTATCTCTGGTTCTTCATCGTCATCGTCTGGGAGGATAGGCTGGTATTTTTTGTCCATTCTGGAGCCTTTAGTGATGTTTAGATCAGATTTGGTAGAGTCTACCTTGAGGGTATTGCGAATCTCTTCTTTCCATTTACCGAGAATTGCGTCTGTGTTCATTTTTGAAAATGATTTTCCCAGATTATTTCCAGCAATGTTTTGTAAGTAAGTTGATTTTAATGTCCGCCAAATTAGTTGTTACAGATGTAACTTTCCAAATGGTGTGATACGGTAAGAAGACTTCAATCCATGATTCCACTTGTTCGTGGCTTATAATTACGACACGGCAAGAACAGTGCTGTACTCTAGGGAAAAGAAACAATTAAACTACATTTTTAAGGACACAAAAAACCGCTTACCCATTAAACACTTGATTCTTTAGCATGTCTTCCCGAGATTAGTATGCGAGAAGTTGAGTATATTTTTAGCAATAAAAGTTCATAGACCTTTTGTAAACGATCCCAAAATAAAAAAGAGCCTTGACTCTCGAGGAGTTTCGTTTACTAGCTTCCCCGATTTAAGCAACTGGATTGCAATTTTTAGAGCACAGACGTCAGGTGGGAATGTTGTTCGTGTTCTTTTATTTTTTTTTAAATTTGCTCCACACAGGAGGCCCTTAAGAAAATAATTCCCCTCATCTGTCATCTTTGGGGATGCTGTGTGGGGGTTCTTTTAAGAGAAAGGAAGGAGAGGGAGTTCTGGGAAGAAAAAAGGTCTGAGGGTAGGAATCTGGGGATCAGTATGTCCAGAAGTGATAACGAATGAATTCATCCCTTTCATTGCGGTCAAATCCTGCTGAGAATCCTGCTAGAGATGTCAACAGATCGCCCTCAACCAGTCTCCCCCGATCCGGCCTACCACGCAGTTGGTGGGCAGGAGCATCCGCCGCCAAGATCCAGACAAACCTGACACCATTAACCCGTGCAACTCTGCTTAGTCACCAAACGTAGCGAACCACTTGGGGTGGCCTATGGCAATTTTTTTTTATATGAGCTCCACACAGGAGACCCTGAGAAAAAATAATTTCCTATGTCATCTTTGGGGATGCTGTGTGGAGGGTTTTTTAAGGAAAGGAAGGAGAGGAGAGTTCTGGGAAGGAAAAGATTTTAAGGGGTGGGTAGGAACCTGGGGTTCGGTGTGTCCCGGTCATCTGCCTTCAAGACCTAGACAAACCTCACCCCATGAACCCGGGCACCCCTGCTAAATCACCAAAAGTAGCGAACCACTTAGGGTGATCTATGGCAGAGGTGTTGGTTATCCAATAAACGATTTCCAGGGCGGCGGTACCCATGCCCGCCTCCCAAATTGTAAATTATGGTTCTACCGGTAATTCGATGGAAGATGCTCTGAAGAATTATTGATCATTGTGATTCCTTCGTCACCTTTGCATAATTGGGAAATACACCAAATGCGCGCCTAACATTTGTACACGGTTAAAATTTGTATCGCTTGACAACGGGTCATTTCTACTGCTCGTTCTTAAGTTCTATATCTCGGCTTCGGAATGATTTGCCAGCCTCTGTGTTTCCTACCTCCTATAACATGAATCTTTTCAAGACCTATGTTCACTCCTTCCTTTCCCCAAAAAACCCTCCACACAACATCCCCACAAATGATATGATAAATATTTTTTAATGTAGTTATTTGTGGTTATCCATTATAGATAAATGAAACAATTCAACTTTGTAAAAACCACTTATGTAATGAGTAAATCCGACCGGTTTCAGAACAAACGTTCCTTCTTCAGGGCAAGCGTTTTTATAAATACATACCCTCTTGGCGCACACACGAGGGGGGTTTTGGAGTTTAAACCCCCCCCCCCCCCCCCCACCACGAATTTCGACGACAAGCTTATATTATTTTACCAATCAAAAGCAACATAAGGAACGTTTAGTTAAATCTGTACGCAAAATTTCTTAGGGAAGAACTCCGGTGTGAAAAAAAATCCTAATATTCAAAGAAATATTGTAAAACTATTTTATTTAATAAACTGTTATTTCCTTTTTTAAATTTTCAATTAAAAGTTTAGGCAAACATGGTATTCCATTCTTGGGATATGGCAGCACTAACACGCTCCGGTCCATCACACATCACAACACACGTTGATATTGTTGACAGACGAGTTATTTACGCGCTTCGTAGCAGTAGTGCAGAGTGGAATGTGCCACGTGCATAATATTATTGTAATCGTTTAAATTCTTCACTCGGGTCCCAAGTTATTGTTTATAAATTTAAAATGTCGAAACGTCAGCAGAAAATGCCAGACTTTTTCTCGAAAAAGACAAAATTAAATTCCGTGCCGGAAGAAGAGTTGTTGATTAAAAATGAAGGTATTTAAACCAATATAAATATAACTATTCGGGATATTACATGATACTGACTCCAACAGTCGATTCTATTTTACATTGAAATTAAACATTCAACTGAATTAACTTTTTTATTTGTTTGTTTAATTTAATCAGTATGAAAATTATAATAACGTTTATTTACCATAATAAATCATAAAATAAGTTTAGATTTTGTATATCATCAATGTAGTCGATCCTTTTGTCACCCTAATTTTTTTGGCGAGGTTTAGCCCAACTTTTGCGAAGGAGTTTTTTTTATTTTTTTATTTGTAATAATAAAGTCAAGGTAAATACAATGTGACAGGAAAAATAAAAATATTTTACAGAAAAATAAAAGTCCCAATAAACTACTTTTTAGTAGTTTGTCGATGGGTGCTTTTACTTTGAGGATTTAAATAAACTTATTTTACTTTATTTTGCAGTAACAATTTTTGTGCTAGTGTCTAATACAATTTTTTTCTTTCGGCGAGCCAATTCTTCAACATAATATTTGTTTTACCATTTGTACATTTTAATTTCAGCAGGTAACATGTTCAATAAATTTGGTATCATGTAGTCCAGCGTTCTTTGTCCATATTTGTTCAAGTGCTTAGGTACAATTAGTCCTTTATTTAGCGTAAAACGCGGTATTGTAAATGTGATCCAGTTTATGTATGTATATAGGGCTATTCATATGCTGAGATATAATTTTATACCACAGAATTGCTCTTACTGAGAGAATTTTGAGATTCTGGTAAAAGTACGGAACATTATGTCTTTGTTCGTATAAACTTTTATGCGCTAATAATTTAACTAATGATTTTTGAATCGTTTGAACATGATTTACATTTGTGTTACAGGAAAGTCCCCAGGCTGTAATTCCATACCTTATAATAGATTCAGCTAATGATAAATAAATTATTCGAAGTGTGCATATTGGAACATAGAATTTTAATTTATAAAATCTGCTAACAATAGATCTGAGTCGTTCACAAACTTTATTTATTTGTGAATCCCATTTGAAAAAACAGTCAATAATAACTTCTAAATAAACATATTCTTTCACCAGTTCAATATTTTCACATGTGCACAATGTAGAGATACTGACATGTAAGCAATCTGAAGTGTGTGTTTTAATTTCAGGTGTAATAATATTTGCCTTGGCATTGGGTGATCTAATGTGTATCAATTTAGTTTTTTTTGCATTTATAATTAAACCAGAGTCATGAGACCATTTCAAAAGTTCAATGTAATCTTCTTGTAAGAGTTTAATCTTCTTGTAAGAGTTGAATACATTAGCCCATTTTTGGATTTTCATAAGCATTTTTTTAACTTTATTTTCATCTTCAATTTCTTTGGCTGGTTTATTTTGTTTATTGTTTTCTATTTCACAGTTATTTGTTTGCCAAATTATTTTTGGATTGTTATCCGAGCTTCTTATTTTATGTTACATAATTTTATAATTATATTAATTGCTGAAGTAAACTGTCATGGCTTATTCAGAGTCAAATAATTTCGCACCGCGCAAAGAAATGTACTCGTGCCTACTTAAAAAAAAAATTCTTGTAATTTAAAATTTAATTTAATGGAGTGTTTTATTTATTTACACTATTGGGCGATACCGCACCACTGACTGGGGCGTTGATGAGCTTCCCCTTACAAATGTTATGTAACTTTCACTTTCAAAAAAATTTTAGGTGCTTTTTCTATACGTATTGTCACGCATTTCTTAATGAGGGGGGAGGGGCGTTGAAGAGAATACTATACTTGGATAGTGCGCAGTGAGCCAGATAAGGCAAGGAACCTCTGATATACACTGTACATTAGTAGACATCGGATTATATGCATTTGCATATTTGCATATGCAAATGCATATAACTCTCTAATTACGACGTTAATGCATATTTCAGCCTTTTTTCCCAAATCGTGCATATTTCGTTTAATAGCGGGAGGTATCATCTACGTATAGGGAGCTAGGTGTAAAATCCTAGAAAAAACAAATCATTCAACTGTTGCTCGTTTCATAAATGATTCCATAAGATCTTAGTTTCCCGATTCTTCTATGGATGAAAAAATCTGCATGTTTGTTTCTGATGCTGCGCCATGGTGAAAGCTGGCCAAGCCTTGCAAACTTTTTATCCAAATTTCCAACACATTACCTGCTTAGCTCACGAGTTTAATCGCCTTGCAGAAGAGATAGGCAAGAGTATGGGAATGTTAATAAATTGATTTCCTCTACAAAAAAAGTGTTTTTAAAAGCACCGTCGCGTATGCAGTCTTATAAAGAGCAATTGCCAAATCTAGCATTGCCACCAGAATCCATAATTACTCGATGAGGTACTTGGCTAAAGGCAGTATTATTCTATGCTGAACATTTTGAGGCCGTAAAACAGTAGTTGGGCAATTTGACAGCTCTGAGGCCATTGCAATTCATTCAAGCAAGCTAGCATTTGAAGACGCATCCATTAAACAGAATATCGCCCTCATCTAAACACATTTCCACAAGTTACAAGATGCCATAAAAAATTGGAAACAAAAAAACTTTCTCTATTTAAAGCAATAGAAATACTGGAAATAATGATCGAACTCGCCAACGCCCTTCCTAATTCTATATTAGAAAAGATTCGTAAAAAGTTAGACTCTACTTTGCTTAAAAACCCGAGTCCTGAAGACATGAAGAACATTAATGCCTACATCAACGGCACAGATAATACATACATAACCTGCCTAAACAGGTATCTCCAGAAATGGCGCCAAATTTGAAATTATGTCCAATGACGTCAGTTGACGTAGAGAGGTCGTTTTCGGCGTACAAATAAATACTGGGTAACGAACGTCACAAATTTGAGCTCGAAAATTTGGAAAAATACTTAGTTGTAGGTAAATTATCACAAAAACTATGCATAATTAAGAATATTTCGAATATTAAGGATATTTCGCTGTTTTTGTACGGTCTTTAATTAAAATATATAAAAATATAAATGGTTTTTTGATTTTGCATTGTGCATATTTTGGGCAAATCAAGAGTTTTTAGTGCATATTTCGGCCTTTTTTAGTGCATATTTGCATGCATATTTTGGCACTTTGTTAGTGCATATAATCCGATGTCTATACATTAGTATATAATCGTTTGAATAGATATGGATACAGCATTTTTTTTTCTTATTATTAAGTTAAAAGAAACATAATATTTCGCTTTCTTAACTTAAATACAGAGCATATATAGTACAGTAGTAAGAAGTAATATTTTTAATTTTGTTCCAACATTTTGAGTTTAAATAGTTTTTTTTAAAGGTTTTTATATTATTTTCCGTTTTTAGGTTATCTGGAAGGAGATTATATATATGAACTCCCTCGTGACCAATACTTCTCTTGCCACTTTCAGGCTTGACAGTATTTGTGTACAATTTATTGTTTTGTCTAGTATAATGTTCGTGTACTTGTGATGTTTTTATAAATGTTGTGTTTGTATGTAGAAGTCCATTTTGTATTTTGTAGATTAAAAGACATATGTTATATTCGTACAATGTTCTTATTTTTAAAAGGTTCATTTCCTGGTTTAGTTTTTTTGTGGGAGTGTCTGGGTTAAAGTTGAAAGTTTTTTAATAACTTTGTTCTGTATTATTTGTAATTCGTTTAAGTACGTAATGTATGTGTTTCCCCATATTTCTATTAAATAATTTAGGTGGGACTGGATTAAGCTAAAGTATAAGCCCCTCTTTACCTCTGTTGGTAGAAGATGAGCAATTCTACCAAATACACCAATTAATGGGATGATTTTTGTTTTTAGTTTTTCTACGTGTTGTTTAAATGTTAAATGTTTATCAATATATAAGCCCAGCTATTTTTCGCTCTCTAGGATATGTAGGTCTCTTTCTTCTATTTGTAATGGTTTATGCGATGGTATTATTCTTTTAGGTGAGCTTAAGATCATGTAACCGGTTTTATTAATATTTATTGTTAATATATTTTTTATTAGCCAATCGGTTAGTACATTAAGATCCGTTTGAGATTGTTCTAATAGACTTTCTAAGTTTATGTTTGCATGCATGCATTTTAGCACGCATTTTATGTTTTGTAAAAACCCCCCCCGATTTTTTTTTCTGTATCCGCCACTGCATACGCTTATCAAATAATCACGAAATGGAAAGAAAATCACGCAACCTCCTGAGACTGAAAAGCCTACATATTTGTATGAACAAAGAAGCTTTATTTGAGTATTCTCCGTATGAAAAATAATTTTGATTAAAAAAATAATACAAAATTGAGAATTTGTCCAAACCAAGCCTCTCGCTTAACCATTAGAACGAATTTAACCATCGAAATAATTATAATTTTGCCTTTAATAAATGAGCGGCTCTGGAATTGTTCATTTTGCTATCGCCTAACCGTAATACTGACTTATAATATTTTATTGCGATGCTTACATAGATGGTGTTTGATAAAAAAACATTAAGCTGATGATTAATAAAATGTTATAATAATAATAATAAAACTATTTTATTTCGAATTCTTAAACATTTGTTTACTATTTAATAAACCTAAAATTCTCCTCCAAAATTTAATGTTCACAAACACGGGCATGTGCCTAGCATGGTGGTTAAAAAATCCTCAAATTATGTAATTACAAAGCAATGATTAGATGGACAGAGTAAAAATTGTATGGGCATTATGATAGAAATGTATTGCAGATGTAAGTTTCCGTAGCGTTATTTCATGTTTTTGAAAGTAAGGAGTCAGGATTCGGTATTGTGTATTGTTTGCAGCAATTCAATAAGACAAGTTCAAGGTCAACACCGTGACCCGGCCTTTTCTTGTACCAACATTTTTAAGGGTCATAAGAAACTAATGTGATATTACATGCTAAATTATTTAAGACATTATTCAGTCAGGTTCTAAACTCAGTTTTGTCGCTAGTTGATTAAACCACACCACTCCATGTATGTGAAGTTGTGGCGTGCGTAAGCCACCCTCTGTGTATAGACTATTGCTCTCGACCCGTACCATGGTATGGTGTGATTTCTTAGGATGATCTTCGTGTATTTGAAACAGCGTATTTATTATATATTCATTTTTAGACGTGGGACTTGAAAGTCTTAAAGAAGTTGAGAGAATAAATAATCTGATTGTTTTTTTAGTTATAATTTTGATTATTAGTATTTGAGTAATTTCCGGTGGCTGAATTGATGTTTTGTAAGCACCCCCCCGCATTTTTTTTTTTTACGTTAACTCCACGCAGGAGGCCCAGAGGAAAATAATTTCCCTCAGGGCCTATGTCATCTGGGATGCTGTGTGGAGGGTCTTTTTGAGGAGAGGAAGGAATGAACATTGGTCTTGAAGAGACCCATGTTGTAGGAAGGAGGAAACACAGAGGCCGGCAAATCATTCCACAGCCGACCTGTTGAACACAAGAACGAGTCGAAGAAACGACCCGTTCTCATGTGGCAAATGTCAACCGTGTACAAATGTTGGGCACGCGTTTGGCGTGTTTCCCGACTATGCACCGGTGCCGAAGGGATCAATGATGCTAGTTCCTCGGAGCATCTTCCATTGTAATACCTGTAGAACAAGGATAGCATTCCCACCCGACGCCTGTGCTCTAAAGATTGCAATCCGTCTGTTAAGATGGAAGAATCTATCAAACGAACCGCCCGTTTCTGCACAGATTCGAGGGTATTTTTCAGGTATTTTGGAGCTCCAGACCAGAGGTGGCTGCCAAATTCAACCGTGGGGCGCACTTGTGATTTGTACAGGGTTAGCAGTTGTTTACTATTAAAGTATCTGCGGGCCCTGTACAGTACGCCCAGTTTCTGTGAGGCTAACTTTACTCTGGCTTCGATGGAGCCCTCATACCTGAGCTGGTCACTTAGGGTTACACCAAGCATTTCGATGGAGGGCCTGTTCGGAAGATTGCTTCCGTTGAAAGAGACTAGATTTTCATTTCGATCCCTTTTAGACGTAATCAGACAAGATTGGGTCTTTGAAACATTAAATTCAACGAGATTATTTTTACCCCAAGAGAAAACACTCTCGAGGTAACCGTCCATTCTTTGCTTCAAAGCCCTATGAGCTGTTGGAGTTTGTGAGCCCTTTGGGGACTTGTCAAACAAAAAGCTATCATGAACTGTACTGTCATCCGCGTAACAGTGAATTGGTGCACATGACAAAAGGTCGTTGATGTGCAACAAAGACAAAGTCGGGTACAGAACCGATCCCTGCGGGACGCCAGCATTTATCGAGTGTGAGGAAGAGGTGAAACCATCGACTACCGTCTGAATCGACCTCTCCCTCAAGAAGTCGTCAATCCACGTACACAAGGATGCGAGAAGTCCGTAAGAATGCAGTTTGTTGACAAGTCCTCGGTGCCAAACCCGGTCAAAGGCCTTGGAGATGTCCAGTGCAACCGTTTGGGCAGGCCCGGACTGGGACCATTTGGGGCCCTCCGCTAAAACCTGTAAAGGGGGCCCCCTAACGTGGAGAGGGGTGAGGGGGCTCCAGAAAACGGGGGATAATTTTTGAAAATTAGGTGCTTGAAAACAATGAAAACGCGTTTCTACGCTATATTGGCACCTATAAAGAAGAAGAAATTCAGATAGGTTTTTATACGAATATTGTGATTTTCGACTTTTGTTGACTTTATTATTTATTAAAATAAGAAATTCACAGTATTTTTAGGATATCACAACACTACTAAACACATGCTGTAGAACTGCTTTTAACGGAGTTCAAAATAAAGGGCAGGATTTTATTCACACCAAAGCATTAATGAATTATGTCAAAATTATTTGAGTAGAAATAATGACAAACGGATTTTAGGGATTAAAAAAATTATACTAACATTTAAAAAAAATCCTGTGTGTTTAACAGTTTACAATGTTGTATACTAGAATAGAAGGGGCTTAACTTAACTGAAATGATTCGACATTTTGCTCCCGTAGCCCTAAAGTAACAATTTCTTTGTAAGCAACTCACTTCTTAAAGCTACTTCATCTATTATTTTATTTTTGTCCAAATTATAAATAAATCCCTCTCAACATTAAAAAGCAGACTGGACATAATAAGATCTTGGCCTAAGGACGACCGAAGTCGATTTTTGAAGATTTAAAAAAAAACTCGTTCACATGTGACTTGGGTACAATTCAATTCAGTTCAGTCTAGATTGAATATGTTCAAACTGAACAGAAAAAGCACCACTCTTGTAAGTTCTCTTCATTGTTTTTGTTCCGTTCAAAATATTAATTAATCAAATAATGTACCACAACTCAACTCTAAACAAAAATATTAATTTAACAATTTGTAACGTTTTTAACATTTTGTAAGGCCCCTTCGGGGCCCCCTCGCGCCGGGGGCCCTCCGCGATCGCGGACCTGCGGACCTGGCCAGTCCGGGCCTTCGTTTGGGTCTCACCGAAACGTTCCAGGCATCGCCCCCAAACATGCGTCACATACGCGACAAGATCACCGCACGAGCGGTTCCTTCGGAATCCGTATTGACGATCGTTAATAATTTTGTTCTTCTCGAGGTATGTGAGCAGTTTGTCGTTGATCACACGTTCCATCACCTTAGACAGAACTGATGTGGTCGCTATGGGGCGGTAGTTGGCCGGGTTGGAGCGGTCACCCTTCTTTGGAATAGGATGGATAACCGCTTTTTTCCAACCAGAGGGCACAGAGCCAGTCTTCAGGGACAGTTTAAAAAGCTTCGTCAAAATTGGAGCTATTTCTGCAGCGCACCTTTGCAGTACCAGGGCAGGTATTCCGTCAGGCCCACTAGCTTTATTAACATCAAGCCCTCGTAAAACATGGAGTACTTCCCGATGCCGGATCCTCAGCTTTTTCATACGAAAACCGCAGTGAGGAACCGATGTCGGGATAGCACCTTGGTCATCGAGGGTTGAGTTATCCGCAAACATTTTACCTAATAAGTTAGCCTTTTCGGTTGCGGTGTTTGCTAGTGAGCCGTCAGGTCTAGTAAGAGGTGGCAGACTGGATTTGCAGAAATTGCGACCTATAGAGCCCGCAAGCGACCAGAATTTCCTGCTGCCATGCGGGCATGCAGCCAGCTTTCTGCTGATCTGCTGGTCGTGCTCGAATTTTGACCTATTTATGATTCTCTTGGTTTCCTTTGCCATTTTGTTGTAAGCTGTTCTGTCTTCGGATGTTCTAGATGTGTTGTAGGCTCGGTAAGCCGCGTTTTTTCGTCGCACTGCTTCAGCGCATTGTCGACTGAACCACGGCTTTGAGCCTACACCAGTTTCCTTAACAGTAGATTTGATGAAGCCATCCATCGCGGATGTGATGACTTCACCAATTTCCTGGGCACATCTTGAGGGATCCGAATTCCAAAAACAGACAGCTGACCACGGGAAAGCATTAAAATGTGCCCGCAGACCGAACCAATCTGCTGACCTATAGTGCCACACTTTTCTCTTCAGCCTCTCGTTTGGTGGTCTGAAGTTAACAAGGATTGATTTCGTCACCAGGCAGTGGTCGGACGATCCTAAAGGCGTTGTAACTTCAATCTTGTAACCGTGTGGCACAGTAGTTAAAAATAGTTGTTAAATTGTAGGCTCCTGAACCATTTGCTCCAATCCGTAGCAAAGGGCAAAGGATTCCGCTTGGCGTCCAGCCGAGTCTGTTGATCCTGAGAACTTCAACCAAGGTTCGTTATGAACATTGAAGTCCCCCAGGACCACAAATTCTGCCGTAGGGTAGCGGGGCAAGAGGTCATCAATAGTATCGCTTAAATGTTTGATATTGCCATATTGTATTTTTGAATAGGCGAGATCGTACAATATATTTTTAAGAAATTTTAAATGAGTATATTTCTTAATTTCTAAATAAATATGTATATAAGTTTTCTTAATTTATTTATAGGAATATTATTGGTAATTTGAGGCTTCCACTTATTGTTATGCCAAAATATTTATTATTTTTATTTTATTTGCTATGCATAAACAGTCATTATTTTGGCATGCTAATATTTTAGTACAACATTTTTGTGCATGAATTTCAATATTTTATGTGATGGGAGGTATTTTTTTGTTATTTATGCTAAATAGTATATAATTGATTTTTTCAGTGTTTAACGTTAAAAATTTTTTATCAAACCATTCTTTTAACGTACACATTTATATCATGGTTGGCTGCTATTACAAGTTAATTCCATGGATTTGCTTGTAATATATTGCGGTCTCATCTGCATATGAAATAAGTTTTCCTGTTATTGGTAATTTAAAGATATTATTAACATACAAGATGATAGAAGAGGGCCCAAAATGGTGCCTCGTGGTATTCCAAAGTCGCTTTTATTCGGTTTACTAAGAGTGCTGTTTATTTTAACTTACTGATTTCTAGAATTCAGAAAGCTTTCTATCCACATTTATCTATAATTCCGATTTCGTTTAGCTTGTACCTTGTATTTTTTGTGACTAATGCTGTCAAAAGCTTTCTTCAGGTCTATAAATATTGTGAGAGATTTTATGCCTTTGTCTAGTGCTTGATACGTATATCTTTGTTGTTAAATCTATGATTGCTTCCTGTGTGCTTGTTTTTGCGCGAAATCCAAATTTTTGGTCACTCAATATATTGTTAATTCCAATAAAATTTTGTAGTTGCTTTTTAGTTACGTTTCAAAAATTTTTGAGATGTTTGATAATACGGACATAGTTCGATGTTCTTAAATTTCTTTAGTGACCTGACTTACAAATCGGTGTAATAATAGTTTTTCAATATATATGAATTGATTCCTTTTTTAAGACTATTGTTTATGATATACGTAATAGGCTCCTTTCTAAAGATAAGCTTTTTTGCAGGTTTTCAACAGTGATCTTCAGTTTTGGTGCTGACTCAGTTGTTAGGTTTTTTATTATATCCAAAATTTGTTGTTCAGTGACTGTAAGATGAGCGCGTTGATGGCACTACCTTACAAGGGTTAAAGTGAAGCTGAATGCTCACTATACGAGTTATGCCTGTGGATCTCGATATGATACGTGTACTGAAACAAATAACAAAGGTATTTCACAAAGGGACTTACGATAATTTGGTGGCAATCTTGCTCGGTTTGTGGATCCCTCGTGGTCGATTGGTTTTTTCTGGATGATACACAGGCAGTTGTTAGTTAGTTTTTATACGATGAGAATGAATTACCGGCGGTAAATTCACTATACGAGTCACGATAGCTTGTCACGATATGAACGGTAATGTTGACAGCTGCGTTACGATGGGAAGACTGAAGAAAAACAAACACTTGTTTTGGTTACTTAACAACCGGCGATTATCGGCCAATGTTAGTACCCATTGTGCGAAATTCACCAATAGGTTTGAATCCCGGCCTTTGTACGTGAATCAGAACAAACCTATCGAGATCTTATTAAGCGTTATGAAACAGTTACCGTTTTGAATTTTTCTACGATTTTCTATGATGTTACTTCATTTTCCAAGGTAGGGGTGGTATAATCTTTGTTATTAGTTGTATTTAGTTCCCGGTGTTGCCCAGAATTTAAATATTTTTTTAAGTTAGTCGTTAACAGTGACCTTCCTCTTGTTTTTAAGGTCACGTGGGCAAAATTTCATCAACCTCCGCCATCCATCCCCGCCGTCCGCCCAGGTCATAGACACTCTTCTTTACATAAATAGAATCAGCTGAAGTCCCAGACGTTTTCCGATGTACACAGAGTTTTTTTTAAATCTAATGTGGACAGTGACCTTCCTCTTATTTTACGGATCAAGTGTGTAAAATTTCATTAATCTCAAAATAAAACTGTAGGTTTTTAAACAAATCATATCCACGCCACCTACCAATCTGCCACAGGTCACAGATATTCCGCCTTTGTATAAATAGATATTTTGGTAAATTTACGGGTTATATTTTACTGCCGAAAAAATTATTACCCCTAAAAGGATAGATATATAGATTTATTTATTTGATGCAATATATTTACATTTTATACACAATTCAATGATGTTGGCCTCACTGGGTGGTTTACCCGTGCTGAGGCCTCCATTTTATATACAAAATTATGCACAATACATATATATATAATATTGGTGAAAAAACGGAAAAAAGTAAATAAAAAACATACAATTAAGATAAATTAAACTTAAAAAGTAGAGATTTAAAATTAACGTAAATTTAAAAATAAATAATATTATATAAGATATGATTTTAGATTTTCACGGCCAAAAATTTTATGGTTATTTCCTTTTGGGGTATTATGCCGTGTTGCGCTACCTCCTCCTTTAGCCAACGTTTCGGACAGCGTTACAGTGTCCATCATCAGGGCAGATGTGTGCACAGGGCAGATGTGACATAACCAATATTATATAAGGTTAAAAACGATATTTTTATGTTTATGTTACGATAAGCGATAAACGATAGTTTTGTGTTTATGTTATATATTGGTTTTGTGTGTTACTTGTATTTTTATTTTTATTTTATGCTATGATATTTTGGTATTATTGTCTATTTTGGTCTTTAATCCATTTTGTAATTTTGTGTCGGAATTTATTTTTGTTTTCCTCAATTTTATTTTCAAGTGTTCGACTGTTGAATACTTTTATAGCTTGATATTGGTAGTGTCTTTGTCCAAAGCTTGTATTTACCGTCGGAGTTTTTAAGTTTTCTTTGTATGCTTGTCTAACTGGTCTGTTTGTGATATTTTGTGTTTGTTGAAGGTTGTTTTTTGGTCAAAAATGTAATTTAGTAGCGATTTAACGTATAATTGTTGTATGTCTAGTACGTCACAATGGTTGAATATTTGGTCTGCATCAGTAAGTCTATATTTTTTTTAAGTATTACCTTTAGGATCGTTTTCTGCGCAATTTCCAGGTTTTCGATAGCTGAGTTTGTTGCTCCTCCCCAAGCAATTATTCCATATTCTATTATAGACTGACATAGAGCAAAATATATTGTTTTCAGTTGTTGTATTTTGTAATATTAATAATATTAATCCCAAACTGACTGGAAATAAGATAATACCTTTATTAATATATAAGTTTTCTGGACTCTAAACGAAACACCATGGGACTTGTAAATTTTAAATTATCAAACTTAACGACAGGTGTTAATTTTAACAATTAATATGGGGATGACCATGTTCGTGTCGCAAATGCTTAATTGCTTCTGGAACAAATTGCAATCGACGTTTGCAGGTGTTGCTTTGAAATATTTAATCTTATTACAGAGTGAGTCACTTCCTATCGATCCCATTCATTAGAACAAGGAATTAGAAAATAATAATGTTTCGATATATCTAGTAAGAAATTTCTTATTATTATTACAAAAAATTATAAGTCGATTTCGAAAGATTGTTCTTTTATCTAGTAAACGTTGGCAGATTTCTTAAATTTTCAAACGAAATTTTTTATTAAACGACTTCGAAAAGGAGGAGGTTCTCAATTCGACTGTATTTTTTTTATTTTTTTTTTATGTTTGTTACCTCAGAACTTTCGACTGGGTGAACCGATATTGATGATTCTTTTTTTATTTGAAAGCTGGTGCTTCCCGTGTGGTCCCATTTTAATTTGGTCCAGTTCTGACAATGGCATCCATGAGAAAATCATATAAGTCTTAAATTTGCATAAAGTATGTGCGCGACAAATGGACAAATAACTCAATATCACGCTGATTCTTTTTTTATTGGACAGGATGTACTTCAAGGGTAGTTTGATGAGAGTTTGGTTAGGTTCTGATTATGGGATCCATGACAAAGTAACGGAACTCTCCAATTCTGAAGAACAAATTTACGATACTCGGCCGAATCTTAATCGAATTAGTGAGTGTACTTCAGATTCACTAAAAATCAAAAAATAAACAAAAATTTTAACAAAACAAAAAAACGACTTCAAAAAATTCACTAAAAGTAAAAAAATAATTTCGTATTCTTCTACAACTTTATAATCAACTTACCTTTTCTACTCATCAATATGTAGCTACGATTGTTATTTTTGGAGTCGGTGTCAACCAAGGTACCAGCGGCCCGGCGTGTTCACTTGACAGCTCCTCTCCCGCCGACACCGACTCCAAAAATAACAATCGTACGTACATATTGATGAGTAGAAAAGGTAAGTTGATTATAAAGTTGTAGAAGAATACGAAATTATTTTTTTACTTTTTAGTGCATTTTTTGAAGTCGTTTTTTTGTTTTGTTAAAATTTTTGTTTATTTTACAAGACATATTTCATATCATGTAATCATACATTATTGTAAATCATTAAAAAAATATCCGAACACTTATTTATGACGAAAATTTCTCTATTTTGTCTATCTATTTACGGTCTTACAATTTAATATATAACAGTTTTTTTTTGCATATTTATTTTGCTTAGACATTATACAAAAATTATAAATTACTTATGATAAAAAAGTAATTACAAAAAGTACATACTTTTAGTACTTTTATCATAACGCCTTTGAGCATTTTTGGATGTAGGTATAAATTAAAGCAAATTTGGAATGAAATAAAATCGATATTGAGTTATAATTTAAAAAAGCTGGTACGGAGAATAATTAATCTTTCTCATTGGAACCGCGTTCTACGTTCGTAAGAACATCTTTTGACGAAATGTGGATTTTCGGCCGCTGGCTGATTAAAGGTTCTTAATATAATTTATTTCTTTGGTTCAGACTTCTTACGAAAAATCAATAAAATTGGGGATCAGACATAATTCGGCTTGATAATGGTTTTAAATGCCGAAACGGCTGGTGTAGGTAACGCCACCCGCCTCGGGAACCATTCATTTGATAAACAACACCTCAGGTCAGATCGGGTGTGAATGGTTGAAGGAGACATTTTGCCTTCTCCAGCAGGACTCTCGGAACATCGCCTTACACGGCAATGGGAGGGATGGATATATCAGTCCATGCGTCAGTCATTCTGAATACACTGATCCCTAGATTCCTACCTTAAAAATGTTACAAACAATATTTTTAAGGAAATTCGGAGTCCTAAAACTGGTTAACCAAATCAATTAGAATACATGGTATTTTCATTTCTCCTTCCTTCGAAAACCGGATAATATACCTATATACATATCTGATTATGTATTTTAATTTTTTAGAAATCAGTCACTTTGTGATTTGTCGTATTAGTGAATTAAAACAACATTATATTAAGTTTAATTTGTACCCCAATGATGGCGAAGCCGGTCGGCTTTATTGCATTTTTATTTTTATTTTTTTATTATAGCGACTATATAAAAAAAATTTGCATACAAAATGTAATGTGAAATTAAGTATAAAATATTGTATTTCTTAGTCCTCCTCACTAGAGGGTCCTGTGCCGAGGCGGACTAAAGTTATTTAAATATAGTTCATTTGTCTTCTATGTCGTTTTTAGCGTCTTCGCTAGTGTTCTCTCATTGACCTCTTTAAGCCATATTTTTATTCTTGATTTGTATTCAATTGGATTTTTTATTAGTTTTATGTCTTGGGGAAGGATGTTATGTAGTTTTGTTGCAAAGTATGTATAGTTTCTTTGTTCAAATGTGGTATAACTTGGATTATTTTTTATATAATTTTTATTCGATCTAGTGTTATGCATACACGGTCTAGTGGAGGATTCATCATTTTTGAAGAGCTTCAATAATATATTTTTGGCATATATTTGCTGTACATTTGGTACGTCAAAGTTATTGAAAATTTCAATTGAAGGCGTTCTAATTGGTACTTTCAATATGGTCTTTATGATTCCTTTTTGAATCGTATTCAGGCTGTGTAGGTACGTATGTGTAGCAGATCCCCATCCTATGATTCCATATTCAATTCGAGAATGACATAACGCGTAGTAGACCTTTTTCATATCCTTTTTATTTAACACGTTTCTTAGATTTTTAAAGAAATATATAAGGCTTGTGAGTTTTTCCGTAATACCTTTGATGTGTAGGTCCCATCTAGGATTTTCGTCAATTATTACTCCGAGATATTTTATGTTTTGTGTTTTTTCGATAACGGGGCAGTAACATTGTATATTATTTCCATGGCATTCATGTAATTTTAGTTCTAGTGATTTTATTGGTTGGCCCGTTGAGTTCATTGAAAATGTTATATATTTTGTTTTGCTTATATTAAGGGTAAGCGGTTAATTAAACGGTAATTAAATGGTTATAAGTTATAAACAAAGTTATTGTTTTATATCATTGATATATTATGTGCCCATTGTTTCCCCAGATGTCCAATTTAAATGTATAAATACACAATTTAAACTGAGCATCGATCTAATACAGGTGAAATAGCTATTCGAAAGACTTATTTGTTACGATAAATTTAAAGGTACACACACAGATTCCAGAAATGTAAAAAAGACAAAAAGTTATTTCATAATTATTCCAATAAATCTGTAATAACGGTAGTAATATTTTGCATTATATAATCTACCAGTTCTTGCACAGTGTTAAATTTATCATATCTTACTGTCATAATCCATAATACCTACTGATCATTAGTACATACGATTCACTTGGTAGTTTACCCAAATTATTTATATCTAATTTTTGTCTCCTATTAAGAGTATTTCTTAATTCTTTACCTTTTGAAGTAAAACTTGTTTACGTACGCTTGTTTTGGGGAGTAAACTGGCGAATGCGTGACGAGAGCGTTACGAAAAGTGTGATCGGGCGAGGCGAACGGTCGGGCCTTTACGCACCCTTGACTTGGGGAGTAAGCTGGTGAATGCGGGACGAGAGCGTTACGAAAAGTGTGATCGGGCGAGGCGAATGGTCGGGCCTTTACGCACCCTTGACTTGGGGAGTAAGCTGGTGAATGCGGGACGAGAGCGTTACGCAAAGTGTGATCGGGCGAGGCGAACGGTCGGGCCTTTACGCACGCTTGAATTGGGGAGTAAGCTCCTGAATGCGTGACGAAAGCGTTATGAAAAGTGTGATCGGGCGAGGCGAACGGATGTTGAGAGGGAGATATAAGTTAGTGAAGTTTTACTTCAGTCGTGTGGTCTAAAGCACACTCGTTATTTATATTTTTATATTCAATACATTTTCTACTTTTATCTCTTTTTGAAGTAAAACTTCTTTACGCACGCTTGACTTCGGGAGTAAGCTGGCGAATGCGTGACGAAAGCGTTACGAAAGGCGAGGCGAACGCTTCGTATATTACTGTAGGGGCAAGAGAGAGAGGTGCGAGCCCACATTTTCTTTCTCTCTTTCTCTCATTGCCAGTTCCGTTACACAGTGCAGACCTATTGTCTGTATCACACTGTAGGAGCGAGAGCGAGCAGTGCGCGCGCACATTTTCTTTCTCTCTTTCAATCATATAGATGGAGCAGAAGTTTTATTTTAGTTTTGTGGGCTAAAGCACACTCGTTTTTTATAAGTATTTTATAATTTATAAATTTCACCTTTAACTAATTTGTGTCTTACATATTTTCTTTCTACTAATATTTTGACTTAGTACTTTTCACCTTTTACTTTTTACTTTACACTTATACTGTTGTATTATTTGTGTTGTTATAATATTAATTAATATAAAATTAAAGTCCAGACTGCTGCCCAGAAACACGAAGATATTAGTGTATAAAACACTTATCAGACCAGTACTTACGTACGCAGCTGAGACTTGGGTACGAACTAAGAGGAATGAGCGAGCACTGGACGTTTTTGAAAGAAAAATTTTGAGGCGCATCTTCGGACCGGTTCTAGAAAATGGATTTTGGCGCAGACGTTATAATAATGAGCTCTATACTTTGTTTAAGGCGTCGCAAAATTTATAAAATTGAGAAGACTTCGGTGGCTGGGTCATGTGGAGAGAATGACCGAGCATCAAGCACCAAAGTCCCTGCTGAACTCAAGACCAATAAGACCAAGACTAAGATGGAGCGACAACGTCCTCAAAGACGTATCTATCTTGGAGCTTCAAAACTGGAGAGAGCTGGCTCAAAACCGAGATGAGTGGAGGAAGACTCTTGAGGAGGCCAAGATCCACCAGGGGTTGTAGAGCCAATAGTGATGATGATGAATATTAAGAGCGTTTAACCAGCCAGCGGACGAAAATCCACATTTCGTCGAAAGTTGTTCTTACGATCGTGCAGGGCGGTTACAACGAGAAAGACTAATTATTCTCCGTACCACCTTTTTTGAATTATAACTCAATATCGAATTTATTTCAATTCAAATTAGCTTTAATTTATACCTTCATAAAACTATTAAAATAAAGTACTTTTTGTAGTTATTTTTTGATTATAAGTATTTATCATTTTTCAATAATGTCTAAATTTAATAAGAATGTTAAAAAATCTGAAATATATTCGTTTGTAAGTGCGCAAATAAATACACAAATGGACCAATTTTCGTCAAGAAACACATGTACGTACATATTTTTTAATGATTTTATTGAAACTAAAATTAAAATTCTAAAACATGCGTTTGCTAGATAATGTATTGATTTATTTTACTGCATAATTATATTATTTGAAATCTGTGGGGTATAATACAAAATCTTTTTTAAAAATTTAACAAATCTGCCAACGACCTATGGAATAACCTTATTATACTACAAATTAAAAAAAAATCTCAAAATTTATTACATGCGAATGCTAGATAAAACAACAATCATTCGAAATCCATTTATATTTTTTTGTGGAAAAGATTCAATACCTCTAAAATCTGATTTGAAAATGACATATTTCTGGTTTTCTCTGGTAATGCCCTATTAATATGTTTAATTTAGTTATGTTAACGGCACGTGTTATGCCGTGTAAATGGAAATAAATAAATATTACGTCTTTGGTTCAATTGATTAATAGTTTATCTACGCTCGTAAGTAAGTAATAAAAACTTTTCAAATACTGAATATGAAAGACGTTTTTGAAGATAATAATACTAACAATATGTTTATCATTATTCTTAATTGTAAATGCGAATAAAAGTAAACACCAAACAGTCACAAACACTAATTCGGGAATGATGCACATAAATTAGAAAATTCAACTGCACAGAATATAGTTATAAAATAATAAAAATAATCAGTCTTAGCTTAATACTTTTCTTCCTCAAAGATTCAATATTTTTATTTTATTTGTATGTTAGCTCCACACATAGACATCCAAATTTAATATGCGAGAAGATACAGATGAGGGGTAAAACAAAACTATGGGGGGCGAAGAGGGGAAAGATGACTGTGATTCGTTAAAAATTCAATCTGACAGATTATAGACATCTTGCATTATAATATCACCATTTAGTTCTTAAAAGCAAAATTTGCTTTTGAATGAATAGACCTTTTTACATGGGAGCGCGAATTGCTCGCCACATTATTAACATATTTGCGAAGTCCAAATACGGCAAAGTAAAGTTCGCCACTTTTTGTTGCCGTATTTAGTAAGACACTTTTAAGGATGTTTCATAATTAACTAACCCCTGTAACCAGCGACGAGCTCACTGGAGAACCGCCCACATTCGTTATGTCCACATATTTTAGGGTATAATGTATAGCACAAGCTATCATTTTTACGTTATTTTACACGTTATTTCGTAAATGTATGATGTGAGCTCGACGCTGGTCAGAACAAGAATGATGACGTCACATTTTTTAGATTCAAGCGAGGCTCTCGTAAGCCCAGCCGGCTCCATGGAACCGGTATGGGGAGGGGGAAATAATACGCTTTTATCGACTCCAGATACTAATATCTACAGCCTGTATGTCGGACGAATATCTACAGCTCATATGTTGAACTAATATCTACGAACTTTAGAGTGTTGACTAATATCTACAGAGCTAAGGTCGGACGAATATCTATGACGGTCCAAGTGTTGACTAATATCTACAGAGCGTAGGTTGAACTAATATCTACAGAGCGTAGGTTGGATTAATCAGCTAAATGTGTGCAATAGTCCGATATTAGGGATTTTTACATACATACTTACATAAATTAAGTTTTTTAGACTGCATACGCAATATTACGTTATTCCAATATGCTATACATAATTGCAAATCCAACCTCTGCCAGTACTGTAGATATTTGTCAACACTATTGTTCGCATAGATATTAGTCAGCAGTTTGAGCTGTAGATATTCGTTAACACTTTGGTTCTCATAGATATTAGTCAACAGTTTGAGCTGTAGATATTCGTCAATACTTTGGTTCTCATAGATATTAGTTCGATTTATTTAGTTTTTGGAATTCCTGTAGATATTAGTAGACGCCTCCCTTTTATCACTTATGGCAGGTTCATATATATTCATATGTCAATGGCTCCACATAATAAATAAGAACAGTTATAAGATTCCTTATCGCTCCACATAATAATAATTTTCTTTGCAATATTTGTTTTGCCATTTTATGTGCTTGTACATTGCTTTGTTGTTATTTTTACAAATAAAATAAAATACATTTTGAGTGTGCTGTTTATTTATTTATTTTAATTCTTCAACTTTTATTCTTGTGTGACCGCATGTGTTAAATTTTGGAAAACCACCAGCAAGACGGAATAATATTATTAACATTTTAATTAAGTTTTCCATTATAAATATTAGTGTTCAAAGACTCAATTAGTAAATTGTATATATTAAAGATGAATTTTTTATTTTTTATTTTTTTTATTTATTTATTACATAAGATACATTTATACAGCAAATATAACATAATAATAATATTTCAAAATAACTGTAAATATTAAAATGTATACAAGTGTTATTATGTCTTGTTTGTCTATATTAGTTCCTAGCTAGGCAGATTGCCCGTTCTAAGGAACCAAATGCTGGTGAAAAATGCCAAAAATATATTCTGTACCAAAAAAAAAACAAAGTGTTTTTTTTTTTTTTAGATTAAATACCTATAAGTATACTAAGATTTTACTGGTTGTGCTATTTAATAGTTAACCATGTAAAAGTTTAAGTTTTAAGTGACATTATTTAATAATTTTTCAGACTCAACCCTACCTAAGCCAATCAACCATTTATTTATTATTGAACCGATAGATGTCATTTTGCATGTTTTAATGTTTAATTCTGGGGGGATTTTATTGTATAATTTCGGTCCCAGATATGTATGTGTCATTTGGAACTTCGACGTATTGCTCCCTGGGACCACAAGATCCTTTCTGGTGTGACTTCTTGTGATGTATTTAAGAATGAAAATGATGACATAAGAATGAAAAGAATGAAAATATATACCATGTAGATTGCCTTCAATGCTATTGGGTGAATAATTTTTCATTGTCATATGATATAGATCAATGATGACAAAAATGATTTGAACACAGTGCCAAAACACGATAAAATTGTATTTTTTTTGTATGTGCTACCTTTTCTATTTATATTTAACTAGCAGACCCGGCCACGCGTTGCTGTGGCTAACGTAACATAACGCCATCACCCAACCTTTATAAAATCCACACTACCCGCTTGCCAGCTGCCCGCTGCCGTTGCCTTTTTTTTATTAGAAAGAAAAAGTTATACAATATTACAGGAAATCAAATAAAATAAAATATTACAGAAAAAAGAAAAGTCCTAATAAACTACTTTTAAGTAGTTTGTCAATGGGTGCTTTTACTTTGAAGTTTTTAAAAAATAAAACTTATTATGCAGTTAGACATTTTTTTGTGTTACTATAAAAAGTGTTAATACAAACTATTTCTTTCGGCGAGCCAATTTTTCAATATAATATTGGTTTTTACATTATTTGTACTTTTTTTAATTTTAGCAGGTAACATATTTAAGCATGTAGGTATCATGTAATCCAGCGTTCTTTGTCCTTATTTGTTTAAGTGCTTAGGTATGATTAGTCCTTCATTTAACGTAAATCGAGTATTGTAAGTGTGGTCAAGTCTATTTATGTATATAGGGCTATTCATATGCTGAAAAATAATTTTATGCCACAGAATTGCTCTTTCTGAGAGAATTTTAAGATTTTAAGGTTCGTTTAAACTTTTATGAGCTAATAATTTAACTAACGAATTTTGAACTGATTGAACATGATTTACATTTGTCTTGCAGGAAAGTCCCCATGCTGTAATTCCGTACCTTATAATAGACTCAGCTAATGATAAATAAATTATTCGAAGTGTGCATATTGGAACATAGAATTTAAGTTTATATAATCTACTAACAATAGATCTCAGACGTTCACAGACTTTATTTATTTGTAAATCCCATTTGAAAAAGCAGTCAATAATTGCACCTAAATAAATATATTCTTTAACCACTTCAATATGTTCACATGTACACAATGCAGGGATACCAACATGTAAACAATCTGAACCGTGTATTTTTATTTCTGGTGTAATAATATTTGCCTTGGCATTGGGTGATCTAATGTGTATCAATTTGTTTTTTTTTTGCATTTATGATTAAACCAGGGCACCCGCCCCGCCTCTCTGCTCGGACTGGGGGGGCCTTCAGTGATTTTTTGAAGTCAGTAACTCCTCTCTGCCTCACCCTGTATTATCCTGGTAAATGAGACGAAATTCCACAACTTTTGTCTCTTCTATGGATTTTCTAAGCGCCGATAGAGGGTGTCTTTTTCTATTACGTGTGCTTACAGATAGGTGCAGATGTCGGTAAGAAATGTTTTGTGTTTTTTGCGTTATGTTTTAGTGCCATTAAAAATCTCCTGCATGCCATGCTTAGCACGCGTGTCACTTATTTGCCTTCCCTGAATAGAAGATTATGTTTTGTTTAAGATTGGGCCTCATTTATATTACGTAGCACGGTGAAGTAAGAGAATGAAGCCTTCAGAACCTGAAAAAATAAATAAAATTAATATACATACCTACATAAATCATTTCGATGTTGGGGATCAGAGTTGTCTGATTCATTATTTATACAGGGTTTTCCAATAAGAGGTGTTATTTTGGTATTCAAAGAAAAATGCCATTTTTTAATATAAATGATCAGATGATTATTTCATTATTAAAAGGAAGGTATGCCGTTAATAGTGGAAAATAATATCAGGCAAATGACCACCACGACTACGCTCACAGGACCATATCCTTTTCATGAAATTTTCCATAACCAAATCGCAAAGTGGCTGCCCTATGTCCTCGATAGCCTCACGAATTCCATCTTTGAGGTCTTGAATCGACGCTGGGCTGTTGGCGTAGGCCTTTTCTTTCACGTGGCCCCAAAGGAAGAAGTCGCAAGGTGTTAAATCACAAGATCTTGGTGGCCAATTGTGATCACCTCTTTGAGAGATAACGCGGTCCGAAAACTTTTCCCGAAAAAGATCAATGGTTTCGTTGCTTGTGTGGTATGTAGCGCCATCTTGTTGAAAGTAAACGTTGTCCAGATCAATTCCGGCAATAAAAAATCATTAATCATCTCTCGATAGCACAACCCATTCACCGTAACTGTTGCTCCAGCCTCATTTTGAATTTTTTTTTTTATGAATGTGACCACGCCGACTGTAACGCTACGTACATCGGACAAACAGGTAGGGCATTCTCAACTAGATTCAAAGAACATATAAATTGTTATAAAAATAAAAACACCTCTTCAAAATTCGCCGAACATCTCTTAGTGAATAATCACGTTCCACTTAAAAATAACCAGCCAAAACCATTACATATTGAACGAAAGGGTCTTCGATTAAATTTGCTTGAACAATTAGAAATCAATAAACGAACGAATGACCCCAACATAACGCTAATTAATAAAGTAAGGAAAATTATTTATTCCCCACTACTTAGTATGTTTACCAAACCGAAGAAATATAATGCACTTAAATGAGTCATAGCAATAACGTCATTCTAAATCAATTAAGAAAACCCTTACACTTAGCGCAAGGCAAACCAAAGGGAAATACTCCGAATCCCACATTAGCACTCTCTCAATTAGTGTCTCTACAAATTGGTTTAACCGGTAATAAATCAACTTAGACACCTTTAAAAATTGACATTTAAAATCTTATAAATAAGTCGTCCGTACGTGGCTTCACCGCAGTTTGAAAATGACCTTACAAGTCGAAACAGCTGTAACTAAAACACTAACCAAAAAACTTGCAGAACTCAATAATAACATTATCGAATTTAATTTTAATTAAATTTCTAAAAATTAAAATGGAGTTCTACGAATTAAACACAAAAACAATTAATATCATTTTGAATTCATATTGAATTGAATCATAGTGATTTTTAATAATTTCAATGCGTTGTTGAAGCGTGTATCGTTCCATTTTTATTAATGGCGTAGTTTCTACTTGTCAAATGTCAAAAAATGACAGCTTCAAAAGTGACATTTACCGAAATAGCTGGCTATTCAAAATAACACCTCTTATTGGAAAACCCTTTATAATGTCGCATCGCCTCAATTTTTCAATTTCAAAGCCCAATAAATGTAGCACTGCTGTACACTGAACAATTTTTTAATTTCTCTGCCAAAATGACTTTAAAATCGATCGAAAAGATCTACTTTAATAATCATTATTTGTATCTAATAAAACTTAATTGAATGATTACATTTTATTTCACAAGTATTTTTTAAAGAATCTGCCCAATTTTCAAGACTTTAGGATAGAGAGTGATGACTAAAATATAAATGAAACATATTGCACACGTTTTTAAACCGCATTTGCCCTAAATCACATAATCTGTGATGTTTTATTGTTATTTAAAATTATCAACGGATATTTGGATAGCCCTGAACTTGTGAACATGATAAATTATCAAGTACCTAACAATTACAACACCAGACTCCATGCTCCATTTATCGTAGTTGCTTCTCGCACTAATTTTATGTTTAACTCTTGTCTTCGGAGATTGCATCGTGTGGGGAATGAAACTTGCTCTGTCGATATATTTTTTTATAAAAACATCGCTTCCTTCAAAAAGCGTATATGTATGCTGATGCAAAAATCCTTAAATGATACAGATTGTTAACAGTAACAAATTTAATACCCATTGCTCTGTAACTACTTTCATTGTACCTACTTACTTCTTTATTATATGTAATTGCTGTGAACCTTTTATTTTATTTTTTCCTGATAATAACAAACTAACTTAAAAATCCTTAAATGTATCACATAGTAATAACAATAACAAACTTAATACTCACTGCTCTGTAACTACATTCATGATAACTACATTCATTGTACCTACTTACTTATATAAATATGTAATTACTGTGTACCTTTTATTTATTTTTCTTTTTTATAATAATAACAAACATACGTACATTTATGATAGCAAAAAAAAATAATAATTAAAAAAATAAATAAACAACAAAAAAATATTCATTACAAGAAAATTACCTACTTTTATATTAATCGTTTAAAATGTCTTACACCACTGCAATACCGGTATGCTTCGAGTATATTTGGAATCACATTTTGTGTGATATTGTGACAATAATTATTGTATCTAATGTAGCATGAGCCCAAATACGAATCCGCTGGTTGAACTCCTTTTGTAAACAATTACTCGAATACTGATACCTACTTATGTTAGGCCTACTTATATCTTTCTAGCTCTGTTTATCATTTTATGTACTATATACTTATGATACTGCATACTTGTTATAATGCTCCTGTACAATTTATTTTATATGTAAAAGCCATCAAAGCGTAAACAAACAAATAAAAAAATAAAATAAAAAAATAAAAAATACCTACTGTAGTGAATTCAGGGTTTGGCCGTCATAAATATTATCTATTTTGTCTTCTATATCTATTGTGTACCAATAATTTTAAGGAATTACTGCCATCTATTAAAATATTTCAGCATTAAAATAAGGTTTTACGGGCAGTAAAACGGTTATTTCATTTCAACAACAAAAATGATAAACTGTGGTTTCATGAACACAATAAAGTTTCATAGATGGCGCTACAAATTAAACCTCACTACAGACTTTCATTTTTCATTCCAATTTCATCTTTCATTCCAAATGCCTCGTTCAGACGGTTCAGTTTTAGTTGATGAACTTTTATTGAAGGACAAAAATTGAACAAGATTTCTTTCATATGTAGATGAAACTTTCGTACTTAAATCGTGCTTAACCCACCTTTATTGGATAACCAACACCTCTGCCATAGGTCACCCCAAGTGGTTAGCTACGTTTGGTGATTTAGCAGGGGTGCCCGGGTTCACGGGATGAGGTTTGTCTAGGTCTTGGAGGCGGATGACCAGGACATACTAAACCCCAGATTCCTACCCACCCCTTCAACCCTTTTTCTTCCCAGAACTCTCCTCTCCTTCCTTTCCTTAAAAAAACCCTCTACACACCATCCCCAAAGATGACATAGGCCCTGAGGGAAATTATTTCCCAAAACACGTAATAGCGTTATACTTTCATAAGACCAAAAACGTCCCAGAGCGACCTTACATTTTAAAGCTATATATCTATCTCTCTTACTCTCATGCAAACATATGTATTTTTCTTTTAACCCGAAAGAGAACGAAATAATGCTTCTTATTGTCTTTGAAATATGAAAGCTATCTTGCACAGATATTTTACAATCTCGATCCAAAGTGACAGTTTGACTGGCTTACGCGAGAAACCGAGGCTTCCGGATTTGGAGGTGCGAATATATTGAACCAAGCAGACGGGTTAATAAATCAAAAATGTGCTTCCTCCAATAATCATAAAAAAAAAACAGCAACTCACCCCTATCATATTTTCCAAGTTGAGAATGTAGAAACTACCCCCGGTGAAGGACACCGGCCTGGAAGCCCTCAAGATGAGGGGGACTAGATTCTTATAGGTCTTCCGATCCATGACGTGCCAGGGTCCGCTGCAGGCAGCTTGTGCCACTATTGCACTCTGAAATTAATACGAGTATTATACAATAATTGCGAGGAATTCTGACTTACATAGGTACAAGATTCTTTCCACGTTTACACACCAAAATGCATTTCTATAGTTACAGGTTTTAAATCTCGTAGAAATAGGTCATTTAGAAGCGTTCAATATCATTTTTGCAACAGACGACGTCACGTAGTTGTCATTCTTATCCGAAAGCGTCCCGCCAAATTACGAATCCAGTGCTGTCTCTAAGTAAACTTAACTATTTAAAGTAAACTTCACTATTTGTTTCCAGCTCAGGTATGGGGGGCTCCATCGAAGCCAGAGTAAAGTTAGCCTCCCAAAAACTGGGCTTACTGTACAGGGCCCGCAGATACTTTAATAGTACACAACTGCTAACCCTGTACAAATCACAAGTGCGCCCCACGGTTGAATTTGGCAGCCACCTCTGGTCTGGTGCTCCAAAATACCTGAAAAATACCCTCGACTCTGTGCAGAAACGGGCGGTCCGTTTGATAGATTCTCCCATCTTAACAGGCGGATTGCAATCTTTAGAGCACAGGCGTCGGGTGGGAATGTTATCCTTGTTCTACCGGTATTACAATGGAAGATGCTCCGAGGAACTAGCATCATTGATCCCTTCGGCACCGGTGCATAGTCGGGAAACACGCCAAATGCGTGCCCAACGTTTATACACGGTTGACATTTGTCACATGAGAACGTGTCGTTTCTTCGACTCGTTCTTGTGTTCAACAGCTCGGCTGTGGAATGATTTGCCGGCCTCTGTGTTTCCTCCTTCCTACAACATGGGTGTCTTCAAGACCAATGTTCATTCCTTAGACCAATGTTAAAAGTCTAATCACTCTGTTTATTTTATATGGTAAAAACAAACATCAGCAGTAACAACGGGTATTAACAACAATCGCCGCAATTGCAAACAACTATTGTTGCTCGATAACACTGATCACGTTACATTGGAGGGGTCCCACTACATTCCCAATATATTATAAATTCCGTTATAAAGAAATTTATGTTTTCCTCCTTCATCGCACACGTCAAGACTCTATTTTGTATTGAAGCTATATTTATTTGAACGACTCTAGACCCTCCAATGTCCATGCATACGGGGTTGGCAAGCAGTATGCAAGTACTTACATTAACATAATATAAACGTGAATAAATGTGGCAGACCGTGGAATAATTCTGATCACGTGACAGTCGACAATCAATCGCGCGCTAGAGCCTGTACTGTACTACCACAGTTGTTGGTTTTGGATGGGTTGTATAATATGACAAAATCTAAGCCAGAGTTTAGGATAAATTGGATCTAGATATTAATTAAACATTACTTACCCTCATTCTTACTTCGTTTCCGAAATAACAAAGCAAAAACAAATCCCAGAAAGTCAATGTTCCATATTCCAGAATTGTTATCTGAAAACTCTACAAAAACAGCATGAAAAATGAGTCATCTTAAAACGGTACATATTTTTCCATATATTTTGCTTAATAAATGTTTTTACTTCACCATTAATTAATATTTTGTCGTGTGGCTTGTTAGTTTAAAGTTTAGTCACAAAGCGTACACCACTTAAAATTCCGATATTATTTGTATAAGTTTTACAATGTGTTGTAACTAATAACCTTCTCTCGTGCACCCCTGCTAAGATACAAAATGTAGTGAACTACTTGGGGTGACTTATGGGCAGAGGTATTAATTATCCTATGAATGGTTTCTGTGGCGGCGGTATATTATAGTATACGTAGATTTGTGTAGGATTTTATCGCATTTTTACTTACCACACTAAATGAATACATCACAAAGCAGGCAAGTAGAGTAATCTCGAACATCTTGACCATGGATATGGGGCTGCAGAATTTTTCAAAGCTCTGACAGTAGTCCAAGATCTCCTGGTGGTGATGCACGCAGTCCTCTATCACTTCCGTCACTTCCATTCTGTACTCCTCGTATGCATCTGGTGGTTAAAATTATAACTACGAGTATAATTCAACTCATGTGATAAACCATCGACAAATTTTGATTGACTTTTTTATTGGAATGAAATGGTTTTTAAATGTCATAATTATTAAGTTTGAAGGTATTTTGGCTGCTTCGCGTTTCATTCTTCTTTAGCCTACTGCATGTTAAAATGCATTATTTTCCATTGTCCGTTGCATATTTCATTTCCGTACTGAAATATTTGTTTCGCCTTGTTTTCTAATTTAAAATGAAATTTATCTATTAATCTACCGTAGACTTTCAAAATCGAATATTTTTAATGTCTTCACTTACCAGTTCCATCATTCATGGTGACATCACTTCTTTCTTCCTTGAAAGACACCCTTCTACGTATCCTTGTATCAACATTACCCTTTCTCTTACTCAATTCAACTTTATGATCACTTTTAACCACATCAGCATCGTCTATGGAAGGGTCCAAGAATTTCTGCATTGTCATCTCGAGCCTGGGGTCGAGGATCTTTGGTTTTCCCCTTATGTACTGTTTATACTCATCTTCTGGAAGAGTGCATCGGTTCGCACCCTCTAGAGAATAGCCTGCCAGTTCAATCAGGGATGAAGTGGGATATCCCCTGCGACGAAGGGCCGTGTAACGGATATTACGAAGGCTGCAGCAAAGAATGTCGAATTGTCCACAGATGAGAACGCATTCGGACAGGAAAAGTATACCTGAAATGATTGTTTGTTATCATTTTTTGTTTAATATGCCCCAATTTGAATATAATAACCTCGGTACACATGTTTCATTCCTAAAATAGTCAATACCTCCCTAACCACAAAGCAAATAATAAAGTTTCGTGTAAATTTAAAGTAACATCGGGAGTGCCTCAAGGCTCTTATCTGGGCCCGATTCTCTTCATTATATGTATAAATGATTTATCTTTGTGTTTCTATAATGTCAAATGAATTCTATTTGCAGTTGATCTAAAGTTGATCTAAAGCTATTCAAAATTATTAAATGTTTAAATGATGTACTTTTCCTTCAGCAAAATAAAGATAGACTTACTAGCTGGTGTGAAATTAATAAATTATTCCTAAACATGAAAAATGTTTCCACTTGTGTTTTTACCATTCACGGAATCCAATATCCAGAGTGCGTTAAATTAATAATAACGAAATTGTATTAGTACCATTTATTAAAGAAATTAGTAGTATAGTATCGTATTGTGAAAACGACGAGGTACAGGGAAGTCAATCCCTTTGTCTCGCGAACTGTGGTTTGTGGTCACCTGAAGGATGGTTTTTTTCTACCCGATGTGTGGGCTGCCTTTGGCAACATGAAGGGCTTATAAGTTATTTAATACTAGATTTTTTATAAGTATTTTAATTTTTGGTTTGGTTTTTTTTTAATTATTTTTTTGACGTTAGGTATTTAATATTTTGTTTATGTTTATGTCATGCAAATTTCAGGTTTTGTAATACGTAACACAAGGGCTTTTCATAACGTTAGAAACTGCTTTAGTGCGAGATCTTGTGAGATCGCAGCTAGAATATGCATCTCATGTATGGTCTCCTATTTATACTTGTAACTTACACCACTTGTAGAAAGTACAAAGGAAGTTTCTTAGATATTCGTGTGTTCAATACAAATTGAGACAACCTGTAATTGATAGCCACAGTTCATTAATTTCTAAACTAAAACTAACGATATTTTCTACGCTTTCTATTAATGAAATTCTTATAGTTTTTAAATTATTGAAAAACTCTTGGACTACCCTCAAATATTATAATTTATGAATATCAGTGCCCCTGTTAAATCTTCTCGGCCATCTTTTTCACCGAGACAACATAGCACTAACTATATATACCATATAATTCATCAGACTTTTCGATATTTTCAAAACCTCTCCGTCCTGCACCAAAGCAAAAATATTTAGTTGTGAATGTGACTGATTTTTTGTCTATTATGTTTGTAAAATGATAAGTATATTTTTTGCATTGTTGTGTATTTTATGTACGAACAGATATGTTTGTAAATATTCGACATAATATATGTTATGTCTGCAAAAGCTCTGCGGGTGTTTAATAAATAAAATAAAAAACAACAAAATAGTGAAATATTTACAATACAAGACTAAGGAGCTTTTTCAGAAAGAATAAATTACCAAAATTCGCATACACCATTGCTGTCATTATCTGCCCAAAGAACTGAAAGAAGTAGGCGATCTCATAGTACGGTGTATTCTGGACATCCAAGGGGTACCATAGTTTCAGAGGAAGCACTCTGACGCCATCCACGGCTAAAAACAAGCGCATTCGTAAAGATTAAAATACAATCCAACAAAAATAATGAGATAGGTTGTGGTAGTCAGATCATGATCGTGGCTTCGTATTTGGCTGAAGATTTATGCTGACTAGCAGAATTACATATTGTGTCTGACGTTCTAGTCCAAACTCCATTCATCAGCGATCTCGTGAAATTTCTTCATCCAGACCGTCGTTGGTCATCGCCCAATTAAATCTACAGTAATGTAGTGGACATTGACTTCTTGAGTTTGATGGATTCCGTTCAGCTCCTTATAAGTATAGCAATAGTGCATGTGCGCCGATACTCATTTATTGCCCTCCTCATATCTAAATCTAAGCATACATTATATTTCTCGTAGTTACTATCTGTAACGTATTGAAAGAGGTTCTAAGTGATGCCCACAGATGCCAGCAGGGAGAGTTCTTCTGCCGATTGCCGACAGGGGTGCCCAAATAGGCAGTGGCCATCGAAAGTGGTTCTGGTCAGCCTACCGCTCAGATTCAATTAGCCGCTGGTATAGACACATCGTGTGACTTGTAACATAATTATTGTAAACACGTAAACTCATAATAAACCAGTTTCATTTCAAGAACCTATTGTTCTTGAGAAGTACCCCCACAGAACTAATAATGTTTGAATGTGAATAATACCAAACATTACGCTATCCGATTTGGCCCGAACAATATTATGGTTACTCGTCCTTTTTTTGATAACATTTATAAAACTGAACAAAATACCCAAGAAGTTCGATCAATACCAACTTTTTTCGAACTTTCGACTCCTACAAGGGGTTTTTACAAGTTTTCGTCAGTATCCGTTGGATTGACGATGAAAAAGGGACATGTTTAACTTTGGTACCGATTTTCATACAGTTTAATATGGCAGACATTATTGGACATCAGTTTACGAAACTATCTTATGCGAAAAATTTCCTGTTTATTTCATTTTATATTAAAAATTAGATAAAAAGCTTACATTATATGCTTATTACTGCAGAGGTAACTGACAGATGCTTTTTTGAGATCTGTGGTTATATTTAAGGTGTTACTGTTTTATCCAATCGGCTACGACAGTTTGTTTTGAGTGGATCTTGAGATAAATGCTCCTTTCTCACAACAAAACACTTTTAATCAGGAACGCGTATGTCGAACAGTAAGGAGGCTAACGTCCAATCTAGTATGCCCCACTCGCTTCTGAACTGGAGAGGCTAACCTATATATTAGAGACATCTTTTGGAGGACTGCTAGCACTATTGCTATTTAACGCCTTGATCAAAAAGTTTTAAGACTTTAGTCATAAAATCTAAAATACAAGTTTGTGCATCAAAATCGATGTGGTTCCCTTCAAAGTACTCCCCGTCAACTGCAACGCACCTACGCCAGCACTTGATCTACTAATCCTCTAAATACCGCCGGTACTTAATTTTCAGTATGTCCATAAGAGACTTTCGAGTGCTGGACGCGTTTTGCGAAACGGTTTTTTAAGTCGGTTGAACAGGAAAAAGTCGCAGAGAGCCAAATCAGATGAATTCGATGTCTGCTGGATAGTATTCATGTTGTTTTTGGTCAAAAACTAATGATCAAGGATCGCATTGTGCGATGGTGCGTTATTGTGGTGCAAAATTGATGCCATTTTCAGACTTATAATCGAAAAAAGCACGTAGGTAGATATATTATTATTTATTAGAGATAATATATTACAAAATTATTACATAAAATTTATAATACATTACTCCCAATGAGTTTAATAAAACTCATTTCGGGAAGGACAATATTATACATCTAAAGGAAAATTATTTTTACATAAGAACACGGAAATCAATGAACAATACATAGATTTTTAAATGGACTAGACACACTTGATACAGGTAATTGAAGAATATATAAGAGTTACAAAGGAAGACAGATAACTTCGTCACTGGTTAATAAAGTTACTGAGAAAATATCCTTTTAGAGCCTTTGCCAATATTTTTTTGTTTGATTGTGGTAGTTTTAGGACATTAGGTAATGCGTTGTATTGCGTATGCGCGATGTATTGTAAGGAGTTAATTCCAAATTTAGTTGTGTGTGTAGATGACGATAGGTGTATTTGATTTTGTGATCGTGTTTTGTGCTGGTGTATATCGGAATTAAAGGCTGGTTTAGTGTTGGTGTGTGACGAGTGTTGAATTATTTGTAGGATGGCAGTGGTGATGCTATATTTTGGCAGAATGGTAAAGGGAAGAATTTGTGTCAGTGAGTATATGTCTTTGACATGCGTATCCCATGGTAGATGGTATATATTTCTTATGGCTCTATTTTGGATTACTTGTATTTCAGATATTTGTTTCTTAGTAATGGTGCCCCAGATACTAACCAGATAACTTAGGTGAGAGTGGATCAGAGCATAATATGTGGCACGCAGTAAAGCTGTGGGGAGCACATCTTGAAGTCGATAGAGTACACCAGTTATCGGGGAAATTTTGGATTTAACATATTCAACATGGGAGTTCCACGATAGGTTAGAATCTATGAATAACCCTAAATATTTCGTTACTTGTACATTTTGGAGCTTTTCATTTCCAAGAGTAATATTCATTGTCATGTAATCTTTTTTCCCGAAAGTGAGGTAGTGAGTTTTTTTGACATTGAGGCTTAATTTATTTATCCGCAACCATTTAGCTAGCTTTGCGAGATCTTTATTCATTAGAGATTCAAGTTCCCTCAGATTTTTACAACGATAATAGATCACAGTATCATCAACGTAAAGTTGGAGTTTTCCCAAGATGCCGCATTTAGTTATATCATTGATGTATAGTAAGAAAAGTAGGGGTCCTAGAATCGAGCCCTGTGGCACTCCACATGTGATTTTTCCAAAGCCGCTTAGGTTCCCTTCGATGTCGACAAGGCAATATCTATCAGATAGGTAGCTTCGGAGGAGCTTTAAAGATTTTCCGACTATACCCAAATGTTCCATTTTTTGTAGGAGTATTTCATGATCTACTGTATCAAAGGCTTTTTTTAGATCTATAAAAATAGCTGCTACATATTCGCCCTGGTCTATGTACTGCTGAATGTTCGAGATGAAATCGAAGGTGGCACATTGGGTACTGGAGTTTTTTCGAAAGCCATATTGCTGTGGTGTTAGGATATTGTTGTTAGAGATGTATTTTAGAAGTCTATCCTTGATAATAGTCTCGAACACCTTTGAAAATACTGATAAAACCGATATTGGGCGATAGTTAGAAATACATTTTTTGCAGCCTTCTTTATAAATTGGTATAATTTTTGCTAGCTTTAATTGATTTGGGAATACTCCCGAGCCTATAGAGGAATTGATAAGTTGCGCTAGGTGCTCAGCTAGTTCTTCTTTACAGGTTTTCAGGATGTACGGGGTTACTCCATCGATACCTGCCGCTGCATTCGACCTAAGTTTCGAGATGATCCTTAATACCTCAGCCTTATTTGTCCTAGCCATATATAAGGATTGACTTGCCTTTGGTTCTACATATATAGTATTACAGTCATCCGGGAATGATGGAATGGCAGCTGCTAACTTTTCTCCAACTGATAAGAAAAATTCATTAAATGCTGAAGCTATTTCACTGGGTCCCCTAAGCTCACAATTATTTACGATGAGAGATTCGATGGTGTTGGAGGGTTTATGTGCACGGTTAGATAAAATTGAGTTAATGGTTTTCCAAGTTTTACAAGGGTTATTCAGGTTTTGTTGAAGGCTATTGGCATAATATTTGTTTTTCAAACTTCTCCTATAATTAGTTATTAAGTTTCTCAGTTTATTTTTATGGACTACAAGAGACATATTTCCTGGGTCTTGTTTCCACTGCTTGTGAAGCTGGTTTCTCTCTTTGATCAGCGAATTTAGTTTAGAATCGAACCACGGTGTATTTAATTGTTGTCGATTAGCTATTTTCACTTTAGGTGTCGTTTTACCTGCTTCTATTGCATTTTTGACATAATCGTTAAAATCTTTATAACTGTCTTCTTGTTTGGTTGAGTTGATGGTAAATTTGTTAGCTGCAAGATAAGATTTTACTGCCATATTGTTGATGATAGGTTTTGTAAGGCGTGGCTTGTTCCTATTATTAGACCATTTTTTTAGGTTATTCTTGAAATCAATAATAAGAATGTTATGGTCACTAAGTGAGTCATCTATGTTCGATATGGTAATTGGAATGTTTAGTCTATTTGATATGATGTGATCTATGAGGGTGCTGCTTGTGTTAGTGACTCTAGTGGGAAATGATTTGTTTTGTATTGAGAAATTGTATGTTTCTAAGGTGTTGAGGTAATTTAAAGAAGAGGATGTGTTTATGGTAGTGTCAATATTAAAGTCTCCGAGTATTAATGTATCTTGTCTGCTTTTGTCTAGTATTTTTTCCAAATGTGTCAGGAAATCGTGTATATTAGGGTTGGGTTTCCGATAGATGGCATAAATGTTAACCGGTTTCCTATCCTTGCTACATACACTTATACCTAAAAATGAATTTTCGTTGGAAAATTTATCAATGATGGAGAACTTCATAGAATCCAGTACATATATGGCTACACCACCTCCTGCCTCCTTGGGGCGAGAGGCAAACGCACAATTGTAGCCTTTTAATCCAAAAAACTTTTCTTCTCCAACATCAAGCCATGTTTCAGTGATGACAAGGACATGAACAATATCGCGTAATCCTCTGAGTTTTTCTTCAATTTCATCAAGTTTGTTCCGGATGCTTCTCGCGTTCATGTACATTATTCGAAGACAGCTATTCACAGGAGTATACTCATCGATAGTTAAGCACTTGCGTTCGTGTCTATTACACTCCATAGTCTATTGTAGCTAGGTCCTTTTTTAGTGCAGCTTTGTAGGCAGGGCAGTTGTCCCTGTCTCCAGTCGAATGCGCAGCGGGCTTTCCAAATCTAGTGCACGTAGCGCAGACTGGTTTGGCCGCAGTATTAGGACAGGATTCAGTAGCATGGTTCTCTTCAGCACAGTGTCCACATCTAAGAGTGTCTCTGCAGTATTTGTAAGAGTGTCCAATCCAATATAGGTACTCAATACAGCGTAACTTTTACAAACATCAAGCTATGACACTGAAATTTGGAGGGAAGTGTCAATGTCAGATGTGGTAACCTAAAAAAAAAAATAATTCCAATCGGGTGACTGATTGTGTCACGCGGTGGCCGGTCCAAAAACTGTTTGATCGAGCGGTATGCTAGTTAGTTCGAACTATCACACTTATTCATTTAAAATCCTGATATACGAGTACCTGGTGTAAAAATAGGCAGCACCGCCCAGTGGAGAGCCCCTGTGATGCAGGCCCCGGTGAAGATAAAGCTCAGAGAACGGGCCCATTGGAAGGAAGCCGTCATGTTCAGCACCGTAAGGCCGTGCGCGGACCGGAACCGGAAGGTGTTGTTGAGTCTCTCCAGGAGGTCAAGCAGATCTTTCCAATAGCACTGAAGAAGAACGGAAAATAAATAATGTACGTAGGATAAAGTAATACAATTCAACATTATGGTCACCATACTACAAAATCCAATTTTAATCATTAGAAAAGGCACAAAAAATCCTTTAGTACATCAATATTAAAGTGAAAATTCTAATCGAATTTATTTATTACGATAACTTACGTATATCCCGAAACTACACTTCTTAAACTATCAGATAGAAGAGTGTTAACTGATATGTCATTTTTATTCAAAATTATTAAATCTTTAAGTGACAGCCCTGAATTTTTGGAACTAATTTGCATTAATATACCTGCCAGGAAAACTCGAAGCAAAGAAACATTTAAATATAACAATAAACGTAATACTAATTACTCTGTTTATAGGCCACTTGTACCACATTTTTTCCGGTTTAGGCAAATATTCTAAGACATTCCGTTTTTTTTAACGATTTTTGATACCCTGGCGATTTTTTGAAAATATCAATCCGAAAAAGCGGACCATTTTTTATAAATCGGAAAGATAGGACATAATGTTATGGGTACGAAAAATCAATAGTTACATAGCCGAAAAATGATATTTAAAAAAAAAATTGTAATAGGTGGCAAGCGAGCTGTTTGAAAACTGAATGTACTGGGTAGGGTTGCCATACGTCCGGAATTTTCCGGACAAGTCCGGAAATATAGTTCTTTGTCCGGAATGCGGGGGGAATTCTAAACAGTCCGGAATTTCTACACTTAAGTGGAGATTGATATAAAAAATGAAATAAAGCAAATTATTTTTATTTCGAATCAAAGTAAAAACATCACTTCTGATATTTAATGCTCCCAGAAATATTGTTCAACACTTCCGAATCTTTAATAATAGTTTTGTAGAACATTTCGCAAGTCATATTTTTTAAATTATACTGTGTTTAGAGAATTGACTTGACAGACTCTACAGAAAGGCTGTTCCTTTCTTTTGACAATTGTGTTCCCATTAAAGAAAAGACCCTTTCAACATTGGCACTTTGTGCCTGCATCGCAAATATATATCTTTGTTAATTCCGTAACATTTCCGGGTCCGTCCGTCCGCCCCCCCCCCCCGCCGACGCGGGTTTTGACATGCCACGGTGCATAACGACATTCATTCATTAATATTATATTTACAATAAAGTCCGGAATTTTTATAAAATGTCCGGAATTTTCTCCGAGATTTTGATTTTTTGATCTGGGAACCCTGACTGGGACTGAATACATGGAAAGCGGAAGGGGGGTTAACGGGACCGGGGAGCGGGAGAGGGGAGAGGGAAAGACAGGAAGGTGGAGGGGAAACACGGGAGGGGAAGGGGACGCGGGATGGGAATGGGTGCTCACGGGAAAGGATATGCAAGGAGAAACAATTTATTTCTTTGAATATGGCATCGCAACGCATGCCGGGAACCAGTTAGTAATGTATAAACAATGAATACTTATTGAAAAAAACATGCAAATATTAAATAAAACACAAAAATAAGGTCGAAGGAATGATATACGAGTACGTAGGGAGACCGAAATTGCGCCAAAGAACTAGTTTTGAAGTAACACTTATTTTGTGGTTTAAATTTAACAAGATTTTATTCGAATGAACCATTAAGGACAATGATTATAGCGGTTATGTTTAGTGCTATAAGTGGGTAAAGATGACTTTACCATCTCGTGTTATTTATTTAGGTACTTAAATAGTAATTATAAACCTAATGGGTTTCCTGTGAAACCTTGAGAATGTAAATGTACGAATCTAGGACAAAGTGATGACACCGCTCACTATTTTTCGACTGGTGGCTAAATTAGTTTTTCTAATATTAGTTCAATATTTGGTCCATTATAAAATACTGATTTCGGTTCGAATTTGTCTATATCTCTGGTTCAATGATCTTTAGAACCTTCAATTTGAAGTTTGAACTGAAAAATTAGAAGTGTAAAATTCAGATAAGCGATCGTCGTCAAATTTGTAACAGATTTGTTGAGAATTCAGGCGATCAGTGGCTTTCCACGGGTCAGCTCTAGGTAAAAAGTGAACTTGACAACGGAAACAAAATACCAGGAGCACAGAAATTAATATCATTGGGTAATTTACGTTAATTTCCGCGGTGGCACTATTACACAATTGAGCCCTTTCCCGGAAAAATGTAGTATCCAACAACATTCTTGTTCCGAGAAAATGGAAAAAACGAAACCAGTTATGTTTCATAACATTTAACGGTCTTCTAACATAAATGAACACATGTCATTGATGTATTTGACATTCAAAAGCAAATAAAAATGGAATGTGAATAAATTAAACCATTTCCGTTCAATATTATTATCGTGAGTTTAACTTACAATATTATTCCTCAAACCTTTTTCAACACTAAGAATCAGACTTATTAATATTTTTCTGGACTCTTAATTATTTCTACGTTACCGCATCCTTCAGCTTCTTGGCTTTGAAGTCATTCTAGCTTCCCCACCTTCTTCTTCCCCATCTCCTTCCCCTTCCCATACCTTCAACCTCACAATATACCCCAGTTGGAGATGCCATATTCTCACTGGTTCCAGACGGGAGCAGCTGGGACTCTTGTGAGGTATTCACATTTAAAAAAAGGAAAAAAATGTGTTTTTTGGAAATACCTGAAAATACAGCAGCAGTAAGGTATTGGTTGCGTATATGACTGTGACAATCATATTAAACGTGAGACCAAAGATATTTCCATCCCAGCTAAAAAGCACATCGGCCAATGAAAATATCATTATGTGGAAACTGGTAAAATTCACAAATACGATGTAGAAGAGATTGATAGCATCAAGAAACCAGTTCGAGTTCTTGATGAAGATCGGCTGCATGGCCATGGATTTCAGACAGGCTGTAACAAATCTGGTATATTCCTTGATCTCTGGTTCTTCATCATCATCGTCTGGGACGCTAGCTTGGTCTTTTTTGTTCATTCTGGAACCATCAATGAAGTTTACATCAGATTTGGTAGAGTCCATCTTGAGGGTATTACGAATCTCTTCTTTCCATTTTCCGAGAATTGCGTCTGTGTTCATTTCTACAATAATTCTTTGGTTGGTTTTAATGTCCGTTAACTTTGGTTGTATGGTTGGAATTTTCCAGAAGGTGTGACAAGTAATGAAGTCTTCAATCAATTCTTCTACAAGATTCTACTCTGTCGCGGCTTTCTTCGCTTACATTGATATATATAACCCAATGCTTATATATATGGTGTTTCATAAAAATATTAACGAGATGATTAATATATTGTACTGATGATAGCATTTCTAAAACATACATTTACACTTCTTGGAGTTGAACTTTGAGAGCTGTTTCCGGGTCTTCGGTTTTCCTGGTTCTCCGTAACTGTAACCGAACCGACTGAAATTTTGGATTCTCGCTAAAAATCGTGGCCTGAAGACGAATCAATGACAAAATTTGAAAAAGTTGAATTTTTAGGAAAAATCAGTATTTTACGGGCATAATCGAGCCTCAAAGTCGAATTTGAGATCTGTTTTCTCCGGCACTGTTTAGCCGAACCAACTGAAATTTTAGATTCTTGCTCAGAATCGTGGACTGAGGACATAACAGTGAGAAAATTCGAAAAAGTTGAATTTTTTGGAAAATACATTTTTGGGAGTTCAAATCTATATCCCAGGGATGTGACCTTTGAACCTTGAACGCGTTATGCATCCCATCATGATACATTCGCACTATCGTCTGCATAATAAAGACACAGTACCACATTACAGCTTTCATTGTCTCTCTTTACCATTACCCACATAAGGGATCGTACCCATACTACGTGACCAACTTTTTGCAATTTTTAACCCCCCCCCGGTGACCAAAAACCTAAGCAATCCGCCGCTATTTGTACCAAGCGTGGTATTTTGAGGACCCCCCCCCCCCCCTCTCCCCTAAACGTGTCACGAAGTATGGGTACATTCCCTAATGTACTCCTATATCTATTGAGTAGCTGAAATTCCCGCCGTTGCCAGGGATTTACAAAGCGTTTTTCGAAATCAGGCGGAGACAGAGACGTTCCTTTTGTTTTGAAAGTCAAGTGTGCAAAATTACATCAACATGTCACAAAACTGTAGCCCGCTCGCCACTAGTCACAGACACTCTTCCTTACATAAATAGAACTGGCTAAAGTCCTCGGCATTGCTCGGACAGTAAATAGTTTTTCGAAATCAAATGTAAACAGTCACCTTCCCCTCGTTTTGAACATAAAGCGTACAAAATGAATCACTCTCTGAATAAAACTGTAGATTTGTATACAAATCATACCTCCCGCCACAGGTCACAGACACTTCTTTGTATAAATAGTTTCTAATAAATTCTAGGTTTTGTAATACGTAACACAAGGACTTTTCAAAACATTGAGTCAATTAAGCTACTTTACTGCTCTCTAGTAAGATTGCTGCTGGAATATGCATCGCCTGTATGGTCTCCGATTTATACCTGTAACTTACACCGTTTGGAGAGAGTACAAAGAAAATTTCTTCGATACGTTCAATTCAAATTGAGACAGCCTGTAATTGAAATCCGCTACATTGCATTAATATCTGATCTAAACCTACCACTACTTTCTACCCGGCGTACTATTAATGACATTCTTATACTTTTCTAAATTACTGAACAATCTCATAGACTGCCCTCAAATGTTAAGTGTTATAAATATTCGTGTCCCTGTCAAATCAACTCGACTCCACCACCTTTTCCACAGTGACAATCATAGCACTAACTATTCCTATCATTCACCGCTAGCGCGTTTTCACCGAACTGCCAATACGTATACAGACCTTTTCGATATTTTGAAAACCTCACCGTCTTGCATCGAAGCAAAAATAACTAGTTATTTATGTAACTGATATGTTTGTAAAATGATAAATATTTGTTGTACTAACATGCATCGTATGTATGTACTGTATGTTATTCTATATACTTATATAATAATAATAATAATAATAATAATAATAATAATAATTGGATAATTATATAATAATATAATATTAGAGTAGATTCAAATAACTTAGACATTATTCATAATCTTAGGGAAATCAATATTGCAAATTTAAACTTACTAGATGATAATGTAATAGAATTAGCTAACTTGCTTCAAAATAATATAAATAGATATATAGATATAGAGCCCACAGTTAGACCAAAATTACCAAAATTGCATTCGTCAAAGAAATTATCTAAATTAATTTCTGAATTAAATAATTTAATTTTACCAAAAATAATATTTGACGATATTAGTTTTTTAGATCTTCATACAATAGTGTACGCTAGTGCTATCACTATATGTAATAAGTTAGGAGTTAAATTAATATCCTCTGATGATAGATCATATAGTTATAGTAAACCAGAATGGCAGATTAGATTAGAAAATGATGTAGTATTTTTAAGAAGTAGTATAGCTAGAGTAATTGAATATAAAAATGGAAATAGAAGTAGGAATATTTTGAGATATGTAGATGAAATTGGGAGAAAATTTGGTTATAGCATTGGTAGTAATAATAATGAAAATATAATCAATGATTTATTAGATTTATTAAAACAAAAATTAGGTGTAAAAGCTAGTAGATTAAAAAGATATAATTATACGTATAATAAAAGAAATAATAATAGATTATTTCAGAAAAATGAGAAAATATTTTATTCCAAACTTGACGATAAACAGAATATTATTTCGAATAATAATATTCCGTTGCCATCTGAATCAGATATGCGCGATTTTTGGACAAACATTTGGAGTAAAGATATAAAACATAATGAGGCAGGTAACTGGATAGAAAATGAAGAACTCAATTGTTCAGACATTGAACAAATGAGTTTTTCTGATATATCGGTTGAATTGTTAGCCAAAATTATAAAAAATACTCATAATTGGAAAGCCACGGGTTGCGATTGGATACATAATTTTTGGTACAAACGTCTAACTACTTTACATCCTCTTTTTGCAAAAAATCTTTCAAAACTTGTCAGAGAACCTCAAAATTTTCCTAATTTTCTAACTAAGGGCATTACTTATATGTTGCCTAAAAGCGAACATATTAATAATCCCTCTCAATATAGACCCATTACATGTCTACCGACAATATACAAAATTTTAACCTCTTGCTTGACAGATTTAATATATACTCATTTGGATGAAAAAAATATTTTATCTGAACAACAAAAAGGTTGTCGCAGAAAACATATGGGATGTAAAGAACAGTTAGTTATTGATTCTGTAATTTTAAAACAAATTCAAAATCAAAAGCGTAATTTACATACTTGTTATATAGATTATCAAAAAGCTTTTGATAGTGTCCCGCACTCGTGGCTAATCAAAATATTAAAAATATATAAAGTTAACCCAATTATAATTAGCTTTTTGAAAAATATTATGTCCTTTTGGAATACAGATTTGCTAGTTAATTTAAAAGGTAAGAAAATAGTAGTACCGGGCATTTCAATAAAAAGAGGGATTTTTCAAGGAGACTCATTGAGCCCTCTTTGGTTTTGCTTAGCATTGAATCCCCTTTCTAAAATGTTAATTAAAAGCAAGTTTGGAATAAAAATTAAGGGTAATACAAGAGAGAGTAGTATAGTTTCACATCTATTATATATGGATGATATAAAATTATTTTCAAATTCTGAATCAAATTTAGAGAAAATGATTAAGGTAGTTAAAATTTTTTCAGATGATATTAAAATGACTTTTGGTTTAGATAAATGTAAAACTATCCATATAGAGAAAGGCAAAATTGTAGATGGAGACGAGGGTATATTTAGAAATTTCAAAATTCAAAGTATGAAAGGGGATGAGGTTTATAAATATTTAGGATACCCGCAATCGAATAGATTAGATCACACTAGTATTAAAAATGATATTAGGATTAAATTTCACACTAGGATCAGAAAATTTTTAAAATGCAATCTATCTGCTAAAAATTTAGTAAAAGCAATAAATACTTGGGCAATACCTCTACTAACGTACTCATTTGGCATAATTAAATGGTCCAATACAGATTTAGATAGTTTAGAACGATTAATTAGAACTACGTTAACAAAATTTAATTGCCATCATCCAAATTCAGCTATAGAACGAATTAATTTACCTAGAAATTTAGGAGGTAGAGGTGTAGTCAAAATAACATCTTTGAAACACAATCAGGTAGAAATGCTTAGAAATTTTTTCCATAGGAAAGCTAATAGCTCAGAAATGCACAAAATAATTTGCAAGGCAGATAGAAATATTACACCTTTAAATTTATATGACGAGAATGCCAACATTCTTATAAATACTAACCAGGAATTATTAGATTCCTGGTCAAATAAAATTATTCACGCAAAACACTTCAATTATCTCAACCAAACGTATGTTGACAAACTTTCGTCAAACAAATGGTTGAGTATTGGAGAGTTGAGCGCAGAAATAGAAGGATTTATGCTTGCAATTCAAGATAGAGTCATTAATACTAAAAATTATAGAAAGCATATAATCAAAGATATAAATCAAATTGATGATTTATGTAGAAAATGTTTGGCTTTTCCCGAAACTATAGAACATATTATATCGGGATGTTCTATATTAGCGCCTTCCGAGTATACATTTAGGCACAATCAGGTTTTAAAAATAATTCACCAAAGTTTGGTAATTAAACATAACTTGATTGATTGCCGTAATGTAGTACCTTATTATGAATATGAACCAAATTCATTTATAGAAAATGAATTTTATAAAATATATTATGATAAAACTATACTAACAGACAGAACAATTAGTCATAATAGACCTGATATAGTTTTACATGACAAAATTAAAAAAATAACTTATATCATTGATGTAGCTATTCCAAATTCCTGTAATATTCAAAAAACTGTTTCTGAAAAAATTAGAAAATACACAGATTTAGGAAATGAGATTAAAAGAATTTGGCATTCTCGGACTATAAAAATATTACCATTTGTTATTTCGGCCACTGGCATAATACCTAGGAATCTGATTCAAAATTTAAGCATATTAGATTTGTCAAAGAATTTGTATATAAAAATGCAAAAAGCAGTAATTTTAAATACATGTAGGATTACAAAAGATTTTTTAAATATTTATATTGAGGGATCAGTAGGATTTATAGGTTCAATTAGAAATGCCACAGAGCCGAACCCTCTGATATGAAAATATCTGGAGTCGGTGAATTATATTCCCATTTGGTCTCTAGTGGGTTGACATGTTGTTCTTGTATTGTTTTGTATTTATAATACTTATATAGTGCAATTGCATAACGTGGATTCACTAGATGATCATTTGGGGAAGTGTATGAAAGGGTTTAGTTTTTCCTTCTTTTTTTTTTTTTTTTTTGGGGGAAAATTTAACCCGGACATTTAAATCTGGTGCGTAAAAAAATAAAGCGCCGTTTTTGTGAAAAATCACCTCAAGGGCGCTGTACAATTTATTAGGAATGCTTAGGTCCTAACTGATTTTACTATTTACAAATGGATACAGAAACATACTTACCTGGCAGGTCACTTCCGATAAACACACTTTAAGTATAAGTTTATGCTTGGAGAAGATACGGCTTTGCACGCGGAGGACATTACAGTTAACACACTGGACATTGCGTGATTTTACATTATTTGCTACCCTCATCGCTGTTAGTACCTATTATATTTGTGAATAGATTAGTGGCAAAAGGCAAAAGTAGAGGTATTTATTTTAAAATACTGGAGAATTTAGGACTATTGGAGATTAGTGGCAAAAGTATAGTTGATATTTATTTTAAAATACTGGAGAATTTCGGAATCTTTAGGGCTGGAGAATGTTCATGAAATGACCTTCACAAACGCTTACATTTTTTTTATTTTATTTTATTTTTTTATTTTTTTTCTACGTTTTTACAGGTTAGTTATTTACAGTGTCGCGGGCATTGAAAGTGAAGGTGAAAGATTTTGAGTTTATGGATACGACTGTCTGAAAAGGTGAGTTTTAAGTCTAGCTCTAAATTCCGCCGCGTCTGTGATCATTCTTAAGTCATGTGGCAGTCCGTTCCAGGCTTTAGGTCTTGACACTCCGAAAGCGCGCTCACCGAACTTAGTATCTGGTGTGCACTTTGGTTCCTTTAACCTTCCGATAGCTGATGACGCTGCTGACCTCAGGGTTGACTGTCGATGATTGGAAATTTCTGGAATACACAATTCCGATAAGTAAGCCGGAGCCATTCCGTTAAGGGACTTAAATACCATCCAGCAGAGCTTAAACTGGATCCTTTCAGGACATTTAAGCCAGTGTAGATTTTTGAGATGCTCTGAAATATGGGAATATTTTGATACGCCGGTGATAAGTCTTGCCGCAGCGTTGAAAACGGATTGTAATTTGTTAATTTGATATTTTGGAAGACTTGCATATATTCCGTTGCAATAATCTAAACGTGAAACCACATACGAATTGACTAGTAATTTAGTCGCCTCTGTTGGCAGGTTTCTCCTTACTGCTTTAATTTGCCTTAATTGAAAAAATCCCGTGCTTACGGTTCTGTTCACTTGGGTTTTAAGGGAAAAATCAGCGTCCAGATTGACACCCAGTAGTTTTATACAAGTCTTTGGAGTGATGTCGCTTCCTGAAATGGTTATTGGGGAGTTATCAATGTTATGCTGACGTCTGCTTGTGGCGGTCCAAAGAAACTCAGTCTTTGACGGATTTAGTTTTAATCTATTTGAGGTCATCCAGCGGGTAATTGCCTCTAGACACTCAATTATGCGAGTTTTTAGACTGTCTACTTCCTCTGGTAAGCAGTAAAAGTAAACTTGTTGGTCATCAGCGTAGCAGTGAGATAGAAGGCCAAATGATTCGATTATTTTAGCGACATCATTTGTGAAGAGGATGAAAAGAAGTGGGCCCAGAACAGACCCCTGGGGTACTCCAGATGAAAGGGTTGCATATTTTGATTGGGTTTTCCCTACCTTTACGGCTTGTATACGGTTACCCAAGTACGATGTCAGCCAGCTTTTAACGCCGCCATTTAAACCAAAGGATTCTTCTAATCGTTTAATAAGAAAATCGTGGTCGATTGTATCAAAAGCGGCACTCATGTCCAAGACTGAAAGGAGTGCCAGTTTTCCCGACTCGATAGCAAGAGTTATGTCTGACAAAACACGTAGTAATCCAGAATGTTCGATACACTTGTATTATATATGTAATAGCCCTATGTACGGGCGTTTAAATAATAAATAAAAAAATAATTGATCACAGCTCAACAAAAAATGTTTTTTTTTGTTGCCCTGGATATCACTGCGGTTTCTTATATTTTCCAGTACCCAGTTTACGGATATATTCATGAAAGTACTGAAATGGCTCTAATTTTATTGATTTTGGCGTATCTTATATCATCATTACATAGTATAAAGTAAAGCGCTCCCGTTGTATGTACGGTTAGATCTTTTAAACTACGCAACGGATTTTCATGCAGCTTTCACCAATAGATAGAGTGATTCATGAGGAAGGTTTTGAGACATATAATTGGTCAAGGATTTGTGTAAATTGGTTGAAATATATAATATATGTGGCAGCGGCAGCGGGCTGCGGGCGATAGACAGCGGGCTGGCAAGAGGGCAATCTGGATTTGATATGTATTCAAATTAACAAATGGCGTTAGTTTTAAAGTTTGGGTAATTGCGTTGTCAGTAGATGGCGTTGTGTTTCGTTAGTCACAGCAACGTGTCGTTGGGTCTGCTAGTTAAAAATAATAAGCAGTGTAAGTTAAATATAAAATGATTCAGAACCACTTTCATATCAAGGGCAACAAAACCATTGTTGACCAGTGAATTGGTAACTTTGGAAGTATTTATCATAAATTGATTAAATTTTACTAGTATCTAATGGATAATTGGTAACTTTGGAAGTATTTATCATAAATAGAGAACTCCAGTCCAATTTTTTTATTTTTTTTAATGAATAAAGACCTTCAAACTTAAATAACTGCATTTTTATTTTTATTTTTATAGTTAGTTTTAATAGTTAAAATAATTGTCAAAGTTTTAATTTTTCTAGACCATCAGAAAAGCATCATATCTATGGTAAATTGTTAATATGGTGATATGGTCTTCACCCACCGATATTTTATTTACCTTCAAGTTGTCATATTGTATCAGTGATATTATGTCGAGGGAAATTTCCCTATATCTAGGGGAGAAAAATATTTTTCAGGGATAAGGGAAATCAGGACAAAATCTAGGGAAATTTCGAACTCTGGCAAAATTTTTATTACATATGACAATATTACTGGTATTGTATATGTTTGTTGGGATTCCTATGAATCTGTGTTATTTTGTGCAATTATTGTGTTATTTTGTGCAATGTTATTTTTAACACTGACAACTCAAAATGATATTAGAGAACGTACCCATACTACGTGACACGTTCGGGGGGGGGGGGGGTCTTCAAAATACCACGCTTGGTACAAATGAGCGGTGGGTTGCTTAGGTTTTTGGTCACCGTGGGGGGGGGGGGGTTAAAAAGTGCAAAAAGTTTGTCACGTAGTATGGGTACGTTCCCTATGTATCTAAAAAGATAAATGGGACCTCTGAAAAAAAATAAATTATTTATGTTTTAAGTTCCGTTTTTTCGGGGATTGCGGTTGATTTTTATTTTGCAAAGTGTTTTTTTTATTATTTGGAATTCAGTTTCTAATTCAGTGGTGAGTGTATTCGTACTTTTAAATTATTACTTCACGTAGCAAAAAGTGTTTTATTTGGAAAAGCACAGTATTATTAGTATATTTACCAAGTTCCGATATCTTTAATCATATTAATTAACATATAAAAGGATTAGTGTTACACAAAAAGGTGGCTACGTAGGTAATTGCGTAAATGTGAAATTCTAGGGAAATTTCACATCAAAATCTAGGGAAATATTTTTTTTGGGCAGTTCATCCCTGTTTTAAAATGGTGGAATCAGGTGGAATGATGGCCAATGAATACTATGACATTTCGGTGTGATAATTCGTTTTTTATTCAAGATTAACTGCTGTTAATATAGAAAAACATTGGTAAAATGTCCACATTTCACCGCTACTGTTATTGTATTTAATCAAAGTGCAATATAAAAACAAATCATCTCTTTCATTGCAAATACATGACATCGTATTTTGTGTCGACTTTAACCTAAAATAGGCAAAATTTATTCCAGATTGTCCGCAAATATAGCCCTTTTCGTAAATTGTTGAGGGCCTAAATTATGTTTCAACAAAGACAATAACTATTATTTATCTAAATCTCTATAAACAGTATGAAAATAAACCAAAAACACGAAATGTTGAATTGCATATTCAAATGTCAATACAGTAATACTGACAATACAATACACGCGATCACCAGGTGACAGTGGGTGAGTGTGACGCGTGACGTCACCATTCACCATTTCAGTAATGCCAACTTAACGCTGTGTTTTCAGGAGAGGTTTAAAAATGCACTTTTTAATAATTTTTTAAAAACTCTGCGTTTAATATTATGAAATAAAAGTTATATATTCAGAATCAGCGTTTATTGGTCTATATGAACATATTTTTTTAAAGCCATAATATTTTTCACTGGAGTTCCTTATTGATTAAATTTTACTAGTATCTAATGGATAATTGGTAACTTTGGAAGTATTTATCATAAATTGATTAAATTTTACTAGTATCTAATGGATAATTGGTAACTTTGGAAGTATTTATCATAAATTGATTAAATTTTACTAGTATCTAATGGATAATTGGTAACTTTGGAAGTATTTATCATAAATTGATTAAATTTTGCTAGTATCTAATGAATAATTGGTAACTTTGGAAGTATTTATCATAAATTGATTAAATTTTACTAGTATCTAATAGATAATTGGTAACTTTGGAAGTATTTATCGTAAATTGATTTAATTTTACTAATATCTAATAGATAATTGGTATATATGGAAGTATTTATGATAAATTGATTAAATTTTACTACCAAAAAAATAACTGCCTTGCAAAAAGATAGATTAATCCCAAATTGACTGTAAATAAAATAACACCCTTTATAGAAAAATTCATTTTCTGTACATCGTGGCAGTTATAAATTTAAAATTATCAAACTTTACAACAGTCGTAAACTTGAGTTAGGAATAACTAATTTAGCGATGACAATATTCGTGTGGGAAATGCTTAATTACTTCTGGAACAAATTTCAATGGAAGTTTGAAGGTGTTGCTATAAATTATTTTGAAGTCATTAGTGAGTCACTTAATAAAGTTTTCCCTTTAGTTTAATCCCTCTTATCTTTTTGATTCCCAGAACTTCCCCCTTCATTTCTTTAAAATACCCTCCTCACAACACCCCTCCGGCCTACAATGTGGAGCTTATGTAAAAAAATAACGTTCACAATAATAAAAACTAAAACACCTCCTAGTCCTCCGTAGTCCAGTGGCTAAGACTCTTGACTCACATTCCAGAGGTCGCGGGTTCGAACCCGGCATGCGCAAATAAATTTTATTTGATTAATTTGTGTTATTTCACCATTAATTCATTTAAAATAATATAAAGTATATTTGCGGCATGTTCCAGAGTGGAAGATACTATTAGTATCGCCCTGGTGTAAGACCACCATTCAGAATTGAAACGTTGCTTGAAAATGGCTTTAGCCGTGTTTAGTGACCAGATCTGAATAGCCAGGTACTTCCCAACCTTCCTCTTCCCCACCTCCTTCCCCTCCCCACTACCTTCAGCCTCACAACATACCCCAATTGGGGATGCCATAGTCTCACTGGCTCCAGACGGGAGCAGTTGAGATTCTTGTGCGGTATTCACTGTAAAAAAAAAAAAAAAAAAAAAACCTACCAGCCAAAAAAACTAAGAACCTAATAATAAAGTTGTTAAATTTGATTTACTTTAAAATGAAAAATAAATGCAACGAAGTTAGTGGGAGATACGTTTTAAGATTTTCACGGCCAAAAGTATTTTTGTTGTTTGTTTCTAGGGTGTTATGCCGTGTTGCGCTACCTCCTTCTTTAGCCAACGTTTCGGACATCGTTGCAGTGTCCATCATCAGGGCAGATCCGGTAGATGTGGTAGATCTCACATCTACCGGATCTGCCGGATCTGCCCTGATGATGGACAATGCAACGATGTCCGAAACGTTGGCTAAAGAAAGAGGTAGCGCAATACGGCATAACACCCCAAAAACAAATAACTAAAAGTTAGTGGGAGTTTTTCAAATATTGTCAGGTTATTCGTAAATCGGGGGAGTTGCCTATTGGCTTTTCTAATATTCCCATGGCGACGCCGACGGCCCAAAAAAATACATAATATTCTCGTTCACGATAATGACGTTACATACTATATTAGACGAGGGGTAGAAATCTCAAAGTGGGAAGACAAGAACAAGACAATTGCACCGTTCTCGATATCTAGTACTTTAGTACTAAACTGCTCCGGGTCGAGTAAGGTTGCGTCTTACCAGCACTTACCAGTAAGTAAATTGCATTTTAAAAAGTGCCAAAATGCCCTCCTGTGTAATGATAAAATGTTTCAATTACACGGCAAATAATAGTAAAGGCGAATGAATAACATTTCATTTGTAAGTATACGCAAATTACTTAATATTATCGATTATTATAAATATTACAATTAATTTTCATTCTTTCCGCTCGCGGTTTTACACGTCATTAGAGAAAATTCAAGTCCTACTAAAGTAAAGGGTCTGGACGCGCAACAGCCAAATTTCTGTTGCTAAGTAAACTTCACTGTTTTAAAGTAGACTAATCAGCCTAAACACTCGTTTATTTGTTTGCTTGCGGTAAAACAACACATAATTCAGTAGTTCCAACAAGTATTTATGACGATTGCCACCATTTGAAAACTGTCGTTGCCCTATTGTATTTATTGTATAGCTCGACATATCAAACTCCGACAGACAGCCGGACCTTTTATTCTAGTGGGCCTCAAGAAAAGGAGACAGCGAACGTTCCATCAAAAAGTGACAAGCAATACGCCGCCCGCTCATATATTCATGTCATTCATACACACTTTATTTGATTGTCTATCTTTATCACACAGGAATGAGCTTTTGAATTAAGAAATTATACTGAAAATCGCTGAAAACAAAAGAGTGTTCCTTACTTTCGTCATTATATTGTGAGTATATGAGACTACGGCGAGTCTATTTATTTATATGATGTCATTGGTTCGCACACACTAAATAATAGTGAGGCACACGATGTATGTAAGTAGTATCTCTGCTTCTCCCAAAGGAGAAATGCAATAATTATCATATACCCCTTCACTCGTATTAAATAAATGAGGTGTCGCGTGCCATTGCCGTCGCCGTGCAGTTCAAAAACTGATTTTCTAATTTTATCAGAGTCGTTATTGTAGAGCAGGTAAATCGTTTGGTGATCGGTAGTAAATAGCAGGTAGCAGGTAAATCGTTAATCTTAGGTGGGTCACTATCCCGGAGGGGGGGGGGGCAATCATTATTTGTTGAAATGCTTACTTTGCACTCCCCCTACACTAATAATCAGGTCAGTTGCACTAGATCTTACGAAAAATGTGCGGAAAAAATATATTATACTGGTTGGAGTTGCTTACTTCACAAGCAATAAATCAAAAACTCCATCGAGAATCCTAGGTCTAATAACAAGAAAGGTCTAAAAATCTTCATTTACTGCAGAACGGTTCCATGACAGTTGCAATGACATGCGGTATGCGGTGCGGCATGCGGTGCAATGACATGCGGTATGCGGTGCGGCATGCGGTGCAATGACATGCGGTATGCGGTGCGGCATGCGGTGCAATGACATTCAAATAACAAAAAAATTCCCTTCATTTCCTTTCCCATGCGTCTTCGTTCCCCTTCCGTGTTCCGCTTCCACCTTCCCCGCCTTCCCCTTCCGCGAATCCCACCTCCGTTTCCCTCCCCTCCTTCCTTCCCTCCCTGTCGCTAAAATATATGAAATTCACACTTTTTCATTTATAATAACGCCAGAACTTACCATTATATAAAGAAACCTTCGCGGGCTTCAGACAACAAATCATTAAAGTTTCATCGCAATCGGATGAACAGTACGGTAGCGCATAAAATACGAACAAACAAACAAATATAGATTTTTGTATTAGAAGATTTGCAGTCGGTTTAGGGAAAATACGGTATCCCTAATTACACAAAATATAACCAAGTGACCCGAAGGGATGTGCAGAGAGGATGTTCCACCGAATAACAAAAGTAAAAATCAAATTTTATTTCAAATGCTTCAAGGAAAAATCTATTTACCTATGCATACACTGTGTATACCAGCGTATACAAATATAAGAAAACGACACTGTATACATATAAATTCGTTAATATTTTATTTATTTATTTATTTATTAATTTTCAACGCCCTGATGGGCTTTTACATGACAAGTTTATAATACAGAGACAGTTTTTAAATAAAAAAGATAAACTATAAGAATATAACTAGTAAACATCATATGAAAGGTAAGTATACAGATAAATTTAAGGAAAGATAGTGCATTACAATAAAAGAGAAAGTTTCTAAATTATAAATGGCATAGAAATAAACTTGTAGGTATGTTAGTAATTACAAAATTTACAGGTGACTAATTAAATGGGATGAAAAATACATGACAAAATGCAAGATAAAAAGAAAACGGTAATAGGTTTTTACATTGTAGATTTATAAAAATACACAAATACATGCAATAGTTCCTATGTGATGCTCCTTAGATATCAAAATATTCTACATAAAAATATTGTTCAGATATTTCTTGAATAAAGGTAAACTTGTATTAAATACATCGATATTTGAGGTGAATTTGTTCCCTAGTGTGTGTAATCGTGAAATTGGTGCATGTGTGTGGTAGTTGGTTACAGAATTATTGTTGCAGAATAATATGTTTTGCCTTGTTTCTCGAGTAGGTACTTTGAAATCAATGAGATGCAGGAGTTCGCAACAATCTAATTCGGAGTGAATAATTTTAAACAAAAAAGTTAGATCGTTTATTTTTCTTCTGTTTTCTTGGGAATGCAATTTAAGTGTATTTAGTAAAGATGTGTAGTTAATGTGTTGAATAGGTATGTGTAACTTGAAATTAATAAATCTTAAAAATTTGTGCTGCACTCTTTCGATATTTGTTATATGAATTTGATAATATGGGGACCAAACTATGGAATTATATTCCAACAAGCTGCGTACGAGTGACAAATATACGATTTTTATAACTTCCAGCGAATCGAAGTCTTTAATTGTTCTGATTATAAATCCCAGTGTTTTCATGCCTTTATTAGTTATTTGTTGAATGTGATTTATAAAATTTAATTGCGAATCAAACACAACTCCAAGATCCCTAATTTCTTTGACTTTTTCTAAGATTTTATTATCTATTGTGTATTTGAAAGATAGTGGGGTCTTTGTTCGACAAAATGTTAGTGTCTTACATTTATCGATATTGAGGAATAAGTTGTTTGCGATATATATGTCAACTTAGTATTAAGAGTATTTTTGAAATCGATTTTACTTTTGAAATTTATTAGTAAGCTAGCAGACCGGCCACACGTTGCTGTGGCTAACGAAACACAACGCCATTACCCAACCTTTATAAAATCAACACCACCCGCTTGCCAGCTGCCCGCTGCCTCAATTGAATATTTGAATTTCTCGGCCTTTCTCTATTATAATAAGCATATATTATACACATAAACCTTCCTCTTGAATCATTCTATCTATTGGTGAAAACCGCATGAAAATCCATTGCGTAGTTTAAAAGATTTATGCGCACATACATTTTGAGCGACTTCATTTTATACTATGTAATGATAATGATGATTATGCGCAAAAAATAAAATTTTACAGTATGTCGTTTCGGGGGGGCAAATGTCGCCTGATCAACTGTCTGTGGTCAGCCTGCAGGTCTACCTTCATGGACTGCAGGTTAGGCAAGGATGCCTGTTATAGAGTTTACATATATTGAGAAGTAATACGCGATTCGCTGTTTACATTTCGCCGTACTATAAAAATCAAGAATTAGGTAAAGGTCGATGCTTTTTAAAAGATTCAGTGTACCACAATAAGCCATTCTTCGCATCTCACAGTTCACATACAATATTATGGTTCAAAATTTAATAATAAACGACCTCCGATGTGTTTTGACTGTTGAAACTGTTTTTTTTTTTAATAATTAAAATATCATTAGCGGTATCAAAAATCATCGTTTGTATACAATTACAAAAAAACATGTATTCATTCAACAGTTATATCTTCTCAGACTAAAGGTCATCTCTTCATTGTTATAATAAACCTTGATCGCAATATCTGATGGATGTTTTGGTCAAAATATTACATGAAATTACTATGCAAAATATTTTTAATCTACAAAATCATCTCATCATAGAAAACCAATATGAGTACTGGACATTAAAATTAAATTTAAATTTAGCGATCACCTTCTAATCATTGAAAGTAATCAAGCTCACTAATGCGTTGTGTGAGGCGGGTATGGGCACCTCCACCTTGGGAACTATTTATCGGATAACCAATACTGCTGCCATAGGTCACCCCAAGTGGTTCGCTACATTTGACGAGTTAACAGCACACAGCATCCCCAAAGATGACATAGGCTTCGAGGGAAACTATTTTCCTCACGGCCTCTCATGTGGAACTAATTAAATTAGTTTTGGTTAAAAAGTTAGGTTTGTATTCCAATTATTGCGTCAGTAATTGCTTGCGTTTGACATTTCGTAATGTCAATTCATAGAAAATATTTTCAGAATTGCCAGCGTATATCGATTACATTTTTGAAGTGAAACTTCTTTAGCGCCATTAGTGACTTGAAATTCGGGTGAAACGGAAATGCGTCACAACTCAGTTCTACACAAATTCTCGGTTCTAATATAATGCTGTAAATTCACACCTTAGCGTGTGCCTTCCATAGCGTAGTGGTAAAGGTGCCTGACAAATCTCAGCGGTCAGAGAAACAGACATTAAGCGAACGGGGGTTCGAATCCTACGAAATCCAAAAAAAAACAATTTTTATTTTGTGAAATCAATGTCCAATCTTCAGATTTTCTAGTGTCACTTTTACAGCATGTGAATTACACACTCTGATTGTTAATTTCCTGTCATCAATGCGGCTGTCAGCGGTAAAAGCGTGCTAGGGGTATTGATATAAAATCTTCGGAAGTTACGCATATCGATCCGATATTGTAAAGTTATCCTGTAATACTGTATATAAATACTGTATATTCTTTTATTATTTTCTCAATATTATAAGGAGCACTATAGGATTATTTTTTAATTTATTATAGTTAAGCGCACTTGAAGTGAAATGTCACAAAACTGCGCTATATAAATGTAATGTTATTATTTATTATTATTATCCATTTCACCGTGGTAGAACTCCAGAACTCATCTTTACATAGTAAGCAAAGTCGCTCCCGCTGTCTGTACGATTAGATCTTTTAAACTGCGCAATGGATTTTCATGCGGTTTTCACTAGTAGATAGAATGATTCATAAGAAAGATTTAATTATATAATGTTACGATATACGAAACGCCTTCTCTCAAATTGGAGCGCACGCCACTGTACGGACAAACAGTTTCGCTCCCTCGTCGCAAGTGTGCCGCGCGCTGACGGCGGCGGAACGCCAGCCTCGGTCGGCCGACTAGCGAGCCCGCCATTCTCCTCCCGAGCCCGCTCTGGGCGCACGTGTATCGTGAACCATGCCGCACTGTTCCGGAACATTCCACAACGCCGCTATGGCGGTTGTTATTTTGCCTAGTGACTGGCGGGAATGCCAAGAACGGCTACCTTCCCATCCACATAACCGAATCTCCAAGAGACCAGCCTGCTGCTGTGAGTACCATGAGCTATTTAACCCCTCTTTATTGCGTGTGTTCCTTGTAAATTCAACGCGAAGATAAATGACCGCCCCCAGAGAGATTTTAGGGCCAAATTCACCCGATTTAGATAGAATTACTATTGCTACCCTGTACTACTATGCTTGCATTATTGTATCATTGTGTTTACGAGAGAATTCTACCCAATACAACTGTTATTTACCGTAGCCACTTGTTTCACTGTCTCCCCCAGCCCGTAGGATTTGAGCTTATTTCAGGGATGCCACACAAACGCCTCAGAGATCCTACCACCCTGATGATAGTCTCCTCCGCTATGCTGACCATTCTGAGCTAGTCTATCGGCAGAAGGTAGGCACCTCAGGTAGGTGTACTTAGCAATAATTTGTCTAGGTTTTGTGTAAATTGGTTGAAATACATAATATATAAAGGGAGCGGGCTGGCAAACGGGCGGTGTGGATTTGATATGTATGCAAATTAATAAATGGCGTTGGTCATGAAGGTTGGGTAACGGCGTTGTCAGTAGATGGCGTTGTGTTTCGTTAGCCACAGCGACATGTGCCCGGGTCTGCTAGTAATAAAATATGAACTAAGCATCGATCTTGTTTACGTATGTGTAACAGCTGTTCGAAGGGCTAATTTGTTTCGATAAACTTAAAAGTTTCATGGAGTGACGTTTGTCTAGGCCAGGGGTGGGGAACCTTTTTAGCATCGCGGGCCATTTGGATGTTCTACTTTAACCCGCGGGCCGCACTCCGATTTCCGTCTCGGGGGGGGGGGTGGCAGGGGAGGGAGGCCACATTCGAATCAAAGAACTGGTTTTACTAAAACTAATTAAAAAAATCATTACTTAACTGTCGACACTCTTTAATTATAGCTACACTCGGAACATGCAAATGGTTTTTCTAAAATTCTTGCTGCACATTGTCTGCGACCAGAATTTTATAACTGCACTTTGAACACGAGAATGGTTTCCGTCAAAATGCATCAGCAGGTGAAATCACAATGAAAATTTTCCTTGCATTCTGAACACGTTTAGATTAAATTTGCTTGCGGGGAATTAAAAATACACTCAGAACATGAAAATGGCTTTCCTCTATTTCAACTTTTCTTTTCTTCGTAGTTGTCATTAATAAAGTACTTCGGGAACGATGACTAGAAAATAATGTTTATGACAGACTGCCTAAGATTCCCCACCGAATAGAGTTGCCATCAATCCTGAAATACCGGGAATGTCCAGTACAAGAAAATTAAAAGTTCCGATGGAATTTCAATATCGTTTCACAAAAACAAATTAAAATAAAAGTAAAATGGGAGGTTTTATCACGTTTTTATTTGTATTTTAATTTGGGAGGCGGGAATGGGTACCGCCGCCCCGGGAACCTTTATTGGATAACCAACACCTCTGCCATAGGTCACCCTAAGTGGTTCGCTACGTTTGATGATTTAGCAGGGGTGCCCGGGTTCATGGGGTGAGGTTTGTCTAGGTCTTGGAGGTGGATGACCAGGACATACTGAACCCCAGAATCCTACCCACCCCTTAAACCCTTTTCCTTCCCAGAACTCTCCTCTCCTTCCTTTCCTTAAAAAAAACCCCCACACAGCATCCTCAAAGATGACATAGGCCCTGAGGGAAATTATTTTCCTCAGGGCCTCCTGTGTGGAGCTCATGTAAAAAAAAAATCTGAACTGCTTGCTAGTAACGGTTTTGTAAGAACGTCTTAAAAATGCATGTGAAACACCGTGAAAAAATCATCCCGTTCTGTGTAATTTTTTGTGGTTCTTTCAGCAGGCCGCACCAAAAGTGCCCGCGGGCCGCACCAAAAGGCCTCGCGGGCCGCAGGTTCCCCACCCCTGGTCTAGGCCTCGGAGGCGCATAACCAGGACACACTGAACCCCAGTTTCCTGCTCACCCCTTAAACCCTTTTCCTTCCCAAAACTCTCCTTTCTTTCCTTAGAAAAACCCTCCACACAGCATCCCCAAAGATGACATAGGCCCTGAGGGAAATTATTTTCCTCAGGGCCTCCTGTGTGGAACTCATGTAAAAAAAAGATTTATTTATAAACGTAGAACACAGATCCCAGAAATATAAAAAACGTATTTCATTAGTCTAAGAAATCTCTAATAATATAATATTTTACAATAGGCGCATATTACGTCTTTGGTTCAATAGGTGATTGTTTATCTTCAGTCGAAGTAATAAAAACTTTCCATTTTTTTTAATATTAAAGACGTTTTTGAAGTTAATAACGCTATCAATACACTTATCACTATTCACATGCAAATATGAATAAAAGTTAATGCCAAACACCTTCGCCATTTTAGGAAACGGTCACAATCACTGATTCGGGAATGAAGCACATAAATTTGAAAGTTAAACTGCGAAATATAGTTATAAGAAGGCTATATTAACAACCGTCAATAATAAAAATCAATATTGGCCTTATTGGTATGGTACATTATTCTCAACGTAAGAGGCGGCCGGCGTAGTCCTGCGGTTAGGCTCTTAACTCGCATTCCGAAGGTCGCGGGATCGAATCCCGGCGTGGCAAATAAATTTTATTTGAATAATTTGTGTTATTGAATAATTAGTATATTTGCGGCACGTTCCAGAGTGGAAGATACTCTCAGTATCGCCCTGGTGTAATACCACCATTCAGAATTGAAACATTGCTTGAAATGGCAATAGCCGTGTTTGCTGACCAGATCTGAATAGCCAGGTACTTCCCCACCTTCCACTTCCCTATCTCTTTCCCCTCCCCGAAACCTTCAGCCTCACAACATATCCCAATTGGGGATACCATAGTCTCACTGGCTCCAGACGGGAGCAGCTGAGACTCTTGTGAGGTATCACTATAAAAAAATTAAAAAAATATAGCGGGGTAAAAATAATCTCGTTGAATTGAATGTTTCAAAGACCCAATCTTGTCTGATTACGTCTAAAAGGGATCGAAATGAAAATCTACTCTCTTTCAACGGAAGCAATCTTCCGAACAGGCCCTCCATTGATATGCTTGGTGTTACCCCTAAGTGACCAGGTCAGGTATGGGGGCTCCATCGAAGCCAGAGTAAAGTTAGCCTCCCAAAAACTGGGCGTACTGTACAGGGCCCGCAGATACTTTAATAGTACACAACTGCTAACCTTGTACAAATCACAAGTACGCCCCACGGTTGAATTTGGCAGCCATCTCTGGTCTGGAGCTCCAAAATACCTGAAAAATACCCTCGACTCTGTGCAGAAACGGGCGGTCCGTTTGATAGATTCTCTCATCTTAACAGACGGATTGCAATATTTAGAGCACAGGCGTCGGTTGGGAATGCTATCCTTGTTCTACCGGTATTACAATGGAAGATGCTCCGAAGAACTAGCATCATTGATCCCTTCGGCACCGGTGCATAGTCGGGAAACACGCCAACGCGTGCCCAACATTTGTACACGGTTGACATTTGTCACATGAGAACGGGTCGTTTCTTCGACTCGTTCTTATGTTCAACAACTCGGCTGTGGAATGATTTGCCGGCCTCTGTGTTTCCACCTTCCTGCAACATGGGTCTCTTCATGACCAATGTTCATTCCTTCCTCTCCTCAAAAATACCTTCCACACAGCATCCCAGATGACATAATCCCAGGGAAATTATTTTCCTCAAGGCCTCCTGTGTGGAGTTAATGTAAAAATAAATATATATATATATTATTCTTCAGAACGATTAATATAAATAGAGCGGATGTAAAAAAGATTTATTATTTTTAGTTACGATGTGACGACACCCGTGCGATACCCTCGTTCATAGTAATATTCGTGTTAAAATAATATACACTATTATATCCTTAATTAAATTGACCAATGAAATTCTTTCTCGTGATAGCTCTTATGTAAAACCGGATAAGAAAAGGTGAAGAACATTACATAACAATGATAAAAATGCCAACTTAAAGCCTTTTCTTTCAAAGGTTAAATGAGTGTAGGCTGTAAGTGCATTTTTATAGCCTTGGTATTTTAATTTTATCCCAAGCATATTTCAAACTACCTTTTCATTTAAATGTTTAAAAACATTTCAGAGTTGTAAATACTCTCATTCCTAATGGAGGCGCCAGACGTGATCACTTCTTTGAAGACTTTGCTCACACATTTGGTCACATTGTTGTATCTGCCAGATATGTGTTCAAAGATTTGATCAGTTCTTTGAGCTCACAGTTTTCAAATAGACTTCACAAAACATGGACGCTCGCGCAACTGGGCTTCGCGCAGTGTGGCGTATGGCAGGCACGCAAACATTTGAACTTTGATCCCTTTGATGTGCGCTAAAAACCGATACTGAACGGCAAAGCGCACTTAAGTGATCACATATGTGACAACAGTATCAAATGCCCGTGCCACACATGTGAACACTTATTTGATCACTTCTTTCAATTCATGTCTGGCGCCGGCTTAACAGAAACGTTGCTTGAAAATTACTTAAGATGAAACTAGGCCAATCTTATTCCCCAATTGCCCTCTGGATTTTGATACATTTAATGATTTTTTTTTAAATCATCTTTGGGGATGTCGTCTGGAGGGTTTTTTTAAGGCAAGGAAGGACACAAAATTCTGGGAATGAAAAAGGTATGAAAAGGTGGATAAGAACAGGAGGTCAATGTATTCAGGAGTGACAGACATATGAATCCATCCCTTTACTGCGGTGCAAGGCGATGGGAGAGAGTCCGGATGGAGAGGGCTGGGTTAGATCTCTCGTAACAAATGTCGCCGTAACGACAGATTAGATCTCTCGTAACGACTCGCCACATAGAAGTTGTGCAGACGTATTGGCCGCACCCCATGAACCCGGGCATCCCTGCAAAGTCACCTAACGTAGCGAACCACTCGGGGTGACCTATGACACCCACACCCGTATTTAGAATCACTTTTAATGACTTTATATCACTTATCAAAAGTGTTCTGATTTGTCACTGTTCTTATTAATATTGGAATCAATTAAAAGATATTTCGTTAACAGCTCATTTCAAATTGTTGCATCGTCTTCAACGCGGAATAATTATGACTTGTATTTATAAATGTTAACTGCGAAAAAATCACTGCTGACTTCCTTAAACATTAGAAAAAGTAAAGCAATTACTTTTGATTCATGTCTCCTGTACAATCAATCACGTACGCATATTATTATTAACAACAAACGCAGCCTTAAATTGTTTAAACAAAGAACTACCGTCTACGGCTGGCTGCTATAAACTGTCATTATCAATAAAGGCCAGAGACGTAATGGCATAAAAAAATGTAATTCATGGCGTATTTGAAAATGGCTGGCAAATTAATGGTTTTCGTATGTAAATTTGTATTATGATATAAAAAACACACTTTTATGGGTATTCTTAGATTCATGTCCAAAGATTCCAACAGCAGGGTGAAACCAGTCTAAAAGTAATAAAAGGGAAGAAAGCATCTAGAGAAATAAAAAGAAAATATAAAATCAAGAATAATATGCTCACGAAGTGTAATTGACTTTTAATAAAAGTTTAATGAATAATTAAAAGTACCTTCTTCTTCTTTGTGTGCCGTATCAGGTCCCCCGATGTTGGCGATCACTCTTGAAAATGTCTCTCTGTCTTGCGCTGCCCGGAATAGTTCCTCCACACTTCTAATGCCGGTCCACTCTATTTCGCTGCCAAGACATTTGTCTCCTACCAGGCCCTCGACGACCCACTATCTTGCCTTTCAATATTAAATTGAGCCACTGATACTTCTCCCCTCGAAGTACACGCCCCAGATATGAAATTTTACTGATTTTAAAAGTACCTAAGTAGTTTTAAAATAAATTGTATCACCGTAAAAGAAAATAGTTTATAATTTTTCGTTATGATTACGCGAGTATTTGGTGAATTATTTGCTGCATTAGTATTTTGGCTTCTGTTTGAAGAAGCGTAATGTGACTGGTAAGCCTCGTTGGAATATTTAAACCAATGACGAATGTGTAAACCATTAATATTAAAAAAAATGATCGGGGGCTGATTGAAAAATGCGCCAGGTTCCCACACAGGCGTTCTGAGTTCAATATCTCTAAGTTCTCCAGCAATACACGCAACATCTTCCGCTCACAACAGTGTGTTAGGTAGCGGCCTCCCAGCTGTACCCCCTCCCAGCTGTACCCCCGCCTCCCTTCCTCCAAACGGCTTACGGCCGCCCGCAAACCCCCCGGTAGTCAAGCACCTACCTCCCTAGCCGAAGCACGGTCGGCCCGACGCCCACATTCGCGCCTTTCCAGAGTACTCGATACGATACGAACCAATGGAAAATAAGTTAGGAGTACCACAGGGATCGGTCCTTGGACCTCTATTGTTCATACTCTATATTAATGACATGGTGAAAATATTTTCAAAATGCAAAGTACGACTTTTTGCCGATGATACACTAATATACTTAATTGGAGATAACTATGAAGAACTAATACACATTTTAAATAATGAACTAAATGATGTATCAAGATGGCTAAAAATAAATAAGCTTAAATTAAATACAAAAAAAAACAAAATGTATGGTGATCGGATACAAGAAGACATCCAGTGAAAGCAAAATTAAAATTGATGGTGAAATTATTGAAAATGTTACTGAAATGAAATACTAAGGAGTTATATTAGATTCCAAACTAAACTTCAATAGACATGCTGAATACACCCAAAAGAAAATTGGCAAAAAGATATCTTTTTTTGGAAGAATTCGGCCAAAAATTTCTAGAAAAACTGCAATCACAATATACAATTCAATTATTGCTCCACACTTCAACTACTGCTCAAGTATACTTTTCCTATGTAACGAAAGAGAACAAAATAAGTTACAAATTCTCCAAAACAGGGCTATGAGAATAATTCTCCGACGAAACAGATTTTCAAAAATAATTAAAATGTTAAAGGAACTAAATTGGTTGACCGTGAAACAGATGCTGACCTTGAACACGATGGTATTTATCCACAAAATATTGAACAACACGTTACCAAAATACTTCTCAAATAAAATTGTATACAATAAAGACATTCACAGATATAACACAAGGACGTGCAAGGAAATTAGGCTACAAAAAAAGGACAAAGCCAATACGCAGAACAGTCTACTGTACAAGGGAATGAAGTTGTATAACACACTACCAGAAACTTTAAAGTCCACACCAATTGGAAAGTTCAAGATGTATTGTAGGAGCTACATAAAACTTGAAAAAATATAGTGAATATGAAATATTTTAATCAATTAGAAATTTGTAAACTTCAATGTACAAATTACTAAAATAAAAATTATTATTATTATTATTATTATTATTAACTCGATACAAAACGGGATGTTTTCGCGGCGCTTCGAGAAGCATGCACGAGGCTCCCGCTGCATAGGGGCACTCCCTGTGCCGACCCCAAGCCCACCATGGCCTTCCTGCCAGGCATAGTCCGCCCTGCGGTCTGGCTAGCATATTCCTGGGACCTTTCGACGATGGCCCCCGGTACCTGTGAGTAATGACCAAATAATCCTCCTTTTGTTGTGTGTCCCCCTCTTTCTCGCGTATCTATGATTGACCCCCAGAGTCGGCACGAGCTGAGAGAGGTTTGGCAGGCCCCCATGTGTAGATAGACAATTAGCTTACCTGTGCATAATTATTAATTGTGGATGTACCCTTGGTTGTGTTTGTGAATCACCAACAGTACAACTAATGTTTACCCCAGACAGCGTTTCATTTCCCTGACGAGGTACGTGCAGTGTTGGCTTATTTTATGTATTCTCACTTGACCCCTCTAGGAACCTACGACCCTGGTGTAGAGAGATTTCACCAGCTCTGCCGAGCCAAACCCTGAGTTAGACTTGGTGCAGAAGGTAGGCACTTCCGCTCGAGGCGCACGACAAGTGGTATAAGAGATTTTTAAATATCTTCAAGTTTCGTCAATATTCGTAGCCGTATTTGTATTATATAAAGTGACATGATTAGAAAGAAAAGATCGGTCATCGCAAACAATAATACTCTTTACGTGGATGGCGATAAGGTTTAAATTCCTGTTTATCTCCAGCTGCCTGTATTTATTGAAGTGAAGACATGCCAAAAGACGTGTTTTATTTTATTATGCAAAATTCTCACACAATATTTTAATGGTCTACCATCATTTTCAAAATAATTTGATTTTCCACGTCATTTGATAAAACTATAACCGAAAAAGGGATCGTAAGTAGGAGATTTTGAACTTAAAGCGGTGTTTAAAGAAGACTAATATAATAATAAAAGTGCTGAATTATTTCAAAGGCAATTATGTTTTCAACAAGAAATATTTAATTAAAGCATCTTTAATATTTTTAAAGATATAATGTTCAAACCAAAAACACACGATTTTGCATTATTTAGTAGGGCAACACCTTAACATTAAAAAATGTAACAAATACATTTTTGGGTCAAGTGAAGTCAGAAAAAGCTCAAAAATTTTTTTAAATTTTGTAAAGTTTTTATGTTTTTTTTTTAACTTAACTCCATACAAGAGTCCCTGAGGAAAATAATTCCCCTCAGGGCCTGTTTCATCTTTGGGGATGCTGTTGATGGTCTTTTTAGGAAAGGAAGGAGAGGAAGTTCCGGGAAGGAAAGGGGTTTTAGGGTGGGTAGGAATCTGGGGTCTGTGGGTCCAGGAGTGACGGACGTATGAATCCATCCCTCCCTCTGCGGTGCAAGGTGATATTCCGAGAGCGTACGCCTAGAGAGTAAGTCAAAGGGACTCCCTCAACAATTCTCTCCCGTTCCGGCCTGCCATGCAGCTGGTGGGTAAACACATCGGCCGCAAAGTCCCGGACAAACCTAACCCCATGAACCCGGGCACGCCTGCTAAGTCACCAAACGTAGCGAACCACTTGGGGTAATCTATGGCAGAAGTTTTGGTTATCCGATAAATGGTTTCCGGGGCGGCGGTACCCATACCCGCCTCCCAAATTATTACCCATCTATATTTAAGTATCGATGTACATAGAATATCTATCTACTGACAAACTCCGCCGATTTTCAGACCAGTCCTCTCCTGTTTTCTAGCAGCAATGACCTGTCATTACCTAGCGGCCATTTTAAAAATCAGCCTAGAAAGTGACAGTTGAAGAACAACTCCACGCTGACTAATCATAGATAATATGAAGAAATATTCCATTGTCTCCTTATCTATGCAGAGATTTGAATAAAACTCCAACAAAATACAACATTGACTGACCATAGTACTACAACAGGAAGCCTCAACATTAGCGAACAAATTATGTGGAAGGCTTTGACAAAAGGCAGTTAAAAATATGATTAGTTTCGTAGATTGAAGATTAGTTATTAATTACCTAACACGAATAAGTGCGTTTAGTTTTTGTGAATGGCTCGTCTAAACAATTATGTAAACGCTTCGTTTTACCTTAGAGTTTGGAGGTAGGTGAATAATTTAACTCCTCAGTTCTTATAGTCCTATTTTGTCGGTCCAAAATATTTACGCTTTGAGATAATATCCAAATAAGTGGAATATTTCTGAACGCATCCGATAACTACAAATTTTTTTTTAAAGGTGATTAAATAGGCTTCCTGATTTTATAATGTGAAAAACACACATTTCATGGGGATAATGGTTATACGAGTTTGCTCAATGTGACATTTGTTTTCATACAATACTTTGCACTTTCTTTAGTTTCGTTCTAGCAATATATCATTCAAGTCAACTGCGTCAATTTTGATAAGAGCATATTTTGTTTTAGTTGTATTCGACGGCCGGCGTGGTCTAGCGGTAAGGCTCGCAATCCGAAGGACGCGTTATGGAATCCCGGCGTGGGCAAATAAATTTTATTTAAATGATTTCTGTTATTTCATGAAAGGCAAATTCGACAGTAGGTCCGTCCAATATCCAATACACGGGTCGCGAGTCGCAATTTGTATACACGCTTCTTTACTTACGTTGTTAAGATTCTAAATATATTTTAGGGTGTATTGTTGTCCTAAAATAATGTTTAGTATATTTGCGGCACGTTCCAGAGTGGAAGATACTCTCAGTATCGCCCTGGTGTAAGACCACCATTCAGAATTGAAACGTTGCTTGAAATGGCGTTAGCCATTAGTTTGTTTGGTGACCAGATCTGAATAGCCAGGTACATCCCCACCTTCCTCTTCCCCATCTCCTTCCCCTCCCCACTACCTTCAGGCTCATAACATACCCTAATTGGGGATGCAATAGTCTCACTGGCTCTAGACGGCAGCAGCTGAGACTCTGAGGTATTATTATAAAAAAAAATTTAAAGTTCTAACCCAAAATTCTCTCAAATATTCACTACTTGATTCAGCAAAAGTTGTAGATTCTCAATGTTACTTGTTAGAAGTACCGTGTCATCTGCATTACGCAGGCAGTTCAGAATCTTCCCATTTATAACAAGTCCCTGAGTAGCTTCTGGCAGAGCTTCATTGAATATTTCTTCTGAATATAAGTTCAACGGCATAGATGAAAGAATACAACCCTGTCGCACGCCTCTCTTTATTTCTACTTCGTTTGTCAGACATTGTTCTGTTCTTATTGCTACTTTCTGGTTCCAACAAAGATTACCTATTATCCTTATATCTTTATATCTGTTATTTAATCTTTGTGTGTAGGCGTGATAGGTGATCTTGTAGATCTTAAATAATACGCGCGTGGACGAGATGAACATTTATTTGCACAATATAAGTCTATAAGCTACCTGCTAGCTATCGAAGCTGTCTGTAAGTAAGGAGAGCAAGCAGGAACACCCATCACCTTTTACACACTGTTTCTGCAGTCTCGCTCTTGCATATTTGAAAAGGCAGGCGTGCCACCAAAACCATTCTCACAATATCTCTATCGTGCATCCAAGAGGTTTTCAGAATTTGAATCATTTTGTTATGTTAGATTTTATCAAAGGCTTTAAAGAATTCAATGAAGCATGCATGTACATTTGTAGTCTTTCACTATCAGAAGTTTAAGTTTTTTAAGTATGGGTCTACGCTACAGTCTACAACAGTGGTTCTCAACCTTTTTCTGACCCGGGACCACTTGTACGTTTATTTTTTCGACAGGGACCACAAGCAGTGGCGTAGCGAGAGGGGGGCGGGGCCCGGGTTGTGTTTTGTCAACTTTAATGGGAGGGAGGGTGACACCACGTTATCCGCCCTATCCGTCTCAAATGCCACCCATGCTAGTCTAAGCCACTGCTTGTGGTCAGTGGCGTAGGCTAGCGTGGGCGGCACCTGGGATGGATATCACAACAGGAGGGGCGTAATGGGATAGGATAGGATGGGTTCTAGCAGAATATTTACCACAACGGAGGGGGCGGAATGGGATAGGGTGGGACGGGTTCTAGCAGAATATTTATCACAGCGGAGGGGGCGGAATGGGATAGGGTGGGACGGGTTCTAGCAGAATATTTACCACAACGGAGGTGGTAGAACGGGGTAGGATGGGGTGGGGCGAAAGGAAAATACTTTTGGCCGTGAAAATCTAAAAATGTATCCCACTTAGGATGTGATCAAAAACCAGCTGGGCGTTTTAAAATCAAATGTCAATCAATTAAAATCAACGTTTTAAAATCATACGTACACAAAATATTTGAAAAAAAAAACGGATAATATAATTGTACACGGGAAAAAATATATTTAAAAAGAAAACGGCAGATATTTGTGCGGGCCGAAAAAAACAGATAATGTAATTAATTTTACACGAAAAAAATATATTTAAAAAGAAAACGGCAGATATTAGTGCGGGCCGCACAAATATCCGCCGCGGGCCGCAGTTTGACGACCACGGTTCTAGCCTCTGGCGGAACACTGGTTGGTTAACCCTGGTCTACATGAATCAGATCAAATCCAATTATTAATATCGTTATTACTCATATGTATAGTCCGTACTTAGTAAAGTTGGTGATTTATTAATTCTGCCATATGAAATGAGTGAACGAATCAGAATGATTATCTAATGAATTACACTAGGCATTATTCTGCGCATGCATTTAACAATAATCATGGTTCACAAATGATTCCCACACCTCAATTTAATATATTTAGTGCCGTCTGATTAAACCACTTTCGGATGACCAAATTGCCTATAAACTTTTTTTAAGTCTTCCGTTTATCATTGGCCATTTATTTATCAATTCGAAACACTTGTTCGTTCTAGTTTTTCTGTGAGGCTTGCGTTCATTAACCGCGGATGTCTTTTTTTATTTCATCTAACGATAATGGACATTATGTTATATGCCCTAATTTGGTCATTACTCATTAGTAATTATTTTTTCAATATTATGTAATGTAAAGAAAATGAAGATTTTCAGTTTTGTTTTTGAATGGTGCCCTTTCAAAAACAATATGCTCCAATTAGGCGATACTACAGACTTTTTCAATTAACAAGTCGTAGAAACGACCCGTTCTTATGTGACAAATGTCAACGATCGATTGAAGAGGACTCCCAACCGTTTGCCATTCCCTTATTACTTATCTATTGTGTCTTCTTCCCAAACAGGTGCTTGTAGGATACGCTGGATACAATCACCCAGCGCTTGCCACCTCGTGGACTTTCACCAACCTGTCCCATTGTCTTGTCTATATTTTGTCATACTAACACATATTGTATCTGCATTTCCCGCTAAGCACTTGCATACTGCTTACTAACAACGTATGCAGGGACATTGGAGGTCCAGGTAATAGTTTAGCGTGTTTCCCGACTTTGCACAGGTGCCGAAGAGATCAAAGACGCTAGTTCATCAGGGCATCTTCCATTGAAATACCGGTGGAACAACGACCTAGGCCTGTGCTCTAAAGCTTACAATCCGTTTGTTATGATAGTAAATCTATCAAGTGGATCGCCCGTCTCTGTACAGTGTCAAGGGTTTTTTTTTTCAAGAATTATGGGATTCCAGAACAGATGTGACTGTCAAATTCAACATTGGGCACACTTGCGATTTGTACAGGGTCAGCATTTGTGTACTATTGTTTACATCAATTTGGGAGGCGGTAATGGGCACTGCCGCCCTGGGGACAATTTCTTGCATAACCAACACCTCTGCCATAGATCACTCCAAGTATTTATTTATTTTATTTATAACATTACATTTGATACATTTGTATGGCAAAAATAACATAATAATAACATTGAAAAATAACTATAAAATGTGTACAAGTGTTATTATGTCTTGTGGGTCGATATTAGTTCCTAGCTAGGCAGATTGCCCGTTCTAAGGAACCAAATGCTGGTGAGAATGCAAAAAAAAAATTAACAAAATGTTCATTTTAATTTTTTAACTTAAATATACATTAATAAAAATGTTAGAAAATTTATTCTGTGGCAAAAAGAGAAAAAAAAATGTTTATTTTTATTTTTTTTTATTTAAATTTTTATTAAATATGCCGTTAATAGGCCATGTAAAATTTTAAGTGACATTATTTAATAGTTTTAAAGATTCCACCCTACCTAAGCCAATCAACCATTTTGTTATTATTATTGAACTGACGTGGAACATTTTGCAAGCTTTAATATTTAATTCTAGTAGTACGCTACGTTTGGTGAAATAGCAGGGATGCATGGGTTAACGGGGTGAGGTTTATCTAGGTCTTAGCGGCGGATGACCTGGACACACTGAACCTCAGATTCCTACTCACCCCTCATACAGATTTCCTTCCCAGAACTTCCTCTCCTTCCTTTCCTTAAAAAGGCCCTCCTCACACAACCCCAATGATGCCATATAAGGGAGATTATTTTCTACCTTCAATATTATACTTACGTTAAAAGTCCATCATTTTGATACATACAAATAATTCAATAAATCATTGAAGAAGAAGATAAAACTAATGATCTTTACGAAAATATGAAAAAGAACAAGACACAGAAAAACACAAAGATAATGGTCGCAACTGGGACTTTTCTTCAAAAGTTATAAAAAGAGAATTGTTCTTATTAAAATTGAGTGTTCATTTAGACTTTTACAAAAAGGCCAATAGGTATAGGTACTTGTTTCCAATGAAAAAGGTAGTTGCCAATAAAATGGAAAAAAATTGTCGAAGATAATATTAGGTCCTTACATATGAAATTGGCGTTTTGCCGTAGTGGCAACTTTGATCTATCTTCTAATATAATATCTTCTCTTTGGTTAGGGATTCCAAACTCAAATTTATACAGCTATTTAATCATGTATTTGTGTTTCCAAAATTATAATTCATTTGTTTTTACCTTGATTGTTTTTTTCTTTGCGTCACTTAGCTTACAAAATGGAAAACTTGAAATATCGCGTTACTTACGAGTACGAGTTCCACCGTGGCACCAGTGCTGCAGAAACGGCTCGAAGGATTAATGATGTGTATGGCGACGGTGCCGCAAAAGAAAACACAGTGCGTTTTGGGTTCCAACGTTTTCATTCTGGAAATTTCGACCTGCAGAACAAGCCCCGTGGACGGCCGGAGACCAAAGTTGATAATGAAGAATTGAAGGCTATTGTGGAAGCGGATCCATCGCAAACCACGTCCGAGTTAGCTGCAGGCTGCGATGTTAGTGATAAAACTGTTTTAATCCACTTGAAGCAAATTGGGAAAGTAAAAAAGCTTGAAAGGTGGGTACTTCACGAATTGAGTGATGCAAATCAACAAACGCGCGTTAGAACGCTAGACCACACATTGCACAACAGACGGCTACCAAATTAGAGGAGCTTCAATTGGAATGTCTAAGACATCCACCGTACTCTCCGGACCCTGCCCCAACAGATTACCATTTTTTTTCGAAATTTGGATAACTTCTTGCAAGAGCAAAAATTCAACTCCGATGGGGCAGTCCAAACCGCCTTCAAAGATTTTATTGATTCCCGTCCGAATGGTTTTTTTAGTAAAGGGATCGATAAACCACCTATGAGATGGCAAAAGTGCATAGATAGCAATGGTACATACTTTGATTAAATAAATATATTATTTCTTCTAACCCAGCAAACTTATTTTGTGGCACCATTTTGATTTAAATTAATAAAATACTTCGTAACAATAAACAATAAAAGTGGTAAAAACGAAGTATTTTATTAATTTAAATATATTATATTAAAAAAAAAAATCGATTTTATGTTCCTCCCATACAAAACGCCAATTTCATTTTCTCTTATCTGTGTAAGGACCTAATATTGTTAATTCTAAAATACGAGATATATACAAATATGACGTTTAAATAAGAGATGGCAGTAGCCGAATTAGTAAGGTGTTTGTCCCTGTAAGACGAGAGGTTCTGGGTTCGTGTCCCAGTTGCGCCCGTTTTCTTTGTATTTTTCTGTGTCTTATTCTCTTATTTTGGTTTAGATTATTAGCTTTATCTTGTTCTACATTGATGGGAATAACCTTCAAAAGTTATAAAAGAGAGTTGTTCTTATAAAAATTGAAAATTTAATAAATATTCTGACATGCTCTGGATATAGCCCACAGTCCCTGATCCAGAGATTGCAGGTTCAGTTCCCAAGCTTTCATTAGGAATATCACACTCCAGTAAACCTAGTCACCTTCTCTCCGTGCATTATGCAGACTATTTGATAATTATTTAGCCCGGGGCGTGGTAACCTATGCTCTGCATGTTTGCCGATAAGAAACTAGTAATGGATATAATATGCAATAATATCAATGTGGATACTTTGAGAAAGTTTTTACCTGAGGGCATTAAGTGTAGGTTTTGCGCGCAATAAATAATTTCAAACACAACATATCCTGGCTTTTAAATAAGTAGGTATTTTACTATTGCGAAATAGTAGAGTACCTACTTAAATTGCTCCAAGAACTACAGCTAGGTTTATTAAATTGGCATCTTATATAATTAATATTGGTATCGAAATCTAGTAAATTTAAACGGCCGGCCGGCGTGATTGAGCTGTAAGGCTCTTGACTCGCAATCCAAAGGTCGCGGGATCGAATTCGAGCGTGTGTTATTTCACAATTCATTCATTTAAAAATTATATATAGTATATTTGCGGCACGTTTCAGAGTGGAAGACACTCACCGTTCAGAATTAAAACGTTGCTTAAAATGGCTTTAGCCGTGTTTGGTGACCAGATCTGAATAGCCAGGTACTTCCCCACCTTCCTCTTCCCCATCTCCTTCCCCTCCCTACTAACTTCAGCATCACACATACCCCAATTGGGGATGCCATAGTCTCAATGGCTTCAGACGGAAGCACTTGGTGACTCTTGTGCGGTTTTCATATAAAAAATACATGTATTTCTACATCACTTTTAACGACTTTGCAAAGGAGGTTCTGAATAGAATTTGGTTACGCCCGTACATATACCTACACATACACACACCTACAGCACTCATACATACTGTCACTGCTTGGAATTGGTATAAATTATTGTTGCAAGTCCTTTGTCCTACCTATTCCCAATTGCTCCCCCCGTCAATTTTACCCACAATCTTAATCAGTCTGCAATAAACTCCCGCTGCATATAGCCATCACTGTGCTCTGCTCACGAAAGTCTGCAATATAACTCCCGCCGCGAAACAACAACTGTGCTTCGCCATCGGTCAATCCGCTATTAAAAATAACTGCTCCGTGCAGTATAAAAATAACGAACATTTACGCCTATTGTTATCGTGCCTCTTGGATGGAAGCGAATGCAGCATTGCTAGCATACAAGATCCTTATCCTTTTTCCGGTGAGTCATTCCTTCTATGCAACATTTAATTTTGCTATTGCAGGCAGTGATCAGTAACACAAAAATCAAGGTCCTTCGCCAGTCATTTTATAAAAACACAAAACCACTCTCACAACATAAATAACCATACATTTTTTGGTCCTTCGAGCCGGATATTTGAACCACTATATTTAACCAGCAGAGTGAGACTACGTTTTATAACATCGCACAAAAATAATTACCCGCATTAACGGTTTGATATACCTACATGAGTAATTTGTTTCCTATACTTATTTCATTACGTTGGAAATAACATATTTACCCGCTGTTAGAATAAATAAATACGAGGCATCCTTTGATATTTATATCTGATAATTCGTGTAGTTGTATCTTGCTGATAAAATCGCATTTACCTACCTTATAAATAGTACGATTATTTCTTAGTGTTTGTATTATTTGTATAATTGGATATCATTACAAAATAGAATAATATTATGATCGCAATATTTATGATTTGTTAATGATAATAAACGCAATAAATAACTTTCATTACCTGCACAGTTCATGGCGTATCTGTTAACCTTTACACCGCCGAACAATCAATTTAACCCAGTGAGCGGATAACAGTGAATTAATTGAATAAATTAAATATTAATTAATTTATTCCGCATAAATAATACAGACTCACATACCGCATACCTTTTAACCGCATACCGCATACCCCTTACCTCAAACCGCGTACATCATACCGCATACCGCATACCTTTTAACCTCATACCGCATTCCACATACCTTATACCCTTTAACCGCATACCGCATTCCGCATACCCCTTACCTCAAACCGCATACATCATACCGCACACCCTTTAACCTCATACCGCATTCCGCATACCGCATACCCTTTAACCACATTTTTAGTTGTTTTACGTTTCATATTTTGTAAATATAACCGGAATAAAGAAAATGGCTACGAGCGCGTCAATCGAGTCGTCTCGGGATGAAAGACGTCTCAAACGTTTAAATGCTAAACTAGCCGCTAGCTTTGCGAGCTTACAGTCGGTGTATGACAAGATAAGAAAAGCTTCGGAAAGCATTTACGATCGCCAATCTTTTTTATCAGGCGCAACTACTGTTGAAAAAATTCGTTCTGAATTTATAACAATATTAGATGAAAAGGTGGATTGCGAACTGGAATTGAATCCGGAAGCAATCGCTGAATACACTCAATTAAATGCATTTGAAGAACTCTTCGGTGTTATTAAATATACAGAAGCAAATATGCTGTCGAATCCGGTTGCAAAACCTCGCCGTCAAATTAAGCTACCTGCATTGGAGATAGCGTGCTTTAACGGGAATTTGGATAGTTGGTCTCTTTTTTATGAAACATATAATTCAGTTATACATTTGAATGATTCTCTGGATGATACGGAAAAAATGCAGTATCTGATGTCTAAATTAACCGGAAAAGCATTAAGTATTTGCAAAGCTATTACGCCTACAGGTACAAATTATCAAATTATCTGGGACGCATTGTGTACTAAGTATAATGATCAACGCGTTCTTGCTGAAATTACCTCCAGTTAACTCGGCCACGCCCGCTTCTTTAGAGAATTTTGCAGATGCATACTCCACGAACATCGCCGCGCTGAAGCAATTGAAAATAAAAGACCTCGCAGAATTCATATTGTTGCAACTGGGTCTTAAACGTCTTGACATAGAGACTGTAAAGGCTTTTGAATCTTCTATTAAAAATAATGAAAATCTACCGTCCAGCGCGGAACTAATCGACTTCGTAAGAGTACAGCAACGAATTCTTAATCGCGCACAAATCACGCAACCGACATCGAGCCGTCTTGGCTCAAATAATAATTATACCGCTAAACCGCAAAAAACTAATTCCGCAAAGGCATTTATTAATGTTGAAAAAATCGATAATCACTCCATCGAAATTTGTTTTTGCTGTCAAAAGGGATCGCACCCTTTATACCAATGTTCTAAATTCACAAGTCTAGAACCACGCGAGCGATTTAACTGCATTAAGTCATCGAAGATTCGAGTTTGTGTGAACTGCCTCAGTACTAGGCACACCACGAAAGCTTGTAAATCGAAGACTACATGCAAAACATGCGCGCTCAACCATCATAGTTTGTTGCATTTCAAACAAACTGATGGGTCGAAGTCACAAACGGACCCAATACCATCTCCCGCGTCACAAACGGATGCCGATAATGATAACTTAAATTCTTCGAATCCGGTTTCGTTATGTGTGACAAATTCATGCCCAAGTGCAAATACTACTGCACTATTAGGAACGGCTGTTTGCACTACCAGAGACGCTAGGGGCCAGGTACAGACGATACGGGCTCTAATAGATAGCGGCTTCCAAAGGGACATAATTACGCGCAAATGCTGTTCACGCTTGAATCTTACGGTGCGGTCATCTCCAAGTACTTACGTCACGGGAATAGGTGACGTAAAAAATTTGACAAATGGCGTAACTTGCTTAAAATTACTCTCCCGTTATGACATCACTCAGTCGTATACAATTAAACCATATGTAGTAGAAACCATAACCAGTGAGTTGCCTACTGTTAAAATTAACCGCTCCTCTTTGTTGTATCTTGACAATTTGCCCTTAGCAGACACAACATTCTGTACGCCCGGTGAGATTGATATCATCTTGGGATGTGACATGTTTGCTCGCATTCTAAAGGCAAACAAAATATCAGGTTCTCTCGGACAGCCATTTGCTATCGAAACTACTTTGGGATATCTCATCATGGGTACTGCCCCAACGATTATTGAAAACCCAAGTATAAACACCACGCAATCATTTTGTACGTTCACGCAAAATGATGAATTTTGCCTTTCGCGCTTCTTCGAATTGGAAGACATTCCAGATGAGAACTTTTTAACTCCTGATGAACAAGAGTGTGAGGATATGTTTAAACTCACTACTTCTCGTGACACGGCAGGTCGTTATATCGTCGTGTTGCCGTTTCGAAACAGTCCCTCTGTTCTCGGTGAATCGTTACCTGCCGCCGAACGCAGGTTTCGGTCTCTCGAACGCCGCTTAATATCTCAACCCTCAATAAAGTTAGAATATGACAAAATATTGCGCGAATACCTTCAGAAAGGTTACATTTCCCCAGTTGACAATTCTGATTTACCGCATTACGTAATCCCGCATCATATCGTAGTTCGCGAAGATAAATTGACCACCAAAATTCGCATGGTGCTAGACGCGAGTATGAAATCCGATTCGGGTTACTCGCTTAATGACATCCTACATACCGGAAAGAATTTACAAGGTGATTTGTTTCGCATTATCCTCAATTTCCGATTATTCGCCATAGCTATAACCGCTGACATAAAACAAATGTATTTACAAATTGTGGTGCAAGAAGAATGCCGACGTTATCAGCGCATGATGTACAGATTTAACGATAGTGACCCTTTGCAATTGTTTTAATTTAATCGCGTCACGTTCGGCATGTCTTGCAGTCCATTCCTTGCAATGCGTACATTGCGTCAACTTGCGTCGCATGAAAAACCTCGTTTCCCGCTTGCTGCAAACCTGGTAGAAAAGGGCTCCTTCTACATGGACGATTTCGTCACCAGTTCGTCGGTCGAGGAGGCTTCCGAGTTGTCTACGGAATTGATTCAACTATTCGCCGCGGGAGGATTCGATCTTGTAAAATTCTCTTCTAACTCTCCAAAGTTTTTATCCACGATTCCTACAGCTCGTCGTGTTAAGGAACATGTGGAATTTAATCCCGATAAAAACCTGAAAATACTAGGACTTCATTGGATACCCGCTTCTGATCATTTCGTATTTGTCGTACACACCGACGAAAGAACTTGTACTAAACGAAACATTCTCTCGATGATTGCTCGTCTTTGGGATTTGATGGGTTTCGCCGCACCAGTTGTATTGTTGGCTAAGCTGATAATTAAATCTCTATGGGAGTATAACCTGGATTGGGATGATACTCCTCCTGAAACAGTTGTCACACTTTGGCGACAGTTTAAAAAAGAATTGCCATTACTGCAATCTATTAAAATTCCTCGTTTTTTAGGAATCGAACCCCAGTGTATATTAACGCTTATCGGGTTTTCAGACGCAAGCGAACGCGCATTTGGAGGTGTTATTTACCTACATGTTTACTGTCCGAATACAGATAAAACCACAATTAATTTATTATGCGCAAAATCCAAGGTCGCTCCGGCTAAGACGATTTCACTTGCGCGATTAGAACTATGTGGAGCACTAGTACTTGCACGATTAATGCATACGGTCAGTAATGCCTACACATCAAATTCAAAAGCTCATACGACTTTAGCTTTTTGCGACAGCACGGTTGCACTAGCATGGATAAATTCCCCGCCCGCAAAATGGCAGACTTTCGTTGCCAACCGTGTCTCACAAATACAAAACCATCTGGGGGCTGAATGCTTCCATTATATAAAAGGACAAGACAATCCCGCCGACTGCTTGTCGCGGGGTCTTACGCCCGCTCAACTAATCGACCATCCGTTATGGTTTAACGGTCCCGTCTTTGCCCAATTACCTAAACGTAATTGGCCTTTACAACGTTTTAATACGAAATCTGTGACTGATTCTCCCGAACGGAAAACAAAAATTTTGATGTCCGTTCAAGACATTAACCGCCTCAAAACAATTGCTCCTCACTTTGGTGGGATCTGGGAAAGTAACATTAAATGCCTGAAAGGTTATTTAAATAAAATAGTAGGCACCTCTCTACTGACGTATGAAGAGATGCAAACAGTGCTTTCTCAGATTGAAGCAATTCTAAATTCACGCCCGCTATCTGTACTTAGCGTTAACGACGTTTCGGCTCCATTGCCGCTAACCCCCGCGCATTTTTTAACGCTCACTCCATTCAAATCTTTACCCGCTGCTGATTTGTCAGACGAGCCAGTCAACTTGGTACAACGCAAACATCTCGTGGATCGTCTTGTTCAGACGTTCTAGAACCGATGGCGAATTGAGTATTTGAATACTTTGCAAGCTCGCCAGAAATGGAATACAAATGCAAATCCGGTAACGACAGGCACTGTAGTAATGATTAAGAGTGACAACATCGCGCCACTTCAATGGCCTATTGGGGTAATAGTCAATGTCTACCCCGGGGCAGATGGGGTGATCCGCGTTGCGGATGTTAAAACTAACTCCGGAATATACCGCAGGGCAGTCGTTAAACTCTGTCCCTTACCGTCACAATAGATTTAACAACATCTTAGAAGTTAGTTCATAATACTTTTATTCTTAAAATCAATTAGGTTAGTTTCATTGTTAAATAGGTACCAAACCTTACTTTTAGTTTTATCTACCGCGTATTATCACATTAACATATCATATTTTTAAGTTTCCATGTTTTATTTTTTTATTTTCTTGCTATATCGGTCAATTTGACCATTTGGTAAAAGCATTTATATAACTTAAATAAATATTTTTATAACTTTTACATAATTAATTGCATTCTACCGCGTGTTACAATTTTGTTTGCGCATTGCAACGTATTGGCACTCTTTTGGTTTATGGAAGTGGATTCTTTCATCCCCTTCCAGGCGGGGGGCATGGTTACGCCCGTACACATACCTACACATACACACACCTACAGCACTCATACATACTGTCACTGCTTGGAATTGGTATAAATTATTGTTGCAAGTCCTTTGTCCTACCTATTCCCAATTGCTCCCCCCGTCAATTTTACCCACAATCTTAATCAGTCTGCAATAAACTCCCGCTGCATATAGCCATCACTGTGCTCTGCTCACGAAAGTCTGCAATATAACTCCCGCCGCGAAACAACAACTGTGCTTCGCCATCGGTCAATCCGCTATTAAAAATAACTGCTCCGTGCACAATAAAAATAACGAACATTTACGCCTATTGTGATCGTGCCTCTTGGATGGAAGCGAATGCAGCATTGCTAGCATACAAGATCCTTATCCTTTTTCCGGTGAGTCATTCCTTCTATGCAACATTTAATTTTGCTATTGCAGGCAGTGATCAGTAACACAAAAATCAAGGTCCTTCGCCAGTCATTTTATAAAAACACAAAACCACTCTCACAACATAAATAACCATACAGAATTCATTCAGAGTTGTCCGGTTTGAAACTCGATAAAACGCAAAATAGCAACACTAAAAAGAGAACATACACATCTATAGAATTTAGCCTGCGAGAGAATGAGATAGAATAATCGGTCTCCTCTTTGTGCGGTGCTTCGTAGTCTCTTCACTTTTGTCTACTTTAGTTTTCGGGAGGTTTCCTGTGCAAGGACATCTGTGGTGCAATTTACTCATGATTTTTTTTTTTATGTAAATACCTCACCAGAGTCCCAACTGCTCCCGTCTTGAGCCAGTGAGAATGGCATCCCCAATTGGGGTACGTTGTGAAGGCAGTAGGGAGAGGAAGGAGATGGGGATGAGGAAGGCGGAGAAATATTGGTTAATCAGATCTGGTCATCAAACAAACAACGTTTGAATTCGTTTTTGGGAACAACTCATACAGGTACCATGAAAATCTTGTCTGCCTTACTATCAAGATGAGAAATGTGATTTAAAAGGTGTTCGAATGAGAAAATACCACGCTTAGTTGACTAATTAAAATGTAAGCCTTTATGAAACCGAAGTTTCCGACTTCAATTTGAAAAAAATGTATTTTTTGGGAATTTTTTATTAATTATTTTAGATAAAACGACGGAAAATGAGTTGACAGTAAAGTTTATAATACATTTGTACAACAAAATACGTATGTGTTTTTTATTTTTTTTCGTTATCAGTAACTTTAATTTAAAAAAAAACTTAAGGTGATCCATTTTTAAAACTTTTCTTATTTGTGCATTAAAACCAGTTTTTAGTTTTTGGATACGTTTAGAAATTTTCTATGTGTTTGGATTTTATTGAAAAGCGGAAATATTTTGACCTTCTGACAAAATATGTCCTAGACATGAGGAAAAGATCCTCTGATTTTAGCTACTTTATTACATACTTTTTCAATTTGGGAGGCGGGAATGGGTACCGCCGCCCCGGGAACCTTTATTGGATAACCAACACCTCTGCCATAGGTCACCCCAAGTAATTCGCTTCGTTTGGTGATTTAGCAGGGGTGCTCGGGTTCATGGGGTGAGGTCTGTCTAGGTCTTGGAGCTGGATGACCAGGACACACTGAACCCCAGATTCCTACCCACCCCTTAAACCCTTTTCCTTTTCAGAACTCTCCTCTGCTTTTCAGAACTCTCCTCTGCTTGCAGAACCCCTCCACACAGCATCCCCAAAGGCACAGGCCCTGATGGAAATTATTTTTGTGGAGCTCATGTAAAAAAAAAACTTTTATATTAACTGGGCATGTAATATCAAACAATCATTTCTTTAAAATGAAATCAAATAGCGTCTGAAGATTGGGTGACCGGACAACTCAGAATGAAACCAACTCAGAAGCACCTCAGAAAGGTCATTAAGAGTGATGATAAAAAAATATTTAAAAAACGGTTAAATAGGTTAAGTTAGGTTAGGGTTATCCGATATTTTTTCAGAGCTTTTAATGACCTTTCTGAGGTGTTTCTGAGTTGGTTTCATTCTGAGTTATCATGGAACCGAAGATTGGTATTGTTAGAAGGTGCTACCTAAAATAAAAGATTATTTACGAATTCAAAAGGTTATTGACTTATTAACGTAGGTACATAGGTATTGCGTACTTCCAAATTGTATGATTCAATAAAAATAATAATTATTAATAATAAATTAAGCCTGTGGTATCGAAACATAAATGTAGAAGGTTGTGGTTTATTTTTAATTTAAAAGTACTCACGCGTTGGAAATTTTTAGACACACCCAACTCGGCCATTACACCATAGGTTTTTTTTTATCAATTTAGGATAATATCAACTACGCATTCAAAATAGAAAACTACCTGTCTCGTTTAATCCTATTCGACTAATGTGTAATCTTTAAAAGAGACCGGACAAACAATATGTTATAAACAATTAAGCAATATATTTTTTTATAACGATAAAACGCTTTACTAGTAGGTACTATCGACTAAAAATATTCTTAACACAACTTTTTTTGTTAATTTTTCTTGAATTAGTTAATAATTTAATGTTTCTTCAAACTTAGCAAACATACTTTGTTGCATCATTATAATATTAGGTCCTTACATATGAAATTGGCGTTTTGTGTGGGAGGAACATAAAGTCGTTTTTTTTTAATATAATATATTTATTTAATCAAAGTATTTACCATTGCTATCTATGCACTTTTGCCATCTCATAGGTAGTTCATCGATCCCTTTACTAAAAAAAACATTCGGACGGGAACCAATAAAATCTTTGAAGGCGGTTTGGACTGCCCCATCGGAGTTGAATTTTTTCCCTTGCAAGAAGTTATCCAAATTTCTAAAAAAATGGTAATCTGTTAGGGCAAGGTCCGGAGAGTACGGTGGATGTCTTAGACATTCCAATTGAAGCTCCTCTAATTTGGTAGCCGTTGTGCAGTGTGTGGTCTAGCGTTCTAACGCGCGTTTGTTGATTTGCTTCACTCAATTCGTGAGGTACCCACCTTTCAAGCTTTTTCACCTTCCCAATTTGCTTCAAGTGGATTAAAACAGTTTTATCACTAACACCGCAACCTGCAGCTAACTCTGACGTGGTTTGCGATGGATCCGCTTCCACAATAGCCTTCAATTCAACAGTTTTCAGAGCGAAAACGTTGGAACCAAAAACGCACTGTGTTTTCTTTTGCGGCACCGTCGCCATACACATCATTAATCCTTTGAGCCGTTTCTGCAGCACTGGTGCCACGGAGGAACTCGTACTCGTAAATAACGCGATATTTCAAGTTTTCCATTTTGTAAACTAAGTGACGCAAAGAAAAAAAAAATAAGGAAAAAACAAATGAATTATAATTTTCGAAACACAAATACACGAGTAAATAGTTGTATAAATTTGAATTTGGAATTCCTAATCAAAGAGAAGATATTTTAGATCAAAGTTGCCAGTACGGCAAAACGCCAATTTCATATGTAAGGACCTAATATAATGAAAATCAAATCACTTTGTTTGAACCACTATATAATTAACAATGTCAACATGTTCCAATAACAACGTTATCTTTATCAGGACTAGGTGTTAATTATTAAAACATCTCGTCCATATGAAGATATCGTTGTTATTGAAACATGTTAACATTGTTAATTATACAGTGGTTTAAACAAAGTGATTTGATTGTCAATATAATAATTTAATGCACTATCCCAATTAAAAAAAAAATCTACCGATATTTCATAAAATCATGTGGATAGTTTGACAAATGCCAAATACGCTAGCTCAGCAACAGGCACAACGGCCTCCTTGGTCGAGGGGTAAGGCTCTCGACTAGCAATCCGAAGGTCTCGGGTTCAAATCCCGTAGTGAAAAAATAAATTTTATTTTCCATATAATGAATAACTGATTACTTTGTATAAACCACTATTTTTAAAAACAATATCAACATGTTTCAACAACAATGTTGTCTTCATCAGGATATGTTACTATAATAAATGACAAACAAGTATAGACAAATTAGAATAAATTATAACATAGACATATCCAATTGTATAATTTAGAAATTAGAAAAAGCATTAATAGTAAATTAAATATTATAAATAACCAAACATTTTTTAAAAATAGCCATCTTTTAAATTTATTTTCTTATTAATACTTACAATTAATTATAATTATTGATTTTTTGTTTTAGACCAATTATTTTAATTTATTATTCTTAAAAAAAAATTATTATCTAAATGCAATTTTATTTTTCCTTAAATAATTTTTATATTTAATTTTGTATAACTATTTTTATGATTAGTAAGTAATTAATCACCTCTACTTTTTAATATTTTGTCTATGTTATAATTTATTCCAATTTGTCTATACTTGTTTGTCATTTATTAAAGTAACATATCCTGATGAAGACAATATTGTTGTTGAAACATGTTGATATTGTTTTTAAAAATAGTGGTTTATACAAAGTAATCAGTTATTCATTATATGAAAAATGATGCCACAAAGTAATTTTGCAAAGTTTGAAGAAGAAATTTTATTTTATTTAACCTGTGTTATTTTACAATTTATTCATTGAAAATAATACATAATATATTAGCAGAACGTTCCAGAGTGGAAGATACTCTCAGTATCGCCCTGGTGTAAGACCACCATTCACAATTCAAACGTTACGTGAAATTGCTTAAGAGGGTATTACCAGAGAAAACCAGAAATATGTCATTTTCAAATCAGATTTTAGACGTATTGACTCTTTTCCACAAAAAATTATAAATGGATTTCGAAAGATTGTTCTTTTATCTAGCATTCGCATGTAATAAATTTTGAGAATTTTTTTTAATTTTTAGTATAATAATGTTATTCCATAGGTCGTTGGCAGATTTGTTAAATTTTCAAAAAAGATTTTGTATTATACCACACCCATTTCAAATAATATAATCATGCAGTAAAATAAATCAATACATTGTCTAGCAAACGCATGTTTCAGAATTTTAATTTTAGTTTCAATAAAATCATTAAAAAATATGTACGTTCAATGTGTTTCTTGACGAAAATTGGTCCATTTGTGTATTTATTTGCGCACTTAGAAACTAATATATTTCAGATTTTTTAACATTCTTATTAAATTTAGACATTATTGAAAAATGATAAATAGAGTAATTTCGGGTAATATGGCACACCATAAGCCTTTTTGGTAATAAAATACGAAATTTTTGAGATCCAACAGCTTTTATTGGTTAAATCAGTCCGTTGAACTTTATAAGTTATAACAACTATAAGTTTAAGGTTATTTGACTTCGAAACATGGCTATAATAAACTTTTTTCATAATCTTGAATAATCTTAAAATATAAATGTAGTAGGACAATATGGCCTAGGGCCATATTGGCCACAAATAAGTGTGCCATATTTCCCACCATATCAATTAAAATAAAATAAATAAAACAAATAAGGACTTTCGTCAGAACTGTCATCGTACAATGGTTCATTTTCTTCCTCCGAGCTAGACATTTGTACCCCCTTAGATTTTGACTTTGGCTTTTTACCTTTGACCTTTCGTTTTTTGCCTTTACCCATAGTCTTTTCGATTTAATTTTTTTTCTTTTTTAAAGAGTCTTGCATTCATTTTGTAAGGGGATGAAGTAAGCAATGTCGACGTAGCAGCCTTTCTGGCTCGGTTAATAGTTTTTCTAAGTGTTCTTTCTGGTATTGGAGACAATTGGAACGGTGTTATCAAAATTCTGATCTATTGAAGTCGAAGGCTGTGGCTTAATGGGAACTACAACTGTTCAAAATGGACAGGTGGTGTGCTGTTCTCATCTCTTGAAGCAGAGGCTACACCAGTAGCCGACGCATGACTCATATCAGGTTCATTTATGGTGGACGTCATGTCAACAGATTAATTTTCTATTGCAGGAGTAGAACCTAAAGTGGTTGGTTTTGGTGTAATATTTTCTTGATTGATGATTCTACATTCTGGCTCATTGTCCATATCAATAAAATCGTGATCTTTAAAAACATTTATTAATTAGGATATAACCCTGTTGCACGAAAACCACCGAGAAGTATCTCAACGCTTTGATAACGTAGATATGCGTGTCGAAAAACTTCCATCATTTCAAATTGGGTTGTGGGCATGAATTATTCCTTACCTATGATCTTATCTCATCAGAAACATATTTTTTCAGTGGTTCCATGAATGACTTATTTAGTGGTTGTATTTTGTGGCTGGAATGTGGAGGAATTGATAATAAGTGGACATGATTTTGTCTCGCGAGCTCTATCAATTCCAGATTTCTAGTATGACTTGTATTTATTTCTAGTATGACCCATTTTCTTATTTCGTACATCTTCAATTGTCTTTTTCATTGACACCTTGCAAAGTTTGGCGTTTTCTTTGTGAAATTGGTTTTCGTGAAGCCACTGCCTTTAGGAAAAAAAATTAACATCTTATAAAGATTTACGTTTTGTGAGGTCAATATGGCCCGGTAGACCATATTGGCCACCTACCTAGTGCCCATAATGGCCGCAAAGACGTTTATGACAAATAAAATTCTAACCCAAAAACTAGTAAGTTAAGTGCTTAAAAAAGGTCACCACACTATTAATTAAAAGTTTACCTACAAAACTGTGATTAAGTAATATAAAAACAATGATTATTTGAGGGACAGTAATGAGTGAAACTTACCAAAAAATAACATCAAATCAGATATTTTTCAATCGTTGCACTCACCGGACAAACGCGCACTCGCCGCAACGCAAGGATCTGCTGAGGGGGCCAAGGGAAGGGGCCTGACAATATGGCGGATACATTAACCACTAGTTTTGGTTGGTGTCGGAGAAAATAATACTGGCCATATTGGCCGACTATGCCATATTACCCGAACTTACTCCTTATAAGCAAAAAAAATATTACAAAAAGTACATTATTTTAATAGTTTTATCATCACGCCTTTCAGCATTTTGGGATGAAGGTATAAATTAAATATTTTTGAATGTAGCTATTACTTTGTGGTTATCCATTATAGAAAAATGAAATAATTTAACTTTGTATAAACCACTTATTTGATGCGCAAATCCGACCGGTTTCGGAACAAACGTTCCTTCGTCAGGGAAAGCTTATACTAATTTGACAGTTTCGAACAATGTTTTATTATGGTAGGGGTGGAGCTGTTGCTAGATAATAATGTAGATTGGGTAGGTAGGTATTAGTGTAGAGTGGGTGGGTAGGGGAACAAATCCATGATTGGGCTATATGACAATATTTTTTGTTTGTTAATAATAGATTCATTATTTTTAAGGGATTTTTTAATTTCCAAGGCTTCTAAGTTATCTAAACGTTTTCCTTTATTATTAATATGAAGAATATTTATCCCTGTATTTTTTTCGAAACTATGGTTATTTTCAATGATATGGTTAGCAAACTCAGAAAAATTATTATTATTAAGACATCTTAAATGTTCTTTGATTCTGATTTCAAAATTACGAGTGGTTTTTCCAATATAAAATGAGGGACAATCATTGCATTTGAGTTTATATATTCATTTTATATTGGAAAAACCACTCGTAATTTTGAAATCAGAATCAAAGAACATTTAAGATGTCTTAATAATAATAATTTTTCTGAGTTTGCTAACCATATCATTGAAAATAACCATAGTTTTGAAAAAAATACAGGGATAAATATTCTTCATATTAATAATAAAGGAAAACGT